>CM076573.1:902599159-904016720 GCA_034641835.2 Pinus albicaulis | reverse complement strand
GAAATGTGGTTAGTGATGAAAGGACTTAGAGTAGTATCACTCGCGGAGTCAACACGCCTCACAAAGAAAATGATCCAAGATGGGAAGCCATACTAGAAATTGAAAAGCGAGATGGAATTTTAGGACTGATCCATTTCAGATTGTTGAAAAGGTTAGGGTCTGGTGACATAGGCAATGCATATCTTGTAGATTTGGGTGGTACAAGGTGCTATTTCACAATGAAGGTGAATGGAAAAAGCCTCTCTAGCAAGTCAAAAAAGTTGCTAAGGGCTCAACATTATATACACACTTTGAAACAAACAATTTTTCATGTTTAGTTATGGAGTTCTTTCATAGAGAAAATCTGCACACACTTTGGAAATGGAAACTAGGCAAGAATTTCTCTAAGGTTGCAACACAGTATGATACTTAATCTTTTTCAAGTACTGTTCCATGTGTAGGAAAATGTGATTTTTTCAACAATATTTTGTAATGTTAACCTATGGGTTTGAGTTTCTATATGAAATTATTTTGGTACTGTCAGTGTTAGAATATGCATTATGCAACCAATGATCAATATTGTTCCTTTAATTTTCATTTTAGGTGTCTCACTCTGAAATTTTTATATCATTCCATTAGTTCATGCTAAAAAAAATTTCACTGATGGTAGCCCTACTCAATAAAACTTCACTCTCTCTCAGAAAATCACATTTGCTGACTCCCCTTCATGTCTAGCTGAGCATAAAAACACCTATGGAAATATCATTTCACCATGTCTTGCCTCAGTTAAAGTTAGTCATGTAAGTCAGGTCATTCAAGGTCTCATTAGGTCATTAGGGTTTTCTTTTTCAAGGTCCAAGAATGCATCTTCCATCCCAATAAAGTCACAAAACAAATGTGAGAGTTAATCCATGACATTTTATTTCCATCTTCAGAAGATCATCAGTATGTAAATATTGTATTTTTTAAGTTGTAACTTTGATTTGATATGATTTTCATATCAAAATGTCATTTTGATATGAAATCAAAGATATAATTTATTTTTAATTTCCTATGGAATTTTATGTTTTTTATATGTAATATTTCACTCCCTAGCTGCCAACTTAAGATACTCATGCAAAACTGAAGGAGAGAAAAGACAAACTCCATAAACTGATCAACCTGCAAAACAAAAAGTCAAAAGTCAAAGAGCATTAATGTGAAAATTTGAAAAGTGAAAAGTGAAACATAAGGAAAGTGGGTTTTCAAAGCATAAATGAAATCCACTTAAGTATAAAAGCCCTCAACATTTCAAATCAAAGTTCATTTGTTTCCTACAGCTTCAAGAAAACTCAGAAAAGGATAAATTTTCGAGTTTTAGGGTGACATTATGCAAAACAGGTTTAGAGGTCGCATTTGGCCTGGTTATTGTGCATTTTTCTAGAACATTGCGCATTTGGACAGAATTGAAATTTATTTCTCAACAGCGCTGCATGTTTGGCCTAGTCGCTACACACTTACCAAGGATGCTACACGTTCACCCAGCTGTTGCAAAAATTCTCTACCAGACCTCAAAACCTCACAGTTTCATTCCAAAACTTCACACAGTGATTCTTCATGCCTTCGTATGCCAGTAAGTAACAAATTTTCATCACTCCGTTTTATCAAATTTCAATATTATGTGTGAATTGTGCTTAAGGGAATTTAGTGGCTCCTTCTGGATTCAAAAAACCCTAGTTTTCATTAAAATATAATTGACATTGTAAATTCGGTCCCTTAGCCTTCATGTACTCTTCCTCAAATCCTAAAACACTTTCCCAACTCCGTACATTTATATCCCCATTCCCTAAACTATCATATCTTTTAAAACCCTAAGTCCTAGGTTTACACTTGCCTAGGCTCCCTTCCCTATTCCCATTTCCTCCGTCTCCTCACACCAACCTTCACTTCATAAACTTTCATTTCATTCCACCGTATCACTAAGGTTTTGACACCAAGAACATCCTGGCTGAAGAGGAGAACATAATTCATAGTGATGAGGAACAAAGACAGGAGAGAAGGTCAATATAAAAAAGGAGGGAGAGGCATTAGACATGAACCGAAAAATACCAGTGAACTCATGACATATCCTATCATTGTGGCATGATTTAATCACGTAGATTGTTTTTATTTCTATGAGAAAGTGCAAAGAGTCCAGTACCATCCTATGTTGTCAAGATTATTCATTTCTAGCCTCCATGACAACCAGGTTACCCTTGCTGGTGTCACTTTCAATGTGTCCACCGAAATTATACTAGTTTCCACTTAGATCCCAAATGTTGGGGAAAAATGGTTCAAACAAGGAAATTTGAGTCACTATTATTATGAGCCATATCTTAAACTAAGGTATAAGAATGAGAGAAAGAGGATTTTTCCTTTCTCTCACCTCTTAGACAGATATTTCCCCATGATGAAAATCATCATGAGATACTTCACCTGTGAGGGGATGCTTTCTAGACTCTACTCCTATCATTTCTGGCTTCCCATACACTTCACAAGGGTTAGAATTCTCAATACACCTTACTATCTCTACCATAGCATTGAAAATATGCCATTTACTGCCCAAAAGAGAGATTATGATCATCAAATGAAAAGTGTCTTTTAGCACTCCCTTATCAGGATGGTAGTCATACATCACCTTGATCAGTTAAACATTCCATGGGACACCTTCATAGCCAATGATATTTTCATTGTCCCTCCTATTCACCTTGGCTAGGATGCTCCTTCATCATCTCATCCTTCCACATCTATCCCTCCATATCAGCCTACTGCTCATACATCATCACCAGATCAACTCCCTTCACCTCTATCATTGTGGCATGATTTAATCACGTAGATTGTTTTTATTTCTATGAGAAAGTGCAAAGAGTCCAGTACCATCCTATGTTGTCAAGATTATTCATTTCTAGCCTCCATGACAACCAGGTTACCCTTGCTGGTGTCACTTTCAATGTGTCCACCGAAATTATATTAGTTTCCACTTAGATCCCAAATGTTGGGGAAAAATGGTTCAAACAAGGAAATTTGAGTCACTATTATTATGAGCCATATCTTAAACTAAGGTATAAGAATGAGAGAAATATTATTTTTCCTTTCTCTCACCTCTTAGACAGATATTTCCCCATGATGAAAATC
Source organism: Pinus albicaulis (assembly GCA_034641835.2). Lineage (NCBI taxonomy): Eukaryota > Viridiplantae > Streptophyta > Pinopsida > Pinales > Pinaceae > Pinus > Pinus albicaulis. The sequence continues at coordinate 904,013,588 of CM076573.1, read as the reverse complement.
ATCATGAGATACTTCACCTGTGAGGGGATGCTTTCTAGACTCTACTCCTATCATGTCTGGCTTCCCATACACTTCACAAGGGTTAGAATTCTCAATACACCTTACTATCTCTACCATAGCATTGAAAATATGCCATTTACTGCCCACAAGAGAGATTATGATCATCAAATGAAAAGTGTCTTTTAGCACTCCCTTATCAGGATGGTAGTCATACATCACCTTGATCAGTTAAACATTCCATGGGACACCTTCATAGCCAATGATATTTTCATTGTCCCTCCTATTCACCTTGGCTAGGATGCTCCTTCCACATCTATCCCTCCATATCAGCCTACTGCTCATACATCATCACCAGATCAACTCCCTTCACCTCCTTCACCTCCATCTCACATTGATCCTTCTTCTTCACCTTATTATGACCATTCATCACCATCCCATCATGATTCTAAGTCACCTATTAGGGATGAGGACATTGAGAAAAAATGGGCTAGCTTGGTTGAGGTTGATCCATTGCCCAAAAACTACCATAGAGGCTATAGGCATGTGTTTGCTTCACCTAGAGTGAAAGGGGCCATGCCTTCTTCATCAACACAATAGGTGGATAAAGGTAAGGAAAAGGTAATAAATTCAACCGTTCATGATGAGGAGGACAATCATGAAACAGAGCATGAATTTCAGTTGGTTGACCTAGATGAGGAGGATGAATAAAAAATAAAAAATGTAGAAATAAAAGGTAAAGAGGCTAATATTAGTGAGATCCAAGCTAATCTTGAGAGGGCTAAATATGTGATTCACTTTGTTGAGCATGAAAATGAGCACCTGAATACCAAACAGGTCATTGATGAGGTGAATTACTTCACTGCTCAAAGGGAGGCTCATAAGGCCAAAGCCTTGCTTGATGAGACATTAGAAAAGTATGGTGAACTAGATGATGAGAAGGATCAACCTCCAAGACAAATACCTAGGACTAGAGGGCTGAAAAGAGATCTAGTCCTAGAGAGACAAAGGGAAGCTAGCCTAGTTGATCAGTTGACCTTGAATGAGCAGCTCGCCATACAAATCAATGAGAACGGGGAAACATGGCTTGATAGAGCCAATATACACTTGGAAAATTTGCTAGATCAGGCCAATAAGGATAATCACTTGTTGAGGACAAAGGTCAAACTTCATACATAGAAAGAGATAATTGCATTGGCCAAGCTCAAAAGAGCCAATGCCAAAATTGAAGACTTGACCAAGAAATAAGAGAAAAGGAGGCTAGACATACTTTCCGAGGTGACACTCCATGCCTCAAACACATGATCATCAATTATCTCACCAATTTTGAAAATTTTTTGGTAAATTTAACATGTTGGTACATTTTTGTGTTTTTAAGGGTATTTTTTGCACACTAAAATTGTCAAACGTGCAACACCTTGGACGTTGTGCTCTTTTTTGGGGCATCTAATGAGAAAATGGCCAACACCAGTAGATTCATAATGATTATTACATCAACCCTATGCATTTTATAAGAATTTTTAGGTGAAATAGTCACTAAAAAGGGAAAAAACCCATCTAAAAATCATGTTTTTGCCTCATTTTTTGCATAGTCGTTGTGTGTTTATCAGTCTTGGGAGAAGAAGTTTTTCACAGGGGAAATGGGATTCATTTTTAAAACTGAAAGCAATTCTAGAAATTAGACTTGAAGGGATTTCCAACAAGTCATCATGGAGAAAATTTGGACACGAGGAAGGCACCCATATTCAGCCTTGAACAGAGAGGGCACATTTGCCAAGAAAAGGGCATGTTCGACAAGGGCACATTTGGCAGACTTCTGAAAATTTCTGAGTTTCACTCCAGTTTTTATTTTCATCTTGGGAAATGTTGATTTTACCTATGCCAATGATGAATATAAATGTGATTATCATGTTTTTACTATTTACTAGGGTAAATACACTAGGTAAATCAAGCAAATGAGGTGTAATGAACCAGTTCACTTGAGATAGGAATGAGTCACTTTGACAATCCTATACTCTAGATATTAGTTCATGATTTTGTGTAATATCTTCCTCACCTCATGGATTCGACCCCTAAGAATGAGTGAAGGTTGTTTTCATGTCTATTTAGCTCATCTCTTCACAGTAGTGAATGGTTGGAATCATTTTGATGTTTGCTAGTTGATCAAGGAAGATTTGTACTCAGTTTTGGCCAATCTAATAAAGAGGAGTTGCAGCTAAGTTTATGGGATACTTGTGGTATTTAATGTATATCATTGTTTCTTCTTTAGTAACATATGTTTGAATGTATTGTTCATGTTCACTTTCATGTCTATGTTATGATCTTTTCCAAGTTTGAAATTCAGAATACATGCTTGCACATGCTCTATTTTGGGTAACTGATCATATTGTGTTCATCTTCTTATGTCTGAGAAAAATACATCTCTTATGCTTTTCTCAACCTTATTACAGTTTCAAAACCATTCCATTACCATTATCTTCAAGTGATAAGCATTGTACCTACCATGCCCCATTGATCCCTGCAACCCTAATTATTTTACCTGGACCTAGCTTTCCTTGACCTAATTTCTTCATCCAGTGATTTCCCCAACCAAAATAAAAATCAAACAACCCCTTGCACTCTATATCTGGACTAAAAACCCTAATTTCTCTATACCTCCTGCTTGTGACCCTTTTGGAGAGAGCCCTCTCTGGCTTGATAGGGCTAGCTATCAAGTCAAAAGCTTGGTTTGTGGTTACCTCTATTGGGATCCCTTCCTTAGCCTTGAGAATCTAGTGGAGTGATAAAATATTGGCGCCATTGTCGGGGAATGAAGAGAAAAACTTTTCCCTAGGTGTCTGACAGAGATACATTGAAAATTGATCCCTTGGATGATGGGATCGAGTTTCATAAGGTTGATTTCATAATTGCAATTTTTCAAAAGCATACATGGCTTCTCTAGGAAGGTATACTAGGTCTAATCCTGATCTAGATCCATTATCTCCTATCGAATACCCTGAAATAATCCTAAGAAGGAAAAGGTATCAGCCGGCCTCAAGCTCTTCGAAATCTCCTCCTAAAAATTTGGTAAGATCTTTCTCATTACCTTTTGATTTGGTAGCCATACAAAATTTAGTATTTGATACCAAATTTGAGTTATCTTCTTCAGAACTAAATCTGAGACTAATCTAAATACAATACTCCCTAAACCCTGGAGATTAGATTTGAATCCATCATTAGTTGAAGCTGCAAATGAGAGTGATGTTAAGATCTGGAGACAATATTACAAGCTAGAAAATTTAGCCAATACCGTAAGTTATACTACTCAAAAAGCCTATATTCAATACCAGCAAGAAACCCTTCATATCCCTAAAGTTTCTAAAACAATCAATGTTTCATCATCCATCCCATCATCGTCAAAAATTTCCCCTCAAGGACCTCCTCAAACCAATCCATCCTTTGTTCCACACCCTCCACCATATTCAGCAAGAACTATGGCTCGTTTTGGACCTTTAGTTCTCCCTATTATTCTTGCTCATCTAACTCAATGATATGGTCAAAGGCTTCACCTTTTTGATGAAAACTCTGAAATCACTGCTCTTCAACACATGGCTAAAATCACAACCTTCATAGATCTTGAGGATTTAGATGCAGATGATGTCAAGATGCAAATCATCGCATAAAGTTTTTCAGGTGAAGTCAAAGTGTGGTTCCATGCCCTAGTTGGAAATTATTTTAGCACTCCTACTAAGCTAACTCATGCTTACTTAGCCAGGTGAGATGAAAATAAAAATCCTTTTCAAATCCTTGCAGGATATGATTCCTTGAAACGTAATAAAATTGAATCAGTGCCTGATTACAATTTCCAATAGCTCAGAATATGTAATTCCATCCCAAATTAAATGAAACCACCTCCTGGTTTAGCCCTTCTATGTTATCCCGATGCCTTTGACCTAGATATGGCCTACTCATTTAGAGAAATAAATCCCGCCACCCTTGAAGATATGATAAAAAATTCAGTGAGTGTTGAAGAAAATCTATTAATTAAAAAGGCCAAACTCAAAAATGAACGCATAGTGACTATCAAAGAGGAATCCCCCACTTCATCTGATACTAAATTTGATGCCTTGCTGAAAACCATGGAAATAATAGTTGATAGGATGTCTATTTTAGATAGACAGACTGAGCCACAAATCATAAATCCAAAATTCCGAGGCAAGCAAAACCCTTAGTTTCAGATAAAGTAGGGATAACAAAGAGCTTGTGAAACACAACAACAACAACAAATCAGAACTATGCTCCGAGTGATGAAGAGGAAGAACCAACGGTAGAGGAGAACCTTCTTTTCAAAGTCGATGGTCAACCCATTTTTATCACTGAGGATGAAGAATATGTGGAGAAAACAAGTTCACCTGATGATAAATATTTCATAACGGCCAATGATCATGTGTTAGAAGTAGAATCTGATGACTATCAAAGAGGGTACTTGAATGCATTGAGTTCCCAGCAGAGGAAGTACTCCCTAAGAAGTCGAGATTTTCCAATAACTCCGCCTCTGAAGAAAACACTTCAGCAAAAATAAGCACCACCGAAAAAAGTTAAAAATAAGGGTAAAGAGGTTGTAGCTCCGAATCATAATAGAAGAAATGAACCTTATACAAGTGCACTCGTAAAAGAAAGATATGTTCCAAGAAAAGAAGCTACATCGAGAGATCATGTTGAGAAAATAGATGTTATCATAAAAGAGGTAGATAAAACTATACCTTTCAATTTAGAGTCGGAAATTTCTAAGTTAAAGGTGTCCATTCCTCTTATTTAATTGGTCAAAATTTATAAATACAAAACTCATGTAGTCGAAACTCTGAAATTTGAACCCTTATCCGACATGGTTAATGTAGAGGATGATAAGCCCGAGTTAATATTTGGTCCCACCATCGATGGCCAGTCTGAAGATAGTGAGGTCCCACCATTTTACCTAAGTCTTAAATTCCATCAGTTCATTCTTCATAACACTATGTTAGACTTCGGGGCCTCCCACAACCCCATGCCCAAAGTTATCATGGAGAAGCTTGGCCTTGAAATAACCCGCCCATATCATGATCTATATTCTTTTGATTATGGGCCTGTCCATTGTTTGGGTCTAATCAAAGATCTAGTTGTCTCCCTAGAGCAGATCCCAGCCAAAAATATCCTTATGGATGTGGTAGTTTTTGATATTCCATCACATTTCGGTATGTTGTTGTCGAGATCTTGGGGAGTCAAATTGAGAGGTACACTACAGTTAAACTTTTCCTATGCCACTATCTCTGTCTTTGGCCAAATGAGAAAACTATACCATAAGACCAAAATGAAATACATGAACAAGAATAAGGAAAGGCCTAATAATCATTCTATAAACGTTGTACATACATACTTAGAGTCCTTTATATTGTATAATGATTCCAGATTAAATGATGTAGATTGTCAATTAGTAGAAATAGAGGACGTTCCCAAAGTTTCAGATTGTATTAGAACAGTGTTAGAAAAAGAGAAAGAAAATTTTCCTACTGTAACCGAACAACCATCAGAGAAGGCAGATGAAATTTCAGAAGAGCATAAAGAATCAGATCGCAAAATTGTGTCAAGTCAGAATAAGGAGTTTCAGCACCTTGAAGAAGAAGAAGATGGTATTTGGAGAATGGACTTTGACGGTTCCATTGGAAAATACGGAGGTGGCATTGGTTTATGGATTTTCATCCCATGTCAACAGAAAAAAAAGAAGAAGAAGGTCCCAAATAATGTAAGGTTGTGTTCCTACAAACGAGTGCTTGATTGTACGAATAATGAGGCTGAATATGAAGCACTCATTACTAGTTTGAAAATTTTGAAGAAATCAGGAGCTAGGAGAATTGCAGTCTATAGTGATTCAGAGCTAGTGATTAAACAAATAAAAGGTGAGTACCAAGCTAATCACCCAAGGATGAGGCAATATAGGAATGCAACACTTGAAATGTTAAGAATGTTTCCAGAATATACACTTAAGGTAGTGCCGATATTGCAAAACTTGATGGCTGATTCACTAGCCACTGTTGCAAGTAATTTCAGACCTACAATGTTCTCTAATAAAAAAAATTCAATCTGTATAAAGCACAAACCCTTTTTTCGAGATAACTTGAAATTTTGGCAAGTTTTCTAGGACGATAAGAAAGTGAACAACTTCCTTCAAAGTGAAGGTGAGTTTGAGAACTATTCTATTGTCAAAGTGTACGACAAGGATGACCAAGTTATTGAAGCAGATCAGATTGATATACTTCAGCTCAAAGACAATAACATTCCAAAGGGTCTCATACCTTTGGAAGAGTTATTTGATCAAAATTATGTGGCGATAAAACCTACTTCAGTTCCCAGAGAAAAAGGAGTAGAAGATGTTAATATTGGAACGTCAGAGCAACCTAAGTTTATCAAAATTTTGAATTCTTTGCCATCAGAGGTAAAACTTAAATATATTGATTTGTTTACTAAGTTTTTTGACGTGTTTTCTTGGGATTACTTAGATCTAAAGGTGTACAATCAAGATCTAATTTAGCACACAATCTTGATCAAGCCAAATCAAAATCCTTTCAGAAAAAAGCTCAGGAGAATAAACCCAAAGTTGTTTCCATCCATTTAGAAGGAGGTAAACAAGCTCTATAAGGTAGGTATCATTATTCCAGCCATATTTTGATATTGGATATCCAATTTGGTTCTAGTGCGGAAAAATACCGGTGAAATTCAACTTTGTATAGATTTTAGAAATTTGAACAAAGTGTCCTTGAAAGACAAATACCCACTGCCCCAAGATGGACCACATACTTCAGCGAGTTGTAGGAGCCAGCAAGATGTCATTTTTGGATGGTTACTCAGGCTATGATCAAATCCTTGTAAATGAAAATGATTAGGATAAGATGACATTCACTACACTGTTTGGTACCTTTAAATATGCCAATATGTCGTTCGGGTTGAAGAATGTTGAGGCCACTATCTAGCGTGCCATGGACATAGCTTTCGGTAATGAAAAATATGTATTCCTTGTTGTTCATTTAGATGATATGAATGTCTATTCAAATTTAGATGATGAAAATTTACACCATGAGAATTGTTTTCCAATGATGTAGAAAGTTTGGGATTTCCCTAAATCCTAAGAAGTTCCTATTTGACATGGAAGAAGGTAATTTGTTGAGTCACATCATCTCAAAAGATGGGATCTAGATAGACTCCTCTATATTTGAAGCAATACAAAAAATATATTTCCCTAGAAACAAGAAGGAAATCCAAGCCTTTAATGGTAGGATGAATTTACTGCGTAGGTTCATTCCCAACCTAGTAGAACATCTTAGAGAATTAAGTAACATGCTGAAGAAAGAAAATAATTTTAGATGGTTTGAAAGTGCTCGTAAGTCATTCATCTCGATGAAATTTTCTTATACTACAGCTCTAGCGTTGAAAAGCCATGATTATTCATTAGATTTCATTATATATTATTTTGATTCTTAGCATACATTGGTAGTGGTGCTTATGCAGAAAAAAGATGGGATAGAGTTGTCGATAACATTCTTCAGTCGCACAATAAGAGATGTCACCCTCCGATACAACATAATTGAGAAGCATGCCTTGTACTTGGTCAAAGAACTCAAAGACTTCCATGTTTATATTCTTCACTCACATATTTTGGCATATGTTCCAAATGCAATAGTTAAAGAAGTAAAAATGCAAATAGACCCTGAAGGAAGAAGAGGTAGGTGGATAGCAGCACTTTTAGAGTATGACCTTGAGATCAAGCTGACCAAGCTGATCAAAGGTCAAGGCTTAGCCAAGCTCATGGTTGAGTGTAATCTACATGCGCTTGATATCAATCTCTTATCAGCATTGTCTGATGACGAAGAAAGTGTAAGTTTAGTTTAGGTATCAGATCTCTTTTCATTGTCTCCACGGTATGCTAATATCATTTATGTTTTACAACATTTGAATCCTCCTCTGGAAATGACAAAGAGTAATGCAAGGTGCTTAAATCTTAAAGCTTCAAAATACTGCATATTAGATAGTTCACTCTATTGGAAGGATCTTGTTGGAGTGTTACTCAATTTCCTAGTAGAAGATGAGTCCAAAGAAGTAACGAAGGATTTCCACAAGGGATATTGTGGAGGTCATTTGGACTCGAAGACCACGGCCAATAAATTACTGAGAGTGGTTTACTATTGGCCTACAATTTTTTCATATTTTTACAAGATGGTCATGAGTTGTCATGAGTGCCAAATTTTCCAAGCTAAACGTATGCTCCTTCCTTTACTATTACAGTGATTTTAGTTGAAGCTCCCTTCCAAGAATGGGGCTTAGATTTTATTGGTGAGATTCATCCACCTTCTTCTACTCAGCATAGATGGATACTTACCTCCACAGACTATTTCACAAAGTGGATCGAAGCAATCCCAACCAGGAAAGCTACTGACTCAGTCATAATTCAGTTTCTTGAAACTAACATCTCGTCTTGATTCAGTTGTCCTAGAAATATCATCACGAACAATGTTGAAGCCTTCAAATCAAAGAATATGACATAATTCTGCGATAAGTATAACATTAAATTGTGTCATTATACAACATATTATCCACAGGGAAACAGATTGGCGGAGTCCTCCAACAAGTCTTTAATCATCATAATAAAAAAGATGTTGGAGGCTAACAAAAAGAATTGGCACAAGAAGCTAATAAATGCACTATGGGTAGATCACGTAAGAAGTAAAAGATCCATTGGCATGTCTCCATTTCAGGTAGTTTACGATGTGGATACAATTTTCCCTACTTCATTGGCTGTCCCATTCATGAAACTTATAGAAGAGGCCGGAAGTGAAGAAAATTATATGCAGCACAGAATAAACCAAATTATTCACTTGCAGAAAACAAGGGAAGAAGTGTTTCAAAACACTTCCAAGCTCCATGATAAGATCAAAATGATTCATGACATGAAAACCAAACAAGATGATTTCAAGATCAATGATGTGGTTGTTAGTATGAATCTTTTGTCGAAGCGTACGAAAAACGACCACTTTAGCTACGCATAACTAATAGCCCTAACATCAAATATGGCTGCCAATATCTTCAGATCTGTAGTTAATTGGTTAAGACAAGAGATGCAAAAAACCAGATCAATGCATAGAAAGACATTAAGCAGTAAAAAACAAGGTTTTGCTCCATATATCCAATAGACAAGACAAGAACAATTTTTGAAATAATTTTTTGTATTAATGGGCACCTGGGAGGAAAACCAGAAGATGTTTCCAATTCTCCTCAATGGGATGGGTTCTTGGAAGTCCTCAGCACTTCAGATCTAGCATTTCTCTTTCCTGTTGGTGTAGAAAACCCTTACAAAGATAGAACTCAAAGGGAGTTCACAAATGGCAAAAATGGAAAGAATGGAGAAGAATATGACCAAGTGTATAGATCCAAAGTGATCTAATAGGCAACAAAAGGTGAAGAATGGTAGGAAAAACCCTCCTATTTATAACAAAATATTGGGTCATTCTAGATCTTGGTGCATGATTAAAATAACATTAACCAAATCTAGATCCACCTTTTATGGAATATTTTATTATATTTTTTGGAGGGAAAAGGTATTTGACTTGGGTCAAATCCCTTTATTTGTGAATAATAATAAATAAATGATTTATTTATCATTTTAAGGAAGTTGTTGAAGGATAATCAAATAAATAATGATTTATTTAATTATTTATGGGTGATTTAGTCATATTTAACAAGGAATATTATTTAAATAAGATTTAAATAATTATTCCTAGAAAATAATGAGATAAATAAAGATTTATCTAATTAATTTCTTTTTTTTGGGTTAAACATGACCAGGAATAATAATTGAATTATTGTTTAATTAATTATTCCTTGAGGAAAATCAAACAAATATAGGTTTGTTTAATACCCTCACTATTCTCCCTCGTTTGCACTAAAACCTAATAAATGTGGTTTATTAAGTTGTTTTACATAGTGAAAGCAATTTTACTTAGGGTAAAATTGGTCTTACATGGTGTACGTGGGTCCATCTAATGATAATAGGTTAGATGACCAAAAAATGGTGTAACAATGGTACCTTGTTGGGATGCCAGGAATGAAGAAAAAGGTAAGCATGAGAAGTTTGATAATTTATGGAAAGGTCCTTTTAAGGTTGCAGTTTCTCATGGAAAAAATGAATATATATTAGAAGAAAGGGATGGGAAAATTTTCTTAGGAGGGCCAGTTAATGGTAGGCTCGTGAAGCACTATCTATTTTGATCTAAAAATTATGAAAACTTTTCATCCTCATTGTATATATCAGTTTGAATATTTCTATAAGTATGAAGTGGAAAAGCATTAGAGTTCGGAGCCTGAAGTGAAGGCCATAAAGCTTCTTTGATTTTCTACTATTTCAAGTTAAGTTCACATAAGAGTAAGTTCATTTTTGAGTCAGTTTTAGTCAAGTATAGTCAAATTTGAGTCAGTTTCATTCAGTTTGTGTCATTGAGTGTTAATAGTTAGTCTTGCATTTCAGTTTCAATTATTCTTTTGACTGTATTGTCCCAATGGAAGAGACACTGATTTGCAAAGCCTAGAGATCTGCACTTCTTGACACCTCTTTCAGAGCTTCCATCCCCAATAAGGCCAATGTTAGTGTCAGAATATGCATTTTGCCATCAGTGATAAATATCATTCCTTTCTTTTTCATTTTAGGTGTCTGACTCTGAAATTTTTATATCATTCCATAGGTCATGCCAAAAATTGTTTCACTTATGGTAGCCCTACTCAATAAAACTTCAATCTCTCTTAGAAAATGACATTTACTGACTCCCCTTCATGTCTAGTTGAGCATAAAAACACCTATGAAAAGCTCATTTCACCATGTCTTGCCTCGGTCAAAGACAGTCGTGAAATTCAAGTCATTCAAGGTCTCATTAGGTCATTAGGGTTTGTTTTTCAAGGTCCAAGAATGCGTCTTCCATCCCAAAAAAATCAGCAAACAAATGTGAGAGTGACTCTATGAAATTTTATTTCCATCTTCAGAAGATTATCAGTATGTAAATATTATATTTTTTAAGTTGTAATTTTGATTCTATATGATTTTCATATCAGTCATTTTGATATGAAATCAAAGATGTAATTTATTTTTAATGTCCTATGTAATTTTATGTTTTTTATATGTAATATTTCACTCTCTAGCTACCAACTCAAGACACTCATGCCAAACTGAAGGAGAGAAAAGACAAAATCCATCAATTGATCAACCTGCAAACAAAAAATCAGAAGTCAAAGAGCATTAGTGTGAAAATTTGAAAAGTGAAAAGTGAAGCATAAGGAAAGTGGGTTTTCAAAGCATAAATCAAATCCACTTAAGTGTAAAAGCCCTCAACACTTCAAGTCAAGGTTCATTTATTTCCTACAGCCTCAAGAAAACTCAACAAAGGAGAAATTTTCGAGTTTTAGGGTGAAATTGTGAAAAATAGGTTCAGAGGGCACGTTTGGCCTAGTCTCTGCATGTTTTCCGAGGACGCTGCGCGTTTGGATGAAATTATAATGCATTTATCAACAAAACTGCATGTTTGGCTTGGTCACTACGCGTTCACCTAGTTGCTTCAAAAATTCTCTGCCAGACCTCAAAATCTCACTGTTTCATTCCAAAACTTCATACATTGAATCTTCATGCCTTCGTATGCCAGTAAGTAACAAATTTTCATCACTCCATTTCATCAAATGTCAATTCTATGTGTGAATTTTGCTTAAGGGAATTTAGTGCCTCCTTCTAAATTCAAGAGACCCTAGCTTTCATCAAAGTCTAATTTACATTATAAATTCGGTCACTTAGCCTTCATATACTCTTCCTCACATCATAAAACACTTTCCCAACTCCCTAAATTTATATCCCCATTCCCTAATCTATCATATCCTTTAAAACCCTAAGTCCTAGGTTTTCACTAGCCTAGGCTCCCTTCCATATTCCCATCTCCTCTATTTCCTCACACCAACCTTCACTTCATACACTTTCATTTCATTCATCATATCCCTAAGTATTTCGCACCAAGAACATCATGGATGAAGAGGATAACATAAGTCATAGTGAGAAGGAAGAAAGACAGGAGAGAAGGTCATATAAAAAAGGAGGGAGAATCATTAGACATGAACCAATAAATACCATAGAACTCATGACATCTCCTATCAATGTGGCATGCTTTAAGCATGTAGGTTGTTTTGATTTTGTGAGAAAGTGCAAAGGGTCCAGTACCATCCTATGTTGTCAATATTATTCATTTCCAGCCTCCATGACAACTAGGTCACCCTTGCTGGTGTCACTTTCACCGTGTCCACTGACATTAGATCAACTGCCACTGAGATCCAAAATGTTGGTGAAAAATGGTTCAAACAAGGAAATTTGAGTCACTATTATTATGAGCCATATCTTAAACCAAGGTACAAGAATGAGAGAAAGAGGATTTTTCCTTTCTCTCACCTCTAGGAGAGATATGTGCCCATGATGAAAATCATCATCAGATAATTCACCTGTGAGGGGTGGTTTTCTAGACTCTACTCCTATCATGTCCGACTTCTCATGCACTACAGAAGGGTTGGAATGCTCAATATACCTTACTATCTCTACTGTTGCATTGAAAAGATGACATTTGTTGCCGAAAAGAGAGATTATGATCATCAAATGCAAAGTGTCTTTCACCACTCTGTTATCAAGATGATAGTGATACATCACCTTGATCATTTAAAAATTCCATGGGACACCTTCATATCCAATGATATTTTCATTGTCCAACCTGTTCAACATGGCTAGGATGCACTTTCATCATCTCATCCTTCCACATCTATCCCTCCATATCAACCTACTGCTCATACATCACCACCAGATTAGCTCCCTTCACCTCCTTCACCTACATCTCACATTGATCCTTCTTCTTCACCTTATTATGACCCTTCATGACCATCCCATCATGATTCTGAGTCACCTAGCAGGGATGAGGACATTGAGGAAAAATGGGCTAGTTTGGTTGAGGTTGAGCCATTTCGCAAAACCTACTAGAGAGGCTATAAGCATGTGTTTGCTTCACCTAGAGTGAAAGGGGCCATGCCTTCTTCATCGACACAATAGGTGGATAAATGTAAGGAAAAGGTAATAGATTTAGCCATTCATGATGAGGAGGAAAATCATGAAACAGGGCATGAATTTCAGTTGGTTGACCTAGATGAGGAGGATGAAGAAAAAATAAAAAATGCAGCAATCAAAGGTACAAATGCTAATATTAGTGAGCTCCAAGATAATCTTGAGAGGGATAAATATGTGATTCACTTTCTTGAGCATGAAAATGAGCAGTTGAAGACCAAACAGGTCATTGATGAGGTGAAGTACTTCACTACTCAAAGGGAGGCCCAGCTTTGCTTGATGTTACATTAGAGAAGTATGGTGAACCTGATGATGAGAAGGATCAAAATCCAAGACAAAGACCTAGGACTAGAGGTCAGAAAGGAGCTATAGCCATAGAGAGACAAAGGGAAGCTAGCCTAGTTGATTAGTTGACCCCGAATGAGCAGCTTGCCATACAAATAAATGAGAACAGGGAACCATGGCTTGATATAACCAATATACACTTGGAAACACTACTATAGAAGGCCAACAAGGATAGTAACTTGTTGTGGAAAAATTTCAAACTTGATGCCTGGAAAGAGAGAATTGCATTGGCCAAGCTCAAAAGAGCTAATGCCAAAATTGAAGACTTGACCAAGCAAGAAGAGAAAATGAAACTAGTCATACTTGTTGAGGTGACACTCCATGCCTAAAACACATGATTAGAAAATATCCCACCAATTTTGACAAAGTTTTGGAAAATTTAGCATGTTGGGATGTTTATGTGTTTTTAAGGGTATTTTTGGCACAGTAAAATTGTCAAATGTGCAGCACCTTGGACGCTACACTCTCTTTGGGTCATCCAATGAGAATATGGCCACCACCAGTAGATTTCAAATGATGAGAACATCATCCCTATGCATTTTATAAGAATTTGGAGGCCAAATCGTCATTTAAAAAGACAAAAAACCATTAAAAAATCATGTTTCTCTCTCATTTTTTGCCTGGTCGCTGCGTGTTTACCTGTTTTGGGAGAAGAAGTTTTTGACATGGAAAATGGGCTTCATTTTGCAAACTGAAAGAAGTTCTGGAAAGTAGACTTGAAGGGATTTTTAACAATCCTTCTTGGAGAAAATTTGGACACTGGGAAGGCACCTAAATTCAGCCTTGAACAAAGAGGGTGCGTTTGCCAGGAAAAGGGCGTGTTTGACAAGGAAAGGGCGTGCTTGGAAATCTTCTGAAATTTTCTGAGTTTCACTCTTGTTTTTACTTTCATCTTGGGAAATTTTGATTTTACCTATGTAAATGATGAAGATAAATGTAATTATCATGTTTTTACTATTTACTAGGGTAAATACACTAGGTAAATCAAGAAAATGAAGTGTAATGAATCAGTTCACTTGAGATAGGAATGAGTCACTTTGACCATCCTATACTCTAGCTATCAGTTCAGATTTTTGTGTAATGTCTTCCTCACCTAATGGATTCAACCCCTGAGGATGAGTGAAGATTTGTTTCATGTATATTTAGCTCATTTCTCCATAGTAGTCAATGGCCGGAATCATTTTGATGTTTGCTAGTTGATCAAGGAAGCTTTGTACTCAGTTTTGGCAAAGCTAATAAAGAGGAGTTGCAGCTACATTTATGGGATACTTGTGGTATTGAATGTCTATCATTGTTTCTTCTTCAGTAACATATGTTTGAATGTATTTTCATGCTCACTTTCATGTCTATGTTATGATCTTTTACAATTTTGAAATTTAGAATACATGCTTGCACATGCTCTGTTTTGGGTAACTGATCATATTTTGTTCATCTTCTTCTGTATGAGAAAAATACATATCTTATGCTTTTCTCAGCCTAATTATAGTTTCAAAACCACTCCATAACCATTATCTTCAAGTGATAAGCATTGTACCTACCCTGCCCCATTGATCCCTGCAACCCTAATTCTTTTTCCTTGACCTAGCTTTCCTTGACCTAATTTCTTCATCCAGTGATTTCCCTAACCAAAATCAAATTCAGACAACCCCCTGAACTCTATATCTAGCCTAAAAACCCTAACTTATCTAGCCCCCCTATCTTTGATCCTTTTGGAGAGAGGCCTCTTCGGCTTGATAGGGCTAGCTATCAAGTCAAAAGCTTGGTTTGTGGTTACCTCTGTTGGGATTCCTTCCTTGGCCATAGGAATATGGTGTAGTTATAACACATACATTCATATAGTTTAAAAAAATAACGGTGTTAATTTTGGCACATTAGTTTCATGTGCATTGGTATGCATTGCTAAATTTTGGGAAATCTCTTAAAATTTCTACTTCCACTTGCATTAGTAGAATAATTGTGAAGCATTAAAAGAAAATATTGATGATGAACTGGTCGATTACTTGTTTTTGCAGAAGGAAATATGGAATTATGTGGTGCGAAAACCAAACAATTCCCAAAAAGCATAATAAGCAATCAAACAGTTCCCAAAATAGTTCAAAAATAGACCAAATAACATTATACCAACTTTTAAATATTAAATTTTAATGTATATTTTATATAGATATGCACTGGAAAGAGATGCACATGATTTGTGTAGATTATGTCCATAATATCTATGGAATCATTTATTGCATGGGATCCATGTAAACCTTTTTTGGTTCACTGAACCTTGAAGTGATGGCATATTCCATCATATCAAAACTGGAAATAGTGGCAATTATCTGGTTTTTAATTTTATTTCCTTGTTTGATATTTTGTTTGGACATAAATATTGTATTAGAATTTGGAAAGGTGTAGGTTTTACCTATAGTTTGAGGGTGCATGTTATATCGGGATTCCATTTTTTATATTGAACATCATTTCTAGAACTATGCTAGAGCTCTTAGAAATGAAATTTTTTTTCTTTTTACTAACAAGTTCTAATTCTCTACCAAATTTGCGTAGAGTATTTCCTGAAAAATTGGTTACATAAAAGAAAGTAAAAAAAGAACACAACTTTGTAGAGAGATGAAGGATCATTTCAATTCAACCTTTATTATTGCTAAATGATGTAGCCAAGGTGAATTGAGATCCAAAATATTTGTTTATTTTAATTTCTCATTATCCATGTTTCTCCTTGCATCTCCCTATTATGTGAGGTGTTGAAGATGGGGAAAAAATATTTTTCTTATCAATTTTGAAAGATGCTCTAAAATATTCCTATGTCCAAAAGTTGACCTGTGACACTGGGGCTCCCGTTGGGGGGGTCTTCAGGCCATGTGTCCACCACTTTATTATTTTGTAGATTTTGTATGAGAGACATTTCTTTGTTTTTTTGGGGAGCTTCCTTAAGTAGATCTTCTAACCGTAGGTCAATTTCAAAGTGTTGTAAGAATTTCTGAGTACCTCTTCTTATCCTTGACTTGAGGTGGTGGATTTCCCATCCTATAGAGGATTTTTTTTTTCATATAGTCCTTCGTTTTCTATTGAATCTGATTCAATAGATTCTCCCACTGGATCTTCTCTTGGGGGCTATTAGTGGTGGTAGTTCATGTATCATTTTTTGAGAGTGGTGCTTAGATCTTTTGAGGGCCTCATTTTTCCCCTTGATCCTTTATTTTCTTCTATTCCTAATGATTTATACATACACATTCACTAATTCATCATCAAAATTATTCTCCAGTGGCTCTTCAAAATATGCTCTAGAACTTTGAATTTATTTTTCGTGTTTGAATATCAACCCTTTTCATTTCTAGCCAGGGGCCCTATGTTTTTCTTTTTACTAGAGGGTCTAGAATTAACCCTATGAAAACTTGTCTACTTTATTCTGTTTGTGGGGGGGTTCGACAGGGTTGGGGGAAGGAGGGTGGGGAGGATTTCTTTGGGCAATGTTTGAAAAATTACCATAGTCATGGAAACTATTTCGCTTCAATGGAAACTTCTCATCGGCCAATTGATGCACATGGATCTATTTAGCTATTTGGAGCACTATAGCCTTGAGAATGAATTCTTCCATTTTTTACACAAATATAAGCACAAGAGAATGTGCTTTATATTGATTTAGAATTGGATAAATACATCCATATCTTATTTATGATTTTCAAGTATTTTATTTCCCTAGTGTCGAAAGAAATATTAGGTAGTTTTACCCACACTAAAACACCAGGAGTTTCCTCTTTCACATCAAAATTTATAGATCACTTGCTCAGATCAATGTCACCTCATGTTTCCACCTGACCTCCTCCTCTATTCGGTTGACCTATCCCTTTAAGGCCTATGTGGAGATCTCATTCTAGGTCACACATCATACACCACCCAACAAGTATATAGACCAACTTAACACTGCTCCAAAGTTAATCCCTTGATGGTTCCCACCTCAGTATACTACTCATTAAGTTTTAAAAAGTAGGTAGGTTTCCATTAGGAGATTATTCTCTTTGGCCTTGGATGTTTGGACTTTGGAGAGCAGGAATCACTCTTTATTGTGCATTTCCTGGGATAATACAACCAGGTGTTGTTAGTCTAGGCCACTTCCTAGAGGATATATTCTGCTAGTGCATCAATCCTTTTACAATTATTAAGGATTATGATAGTGGGACCACCTGTTTTCCTCCTCACTCCTCGGCCACCAAAACTAGTAAGAAATGACATCCTCCCTCTCTTTTGCTTGGTATCGAGATTTTTAGAGCCTTTCAATTTATAGAGCTTCTATTTTTTCGGCACCTTATCTTATATTCTCTCAATTAGTTGTTGTTAGCTTTCTTTAGCTAGATATTTAGTGTTAGTGTCTAGTCCCAAACACAAAATTCTAACTTGTCTTTTGTTTTGTTTTTCTATCTACAAGAATAAATGTGGTAGTAACTGAGCATAGATAAACAATAAAATACCATTGGGGATGGTAGTTTTTATAGATTACATTAAGGGATATTATTTCCTATGTGGTGGTACAAATTTTGAGTAGACTCCCATGGAGAAAATTTTTGTATATCTGGAGTTGTGTAATTTGGAGATTGACAATGATGAAGCTAAATTTTCAAATATCACTCTCACATCCCCCAAAGTATGATTCATTTTTGCAAAGGATTAACTATATGGAGTTATGTAACATGATTATAGAAAATACATTTGAAAGTAATAATTAACCCAAGCATTAGAAGTGATACATTATCATTAAATAATTTATCTTAAAATGCGTTCTTTTGATTGATCCTCCATTATTTTTGGGTATAAAATCAATGTACAAAAGGAAGCAAGAACAACTAGACTTGGAAAGGTATGAAGCTATAGGCATTATACTTTTAGATATGAAAATGGTTACTTAATTCAACTAATTACATTCAATAAAACATTATGCAAGTGGTACGTTTCTAAGGTCATGCCTTGTGACTTTTCAAGCATATGGATGTGCTTGAATCCTAGTTACTAACCTGGACTAGGGTACAAGCTTGTTAACAAAGAAGAAAAGATTTACATTCTAGTATGTTATATGCTCATGAGACTAGTTAAAATCATGGGAATACTTTAATTTTTTTTGCTATAAATTTCATATTTTGTTTGAGAACATGTTGCAAATATTCTATGTTTGGTAAAATAGCATTTGGTCAAAAATTGTAAAATATTATTAGTTAAAAGAAATTTTTTCTTTTGATAATGATAATATTAAAAAAGAAGGCCATTGTAAAGAAGAAGGTCTAGTTGGAAATTAGGATCCAATTTTGTTTGTATTCAACATCCTCACCTTATATCTATAGTTTATTTGTCTTCATCCAACCCCGATGCCATATATTGTTTGCCATCTAATCTACAATTTGTTTGAGTGTGTATATACCTTTGTTTTTAACAAATTATATTATCCTATCAAGAAATATAAACTCATTTTTTCAATCAAAGGGTTAATG
Source organism: Pinus albicaulis (assembly GCA_034641835.2). Lineage (NCBI taxonomy): Eukaryota > Viridiplantae > Streptophyta > Pinopsida > Pinales > Pinaceae > Pinus > Pinus albicaulis. The sequence continues at coordinate 903,994,634 of CM076573.1, read as the reverse complement.
ACCATCCTTGTTTTCCTACCCCAATATTCCAAACCAATTATTTTATTGATATTGTATATACCTTTTCTTTAAACAAATTCTCTTAGACTATCAAGGAACATAAACTCATTTTTGCAATCAAAGTTGGGTCAATAGCAACCCTTGTTATCCTGCCCCAACCATCCAAACCAATGGGATTTCATGAGTACTTTCTCTCCATAGGATTTCGACTACCAAAGATTAACCACAAAAGTGAATGCTCTTTACCCCCAACCACCTTCTTCTTTTGGCTTTTTTATTAACCTCCACTTAACCAAGGGGATTCCTTAAGTTTAATTTTTGGGTTTCACTATATTATTGTGTTCTCTATAATAAATTTGTTATTATGCCTTCATTCTAGTCTTCATTCCATTCTCAGTACAATATGGAATCTGGATCACTTAATTCATGATCTAATTCCACATATAAAATTGTTTCATCAATGACAAATACAATAATGGGATGCATGATTTACCTCTTCACTTTCTATTGTCTTATATTCTTTAGCTAAAGGATGCTTTCCATCCTGAATAATCAAGAATTCCACCAACTTGTGCTTGTAAACCAAAGATGGAGGATTATTAGAAGGTGTTTGAAATTTGTGCTTTCTAAAATTTGTTGTGAAATTTTTTCTATGTAGAAATTTGCAGCAAAATGCTTGCAAAAACTCATTTGCAACTACCCGTTGTTGTACTCTTGAGTACCATTGAAATTTTTTGGTCATTTTTGGACACTGACCAAAGATATATCTTCTTTTTCTTGAGAATTTTGATCCCTCCGACTTGTCAGTAGTGAAACAAATTGCTTAGTGTATTATTATTTTCTAGCTAAGAAGGAAGTTTCGAAGGATAAAGTGGAAAAATGATATCCATGTGTGATTTTGTCTTCAAGGGGATTGGAATCTATAAGTATGCCTTAGACTGCTACTCTAAATTTCCCTATCTTTCTGGCATTTTATCTATGATAGGAAGTTTCCATGCTATCATCACTTTGAAATCCAGTGTAACTAACCTGGTAGTGGATTTAATGCTTCTAATGTGCCACTAATTCTTAGCTAATTCTACAAGAATTGGCCAGGTGTGAGACAAAATAAATCAATAAAATGTGATAGTCATAGTACATACTTGTATAAAATCTGTTGTCATTTTAGATCCTCAACGGTGAAGGATTTGCTATCTTTTCAAGGAAAGAAACCTTATAGACATACTATCATGATATTTTCAAAAAATTAATGACCCGCCTCTTTCTAATGTTAGGAATGGAAATTGTAGCTATTTTTTTATGACTATAGGTTCCTTTAATGGATCATGAGCTTTCATTTTTAAAATATTGTAGATTTAATAGGAAATTTAGTGTTGATGCTAAGATAGTTTAATTTGTTTCTTTGTTCCTTCTTTACAACTTGAGCTATAATTACTCCCTCTTTGTGTCTTTCTTCCTTCTACTTGCTAAGTGAAGATATGAATGTGCATCCTTTTTGTTCCCATATTAGTGGTTTTAATTTTTCCTTATGTTAAAGTCACCACTACGATATTGGTTGAGAAGTGTAGACCTAAGAGTTCCAAGCGAGTTGTTAGACTTATAGAAAATCTCATGGCCAACATTTTCTAGCCTTAGAAGTTAAAAAATATGCTAGGTGACAGTGTACTTAACCATCTTTGTTGGGCTTTACTGGTGTCAGGATTTTTTTGCAGCCCTCCCTTTTTTCCTCACACCCTTTTTCCTATTGGTTTTTCTTTTTCTCAATCGTATTTCTTATACATATTATTAAATTTCATATATACTTTTTTCATACTATTTTTTTTAGATGCTTTAGAACTCCCAATGTACAATATGGATGTTGTACTTTTGTAGCTCCATTATCCATATTTGGAAACTAATTACAGTAATATGGAATAACAAATTTAAATTTAAGGCCCGATCTCTAATGAGCCCTAAGTTTCCTATTTGTTTCCATCAGGGACCTTACTTTCCAGACTCACTGTGTAAAAATGCATATTTTGTGACATAAAATAACTTTGAAGGGTAATTTTAAGGTGTGGAGTCTTGTTGACCTCTATAAATTCTGATGAATTTTAGAGATAGCCACAAACAATGGCTATAGTCTCTACTTTTTGGGTATATATATAGTGGTTTGGGGATGATTGACATCGAAATGATTGAGTTGGGAAAGTTTGTGTTTTTTATGTTTCCCATAGATGGATGAAATAATTTATTCTACCCCTTTTTTGTTGTTGGTTGGGTTATATTAGGCCAAAAACATTGTTGCAATCCAAACACATTCTTGCACATTAGTTAAACCTATAGGTAGTTTTAAGGTTATATATATATATATATATATATATATATATATATGTGTGTGTGTGTGTTCTTATTTGTGAATGAAGAAGCACATTCAAATTGAATGGAAATAGTAATGTTTTCTTATTATTTTTCTTTGTTCATGGAGAAGTTAAATGAAAACAATTGATTGTGATGGTTTGTTTCACAATCGTACCTCATACAGTTTGATCATCTACAATGCCCATAAATCCTCTGAAATTCTTATAGTGAGAATGTTGTCACTAGGATAATAGCCTTGAGTGTCATTCATGGTCTTACGTTACCTAGCAATGGAAGATGTGGCTATTTTGTATAGAAGGAAGAGTATCAATAGGGGCTTTAGAGTGGAGTTGAATAAATAATTCGGTGAGTAGTGGTTCAATGAAGTTGTTAGAGTAAAATTTCGCTAGGCTTGGAGTGAACTTGAATTTGGTTGCAACGAAAATGCTCAAAGTACCTGATGATTTCTTGGATAAGAAAATCATTTCATCGCTAATAAAAGAATAAAGAAAATGGAGGATTCAACCAAGGAGATGTATTTTGTTCAACCTATATGGCTCAAAGTGGAAATAAAATTGAGTTGACAAGGAAGATGCTCAACCACCTTCATGTATGGGAACCACAGAAGAGGCATAACACTCCTTCAGATTTAAGAATGATTACCAAGATAGTCCAAAGATCATGAGATTGTTGGTTGAAGGAAACAATATAATTGGCACAATCTCTCTTAAAGTGTTTGAGGAAGAGGTATGGAAGTATTTGAGTTAGCTCATCAAAGTTAGGAGACTTGGGACACATTGTAGGATCATTTAAAGGAAATTGTTTTAGTTCCCATATACCACTCTCTTCCCATTAAAAAATAACTTAGGGCCGCTCATTGCTTATGTGCTGGTAATGGAATCTAAGTGCACTAAGGGAAAGCTTCCATGTTCAATGAAAATTTGGATAGAGGAGGAAGTTTTCTTTATCATGGAGTTGCAACTTGTGATCACATCAGTCCATGCTAGTCATCCTATACATCTTATTGAGACCATTTTAGGAAACCTGTTGCATAAGGAGTGGAACACTATGCATTGATTCAATAATGCATTTTTTCCTTGGAAGATTTCATTGATTTGTGGGAGGTGACTTTGAAATATTTGAGGAATGGGTGGAGACCTTTCCCTTTGTTCAACAGAGTTGTACCATAGATTGACGTGTGAATGGAACTCACTATTTGGGCATGGAAATTTTCATCATCATGGATTGAAAATTACAGTTGCACTAATCACCCATGTACTTGAAGACATGATTGAATCTAATGTACAAAATCATGGGAAATTGATCAAAATACAAAGGCAATAATGAGTTTGAGAACTAAAACGATGGACAATTGTGCATCCTCCTTAGTGAAAGATGAACTGCAATGTCAAATGTAGGTAACTCCTACAACATTGGAGTTACAACAATGATAGTATCAATTGGACTAATCACCCAACTATTTGTGATAGAGAAATTCGGTGATTTGTGATAGAGAAACATGTGCAATAAAGTGGTTTTGCAGTGTGTTATTGCAATTGTGCTTCTACTAACATATATATTCATTCTTCTAATTTGAATATTGGGAGATACTCTAATGGATGTTGGGATGCATGCCATGGCACGAAGTAACTTTAATCCATATCCACATCAATGGATTAGGCTTCTAATATTCCTTTTCCCTTAGAGTTAGAAAATTCAAAATGGTTCCTAAAGCATTCTATCTCATATTCACGTTGTAAGGTAGATCATATACATAGAATTGAAATCCCATCATATGATAGTTCATGAGGATATTTTCCCCTTGATTGCCTCAAAATGCAAGCCATTGATTTCCAAAGTACATGCCATATTAGGATTTGTAGCCTTGGATTTTGAAATTTCTATTTTGAGGTAAGATCAAGATCCAAGTGGATTTCGTGACCAACAAAATTCATCTACAAGAAAATAATTACATCATCTTCCAAATCATAGAAAGGATCATGTGAATCCAAATCCTCTTTTTCCATCACTCCAGTCCCTCTCAAACTCTATCTGTTATTCTTTTGATATGTCCTGATTTTTTTCAACCTTCAGTCCTCTTACTATTTAGTTCACTACGATTGATTTCATACTTATAGGATGTTTTTGGGAAATTTTAGTGTTTTATATTCCATTATTTGTTTTTAATGGTAATATTTGTGGATAAATTAATTTAACTTGTCAATAAACTTGGGATTAAAGAGACATTGAATATAACCCAAATTTTGGATCTTTCTTGCCAGCAACCTAAAACTGTTATGGATTTTAGGAGTCATTTTCATATGAATGATTGTTTAATTATGGTATCTTCATAAGTGTTATTTGATTTTCCCTTCAATGTATGCAAGAATTTTCCATTGATATTACTTGAAAATATTTCCATTGAATGTTCAATTGCATGCTTGGTTTCATGGAGGTTCCTACAGATATGTTGAATATTAATATTTAGCGTCTAGAAAATCTTTCTAGTTGCTATTGGAACTAACGTTCTATCTTGCTTCAGCTAGCGCAAGTTCTTGTTTTTTCTATTCTTCTACTATTAACTAACCTAGTGTTCTTTTTAATGATTGGAATCTTTCTTGGAGTTTCTTTTATAGGTATTGTGATGTGCTTTGAGGGTTTCTCTAGTTTCGATGATTACAAATAATTTTATCAATTCTCTAGCATAAGGACTTAACCCTCTATTGTTTAAACATTTTTGGCAATCAGTCTGGAGCCAAGATTGTTCTACACAATTATCCTGCTTGGACTTAAAATTTGATGTTGAATGGGAAACCCTTTCCAGTCTGATAATGGCGTGGATAAGAAATGTCATTTTTGCACATTTTAAATAAGAAGAGGTCAATACAAGTAGATCTTGGGAATTTTTATTTTACAATAAAATGCACATGAATAATTTGAATACTAATTTCTTCATTAGCCTTTTTCTTCCTCATGCTCTCCAGCCATCCACACAGTCCCCTTAACCTAAACTAGTTTCGACTATAGTGCGAACAGAAGATCCATCTTTCCATAGAAAATTTTTGATGGAGATGCTAGACACATTACATGTTGTCTATGAAGACTACAAGCTTGATATTCTTCATATCCAGTATGTGATCTATCCTTATACGCAAATATGGATACTTTCAAATATTATTTTAGAGACAAAAACGTGGGTTTTAAGGAGTGTTTTCTGGGGCTTGTTTCTAAGATCTATAAAATTAAGGGAATTTTATGGGCCAAATATTTCCACAGTGATTATTTTAGCACACATGGTGGCTTGATTGAAAATATATTTTTGAGTCAGAATTGTTTCAAAAGTAATAGGAAAAAATATATCTGTGAAATATTTCTTTGAATATAATGATGTTTATCATCCCCTAAGACTATAATTGACTGCCTTTTTGGTAGTAAGAGCCATAGGAAGGGGTTTACTAGAGTACAGTGGTATGTATTACCTGTGTGTAGAAGGTTTTTTGTGGTATATTTTCACCTAAATTTCTTATTTTGTATTATTGGTAATTATGTGGGAAAGGGTAGGGTTTGCTTCACGCAATTTCTTATTTCCTAGATTCTAAATTTGATTCCCATATCCAATTAGTGTTGTTGTGGATGATGATGGTTGTATACATTCCTTGTTTGTTTTTTTTCATGTTAAAATATTCCGAAACTTATAATTGTCAAGTTGATACTCATTTTGAATTCTAATGCCTATTTCTTCCATTGTTTTTTATGTTTAAATTTTAAACTTGTGCCATCGGACAGTGATTTTTAGTGCCCTTTTCGTTTAGTTAATAGTATAGATGCTTGCCTATGGGAGGTAAACTTTGTTGATTACTATGCTTGAGATTTTCCAAGGTTTTTCCCACATTTTCCTATTCTCGGCACAACAGATGGCCTTTGGAATCCACCTAGTTTTCTATAGTGGCTGGTGAACTATTTAAAATATGGATGTAGTTCCAGAGATGGCGAAGGCCTTCCTCATTTTATTTTTTGAGAAGGAATTTTTCTAGTAAATTGGTCCCAAAAGTTCATGGAATTTTATGGACTTGTATTATTATTGGAAAGAAGGGGTCAACACCTTGCTTCAGTTGTGTGTTTTAACATTGCCAGTGGCACTGCTAACTCTCCATAACACTAGAATGTGTTGTCTATGGTTGCAGAAAGTTTTGTGTTTCAAAAGTTGGATCGATTATCTTATGAAGTCTCCCCTCCATTGTGACATGTAAGCTTCTTTATTTTTTTCCTTGCATGCAAAGGATGCACAAATATTGCAGTACACTCATATCTTGCATGTTTTCATATATTGTTTTGTAGTGAGAATGAGAATCTGATTTTTCATGTCCCTTTGCCTTCTTTCAGATATCAATTTCGGGATGTCTTAATTTTTTAATATAAATAAAAAGTTACATAATAAATTTATGACCTATTTTGTTTGTTATTTTTATCGCATTGTAGGGTTTTAATTTTCCCAATGGTGAACAAGTGATATAACCATAAACAAAGGCAATACTCTATATAAATATTTCTTGATACTAATTTAATCAGGCTGATTTTGATGCAACATAAGTTACATTTCCTTCAAAGAGAAAACTTTAACATCTTGAAGTAACTTTAACCCCTTTCCCCATCAATGGATGAGCCTTCTAATATTACTTTTCCCATAGAGTTGGAAACTTAAAAATGGTTCCAAGAGCCATCTATCTCCTTTTGGTGTTGTAAGGTAGATAGTATACATAGACTTGAAATCCCATCCTATCATAGTTCATGAAGATATTTTCCCCTTGATTTCCTCAAGCCCTCAAATTTCAAGCCATTGATTTTCAAAGTACATGGGGGATTAGGTTTTTGGAACCTTGGATTTTGAGGTTTCTATTTCAAGGTAAGATCAAGATCAGAGTGTCTTTTGTGGCCAATAAAATGCATCTACAAGAAAATAATGCCATCATCTCCCAAATAATTGAGGATCATGTGAATCCAAATCCTCTTTTTGCATCACTCCAGTCCCTCTCAAACTGTATCTATTATTATTTTGATATGTCCTAATTTTTGTCAATCTTGAGTCCTCTTACTATTTAATGCACTAGTGATGATTTCCTACTTGTACAATGTTTTTGGAAATTTTAATGTTTGATGTTACATTCTTTGTTTTGAATGGTTATATGTGTGGAATTATTTTTGGGGATAAATTGATTTAACTTGCCAATAAACTTGGTATAAAAGAAACATTGAATATAACCCTAAATTTGGATCTTTCTGGGTAGCAACCTAAACCAGTTATGGAATGATCGTTTAATTATGGCATATTATTTAGTGTTATTTTATTTTCCCTTCAATGTATTCGAGAATTTTCCATTGATCTTGAAAATATTTCTATTGAATATTCAATTTCATGCTTGGTTTCATGGAGGTTCCTACAAATATGTGGAATATCAATATATAGGGTCTGGAAAATCTTTTTCATTGGTAGTGCAACTAACAGTTCTATCTTGCTTCAACTAGTGCAAGTTATTTTTTTTTCTTCTACTGTTCATTAACCTATTGGTATTTTTAATGACTAAAATATTTCTTAGAGTTTCTTGTATAGGTATTGTGATGTGCTTTGGGGGCTGCTCTAGTTTTTGAAATGATTACATAAAATTGTATCAATGCTCTGGAAGAAGGACTTAACCCTATGTTGTTTAAAAATTTTCGGAAATCACTTTGGAGTCAAGAGTCTTCTACGCCATTATCCCGCTTGGAATTAAAATTTTATGTTGAATGGGAAACCATTTCAAGTCTGATAATGGGGTGGATAAGGAATGTCAATTATGTACATTTAAAATAAGAAGAGGTCGATAAAAGTTCGGCCTAGAAGTTTTTTGTTGTACAATAAAATGCATATGGATCATTTGAAGACTCCTTGCTTCATTAGCCTTTCTCTTCCTCATTTTCTCCAGCCATCCACACATTCCCCTCAGCCTAAACTGGTTTCAACTATAGTGCAAAGTGAAGATCCATATTTCCATAGACAAATTTTGATGGAGATACTAGACATATTACTTGTTGTCTATGAAGACTACAAGCTCGATATTCTTCACATCCAGTATGTGGTCTATCCTTATACAGGAATATACATACTGTTAAAGAATATTTTAGAGAAAAAAACATGGATTTTAAGGGGTATTTTTTAGGGCTTGTATTTAAGATCTAGAAAATTAAGGGAGTTTTATGGGCCAAATGTTTCCACAGTGATTATTTGAGCACACATGGTGGCTTGTGTTGGGGTTCCTGTGATTTGGTAGATTTGGCAATACCAAATGACAAGACAACATCAAACCACTTTGGGATCTCATGATCTAGCCCTCTTGGATCGAGAGAGGGATCTCTCCATGAAGGTAAAGAAATATGTATCTTTAAAGGTCAATTTAAGGTATTAGGCTAGTTATAAGGCACAAGAGTTTTTGATTTGTTTGTTTGGTTTGGAAACATGAAAGAAGGGTTCAATATAAGGTAAAGAAGCGAATAGAAAGGCTTTTCGGAAATGGGGAGATAATTCAAAGAGAATACAAGTCCATTGGGAAATGGGGTCATAAAAGGGTTTACGTGCAATTCAAATATCCAAGGCTTCCAAAGGGCTAGTCATCTAAAACAGAGGATCTCTTAGGATGATAGTATGGAGTGGAACAAGTAGAAAACACTTAATTTCAAACACAGAGTGAAGTCTAAGATTAGAGAAAGACTTTTAACCTTCTTTGCTTTGGGCATTCAAATCAAAGGGATCTTAGAAAGGCTAAGTGTTGGAAAGGGAACCAGGGCTAAACACTAAATCTCCCTATTCCCCTATTCTTTCAGTTGAACCAAACAAAAGCATCTATGAAACAGACTCTAAATTCATACATCAGCAACCATGGACTAATCAAATTCTACACTGGCTAAATTATATTGAATCTATTCTAAGATACACAAGTAGCAGAAAACATAAAAGATAAGAAAGTGCAAGAAACGTTAGGGTACTTGCAGCAGTATATCATAAGATAAAATTATTGTTTCTTATTAGAGGAAATGAGACATGGTGCAAAACAGAGGGAAAACAATAGCGAAGAAGGGACACATCACCACTGATTTAGATCAGGATCCGATGAACATGCTTGTCATATTAGTAGAGCAAAACCAATTACATGCATCCTTGTCCAATAGCTTGATATCATCCAGAAATCATCTCCCAGCCTATTACAACTACTACTCATAGAACTCTAACTCAGTGAAACGGCTTAAAATAAGTAATTTCTTAACATCCAACCAACATTTACAGTGTATTTCTCATGGGTTCTTATAGGTGAATGAGTGAGAGTAGTGGTAGATAGGATTTAAATGATTCATTAAAACAGAGGGAAGAATGTCTACGAAGCCCATTCTGCTTAATATATTTACATTAAATTTCGATACCCTTTAGTAGATTTAGAAGTCTTTGTCAGGTCGACAATAACTTCTATGGTATGTTCTTGAAGTACTTTCCTGGCTGAACTGTCTTGTTTGTACTCTGATACAAGTAAGGCGAAGATTTGTCTTTCAGGGCTTCCATGCCTTATAGCTAATGCACTGGCAGTTTTAAAGGACTTCTATCAGAGAAAAACTGTTCTGGTACTTGATGAGGAATGAAGTAGGCCGTGTGAATTGGTCCTTCTTAAGGAAAATAAAGTTCTGCTGATATTAGATCACTGAAGCTTTGAATCACTGGTATGAACTGTTTCTATTTATGAGCTGAGCTTCACTAAGTTTCCTTCATTATCCTTAGTTGTGGATTAGATACTTAATTCTTCAATATAATGCACTAATCCTTTTAATATTCTTCTGCGATCTTCGGCTCTGTAACAGTCTTTCTGCACTATGTGTCACCATGATTGTGACTCTGGAAATTGTGTGAATGACCTTGCAAAACACGATAAACACGTTATGAAATCCTGCGGGCTTGGTTTAAACTGCTTGTAGAGGCTCAGGTGGAGGCGGAGGAGGAGTGAGAAAGCAAGTGTATGCAGTGGAAAAAGGGAGAAAAAACACTAGCAAAAGGTAAAATCAGGTTAAAACCTTTTGAGCGGGCGAAGGAACCAGAACCGTTGGATTAGAAGAATCAATAGTGGAGATCTCTCGATGGATTCATTTGGGAGATCAGATGAAAAGAAAATGAACGGGGTTGCGATAGAACATGGATCATTCGATCATTGATATCAAAGGCGGAGATTAAAAGTGAAAGTATGTTGCGGAGGGCAAGCAGTATGGTGGAAAATCGGGAATGGTTTTCGCGCAGAGAAATGAGGGGGAGGCGGTATTTCCTTTTGGAACGCGATACCATACAATTACTGACACATGGATTTCTAAAACTACCCATATCGCGTAATTTTGAAGCATTAAACTCTAGGCGCAGAGATCACGCGATATTGAATGTGGACCGTCAGATTCGGGGTGACAGATCAGATGGCGTAGAGTGAGCATGATAGGTAGAGGAGTGATATGGAGAAAGGGGTTGAGGTCCATAGCTGGGATCGATGTGAGCCGTTGGATTAGAAGAATGGACGGCTACGATTAAAAGAAGGAGCGGAAATATTGAAAGGGAAAAGGGAAGGTAGATGAGCGGGTGGAAGCATGGGGGCTTGATGGCCGTTGATATGTGGAGATCAAGGGTCCATATCCATTTAAACCAAAACGTTGGGAAAGCGAAGAAAACAAAGGAAATAAGGGTTCAGAAGAGGGTATGGCATAGAAAAAGAGGGAAGTGGGACCCATTTACATTGCAATCGCAAATCGGAAGAAGAGCAGGTGTAACCCTATGGCGAAGAAAAATTGCGATGCGATGGTTAACAAAGTGCTGGGGAGAATTTCCGATGTGATGTTCTAAGGGTCGTTGGATCTGGTAAGAAGATCAACGGTGGGGATTAATCAGCGGGTGCGATTGTGAAGGGCTCATGAGTGGAGTGTAATTAAACCTCAGCTGTCGTTTCTTATGGATTCGACAGCTGAGATTAAATCGCATCGGAGATCAGCAGAGAGGCCAAAATATCGGGGCATTTGAGTTTGCGATTCGCGATTAGGTGCTGGCCGTCAGATCAGAGGAGAGATAAACGGTCTAGATTGATTTGGCGGGTCTGATGACGGAGGACTGTGGGCAGAGCATGGTTGAATCTCGGCCGTTTGTTATTGTGGATTCAACAGTCAGGATTAAATCACATCAGAGATCAGAAAAGGGGCCAAAACAAAGGGAAATAACGTTTTTGTGATTGCCGATTGTGATTAGGCTTAGTGCCTGGTCCTGGTGCCAGGTCATATGCAGAGAAAGGGGCTAAGGGCTAGGCCGAAAGGGGCTTAAGGCCTAGGTGAAAAATGAAGATTTTCAAGGATTTTAGAGGGTTTTGAGAGGTTTTTAAGATTTCGATAGAGAGAGAAGAAGGGGTTTTTAAACCTGAAAGTGAGTTCTTCAAAGGTTTAAATGGAATCTGGAAGCTTTTGGAGGTTACATGGAAGGTTTCCAAGGTGGAAGAAAAGCATTATTAGACTGGGAGAAAATGGGTGAAAGTGGGAATTTTAGAGGCCTTGAGAAGCAGCTTTCTTGGTGAATTAGCAGGGTTTTTTGCATGGAAACAATAGTGAAGATTCTCTCAAGGATAGAAAAAATATGAAGGCTTCAAGAATGAAATATTTACAAAGGAAATGTTTCTCTTGAAGGCTTAGAAACATATTTAGCCACCTGTTTGCTTTGACAAATTATTATAGGTGGCTAACAGTGGCTCCACATGGGGATGGCATCTTCTTGAAGGTATCAAGAATCTTAGATATAATCTTTGGAAGTAGGCCAAAGCCTGGTACTTGACCACCTTTTCTTCTTTGATCAGCTACCACACAAGTGAAAGTATTATATCAACAACAATACTTCCCAAACAACTACCTACTCGTACTACTGTCCTAACATTTTTTCTTCAAGGTGCACTTAGACTTGCAAACCTTTTTTCATCATTATTTTTATTGAAAGAAAAAACTAATCTAATCTACCCTTATTTATCCACAAGTTCAGATTAAACACTTGAAATTATCAGCTTCTCTACCTACCTACTATCTGCCAGGATTAAAATGTCTGATAGATTTTCATTCTCTACATTCTAAAATAGAAATTGAAACATAGCCAAACCAGGATTAAAATGTCTGATTTACTGTGGGTCCATGGCATAAAGACAAACTGCACATGGATGAACTTTGCAGAAATTTGAAACAAAGCTGTGAAGGCTTGAAATTCTTAAAATTAAGAGCATCCTTCCTTCTTCTTGTGACTTAGATTTTGAGTTTTTTAGAGTCACTTTCTTTCCTCATTTCAGCTCTGATTTTGACCCTGTTAGAGTTTTTTTCTTCTTCTTTGCTAGTTCAATTTTTGAGCATGTTATAACTAGCCTTTCCTTTTTCTCTGGCTCAGGTTTTGATCTAATTTGAGCCATTCTTTTTAGAAACTCCATAGGTTCAAGATTTGAGCTTGTCTGAACCTTTTTCTTTTGTATATTTCTCTTTCCTTTTCAAAATCGAAACAAAGAAATGATATTTACAATGGAAGTGAAAAATTAAACTGAAATGTAGTAGAAATAATGCTTGAGCATCCTTCCATTGACAGGACCACCAAATAGATATGTACCATCCAATTCTCGCAGAAAATATGCATTGGGGCCAATGGCAGAGTGAATGATGTAAGGGCCTTGCCATAGACTATCAAAATTGCCATGTTTACCCTTATCCTCTCTCCTAGAGTCCCATTTGAGTACCTTGTCCCCTATTTTGAAATCACAGGCCTTAGTCCTTTTATCAAACAACTTTTTAATGTTCTCTTGCACTTTTTGAGCTCTGTTGTAGACTTCTTCCCTTAAATTCTGCTGGAGATGTATGGTTTGATTGATCCTCCTTACCATGCTATGTTCCTCTGATTGTATTTCTTGGACAAATTTTATCACTAGTACTCCCAAACTGGTAGGGAATACTACATCTACTCCATAAAATAGCTGGTAGGGAGACATTCCAACGGATTTATTTGTTGTCAATTTGTCTGCCCATAAAGCATGCACCAGCTTGTTATGCCATGATTTTTTATTTTCCTCCAACAACTTCTTGATGATGGTCACCAAACTCCTATTTGATGATTCTGCCAGCCCATTACCTTGAGGGTAATAACCAGCAGAATGACTAAGTGTAATATGATACCTGTGGCAAAAATCAATCATCGTCTTGGAACCAAATGCAACAACATTGTCAGTGATAATTTTTCTAGGGCAGCTAAATCTAGATAGGATATGGTCTTCAAGGAATTTTATGATAACAGAGTTTGTGGCATTCCTAGAAGGGATGGCCTCTATCCATTTGGTGAAATAGTCAGTGGTTGTGAGTATCCATCTATGTTGGGCAGATGAAGCAGGATGGATTTCCCCTATGAAGTCTAGGCCCCACTGTTGAAAAGGGGCTTCAACAATGATTGGTTGTAATGGTAGAGGAAGACGTTTTCTTTTGCCCTCAAATATTTGGCATTTGTGGCAGGCAACTATCATCTTGTGAACATCTTGGAAGAGGGTGGGCCAGTAATAACCAGCTCTAAGGATTTTATTGGCAGTGGCATTCCAGTAGAGATGGCCTCCACACTCTCCTTCATGAAACACATGTTTGACTCTATCTGCATCAACTTCAGGAAAACATTTAAGAAATAAACCATTGGAATTTTTCCAATATAAACATTCATTTAAAATAAAATAATTTCTAGCTTTCAACTTTAAAAACCTTGCCTTTGTCTTAGATAAACTAGGAGGAGCATTGAGATTGGTAAGAACATACAAGATATCAGCATACTAGGCTGAGTTTTGGAAATGATCTTCAACATTTGGAGCTGGTAACCCTTCCTGTTCATCTAATGCATCCACCATATTAATTTCAAGGTCTTGTAAGTTAGATTCAACCATTAATTGTGCTAAGACTTGACCCTTTATGAGTTGAGTGGGTCTTATTTACAAATCATATTCTAATATCACAGAAATCCAATTTCCTCTCTTGCCATCTGGGTCTTGTGACAAAATGTCCTTAACCATTGTATTAGTCACAAAGGAAATAATATGAGAATGTAAAATATAAACTCTAAAATCCTTCAAAGCCTTTACCAAAGCATAGGCCTGTTTTTCCATGATATTATATTTCAGAGGTGCATCTCTCAATGCCTTGCTAAAAAATGCACTTGGCTGCTCTTGTCCCTCTGGATTTTTCTGCAATAGGACAAAAGCCACAGTGTGTTTTGATGCAAATGAGAAGATGAGGAAATCCTTAGTAAAATCAGGGCTGATGAGAAATGGTGCCCGGGTGAGTGCATGTTTTACCAATTCAAAGGACTTTTTGGCTTCTAGGGTCCATTTAACTCCTACTTATTTCTTAAGCATATTATTCATGTTTCTAAGGAGTTCTTCTAGGTTGGGTATAAACCTCCTCAAGAAATTAATCTTTCCAATGAAGGACTTCAATTCCTTGATGATTCTAGGGTGGCTAATCTGTAGTATACCCTCAACCCTTTTTGGGTCTATTTTAATCCCTTTTTTAGATATAGTATGACCAAGAAGTTTACCTTCTTGGAGACCAAACACTGTCTTTTTCGGATTTAAAGATAACCCAAACCTTCTGCATTTCTCAAAGACCTTTATCAAATGTTCAAGGTGCTCTTCATTAGTTTTGGAATAGACTGTAATGTCATAAAGATAAATTACAATGAAGTACCCTATCTCTTCTGAGAATGCAATGTCAATGGCTCTTTGAAAGGTGGCACCAACATTCATTAATCCAAAAGGCATTTTCACATACATGAAGGTGCCCCAAGGAGTGGTGAAGGTTGTCTTAAGTTGATCTTCTGGGAGCACTAAGACCTAGTTATACCCTGAAAAGCCATCTAACAGAGAAATCCTCTTAGAACCAACTACCTTTTGTAGGATGTGTTCCATCTTGGGTAAAGGGTAATTGTCTTTTAAGGAGGCTCTGTTCAAGTTTCTGAAATCAATGCAGAGCCTTATGTCTCTTGTATTTTTCCTTACAGCCACAAGGTTAGATACCCACTCTGAAAACCTCACAGGGACTATAATTGTAGCCTCATACATTCTCTTAATTTTTTTTTCTACCAGGGGTAATGATACAGGGTTTATTCTGCACAACCTTTGCCTAAAAGGTTTTTGGTTTTATTTCAATGGAATCTTATGCTGGATGATCTCTGTGTCATAGGCTTTCAAATCTTCTTAGCTCCAAGCAAAAACATCAACAAACTCTTTAAATAAATCAATGTATTTCTATTTGATATGAGCTGGTAATGCTTTAGATAACTTGATCATTTTAGGTTTGTCTTTGCTACCTATATTGCATACTTCAATGTTAGATTTAGTGGGTTCTATAGTGGGCTTATTTTCCACATCATTAAAATCAAAGAGGTCTTCTAGAGGGGCTAGTCGTCTAGGTATGCTTTCGTCTTTGGATTGTAGTACCCCTATGTCTCCCTCTCCCTTTTGATTCTCAAATTCTTTGGCCAACATATTTATATCTGTAGTGGGGAATGGTTTTTATTCATTAGGGGTCTCTTTATCTAAGTTGTCTTCACTGATATTAAAGTTTGAATAAGGTAATTCAAACTCATTCCTAGAAAGCAGGAAATCCTCTATCTGTTTGTCTCCCTCAAAGACCTGCCAATATTTTTCATTATCTGGTACTGATGGTCTATATTTTGTTTAAACAATGATAGGTTTGTCATTAAGCGGTCTCTGATATGAACTAGAAGCACATGCCAATCCATTTGCAATTATTTTTTTACTTCTAGGGACAAACACAAGGTCATATTCTACAAATGTTTTCAATATATCCAAGGCTTCATTCCTATATGCCCTCAATCTAAGATGTTTGGCAGTGTACTCTCCATTTATTTGTTTTATGACCAGTTCTTAGTCTCCATGAACAACTATCCTCTTAGCTCCTAGTTTCCTCAACAGATGCAGCCCTAAGAGGAGAGCTTCATATTCTGCTATTTTGTTTGTACATTTGAAGTTTATTTTAAAGGCATGACTCTCAGCATAATGCTTTTCAATATTGTGCAACAATACCCTAGCTCTTGCATTCCTTTTAGTGCAGGACCCATCAAAGCTCATGCTCCATAAGGGTTTGTTTGCATATTCGTTATTAGTTTCCTCCTTACTGTCATCTTGTCTCCTGAGGTCAGCAGGCTGATGGGAAATCTGCTCTCTACAGTCTTGGTTCTGATTTTCTAATTCTGTAATCTGTTCAAATGTTTCTCCCTTGTTTTCCTATGTATCCAGAGCTGCCGTTATGTTTGGATTTGTGGCCTCTACTCTGCTGTTCAAATTTTTTTTCTCTAGCTCTTGCTCATTTGTAAACTCATCATTGTAAAGGATAAAAGCGTCTAGGTCTGTATGGACAGAGTAGAGAGGGGAATTTTCTAGTTTCTCTGGGCTTCTTACCATGAATTTCATGTTTTCTTCCCTATATAGTCTTCTAAGCTAGCTGAAAACAGGGATAGTGGCATATGTCATGTCCATCTGCATTGTACCTTGTAGCTTGGCACCCCATGATCTTGATAGCAACATGTCATATTTGGGAGGTACATCAGCCACTACAAAATCCGTTACCATGCACTTGGTTGGGATTTGGGTCAAATTTACATAGAGATCTTTGATCAGGCATACATAGAAAGAGAGGTACTACTTCCTCCTGGAATTTAGACTGACATAGAAAGGAGGTACTACTTCCTCCTGGAATTTTCCTTCAATTTTTGGGCCAAACAAGAGAGCTGGTTGATCATCATTTAAGTTGATAGAGTCACTTTTTTCTCCTAGGTTCAAAGCTTTCAAAATTTGACATTTATATACGTCTTGGGTGAACAACTCAATGAGAGGGACATAAATTTTGATTTTAGCAATTTCACTTCCCAGATTGAAAGGATATTGGTTCTTTGAAAGGTTCAATTCTGTTTTGTTGGTCACTGTTTTATTGGCAAAATCAACTTGCTGATTTTCACTATGTACATTGTTTGAACCTGTTTTTTTAGGAGCATTAGCTGCAATACTAGTGCTGCTAGTTTCTAGTCTTGGTTTGTTAATGATTTGGGTGTCCTTGTCCTTGTCTTTTCCAGAACTCTTAGCTGTTGTTTTGTTGCTTTCAGAAGTCCCTTTAGGAGTCTTTTCCGATTTTTTTCTTAATAGTGATTTCAGAGGTTTTTGTCTTGGGAGCTTCTACGTTATTTTTGCTTCTGAGATCATATTGTTCTCGGACCTGCATGATGGAATTCTTGAATCCTAACCTATAGTCTTCATATTCAAACCTTCCCTCATCCCAATGTGTGTATGAGGTCTGGTTGTCTCCTGAGAAAAAGGTGTGATCTTGGTTATCCACTTCCACCATGTTTATAACAGCTCCCTCTGATTCTTCTATTATTCCCTCATCATCATCAAGGAAATTTTCTTGGAATGGGGGTATGATTTGTTGGTCAGAATCTCTTTGCCTATTGGGAGGAGTATTTCTCCTAAAGTTTTGGTTCTGGTTTTGAGACTGATTTCTATTCTAATTATTGGCTTGGAAAACCATTTTCTCCATCATTCTTTCTAGCCTATCCATGTTTTTGGCTAGATTATCAAATTTGGAATCATATGTATAAGTTGTGGTGTCTTCCCTATAGGTTACCTTATTTTTAGCCCTCATCCTAGTTCTTTTTTCAATTGAGTTTGCTTCTACACTCACAGCTCCTTTCTGCATGTATTATAGAGTTGAATAGTCTCTCTCCCTTAGTTGATAGGCCATATCAGCATCAAAACATTTCAGATATTTCACTAAGGCCAATCCTTGGGGAGGTTTCATGTAGGGTGGAAGAGCATTGTAGACACTGTTAAACCTAGTGGAGTAATCATGAACACTCTCTCCCTAATTTCTATTAAGACCTTTATACTTTGCTAATATTTGTAGAGGGTTTCTTTTGATTTCCCATTTGTTTATGAAAGCTTGATGTAAAGAGGGAAGGTCATGGATGCTATTAGGAGTTAAGCCTTTAAACCACTTCTTTACTTCTCCTCCTAAAATTTGGGCAAAGATTCTCATCTTAATGGTCTCATATTCTATTTCCATATAATCAAAGGCATCTTCTATCCTATCTACATGTTGTTGAGTTGTGGTAGATTCGTTTCCAGTGAAATGGGGAATTTTATACTGATAATAATTGGGTAGAGGAACCAAAGGCTGTGGCAACACTAGGGGAGCATACCATGCTGCCATGATAATGTTTTGTGGGAGGACAGGAGTGGCTTGGACAATAGGTATGTGGATGGCAAAAACACTTCGACCAGTAGAAAACTGTTGGGCATATTTAGGGTGAGAGAGACCCAGGTTATGAATGAGATGGATATCAGGAGGTGTTGATGGAGGGGTTTCTCTGTCACCACTATGCTGACCACTCTTTGGTGGTGAACTTGAAGGCTCAAAGTCTGTCTGGTCTATACCACTGAATGATTTAGTTCTTGGTAGATTACTTGGTAAATCTAAGCCAACTTAGGTATCTGATAGAGCTACAAGGTTTTCAGGTTCCGATTTAGCTCTATGAATGGTTCTGAAAATAGTTGGGTCCCTAGATGTGAGATACTTCCTAAGAATGATTTTTGGATTGTCAACTCTTTCAGGAGGATTTGGATCAGGATAAGCTCTAGTATGGATTTTCCTTGAAACCAGTATGTTAAGTCTTTCAGACTTAATGAAGCAAGTTAGCCAGGTATAACAATATTTAAGAGGCAAGCTATCTTCAAACCATGAAGCTTAATCCTATGTGTTTCCTTTAGTATGGATGATGTTGCGATGAAAATGGTCTCCCAGTGGAGTCTTGTGAAACAAAGATATCAGTAGGCCTACTGATCACTAGTGAGTGTTTTGGTCATTAAGGAAATGTGGAGTCTCCAGGTGGAGAGTTTAAAATGTTTTGAAGCAGGCTGTTGTCCACCATCAGCAATTTATACCAAATCGAGGCTAATTGGTGTTCCTTGAGTCTTAGATATGTTTTAAAGGGTGTTTTACTCAAAGTTCCCCAACATAGTAGCCATTATGTTAGGGTTCATGTGATTTGGTAGATTTGGCAATACCAAATGACAAGACAACATCAAACCACTTTGGGATCTCAGGATCTAGCCCTCTTGGATCCAGAGAGGGATCTCTCTATGAAGGTAAAGAAATATGTATCTTTAAAGGTCAATTTAAGGTATTAGGCTATTTATAAGGCACAAGAGTTTTTGATTTTTTTGTTTGGTTGGGAAACATGAAAGAAGGGTTCAATATAAGGTAAATGAGTGAATAGAAAGGCTTTTCGGCAATGGGGAGATAATTCAAAGAGAATACAATTCCATTGGGCAATGGGGTCATAAAAGGGTTTACGTGAAATTTCAATATCCAAGGCTTCCAAAGGGCTAGTCATCTAAAATAGAGGATCTCTTAGGATGATAGTATGGAGTGGAACAAGTATAAAACACTTAAGTTCAAACATAGAGTGAAGTCTAAGATCAGAGAAAGAATTTTAACCTTCTCTGATTTTGGTATTCAACTCAAAGGGATCTTAGAAAGGCTAACTGTTGGAAAGGGAACTTAGGGGACAGGGCTAAACACTAAATCTCCCTATTCTCCTATTCTTTCGGCTAAACCAAACAATAAAATCTAAGAAACAGACTCTAAATTCATACATTAGCAAGCATGGACTAACCACCTTCTATATTGGTTAAATTATATTGAATCTGTTCTAATATACACAAGTAGTAGAAAACATAAAAGATAAGAAAGTGCAGGAAACATTAGGGTACTTGCAGCAGTATATCCTAAGCTAAAATTATTGTTTCTTATCAGAGGAAATGAGACATGATGCAAAACAAAAGGAAAACAATAACGAAGAAGGGACACATCACCACTGATTTAGATTAGGATCCGATGAACATGCTTGTGATATTAGTAGATCAAAACCAGTTACATACATCCTTGTCCAATAGCTTGATATCATCCAGAAATCATCTCCCAGCCTATTACAACTACTACTCATAGAACTCTAACTCAGTGAAATGACTTACAATCAGTAATTTCTTAACATCCAACCAACATTTATAGTGTATTTCTCATGGGTTCTTATAGGTGAATGCAGCGGAAAAAGGGAGAAAAAACACTGGCGGAAGGTTAAATCAGGTTAAAACATTTTGAGCGAGTGGAGGAATCAGAACCGTTGGATTAGAAGAATCAATGGTGGAGATCTCTCGATGGAGTCATTTGGGAGATCAGATGAAAATAAAATGAATGGGGTTGCAATATGACATGGACCATTCAATCATTGAGATCAACGGCGAATATTAAAAGTGAAATTATGTTGCGGAGGGCAGGTGATATGGTGGAAAACTGGGAATGGTTTTCGCGCGGCGAAATGAGGGGGAGGCGGTATTGCCTTTTGGAATGCAATACTATACAATGACTGACACATGGATTTCTAAAACTGCCCATATCGCATAATTTTGAAGCATTAAAATCTGGGCGCAGAGATCACGCGATATTGAATGTGGACCGTCGGATCTGGGGTGACAGATCGGACGGCGCAGAGTGAGCGCGATAGGCAGAGGAGTGACATGGAGAAAGGGGTTGAGGTCCATATCTGGGATCGATGTGAGCCATTAGATTATAATAATGGACAACTGCGATTAAAAGAAGGAGTAAAAATATTGAAATGGAAAAGGGAAGGTAGATGAGATGGCAAAAGGATGGGGGCCCGATGGTTGTTGATCTGTGGAGATCAACGGTCCATATCCATTTAAACCAAAATGTCGAGAAAGTGAAAAAAAAGAAGGAAATAAGGGTTCAGAAGAGGGTTTGGCACAGAAAATGAGGGAAGTGGGACCCATTTACATCGCAATCGCAAATCGGAAGAAGAGCGGGTGTAACCCTATGGCGAAGAAAAATTGTGATGCGATGGTTAACAAAGCGCCGACGAAAATTTCCGATGTGATGTTCTAAGGGCCATTGGATCTAGTAAGAAGATCAATGGTGGGAATTAATCAGCAGGCGTGATTGTGAAGGGCTCATGAGAAGAGCACGATTGAACCTCAGCCGTCAGTTCTTGTGGATTCGATGGCTGAGATTAAATCGCATCAGAGATCAGCAGAGAGGCAAAAATACTGGGGTGTTTGAGTTTGCGATTTGTGATTACGCGCTGGCCATTGGATCGGAAGAGAGATCAATGGTCCAGATTGATTCAACGGGTGTGATGAAGGAGGGTTGTGGGTGGAGCGTGGTTGAATCTCGACCATTGGTTCTTTTGGATTCAATGGTCAAGATTAAATCGCATCGGAGATCAGGAAAGGGGCCAAAACAAAGGGAAATAACGTTTTTGCGATTTTCAATTGCAATTAGGCTTAGCACCTGGTCCTGGCACCGGGTCATATGCGGAGAAAGGGGCTAAGGGCTAGGCCGAAAGGGGCTTAAGGCCTAGCTGAAAAATGAAGATTTCAAAGGATTTTAGAGGGTTTTGAGAGATTTTTAAGCTTTCGATAGAGAGAGAAGAAGGGGTTTTTAAACCTGAAAGTGAGTTCTTCAAAGGTTTAAAGGGAATATGGAAGCTTTTGGAGGTTACATGGAAGGTTTTCAAGGCGGAAGAAAAGCATTATTAGACTAGGAGAAAATGGGTGAAAGTGGGAATTTCAGAGGCCTCGGGAAGCAGCTTTCTTGGTGAATTAGCAGAGTTTTTTGCATGGAAACAGCAGTGAAGATTCTATCAAGGATAGAAAACATATGAAGGCTTCAAGAATGACAAACTTACAAAGGAAGTGTTTCTCTTAAAGGCTTAGAAACATATTTAGCCACCTTTTTGCTTTGAAAAATTATTGTAGGTGGCTAACAGCTTGATTGAAAATATATTTCTGAGTGAGAAAAAAATGTTGTTTCAAAATTAATAGGAAAAGCTTTGTCTGTGAAATGTTTCATTGAAGATAATGATGTTTACCATCCCCTATGACTATCATTGACTACCTTTTTGGCAGTAAAAGGCATAAGAAGGGTTTTGCTGGAGTAAAGTGGTATGTATTACCTATGGGTATAAGGTTTTGTGTGGTATCTTTTCTCCTAAATTTCTTATTTTGTATTCTTAGTAATTATGTGGGAAAGGGTGAGGTTTTTCTTCACATATTTTCTTATTTCCTAGTTTCTAGATCTGATTCCCATAGCCCATTAATGTTTTTGTGGATGATGATGGTTGTAGAAATTCCTTATTTGTTGTATTTCATGTTAAAATATTCCAAAAATGATAATTGTTGAGTTGATACACATTTTTAGTTCTAATGCTGATTTATTCAATTCTTTTTTTATGTTTAAATTTTGAACTTGTGCCACTAGACAAGGATTTGCAGTGGATTTTTCATTTATTTCATAGTATAGAAACTTTCTTAGGGGAGGCAAAAATTGTATATTACTATGCTCAATATTTTTCAGGGCCGTTGGCACATTTTCCTATTCTTTGCACAATAGATGGCCTCAGGAATCCACCTAATTTTCTATAGTGGCAAAATAACTGTTTAGAATATGGATGTAGTTCGAGATATGGTTAAGGCCTTCCTAATTTTATTTGTTAAGAAGGATTTCTTGTAGTAGATTGGACCCAAAAGGTCATGGCATTTTATGTACTTCTATTAGTCTCAGAAAGAAGGGGTCAACACCTTGTTTTGGGTGTGTGTTTTAAAATTTCCAGTGGCACTTATAACTCTCTAGAACACTAGAGTGTGTTGTCTATGGTTGCAAAACGTTTTAGGTTGGAATAGTTGGATCGATTACCTTATGGAGTATCCCTTCCACTGCGACATGTAAGCTTTTTTATTTTTGTCCTTGCATGCAAAGGATGCACAAATATTGTAATATGGTCATATCCTACATGCTTTCATATATCGTTGTGTAGTGAGAATAAGAATTTGATTTTTCATGTCCCTTTACCTTCTTTCAAATATCATTTATGGGATGTCTTAATTTTTTAATATAAATCAAAATTTACTTGAAAATTTTATAACCTATTTTATTTGTTATTTTTAGCGAATGGTATGGTTTTACTTTCCCAATGTTGAACATGTGATATAAACGCAAACAAAGGAAATAATCTATAGATATATTTCTTGATAGTAATTTTGTCAAGATGATTTTGATGCAACATAAGATACCTTTCCTTCAAAAATAAAACTTGTATGTTTTGGATGTTATATTAAGAATCAAAAAGACCTTTTTTTTTCAAGGAAAAATCCTTCTAGTTTTATTTTAGGAAAACGATTTTTTTTTATGATGAAATTTTCTAGTCAGTTGTCATACATTATTTATTATATGTTGTATTTTTCTTTCCATTTGTTTTCACAAGTTATTTGTGCCTTGATATTTTTGGCATATAACTTAGTCGACATGATTGTGCCTACGCTTTTACTAAAGGTTGAATACTAAGTTACTATGGTGTTATTTTCTATTGTGATTTTTTTTTCCTTTGTTTATATAGGTCATCTCGCCACATATTGACCACTATAGCCTAACTAAATAAAACTTGTTTGATTTTCTTTCTTTTCTAGGGAAAAATGACATTGACATTGTTGATGTTAAGGTATATTCCGTATAAATCCTTTATAGTATACTTTAGTTTATATTTAAGTTTTCATCATCTCCCATATATTATACTTTGCATTGTATCTTCTTTATTTTCATAATATCAACTCGAAATTGATGGTAAGAAGCAGGAATTGAAGAAAGAGGAGAACAATAACATTGTAGCAACCAATTCAGAAATAGACAAAGAAGAGAACCAGTGTAGTGATATACTTAAAGTCAATATCCTACAGGAGACACACACATACAAGCTAATGATCAACTCTTTAGAGTTGGTGAATTCACTTGCAATGCCTTAGCAACTCAATAATAATGTTTTTAAGTGATGAAACAATATTTCATATGTAAATTGTAGTCCAACCAATATTAAGTTGAAAACTCATTGTAATACTTGACATTTCATATAATATAATTTATGAGGTTGAAATTATTTTATAGTTTTACTTGATATTATTTAGTATTGTAATTAACATACGTAATTTTTCATTTTCATATTAGATGAACATGCACATTTCAAGACATTATTTTTAATTTAGTCGCAAAATCATACTAGTTGTTTTATATTGATTAATAATGAACACATAAAATCAATCTAAAAATATAAAATTAGTAGTGTATATTGGTTAATGATGAACACAAAGAAAATGAATATACAATGAATAAATTAGTTGTTTATAATGATTATTAATGAAAGTAAATGAAATGAATATAAACTATTAAATTATTCATTTATATAATGAATATGAAACTACCAAAAAAAAAATGACTACTATAAATGGTAAATTTGTGATTATAAATAACGACTCAATTTTGCATATACATGAATACTAGTAGCTAATTTACAGTACCTTATAAAATTACTAAAATTTAGTCATATTTGATTGTTCATTAATTGGTTTCAAACGATAACTAAAATTTGCATATATATGACTACTAGTAGCTAATTTAAAGTATCTTATAACACAACCAACATTTTTGTCATTAATTGGTTTTCTCGAGTGATCATATAGTAATATATTTTTTGTATATATCGTCATTAATTGTGGAAATTAATTACTAGATCAATGACTAAATTAATGACCAAAATAATGAATAAATATACTGCTAGATAATAAAATTGAGACAACCAATTAATGACTAAGCTAAGAATGACTAAAACTTGCTCATGTTATAACATATTGTAAATTAGCTACCACTGGTCACCGACTAAAAATTGGTCGTTTATATGAAAATTTTAGTCATTTTTTTAGTAACTAATTATCCATTTTGCACTAGTGGTTGTAGCTATTTTTCCAGGTACCAATTCATAGGAATTGTCTCCAATGTGTGAATAAATCCATGTATCCATTCCTGTTGTGGGATTTCCTTCCAAACTGTAGTACAGAGTTGGATATGCTTTCTTTGGTTAGTTTCACAGTCATATTTCTCCTTTGTTTCTATTTCCACTTGTTCAAACCTAATCCACATTAATATTTGACATAACTCCCAATCTCCTCTATTCTTCTTGTGTGTTCCCCACCATCTAGCACCCCGCCATCTAGCAGAGGTAGATCTTAGGGTTGTATCCAAAGCTAACAATATTCAATTGTCTAGTACCGTTTCTTCATAATCATTAATAAAAGTTTCTAAATTACCAAAACCAGCATAATAAGGCAGGTTTCATACCTCATATGTCATAAAACGAACTACTTTCGTTATTCTTGCACAACACTTTGTGAATATTTCATGGAATCTGTTATGCCAATTCTCTAATTCTTGTTTTGAATATGGTGTGAATGTAATATCATTATCCAAACTAAAATTTACATCTACATTAGGGTTAATATAATATTCTTCCTTGGTCATCAATTAGTAGATGTTATCAATTTTTGATGTGTTGTATTCTTCTCTTACATGCTCTATATATATTACTCCTTTTTATGGATCTAAAGGAACAATAACCCTCATATTGCTTCCTTCAAATATCATTTGCCTCTTCTTTAAATTGATGATGGCCATATGGTAAATTAACCAATCAATTCCAGGTAAAGTAGGATAAGGATTAGTGTCATCAAAAATTTATATTACTTCAAAATGAGCAATAGTGCGAACTCCTTCAATATCTACTGTGAAAATTGATAATATTCCCATAGAAAGATATTTTATAGATTTTCTAGTCTTAGTAGGATATTTGACCATTGTAGCTTCAGCTTACCCATTATTTCACATGTCAGTTTTTTTAATACATTAGCATCAGATCCCAAATCCAAAATAACTTAATCCATTTCATATTCTCCTATCTGTGCACTAAGTCTCATTTCTTTTCTAGTTCTCTTCTGTCGATGTACATTATTCACTGTGTGCACCTCACTTTTCGGTGTCTCTTTTGATGCACATGAATTTATCAATTCATGAAACCCTTCTACAACCTTTTGATATCTTAACAACTTCATACAAGTCTGCAGAAAATATTTCAAATTACTTACTTGATCTACTAAATTATGTTGCAAAGCTTCATCCTATGGCATTGCTTGGTTCCGTGTTGGAATTAGTGACATGTCAGAGTTTCTAGGCCCTAGATGCACAGTAGAAGTCGAAGCTCCCACATCCATAAAAAATTTCTTCACATACATAAACACTTTATTTACTTTCTGAAACTCAAAAAAAAAAACTTTCTTTGAATTCTCTCTAACCCATGCACCAAGATTTTCAAATTCCTTCTCTCCATCTTCTTTATCGCTTCCAGTCGCAGCTCCACTTCTAGTGAAAATATTAATGCAAGGTTCATTAGTCCTTCTTTCATCCTTCATCATTTGGATGTTCTGTGTGGGTTGTTGGTTCCTTTTCTCTTGCATATTATTCATAAGTATATGAAAATCTTCAATTACATGATCAAAAGTTTTGCAGTACTTACATGTCGTAGTAGGATTCTAGAAGTCAATTGCAAAATGACCTCCCTAACCATAGTTATAGAAAATGATATATCCTCTTCCTCGACTAGCTCTACCTCCTCAACCTCATCCTTGAAAACCTTCTCAACCTTCATAACCTACGCAAACATGATAACCATGTTGTCCATTTTCCTCTTGTGAGGGCTCTTCTACTTGAATTTCGAAAGTATCAACATTGCGCTCTATCATCAGGTCATCACTTCGATAGTTATTCTCGTCATGTCCTACTGACTTATAAAAGTTGCAAAAGAGATTTATTGGGGTCTGCACATATTTATGTAATAAATAATTTTTTTTGGGTGATGTTTGCCACTATTTCTGCATATCTCGCACCATTGACTCGATCCTGCATTTAATGGATTAGGTGCTCCACTAGCCAAATAATCTCTGAAGACAAGGCATTGTTCCTTAGAATGGCTCTTTTCTTTGAAATTTGTACACCACACTTATTCTCTAACTTCTTTACCCTTCCTAGGATCGTGTAACTACAACGTCATATTTTTCTTCTAACTCTAAAGCTATTACACACTTGTATTATTGTCTCCTATAGGTGAGGCTTCCAACTTCATCACAATTTCCAAAGCTTCAGCTTGAGTTGCTATCTTTTGTTGTGTTAATGGAAACCTGATATGTGGTAGCATCGCAGCTATAAACCAGTCTTTATGATGCTTTGGGGCTATGTTGAAGCTCACTTGATCTAATAACTTGTAATATTCCTAATTAACTCTCAACTAGTTGGAATATTTATTTTTTATTTTTTGATTAAGGTAGATGAATAAGAGGGCAGGGAGACCCATAAATACCTTTCGTAGGAATAAAAACACTTCTAATGTGAATTTGGATAATTGTATTAATTGAATAAAGCACTCTTAGGTGTGAATGGGGGATAAAGCATGTGGATGGGTCAATGTTGACTAGTTCAACAACGTTGTTATGGAGGTAGTGGAGAGTTATTGGAGGACAACGTAATATTAGTGGGAGGGAGTCTCCATGAGAGTAGAATCTTTAATGAGTGGGACCAAGAGTGAGGAGGCTAAAAAAGAATATAAGGAAGGTGATGGTAGCCATATAAGGCATTCTTAATATTTTTTATGTTTCGTATTTTATGAGTTTTTTTACGCTTCAACTATTTAGAAAAGTCTATTGTGTTGTTTAGCACAAGGGTGTTTCTAAGTGGAAATCCCACCCTCATCCTTGGGGGACTTTGAGTGCCCACTTAGGAGAGGTTCAGTTAACTTCATTTCCACCATCCGACATTAGGCTAAGCTTCATCCATCATCAACAGTGTAGTCTCCTTCAGGGATTGCGTTATTTTGCAGAGCAGTTGTAGTGGAGGGTCAAGTCCCCAAGTTTGTGAACTTGTTTTCCAGTGAGGGGAGAAACCCTTCATCTGGAGAACCTACTGGGAGGTTCCTTGAGCTTCATTTCCACCATCTAGCATGAATCCAATCTTTAGCCATCATCAATAGTGTAGTCTCCTTCAGAAACTGTGTTATTTTGCAGGGAAGTTGCAGAGGAGGGCTTAGTCCCAAAGTTTGTGAGTTGGGTTTTCAATGAGGGAGAAGCCCTTCATCAGGAGGATCAGTAGGGAAGAGTATCAAACATTCTTGCATCATATCAGCCACCTCCCAACATATATCTAGTTCTAGTGTGTTATTCATCTCTAAGGATGGAACTTTCATTATGTGTATTTCCAGAAACCCCTTCTGGGTTGTCTTGGAATGATGTTAGAAAGCCTATATCTCTGATCCTGACATTTTCTAATTAATATATCAGCAGTTCTATGTATTTTTAGTTTTACCCTATATTTTTTCTCGATAGTACCATGCAGTCATGGCCTTGCGACAAGTTATGTAGCAGCAACATTTCATATTTTATGTACTGGGTCATTTCAGGCTTGTTTTGCCTAGCTTGAGTGTCTTTTTCCTCAAGATATTGTATTTATTTTCTATTATAATATGTAATAAAATGGCTCTATGATATTCTCCTATTGATGTATTGATATTTTACTCCATTTTCTATTTTTATGTTGCATATTCCTATTTTTCCTAATTTGGAATATTACAGTGGTATCAGAGCATAATCTTGGCTAAGCCTATGAAACATCACATATGTGTTATCAGAAGAAGAAGAGCCTCTCACAGAAATGGAGAATTAGTACATCACTAGAATAAGAATTTTGATTATACAAGCTATGAAGAAGACCATGGAAAGACTCGAATATCAGGAGAAATGGATGAAAAAGAGTTTCCAAAGCTTCTTCTCCAAACTATGCAAGACATTGCCAGAGAAATCAAGGAGATGAAGATTGAGAGACATAAAGAGACCCCAAGAAGGTTTCTACATGGAGAAAGCTTCGACACTTCACATCACTGGTGTGAGCAACCAGTAATGCAGAAAGTTTCCCAATGCTCCACTATGCCTACATTCTTAGCAGTAGGAAATGGAGGTGGAGGACCCCAAGAGCAAGAGACTCTTGAAGATTATTTTCTAGAGTGTCATTCTCAATCCCAGAGATTGAAAGATAATCTGAACTTTCAGGAGTTTTTTCAGATCAAGGAAAATAGGATACCCCAGAATAACAATAATGGTGGAGGTTACATGCATAACTATGATCTTCAGTGTACTTTGGATACATTTTTTTCGCCTGCTTTTGATTGGTCATCCAAGTGCACAACTAAGTCTTGGGTGGCGAAACTAGACATCTATTTTCAGTTGAACCAGGTACCAGAGATTGAAGCTATTAAAATAGCAGCGCTGCACCTTGAGGGTGAGGAAAATGATTGGTGGTCTCATGGTATTTCTACATTGGTCCATGCCAATGTGACTGTATATGAAAAACTCAACCGTATATGGTATTTCTACATTGGGCCATTCCAATGTGACTGTATATGCAAAATTCAATCGAAGAGACCTATAGGCACCTTTTATTGAGCTATCCAAGCTCAAGAAGTCAGGTAATCTAGAAACCTATATCTATGAATTCATAAAACTTTCCATCATGGTGCCATATTTATCTGCAACTAGGAGAGTTTATATGTTCATTGATGGGCTAGCAGAGCCTCTGCATGGGTTGGTAAAATCCACTACATGAACTAAACTCCAAGATTCTATTGAGAGGGATAAATATTTACAAGATGCTTTGCCAAGGACATGAGCTCAATTTCAGCAAAAGCCCACTTTTTAGTCAAAGGGGAAATATGTCAAGGTTCTTCCTCCAAAGGAGAACTAGAAAAAAGGGCCTCTTAGTGATGATGTCTGAAGAGACTTGAGGAGGATGAATATTTGGTTCACATGCCAAGAACCATGGGCACCAGCGCATCAGTGTATTGCAGGAAAGGCACACTATATTGAGCTCTTCTCTAATAGTGAGGAGGAGGAAGAAGAGGAGCTATAGGGAGGAAAAAATGTTGTGATAGAAAGGAAGGATCCACCACCATCAGGGGGTGGGAATGGGGAATTTTCTCCAATTGGAGGGGCCCTTACATATTTGTGGGGAGTACCCAAGTATCTGACTTTGAGAGTCTGAGGTACAATTCAGGGGCAACTGGTATTAGTATTGATTAACAATGTGGCTACCCATAATTTTATTGATGCTCATTTAGTGCAAAGGAGAACAACACCCATTGATGATTTTGAGGGATTCTCAGTTTTTGTTCCAGGAGCTAGAACTATGCAGTGTATGAAGTATGTCTTGGCATTGTCCATAACCTTGGGGACATAAATTTTGAATGATCACTTCTTTGTGCTCAAAATTATTGAAACAAATGTGATATTGGGTGGGAAGTGGTTGATTACATTAGGGAAGGTCACCACAGATTGGGAGACTTTGTAGATGGAATGGGTAGATAAGAAGAGTGGTAAGCATCAGATGATCAGGGCCATGCACACCTATCCACTTTAGAAATCCTTTTCACATAAGATGGAGCCTGATTTTTTTAGTGGAAGAAAGGACACATCATCCACCTAGATATGAAGTTTATTCTAAACCATGATGCTATATTATATGGAGGCATTCCACCAGCAAGGCCCCTGGACCGAGAGTTAGTTAAAGATTTCTCACAACAAGATGCACCATTCATAGATCTGGCTAAGAAGGGAGCTTTGGATTATACTAGAACAACACAGAGGGCCTTTGATAAGCTCAAGGAGGAGATGGACATTTTTTCGGTATTGGTATTACCAAATCTCACTAAGGCTCTTACGCTGAGAGGTGACGTTTCAGGAGTGGATGATGGCATAATTATGGTGCAAAGGGGCTACTCCATAGCCTTTGAGAGTCAGAAGATACTTCCACATAGGAAGGAGTCTTCCATATATGTTAAGGGGTTGTTTGCATTCATGCATGCATTGGCCAAAATCAAGAAGTTATGGAGGGGAAATAGCTTCTAAGTGAAGATTGACCACCCTAAACTTCAATATTTTCTTGAGAAAAAGCAGCCACAATGATGCCAGCAAAGATGGGATAGAAGTACTTTGGCATGTGGCTTTGGCATTGAGTCTGTCAAAGAAGGGAGAAATGGGGAGATAGGTGCCTTATCACAAAGGCCATCAACACTGTCATTAATAAGTGTGGATCAAGTTTGGGAGTCCCATATATTGGTGGAGTATTCAAAGAACTACTTCACATCTAAAGTGATTGATGGAAAAGTGACTGATGAGAGGTATAGAGTGATGGATGGAGTCATCTATTACCAGGATTAGATCTTCTTGAATAGAGACTTGAAGCTCAAGGAGAAGATTCTACATGCAAGAAATGATTCACTCCTTTTCGGTCACAAAGTTTTCTTTGGGATATATCAGGTCATTAGGGAGAGATTCTCATGGGAGGGTCTCAAGGAGGATGTGCTCTAATATATCAGGAAGTGAAAATTTTTCCTAAAGAATGAGAAGTAAAACAACCATCTTGCAAGGTTGTTACAATCACTTACTTTTTGGGAGAGAGATGGGAGAGCTCATCTATGGACCTCATCACCAGATTGCCAATAGTAAATGGTAAGGATTATATCTTTATAATTATTTATCAAATAAAAAAGTATTTGCATTCCTTTGTCATTCATTTACAATGCATTTCTCCACAAGAGGGAAAGTCTCTCTTTAGACTTCATGGTATTCTTGGGACCATAGTGAGGGCTTTGGGAAGGTGTTTTCTTGTTTTGGGTGTACTCATTTGACACCAAACATTAGTTACTACCCCTGGAGAAAATGAGCAGATAGAGGCAGCAAGAAAATGGCTGGGCATATACTTACCACAATGTGTTTCGAGGCAGCAAGGAGCAGAACTGCATGGTTCCACTTGGGGAACTATTTTCACCATCCTACATTTTATATGGCAATCAGTGCATCTCTATTTTTGATTCTATTGATCATATGGTTAACATTCACCGTTGTTCCCAGTTTTGAAGTCTCTCTGTTTGCGGAGAAGGATGCCAAAAAGGCCTCCTTTTCCCTCCTATTTCATTTCCTCTAAGTCTCTATTTCCATCATTCTTCCTCCCCTCTCTTTATCCCTCATTAACCTTCTAAATCATCTCCATTCCCCTTTTAACCCTACAAGCACTTCTTGTTTGACTTAATAACCCCTTTTCTTCTCTACCGTTACCCCTTTTTTGGCCTTAAAATTCATTAAAAATGAGCCAAAAACCCACTTTCCACCTTATGATAGGCTAAGCCCCTTTTAGGCCAGTCCCTTAACCACTTCCCCATATGCCCAGCACCCAAGACCAAGCGCTACAGGACTAGGTGCTAATCACAATGGGAAGGTTTCATAGAGCGCATTTTCTTTGTTACACATGTTTTTCCCGATGCGATTGTTTGTTTTTCTATCGGCCCCGCTGCGATATGGGACATCTATCTCTTCAGATCCGATGGCTATCGCGTAATCACGACATCGCCAATCACAAGTTTGAAAATGTGTCACCATTCGCACTCCCTATTGGTGATCTCCGATTGCCAATCCCTAATCCGATCTTCGCCGTCCATCCATCCCGATCCGATGACCCTCACATCTCCTGCCCAACGTCTATACTTCCATCTCTCCCCCCACTGATTTAAACTTTGTCGTTGATCACCTTCGTGATCCAACGGTTGGCGTTGAATCGCTCTATTTCCAATCAGAAGTTCTTAAATGTGTCACCCCCCGTGCCCCCGATTGTGATCCTCTGATTCGTCTTAGCCGTCCATCACCTCAAATCCAACAACTAAGATCTAATCACACCCTACTTGTTTTCCTTTTATCGGGCCTTCCCAAGACTTCCTCCTTCAATCACCACTGTTGATCTCCTCATAAGGTCCAACGGTCTACCATTAATCTCCCTCCACCTTAGCCGGGTCCCACCAAACTTCCATTTGCAGCGTTTTTGACCATTTCCACCATTCTTTCACAGTTTCTACTATTCCGCAACCATTGCTCTAGGCCTCCACACCAAACATTATTCCATCTCCCCTGGATTTTTATAACAGTTTTATTGCATTTTTGCAGGGATTACAGAGTGGAAAATTCACTCAGCCTTCACAGTCATAGCCACTATGATTCGATGCATAGAGATAATCTTTCAGCAGCGTCAAAGTGTATCAATAGCGAAGAGGATTTAAGGGGTTTAAGCCTGTTATTGAATAATTAACGATTAAACCCGCATTCAAAGGAAGAAAGCGCAATTTGAAGACCAAATTCACATGAAACAAGTCATATCTATGTTTAATGTCAGCAAAGCGTCGTTTCTCCAAAAAGGACACCTTCCTACAGAAGTCTACACGCCTCCTCGAGCCCAAAAATAGTTAATTACACTGAGAGAAGCCTCTTAAATAATGGCAGAACTAGCAATTATGGAGTATGGAGACCCAGAGACCTGATATCGATGCCATTAATTCCATAAGGCAGAATAGAGGGCTTTACAGCTAGAAAAGACTCCAAAGAAACATCAGAGGTCAGATGTTGACTTGACAAAGACCCCTCAGCCATACTATGAAGTAAATACAACAATGCAGTGCCATTAAGCAATATGGGCATGGACGCTTCCTCCATGCTGTCTTAATGAATAAATTTAATGTACATTGTCCACTCCTGTTACGGGTTTTTCTCCTATAAGAACCCCCAAGAACAGATTATATAGGGTTCCAGATTTTCAGAAAAACATGCGGTGAGAGAATTTTTGTATGCATTTTTGTTGAACTCTTATATGAATGCAAAGAGCCCGTTGGGTTTAAGTGATGAGGAGTTCTATCTTTAATTAGGATTCTGGCCTTTATGCGTCATAGTTTGTAACTTTCTCCTATATGTGATAATTTAATTTCTCATCTTGTTTTCATACATTTCTCTGGTATCATGTTCTGGAATGCGAGTGGCTCACTCGTTTTGGTATGAATTTATCCTAATTGATACTCATGCTAAAACCTTTCAAGCACTTTAAATATGGCTCAGGTGTGATATAGTGTTTCATTTTCCACTTCAACCATACTTCTGCTATATTAGCTTCTATGGGATGTTATTTTTAAAACGCTATTGTCATGTATGGATTCTTAATTTTGTAAGCCCATTACATGTCGATATTTGTTCCCGGATATCATCTCAATGACAGTTAGTATTATCTCAATATTTCATACGCAGTGAACACCTTCTGATTATTCATCTCTGTGAGGTATTTTATAACCTAGCCCTCTTTACAGTAAGCTGCCTTCGAATTGTCTAATACATTTGTGTTAGAGTTTCACACCTTTCCTTTGCAGTATTGCTTTCCCTGTGTCAAGTTTCTGGAAGTTTTGGTCCCATTCAAATTAATCTTCTTATTTACAAGAGATAGCATGAGAGCCTGTTTCTGATAACTTCTCATATTATATTGTATGCTCCATGCTATATAAGATGTCCTAGGCACTGGTCTTTCACAACTCAAGGTTGTCTCTAGGGTTGAAAACATATTCCATATGGTGATGATGTTTTAATCACTATTTTTAGAATGGTTGGGGAAAGCAAGGTTCTTAGAACCAAAGATTGGATCCTAGAGAGTCGGTATGTATCCTGGTCTCTTAAGGACAACATTGCTATAACCCAAGATCAACAAGAGTTCTACATATATCGTGGATGGGAAGAGAGACAATGTGGGGTGGAAAATTTGGTCTATCTCCATTTTCAGCCATATATAGCATTCATATTACAGAAGAAGGATATTGAGGAGCTTTCCTATGGGCCACACAGGGTGATCCATCTTGTTATAGGAGTAGGATATGGGTTGGAGCTCCTCATTGGAGTAAGAACTCCAACATTTTTCATGTCCCATGCCTCAATGAGGGCATTAAAAAAAATGTATTTTCCACCATGGATCTTTGACTTGTTTATGTTGTGAGCCATTTAGTTTTATAACCAAAGGATAATTTTGAAACTTGGGAGGGACAACTAAGGAGAAGGTTGATTGGAGGACATATGATTCAGTGGAGGAATTTATCGGATGAGAATTCCACAGGGGAAGGAGAGGATATTTTGCAACATCCATCCTTGCAGTTGCTTGAGGACAAGTAACATTAGGGAGGGGAGGATTGTAATATTCCTAATTAGCTCTCAGCTAGTTGGAATATTAAATTTTTCTTTTGTCATTAAGATAGATGAATAAGAGGGTAGGGAGACCCATAAATCTCTTTAGTAGGAATAATACCACTTCTAATGTGAATGTGGATCATGTATCAATTGAATAAAGCAATCTTAGGTGTGAATGGGGGCTAAATCATGTGGATGGGTCAAGGTTTACCATAACAAAAATGTTGTTATGGAGGTAGTGGAGAGTTATTGGAGGACAACGCAGTCTTAGTGGGAGGGAGTATCCATGAGAGTAGCATATTTAATGACTAGGACCAAGGGTTAGGAGGCTCACAAAGAATACAAGGAAGGGGATGGAAGCCATAGAAGGAATTCTGAATATTTTTTATGTTTGTTATTTTATGAATTTATACACGCTTTAGCTGTTTAGCTGAGTCTTCTATGCCATTTAGGACAAGGGTGTTTCAAAGAGGAAATCCCACCCTCATCCTCAGGGGACTTCGAGTTCCCACTCAGGAGAGGTTCATTGAGCTTCATTTCCACCATCCAGAATCAGGCCAAGTTTTAGTCATCATCAGTAGCACAGTCTCCTTCAGGGATTGTATTATTTTGTAGGGCAGTTGTAGTGGATGGTCAAGTACCTAAGTTTGTGAGCTTGTTTTCTAGCGAGGGGAGAAGCCCTTCATTTGGAGGACCTATTGGGAGGTTCGTTGAGCTTCATTTCCACTATCCATAATCAAGCCAACCTTCAACCATCATCAGCAGCGTAGTCTCCTTCAGAAACTGTGTTATTTTGCAGGGCAGTTGGAGTGGAGGGCTTAGTGCCCAAGTTTGTGAGTTGGGTTTCCAATTAAGGGAGAAAACCTTCATGTTAGTATGAATCCTTTGTCGAAGTGTACGAAAAAGGACCACTTTAGCTACGCATAACTAATAGCCCTAACAACAAAAGTGGCTTCCAATATCTTCAGATCTGCGATTAGTTAGACAAGAAAATAGCTGCAAAACACCAGATCTATGTATGGAAAGACATTAAGCAAAAAAAATAAGGGTTTGCTCCATATACCAATGGACAAGACAAGAACAATTTTTGAAAGAATTTTTGTATTAAATGGGGCACCTGTGAGGAAAACCAGAAGGAGTATCCAATTCCCCTCAATGGGATGGGTTCTTGGAAGTCCTCAGCACTTCAGATCTAAGATTCTTCTCTCTAGTTGATGTAGAAAACCCAATGCAAAGAGTAGAGCTCAAAGGGAGCAAAATGGTAGAAAATGGTGACCAAGTGTATAGATCCAGAGTGATCTAATAGGTAACAAAAGGTGAGGAATGATGGGAAGAACCCTCCTATTTATAACAAAATATTGGGTCATTCTAGATCTTGGTGCATGATTAAAATAATGTTAACCAAATCTAGATCCACTTTTTATGGAATATTTTATTATATTTGTTGGAGGGAAAGGGTATTTGACTTGGGTCAACTCCCTTGATTAGTGAAAAATAAATAAATAAATGATTTATTTATCTTTTTAAGGAAGCGGTTAGAAGATAATCAAATAAATAATGATTTATTTAATTATTTGTGGGTGATTTGGTTATATTTAACAAGGAATATTATCTAAATAAGATTTAAATAATTATTCCTAGAAATTAATAAGATAAATAAAGGTTTATCTAATTAATTTCTTTGATTTTGGGTTAAACATGACTGGGAATAATAATTAAATTATGGTTTAATTAATTATTCCATGAGGAAAATCAAACAAATATGGGTTTGTTTAATATTTCCTTTTGGGGTTTCCCGTTTTAACATAGTGAAAGCAGTTTTACTTAGGGTAAAACTGGTCTTACATGGTGTACTTGGGTCCATCTAATGATAATAAGTTAGATGACCAAAAAATGGTGTAACAGATTGCCCCCCAGCGTGCGAGTGTCGGGAGCAAATCGTATGACCGAAGTACGTTGTAAGAACACAATCACTAGACAACAAAAGGGATGTCAGAGAGAGAAATGTGAGGTAGATAGTGTGCTGAAGGACTAGACCCTGAGGAGACGAGACTCGCAGGTGCAACAAGTATCTTTTTATGAGAGGGTACCTGTGCTGAAGGCGGCGGGGGAGGCATACCTATGCCCGCCGAGACAAAGTACAAAAGAATAGTGTGTCCAAAAAAAGGGACCGAACCATAAAATACAGCTGGCATAATCATGAGCCAGATAAAAATACAATGAGGAATCCCACATACATGTTGTGCCTGGGATAACAGCCAGGACTTGTACAATAATATCTGAGTACATGAGATACAAATACAACCCAAATGCCCCCTGTAAATGGGGAAGGGCTCACAAAATCTGACTGATACATGCAAGTCGAAGAGGCGCTACAAGTGGCTACGGCCAACATCATCAAATATCTGGAGCTGCATCGAAGGCTGCAAGGAATAGGGCATCCGGGCATGTGGGGGGCTACCTGCAGGGCCACCCCCGCATGAGGGTTGAGACATCTCACACACACCCGGGAATCATCAAGAGCTGCTGTTGGATCACTGGACCATCAAGTATACGGATCTCGATCATGCTGAAAGGAGCTGGAGAAACAATCAAGTCAAAGGGAAACAAGAGGTCCCTTTGCCTGATCCGAGGCACCGAACAAGAGTGGAAGCTGGAACCAAGGTACACTGCCCTCTAGACCTGGCTCCTGGAAGGAATGATCTGATGTCGACAGAAGGAGGTCCACCATAAGTGAGGCAATGAGAAATCCTCAACTAAGGCACGAGAGAAAATAGTAGAGCGACGGATAGACTGACACTAATGATGATGGTGAAATGGAAAGGACTGAGTAGCGAATGGACGACTTCCCTTGTTAGAGCATAAAGGGCATGAATGACATGGCAGCGACTGACACAATATCATAAGGGATAGGGGACAGTGGGACTGAAGGTCATAATGTGCGACAGAAGAGAGAGACCAAGAAATGAAGGATGGAGGGCTATAGCGGGGTACAAATGGACTCGGGATAGACTCCATGAATGCGATGATGACTCAACTTGGATGCTCTAAACAAGGGCGACTCGATGGTGCTGCCACACAGTAAAGGCCCAATGGGGGACCATGAAAACATGAGTACAAGATGGTAACTCATGACGAAAATCGACACGAACAAAGACAAGTAAGGAGGAAAAATGGTGCCCCAAGTACAAGTGTTGTAAGTGAGGAAGTTCGATTTGAAGGAGAGGTGAAGTGATCCTTCTTGGACAAAATAGCTCCTGGTGAAGGATGAAAGTACAAAAAAGGATGTTGGCTATCTAACAGAACATAACACACGCATCTCAGAAGGGAAATGCTAAGGGTAATATTTCTTAAGATAGAGTGCATTGCGAGGATTAGGAAGAGGATTGCCTTCGAAGTCCTCTGAAAAGTATGCCCCCTTACCAAGATCCTTACTGATGACGTAAGGGCCTAGCCATAATGAGTCGAACTTCCCGTGACCAAGGACATCATGGGCCTGGTCATATACTAGAACAAGGTTGCCTTCGTGAAAAGGACGAGGCTGGACTTTTCGGTCCTATGGAGCTTTGGTGCGTTTCTTGGCCACTTCTATGGTTTGCAATGCAACACGGCGGTCTTCAGAGGCACGCTCGAGCAGGATAAGTCGTTGTTCTAGAGGTTGGGTGTCAGGGAGAAGTTCAACAGCTAGATGAAGGGAAGGGATTTCACACTCGATTGGTAAGACAACCTCCTCTCCAAAAACGAGGTGAGGAGGGTTATGGTTGAGGGGCATGGGTGCCCCCGAGCATGGTGTGGTCATGCCAAAATGTATTTAGAAAAATGGGAATCTAAACACATTGTAATGATGTGGTGTGCCATTTGTGTTGGTTATGGTTATGCAGTTTGAGAAAGGAAATGGAGGATTACCAATCTCTTTTGGTACTGCATATAGGGATCAAATGGACTTTAAGTTTCCGAGTTGGCATACCTGGTGTCACTATCCCAAAAATAGGATTTGGAGAGAATGAACTGATGCTATCATAGAAAAGCTATAGGTTGGTCAACAATAATGTCTACGAGACTGGGTTGCTGATGTAAGATGAGGGAACGATAAGGGGTATCATCCCTAGAGTGATCTGAAGTGATATGGGACTCTAGAGGTTCTTCGAAATGTGGAAGAATACTGGGACTAAAGTCAACACGACCAGATCCACTAGGAGAGTTGGGGAGAATTGCTTCTCTTGGTATCTCAAATGTGGGTGCCCCCTTACCCAAACAGTGGCTTTCAATGTAATGGCCACAAGGTGGATGTGGTGTGAACGCATGGGTTCGATGTAAGGGGGAATAGATAACGTCAGGGGTGGGGATTTTTTCCATAATGTCGTCATCGCGATAGAATATGGGGTGACTGGTGGAAGAAAGACCACCTGACGTGGTGAAGTGACCTGAATCATCATCATGAGAAGAGAGGTTCACATGCGCATCGTCACAAGGGGTGACCGAAGAGTAAGTAGATAAAGGATCTATCGATGTTGAGCCCAAGATGATCGCTGAAGGAAGGTCAAGAGAAACAACAGGGGAGGATTTAGATGGAATGTTCCCCGAGGGTCTCATGGATGATGATAGGTAAAAAATGTTGGACGAAGGCTCCGTCATCTCGACATCAGGAGGGGGAATGTCAATGGGAGCAGTCATATCTGGTAGTTCTGCTGAAGCAGAATGCGCAAATAGGGGAGACGTGGACTCATTGCGCTTGGCCTCGAATTGGTGGACCGCGGCGATAAAGGTGCGGAAGTCCTCGAGGCGGGGACAAAGATGGGTGTAATGGCCATGGAGATCACACAAAGCACAGGGGTGGTTGGTGTGAATAGTCTTGGGGTTCTTGGCCGCAGTCGCGGAAGGAACAGAGGCTTCTGGGACCGCGGACGCAGGGAATGTGACATTAACCATGGGCTTGAGATGAAGCAATGCAGGACAGGTATGGGAGGCGTGACCGACAACATCACACAAAGCACACCGGATGGTATGCTTTGGAGGATGAGAAGGAGCAGGTTTTGTCGGGGGAGCCTTGTCCTTTGATGCCCCCTTGCGAGCTTTGCCCTTCTTACCCGAAGCAGTTGCAACAGGAGGTGGTTCCTGTTGAGGTGACTGAGGCACTGATGCCGCGGGAGAAGGCATGGGGGCCGGTTGAACCGGGGTCAAAGCAATATAAGGTTTGGGTCGACCAGGCAAGGTGGGGGCTGGAGGATCAAGGTACCAAACGGGAATCCCAAGTGTCAAGTTAGGAAGAGAGGGTGGCCATGACTGGTACCGTGTACACTCCTGGTGGGGGAGCTAGGAACGGTATCTGACCAGAGGGGGAATGGCCAGGTGGGACGGCTCCTAAATGGCTAAGGCCTGGAGGAACCGTGCCAGGGGGATAAAGGGGCTCATGACTACCAACTGCAGGTGAAGGGCTAAGAGTAGGTTGCGGAGGGCAAGGTTGCTGACTAGCCGAAGCAGGTTGCTTGAGAGCAGCCCGAGACGATTGCATCATGCAAACATTCGATGAGCTGGGGTCAGAGATAGGAGGAGGGGGGAGACTAGGAAAATTTCCAAGCAGGGAGGAATCCTTGTAAACGCCGGGGGAGACACTGGTCAAGGAGTCGACGGTTTGCTTGTTGGCTACAGAAGAGATGGTCGTCTCAGG
This sequence comes from Pinus albicaulis, assembly GCA_034641835.2. NCBI lineage: Eukaryota > Viridiplantae > Streptophyta > Pinopsida > Pinales > Pinaceae > Pinus > Pinus albicaulis. The sequence continues at coordinate 903,953,489 of CM076573.1, read as the reverse complement.
TGAGGTCTGAGATTTTTGCTCATGATATGTCAACTGGTCAATGGTGACTATCTTTCCATTATGGGGGAAAGACATCTTGCGGAAAACCGCGGATGGGACAGCAGACATAGCATAGGTGTAGCTTCGCCCCAATAGAATGTTGTAGTCTAGCGGGGCATCGATGACTTCGACGTCAACGCAAACAGTCTTACCGGCGAGGGTGATAGGATAATTACGAAACAGGCCAATGGGCTAGGAGGCATGGCCGTCCCACGCTCGAAGGGTGATCGTGGAAGGGGCCAACTCAGGGGATCCGAGTTGCTTCCAAACCGAAGCGGACATCACGTAGGTGGATGCCCCCTCATCAATTATACACCGGGAAACGTTGGCGTTCCGGATTTTGACTGGGATTTGGAAGGCGACGGAAGGAGGGAGAGGAGGATGGTCCGATTGAGTGGCGTCGAAAACAATCATTTGGTCATCAGCAGGATCTACAGCGCCCACGGCAGATAGTAGATCCTTCTTTTGGGAAGGGCATGACTGGAGGAGTTCCAGTGTGGAAATGGCAGCAGGAGATTGCGCCAAATCATCTACTATGCTATACGAATGAGCAGCTCGACCGGAAGCAGCGTTTCGACGTAATGGTCCCTTAGGAATCTTGGTATGAACGTCAACTTTAGGTTGAGGGATATGTAAGGGACCACTCGGTGTCGAAAGAGGCTCTGTAGAACCTAAAGAAGGAGGCTCGGGGACAGACTGAGCGGGAGGCTTGGGGTACTGGCGGGACCGAGTTTGAAGGTTAAGGTCGACGGGTAGAGGTGGATCAGAGTTCATCATGAGGATCTGGTAATGGGAGGAACCAGAAGGGGAAGGTGGAGTGGCCACCTGTCCGTCAGGTGGTTGGGTAGCCATGAATCCCTGCTGTGCATCCACTTGCTCTTGAGGGGGCGGTGACTGCTGTTGCAGGGGTTGAGAAGGCAAGGGAGGTGAAAGCGCATATGCTGGAGGAGCTGGCGCACCAGGCTGCGGATAAGGGTAATGGTTAGGTTGGGCAACATTGAGGTAAGCAGGAGGTTGGGAAAAAGGATGAGGCGTGCCGTATCCTGGATGCGTGCTACCGGGAGGGGGAGAAGTGCAGGAAGTGGTGCCCCCTCCCCCAGGAAAACCATAGCTCATGAGAGGTTGAGCGGAGGGATGAGAGATAGATCCAACGATACTGCCGGTGGCATGAGGTGCCCCCGGTGTATGGGCATCACCGGGTCTGGGGAGATTAGGTAGGACAGTAGGATCATAACCTGTCTGAGCGTAGATCAGGTCATATTTTAACGCCATTTGGAGGGCATCTTCTTCGGTTTGAGGAAAATGTGATGCGACATCTTTCCTGATAGGGGACAAGAGAGATCTAAGGAACCAGTCCATGTAGACACGGTCTTCGAAGGGAGGAGATTGACATAGGCTCCATCTTCTTCGCCATTCCTGGACATGGGTAGAAAGGCGGGTCGAAGAGGTTTGCTTGAAGGAAGTCAAGAGTTCGATACCAGTGTCATAACGAAGGGGAAGCTGGAAGTAAGATAAAAAAGCCCGGGCAAGAGTTGCAAAGGTGGTATGGGAGGAAGTGGGCTGGTCAACATACCACTTAGAAGCTTCGCCTATAAGCGTGCGTTGGAACAGTCTAAGACGAACAGAGTCATCGATAATGGAGGTAGATGAACACCACATGTGGAAAGATCGAACATGATTTGAAGGATCTTCTCCAGCACGAGCTTCAAACTTTGGGATGTCGGAAGGGAGCTTTGTCGGCATAGCAGGCCAACTAGCGTCATGATGTATAGGGTCGTTTATCAACCGGTCCAAATCTGGGAGGCTGAGGCCTGCCAAGAAGGGGAGCAAGGGTGTAGGCGAGGTAGTTCCCGTGGTGGTTCCGCTAGTAGTAGTTCCGGCATTAGGGCCGGGAGCTCCACTAGCGTTAGGCCCTGGACCAGACATAGTGAAGGTGACAGGGGGAGAACCTAGAAGGAAAAGGAGAACCCAAAGAATCAGAAGAGGAGTCGGAGGAGGACTGGCTCGACGACGGCGGGGCGGAGTAGGTCGATCAACCGGAAACGGAGGGTGAAGGCCAAGAAGTCGCCGGGAAAGGCGCCTTGGGGGCGCAATGATGACAGAAAGAAGGAAACCGACAAGGGCAGAAAGGGACAGAATCAAGGAAGGTCAAGGGCAGATAAGGTGCAGTGACAATTGATTTTAGAGTCTTTGCCAGGCGGTGTTAACCAGGCGCTTCTTCACTTAGGGTCAGTGTGTGGCGTGCGTTAATTTTAATTTTTAAACCCTTTCCGTTTTGAGAGCAAGAAAAAAGTGTGCTGCGTAGCTAAAAATAAACCTACAGAGAACAGTATATAATGTTGAAATAACAGAAAAATAACAGCTACTTGTGCATCTATCTAACCCAAGAAGGTGGGTCTCTCAAAACTAATCTGAAAAGAAAGGGAAAAAACTATGTAAAACACACGGAAAAGGGGCCAATAGATCTAAGGTCAAAAGGGACAGGGATCTAAAGGATAAAGCTGCTGAAAAGAGGTGCAGATCACAGCCAAGAGACAGAGGCAAGGTGGCTGGAAAAAGGAAGGAAATCAACAAAAACCGAAGGGGGCAAGGCGGAGGCCTTCAAAGGAGGTCCAAACAAAACGACAGGAGGTGATTTGAAAGGAAGAAAGGCGGATTTCAAAGGACCTGAAAGGGAGGTAACAGATCTGGAAAAAGGGGGCTGAAGCTCTGAAAAACAGACGACTGAAACAGCTAAAACTCTTCCAAAAAAAGTGGAGGGTACTAAAGCCCTAGGGGGCTAGGTTCCCACTTAGATGAGTAAAAACAGTATCGCAACGTGTCAAAACAAAGCCGAGGACAAAGAGAGGTCGGAGGACCCCCGGGCGTGTCGTTAAAACCCGAAAATTCGTTAAAAATTGTCAGCCTGCGGTGTCACACCGACCGACCAAAGCAGGTCGCAGAAACAAAGCAAAAAGGCGGTGACCTGAGGTCTGGTGTCGCAGTTTAGGCTGAAAGTGCGACCCTGGGCCCGTTGTCTCTGCACAAGTATTTTCGGTGCTGCTGCCCTGGGCCATGCCGGTGTCACACCGCGCTCATAGGGCTAAACACATGTGGTTAGAAATTTTAATGTTTTAGGGTTTTATGTGAGAAAAAAAACATAAAAATAGGGAAAAAAAACAGCTGAAAAGAAACCCTAGGGTCCGAAGTAGCTGGATATGCAGGAATATGAAAAACGACAGCGGTCGTAATTTAAAACCCGTGTGGAGTCGCCATTTGTTAGTATGAATCCTTTGTCGAAGTGTACGAAAAGGGACCACTTTAGCTACGCATAACTAATAGCCCTAACAACAAAAGTGGCTGCCAATATCTTCAGATCTGCGATTAGTTAGACAAGAAAATAGCTGCAAAACACCAGATCTATGTATGGAAAGACATTAAGCAGTAAAATAAAGGGTTTTCTCCATGCATCCAACAGAAAAGACAAGAACACAATTTTTTGGAAGAATTTTTATATTACAGGGCACCTGGGAGGAAAACAAGAAGGTGTATCCAGCTCTCCTCAATGGGATGGGTTCTTTGTAGTCCTCAGCACTTCAGATCTAAGCTTTCTCTCTCTTGTAGGTGTAGAAAACCCAATGCAAAAGAATAGAGCTCAAAGGGAGAAAAATGGCAGAAAATGGTGACCAAGTGTATAGATCCAGAGTGATCTAATAGGCAACAAAAGGTGAGGAATGATGGGGAAAAATCCTCCTATTTATAACAAAATATTGGGTCATTCTAGATCTTGGTGCATGATTAAAATAATGTTAACCAAATCTAGATCCACCTTTTATGGAATATTTTATTATATTTGTTGGAGGGAAAGGGTATTTGACTTGGGTCAACTCCCTTGATTAGTGAAAAATAAATAAATAAATGATTTATTTATCTTTTTAAGGAAGTGGTTAGAATATAATAAAATAAATAATGATTTATTTAATTATTTAAGGAAGTGGTTGAAAGATAATTAAATAAATGATGATTTATTTAATTATTTAAGGAAGTGGTTGAAAGATAATTAAATAAATAATGATTTATTTAATTATTTGTGGGTGATTTGGTCATATTTAACAAGGAATATTATCTAAATAATATTTAAATAATTATTCCTAGAAAATAATAAGATAAATAAAGGTTTATCTAATTAATTTCTTTGTTTTTGGGTTAAATATGACTGGGAATAATAATTAAATTATGGCTTAATTAATTATTCCATGAGGAAAATCAAACAAATATAGGTTTGTTTAATATTTCTGGGGTTTCTGCTTAACATAGTGAAAGCAATTTTACTTAGGGTAAAATTGGTCTTACATGGTGTACTTGGGCTCATCTAATGATAATAGGTTAGATGACCAAAAAATGGTGTAACACTTCATTCAGAGGACTGGAGGGGATGAGTACTTGCCCATTCTTGCATCATATCATCCACATCGTAGCATTTATCTCGTTGTAGTGTGTTATTCAGCCCTAGGGCTGCAACTTTCATTTTTTATATTTCCATAAACCCCTTCTGGGTTGTCCTGGAATGATGCTAGAAAGCCTAGATCTCTGATCCTGACATTTTCTAAGAAATATATCAACAGTTCTATGTATTTTTATTTTTATTGTACATGTTCTCCATAGGACTGCACAATCATGGCCTTCTAGCATTTTATGTAGCAGCAACATTTCATATTTTATGTACTCGGTCATTTCAGACTTGTTTTGCCTAGCTTGACTGTATTTTTCCTCAAGATCTTGTAATTATTTTATGCTATAATATGAAATAAAATAGCTCTATGATATGCTCCTATTGATGTAGTGATATTTTACTACATTTTCTAGTTTTATGTTCCATATTCCTATTTTTCCTAATTTTGAATATTAGATAACACCTTAAACCCTTTGATCAAGCTCCAAAAGAGACTCATTAGCTTTCTTTTTATCTCCCTTAACTCAGTAATGCACTGTGGTTAATACTTTGGATTATTGAAATCATGTATCAATGCTTTCTTAATATTTATAAATGCACCATTGTGAGTGGTCAAATACTTCATATACCATGTCAACGCTCTGTATCATAGCGTCGTAATCAGTTGCACCTTCTTTATATCTTCGTCATTGATCTACTTTGTTATCCATACAAATTTGGCTAGAAACCAAAACTTCTTTGGATCCTTTGATCCAATTCCTCTGAAAATATGTAGCTTAATATCATCAACCATATCTAATTTTTTGGTGTAAAGGGGTGGGGGGTATGAGGGGTAGAGGAAGTAGGGAGACCACCAGTACCCTGACTACTACTGGATTCTGGCTTCGGAAAACTCTCGGGATGGAAGGCGGTATACTGCAGAGTTTCCAGGGAGTCCTCTAGGTAGTTTTCCTCTTTTTCACCTTTAGACTCACTCAACAAAGGACTATAATTAGTCTCTATGGATGTCATTAGATTTTCTTCGTGGTATCTCTTTCTAGTATCTACTCTATACATTTTTCCACTTCACGTTGTACTGATTTATTTCTCATATTTACTTCTTCCTCCAAATATAAGTAAACTAACAATCTGCTTACATCAGAAAAACTCCCTTTTCACACAAAATCATCTTAATCCATAGTTTCAAAGAATTCATATACATACCTTGCAGTGCTTTGAAGAATCTTCGCTCTGCTTCATTGTAGGATAGGGTCGACTCTATAATGAACTCAGTAATGAATCCACCCAAGATGCTATCAATGCATAAATCAACAACCCTCGAAATATTATTGTTAGTTCTCTTGAGTCCCTATATCAGCTTAGGAGTCCACGCTGTAGGTTTTTCATTCTTAAAGCAATCCTTCCTTTCAGTCAACCTCGACACCCACTCATATAATTCACTAGGGAATGATCCGAAGAAATTTTTTTACTGTTATGTGAAAACATACCTTTTTAACCACACTTCATATGTCATACAAGGGTTTTGTACTCTTGATCTACAAATTCTCGCTCTTTCTATACTATCAAATCTTGAACTTTCTTCTTCGACGGGTCCCACATCCACATATCCCTCAAATAGATCTTAGTCCTGGCAACGGAACCATTTGTTGGATTGCTTGGGCTTGACCCAGGTTCGATCTATGTTGCACACCAAAAAAAACCTTGACCAATGGCCGTTTTGGAAATGACCTGCAAGCAGATGGTAGCATCACACGAGGTGACTATGAGTGGTTACAGAACTAGGTTTCCCACAACCTCGAGGGACCACGCAATGTGGCTAATATACAGTGCTATAAATATATTTTAGCATACATAAACTGACTACGATGTATAGACCCTTTACTTACTTTTCCACATTCAATAGAACACATTATACGACATCATAAATTACACTATTATAATTTACAACTGTAACAACTACTATGTAATAAATGATATTAAGAAAATAGATAGGAAACACATAAGAACACAGATTATCTTCACAAAAATTCTTCTTCTTTATTATGATGGATCTTTTAAGTACAATATTTTCTCTAACCTATGCACACAACTGCAAGTGGTCTGCGCACTAAGTTTCAGACTCTTCCAATGTCTCTGCGCACTCACTTGCAGAGCCTTTCCTTCACTACAAAAGAGAGATACAAACAAGCCCTTAAACATAGAACTAAAATGATGATTATTTTTTGATATAGAATTACATCCCTTTTTATAGTATTACATTATTATAAAACCATGGTCCAAATACCGTTGGAACCATAGAAAGGGCTAACCAAACCCAAAACTTGTTACAAAAAGGAGGGGCTTCAACCCACCCCGAAGCGCCTAATATACCGCACAGTATATCCAAAATGATGCATTGGGCAGTATACTTTGCGCTTCACTCTTTAAAATGTAGAGACTTGGCCAAAATCTAGGCAAAGTTGGGTTGCGCCCAACAAAATCTCGTGAACCCATCCTTTCTTAATTTAATATGGAATTTGAACCCATTCGTTCTCAATTTACAATAATTTTATATACCACATAGCACCTCCCTCAGACTCTAGAATCTGGCTCAGGGGTGACAACTTCAAGTAAGTATGGCTACAACTATCTACATTGGGGTGGAGAGTCCTTTTCCTAGTATGAGTTGCCCTATAAATTCAAGGATAAGTAACCATTTATGCTTGTTTACACATTGGTAAATGTAAAATGCATTTATGGTTGAAATGTTTCTGTATTAATGGATTGTACTAGTGTTTTTTACGTAACGGGCATGTGATTACTCCTCTGTGTCAAGATGGATTTCATGGTTATGATAAATATGCATAAATATATGTTTGTGTTACATTTATGAAAGTATTTTTGTAGTTAAATGAGTTGCTCTAGTGTGTGCATCTAAAGTGTAAATAGGTGTTTTGTGAAGCACTTGCTACTGTTGTCACAGCCTATAATCTGCAACAAAATTTAAGTGGATACACCATATAAAATAAATTATGCCACTCCTCTATATGCAGGAATTTGTTCTATATGAAGTACAAAAAAATGTTGCTAATAACATATATTTGAATATCTTAATGACACCATGAGTGCAAATGAGATGATCCATAAGGATATGGAATAAAAATTGGAAAACTTGGGAATATAGACCCTTTTTATTAATATGAAATAATTACATAGGATATTGTCTTCGTAGCAGGGTCTTTAATTGTACAAATTAATTTAAATACCTAAATTACAAACTTCCTGGCTGCACAAAAATCATTGTAGTAACGTTGAGGGGTTTTTTTTACCTTGGGGCTAGTCGAGCCCCATAAAATTTACCTAAATTACCTATCACCCATGTATTACTATTGGTTTGGTTGTCTTCCAATAGCATCAGGGCATAGCTAGTTTGTCCCTAGAAGCTTTCATATAGTGCCATAGGGTTGTTTACGGGTCTATTTTGAATTTTTGGACCCTTTCTGTGTGGTAGGTGAGGTGGAGATCTTTCAAGAATCCACATTAAGCCTGCGGTAGGTAAGGGATATAGGATTTCCTACACCACCATGCTTGGAATTCTCTATCTAAGAACAGGGAATGTAGACGGGACATGAGCACATTGGAAAGTCTTTCGCCCAAGCTCAGGAGGAGTAGAACCATAGGGTGCCTTAATAAACCATCAATGTTGGCACCAAGTACTAGTGTTGTTCCAGAGGTCTACAGGATCTCTGAGACAATGTCATGGTAAAAATAACTAGCTCAGGGAAATTATGGCAAGGTAAAGACTTACTCTTACAACATTCGTATAGATTCATGTTTTATGCATCGCATAAGGGAAGGTCAAGATCCATTAATCGAGCCATGGAAGAGATTGAAGGAAATATGGATGCGACATGGGATGGAAAAAACCCTAAAATTATAAGGTAGAACTGAGAAACAATATCCTTAACTAGGTAGAACCCTAATCATGGAGGCTTCTCATTGGCACAACTTGATTTCCTCTAACGTGATTTGACGAGGAAGGATGATATGGCCTGGAAGGTTCACCCCAAAACATTTATGAGGACGCAGATGAGAAAGAGAGTCATGTTATTACATTTGGATGACATGGTAAGGTTGACATGAGCCCAAAAATAACCCCATTCGGTAGAAGGGTGGATTACTAGCAAGATGGCCCAGAAGCCTAGCCCGAAAGAATGAAAGGAAGGCATAGTAGGAAGTACTAGGAACAAAAAAGCGAGATGATGTCGCCTGAAGTCACCCCAGAGGATTCACCCTCGACTAATATTGGAGTAGAAGAATAGAATGTGTGGGGAAAGGCCTTGCAGGATGACGTAGGGTGGGTGCATGGTAGGGCCCGCACTATTATTGTAGTGCTATTGGTTGAGAATCGACCCAACTATCTAGTTAGCCTAATGATTTCCCCATGAAATATCCACAAGGGCGGCATAATAGAACTGCAAGGCTAACAAAGCATAGGTCAATTAGCCATACAACATGTAAGTAGAGGATCATTCCCATAGGTAGGGAGTGGACCCACTTGGGCCAATCAAAAATAATAACTCATGGAGGTGAGACTCACCAGACCACATAGGCATGGAGGTCTCACCTCATAATATTGAAGTAAGGTGTCAATTGTAAATTTTGAGAGTAGACTAACGGGATGACGTAAGTTGTACCATGCTAGTAGGGCACATAACCAACTGGTGGAGAAAGGGTCTTTCTAGCCAGGTTAGCTCAATGTTATGATGCCGAAGAAACAAAGAGGTTCAATAAAGGAGGCTCTAGGGTGAATGAAGCGGGATGGTCTGGGATAACAAGTGGTGGTAGTAAGAGCAGAAAGGAATACCAATGGGAGAGGAGGCCATACAACCCCACCCACATATAATAAAGACAAGAAAACCCTGACAGTCATTAGAGAAGTGCACTTAGGAATTATCAGGAAAGGTTAAGCGGGGTGTCATGCCTAATGGGACCCACCGTGAAGGCATGAGCGTGTTATGGTTGATGAAATCAAGTTGAAGTGAAGAAGGGAAGTCATCACATTCAGTAGAAGCCCAATAGATGTCTATATATATGGATGTGCAGGTAAATCACGTAGAGTGAAAGGTATAGTCTAAGTAGCATGAGAGAAGTTGATGACAATGAGTCGAGAAGCCTCCAAAAATATCAATTACCTAAATGTGTGTGTGTGTGTCTTTTAACCCATCCCTCTAATAGTATTAGATGGGTTGGGTATGTAACAGTTTTACCATTGAATCTAGCCACTTTGGACCACTTTTCATATGTGTTTTCAAAATTATCATCATTTTGTCAAACTATTACCTCCATATTTTTGTCATCATTGTTGACATCCATTGTCATCATCTATATCCACCACATTTAGAATTGTGGGGGATCATGGTGCATATTTCTTTCTTAAGTGATTCTTTACAGTTTACTCTTTTTTTGATATTAATTATTTTTAAGTGAGCCTTGCATCAAGCATTGGTTCCTATTTTAAATTAGTGGTTGCAACAACTATGAACCCATGCACTTCGATGAAATGCATTAGCATCCATAAGGATGCTCATACTATGTTGTTTTTTTTTTATTATACATGAGAACCTAATTAGGTATTTTGAGAGAGGAGTTATTTTAAAGGATCAATCTCTTTAACTGATAAGTTTGAAATTTTCGATTATATTTCTATCTGGATCTTTGATAGTGGTGACATCTTGGTTTACTTGGCCCTCTTTAGTGTTTTGGCCATAATCTTATTTTGGAACTTATAAGATCGATATGCCTCATTACCTTTTTTGTGGCTAATTGTTGTTGCTTTTGTTTGAAGCCTTTGTTCTGGTTATTCATGATCCTTTATTTTCTGAAGAATTTATGTGGTGGTTGTTAGTGTTTTCCTTTCTCGGACATTTAAAACCAAGCCACTTTTTCTTTAGAAATCAACCAGATTCATTAAGGTTACATGGATCTCATCTTTGTATTTTTTTACCATACTTCTTGATTGGAGCCTATAGCCTCTACAAGTATCCTGCTCTTTCCATTCAATGCATCATTAGTAGGTCTTTAGTTTGAACTACAATCCCCTTTTCAACATAGAATTTCCAAAACATGATTCCATATTGACTATAGTTGACTATGGTTGATTTTTTTATGATGGTTGACTACTATACGTATAATTCCGAAAACATGATAGCTATGTTGACCATATTTGGCAATTGTTGGCTTTTTTACTATGGTTGGCTAATGTAGATGTAACATCGAAAACATGATCCCCATGTTGACTATAGATTACAATGGTTGACTTTGTTGTCTATGATTAAATATAGTTGACTTTTTGTTAACTATATTTAATTAATGTACATATAATTTTGAAAACATGATGCCCAAGTTGACTATAGTTTACTATGGTTGAATTTTGTTGACTATGGTTAACTATGGTTGAATTTTGTTGAATATGGTTTATCAATGTAAATATACTTTCCATAACATGATCTCATGTTGACCTTTGTTGAATATGGTTTACTTTTGTTGACTAATCTACATTTAATTTTCCAAAAGTGATTCCCATGTTGAAAATAGTTGACTTTGGTTTGCATTTTTTGACAATGGTTTACTATGTTTGATTGATGTACATATAATCTTGAAAACATAATGTCCGTGTTGATTATAATTGACTATATGTTCCATTTTTTGAATATTTTTTACTATGATTTCCTTTTGATGAACATGGTTACCTTTTGTTGATTATAGTTGTTAATGTAAATATAATCTCCAAAATATTATCTCATGGTGACCTTTTTTGAATATGGTTAAATTTAGCTAACTATTGTTGAATAATATACACTTAATTTTCCAAAGATGATTCCCATGTTGAGTATATTGACTTTGGTTTGCATTTGTTGACTTTTGTTAACTACTATTGAACTTTTTTTACTATGGTTGACTATGTTTGATTTTTGTACATATAATCTTCAAAACATGACGGCCATGCTCATTATAATTGAAAAAAGGTTACTTTTGTTGAATATGGTTGAGTATGATTGAATTTTGTTGAATATAGTTGACTTTTGTTAAATACAATTCGTTTTTGTATACTATGGTTGATTATGGTTCATTAATATGCATATTATCCCGATCAGGGAAGGAATTGAACCTATGATGAGTGCTATAAAATCTTGTCTCATCACCGTTTAACCAAAACCCTACGGACCAAAAAAAAAACAACGCTAATTATGTTTAATCAACCTACCAAACTAATGTAGACAATGAAGAAACACTCCATCAACGAACAAGCATTTTTTATCTTATAACCTGTTTTCTAAATTTTTATCTTATAACCTGTTTTCTAAATAAACAATATTCATAATGGTGTATTGAAATGTTTCAAAAATAATTGATACAAGTACTCATGAACCTATCCACATTTACCTTCCAACGCACTAACTACCTTATCTTTTAAAATTTTTAAACTATGGTTTATGTTGGCACGAACAACATCGTGCCATAAACCTTGTCCATATGAAATGAAAGAGAATATTTTAGAGGTTTTTATTAAGAGAGACCATATCAATGAAACCAATCATAGGATATCGCTCATGTGATTTTCATGTTTATGATGTGGGAAATTCATAAACATGTTAGGAAATAAATTCACTATCCATTTTTATTTTTATTTTATTTATTTATTATGTCGTCAGCATTATTATTTGAAAACAACTTTTCTAGTCGCTAATTGCCTATATTTGAGCCATTGGATGAAATGTTAGATGATTGAAATGTTTTAGACCATTAGATCCAATACCTTATTCAACCTTAACTAACTAACTGAATATTACTAATGTCATCTTGCAATTTGAATCATTTCTTTGTCTCACCCTCCAATGGCCAGAAAAACGCGGACGCTTAATGACTTCTCCTCAATTTTTCTGGCATCGAATGGCTACCTTCTGACATCATGTATTCATGAAAATCTCCATTGATCACTAGTCCCTCTGCTAACCAGATTTGAAACCACGATCGCAATGACAGCGATAGGCAAAGTATGGCTAAAGTTTCCTGTGCAAAGTATGGCTAAAGTTTCATGTCCAACAACGTCCTGGAATGCTAGGATAGCCAGTGGGAAAATCAGTCCAGCCGTTGCACAAGCTAAAATGGTGAAAACAAAGCCCAAAATGAAGTGGCCTATGCTTACTCTTCCTCGATTTTCGTTGTTGGACCAGTTTGATCCAGACACAAGCACAGTAGCAAGAAGAAAGTTGTTGAATCAAAAGAGAAGTGAACAAGCCACTGTAAGCGAAGGAGACGATGCAGACAATAGCAACACCATAATTTCCAGACGAGAACATATTTGGGGATAACAAATAATGAATTTTTCATTTTTTATAATAATAATAGCTTTAAAAAAAAAAAGAATACCCTTTAAAAAATAAACGCTTCACTCCTCAGCACTTTTACAGATAATTTTTGTTCTCCGTCATTTAAGGGTTGTGAGAGAATTTTAATTGCAATCAACTCGATATTCAAGCTCCTTTCACAGATAATTTTTGTTCTCCATCATTTAAGGGTTCTGAGAGAATTTTAATTGCAATCAACTCGATATTCAAGCTCCTTGAATGATTTGAAAAGAGAATGATTCAAATAAAAGTTGGTTTCTAATTGTTGCCGATAGGGCGTAACACCTCATCGAAGGGAGCATGTTTTGTGATTAGGTTAATTAATTTTTTTGATCCGATGGTCCGGATTGAAAGATGCCGCATATTCTGGTCGTCGCCACTAAATCGATGGATCAAATCTACCCCACGAACTTCCTTGCATATCTAAACCATGTTTAAACCCTACTAGCTTAATTTTTTACAAACCTTGATTAAAAATTTACTATACCATTTATTAATAGCCACATATCAAGATTAACCAAGAAATAAAATTGGGAAACATTGAACCTTCTCACCGTTCGCGCAATGTCCCCCGTGCCTTTGACACGAGGCAGCTATGGCGGTAAGTAAAGGAATTGGGGAATTTGATGCGATTCTACAACCGGCTGCCGAGGTGTTAACACCGCCCCGCGAAGGCTCAATGGACCGGCAGAGTGTGGCCATGGCCGGCACTCCGCCGCGCGGCAAGCAGTGGCCGCAACGCTACGTAGGCCGGGGGCCTGCGATGGGTGATAATTCAAATTCCTTAACGCATGCGTGAAGGAAACGATGGATTATGGTTTTAATGTTAACGAGGGTGAAGGTCTATCGACATTCATACCGCCGCGCCTACTTGACACTTCCTCGAATATGCCGCAGTGAGCGGAAGTCCGTTGGTGCCAAACCCCAGTTCTCAGAGTTTCTACTACTTCGAAACATGTTTGAGGGGCGGTCCCCAAATCCATCTTTTAACCATTGTTTTCTCGAAATGTGGCCAGTTCTACAGACAATGTTGAGAATCCTTTTTTCAAGGGTTTTCTTTTCATCAAGATCCTATAGTTCTAGGATTATAGTGACTAATATTCTAGAAGGCTTTTGCAGTTCGTGTTCAAATTACATTCTGGAAGAAGGCGGGAGTTATGATGCACAAGCCCAACATCTCCGGGTAAAAAATATGTTTACCTCTTTTATTTATTTCGTGAAGTTACGACTATTATTGCCACACATTTTTTTTTTTTAATCTAAAGGTCTCGGTTTTACTCTGAAAACATTATAATCGGTTCGTGATGGGGTTAAACTGTGCTCCACCACTGATGCGTATGTTAGGGTTTGGGCGGATACCTCGCTTTTTTCTTTCAGTACCCTCGATTAATCCCTTCAGGATGTACCATATGGTATGAGAAATGAAATTGTTTGCTTAGGTTTCCTATAACTTTAGCACCTGGTGTCTCTGCTTAAAGAATAGTGTTGCTCAATGTCTCATCTCGGTTCCCCTCCTTCTCGACATTGTATTAGACTTCGATATGTGTTTTATATATGTGTGTTACATGTCACCCATCTATTTACGCTCTCTCGTAATTTCTTTAAGCATTCCTAGAGTAGATTTAATCCTTTTAAGAACTCTTTATGGTTATAGCTTGCTATTAATAGCGGTTGCAACCTCCGTGCTGGGTATATTGGATGTGTTGCTCATTGTGGTCTTATTCTCGTGTATATTTATGACAAGTTGTACATTCATAGGTCACGTAGCATAATTCTTCGACTTTGTATTTGTTTTTTAGCTACATATATGCATTCTATAGCATACATGAATATGTGTCCCGCTGAATGTGAATACGGGTTCTATGTACCCATATATATATATATATATATATATATATATATATATTAGCGATCATAAAATTTCGTTGTTCGTTATCCCGCATGTTTGCAATTCGTTTTTATTTCTCTCGTCTCTCGAATATATGTATATCGCATGTGCCGAGTCCTATGTGGTTATGGACTAGACCTTAAGATGGTGGCCGCTCAACGAAACGTATTCCCAAAAGACTTCTAAGTAGGTAATGATTTTCCCCACTTTCAAAGACCGTAGTATAAACTGCATTTAAATATGATTATATTCAATGGTGTCATGTATATGTTAAATGAATATTAATTATCGCCCAAATCGTATTGTGTTAAATGAATATTTTATCTCTTTGGTTCCGTATGTTTTCTTTCATGGATCTCCTCGATAATGTATAGTTTTGGCTAGATAGTTCTCTCGATTTTCTTTTTCTTTTCTCGTATATTTTCTACACATTGTTCCTTGTTTTTTTGCGTGATACCTTCTGCGTGCGAATCTTGTCAACTCTCACTAAACATGTTGCAAATACATACAGTTCCATATAAATTATGGATAAAAGCGTTATAAACATTTTTTTATTCAATAAAAAATTAGAATAAAGAAAAATTTTAGAAATAAAATATTTATTTAAAAGTCTGAACATTTTATTTTAATTTTCATATTTTTATCCCTTTATTTCATATTGAATAGTCATAATCCCAATTATCAAATTTCAAGCCATTTAATATTATATGATTAAATTTATTAATGACTGATTTCAATGTTTAAAGAAAAGAATGTATTTAGAAAAAAATCTATACAATCTCATAATTTAAGGCATTCATCATTTCAAATATAAAATTTAGAAACTACTAAAATCAATATCATTATTTTCTAATAGTATCACATTATCTCAATTAAAAAAATTAGTATCAAATCTATGAAATAACAAAATTTCATTGACATTTTTATTGAGATGCTCACATTTTATTTTAATTAATACTATTATTCCACATATTGGTGACAATTATTGAAAATCTGTAATTTTAATTAATAAAGAAAAGCTACTTGATATTAGCATATTTATAGTTACTATAAAAAGCTATAAAATAAAGATGGATTTGGATGTTTTTACAAAATAAATGCATTTTATGTGGCAAATTTGTCTTCTCATATAGTTGAATAAATAAAGAAATTAAATGAAAATTCCTTTGGAAGGTTTCTTCTTTGACCTAATTTTTTCCGCTATTTTCATCATTCTCTATAGAGGTTTATTTTTTCCATTTATTTTCTTCATTTTATAAGAAAAGTTAATTAAAAATATATAGAAAAAAAATGTTTATCCAATTTTTTAAAAAGTATATAAAGATAATTCCCAGAGAATATGAAAAAATTATTCCCTAAAACACCAAATTGTAATAAAAATCATAAGGAAAATCGTTAAAAATATTATTTAAAAATTTAAATTAAAAATTCAATTTAAAATTTAATTAGATCTAAAGAAAAACTTTACGAACCTTGTTAATTAAGAATCCAACCTAGTCCGTAAATCGTTTTTGAGATGGTTTAGACTTTTTTGGGATTGAATATTTATCAATGACTTTTGATTTTCATTTTGAAAAGAAATGTATACAATTAAAGTAACAAATTAAATCCTTATTTTTTAACAAGTTAATTTTTTAATTTAGCTTTTTATTTTTAATGTGATCTCTTATTTCATCATGAAAAGAATAATTAAAAATAAGATAAAAGAAATAAATATACAAAAGTACTGAAAAATGTAGAAATATATATTTTTAGAGAACTAAGAAAAACATTTCTCGAAACTCAAAAATTCAAAAATAATAATAATAATTTTGAAACAAAAATATATTAATGGATAAAATTAAATATGTATTAATACATATAAATTATTTAAATATTTTATTTAAAAATCGAAATTAGAACTTAATTAGAGTTATAATTTAGAATATAATGAATTAGTAAGATGAAAATTAGTCTAACTTTTTTTTACCCTCAAAATCATTGAAATTCCGTAAGATTTAAGAAAATCAAAATGAGATTTTTTGTAACCAAAGTATTGTTATCAAACTTCGAATATTTTAGGTGCTCTAGAGGTTTTTGATGGTGTTGAATCCGTTTCCACCATCAAAATCATGATTCAAACACTCCTATTGTAATATTTCTAAAAAAAAATTGGTTTGGATTCTGCCAATTTTGACCTATTCTGGGGCAATTTCTCCGGCTAGATAGACAACTCCTTATGCAAACCATAATTATTTAGAAAAATTTTAAAAAAAGTGAAAGAAAAATAAAATGAGAGTGTTTTATTTTATTTAAATTTAGATCTTTTTTCACTATCTAAATTTGGTTCATAACATTTTGTTTGGGTTTCTTCATCATTTTACGTTTTATTATTTCTAAACAAAAATGGGTTGCCCGTTATTATTATAACTATAATAATAATTATTATTATTATTATTGGGAAAAAGATCTATAAATGCATGTTATGTTTCATTATTTTTTACCTATTTTTTTTTTTAATTTTTTTTCTATCATGATGATTTTCTTTATCATAGGTTAAAAAGTACTAGACAAAGTACAATAGTTCATATTTGTTTTTTCATGTTTTTTATCCAAATTATGCCTAAGCTACATATATATATATATATATATATATATATATATATATATATATATATGCTATTAATCTTATAATACCTTAGCTTAGCATAACCTATCGTACTATAATGTAACTTCCATTGTATTGTAGCTCAGGCTACTTCCTAGCATCACCTAACATTATCTAGCCTACTCACTCACCCTATTCTAGCCTACTTTAGCCTACTCTTCCTCTAGCATACTACTCTACTTAGCTAAGTGCACTCTAGCCTAGCCTAATATTTACTAGCCTAGCCTACATATTTTGGGGTTCCCCTATTTGGGGCCTAGCTTAGCCTACATAATAGCCTAGGTTATTTTATCCTAGTCTACTTTTAGGTTATGCTAGCCTAACTCTCTAGCCCAATCTAGCTTATCAGAGCTCAATCCAAGCTTACTCTAGCTTATCAGAGTATACTCTAAGTTTTATTTAGTTGTAACATTCCATTATTTATTTAGTTTTTAAGTGATAATTAAAATTATCACTTAAAACTAAGCTCAATGTTAAGTCTTATGTTTTGATGGTCTAATTCATTTATTTTAATATCTATATTAAAGTATCAAATTAAAAGATGTTTATAAAATATATTATTAAAATAGTTTTAATATGTTTGTTTTATATTTATTTGAAACTTTAATTAATTAAATATTAAAATAAATACTGTAATATATTACTAAAATAATTTTGATTTACTATTATGGTGTTTCAATTTATTAATTTTAATATTCACATAATTGTAATTTATTCAAATTTATTTTCAAATTTTATATTTATTTTTGATATTGTAGTTTAATTAAATATAAAAATGAAATAATCAAATTAATTATAGGATAATTTTAATTTGTTAATATAATGTGTTTTTATTTATTTTACTCTCAATAATTCTAATAAATTTGAGATTCTAATAAATTTAATATCTACACTTAAAAAATAAAATATTAATAAAGATCTTTATATAAATAAAAATATAATATAAAAAATAAGAAGGTATATATATATATATATATATATATATATATATATATATATATATATATATATATATATTAAATACACTTAGGTTTATTTAAATATTTTTTCTATTTTTATTTTAAAACATAAAATTTTAAATTATTTAATTTTTTATGAGAAAAAAACATAAATTAATAATTTTTTATTTTTCATATATAATTTTTTTTATTATAAAACTATATTTTATTTATAAACGATATGTATAATATGTAGAAAGTTCAATGAGTAATATCAAATAATTTTAATCATCGCATTGTGACAACAATTGTCTCAATGTTTAAATCAATTTTGGTTCAATTAAATTTCTTTGGTTTATAATTTGTTGGGTAATGGTTTTCCCTTGGGTTCACTCAATTTCTTTGTTTATAATATTAAACCCTTGTGTTTATTAGTTCTTTTGGTTTATAATATAAATAACGATCAATGTCATCCATGTTTAAATCAATTTGTTTTGGGTTCGCTAATTCCTTTGGTTTATAATTTGTTGGGCAATGGTTTTCCCTTGGGTTCACTCAATTCTTTTGGTTTATAATATTAACCCTTTGGCTTAGTTCTTTTGGTTTATAATATGAATAATGACAAATAATTGTCTCCATGTTTAAATGAATTCCTGTTCACCAATTCTTTGGTTTATAATTCTGTTCTAAGAATGGTTTTCCCTTGAGTTCACCAATTTCTTTGGTTTATAATATTAAGCCCTTGGGTTTATTAGTTCTTTTGGTTTATATTACACAATAATCGATCAAGGTCATCCATCATCAAATTGTGTGAATATGAAATCAGCCGTTGGCCAACCATGGTCATAGTTGGTCGAACGTCATGCTTCCGACAATAATTGGTTCTGTAATGTTTAAACTTAATTCCTTGGGTTCACCAATTCCTTTGTTTATAATTTGTTGGGTAATGGTTTTCCCTTGGGTTCACCAATTCCTTTGGTTTATAATATTAAACCCTTAGGTTTATTACCTTTGGTTTATAACATAAATAAGTCGATCAATGTCATTCATGATCAAATGCTGCTCCTTTTATAAACTTTACTAATATGAAAATCACCCATGGCCAACCATGGTCATCATTTAACGTCGCATTCGTCAACAATTAACAATGTTTAAATCAATTCCCTTGGGTTCACCACTCGCTTTGGTTTATAATATGTTGGGTAATGGTTTTCCCTCGGGGTTCACCAATTCCTTTGGTTTATAATATAAATAGTCGATCAATGTCATCCATGGTCAAATGTCACATTCCGACAAACATTGTCTCAATATGAAAATCACCCATGGCCAACCTTGGTCATAGTTGGTCAACGTCGCATTTATTTTCAACAATTGTCTCGATGTTTAAATCAATTCCCTTGGGTTCACCAATTACTTTGTTTATAATATTAAACCCTTGGGTTTATTAGTTCTTTTGGTTTATAATATGAATAATCGATCAATGTCATCCATCATCAAATTGTCCGAATAAGAATTGCGCCATGGCCAACCATGGTCATATTTTCTGGGTCTAACGTCGCATTGTGACAAATACCTGTCTCAATGTTTAAACTAATTCCCTTGGGGTTAACCAATTCTCTGTTTATAGTATCTACAGTAATGGTTTTCCTTTGGGTTCACCAATTCCTTTGGTTTATATTAAACCCTTGCTTATTAGTTCTTTTGGTTTATAATATAAATAGTCGATCAATGTCATCCATGATCAAATGTCACATTCTCGACAAACATTGTCTCAATAGTAGTATCCACCCAGCGTCAACCATGGTCATAGTTGGTCGATCGTCGCATTGTGACAACAATTGTCTCAATGTTTAAATCAATTCCTTTGCCCGTTAACAATCTCTTTGGTTTATAATTTGTTGGGTAATGGTTTTCCCTTGGTTCACCAATTCCTTTGGTTTATAATACTAAACCCTTGTGTTTATTAATTTTTGGTTTAAATATAAATAATCGATCAATGTCATCCATGTTTAAATCAATTCGCTAGTTCACCAATTCCTTTGGTTTATAATTGTTGGGTAATGGTTTTCCTTTGGGTTCAGTAATTTTGTTTATAATATTATCCTTTGGGTTTATTAGTTCTTTTGGTTTAATATGAATATGACAACAATTGTTCCATGTTTGAATGAATTCCCTCAATTCACCAATTCCTTTGGTTTATAATATTAAGCCCTTGGGTTTATTAGTTCTTTTGGTTTATAATATGAATAATCGATCAACGTCATCCATCATCAAATTTTCTGAATATACCAGCTATGCCCAACCATGGTCATAGTTGGTCGAACGTCGCGTTTTGACAACAATTGTCTTAATGTTTAAATCAATTCCCTTTGGGTTCACCAATTCCTTGTTTATACATAAACCTTGGGTTTATTAGTTCTTTTGTTTATAATATAAATATGATCAATGTCATCCATGATCAAATGTCACATTCTGACAAACATTGTCTCAATATGAAAATCACCCATGGCCAACCATGGTCATAGTTGGTCGAACGTCGCATTGTGACAACAATTGTCTCGATGTTTAAATCAATTCTCTTTGGGTTCACCAATCTTTATTTATAATATTAAACCCTTGGCTTGCTAGTTCTTTGGTCATAATATGAATAATCGATCAATGTCATCCATCATCAAATTGTTCAACATGAAATCAGCCATGGCCAACCATGGTCATACTTGTCCAACGTCGTATTGTGACAACAATATTCCAATGTTTAAATGAATTCCCTTGGGTTCACCAATTTTGTTTATAATTTAAGGTAATGGTTTTCCTTCTGCTCACCAATTCCTTTGGTTTACAATAGTTAAACCCTTTGGGTTTATTAGTTTTGGTTTATAATATAAATAGTCGATCAATGTCATCCATGATCAAATGTCACATTATGACAAACATTGTCCTTGAATATAAAAATCACCCATGGCCAACCATGGTCATAGTTGGTCGAACGTCGCATTGTGACAACAATTGTCTCAATGTTTAAATCAATTCCCTTGGGTTCCACTCGTTCCTTTGGTTTATAATTCTTTGGGTAATGGTTTTCCCTTTGGGTTCACCAATTTGTTTATAATTTTTGGGTAATGGTTTTCCTTTGGGTTCACCACCCTTTGGTTTATAATATTAAACCCTTGTGTTTATTAGTTCTTTTGGTTTATAATATAAATAATCGATCAATACATCCATGTTTAAATCAATTCCGCTTGGGTTGAATCCTTTTTACCTTTGGTTTATAATTTGCTGGGTAATGGTTTTTCCTTGGGTTCAGCAATTCTTTTGGTTTATAATATTAAACCCTTTGGTTTATTAGTTCCTTTGCGAATAATAACAATTGTCTCAATGTTTAAATGAATTCCCTTTACACTAATTCCTTTGGTTTATAATTTGTTCGGGTAATGGTTTTCCCTTGGGTTCACCAATTCCTTTGGTTTATAATATTAAGCCCTTGGGTTTATTAGTTCTTTTGGTTTATAATATTAATAATCGATCAATGTCATCCATCATCAAATTGTTCGAATATGAAATCAGCCATGGCCAACCATGGTCATACTTGGTTCAACGTCGCATTGTACATCAATTGTCTCAATGTTTAAATCAATTCCCTTTGGGTTCACCAATTCCTTTGGTTTATAATATTAAACCCTGGGGTTTATTAGTTCTTTTGGTTTATAGTATAAATAGTCGATCAATGTCATCCATGATCAAATGTCACATTCTAATAAAACATTGTCTCAATATGAAAATCACCTATGGCCAACCTTTATGGTCATAGTTGGTCGAACGTCGCATTGTGACAACAATTACTTCAATGTTTAAATGAATTTCTGGGTTCACCAATTGGTTTATAATTTTTTTTTGGGTAATGGTTTTCCTCGTCTAATTGTTTTGGTTTATAATATTAAACCCTTGGCTTATGTCATCCATGATCAAATGTCACATTCTGACCAAACATTGTCTCAATATGAATATCACCTATGCAGCCAACCATGGTCATAGTTGGCCTAACGAAGCCGCATTGTGAAAACAATTGTCTCAATGTTTAACCACTCCCTTGGGTTCACCAAGTCCTTTGGTTTATAATTTGTTGGGTAATGGTTTTCCCTTGGGTTCACCAATTCTTTTGGTTTATAATATTAAACCTTGGGTTTATGTCATCGATAATCAAATGTCACATTCTGACAAACATTGTTCCATATGAATATCACCCATGGCCAACCATAGTCATAGTTGATCTAACGTCGCATTGTGACAAAAATTGTCTCAATATTTAAATCAATTCCCTTGGTTTATTGATTTTCTTGCGTTCAAAATACTAATTCCGAGGGTTTGTTAATTTCTTAGATTTTTCAGTTTAAAATATTAATTCTTAGGTTTATTAATCTTTGTTGTTTATAATATTCATCCGTTAGGTTTATGATATTTATCCCTTGGGTTCTCACATTCCTTTGGTTTATAACATTAAACCCCTAGTCTATTAGTTCTTTTGGTTTATAAATTGTGTAATAATCTCGTTGATTTATTAATATCTTATGTTTAAAACACTGATTCTTATGGATTATTAATTTATTAGGTTTTTTTAGTTTAAAATATCAATTTACTATTTATTAATCTCTTTGTGTTTTTAATATTGATCCCTTATTTTTTATAATATTTATCCCTTGGTTCACCAATTCCTATGGTTTATAATATTTAAACCTTTGGTTAATATTAATAATATTATAATATTTCTATTAATCGTTTTAAATAAATATTCAAATATTTATTAATAATGATTATTAGTAATAGTTATAATATTATTAATATATATTAATAATAATATAATATTATAATATTATTAATAATCATTATAAATAAATATTCAACTATTTATAAATAATGATTATTACTAATATTATAATATTATTAATATATATTATTAATAATATAACTAACTATGATATAATATATATTATATTATTATATTATTAGTTCTTTTGGTTTATTAATAATATAACTATCTATGATATTAATATATAAATAAATATTAAATTATTATATATTATTAATATTATTTTTTATATTATTATATATATTATATATATTTCAAGTTTATTTATAGTATGTATATAGTTAATACTTTTAATATATAAATAAATATTAAGTTATTATATATTATTAATACTTATTATAATATTATTAATATATAAAATATTTTTGTGATTTTAATCATAATTAATATATTTAATATATTAATATTCTTATTAATATATAATATATATATTTCAGTTAATATAATAAAATTATTATATACATTATTTATCGATATATAAATTAATGTGATGGGTAGTGGATATAAATTATCACAGATATCAACCACATTGTACGTGGTTGTAAATCTATTTTATATACACCTATCGACGTATCAACCACATTAGTTTTTACTAATGGTTGTGCTGGTTTATATTAAAGATTTGTAAATTAGCTTCCAGTCACGCATAAGCTAGAAACAGTTCAAATGAAGTGGCTCATATGCTTACTCTTCCTTGATTTTCATTGTTGACCATTGATCCGTGACACAAGCACAAGAGGCAAGAAGAAAGTTGTTGAATCAAAAGAGAAGCTAACAAGTCACCGTGGTGTTTAAGGAGACGCACGAGAATAGCAACACCATAATTTCCGCACGAGAACATATTTGGGGGGTAACAAATAATGAATTTTTCATTTTTTATAATAATAGCTTTAAAAAGAATACCTTAAAAAGAAACGCCACCCTTGGTGACTTTGCTGTATAATTTTTGTTCTCCATCATTTAAGGGTTGAGAGAGAATTTTAATTGCAATCAACCTCGATATTCAAGCCCTTTCACAGATAATTTTGTTCTCCATCATTTAAGGGTTCCGAGAGAATTTTAATTGCAATCAACTCGATATTCAAGCACCTTGAATGATTTGAAAAGAGAATGATTCAATAAAATTTTCTTTCTAATTTATATTAAATATTTACAATCATCTAAACACAGACAAGCTAAAATGGTGGAAATAAAGCTCCAAATGAAGTGGCTCATGCTTACTCTTCGTCGATTTTCGTTGCTGGGACCAAGCTTTGATCCTATTACGTTACGTAGCAAGAAGAAAGTTGGCCGAATCAAAAGAGAAGCGAACAAGCCATCGTAAGCGAAGGAGACGACGTAAAGAATAGTAACACCATAATTTCAGATTTATAAACATATCTTGTGGTAACAAATAATGAATTTTTCATTTTTTATAATAGCTTTAAAAAAAAGAATACCCTTTAAAAAGAAACGCCTTTCACTCTCGGCACTTTCGCATAATTTTTGTTCTCCATCATTTAAAGTTTCTCAGAGAATTTTAATTGCGATCAACCTGATATTCAAGCTCCCAAATGATTTGAAAAGAGAATGATTCAATAAAAGTTTCTTTCTAATTTATATCAAAGATTTGTAGTGTCGTTCTGGCAAAGAATTTGGTTGATCCTTAGATGCTTAATATTATTCCTTTGACTAAACCCACCTTTCGTGAAAACTAGGTGTAATTTTAATAATTTTAGGATATTTGGGGTATTTTTCTTTGAGAATTTGTGTATTGTATTAAGTAATTGCAAATTGTCTATCATCGCCGTGAAGATTGCCAAAGACCTTAAAAGTTTATAAACTAACCATGTGTTATAGATTCAGATAATCTATAGTATATACATAAACAACTTTATTTGGAATGATGGACTTCAATTTGTATTGGGAATGGGAATTATCTTCTCTTCTTTCTCTCACAATCCCCGTATGAAAGTGTGTATTTAAACTTTTGCCCACTTACAAGTTGACTTTTGTATTTTACATAGATTC
This sequence comes from Pinus albicaulis, assembly GCA_034641835.2. Taxonomy (NCBI): domain Eukaryota; kingdom Viridiplantae; phylum Streptophyta; class Pinopsida; order Pinales; family Pinaceae; genus Pinus; species Pinus albicaulis. The sequence goes on along the minus strand of CM076573.1, from coordinate 903,928,281 downwards.
TAATTGATGATAAATGGAACCAATACCATGATCTTATGTAGAAATGAAAAGCATGTATCATCATTTAGTTTAAAGCAATGCAAACATCCATCTTAGCCCCGAATCTATTATGCACCATGGGTGTCAAACCGCACCATGTACCAATCTCAATGTTTTCTAAATCCACTTTGTGTGATTAAATATTGGCACAATGTTTGAAACACAAATGGTTGATGCATATCCTTTGTCAAATACACTCTTGGTAAAGGAAATGTAGTTCTAAATTTCCATTTTTGGTAACTATGAATGCATTTCAGTGTTTTTTTTTTTATAGCTAGAAAAATATACAGATTCAAAATTTCTCCATAAATAAAAGTTGTCTAATTTGTAAAAATATTCCCAACTTAAGCTTAGTTAATTACTCGTGGATTGAATAAATCACCGACCAGCAAATCCATGAATATTGGTTCTTGTACTACAAACTATAAAGCAATTTTCTTGAGATTTCACTGTACATGTATATTACATTTAAATTTAAAACACTTCAATTCCACACTCGTGTACACATGTATATTACATCTACATTAGAACACTTCTTAAATTCCACCTCGTTATATCACTAAAGGCCTATATATCGAGTGGCCATTTGGTTTCACCCGAACAATTTTCTTGAATTCTTCTCCGATCTCGATTATGTTGCCCCCAAAATGACAAAATAAAGCACATATCTTAAGTCGACTTTCTAGCTTCCGTGTGGTTTTGAAAAAAAAACATAAGAAAATAGGACACATATTTATGGTTAAGATTATATTTCTTTGAAGCATCCTTTCATTTCAAACCAAGTTCTCAAATCAAGCTCTTTGAAATGGTATCTCGAAGCACATAACTTTAGTCACTTTCGCTTCGTGATTTCTGCCATATGTACTAAGTAAATGGAAGAATAGACATGGCTGTGTAAGACAATATTTTAATGAATTCTTTCTTCCCTTCAAATTAAGCTCTAAGAAAACGATAAATTAAAATGCATTTCGAAATTGGCTTTTAATTCCTGTGGTTTTAATAAATATGGCTAAATTTTCCCGTCCAACAACGTTGTGGAATGCTAGGATAGCCATAAAAACCACCAGCCGTTGTATAGGCTAAATGTAAAAATAAAGTCCAAAATGAAGTGGCCTATGCTTAATCCTTTTCGATTTTTATTGTTGGACTGGGGGCTTGATCTGTAATAATGCTACATTAACAAGAAGAAAGTTGAATGAATTCAAATTACAAGTTATTATCCTGTCGAATCAAAGAGAAGCGAACAAGACACTCATGTAAGTGAAGGAGACGGCGCAGAGAATAGCAAACACCGTGGAACAAAGCGCAGATCATAATTGCCTCGACGAAACATATTTGGTGGTATCAAATAATGATTTTTTTTTTTTTTTTTTTTTATAACAATAGCTTTAAAAAAAATATACGTTGAGGCTCGTGTTGAGAATGCAAATTCAAATTCAAATTTAAAGCTTAAAGACCATTCTCAGTTTCTAATAATTAACCTGTAAATCTCAACGAACCAAGGAGCGTTAGTAGTTGCTTTTATTTTTACATTTTTTTCTACGTTTTATCTTTAGATGTTTTTTGTTTTCTAATTCCAATGTGCAAAAATTTTTCAAATCTGTTATAGTAAAATCACACTTATTGATTTTCTACCAAGAATCAAGCTAAACACCTCGGTATCGTGATGATTTTTCATTGAGTTCTGCTTTTTATTTCCTTTCGTATAGCATATTGTGTTGATTGGGTTTTCGATTTTTTTAATGTTATATATATATAGTTTGGTAAGATGGTGAAGTGATATTTACAAGGATTACAATTAATTATTTTAATTGCATTTTATAACATCAAATGTTAACATTATACAAGTAACTTTATATTAATTTAGAATAAAGTCTTGACTTAGTTCACAGGCAATGGTCCCGTGCTTTTTGAGTATCTACGTAAAACAAATTATTTTACTAACTCATAACATATTAGTTTAATATATATAAGGTTTATAATGTTAAGGTTTTTTTTTGTATCATGGTTTATAATATTAGGGTTTATGTTTTATATATTATCATTTAATATTAGGTTTGGAATATTAAGTTTTATAATAATAGTTTTTAAAAAATATTGGGTTTTAATACATATTTATTTTATTAACTAGTGAGTAAAACGCTGAATACAAAACACAATTTTATTCTTCATGCAAGTTCCATAAGAGTGCTATCCACTTACGCGTTTCTTTGCAACATCTAGTGCACTGCTAGTTTATTTTTTATGGATTTGAAACTATCTCGTTTCAATCATTACTAAAAGTCCATTAAAAAATAACTACTAGTTTGTATTTTTCTATCTAACCAAATTATGTGAATAAAAACTAGGAATACCTCTTTCTCCTTTCAAGTTCTTATTTGTCCTCATTTTTCATAGGTGAGAAATTACTTCTAGCCCTTTATGTTAGGCGCAGTATCATTTTGACACACAACACTGGAGAGAAAAATATTGGGTCAATTGGTTATAAATGTCCACGCATCACATTAATATATATGACTAATATGGTATTTTAATTTTAATTTTTAATTTTAAAATTTTTTCATATAATTTGATTTTTGGTTTTAATATATTTTATATATTTACATCAAAGGTGTTCTAAACTGAAGGAGTAATCCTCCTTTTGATGATTTTCATAGTCTCTGATCACTATCCTCTGATCACTATTTTGCAAGTCCCTTCCCTCCCAAAACCGTCCATGCATGGAATGTAGTTGTCAATGAGACATGGTTTTCCAGTTTTTTTACACATACACTGCATCTACCAAATTGTTGAGTCTCTAGGAAACACTGGCCTTTTCGTGCTTATCCTCTTTCAAGTCGTTTCGTGGTGGTAAGATTCTATGCCTCATAATAGACTTGGTACTATGCGACCGTGTTTGAAGGTTCTAAACCTACTGCAAGATCTCAACTGATAACCAAAAACTGGATAACTCTCAATGATACCTACTAGACGTAAGCTTGGGTTCATTTTGTTTCAAGACTAAAAAGTTTCGTTTAAAATGACTGAGAAGTATATAAACTAGAGCGTAATAGAAGATTCACGCCACTAATATTAAATGGACCTGATTGTTTGATCCCAGTGATGGCATATTAAATAGAAACACTTAAATCCAAGTTATTTCGTACTGCATATTATTAGACCCTGCCTAGACTATACGATCGATTGATCTTTCACTAGCCCGTGATCAATTTTTTAGGTTTTTTACATTTTAGCCAAACTTTAATGCTACCAATTTTATTTCAAGGAATTTTTAAGCAAAGTTTTTGGCTGACCTCTTATTACAGACGTCACTTGGCCCGATGCATAACATTGGCACAATATCATTTTAACCAAAGCATGGTTGGAGGCGAACTTGTTGGCATCATTAGAACCAAAGTATGGTTGAGTTGAAGTTGTTGACTTTCTTACACCAATGTACTTTCTCGTAACCAAGAATCCTGCCACCCCTATTTTCCACTTGCACATTCCACTCTGTAACAGTTGTGCAAGTACATTGCCACCGTTGTCACTAAGAAAGAAGCTGTATATTGCCACTTGTCCCACCGTTGTCACTAAGAAAGAAGTTGGGAAAGGTAAAGGATGCTTTGTCTCCTTTCAGTTGAGCTATTGTTACTAAGAAAGAAGCCAGGAGTTGGCAAGGACGCTCTGTGTCCTTTTCAGTTGAGCTAAGCTATTTTCACTAAGAAAGAAGCTGGGAAAGGCAAGGATGCTGTGTACTTTCAGTTGAGCTAATTTTGATAGGGAGAATGAAAACGAAATCTTATTTCTGTCTTCAACGATGGGATTACATCTCTTTCTATATGTGAGAACAAATTATTTGTCTAATGCGGATGAGGTTACATCTTTTCTCCATGAGACCTCTAGTTACCTACAACACCTGTATATTTTGTGTCTGAGCTAAGTTTCAAGAGAATTAATCTAGCCTTAGAAAGATCAATCTCAAAGAAATTTATCTTCAGCACTCGTAGAACAGAGCAAATTTTTCATTATGCCGTTACGGATTTTCTTATTGGAACTGATTACTTTAATCATTTTTCTAATTGATCTTTTTAATCAGCAGTGTGAATTAAAAAGTCATAAATTCCGTTGTATATTTAAATTACATGTTTAAACCATACTTAAATTTTTTTTTACAAAATATCAGTAAAAATTTATTGGTGCTAATTAGTTAGAACATGAAATTAAAAAAGGCTTATTAGGATTAATTTTAAAACTTTAATCAAGCTGTGATTATCAAACATATACCACTTGGCAAGTCTGCGTTTAAATTTTTTTCCTCCACCTCATCTTCTAGTGGTTGCATATGTATGCTATTCAAGTATGTCCACTCACACGTTACTAAACAAATAAACAAAATATTATTTTATTAAATTATTTTTCCTCGGAGGGTTGATTTTTGGATTGAAATTTTATTACTTCAAAAAATTTTGTTGTTGCTCGTTCTTCAAGTGTCCATACTACTAATTTCAATTTATCCTTAATGTATCCATGTGAACAATTAAACATAGAATGAGTAATGGGGTTGGCATGATGTTAGATACTAAAAATAATTGAAATTTCATATTATTTAAACTATATAATAAATAAATAATAAATGGTGGGTTTAAAATATAATATAGTTTTAGGTTTCATAATGTAATGTAAAACAAAATTGTATATCATGTTATAATATATCACTTAACTAATGCAATTATACTTCTATTGCATTCAACATTTGTGTTACTTTGATGTATTAAAGCTCTCATTAATAATAAGATTTCAATATCACACAATTGAGAGAATTGGTAATATAGAGATAACCCCTACTATTAAATTATAATAAAAATATTTTAACATAATAATAAATTGTAAGATTAAATTATAATAATTATTTTAACATAATTGTATTATTAATAAAATTGTAAGGTTAAATTATAATAATTATTTTAATTCAATTATATTATAATATTATATTATAATATTATATTATTAAATTATTATAAGTTTTATGGAGTAGTGGTCTCTTATGCATGCTATTCAACCGTATGCCCACTCACAATTAACTATAAAGAATTAAATATTGTTTTATTAAATTGAATTATAAAGAACAAAATATTATTTTATTAAATTATTCTTTCTTCTTGTGGATTTTTTTTTTATTAATTCTAAAAAAATGTTGTTTCTTTGTATTCAACTGTCCATGCTACTCATTTGGACTTCCTAATGTTGAATTACTTTACTTAATATGATGCTTCATATTATTTAAACAATATAATGAATAACTAATAACTTTTAGGTTTGAATTATAATATAGTTTTAGTTTTACAAATTAGTTGTAAAAAAATTGTAACTATCATGTGATCATATCATTTTAACTAATGCAATTATTAATCAACATTTGAATTAAAGTTTATTGGTTTATTTGGAAATATTTTCTTTAATAATAAAATTTCACTAACACATAATTACCTTAAGATTAAATATTAATGAAATTATATTAATACAATAACAAATTATAAGATTAAATTATAATAATTATTTTAATACAATTATATTATAATATTATATTATTAAATAATAATAATAATAATAAATTTAGAATCTATATTAATAATATTTGAACCTTCTAAGTATAAAAAAATCCTACTTGATCAATTTATGAGTAAGTTGTATTTTAATGCAATCCATAATTACTATACATTAATTAATTAATTAAAACATTAAAATATAAATAAATCGAGCATTAAACATTATTAATTAAAATATTAATTAATAGGATTAATTAAAGCATTTTACTCGCATGTAATTAAAACTTCTTATATAAAAAATGTTTAATAAAATTAAACATTAATTCAAAAATATGTAAAAAATATATATTAATATTAATTAATAATAAAGTGAAATAATTATTATATTGTCATTATTAAATTATTATATTAATTAAATTATTAATGCATAGTTATTAATTTAACTATTATTTATTCAAATATATATCTAAACATGGATATATTGAGATTTGGGTTAATAATAATAATATAATAATAAGAGATGGAATTGTAATTAAATGTTTTTAACTTTAAAATATTAATTATAACTTTTGACAATATATTAATTAAAATATTTATTTAAAAATGTTTAATAATATTAATTTAAACATGTTTAAAAAAAAATGAATTAATACAACATTAATTAATTAAATTATTATATACACACTACCCCTCATTACTATTATTAATTAATTAAAACATAAACATTAATTAAATTTAACTTTAATTAATTAATTTTTAACATTATATGAAACATTGATAACATTTATAAAAACATTAAAATGTCTAAGAACATTAACTAAAACATTTGGCAATATATTAATTAAAACATTAATATAAAAATGTTCAATACACAAACATTTAAATTTTTAATTTTTAAATTGATATTTTCATATTAATTAGAATATTTTAATAACATTAATTAAAATACTTGACAATATATTAATTAAAATATTTATGTAAAAGTGAGCAAGGTGAGCGAAGATGAAACCCCATGGTATAACATTGAGAGACAATTTTTAATATAATATTAAGGTTTATATTATTGGGTTTAATAACAAGTCTTATAATATATGGTTTAACATTTGAGTTTTTAATATTGAGTTTTTAATATATAGTGAGCTATAATATTTGGTTTCCAATATTATGGTTTACATTATGACAATATGTTGGGTTATAATTTATATTCTAATATATTATGTTTATAATTAGTTTAATATTGGTTTATAATAATATTTGGGTTTAATATTAGGGTTTATAATATTAAATTAATATTTAGAGTTTATAACATTAGGGATTATAATATTTCTTTAGCTCATAATATTCATTCTTAGGTTTATTAGTCTCTTTGTGTTTTTAATATTGTGATCTTTTGGACTTATTGATCCCTTAGCGTTTAATATTTATCCCTTGTGTTCACGAATTTATTTGGTTTGTAATATTAAATCCTTGGCTTTATTAGTTTTGTTTATAATATTAATAACCCCTTTGGTTTATTAATCTATTGAGTTTAAAAATATTAATTTTTGTGGTTTATTAATCTTTTTTAGTTTAAAGTATTAATTTTATGTTTCTTATTAATTTCTTTTGTTTATGATATTAATATTTATCTCCAGCTTCTTTGGTTAATAATATTAAAACCCTTGGGTTTATTAGTTCTTTTGGGTTATATTATTAATAATCTCTTTTTTTATGAATCTCTTTCACTTTTAAATTATTAATTTGTAGGGTTTATTAATTCCTTAGGGTTTTGAGTTTAAGATATTAATTATTAGAGTTTATTCATCCCTTGAGTTTTCTAATTATTTGGGTTTGTAATATTAGGTGTTAAATATTAGTCTTACACTTAATATTAATACATGGTCCAATGTCACATTCGAAAACTTTATCTCAATATGAAAATCGCCCATGGGCTACCATTGTTAATCATAGCCAGTTGTAGTCAAAGGAAAGTCTTCCTCCATGGTCGAATACCTGTCACATTGTGACAAATACTGTCCGATTATGAAAATCAACCATAAAAAACCATGGTCATTCTTCATCCAACGTCGCATTGTGACAAAAATGTCTCAATGTTTAAATCAAGCATGCTCAACCATGTTTATTTTACGTTTATGTATTTATTCAAAACATTCTTATATACTTGAAGTTTTTAATATTTATCTAAAGGTTTTTATATACTTGAGTTTTATAATATTAATATATTAGGTTTAATATTATCTCCTTGAGTTTATAATATTAATAATCATGTGAGTTTATCAAACCTTTTGTTTAAGATATTAATGTTTAGGCTTTATTAATTTCATGTTTTTCATATGATCCCTTCACTTTATTGATCCCCTAGGGTTTTCATTATTTATCCCTAGGGTTCACCAATTCTTGTGGTTTATAATATAAAACCCTTGGTTTATTAAGTTTTCGTTTATAATATTAAACCACCCTTTGGTCTTAGAATCTCTTCATTAAAAATATTAATTCTTAGGGTTTATTAATTTCTTAGGGTTTTGAGATAAAAATATTACTTATTAGGTTTTATTAATCTCTTGCATTTTTAATATTGATCCTTAGGTTTTTAATATTTATCCCTTAGGTTCAATTAATTCCTCGGTTTGTAATATCAAACCTTGGTGTTATTAGTTCTTTATGTTTATAATATTATTAACTCCTTGCCGGTTATCTTGAGTTTAAATATTAATTTAGGGTTTGTTAATCTCTTGAGTTTAAAATATTAATTATTAGGCCGTAGTACTTGCATGGTTTATAATATTGATATTTATCCCTGTCTACTCAATTACATTGGTTTATAATACTAAACCTTGAGTTTATTACTTCTTTTGGTTTATAATATTAACAATGTCTCTGGGTTTATTAATTCATTTAATTTAAAATATTAATCATTAGGGTTTGTTAATTTCTTAGGTTTTTGAGTTTAAAATTTTTATTCATGCTCATTAATATTTTTGTTTTTAAGATTGATCCCTTGGCCTTATCGATCATGGAGGTTTTAATATTTATTCCCTCGCTTACCGATTCCTTTGGTTTATAATATTAAACCCTTGATGTTTATTAGTTCCTTTCGTTTATAATATTAATAATCCCCCGGATTTATTAATCTTTTTATCTTAATATTATGATTTGTATTATGGCGTATTATGTTAATATAATATAAATTCTAAAATATATCATTTATAATTAGGGGTTAATATTGTCATAATATTTAAGTAAATATTAGGGTTTATAATATTGTGTTTATTTAGAGTTTATATAATATTGGCTATTATAATATTTCTATTAATATTATTGATTCTTAGGGGTTTATTGATCCATTGTGTTTTTAATATTGATCCCTTTGCTTTATTGATCCCTAGGTCTTTAATATTTATCTCGTTGGGTTCATCAATTTTGGTTTGTAATATTAAACCCTTAGGTTTATTATGTTGGTTTACAATATTAATAACCTCTGGTTTATTAATCTCTTAAGTTTAAAATATTAATTCTTAAGGTTTATTAATCTCTTGAGTTTAAAATATTAATTTATGCTTTATTAATTTTTTGGTTTATAATAATAATATTTATCCCTGTGTCTACCAACTCCTTTATTTATAATATTAAACCTTTGGGTTTATTAGTTCTTTTTGGTTTATAATATTAATAATCCCTATGGTTTATTAGTTCTTCACTTTAAATTATTAATTCTTAGGGTTTATTCATTTCTTATGTTTTAAGTTTAAGATATAATTATTAGGGTTTATTAATCCCTTTAGTTTTCTACCTCTTTAAGTTGTTAATATTAGGTGTTAAATATTAATCTTACACTTTAATACTAATGCATGGTCCAATGTGACGTTATGAAAACATTATCTCAATAAAATCAGCCATGAGTTACCATTGCTAATTATAGTTAGTCATAGTCAATGAAGGTCTTCCATGGTCGAATGTAACATTGTGACAAAGATTGTCTCAATATGAAAAATCAACCATGGCAAGCCATGGTCATTCTTCTATCCAAAATATCACATTGGGGACAAAATCTCAATGTTTAACCAAGCATGCTCAACCGTGTTTATTTTATGGTTTATAGTATTTATATAAAGTTTTTTATGTACTTGGGAGGTAGTTTGTAATATTTATCTAAACGTTTTTATATACTTGAGGTTTATAATATTAATATCTTAGGGTTTAATATTATTCCTTTTGATTATAATATTAATAATCATGTGATTTTATGAAACCTTTTTGTTTAAGATATTGATTTTTAGGCTTTATTGCTCTCTTTATGTGTTTCATATTGATCCCTCTCCACCTTATTGATGACATATTTCATTATTTATCTCTCTTGAGTTCACTAATTCTCTTTGGGTTTATTGGGTTATAATGCAGAGACTAACTTGGTGTGGAGTGGGCAGTCTAGTCTTGCATTGGGTCAAGAGTCTCAAAGAATACTATTGAAAGGTTTAATTTCTTGATCAGATTTTCCCCTAGAAGGGGTTTTCCCTAGCATGTGCCTAAGACCGTTTCCATTTTTTATGTTTTTCTAATTTGTTAATTACTTGATGAACCGAAAGAAACAAGACATAAATAGTCGTAATAATAAGAAACATCACAAGTAATTATCAATAATAAGGAAATATTTCTACTTTTCTGATTTTATAATATTGTTTCAGAGCTTTCTGTGAAGAAGGAAGAAAGTTACCTTCAACACATTCAAAGGATCATCTCGGTAAATAAATCTCCTACACTTTAGAAGATGTCTAAAAAAATAAAAGGAGAAATAAAATTTGAAGGAGCCTCTCAAACTACGGGTCTTGGAAGAAGAGAATTGACCTCATCCTTGAAAATAAGAAGGTATTGAACTTGGTCAAAGGAAATTCTAGCAACAAGTTATAGAGAATTTCGTGATGGATGAAAAATAAAAATTCGTGGAACAAGAATCGGTGGTATTACAGTGACTCTAATGGTGATGGAATAGTACCACATTGTCTCGTTCATAGACAACATCAACCATGCTCATGAAATGTATGAAGCCTGTCAATTCTATTCACTATTAAGAACATTGGTCAAGTATCAAGTTTGAAGAATGAGCTAAGAACTACAAAGATGAATAATGAAGACACAATGGCCTCCTTCTTTGTGAAGATAAAGAAGGATCAAGGATGGTCCTTGGTAATAGTCCATGAGATTTTTTAGACAAGAACCGATCGCTACCCTATTAGGATTGTCACCTACTTAGAGTGAATTTGTTGCAATACTTAATTGTTGGAAGCAGCCTCACTTTTTAAGAATCCAGAATTCTTTGCAATAGGAATAATTAAGGATCTCATTAGCTACCAATCCCCGAAGGGACATAAAATTACTACATTTCTCAACATAAAGGGAAACAAAATCGAAGGGGACCAAGGAAGAAAGTTGACATGTCTAAGGCAGAATGCTATCAATGTGCCATACAAGGTCATTACATGAGTGATTGTCCCGACAATCCAAGAAACAAGAAAGGGAAAGGGGTCAAGCCAACTTTGTTGAAGAAGGACATCTAAAGAAATTCAGTTCGTGGAATCTAACATTAGGGAATTTCATTACTAAGTTATTTGTTTGTAGCTTTAGATATATGATTTTTGATGTTTTAGGATTTGTAGGTTTGTGCTTTATATTTTTTGAAAAGACAATTTATTGTTTTATAAGTTTATATGTATCCCTCAAGCTTTGATGGAGACCTCAACAACTCCCAAACATAAGTATCTCATTTCCTTTGGGGGTTATTTGTTTGATGTACTTATTTATGCTTTGATTATATCAATACTAATAATATTTCTCCATATATTGTCTTGATTAAAAACATCCGGTATATTCTCAAGGAGTATCAAGGAAGACCCTCTCAAGAGTAGCTGCCTTTTAAGGAAAATATCCTGTAATGTGCTCGGAAAACCCTAACTCGAAAGGTATGCCAATGATAATCTCTAAAACCCTAAAATACTTAGGTATATTGTGAAATTCTATTTGAAATTTTATTGATAATGTCATATTTTGGATTTTGGTATGACTGAGTGGATCAAGAAAAAATTAACTTGTAAGGGTGGAATGATAAGGTCTGCACCCTAATTGAATTTCTCGAAATGTTAGGTTTGATATGTTTCTATGTTGAAACCCTAACCTATTAGGGTTTGTTGGAAAGTGTAAGCAAGACCCTTATAATTTCCTAGAGATATTTTCCTTGTATGTGTAAGTGTGTCTCATCAAACCTAGTCTAATTCATTGTCTAACACTTATTGATCTTTGAGAATTGGTTTAATTAACACATGATATGAAATTTAAGTATGATTATGAATTCTTGGGATATGTGTGCTTGCCTTGCTATTAAATATCATAACTTTTTGGAATTAATAGAAGTCCTTGTTTGATATTATAGGATGAGATATTTGGAAATCTAGGGTTTTATAGCTAAACCATAGTAGTAGTTAAATTTTGCATGAGTGATGTATCAATTCTAAAGACCCATTTAATGATTAAGTTGATGTTGCGAAATGAAATTTATGGTTTTTGAATATAAACCTTAGTATAAGTAAAAAATATTTGATGTATGATAATATGATGTTTTGAGATATGTGTAAGATTGTTTAACATGATTTCATTATTGATTGTTATAGGGGTCTACAAATAATCCTGGAAGATGATCATGATAATGACCTAGATGTGATTGAACTTTGAATGATTCTCTTGTATGAAACTCGATTTGTCTAAACTTAGTGGGAAGTCCAATACATAGAACCTCTAAAAGTTATTATATATTTTTATTTTGACTCATTTTTTAGGATCACTATATGATAGAACTAATATTTTGTTACTCCGGAATTCTAAAAATTACTTTTTATGGTTTTCTATATGTTGTAGTAAGATATGTTATACATTTGGAAGAAACATTGAAACCCTAGACAGAATGAAATATGTTATGAAGTAGCTCAGGTTTTAAGGACTAAGTCCCCTGGAAAGTTGGAGAGTATATGTCTCTTATTTGGGTATGATATGTAATGTTGAAAATTATTTTGTGATGATGATAAGGATAACTTCATGCTTCTATATATTTGGTTGTACTTGTTACCTAAGTTGTGCACGTACACAATCTTCAATATGATGATGATGTTTGCTTGGATGATAACCATGATGAGGATGATGATAAATCTAATGAAATGGTTAAAGCCATCATAAATTATTTAATGAAAATTGATCTCCCTGAGGTAGCCTGGAATAGAAGATATCTTCCTAAGATTAAGAGGGAGACTGATAAAGAAGTTTCCGTGGTAGAGAGGAGGGCATAATTTTGTTTTGATTGAAGAATTAATTTCGTAGAATATGTTGCTGAATGAAAAGTAGGAGAAGTAGTATGTATAATGAAGGAATATCTTCAAAGATTCAGTTGATAGTCCTACTATGAAACATTGAGAAGCAAAATCAGTTGAAATACCTCGAACATTTGTATTTGTTTATGCACATGTGAAAGCATATTATTGATCGGGGTTGTGTTTGTAAGCAAGAAAATATCTTGAAGGTTTTGATCACATGTCAGTCACTAATCAATTTGACTTCCGGGAGAGATTGGTCATCCATGATCTGCTAATCAAGGGGCATTGAGGCTTTGGTGGAGTGAAGCATTTCCTACGAGGACATATGGTCGACACTTTGTGTTGATGTCTAGGTCTCAAAGTAGGAAGGCTCTGTATGGGTCATAAAGATCTCACCATTGATATGCACCTAGGTCGCTAGGTTTTTTGTTAGAAAGTAAGCCTCATGTACCCAAAGGAGATGAAAGCTTGAGTCCACCTTATTCCCACTTGGATAGATTTCAGGCAAGAATCTAGTCTCGTTGCACTGGAAATGCCTAATTTTTGAGTGACCCATGGGATATGTTTCCTGGCGAGGAATCGAGTCCATGGGTATCGTGGTACGAAAGTGTCCTCATTGTTCATATAGTATGAGAACTTCCTTTGAAATTGTATATAAAAATGTCTCCCTAGTTATTTAGGGTGCTGGAGATTTTAACTAGGTTTTTATCTTCATTTGATTTATTTTGACCATCATGCAATGTAATTTTCAAAAGAATAAAGAAAAATAATACTGTTGTCATTATTGTGGACTTATTGTAGCATGGTTTCATATTGTCACAATGCTTTAGGTCAAAGTCCCCATTGAGGAATTATAGGATTTATTCTGTTAATAGTCATTTTACTTTTAAACAAACCCTTCTTAGATTTTGAAGCAGTGTAAAAAGGTTTAATATTGATTTAAATATGAATTATGTGACCTCTCGCACCAAGTCGGGCCTAGAAGAGATCATGTCGGCTCATGTAGGATCAAGGGACACCTATTCAACCTCACGGGAGCCCATAGGAAAAATCAAGTTGAATTAATTTGAATCACACTTTCTCAAGTGCCCCATTCTTCAATTCATGAAGAATTTTGAACTATGTTGTTGGGAAGAAAAAAATAAGTGCGAGTTTTGGGAAGTATAAGGAGAAGAAAATGAACTTTGGTGCATCTCTCTCTCTCTCTCTCTCTCTCTCTCTCTCTCTCTCTCTCTCTCTCTCTCTCTCTCTCTCTCTCTCTCTCTCTCTCTCTCTCTCTCTCTCTCTCTCTCTCTCTATTTCGGGCCTGGATTTAGATATCAAAGTCTTCCAAGTTTTAATACTATCGTAAGTTGTATGATGTCTAAAGTTGTTGCCTATTCAAGTTGTCGGAAATGGGTCGAAATTCTAGAGATTGACTGGTCGTGCCTAAGGTTTAGTCTTGGTCTAGTGGTGAGTCTCAAAGAATACTATTGAAAGGAAGAATTCTTGATTGGGTTTTCCCTTGAGTGAGGGTTTTTCCCTCGGCATGTGCCTACATCTAGTGTCCATTGTTTCATGTGCTTCCGTTTTTGTAATTGCTTGATGAACTAAAAAGAAAGAAGATATAAATAATCGAATAATAAGAAGCATCACATGTACTTACTGGCTATTACAGGGCTTATGCCTTTATGATTTTCTAATAGAGTGCACATTCAAGCCAAATGGCGTTGCGTTTATGTGGGTCTCCTTGCGACATTCGAACATGGGGAAAGCCTTAAAACCTCATGCATTCTATGAGCTCCCATGGCAGCCCCGTTCAAATTCTCTAAGGTCCTCACAATTTTTCTAAGATCCTTCCTTTTCAATTTATGTTTTCAACATGAACCCATACCTTTAGGGTATTAAAAATAATCGGCAAGGCTCACTACCATATTATAAATCTACAAATATTGAACAAAATAATATGTTGAGACAAAAAATAACAATAAAACGAAAGGGCACTATATGTGGTTGCATGATCGCATGTGTACTAGAAGGAAAAAAATAGAGAAAATTCGTGTAACTATATGAATGAAATTATTCAAAAAATATGTATTCAATGGATTCAATATGATCAAGAAATATAGTAGATCAAGATACCGAATCCTTCTACAATTAATTTTGTGGAAAGTAAACATGATCGCATAGTCACAATTCAAGTAAGAGAAAGAAAATGAATCCAAAAACACGTATATTTTTATGGGGAAAGCTTAAGCTGCTCAAACTCTATCTCTATTGTATAATGAACCAAGGAATCATGAAAAATACAATTCACTATTCACAAAAGAGTCCGCACTATCTTGACTGCCCACACTGTCCATAAAATTGGTCCAACACTTAGCCACCCCACCGTTCCTTGCATCGACTTGCTCATGAAATCCCTATTAATTAGGATAATTAGCTTCTTTAATATGTAATGCTCATGAGAAACCCTATGGGTGTATAATTGCATCCGTGCGCTTGCTGCACATAACTCGATAGTTTACTTCCCTTAACGTCTCGTCTCAATCGGGTCTTCATCGTAATTGGCATGCATGCAACTATTAATATTAAATCATCACTTGATAGATCAATGCATGTGAATTAAATATGATTTAAATCACTTGACCTCTCACTAGTGCAACAATCGCCATAACTAGCTAAACTAATTTTAACTCAGCTCTAATTGAGTTAATTGATTTCTCATGCATTAAACTAATACACTAGCCGCAACTTGGAGTCTAAAACAAATAGAATCACTTTCTACATGCCTCACCGACCACCCTCAACTTGAATTCTTATGATCTAACCGAGTCTATCACACTCATTAACTATTACGTGATTATGAGATAACATTACAATTTATTGTCCAATTTATTTAAGGGATAAAGAAATTTGAAACACATTTCTTCTAATTTAATTAAGAAATAATTAAATCAAAAAGCCTCCATGGTGAAGCCATTTTTGGGTGACATTTTCTAGATGTTGTTTCTAGATGCCAATTTCACTGTTTCTTGTTGTAACAACACCCCTCTCAACATACAAGGAATCAATTTGTCTCAATCCGATACCTTTGGAATGTTCTCAGACAACACTTCGAAACCGAATAGCCTTAAAAACAACCGCATAATGCATCCGTCATCGAGTCTTCACTACCGGATCATGTTGCACATGTCTAATGGACACTTTGCGTTGTCAAGCATTCACATCCATGCACTCTACACCATCGCTAACCTTAATCAGACGCATCTCACACTTGTCATCGATTTTTTGTCTCGTACATTTTATTGCATCAATATAACCGATCCTTCCTCGCTTACCATTGTATTGTGGGTTCTCATACCTGTGTTCGATCCATGAGACAAGCACTCCATCTCAATCAACCTCCCCAAATTTTTTCTTGGGATTAATTCGCACATCGCCCCATATCACACCTCGAGGTATGGGCTTCATGTACACCCTTTGTCCTTCGGCTCGAAATTCCCGCTTTCCCGGACTTTTTCTAGTCACCACCTCTTCACTTCTCCAATTGTGCTTTCCACAACCTTCCGAGACTACTGGGAGGCTGCATGTTGAGAGATAATTGCCCTCTCAACCACCAAGTCATTAACCACTACTTTTCTCCTCTCAAATCCCTCGCATGCATCCTCAACCCCCGAGAGCATATAGGTTCTTCACTCTTACACCGATCTACTTCACTTGTCCCATGGCTACGTGTTTAAGGAAATATTTTCCTTTCATAAGCATTACTTCCACAATCCACGTTCTTCAAATACCACAGTAGACAAGATTATTCCTTATGCATAGAACATGAAAAACATCTTCTAGTATGAGATGGGAACCATTATCCTCCTAAAGGTAATTGTACCTATGTTATAGTATAACTATACCTCTCATCATATCCAAACTCTATGCTCACAGAGTTCCTTCTCATCCAATTGGCCCAAGAGATCTTTATTCTTTGTCATATGTAACGAGGCACCACTATCTAAATATTACATGAATCACACATGCTAGCCATGCATACAATGAGAGTAAAATCAAGCTCAACCTATGAATCCAATGTCATACCCACCGCAACTTGAGGTTCTTCAGCTTTTCTCTACATGGAAAAATTGTAGCATAGTGCCCATGCTCATGACAATAGCATCTCATCTTCTATGCCCTTATTGCCGCTGGCCTTGGGATTTATTTACCTGGGAATTCTTTGAATTATTGGCTGCTGCACAATCTTCCTCGTCATTAGTCTTTCATGACGATCCATCCCCTCGGTATTCGCTTCCGACCATTTTGGTACGAAATTCAACCAAATTCCGCTCCCACTTTGGTGTTCCCTCCTCCCACTTCGACAAAGTCCCATAACTATGCCAACTCTCGGGAAGGAAAAGAAGTGCTAGGCTCACCAATTCATCATCTGCTATAGTCAAACCAACACTTCCAAAGCTCATCTTGACATTGAGGAATCCCCCAAGTATGTTGGTACCGTCTCACCCTCCTCCTTCTATTTTCTTGAGTTTGTCCTTCAACACCAATTCCTTTGGCCGTCGATGTTCGAATAGATCTCACAAGGCCTTCCACATTTCCACAGTGGAGTCACCTTGCCATAGAGAATCAAGAAAATTTAATCTCAAACTCCCTCTAATAAGATCCTCCTCGCCCTTACAACCTTCTTTTTCCAAAGCATCAAGAAGAACGGTGTTTGATGTTGCGGGCTTGGGAATGTCACATAAATTAATTATTTCAACCCATTGTCCTCCAAACTTCCTCCATTATATATTTCATTGTGATATAATTAGAACTTCCTAGAGTGCATATTCCAATCTTAATCCATTGAATGCCATCTTGATTCAATTGTCAAGACCAACGAAACAATACAATGCACTCTTCACAAGAGTTTGTTGTACTATCCCTGATCGTCTCACACCGATCTAGAAAAAATTGGTCCAACACTTAGTCAATTAATGCGCATGTCTTTAGCCTTCCTTGGTCACCCAACTATTAGGAAATTAACTCCTTATTAATTAGGATAATTAGTTCTCTCTTTATCAGGCAATTCTCAAAGGGAAATCCTATAGGTGTATAAATGCATCTAGGCGCTTAAGTAAATACAATTGATAGTTTACTTCCCTAACCTCCGTCTCTACTAGGTCTTCATCAAAAATGACATGCATGAAGTTATTAATATTAAATCATCAAATACTTGACTGCATGATTGCATGAACAATATTATTTAATTCACTACCTCTCACTAGTAAATAACAAGTTACAATCAGTTAAATTGATTTTAACTCAATTGAGTTAATTGATTTCTCATGCATTAAACTAATAGACTAACAACAACTTGAAATCTAAAACAAATAGAATCACTCTATAGGCAGGCATCACCAACCACGCTCAACTCGAATTTCGAGCTAACCGAGTCTATCACACTCATTTAACTATTAAAGGTGATTATGAGATAAGATTATTAATTTATTGTCCATCTATTTAAGGATAAATAAATTTGACAGTATTTCTTCTAATTTAATTAAGAAATAATTACGTCAAAAGCCTCCATGGTAGCCATTTCTCAAGTGCCATTTTCTGGATGTTGTTTTCCGATGCCAATTTACTATTCTTTGTTGCAAATTTTAACACGAATCGTGTTATCGTTGGGGTTTTTTCCATTCACATTTCAAGTTATAAATTACTCTAATTTTGTTGCATTGCAATATATGTCTTAGTTTTATTAACAAACACGTGTATAATGAATTGTTTCACTTCTAATGCCCAACATTTTACACATAAACCAAAAAGGTTTCTAATAGGAACACTAGACATTTGAAAGTTTTAGCGACAAAGCGAAAGTTAATGTTGTGTGGACAATCTTAGCTCCTAGGAGAATTGTCTAGAGGAACTGAACAAGGTGTCTCACCATGCTAAGCCCAACAAGATATGCATTTTACTAGGTACCTAACATGGATTATATTAAATCCATAATCCATAATGAAGAGATGGATAACAGTCAATGAAAAACTTTGATCATACCAACTCGGTGTACCTAAGAGACAATCCCTAGGCCGGTGATAAGGAATCCATGTTTCCACATCTATTCGATTATGTCATACAAATGTATATATTTGTCTCCGTCTTACCAACCTCAAATATTAAAGATCAAACCCTTAAATATCAAATATATGAACATTCTGCAATGCTATCTTTAGCCAATGTTGAATAAAAGAATCGAAGAAAAGAAGGAGAACTTCAAATTGATATGTTGTTTTATACAGTAAAAATACCATTTCAAAATCCAAGAAGTATAAGGAAGAAATAGTTAAAACATAGGAGCGCAAATTAAGGTTCTTTTAACTCGAAATACATAAGTATGTAAAGAGGCCGACTTTCACAACTCTCGTTTCATTCATAGATGGGAAAACTATAACGTAAAATGAGAATACATTTCAACATTAAAAAAATGATAGAAACTTGCATACTCATTCATTAACTTGTCAATCTCTCTCGAGTCCAAAAATTAAGCTTTGAAGGTCCAGAATCTGAAGCTTTTCTCGTCTTCAAAATTACATTAAATACAAAAGAAAAGAATTTTAGACCATCAGAATCAATCCTAACTACCAAAACTACTTTAGACATTGAAAGCCGTCTATTACATGTCTTATTACAATTATATTGTCTTCGTAAAATAAAACAAATATCTTATTCTATAGGAATTTTTGATGATGTGGCTTCTTTTCCTTCATCTTCTTTATATTTCTCGCTCGATGGTTTTCTCTCCTTTCGCCGACGAGATCCGAGCCGTCGATCTCTCCCCGACTTAACGGTTCTCGCTCCATCGTACCAAAAGTTTTCCTCCCCGATCGTCACTTACATTCAAAGACTTCTTGCCGATGTATTTTGGACCATTGATCCGGCCCCCGAGATCCAATAGCTGGCGCAAATTTCTCCCATTTCGATGTCCCTTGCCTCATTCATTCATTTCTACGATGCTCCGATTTCATTTGACCGTTCATATTTTAAATCTAACGATTAGTGCTCCACGTTGCTTCAATACATCCATCCATATCCCTATCCATATGTTTTATATTGCATTTCCCCGCTATCAATCTCGACCGTTGATTCTCGATCCAATGTATTGGCACTCAATCGCATTCTTTCCTCACCCTCTCGCCCATCCTTTGGTTTGCACGAAATAACCATATGATCTCCTCGACCGCGTTATCCTTGATCCAAAAGTCCTCGATGTTTCGCCATTTTCCATTGGATCTCGACTCATCCGTGATTTGTGTAATCGTGTTAGATCCCGACCATTGATTTCTTAGATTTACGCTCCCCCTTATTCTCGCGCCCTTTTCCCCAAACCCTCCGTCATGTTTTTTCAACGTGCAAAATGGCGGTTTTAAAGGGACACGTGTCAACCACCGAGATGTATCGCAACTAATCGCATAAAACCATTTACCTCTTATTCCTGTGAAAATCCACTTGCGGGTTTTTGCAAACCGCTCATCATCATTTTCGTGTCAATATTCAAACTTGGCCAGGTTTTTTCCTCGTTTCTGACAAAACCTTCCTCTCGAGCATTTTCCTCCTTTTGTGCTTCCGAAAACCTTTGATGCAACGATTTCCTCTCCCGCCTATGTCTCTCGCATTCTTAAGAAAGACACATTTGATGCACCGCAATTGTCCACACCTTTCATCATCTTTGAGTATGATGACACAACCTCCATATATTAATTTTGATGTTACCGTCGAAAATTCAGATTTTGAGAGGCTTCCTTTGTTTTCTCGGCTTGCTCAAAAGGGATAAAGCTCCTTCGGGCCTGGAAAGATAGTCTTCTCCCCTCCGCAGAGGAAACGCACACCTGACCATCCGGAAGTATTATCTGCTACATTTACTCCAAACTGAGAAAAAAAACAAAATCTTAACACCAATTTGTCGCTTACATTTATCGTTATTGTTTGGTGGGTTAGGTGTCGAAGTAATTTCTCAGATTAGCTCCTGTTTTACTACTTTCAAGAGAACCTTTCATTTTGTCAAGAAAACTTTTAAATAAACCAAACAAATATGCCTCTATTCACAGAAAAACCCTTTTTCCTTTGAAAAGAGCGAAAAGGGAAATGGTATTACCAGAATCGGAATTGCAAGCGGAAGAGAGTGGAATTCCTTATGAGGGAGAAAACGCGATGTATGCGATGAGCGATGAAGCGAGGGGTGAGTGTGATGCGATGCTCCGATGGTGTGATGACCGTACCGTTGATGAGCACGTACCTGGGTTGTAGGAGAGGACAACAGGAAGGAAAAGGACTTTGAAGTAAAGGAAAAAATACACAAAGGTAAAGGATTTAAAGTTAAAATCTAGTAAAGTAAATGGAAAAAGGGCGCAGCTATACTTTTGGAGTTTGCCATTCATTTCGGCATATGACGTCACTATAGGGGGTCTCTGGAGTACTAACAGAACTCCCAACATAGCCCCCACGCTCTGTTATCCACCATTGATCTCTATTGCCTCTAATCAACTCCAGTCAACTGCGTGAGGCACTCATTTTAGTGACCATCGTGGCCGTAGCCCTGCAGTTGGGTCATTCGGCTCATACTTTGAATATCAAGACTCTTCGCCGATTGAATTGATCGCCTTTAATATTTTGATAAAAAAACCCACTTTACAAAGTTTAAAATAGTTAAACTTCTTAATACATCAAAATAAAAACATTTTATTTTTATGCCAAAGTATAAAACTATAATACTTTAACATATTTTCTTTTCTTCAATTTCGTATTTTTTTTGTATTTTTAATATAAAATTAAAGGATATGCATGATTTACAACATCTAGCTCCACCTGGGGATAGTGTTTTTTGCCACGAAACACTAAGAACTCCGTAGATCAAGGTTTTCACTTTGGGTATATGAGTCAAAAATTTCTTGGTGAAAAATATACAATGATAAGAACCGTGATATGCAATGATGAACAATCGCTTCTAGTGTTGGAAATAGTGTTTCAAATACTACCCATTCATAGTAAGTGCCTTAATTCTTCGTCAAGATCTCCTAAACATGAAAGTGTTATTTTTTTTTCTCGGCTTCAATGATTTTATACGGACCATACCATAAAGGATCAAATTTTCCATGCTTCCTTTATCCTCTTCTTCTTGTATCCTATCTAGTACCAAATTCCATTTTGAAACATGATGCTTTTATGCTTTTCTATCGAAAATGGCTCATTTTCTCCTCGATAGACCAAATTATTCATCCCTATTTCGTTTTCACTCAATTCCATCACTCTATTCATTCTTTCTTCTCAAGGCATTAGGTATCTTCTCTGAGCATCTTGAAGAAATATTATTGGCCTTACAATCGAGGGGTGTAGAAAACAATGTTTGGGTACCATATACTAATTAATAAGTAGACCTACCAAAGGATCTCCTTAGTAGTCATCCTCACTACCTGCGAAAACCAGCTTTGACCCAATTCTTTTGGTTCTCATTTATTGTCTTCTTCAATATTTTCACCGAACGTTTTATTAGAGGATTCGCTAATCCATTTCTCGAGGGTGATATACGTAGAATGGGACAATATCATATTGTTAAGTCGAGAAGCCAGTAAACATAACTGAGTTGAATATTTGAGTGTTATCTCGCTCATACATACCGGACATCCAAATCATCAAAATATTTCCTCCAAAATGACAACCAAATCATTTGCTTTCTCTCGGGAAGGGACTCGCCTCTACCCATTTTATAGAATAATCATTGTAGTCAAGATCCATTTAAATTTCCCACTTGATGGTGGATTGATTTCTCCAATGAAATCCAATCCCCACCTACCGAAGGGGTTCTTCAACAAAGACAGAAGAAGAGGTAAAGAGCTAACCTTTTCTTTCTCAAACAACTGGCGCTTTTGACAACTTCTACGCTTTGTATACGTCTACAAATAAGAGGGCCAATAAAAACTTGATATTAAGAATCTGCAGTAGTTAATTTCCAACTATACTGACCTCCACACAGGCACTCATGATACTCTTAATCACTTCTATGGTTTCTCTTCCCCGTTAGACAGCGCAAATACACACTAGCAGGATCTTTCCAATACAACTTAGCTTCAATTATAACGTGTTATTGAGCTTCTTAAGTTTCAAGGCTCATACTTAGCTCGTTAGTTGAAGGTGGACAAGAAAGGAAACACAAATAATGAATAATATCTTTTGTACCATTTTGAAATCGTAGGAATTTATATTTAATTTTTGTTTTTGTCTGAATGTGATTTGCTTCTTCAAAGTGACTTTCTATAGGTAAATGCTAAACTCGATTCCCAAAGCTTGAAATTAGATTCTCGTTAGTAATTTAGCGGCAAATTCCAATTCTTGACCTGTTTTGTTGGTTTGATATCCAAATCATATTATTGGATTTTAGTAATCCATTTCCCTATTTTCCTTCAACATCACTCATACCATTACACATCCTTCACAACAGAATTAGGGAACATCCATACACCTGAGAATGAAGTATATAAGTTCTCAAAGCCTTCAATGATTTAACCATAGCATATACTTGTTTCTCCAAGATATTATACTTCAATTTTGCATCTAAGCACTTTACAAAATGACCACATGTGTCGCTCACTTCCTTCTTCATTTTTTTGTAGTAGCACAACAACAATTGTAGAGGAAGATGCAAATGAGAAAAAACTCAAAATGGCTTCAAGTAATCTTGATTGATTAAAAATGTAGAGCTTCTTGGAGAGCTTCTTTAATTCTTCGATAAGATTCCCTTTGCATCTGTCCCACTTTACTTTGACATCCTTTCAACATATCCGTTATTTTCTTGACAACTTTGATAATTTAAAAAAATCTTCTTAGAAAATTGATTTTTTTTCCAAGAAATATTTGAATATCCTTCTTCATTTTCGAGGGTAGTGGGATTGTTCGTATGGCTTCGAATTTCAGCCGGATCAATCTTCACTCCTTGCTTCAAAACCATATGGCCCAACAATCTGCCTTCTTCTAGAGCAGCAATAGAGCTTTTAGGATTCAACGATAATCTATATTTCCTGTGATTAGGCAAAGGCTTTCTCCAAATGTTGTAGGTGTTCATCATCGTAACTTGGAAAAATTGTAACATCATCAAGATAAATAACTACAAATTTGTCCCCCATACCATAACATCCATTGTCTTTTGAAATTAGTTCATGCATTCATGAGGCCCAATGGCATCCTAGCATACATGAATGTCCCCTGTGGTGTAGTGAAAGCAGCTTTTTGATCTTCCTTTCGACAACAACCCGATTATACCTAAAAACTGCCAAATCATGGATAACCCGTATGCTCGACATTGCAAGTGACAAAGTCCATCTTGGCAAGAGATAATATCCTTTCAAACAAAGCTCATTCAAATTTTCTGAAATCTACACACAATCTTATCTCTCCATTTTTCTTCCTGACTGGTACACGATTGGAAACCCAATCTGAATATATTAGAGGAACTATAATCTTTTCTTGTAAAAGTTTCTTTACCTCTTTTTCAATTAGAGCCAGCAATAATGGGTTAATTTGTCTGAGCTTCTGTCTATGAGGCTTAATCCCATCTTTCAATGGAATTTTATGTTGAATAATACTTTTATCATAATTTTTCAGATCTTCATATGACCATGCAAATACATTCGTAAACTGCTTGAAAATATATTCATACCTTTCTTTGTATTCTTTTGGAACTCCTTTGAATATTTTGACCATTTTTTCCTAAATTACAGTCCTCCATTTCTCCATCTTGGGCTACCTTTTTCTGGTTTACTGCCACATCGTTAGCATCAAACAGTCTTTCAAGAGGTACTAAACCTCTGGGAAAAATATTATCTTTCAACTGAATTATCTTTTGGTCTTCAAGTGTCTGCTTCAGATTTTTAGACATTTCACCATGATCACTTTCATCCACTTCTAAATCAATTTGACTATCTTCAAAATTTCCAATCATCGTCAAGAACTAATTAATCTTCTCATCATCCTCAAAGACTTTCCAATGCCTTACATTATCAGGAATTGAAGGCCAATGTCTCAACTCAATTTCATATCTCAACCTTGGATTGATTGGTGGTTTGAATGTACTAGCTGCAACTACTAACGAATCTGCCATTCTATTCTCCTCTTGGAATAAGCTGTAAATTAAAGGCCTCAAAATAATTTTCATTTAGATCCCATACCTCGTTTCTATAGAACCTCAATCTGGGATGCTTAGTCTGAAACCAATTTTTAATTTTCCTTATGATTAATTCAGAATAAAAAAAAACAGAGATAGACTCAATCCATCTATTTAGCTGTTTGCAGACATAAAATCAATGCTTCGTATTTATATACATTATTGGTGGATTCAAATTCCAGTTTGAAAGAAAAAGGTACAAGGTTACCTTCAGGGGATACAAATATGAATCCAGCTCTGGTGCCCTCATTAGAAAATGCAGCATCGAAATAGCACTTCCAAAGCTTATTTGAATGTAATTCCTTATGTACAATGGCTGAAGGGAGCTGCTTTTGTGAATATTCAACAAATTTTGCATCTTCATGCAACATGAAAAAAGAGAGATCCTCCTTCTCTTGACCATAAATGGGGGAATTACCTGCATCTTTCTTGGTAGTAGTTTTCAAAAATATGGTTTCTCTATATAACCTCCTTTCCTCCCCATTAAAAATAGGAATGATGACATATGTGAAATCTAATTTCAAAAATCCTCCAAGTTTTCCCCCCCAAGATCTAGACAACAACATACCAAATTTGGCTGGAATATCTGCTACTACCACATCCATCATAATACTCTTAGCTTGAATTTGGGCTAAGGAAACAACCATATCTTTGATAAGACCCACACACTTTACCCTTTTTGAATCAAAGGAATAAAGGTCTCTATATGGCTTGGTAATTTTCAAATTTAACTCTTTCATCACAGACAGTGGAATTAGATTATGTGATGCACTAGAATCTAGCATACAATTATGTAAAATGAAATCATGGAGCAGAAATGATATATAAAAAGGTGTGACAGAAGAATCTACCTCTTCAACATGAGGTCCAAAAGTAACCACTGGTTTCTCCTCTTGCAGGTTCACTATATCATCCACCTTGTCAGACTGAGATAAATTAATAAACTCTGCAATTTCCTTCTTATAACCAGGTGTTTTGACCAACTCGAGAAGTGGTACTTGAATCTTCACTTTTTACAACTCTTTCGACAAACTGAAAGTTTGATTTTGTTTTTTCAACTTTTCAAGTTCTTCTTGATTTCTATTTGAATTTGCAGTTTGATCAAAAATAGTTACAATATTCTCCAACATATTAGGATCATTATGTTTTATTTGGGAATCATTAGCTTGCTATTTTTTTCTTTTTTCTTTTTCTTTATTCATGGGTTGTTTCCCGTTGTCTGATTTTTTAATTTGGTTTTTCTGTAGTGGAGTCGACATTGGAGTAGGTGCTA
This sequence comes from Pinus albicaulis, assembly GCA_034641835.2. NCBI lineage: Eukaryota > Viridiplantae > Streptophyta > Pinopsida > Pinales > Pinaceae > Pinus > Pinus albicaulis. The sequence goes on along the minus strand of CM076573.1, from coordinate 903,901,908 downwards.
ATTCTGATTCTTTCTCTTCATCATATTGAGTTCTTAATCTCTTTTTTGACCTCAAATCATATTTTTTATGCAATTTTGATTGCATAAAATCAGTAAAATGTTTACAATAATCATCCATTTCTTCTTGATCAAATGAGATATCATTTTATTTACTTTCCTCTTCATATTATTTTTCAATTTCTTCTTCTAATTCACCATCCTCCATATACACAACAGAAATTTGATCTTCATCTCCCTTTTCATTATCATCAACACAACGTGTTGGTTCTGTCTCTATATATAAAGGTGCTTGCACTTGATCTTGATCCTTTCTTTCTCTTTGCAAAATCTGCAAGGGTTGTTTTTTGAACGGGGGATTAAAAACCCCTCTGTTTTGTTTTTCAGGTTTATTGTTGTCTATTTCCATCTTTACTAATTTGTTAGAAAAAAAATTTATGACCTTAGTCATATCATCGATCCTCTGATATTCAGATGAGGCTTCTTCTTTTGCTTTTTCTTTATCTCGAACTTTCCCAGCAGCAGACATATTTGCCTCAATCTCTCAGGCATCAGTTTGAATCTGTTCAAGAGTGGCAGATATTCTTTCTCTCAATGTAAAACTAAAATATGGCTCAAATTCTCCAGCAAAAACAACCCTTGCTCCAATAGGAGGAGGTTTCATTTCTAGGGGCAAACTATTATACAACTTATTAAACCTTTTGACAAAATCATTCACCTTTTCATTTGATTTCTTCTTTATTGCATTGAATTCTGTTAAAGAATAACCATGGTCCCTTTTTTCTGACCATCTTTGTATGAAATGTCTTTCTAATTCATCCCAATCATTTATTGGACCATTTGGTAATCCTTTGAACCATTTTCTTGCCTCTCCACTTACAGATTACACAAAAAGTCTCATCACAAAATCTAGATGTTCTACATTAAAATCTTTAGAAAATGTGCAGAACAAGGGCAAGTGATGTTCTGCAGTTATTTCATTTTCACCAGTAAATCTAGGGAGCAACTTGAGATACTCCTGACGCATTGCATTCATTGGTTGGGGTAGATTTAACGGTGCATATCTATTCATCAAGAAAGTAGGGGCTGCCATGTTTATTCCCTGATTGACTGCTCCTTGAGCAGGGGTAAAATGGATACCAGTTGTAGATGGGAATGAATGGGGTGGAACAACTGATATAGGGGTAGGTGTATGAACAGTAGCAGAAGAACTGGCAACTGTATGAGGTTGAGTTTCTGTAAGAGGAAATGATACAAACTCAAAAGATTGTTCTTCTAATGTTGGTTCTTGGAAATTAATGGGTGAAGGTGAGGATTATTTTTTTGAGAAAATGAGTTTCTGAGAAATATCCTTGGATGAAAAAGTATGTGAACTGCTTCCTGGTGCAAGCACCGTGGCATTTGGTGTAGAAAATGTTTTTGTTTTCTGGCCCTTCTTTGAAAATAGCTTTTCTGGATCAGACAAAACAGGAGCTTTTTACTGAGAGGTATACGACCTTGTGTGAGGCCTCTTAGGAGCCATAATTATTTTAAAGAAGAATAGCTTAGTATTTCCTCCTCTCTGAACAACCAGAGGAAATATGAACAAATCCCAGGGAAAACTTTGAATCTTCAGTCCCCGGCAACGGTGCCAATTAATGTTGTACTTTAAGAGACAATCACTTAGCTGTGATAAGGAATCAATGCTTAAGACATATATCTGATTATGTCACGAATGTATATATTTGTCTGTCTTATCAACCCTCAAATACTAAAGATCAAACCCTTAAATATCAAATATATGAACATTCTGCAATGCTATCTTTAGCCAATGTTGAATGAAAGAATTAGAAGAAATAGAAGGGAGAACTTCAAATTGATATGTTGTTTTATATAGAAAATACCATTTCGAAATCCAAAAGAAGTATATGAAGAAATAGTTAAAACAGAGGAGCACAAATTAAGGTTTTTTAACTCTGAAATACATAAGTATAAAGAGGTCGGTTGCTCATAACTTTGTTTCATTCATAGATGGAAAAACATAACGTAAACTGAGAATACATTTCAACATTAACAAAATGATAGAAACTTGCATACTCATTCATTAACTTGTCAATCTCTGAGTTCGAAAATTAAGCTTTGAAGGTCCAGAACTTGGAACCTTTTTCATCTTCAAAATTACATTAAATACAGTAAAAAGAAGTTTGGGACTGTTGTAACCAATCCTAACTAACAAAAGTACTTTAGACGTCGAAAGCTGTCTATTACATGTCTTATTACAATTATACTGTCTTCAAAAAATAAAACAAATATCCTATTCTATAGGAATTGTTGATGATGTGGCTTATTTTCCTTTTGCCTTCTTTATATTTCCTGCCGATGGTTTTCCCCCACCGACGAGATCCGAGCCCTCGATCTCCCTGATCTAATGGTTCTCACTCCATCGCACCACCAGTTTTCCTCCCGATCGTCGCTTACCAAAGCCTTCCTACCGATGTATTTTAGACCATTGATTTGGCTCCCCTAGATCCAACGGTTGGCACAGTTTCACCGTTTCACTATCCCTTTGCCTCATTCATTCATTTCTTTGATGCTATGATTTCATCTAGACCATCGATCTTTTAAATCTAATGATCAGCGCTCCAGTGCTTCATCGCATAACCATCCATCTCCCTGTCCATATGTTTTATATTGTGTTTCATCGTTATCAATCTCAACTGTTGATCCTCCTGATCCAACGGTTGGCGCTCAATCGCATTATTTCTCACCCTCTCGCCCATCCTTTGTTCATGAAAAATAACGATATGATCTTGACCGTTGATATCCTTGATCCAACAGTCCTCAATGTTTTGCAATTTCCATTGGATCTCTTGACCATCCGTGATCTGCGTGTAATTGTGTTAGATCTTGATCGTTGATTGCTCAGATCTGATAGTCCTCATTCTCGCACCCTTTTCACCCAACCCCTCCATCATGCTTTTTAAACGCGAAATGGGCAGTTTTAAAGGGACACGTGTCGACCACCGACATGTATTTCCTCCACCCAGCATAAAACCATTTACTGCTTATTCCTAGCATGAAAACCACTTGATTTTTTCTGCAAAACCGCTTATTATAATCTCCGCACCAATATTCAAACTTGCCCAGGTTTTTCCCGGTTTCTGTGACAGAACCTTCCTCTGATCATTTTCCCTCCTTTTGTGCTTCCAAAAACCTTTGATGTAATGATTTCCCTTCTAGCTATGTCTCTGCATTCTTATGAAAGACACATTTGATGCACCACAATTTTCCACACCTTCGTCATCTTCTTTGAGTACGATGACACAACCTCCATATATTAATTTTGATGTTACTGTTGAAAATTCAGGATTTTGAAAGGCTTCCTTTGTTTTCTACCCGTTCAAATGGGATAAAGCCCCTTCAGTCTATGTATAGTCTTCTCCCTTTGAAAGAGAGGAAAATGTACACTCGACCATCTGGAAGTATTATCTGTTCCATTTACTTTAGCCAATGGAAAGAAAACAAATCCAGAACCAATTTGCCACCACATTTATCATTTTCTGCCATTTATGGGCTAGTGCCGAAGCAATTTCTGTCTTTACTCTTGCTCATAGCCTTCAAGAGCACCTTTTCCTTTTATTGAAGAAAACCCTTTTAACAAACAAAATGAATATGCCTCATTCACAGAGAAAAACCCTTTTTCTTTTGAAAAGAGCGAAAAGGGAAATGGTGGGCCACGAGAATCGCAATCGCAAGTGGAAGAGGAGTGGGAATTTTTTAGGTAGAGGAAATTGCGATACGCGATGAGCGATGAAGTGAGGGGTGAGTGTGCTGCAATGCGCGATGGTGCGATGATCGCATCGGGGTTGCAGGAGACGTAAATACAAAGGAAAAAGGGACTTTGAAGTAAAGGAAAACTACAGAAAAGGTAAAGATTTTAAAGTTAAAATCCAGTGAAGTAATGGAAAAATGGTAGAGCTATAATTTTTGAGTCGTTTATTCATTTGGGCATATGACGTCACTACGGGGGGTCTCGGGGTACGGCTAAGAACTTCAACTGGTGCCCCTGCAGTCGATATCCATCGTTGATCTCTATTGCCTCTGCAGTCAACCCAGTCAATTGTGGAGGCATACATTTCGTTAACTATCGTTCTGGTAGTGCCCACGGGTTGGGTCATCCGGTTCAAACTTTGAATATCAGCACTCTCTGCCGATTGAATTGATCGGCCTTTAATATTTTGATACAAAACCCACTTTAGAAAGTTTAAAACGGTTAAACTTTAATACATCAAACTAAAAACATTTTCTTTTATGCCAAATTATAAAACTATAATACCTTAACATATTTTCTTTTTCTTTCAATTTCAGATTTTTTTGTATTTTTAATATAAAATTAAAAGGATATGCAGATGATCCACAACACCAACCATAAAGAGTAAGTTGTACTATAGCAGATAAAGATGAAACCCATGATAAAAATATGGGCATCAGTGAACTTGTAAAAGCAAGCACAATGTACATTTACATAAAGCATGTTGGGAGGAATTTGACAAAAATCCATGTCATGGTCACTTAAAAACATTTTTTGTAGTGGCCAACAACACACTATTCACATTATAGTCAATATTTGTTACACATCGACTCCTCATTGTATTTTAAATGGGAAACATATGCAGTACATGATCCATTAGTCCAAATTTTGATGTAATAAGATAGTACAATAGCCAAAATAATACCATATATTGAGAGAAAAACTTCAAAATATTCATTGCAACAGATGGAATCAGCCTTGACTCTAATGGCTTGTGAGGAGATGATTCATTGAGAGGTCCCTAAGTTTTAATTACTAATCTAGCTTTCCAAAATTCTCATTCTTTAAAAATTTAAAAATAAGAAAGGTCTACATTAATATATGAGAATTTTTGTGTATATAGTCTAATAGATAAAATTAAAGGTTTCCAGACAATTTTTTATGTACTTATGCAATGTGTTTCATACTTTCACTCTTAACCTTAATTTTTTTTAACCTTACAAAAATTATAATTGAAGGTTTCCAAGCAAATTTTATGTATTTATGCAATGTGTTCGGTACTTCCACTCTTAGCTTTATAAATTTTCAACCTTATACAGATTAAATGGCTCACAAACTAAATGGCTCATAAGTATTTCAACCATTTAATATATGACTAGTAAAAAAAAAATTTCTATAATTATGCAATGTGTTTGGCACTTTCACTCTTAGCTTTACAAATTTTCAACCTTAAACAAATTAAGTCGCTGACAAATTAAATTTCTCATAATTATTTATGTTATGTTTAATATAGAATATTATTTTGAAGCACCTAGCTACTCAATGTATAAGAACCTTAAATGAAGTTGATGACATGGATAATTCCACATTATGGGTTCAAGGTTCATTGTTTACTCAGGCTCTTAACTTGCCTGCAAACTGGCATCAGCTATGGCACAACTATAGGAGCGCCTAAATATCTCTCATGTTAGAATTTAGGATATATAATATGAGCTCCAATGGATACATGAAAGTTTAGGAACATACCTCCGCTTATAATCTGGGGTATCTTACTTGGGAGGAATAAAGAAATCTATCACAACAAGGTTATATCCCCTGACCTTATGTGGGTTCATGTTATTTCTTTATTTGAGCTATTTCCTATAGAGGATTTTTTAGTTTCACTTAACTCATAATCATGGGTTAAGGATTAGCAATGTTGCAAATGGAGAGGCAGGATAGTATATATAGGTTTGTTTGATATTATTAGAAATAAAAATTCAACCAACAATGGTAATTAAAAAATGAAAAGAAATAAAGATTGTCAAATAATTTGAATTAATTATAATCAGAGAGGAAGAAGGCATATAAGAATTAGAAAATGAAAGTTAATGGATGAAGATTGAAAATTGATAATGGAATAGAAAAATGATATTTTTCAATAACAAAATTCTAAAACAAAATGGGCCTAGGAAGTGAAAATGGAAGAAATTAACACCATCAAGTCAATTAAATTTTCTTAAAATTCCAATACATGGTAAGCACATCTCCATACTACAATACCTAGAAAGCTCGAAACTTGATGAACTCTCAAATTTTTTGTTTGTATGTTAATTCTATAAAATATGAACAACAAAATCTTGAAGAAATCTACAACACTAAAAATCATGTTTGTTTTATTAACTGAAAAATAAAAAGAAAAATGCTACAATTCAACTCTAAACCTAGTCACTCACTCATTGAATATGAAAAACCTCACCTACACTTCCTTCTTTGTAGATGTGGGGTTGTGGTTTAAACAAAGTAAGCTAACCTAAAATTAGTCTTGGGAAAAACACCCTGATCTGCATAAATAATTTCCTTGATTATAGCCTCAAAGAGTAAAACATGCATGAATGGAGGCCGTAATCTTGTAGCGGTCTGTGACCTATCCTAAACAAGGAATCACTAATTAGTAATGCACTTTGCCAATTTTAAAATGACAACTCAAGAGAAAAACACTTAATCTAATTATGGAAAAACAAAAACAAGATAAAATATGCTACTAGTGGCACAAGTATGCATCAAGCATGCATGTTCCCTATTTAGAACAATGCATGCTCTTGATGTGCCTCCTAATCTATTTACATAGAATGATATGATGGATGGATACTGCAAAAGGGTTAATATGAAGGAAACCCTTAAGCTTTATGATGAGATTCAGCAGAAAGGAATCAAGCCTAATGTTGTTATATGCTATACTCTGAATGATGGGCATTGCAAGGAGAGAAATATGGAGTAAATAAGTGTACGCATTCCTAGCACAGGTGAAATTGAAAGACCAATATTGGTCAAATCCAATGTAATACATCCAATCATATATTTTATATATATCAATTTTTTTATAAATAATATTTATATAATATTTATTATTTTAAAAATAATACTTTTTAAGTTTAGTCTCCACCAATATAGTATTTATTCTACTAAAAATAAGAATTTTTAAGTTTAGTCCCCCCCAAGTCACATGTTCAAACCTCATGGGGAGGGGTTGAGGAATGGAAGACACAATGGGGGAATTAAATTTCCCAAGGGGCATATAAGCTTAACAAAAGCCTCACACAATCTTGTTGATAAGCATCACATAGTAGGTGGATGGGTCTTCTTCTAACCACATTAATAAATTTGGATAATATACAATTTAACCTCTAGTATATATAGATTACACATCATTATCATTTCAATATATATATATGAAAAAAAATATCAACAAAAAATAGAAAGATTATACATCTCACAACTACCCCAAAAAGATAACATAATTAGCACATAGAAGTTTTCATTTTGAAATATTCCAACAAGAAGATTCATCACGACCGAAAGCCATAAAACAATACATATATCATTTGATCTCCAAACTTCTTAAGGTGGATTTTTGTATGCAACCTCTAGTCTCAATAAGGACCTCAACCTCATCAATTATGGTTTATTCTAAAAAATTTGTATCTCGCCAATCTGACCTATCTTTATATTTTTCCTTTCCCAATGTCGTGTAATCTCTTCACATTCAGGCATCGATGAAGCTAAAGCCATCGTGAATCAGTTTTGTTTCGATCACTTTCTCTGGAAAAACATAGTCATGTTTCAAACGTTTAACAATAGCCACAAAACACATCTAACCAAGAACTATAGAAATTTATGTTAAAATTTATAAATTTTATCTAATTTGAATAGCTTTTAATATTTTAACCATAAAATAGTTGAAGTATTTTTACACCAAAGGTGTTCCTATATCGGGTTGGACTAGGTGAATTCATCCAATCACATCTTTCAATTTTCATCCTCCTTTGTCCAATGGTTTTTAACCACGTGGAATTCCAAGAAATGGTAGTAGAGGAGAAGCGGGAAGGAGGGGCCCAAGTACCGGTGGTGGTGGAGTCGCAGGGTGACTGAGTGGTGGTATGTTTTGCATTCTAGGTTGGGGTTCCTGGAAAGAAAACAATGCAGTGTTAATCACGATGGAGATTCTGGTCTTGCATGAGTCAGTGTCCTTTTCAAGGGAAATGAGCTTGAGTTGTAGATTGAGTGCGTGCTCAAGAAAAATGGCGGAATATTGATCCATTCCTTCGACTATGTTTTCTCAAGGTCGTCTGATTGAGGCACAGTGCCTGCATCTCTTGCCTCTGAGAACAAGTGGGTTTGAAATTGTAACTAGTTTTGGTCTTCATTTGATGTATTTGAGTCATCATGTAATGTACTTGTCAAAAGAATAAAGAAAATAATTATTATTATTGTTATTTTGACTTATTAAAGCATGGGTTTCATGATTAGGTCACCATGTTTTAGGTCCAATTCCCAATTGAGGACTTCTAGGATTTATTACAAGTTAATTGAGTTATTATATTTTTAGAGATACCCTTCTTGGGATTTTGAATCATGTAAAAATGTTTAGTATTGAGTAAAATATGAATTATGTGACCTCCACCCCAATTCATCCTAGAATAGATCATGTCAACTCATGTAGGCCCAAGAGACACCTATTCGACCTCACCTGAAGCCTATAAAAGGAAACAAGTCAAATTAATTTGAATCACACTCTCTCAAGCAGTTCAATATCTCTTGAAGCCGTGAAGAAGTTCGAATTCTATTGTCGGGAAGCCGAAATAAGTGTGAGTTTTTGGAAGTCTAATGAGAAGAAGAAACAAAATTTTTGTGCCTCTCTCTCTCTCCATTGTGGGATAGGGATTGGGAGATCGAATTCTTCCAAGTTCCAATACTGTCGGAATTCGTATGATGTTGGACGTTGCTACCTAGTCGAAGGTTCCGGAAAGGGGTCGAAATTTTGAAGACTAACTTGGTGTGGAGGGTGATGAGCTCCATCATCAGACATATTTGGAGGGGTTAATAGTTGCCTTTTAGCTTTCTTAGATCTCTTTTTCTTGAATTTTATTATTATTTGGGTTTATTAAAGCATGGGTTTCATGATTGGGTCACCATGTTTTAGGTCCAATTCCCAATTGAGGACTTCTAGGATTTATTATAAGTTAATTGAGATATTATATTTTTAGAGATACCCTTCTTGGAATTTTGAATCATGTAAAAATGTTTAGTATTCAGTCAAATATGAATTATGTGACCTCCACCCCAAGTCGTCCTAGAATAGATCATGTTGTCTCATGTATAGGTGGTGATTAAGGCTAACATACTCTGAGTGCCTAATATAAGGTTGAGTGCAAAAAATCATGATTTATTAAGCATTTTTATAAATATTTGATCACAAAGACTTGGAGGAGACAACAAGGGGAAATTATAGGATAATTTTCCACCCTCAAAGGCAACTGAAGGATCCTAAAGATTCCCTCCAGCAATTTGAATTCCATAAGTAGCTGAAGTATCCCCAAGGATTCTCTCCAACAATTCGAATTCCAGAGGCAGCCGAGAAACTCAAAGAGGAGAGCACTCAATCTTGGTTTACTTGGAGTCCAATGGAATTAATCACCATTTTCTAGGAAGCTGTTGGTAGATGCCCAGTAGAATAAATAGAGCAGATCTAGAGCTAGGAAGAGTTATTCTATCCTAGTCTCGCTTCCATTCAGAATTATTGTTGTGAACTATTGAAGCTTTTTGGTTTATTCACGGATCAAAAATTTTAGAGATGTATGCAGTTACTATTTTATGAAATGAGTAGATTGATTGCATTTGATTGATTTAATTTCAGTGGGCTAGGCTCGTGGGTTAGGGCCCAATCCACGTGCCTCAACTTCTCTGATGTTATTATATTTTCCTTTCTATCATTTAGCTAGTTTTGCCTCTGTCATTTAAGTTAGATCTGCATCTGATAAGTTTCATTGCTATTTAGTTTTTGTGTTGTTGTAGTTTTAATTTCTTATGCATAGTGAAATAGAGGAAAAACTTCAAAATTGTGGTCAAGTCTCCCCCCTCTCATCTCTATAAATAGAGTTCGAGTAGGGGCATACCTTCCCACAGGAAAAAATTTCTTTCTGTTCAAGTTCGAGGAATAATTTGTATTACCAAGTCCAAGTCTTTCCTTCACTATTTCATCCTGCATTTCTGTTTGTTTCCCATACATGAATCCACAGGTGTGCTTCACTTCTGAGCACTTCTCTTACGCTTCCATTTCCCTCTTTTACTTCTCACCTTAGCACTGCACTTACCTTCTTTTGAACACCCTTAAGCTCTTCAGCCTTACTTCTCTGTTCTTCTCTATTCACAACTGCCTTACCCTTTTTAAGAAAAACACGTAAAAACCCTATAGAACCACCGAAAACCCAACGTCCACCTTTGCTCCTCGAGACTCCTGCCACCATACGTCACACTTTGCAAATGAAACATTTAACGATTACCTTAACAATTATTGCCCATTCCTTGCGATAGTGATATTTCAAAATTGTAAATCGCACTTCGCACTAGTTACCTTCTATCATTAACACTCACTGCTCATTCTTTGCGATTACAAAATCGCAAATCATAACTCTTAGCTTTTTCCACCACCATGTCATCGCCATCACACATCAAATCTCGTAGAACTTACCACATCACAAATCACATCGCGCAGAACATACCACATTGCAAACCAGATCTCACAGAACTTCTCACATCGTAAATCGCCGCTCGCAACCTTTACCCAGCGCAAATCGCATTTCACACATTTTAGTTTATTCCCGTTAATTCTTACTACTATCCTTGTAAAGTTGCGATATTAAAATTCGTGACCCATGACATCACTCTTCGCACTTAGCACTATGCACCATTTAGTTTATTACCATTAATATTTACCGCTATCCTTGCAAACTTGCGATATTGTGATTCACGACCTACCATGTCACTCTTCGCACTTCGCACTGTGCACCATTTAGTTCATTCCGTCAAGTCCTTACTACAATCCATTTAGACTTGAAAATTTGTGATTGCGACATTGCACATCGAAACTTTTGCTATCCATCGCATTTCTGAGTTCTTCTCGCTCTGAAGTCATTTTTTGCATTATAGTAAGGTTTCCTAAGGGTTTAACCCCCTCTGTCTGCTCCAAAGCCATTTCTCATGATATCATAATTTTTTCTAAGGGTTTAACCCCTTCTTTCCACTTCCAAACCTCATTTCATGTGTTAAACCCCCCATTAGCCCTCTTAGCCCTTTTTCTCCCCTTTAAGCTACAAATTAATTCTTTTTAATTAAAATTAAGGCATGGATAGTTTAGTTGCATGGATAGGAGTATGGTAGATAGATCATAGGATAGGTAGAGTGCATTTATCCGTTCGGCCAAGTTAAGTGTGGTTTAGAATTAATTTCCTTTCTGCTATCTATTTTTTGCAAATTAAATTAGTTTCATTCTTGGCATTCCTTTCCAGCAATTTAGTTCAGTTTCCTTTCTATCATTTCCTTCCAGCAATTTATTTTCCAGTTGTTCTCATAATTTAAGAAATAGCACCCTTTCGTGAAGCAGAAGAGGATGACATGAAAAAAATGCATTTGATGTGTATATAGCACTGTCACCTCAAAGTTTGTACAAAAATCGAGTTGATAAAGTAAAGTAAGGAAGCCGCTGGGAGTTTCAACATTCTTGGTGCAATACCAGGGCTCACTAGAGGGAAGTTCTAGTCTTGGTCTTGGGTGAAGAGTCTCAAAGAATACTATTGAAATGAATAATTTATTGACTGTATTTTCCCCTCGAGGGGGGTTTTTCCCTGGCATGTGCCTACATTTGGTGTCCATTTTTTTTTATGTTTTTCCACCTTGGTAATTACTTGATGAACTAAAAGAAAGAAGACATAAAGAATCGTAATAATAAGAAACATCACAAGTAATTATCAAGAACAAGAAAATATTTCTACCTTCTAATTTTATAATATTGTTTTAGATCTTTGGTGAAGAAGGAAGAAAAAGACAGTCTTCAGCAAATTCAAAGGATCATCTCAAGGAAGGAATCTCCTACACTCTAGGAAGATGTATAACACAATCAAGGGAGAAATCAAACTTGAAGGAGCCTCAAACAATAGGTCTTGGAAGAAGAGAATTGACCTCATCCTTGAAAATAATAAGGTATTTAACTTGGTCAAAGGAAATGTAAAGAAGCCTACAGAGAATTCCAGTGAGGATGAAAAAGAAAAATTCAGGAGCAAGAATTGGTGGCCATGACTCTAATGGTAGAAGGAAAAAAGTACCACATTGTCTCATTCATAACAAACATCGACCATGCTCAAGAAACGTATGAAGCCTTTTCAATTCTATTCACTATTAAGAACATTGGTCAAGTATCAAGTTTGAAGAATGAGCTAAGAACTAAAAAGATGAATAATGAAGGCACATTGACCTCCTTCTTTGTGAAGATAGCAAGGATCAGGGATGAAATTTTGGCCATTCATGACATTGTTGTAGACAAAGAACTCGTGATCACTGTCCTATTAGGATTTCCACCTACTTAGAGTTCATTTGTTGCAAGACTTAATAGTTGGAAGGTAGCTCCCACTTTTTAAGAACTATGGACTTCCTGCAGTCATGAATAATTAAATATCTCATTAGATACCAATCCTGAAGGGACATAAAGTGCCTACATTTCTCAACATAAGGGAAACAAAATTGAAAGGACCAAGGAAGAAAGTTGACATGGCTAGGGTAGAATGCTATCAATGCCCTATGAAGGGTCACTACACAAGTGACTGTTCCAACAATCCAAGAAATAAGAAAACAGAAAGGGATCAAGCCAACATTGTTGAAGAAGGATACTGAAAGAAATTCAAGCCTGAGGAATCTGACATTAGGGACTTTCATTACTAAGTTCTTTGTTTGTAGCTTTAGATATCTGATTTCTGATGTTTTAGGATTTCTAGGTTTGTAACATATTTTGGAAAAGACATTATATTGTTTTATAAGTTTATAAGTATCCCTCAAGCTTTGGATGGAGCCCTCAACAACTCCCAAAGATAAGTATTTCATTTCCTTTCATTTATTGGTTTCATGTACTTATTTAAGTTTTGATTATATCAATACTAATCATCTTTCTCCATATATTGGCTTCATTAGGAAAACATCTGGTATATTCTCAAGGAGTATCAAGGAAGACCTCTCAGGAAAAGGATTTTTAAGGAAAAAATATCCTTAGACAGGTTCTGGAAAACCCTAACCGAAAGGTATGCTAATGAGAATGTCTAAAACCCTAAAACTACTTAGGTATATTGTGAAATTATATTTGAAGTTTTATTGATAATGTCATATTTTGGATTTTGGTATGAACAAGAAAAATTAACTTGTTAGGGTTGAATGACAAGGTCTAAAATCTCAACCCTTTGAAGTTCTCGAAATTTTAGGTTTGATATGTTTCTATATTGAAACCCTAACTCATTAGGGTTTTTTGGAAAGTGTAAGAAAGATCCTTATAATTTCTTAGAGATATTTTCCTTGGTATGTGTGTGTGTGTGTGTGATCAAACCCTAGTCTAATATGTTGTCTAACACTTATTGATCTTTGTGAACTTGGGTTTGACTAACACATGATATGAAATGCCTATGCAAGATTACGAAGTCCTAGATATGTGTGTTGACTTGGTTATTGATGATCATAATTTTTGTGAATTAACAGAAGTCCTTGTTGAGATTCTAGGATGATGATATTTGGAAATCTAGGGTTTTATAGCTAAACCCTAGTAGTAGTTAAATTTTCTAGTATGAGTGATGTATCAATCTGAAAGACCTATTTAATGATTGTTGATGTTGTGAAAATGAAATATTAGGGTTTTGTATATAAACCTTAGTATAAGTAAAAAATATTTTAAGTATGATAATATGATGTTTTGAGATATGTGTAAGATTGTTTAAATCTGATTTTTTATTATTGATTGAAAATATAGGGTCTACAACTAACCCCAGTGGAAGCTAATCATGATAATGACTGAGATGTGATTGAGCTTTGAATGATTCTGTTATATGAAACCTAGGATTTGTCTAAAATCCTAGTGGGAAGTCCAATATATAGAACTTCTAAAAGTTATTATATATTTTTCTTTTGGCTCATTTTTAGGGATAACTATATGATAGAACTAATATTTTGTTATCTTGAATTCTGAAAATTGTTTCTATGGTTTTCTATATGTTGTAGTAAGGTATGTTATACCTTTTGAAGAAACATTGAAACCCTAGATAGAATGAAATATGTTATGAAGTACCCTAGGTTTTAAGACTAAGTCCCTAGAAAAATGTTGAAGAGTATATGTCTCTTGTTTGGGTATATGATATGTATAAAGTTGAAAATTATTTTGTGATTATGATAAGGATAACTTCATGCTTCTATATATTTGGTTCTACTTGTTACATAAGTTGTGTAGGTATGCTCATTTATGTGATAAGCATGATGAGGATGATGATAACTATGATGAAATGGTTAGAAGTCATGATAGATTATTTAATGAAAAAGTCGATCTCCTTGAGGAAGCATGAATATAAGAGATCTCCCAAATATTAAGAGGGAGTCTGGATAAAGATGCTCCATGTTTGAGAGGGAGGGCATAATTTGGTTTTGATTGAAGAATTAATTTCGGAGAATATGTTGCTGCATGAAAAGTAGGAGAATGAAAGTGTATAATGAAGGAATATTCCTTTGATAGTCCTACTATGAAACGTTGAGAAGCAACTTCAAGTTGAAAGAACCTGAACGTTTGTATTTGTTTATGCACATGTGAAAGTATATTATTGATTGGGGCTGTGTTTGTACAGGAAAATTTCTTGAAGGTTTTTATCACATGTTGGTTACCAATCAGTTTGATTGGGAGAGATTGTTCATCCATGATTTTTTGGATCAAAGGCTATTGAGGCTTTGTGATTGAAGCATTGCCTAGGAGGAAATTTGGTCAAAACTTTGTGTTGATGTCTAGGTCTCCAAGTAGGGAACGATGGCGTGGGTTATAGAGCTCTGACCATTGATACGCACCTAGGTTGCTAGGTTGTTGGTTAGCAAGTAAGCCTCATGGTACCTAAAGGAGCTGAAATCTTGATTCCACCTTATTCCCACATTGATAGATTTCCCTAGGCAGTAATCTAGTATGTGGCATTGCAATTCCTAAATTTTTGAGTGACCAATGGATAGATTTCCCTGGCGAGGAATTTAGGCCATGGCATTATGGTTCCTAAAGTTCTTCATTGTTCATATAGTATGAGATCTTCCATTGAATATGTATATGTTGAATGCCTTCCTAGTTAATAGGGAGTGTTGGAGATTGTAACTAGGTTTTATCTTCATTTGATGTATTTGATTCATCATGTAATGTACTTGTCAAAAGAATAAATAAATAAATAATTATTTTTATTATTTTGACTTATTAAAGCATGGGTTTCATGCTTGGATCACAATGTTTTAGGTCAAAGTCCCCATTGAGAAATTCTAGGATTTAGTCTGAGTTAATAGAGTCATTTAACTTTTAAATAGGCCCTTCTTGGGCTTTTGAGTCATGTAAATTTTTTTAATATTGATTCAAATATGAATTATGTGACCTCTACACCAATTCGGCCTAGGAGAGATCATGTCGGCTCATGTAGGCTCAAGGGATACCTATTCAATCTCATGTGGAGACTATAGAAAGAATCAAGTCGAAGTCATTTGAATCACACTCTCTCAAGCAGTTCGATATCTCTTGAAGTTGTGAAGTAGTTTGAACTATGTTGTTGAGAAGCCAAAAGAAGTGTGAGTTTTGGGAAGTCCAAGGAGAAGAAGAAAAACGAAATTTTGGTGCATCTCTCTCTCTCTCTATCTCTATGTTTCGAGCTCTAGATTTAGATATTGAAGTCTTCCAAGTTTCACAATTGTTGGAAGTCGTATGATGTCGAAAGCTACTGCCTATTCGAAGTTGCTGGAAAGGAGTCGAAATTATGGAGGCTGACTTGGTGTGGCCATAAGGTTTGGTATTGGTGTAGGGTGAAGAGTCTCAAAGAATGCTATTGAAAGGAAGAATTTCTTGATTGGGTTTTCCCCTTGAGGGGGTTTTTCCTTGGCATGTGCCTACATATGGTTTCCATTGTTTTATGTTCTTCCACTCTAGTAATTGCTTGATGAACTAAAAGAAAGAATATATAAAGAATCGAAATAATAAGAAACATCACATGTAATCATCAAGAATAAGAAAATATTTATGCCTTTCTAATTTTATAATAGAGTGCACATTCAAGCCAAATGGCGTCGAAATTATGTGGGTCTCCTTGTGGCATTGGAACATGGGGAATCCCTCCAACCTCATGCATTCTCTAAACCATGTGGTAGCCATGTTTAAAAGCTCTAAGGTCCTTGATTTTTCTTCTAAGATCCTTCCTTGAATTTTCTCTTTTCAACATGAACCCATACCTCTAGGGTATTAACAATAACTGGGAAGGCTCACTACCATATTATACTTCTACAAATATTGAACAAAATAATATGTGGAGATACAAAAATAACAATAAAACGAAAGGGCACTATATGGGTTCCATGATAGCATGTGTACCAGAAGGAAACAATAGAGAAAATTTTTGCAACTAATGCAGATTGTAGAAATTATACAAACAATATGTATTCCAATGGATTCAATCTGATCATGAAATATACTAGAGAAAGTTATTGAATCCTTCTATAATTAATTCTGTGGAAATTAAATAATATCTCACAATCACACCAAGTAAGAGAAGGATTAATTTCTCCACAGGATAATTCGCAGCCTGGGCGGAATTAAGACCAAGGGGAGGCGGGGGAGGCCCAGCCATAAGAGGAAGACAGAGAGCATCTCTTCTCTCAGGGTGATAGTAAAAAAGGCAGTGACAACAGGCTGGTTAAAGGAGCATTCAAAGCAGAATTCTGCCCTCTGAGAGGTTTGACGCAGAGCGAGACTTTCAGAAGCATGGGAGGTAGGGGAGACAGGTCTGGTCGGAGCAGTAAAAGGAGGCAGGATGGGTTGAGCTGTGAGAGCAATGCCAGGGTGGCTTGTGCATCCTCTATGGCTGCGGGTGTTTGGGTAATGCCCCCACTCAACATCCTCTGAATAGGTCTCTGCGTCGGAACTGGCGGAAGGACGAGAGCGAGCAAACCGCCCATGACTTGCACCCCGGTGACACCGCATTCGATGGCGGAGTCTTGGCATGGTAGATTTAGTGATTTGAAACTGCCTGAGATAGTGAGAGCAGCAAGAGGCCATCAGAGACCCACAGTGAATTCCAAAAGGAACCTGCAGACCATAATTGAAATAACAGAAGACACTTTGAGAAAAATGACTACCAGGCGTGGTTTCCAAACAACTTAGCAAAGAGCAGTGTCGCCCCGTCTGTGTGCGAGCGCTTGGCTCAGCAAAAGCAGCAGGGCAGGCGCTCCCTAGGAAATGTAAAGAACAGTGAACAGAGCAGGAACAATCTGGAGAGCTTGAGACGAAGGCCATAGTTATCCAATTGAGCAAGCCGAGAAGAAGCGAGTGCCGACGAGGGAGAGTAAATGCCAATAGAGCTGGCAGATTAATGATGATTTTAATGGAGCCGTAGGAGGCCATATGGCCACCCCATGCGAGTCTCCTCGGGATGTGTCATGGGACCAATGTCCCAACAGTTCTCACAACCATTCACATCCGGAGTCGGGCGATCATTGTGCACCAGCTTGATGAAATTATGAAGAAGGTCTCTGTCATGGATGATTTGAAGGGGGCCATGATGAAGAGTATTGATGCTATCAGCTCCTAGATTAGCTAGGAGCTCAGCCACTTTATTGCCTTCCCTTTTGGTGTGGGTGAAGGAAATGGCCTGGTTGTTTTTCAGCCAATTGCTTATTCTTTCAATTCTGGTAGCCATTCGCCAACTTGTGGCTGCTTTCGTTGAACTGGTGCCCTGAAGCAGCTGGTTGGCCAACCTGATGAGAATATGGGAGTCCCCTTCTACAATGGTAGGGGAAAAATTGAGGAGATGGATTAAGTTCAGTCCTTGCCATAGCCCTTCCAGCTCTGCTGAGTTGTTGGTATCCCAACCAATGGAGCCGAAGTATATAGCAAGGACGTCTCCTTGGGAATTTCTGAAAATGCCACCAAATCCAGCTTGACCTGGATTTCCTTTTGAGGCTCCATCAAAGTTCATCTTGACGATCCCTGGTGGGGGAGGAGTCCAGTGAAGCGGGGTATCAGGAGTTTTCTGCTTGTTGGAGTTGGAAATGGTTGAGATTTTGAGCTACCAGTTTTTCCATATGGATATTTCCTTTGGCTATTTGGGAAGGTCCTCTTCCTGCCAGGAATGGAGAGCAAGAGACTCCTGGAGATTATTACTGAAGTTTTTCCAAATGGTGTCCAAAGGAGTGGTCTGATTTTTGAATATTCTCTTATTTCTCTCTTTCCAAAGAGACCAAAAGAGAAGGCCTGGAATGATTTTCCAAAGAGTGTTAAGAAGAGGGCTGCTGTAAGGATGCTTGGGCCAGTTTCGTATTATATTAGTTAGGTCTCCATTCGGCTTTCTTTTTTGACACCTAAAACATATTTTCTCCCAAAGAGTGTTGGCTAGCTCGCAGGAGATCATGAGGTATTGACTTGTTTCTTTATTCTGCTTGCAATTTGGACATTGTGAAGGACCAAAGAATCCTTGTTTGAGCAAGTTGTCCCAAGTGAGGATTATTTTGTGACTAAGTAGCCAGAGAAACGTTGAGACTTTTGGCCAGGTACCTGGAGCCCAGACAAATTTCCACAACGGGTCATGGGGGAGTGGTACTGGATGCATGAGGGAGAAGGCTTCTTTTGTAGAGAACATGCCCCTAGTCGAGTATCCCCATCGAAGAATATCTGGTTCCTCCGAACATCTTATTTTCCTACGTTTTATTTCCTCACTGAGTGCTTCCCAAGTAGCGTCCTGTGAAAGAGGGATGATATGAGTTGGGTGCTTCCATTGTCTAAATTCATTGCAGCTTGTGGGGAGCCAGAACTGGCTGACTTTGACTTCCTCAGGTCCAGTGATTCTCTCTCTGTTGGTGAGGTTGAGAGTATCAATCAGCTTTGGATTTTTCTACCAGGAGTCTACCCAGAATCTAGCTGTGAGCCCATTGCGTATTTCCCAAAAGCTACGTTGTTGTATGAGAGCGAAATGTTGTTTGGTTGCATTCCAAATAAGGGAGCCAACGTTTTCTGGCAAGAGCCTGATTAGATCTTCTGGCGGTCTATTATTAGCATACTTGGATGTCCAAAGTTTGGCCCACGGCGTGTTTGGATTTGAGAACCATTTCCACCACATACGGGCTCCCATGACTTCGTTGCTGTGAAGAGGATCTCTGAGCCTGAGTCCCCCTACTTCCTTTCGAGTGCAGAGTGTGTTCTAGTTGACTAAGGCCCATTTCTGATTTTGGCCTGAAGATCCCCAAAGGAATCTACATTGAAAAATCATGATCTATTTGAGAACCCATTTCGGGGCTGCAAGCACAGAGAAAAGATAGAGGGGCATGCATTGCAACACAGCTTTGATGAGAATGAGTCTGCTTACCAAATTGAGAGCTCTGTAGGTCCAAGAAGAGAGCCGGGCTTCCAATTTTTGCAAGAGAAGGTTCCAGGAAGAGTGTTTGATGGCTGAATCAATGAGAGGCGCACCCAAGTATTTGGCAGGGAGGTGAGCGATTGAGAATCCAAGAATTTGGGCTATGCTGGCTTGGGTTTGGGGAGGAGTATTAAAGAAGAAGAGCTAGGATTTGGATGAGTTAACAGTCATGCCTGAGGCTTGAGAGAAAAGGTTCAAAATGGCTTCGAAGGAACGAGCTTCTTGGGTAGAAGAGAAGCCAAAGAGCATATTATCGTCAACAAATTGTTGGTGCGTTGTAGGGGGAGAATCAAGAAGTGAAATGCCACGTAATTGCCGGGTTTGGACAACATGATGGATGAGTCAGCTGAGGCCTTCAGCCATGAGAACAAAAATAAAGGGGGAAAGAGGATCCCCTTGTCTAATGCCTCGGGATGGCGAAAAAGGAGTGGAGGGGATACCATTGATGAGGATGGAGTATAAGGGGGTCGAGATGAGGCTCATAATCCATCTTATCCACATCTGGGCAAAGCCAAAAGCACTCAGAATGTGTTGAATGTAACGCCAACATAATTTATCAAACGCCTTAGAAAGATCTATTTTAAGGAGCATACCTAGCTGTTTGGCATTCTTCAAGGAATGAATGACTTCATGAGTTAAAATGATGCCATCCATTATTTGATGTCCCTCCACATATCCAGTTTGCTCAGGCGATATTAGAAGTGAAAGAAGAGGCTTTAGACGCTTGGCTGTGACTTTGGATATGAGTTTGTAGATCACATTGCAGAGAGCGATGGGTCTATACTTATCTGGAGTGCTTGGGTGCTCTTATTTTGGAACCAGAGCTATGAAAGTGGCATTAATAGAGGGGAGAAGCCAATGTGAATCTCTTGATTCCTCTACTAGCTGCTAGACTTCCGTTTTGATGAGATCCCAGAAGTGATGAAAGAAGTTTGAGGTGAAACCATCAGGCCCTGGCGCCTTCCCTTCATTAGATTGAGCCATCGTTGTTTCAACCTCCTGAAGGGACACTGGGTGTAGTAACATCTGATTGTTCTTAACTGTGACTAGTTTGGGGATCAGCTGGGAGATTTTGTCGATGGTCGATTGCCTATCTATAGTGCATTCTTCTTGTTGTATGCTTTTAAAGTGATCCAGAAGCACTTGCTCAATCTCCTCATGTTGCTCCACTTGTTCTCCTTGCTGATTGGTGATGTGGGTAATGCGATTTTGCATCCTTCTTTGAACTGTAGATTTGTGGAAGAATTTAGTATTTATTTCACCTTCCTTTAGCCAGCGAATTCTAGATTTTTGCCTCCACAGGATTTCTTCTTGCTTATGCCTCTCTTCCAGTTGCTTCTGTAGGTCCTATTCTTTGGAAGCCAAGAAATATGTTCTTCCTTCATGGATGATTTTTTGCTGAATTTATTCCATTTTTTTCTCGAGTAACTTTATCTCCTGGAATATGTTCCCAAAGACAGAGGAGTTCCAATTTTTTATGAGGACTTTGAGAGGTTTAAGCTTTTGCTAGAACTGGAACATTTTCGATCCTTTGGGAGGAGAGAAAATTTTCCAAGCAGCAGAGACCATGGATTTAAATGAAGGATGAGAGAGCCAGAAGGCTTCAAATTTGAAAGGCCTTTTGAATTGGATGTCGATATTTTGCCAATGAAGCGAAATAGGCCAATGGTCTGATCCTGCCTACGTAAGTATTGAAGCTGAAAGATCCCCCCCCCCCCCCCCCCCAAAATAAATGGCATTGTCTGAAATGAGAAAGCGATCTAGTTTTGATGCGATCTGCTGATTACCTGTCCTCCTGTTGTTCCAGGTGAAGGAACCATTTGAGAAAGGAAGGTCTATTAACCAGCTGTTGTTGATGAAATCTTTGAAATGGGAGCTTTCTGGATCCAGTCGTGGCCTTCCTCCAGTCTTTTATTCTAGCTTGGTAATCATGTTGAAATCCCCTCCTACAATCCAAAGAGGATAAGTTCTATTAGAATTTAAAGCTTCCATGTTGTTCAAAAGCGCTATTTTCCTGGATTGGTCATGGGGAAAGTAGACATTTGAAAGGTGCCCATGTATGTTTGTTCCAATGGGATGAAAAGTAGTCTGAATGAGATTATGTGCAGCATGAAAGTTTTCTAACATTATGGACTGAGTATCCCAAGCTATCGCAAGTCCTCCTGAAGAACCTGAGGCATCAACTGCTACCGAATTATAGCTAGGCCAAGCTCTGGATAATATTGAGCCTAGTGCTTCACTATTACATTTTGTTTCTTGAAGAAAGAGAATATTAGGCCTTTCTTTATGAATCATGTTTTTGATCATTTTGTACTTCCCAAGGTTGTTGAGCCCTCTAACATTCCATGATATGAGCTTCATGGAGAACTGTTTGCAATAGGTTTGAAAAACCGTGTTAAATTGGGGTATTGACCTGAGTTCACCAACATTTCCCCTAATGTGATGGTGCACTACCAATCTAGTTTTCGACCTCTTTTCTTGGATTCCTTCATGACTTTTAGGCTATCCCAATGGATACCCAGCTGAATGCCTAATTTATTTTGCCATTGGACTTTGGTTAATACCATTTCAAGCTTATCAATTTGACCTGCGTTGATTTTGTCAAAGTCCTTTCGTCTGCAAGCATATTCCAGCCCTAGGATGTCAAGCTCCCTAAGGTCGAAACCTTCCGACTCTTCTTCCATGAAACTTGGTCGACTGCTACCAAGATTCTCCTCGTTTGCTGCTTTAGGGTTGGCTTTTGTATCATCGATTTCCATGATGACAAGGTTCCAGGTTAGGAGCTTGGTTGCAAGGGAGGAAATGGGCGTGGAGGCCTCACTAGAATGCTTCTCATTCTGAGTAGGTGTGGGGTTAGGCAGATCAGGAATGCTTGAGGGAACAGAGGGTTTGAGGGAGGGATTAGGGGAGATATGGAAAGATTCAGAAGAAGGATCCGAGTTGGAGAGGATGGAAAAACTATTGCTGGTGGAAGGAGCATTGGAGGAGGGTTTAGGTTTCTTCCCTACCGCTGAGGGTTTCTTACCATGCTTTCTGCGTGAGGGAACCTTGGTAAAGCCATCAGGTTTCAATTTGTCTTTGGCTTCCTTGTTTTGAGATTGAGAGTTAAGAGGGCAATCTCTGAAAAAATTCCCATGAGCATGACACCTGCGACATATGAATGGAACATGTTCATAGTCTAAAGGTTGAATCCATTCGAAATCATCATGATATAGACTTGCCGCATCAGGCAGTGCATTGTCCAAATGCATGTAGACACAGATTCTTGCATAAGAAGTGTATCTTCGGAGTTTTGTCTCTTCTTCTATCTTGATAAACTCTCCGAGTCCTTTGCCAATTTCTTGGAGTGAGTATTCATCCCAGTATTCAAGCGGCAGCGAGTATAAGCGTATCCATACTGGTGCCCAGTTGAAATTTTCTTTATCTGGGTTGAATCGTTCGACCCAGTTCCTGAGATACAACCCTGCTGAGTTGAAGAAGTAGGGTCCTTCATCCATAACCTTGTTTCGGTCCTCAATGCAGTTGAAGATGGCGGTGAAGAAGCCTTTCGGTCAAAGCTGGAGAGTAATGTGTCCCTTGGGCTTCCATTTGGAGGCAATCCATCCTTGCAGAGCTTTTTCAGTTGGCCAGAAGCCAATAAATTTTCCTATGAGGGCATGGTCCCTCATGTACTGGATACGAGCATTTATATGGTGGCTTGGCAAGTCGATCTTGGGTCTTTCTGGAGTGATGGGATTGCATGTAGAGGATGTGGGAGCTACCGCGTCCTACCGATTCTGCAAAGTCGGCGTTTGAGGTGCTGTCGTCCCCTGCTCTTTGTCAGTGGCTTCAACATTTTGTTCAGTGTTAACATGGTTTTCTTCATTTTTTGCAGGGGGGTTGGCCGACCCCCCCCCCGAGCTTGTTGCCATAGTTGGTCACCAGTTGATGTACGCGGTTCAGATGTGCATTGTCAGGGCTGAGAAGGTCTGCGAGGGAATTAGGGTTTCTGCATACCTAGGAGAAGGAAACCCTAGCAGAGCGCCACTGACCTTTGTTATAGTTCATCTAATTTTCTATCTTCATCCTGTCTTTCTCACACAATCCGTAGGAAATTAATCCCTATTAATTAGGATAATTAGCCTTCCTTGATTGCACAATTCTCATGTGCAATCCTATGGGTGTATAACTGCATCTGGGTAGTTTTCTAAAAATACAACTGATAGTTTAATTCCATTTAACCTCTGTCTCAACTAGGTATTCATCAAAACTGACATGCATGCATCTATTAATAGTAAATCATTAGTCACGTGATAGATCACTGCATGTGAATTAATTCTTATTTAATTCACTTGACCTCTCACTAGTGCAACAATCAGTTACAACTAGTTAAACTGATTTTTACTCACTTAATTGAGTTAACTGATTTCTCATGCATTAAAATAATACACTAAATGCAACTTGGACTCTAAAACAAATATAATCACTCTACATGCGTCACCAACCACCCTCAGCTCAAATTTCATGAGCTAACTGAGTCTATCACACTCAGTTAACTATTGCAAGTGATTATGAGATAAGATTACAATTTATTGTCCAATTTATTTAAGGGATAAATAAATTGGACACACATTTCTTCTAATTTAATTAATAAATAATTAAATGAAAAGCCTCCATGGTAGCCATTTCTGGGTGCCATTTTTTGGATGTTGTTTCTGGATGCAAATTTCACTATTTCTTGTTGCAAATTTCAACACTCCCTCTCAACAAGAAAGGATTCAATCTGTCTCGATCCAGTACCTTTGGAATGTTCTGCATGCAATAATTCTAAAATTGAATAGCCTCCAAACAACTGAATCAGTATATTTCATATGTCATCAGAGTCTTCTCACTGTTGGATCCTACTGCACATGTGTACTGGACTCTCTGCGTTGATGACATCTGCATCCATGCACTATGAACTGCTGCCAACTCTGATCTACGCTCCAATATTTGACACATGTCACTCTGATTTCTATTGTCCTGACATCTGACTGCATCAATATAATCGATCCTTCCTGCTACTGTTGTACAATGGGCTCCTCGTATCCAGGTTCGATCCTTCAGACACATCATCTCAATGAACCCCCCCAAATTTATTCTTGGGATTAATTCAGCACATCGCCCGACCTCACACCTGGAGGTATATATGCATGTACTCCATATGCCCTTATGGATCAAAATTTCCCCCTCCTAGAGGTCTCTTCTTGAGTGTACTCTTCCACTCAGTATCCTCTCTGCTTCACCAATTGTGGCTTCTCCACAACCTTCTGAGACTACCTCTAAGGCTGCATGTTAAGAGATAATTGTTTCCTCTCAACCACCAAGTCATTAACCACTAATTTTCTCCTCAAAGCGTTGCATGCATCCTCAACCTTGAGAGCATACAGGTTCTTGAATCTTACACCGATCTGATTCAATTTTCCCATGGCTATATGTTTAAGGAAAACTTTTCCTTTCCTAAAAAATAATTCATAACCACGTTCTTCCAATACCGCTGCGGAGACAAGATTATTCCTTAGGCCTGGAACATGAAAAACATTTGCTAGTATGAGATGGGAGCCATTCTCCCTTTGAAAGGTAACTATACCTATGTCGATAGCGCTAT
This sequence comes from Pinus albicaulis, assembly GCA_034641835.2. Taxonomy (NCBI): domain Eukaryota; kingdom Viridiplantae; phylum Streptophyta; class Pinopsida; order Pinales; family Pinaceae; genus Pinus; species Pinus albicaulis. The sequence goes on along the minus strand of CM076573.1, from coordinate 903,876,797 downwards.
ACCTCTCGTCATCTACAAACTCTATGCTATGCTGGAGGTCCTTCTCCTCCAAGTCACTGAAGATATCTCTATTCCATGTCATATGGAACGAGGCACCACTAGCTAAATACCGCAGGCATCCCGTTACAGTTCTGGCCATGCATGCAATGTGAGTAAAATCAAGCTCGAACTGTGAAGCCAATGTTTCACCTGCTGCAACTGCAGGCGCCTTCTTGCTTTTATTCTATGGACAATTTGTAGCATAGTGCCCATGCTCCTGACAGTGAAAGCATCTGACCTTGAACAAGTCTTTCTTCATTGCTTCGCCTCAAGATTTCTTTCCCTTGGCCTTCTTTGCCTTACTGGCCAAGGCATAATATTCCTCGTAATTAGTCTTCGATGAGGATCCATCCCTGGTATTCCACCCAAATTCTTCTTCTAGCAAATCCGACCAAAGTCGCTCCCAATATCGTAATTTCTCCCTCCCATTGACAGAGTCCTGATAACTATGCCAGCTCTTGGGAAGGCCTAGAAGTGCTAGGCTCACCATGTCATCATTTTCTACAGTCACACCAAAACTTCCAAGCTCATCTCGACATTGAGTGAAATTTTCCAAGTATGTTGGTATTGTCTTGCCCTCCTCCTTCTTGATTTTCTTGAGCTTGTCCTTCAGCACCAACCTCCTTTGGTCGCCGTTGTTCTGAAACGGATCTATCAAGGCCTTCCACATTGGATATGGAGTCGCCTTGCCATGGAGACTTGAGACAATTTGATCTCAAACTCCCTCTAATAATATCCTCTTCACCCTTGCTACCTTATTTTTCCAAGCATCAAGAAGAGCGACGTCTACTGCTTTGGGCTTGGGAATATCATTATCAGTGAATTATTTCAACCTGTTGTCCTCCAAAACTGCCTCCATTCTATATTTCCATGAAATATACTTATAACTTCCCTTGAGTGCATATTCCAATCTTAATCCATTGAAATTTATCTTGATCTGCCTGTTGAAATCTACAAGTTTCAATATTTTTCAACACAAACTCAATTTCTTCTCCATTATTATGATTCCTGGCATTCTGATACCATGTAGAAATTATACAAACAATATGTATTCCAGTGGATTCAACCTGATAATGAAATATACTAGTGCAAGACACTGAATCCTTCTAAATTAATTATGTGGATATTAAACACGATCACACAATCACACCAAGTAAGAGAGAGAAAATCAATCAACAACATAGATATTTTTCATAGGAAAAACTTGCTGCTCAAAACCCCTCTATCTATTGTATAATGAACCAAGTAATCATGAAACAATACAATGCACTCTTCTCGGAAGAGTCTGATGCACTATCATGACTGTCTCACATTGATCCAGAAAAAATCAGTCCAACACTTAGCCAACTCTCAGCCCATATTCTGCCTGCCTTTCTCACACAATCCCTAGGTAATTAATCCCTATTAATTAGGATAATTAGCCTTCCTTGACTACGCAATGCTCATGGGAAATCCTATGGGTGTATAACAATATCTAGGCAGTTTGATAAAAATACACTGATAGTTTACTTCCCTTTAACCTCTATCTCAACTGGGTCTTCATCAAAATTTACATGTATTCAAATATTAATAGTAAATCATCAGTCACTTAACAGATCACTCAAATCTAATTTAATTCACTTGGCCTCTCACTAGTGCAATAATCAGTAACAACTAGTTAAACTAATTTTAACTCACTTTCTTGAGTTTACTGATTTCTCATGCATTAAAATAATACACTAACTGCAACTTAGACTCTAAAACAAATAGAATAACTCTATTCCTCACCAACCACCCTCAACTCAAATTTCATGATCTAATCGAGTCTATCACACTCATTAACTATTACAAGTGATTATGAGATAAAATTAGAATTTATTGTGCAATTTATTTAAGGGATAAATAAATTTGACACACATTTTTTCTAATTTAATTAACAAATGATTAAATCGAAAGCCTCCATGGTAGCCATTTCTGGGTGCCATTTTTTGGATTTTGTTTCTGGATGCCAATTTCACTGTTTCTTGTTGCAAGTTTCAACATGAATTGTGTTATCATTGGGGTTTTTTCCATTCTCACATTTCAAGCTATGTATCGATTGCAATTTTTTTGCATTGCAATATATGTCTTAGTGTTATTAACAAAAACATGTTGAAATGCGAATGGCTTCACTTCTAATGTCCAACATTTTCCACCAACACTGAAAGGTTTCCTTAATATGAACACTAGACATTTGAAAGTTTTAGCAGACAAAGCGAAATCATGTTGTGTGGACAATGTTAGCTCCTAGGAAGATTTTCTAGGAGGAGAATTGATCCCTGGTGTCCCCAATTATGCTAAGCCCAATAAGATATGCATTTTACCAAGTACATAACATGGATTGTATTAACTCCATAATTCATAATGAGGAGATGGATAATAGTCAACACAACACTTTGATCATACTGACCCTAAAGAGTAAGTTGTACTATAGTAGATAAAGATGAAACCAAAGATGAAAATATGGGCATCAGTGCACTTGTAAAAGCAAGCACAATGTACATTTCAACAAAGTATGTTTAAGGGAATTTGAGAAAAATCCATGACATGGTCACTTAAAAGCAATTTTTGTAGTGGCCAACAACATACCATTCACATTATAGTCAATATTTGTTACAAATTGAATCCTCATTGTATTTGAAATGGGAAACATATGTAGTACATGGTCCATTAGTCCATCGAATTTCGATGTAATAAGATAGTACAATAGCCAAAATAATAACATAGATTGAGAGAAAAAATTCAAAATATTCGTTGCAACAGATGGAATCACTTTTGACTCTAATGAATTGTGAGTAGATGATTCTTTGAGAGGTCCCTAAGTTTTAATTACTAATATAGGTTTCCAAAATTCTCATTCTTTAAAAATTTAAAAATAAGAAAGGTCTACATAATTTAATATATGAGAATATTTGTGTATACAATCTAACAGATAAAATTAAAGGTTTCCAAACAATTTTTTGTGTTCTTATGCAATGTGTTTCATACTTCCACTCTTAACCTTAAAAATTTTTAACCTTACACAAATCACAATTGAAGGTTTCCAAACAAATTTTCTGTATTTATGCAATGTGTTTGGTACTTCCACTCTTAGCTTTATAAAATTTCAACCTTACTCAAATTAAATGGCTCATAAGTATTTCAACCATTTAATATATATAACTACTAATAACAACTTTTCTGTAATTATGCAATGTGTTTGGGACTTTGACTCTTAGCTTTACAAATTTTCAACCTTAAACAAATTAAATCGCTGAAAAATTAAAGGGCTCATAAGTATTTATGTTATGTTTAATATAAAAGGTTATTGTGAAGCACCTAGCTACTCAATGTATAAGAACTTTAAATTAAGTTGATGACATGGATAATTCCACTCTATGGGTTCAAGGTGCATTGTTTGTTCTGGCTCTTAACTTGCCTTCAAATTGGCATCAGCTATGGCACAACTATGCGAGGGCCTAAATATCTCTCATGTTAGAATTTAGGATAGAGAAGATGAGCTCCAATGGATACACGGAAGTTGAGGAATATCCCTCCCCTTATAAGTTGGGGTATCTTGCTTGGGAGGAATAAAGCAATCTATCACGACAAGGTTATATCCCTCGACCTTATGGGGGTTCATGTTATTTCTTTATTTGAGCTGCTTCCTAAAGAGGATTTTTTAGTTTTTCTTAACTCATCATCATGGGTTAAGGATTAACAATGTTGCAAATGGAGAGGGAGGATGGTATATATATGGTTAATTGATATTATTAAAAAATAAAATTCAACTAATAATGGTAATTAAAAAATGAAAAGAAATAAATATTTTCAAATAATTTGAATTAATTATAATCAGAGAGGAAGAAGGCATATAAGCATTTGAAATTGAAAGTTAATGAATGAAGATTGAAAAGTGATAATGGAATAAAAAAATGATATTTTTCAATAATAAAAGTCTAAAACGAAATGGGCAGAGAAAGTGAAAATGGAAGAAATTAATGCCATGAAGTCAATTAAATTTTCGTAAAATTCCAATACATGGTAAGCACATCTCCAGACTATAATCCCTAGAAAGCTAGAAACATAATGAACTCTCAAAATTGTTGTTTGTATGTTAGTTCTATAAAATATGAACAACAAAATCTTGAAGAAATCTACAGCACTCAAAATTGTGTTTGTTTTATTAACTGAAAAAGAAAAAGAAATGCTACAATTCAACTCTAAACGCAGTCACTCACTCATTGAATATGAAAAACATCACCTACACTTCCTTCTTTGTAGGTGTGGGGTTGTGTTTTAAACAAAGTAATCTAACCTAAAAATAATCTTGGGAAAAGCGCCGTGACCTACACAAGTAATTTCCTAGATTATAGCCTCAAAGAGTAAAACATGCGTGAATGGAGGCCATAATCTTGTAACGGTCCGTCACCTATCCTAAACAAGGAATCACTCATTAGTAATGCACTTTACCAACTTTAAAATGACAACTCAAGAGAAAACCACTTACTCTAATTATGGAAAAACTAAAACAAGATAAAAGATGCTACTAGTGGCACAAGTATGCCTCACTCATGCATTGTTCTTAACACGCATGCATGTTCCCTATTAAGAACAATGCATGCTCTTGATGTGCCTCCTAATCTATTTACATAGAAGCATGCATGTTCCCTATTTAGAACAATGCATGCCCTTGATGTGCCTCCTAATCTATTTACATAGAATGATATGATGGATGGATACTGCAAAAGGGTTAATATGAAGGAAAACCTTAAGATTTATGACGAGATCTGGTAGAAAGGCATCAAGCCTAATGTTGTTATATGATATACTATGATTAAGGGGCATTGCAAGGAGAGAAATATGGAGTAAATAAGCGTACACATTCCTAGAACAGGCCAAATCCACAGTCCAATTTTGATCAAATCCAATGTAATACACGCAATCATATATTTTATATATCTCAATTTCTTTTTAAATACTCTTTATATAATATTTATTATATTAAAAATAATACTTTTTAACTTTAGTTTCCACCAATATAGTATTTATTCTATTAAAAATAAGAATTTTTAAGTTTAGTCCCGGTCAAGTCACAAGTTCAATTTTTATGGGGAGAGGTTGAGGAATGGAAGCCACTATGGGATAATTAAACTTCCCAAGGGGCATCTAGGCTTGCAAAAACCTCACACAATCTTCTACCAACCAATAAACAAGTTAGCCCCAATTAAACTATTAATTTTTTTTGCCTAAATATTTTATTCCTTCAATATACTTTTGCACCTTTAAAAACCATTGCTAATATATATATATATATATATATATAAATTCAATAGAAAAATATTAAAAATTTCTTTTGAAATATTATTCTGGAAATTACCTCCACGATACTACACAATATTATAGAAAAATCTCTCTAACAGTCCATAAAAGTATACAACAAAAATATACGATAAAGATTCGATGTACACAATAAAGATTATAAAGATTCAACGTGTGAGTTGAAAAAAATATATGAAATATCTAAGAGTAAATATTCAATGTGTTTCCTTGAAAGTTTCACTTTCGGAATCCACTTTGTCCGTTCTGGATGCGCCATTATCGCGTGTGCCATATCATTCTAGACCATATATTAGTAGACGCACTTTCTTAATGTTGTATTTGGTAGACCACCATGTTCGAACCTATACCGGCCGCTGCCAGATTCTCGCAGGATTCCTTTCTTGCATCACAACATAAGTGAAATCGACAACTGTAAAATGCACCCTAAAACTTCCCTGTAAAAAAAAACCAACAATTAGAGCTTTTATTTACATTTTTTTCTTTTTCTTTTATATATTTTTACAATAAACTTATAAATATATATATATATATATATATAAATGTTTATTTCATTATTTTCTCTTCAAGTTTTAAAAGAATCTGAATATATCTACTTCTCTAACTATCCAATCATATTTTACTTTAATTATTCAATTTTTATTTTTATTTTAATGTAATTTGACAAAATATAAATATTAACAAAAATAAGAAATTACAACATACATTAAAAAATACTTCATAATACAAAAATAAATTTTAAATTCAAAATATATAATAAAATTAAAAACAAATATAAAAATTAAAACATTTTTAACATAAAAAATTAAATAAAAAGTCATTAGTGGGATATTGGTATTAGAACTAAATTCATGAGTGGGATATTGGTATTAGACTTGTATAGTAATTTACATTTTTAATATAAAAAATTAAATAAAAATTCATTAGTGGGATATTGGTATTAGAACGGAATTCATTAGTGGGATATTCATATTAGAATTGTATAGTAATTTCTTTTTGTTAGATGATTTGAACTTCAACTCTTCCCTCCATAAAATTTAAATATAAAATTTAATCAAACTCAACTTTATTCAAATTAATTAATGTACATTTAGTGGTAACTTAAATTTTAATATTTATTTAATATTGGTTTTCCATATATTTTTTAAATAACAAATTTTTAAACTTACAAGAATAAATAAAAAATTGGAAAGTTGTATAATAAATTTTTTTGATAAATGTTTATCATTGTTAGATTTTAGATTTTTGTTATCCATAATGCTAAAGAGATTTCTTTGGGATTAATGACATCAAAAGTATTTGGTCTAACATTGGAACCAATTAATGTGGTTTATCTTGAGGACAATAGTGAAAAATCTGTCACTATTACATAATCTTACATAATAAATAACAAGGTCGCTAGGAATTAGTTAATGAGTTAGTTAAGGTAAAAAATGTTTAATTACAAACTAGATATTCAAACTAACCGTTATTTATTTATTTATTTATTAATATATATCTAAAATTATAATGATATTATAAGAATAAATTAAATGAATTTCAAATTAATACAAATATTAAGAAATTAGAAAGTATCATAATGCATATTATAGTGAGTTTAATACTTAATAAAATTACAAGAATAAAATTCCGAGTTAGACTAATAAAAATATAGATTTAACTTAGATGTAAATTATGAAGATTTTAATGAATAATAAAAATAAATATAAAAAAAGGAGAAATTTTAAAACTATAACAAAATAGGAAACATAGGGAAATCAGGAAGAGAGGGGTGGAATCCAACTCCTACTCAATTTCCATCCATCATCCCTATTGAGATTAATAACATTCCTTTCAATCTCAATAGCCTCTCTAAGCCTCCTATGGTAGAAATGATCAACTCTCGCAATAAATTTCGAATCCTCAATGCAGACGTGCATGGACTTTTCTGCATGTTCAACAAGAGTTGAGGACCATGAAAAATTGTGCCCGATGTCTACTGCATGTTCTTGGAGTCTCTCACTAATGGAGTGACCAGTTTATCCAATGTAGGGAACCCCACATGAATAAGGAATTGAGTAGACCCATTTCATGTTTTTGGGGTCTACATAGTCCTTCACGGATCTAAGAGAATTTCTAATGGTATGAAGGGGTTTGAATAAAGCGAAAACATTATTCTTTTTAAGAATATGGGAAATCATGTCAGTGGTATCGTGGATGAATGGAAGCTGAAATTTCGAAACATGAACATTGCGAGAATTCTTGACCTTAGACTCTTTACATGCTCTTTGAAAAGCCTTGAGGCCTTGAGATCTACTATTACCATTATTTTCAAAAACCTTAAGAAGATGAGATTTCACTTGCTCTAGGTGTTTCTCATCCGAAATTCTCAGAGCACAGGTAGCCAGAGTGCTAAGAAACCCAAATTTATGCATCAGAAAATGATGAGAATCGACATGAAGGTATTTCTTTGTATGCATCTTTTTGCGAAAACCTTGGTGAGAAATGGAGCCATCATCATTTATGGAGAGGAGGATGTCAAGGAAAGGAAGGCAGCCAGTTACCTCAACCTCCATCGTAAATTCGAGACAACTGGATTGGGAGTTCAGATGGTTAAGAAAAAAATCCAATTTTTCACGACCATGGGGCCAGGTGACGCACCTGTCATCAACAAACATTTTCCAAATTTTAGGGTGAAACTAAAGATAGGCTAAGACCTTGGCTTCAAAATCCTCCATGAATAAGTTAGCCATAATGGGAAAAGAGGGGAAACCATCACCACCCCACAGGTTTTCTCATAGAAATCGCCTTGAAAACTAAAGAAATTATAGGTAAGGAAGAGACCTACTAATTTTGCAGTGGCATTTTCAAAGATATGATTTATGACATCAATTGATCTGAAATTGATTGCTAATTAATGTTGTGCTAATCTCAATTTCAGATTTATCATGAAAGTGATTTGGTTTGCTTCGTGTACAAGGGTTTATACATGTGCTTATGATTGACAATTCAATAAACTTGATGATATTAAGTGTATTTCATGAACATAAAAGAATGGAAACTAAATGTTGAAAAACAACATATAAAACACAATAAACACAGAAAACTGAGTCAAATACACATGGTTTTGATGAAGGAGTTCACCCCTCCTGGGCTACATCTCCTTGGTCCAGTTTCCATGGCACGGGACTTTGTATTAGCTTCAATTATGAAAAATTGTTGTTTACTATCTCCTGTTGCCTCTGAAACATGATCCAATGGCTCCAAAACATCAAAATCTACCAAGAATGACTCTTCCTGAGCCAAAATTGGTCGAAAATTGCCTCAGTTATGGCAAAACCAAATTTTCCTACATTTTCTCCACTAAAACTAGAAGTCCGCTAGTTAACTCCACTAAAAGTGGAGCTTCCGCTGCATTTTTCGTGTCCACAAAGTTCTCTGCTAAGATAAACCGACACTTAATGTTAAGATAAGCGAGGATTAAATTGTAGTTAATAACTGGAATAGCGCAAAGCGTGGTTATCGCTGATTTCGGATTAGCACGACTAATCTCGGATTAACGTTAATAAATCATGGTTTAATCCTTGTTTAAATCTCTGCCGTGAACAGTCTTTGGCCTTCGGTCGTGGTGCTTAGAGATGTGGGAGGGGGCTAGCCCCCTCTAGACCCCCAACTCTGGAGCGGACAAAAATTAAACAGATGCATAGTCCTTAAGGGGTAAGGAACTCGATGATGGTGTAACGGTAGAGCGTTGAAGCTATACGCGAGTGGTCGTGGGTTCGACCCTGACCCCTACATAAAATTTTGTTGCGTGATATTAACCTATAACCAAAGTTGAAAGCTTTGGGTTATAAACATATGTGTCTCCATCAGTTTAGAGTTAACTCTACCACTTTAGAACTGTCTGCCAGTTTAGAGCTCTGTTAGGTTAGAGTTAGGCCACTGCTAGTTTAGAGCCTTGTCCACCATACTAATTGTCCATTTTGCCAGTTTAGAGTTGCTCCAACGATATCGTTATCCACCATATAAAGCTTAATTTGGAAATATGTGCAATATATAATATGCCATGGGGGAGGGCATGTGGCAGCCTAAGGCTGCTCCATGTGGCTCTTTTCCATTGGTTCAAATCCACCATATCATAAAAATAATAATGCACCCACTTAGAAATTCAACCATAGGATTAGGAAGACAAACTCTAATTTCCCAAGCAACATTAGTGAATCTAAATTTGAAACTTGTCATAGTGTCATTGGCTGAAAATTGAAGAATTTTCCCTAAATATTCCTGAGGTGCTGACTGGACTACCCAATCATCAGTCTGTTACTGTTCTACACATTTTTTTACCTGTTTGAGAAAACAAACAGAAGACCATAACTTACTCATAAGAACTCAGATTTTGATGAAACGAGTTGTGTTAGAATCCTAGTGACGAGCTCCATCTGGCCATTCTAGCTTGGAGCATTTTTGAGCTAAATACTGAGCCTCTGATCATTCCTTCCCACTAGAATCCTTTTGGACCCCAAAATATACTATCAATTGTTCAACAGGTGAGGGTACAACTCCCTCACCCTTTCACTCTCCATCCATTTGGCCTTTGAAGGATTTTTTCCCTTGAGTCCCACTCTAAGGTATTCCACATTCCCTCTCCTCCAAGTTCTCATCATTTTGTCAAGTATGAGATCTTGCATAAGTTCATCAATATATTCTGGCGAGAAATCATCTATTGATGGAAGCTGAACATGCTCTCCTTGATCATAAATCAAATTAGGCTCAAACAATCTCAAATTATGAACATTAATGACAAAATATATTTGCATATGAGGAAACTCTAGCTTAAATGCATTAGTACCAATATTTTCCAGAATTTTAAATGGACCATAACGGATTGGCTTGATATTTTTACCTTCCCCTTGCAATCTTTCTTTGCCGATATATAACCAAACTTCATCTCCAACCTGGAATTTGTGATCAACACGGTGCTTATCATGCCTTGCCTTGTAGTTGCTTTGAATCTTTTCAAGTTATTCTTGCACTGTGTGATGTATCAACTGAATTTTCTCAATGAACTTCCTTGCCTTATCTATGTCACTATGACCATCTATAGTGACATATTTCTCAAAGATTAATTCCAAAGGATATCTTGGCAAGTACCTAAGATATGCCTCAAATGGTGATGTGTTTGTGGAAGAATGCTTTGCCCTATTGTATGCATATTGAATGTAATGCAACTACTCATCCCACAACTTGGGATGTTTGTTGCAATAGCCTCTAAGAAGATGAATGACTATCTTGTTTACCACCTCGGTCTGAACATTTGTTTGTGGATGAAATGCTGTACTCTTCTTCAACTTTGTGTCCATCATGTCCCATAATTTTGACCAAAAAATCCCAACAAACTGGGAATATCGATCACTTACAATAGAAGTAGGAAGACCAAAATGAACCCAAACATTTTTAAATAAAAGATGAGCGATTTGTTCAGCTGTAATTGTTTTCTTACATGGCATCAAAAGACACATTTTTTTGAACCTATCTACCACAACATACATTGGAAGACCACCTACAAAATCCATTGAGATAATCTCCTAAGGATGTGAATGAACCATAAGTGGACTTTGCAATCCAAGTTTCCTATTACTAGGCTTACTTATTTGACATAAAGAACATCATCTAATAAAACAAGATACACTATCAATCATGTGTGGCCAATAACAATACCTTTGGAGATTCGCTATTGTCTTGCCTACACCAAAATGTCCAGTAACCAATGAAGTGTTCGCCTCCCTTATGATATTTTTTCTTTCTCCATGTGGTATACATAACTTGCCCAAGTGATACAGCAAAATATTATGCACATGATAACCTAACTCTTCATTTTTGTTCCCTTGACTCAAGCTTTCATACACATCTTGAAAATCACTATCATATTCATATTGTTCAATGTAACTTTCATGCATAACTAAATTGTGCTTGAGTATAATAGATGAATTTACAATAGGCCTAGAGAGCATATAAGATACCTTATTTTAGATTCCATTTTTATATCTGATAACCAAATGAAATTGTTGTAGAAATCCCATCCATCTGAAATGCCTTTATTCCTGCAACTTTGACTGTGATTGCAAGTACTAAAAAGGATGATGGTCGGTATGGATAATGATTTCTTTCCCCATCAAATTGTGCATCCATTTCTTTAAAAATTGTACCAATGCATATAACTCTTTATCATAGGTGGGATAGTTAGTCACAGGTCCATTAAAAATTTCAGAATGAAAATAAATAGGCTAACCATACTGTGTGATAACTTCTCCCATGGCATAATCACTTGCATTTTTTTGGATCTCAAATGGTTGTCTAAGGTCCGAAAGAGCCAACACCAGTGCTAAACTTATATTTTTCTTTAAAGCATCAAATGATTTTTTCTACATATCTCCCCAATGGAAGACTTTCTTGACACTTATCAATGCATGTAACGTAGTTGCAATGGAAGAAAAATTAGCAATGAATTTGCTCCAATACTATACTGCCCCAAGAAAGCTTCTTACCTCTGTAACTATATTGGGCTTGGGAAAATTCAGAACGACCTCTTCTTTGGAAGGGTCTATCTGCAACTGACCTCCTCCAACAATCTGTCCCAAATACACTAAATAAGTCTTGCCAAACGCACACTTCAACATATTTAAAAATAATTTCTCTTTTTCAAGACATCAAGTACCTTGTTCACATGAATGATATGTTAATCTATTGATTTTTTGAATATAAGCATGTCATCTAAGTAAAAAATGACGAAGTAATCTAGAAAAGTTCTTTGTACATCATTCATGAATCTCATGAAAGTAACTGGAGCATTTGTTAGACCAAATGGCATAACTAGCCACTCAAACAATCCTTGTCTAGTTTTAAATGCAGTTTTACAAATGTCCTCCTCAGCTATTCTAACTTGATGATAACCACTTCGTAAGTCTAACTTAGTGAAATATATTTCATAATTTAACTGATCTAGAAAATCATCAATGTGTGGGAGTGGGTAGTGATTCTTTACCGTGATTTTATTCAGTGCACGAAAATCTAGGCACATGTGCCAAGTGCCGTCCTTCTTTGGTACCAAAAAAATTGGTGAACCACATGGCAAAGTAGATGGGAATATGATACCTTTGTTCATAAATTCTTGGATTTAATTCTTGATTTCCAAACTCTCCATAATTGACATGCGATACATACCAATGTTTGGAAGTGGATGATCCTACTGCAGTTGAATCTCATGCTGAATTCCCCTCTTGGGAGGCAACCCACCTGGTTCTTGAAACATATCGCCATGCTGACTTACCACATCAAACAAATGAGATTTTAATTTTTCATTACATCCTTCAAAATAGTCATATTCAACATCATCCTTTTTCTTGATCATGAGAAGCACAAAATTTTTACTTGCATTAACTAGCCTCTTCATTTCCCCTACATTAACTAAAGAAATATTCAATTTTTTACGATGAGATCTCACAATATAATCCAAACCATCCTTAAGCAAATGATATTTTTTCTCATGGAAATAAAACAAAATGTCAAGTGGAACCACATCTAACTTGACTTCATCAACAAAGTTTGCAGTAATAGAAAATTGAAATATGCATTTCCTTGTAACCTGTAAATTGATATTCTTAACTAGCCAACCCAAAGGGTATGGTTCATGACGTGGTACGATTTCAAGGTGAAGATTTTTTACCAAGTCTTCTGAAATCATGTTTTCGTGTGACCCATTATCAAACAATGCATCAATCTTTGTATGATTTGAAATCACTCTAACATGGAAAAATTATATCTGTGTGTATTCATTTGGAGTGTTGTTGTGACTATTTGAGGAACTAGTACTTGCTATGTCTTCCTTTCCTTTGCTAACCATGGCTACGATCTTGGTCTCATCTCTAGAATCAGATCTAAGATCTTGTTGTGTGGTGCAAGTCATCTTCTTTTCCCCTTGTTATTTGGTTTATTTGGCCTTAGTTCAGATGTAGTTTTCAATAGTGGGCTTCATCATGCCCCTCTTTGGAACAATGTTTGCATGTAGTTTTCTCCCCTTATTTCTTAATGCTTGCATTCTTCTTTCCCTTCTCTTTTCCCTTACCCTTGAATTTCTTCTTCTTACTACCCTCTTCCTGAATGTTCTTTCCCCTTTCTTCAATATGGGTGGCTTGGCACATATTTCATCTTTTTTTTTGGGTTAAACATAGGATAGTATGTTTCAAGTAGGAATGTAAACCCCCAATGTATTTCAAGAGTGTGCCTTGGGAATTCAATTTTAATCATAACAACAAAGCCCTCTTTCTAAACTCCTAGGTGTACTTTTAAATTGTTTGGCCTTTGAGTTGCCTAATTTTTTTCCAACCCATAACTTCTTTTTGCATATAGGCTAATCGATAAAACTGTCTTTTAATGGAAGAAATGAACTCAACCTGAGAAATCGATATATTACCATGAATTTGCATTTCCTCTTGAGTCTTTGCCTCCCACCAAACTAGTGCAGCTCCTTCTAGCTTTAATAAACCCAACTGGATATTTATGCCGTCCTCTTATAGATTCTGAATTCTGGAGTATACTTCCAATTGAAATATCCAATTTCCTAACTTCTCTGAATTTACCTCACCATTGTACATGGGAAGTTCAAACTTGATGTCCAAATTCAATAATGGAGTTTTTTCTTTTGGGATTTTTGAATGAGTGCAGGTGGTTTTTGTGGTTTTTGTGGAAGATGAAGATGTTGATGAAGATGACGAGGATGAGGATGGGGGAGATGGAGGTGGATTTCCTCCACTGCCTTTCAAACTATTATCTTCATCGTTCTTACCATCTGAATATCCTTCTCCATGTGGATGCTTAGAAACTTCTCCTGCTCTTTCTATAGTGTATGCATAAAACATGATTTTAACCATTCTTTGAATGTCCTTGAAGTCTCTCTTGACATGCTCCTCTTCTGAAAGTCCATGAATCTCTCCAAAAACTGACATAATGGCTAAGGATTCAAACTCAACTTCTGATGCTTGTACCTCTTCAATTTTGGGTGAAGATGATTCTTTCTGATCTCTCTTTCTTCTTTTCCTAATCTCAAGACTAATAACCTATAGCTTCCCTTCTCCTCTCTACAATGTCAACCTTGTACGCATCACAAAATTGTAACTATTAAAACCCTTCTTGCATAATCTCAAGAAAATCAAGAAATCACCTTTTGCAACCTTGTGCTCTAATACCAACTTGATCTGAAATTGATTGTTAGTTAGTGTTGTGCTAGTATCAGTTTCATATTTAACATGAAAATGCTTTGGTTTGCTTTTTGTAGAAGGGTTTATACATGTGCTTATGATTGACAATTCAATAAACTTGATGAGATTAAGTGTATTTCATGAACATAAAAGAATGAAAACTAAATATTTAACAACAACATATAAAACACAAAAAACACACACAACAGAGTAAAATACACATGGTTTTGATGAAGGAGTTCACCCCTCCTAGGCTACATCTCCTTGGTCCAGCTTCCATGGCGTGGGCCTTTGTACTAGCTTAAGTTTTGAAAAAGTGTTGTTTACAGTATCCTGTTACCTCTGAAACTTGTTCCAATGGCTCCAAAACATCAAAATATACCAAGAATGACTCTTCCTGATCCAAAATTGGTCAAAAATTTCCTTAGTTATGGAAAAACGAATTTTTTCTACATTTTCTCCACTAAAACTGGAAGTCCGCAAGTTAATTCCACTAAAAATGGAGCTTCCTCCGCATTTTGTGGCTCCGCCAAGTTCTCCGCTAAGATAAACCCCCACTTAATGTTAATAAAAGTGAGGATTAAAGTGTAGTTAATAATTGGATTAGTGCTATTGGCCGGCTAAATTGATCTTGCCGACAAGATCGATCTCCCTAGTGTCAGAAGACAATCTAGAAACAAACGAACAACTAAGTTTGCCTTTCTCTAAATATATTCATTTTAAAAATAAATGCTATGAAGGTGTTGATCCTACCTTAGATCCAAGTGATTATTTGTGGTCATAGTGCTTCCGTCACATCAATAATCCTTCCATCGCAACAAGAGTTCTTTTTAAATGTAAAAAGAGTTCTTTAAGTAACGAAAGTGTACTTTGTCGACCTGCAATCACAAACAAGAAATATTAAATAGCACCTGTATAAAAAATAATTATAAAACATACCTATCATAGTGATCAAGGAATCTATGAAATAAATGATCAAACGACATCCTATTGAAATAAACAATCGAATGACAATTTATTGAGAAAAACAAAACTTGACTGTATTAATATTAAAATAACAGAAGAACCTTACAACCTTAGCCTTGATGTTTGAAAAGGCCTTCCCGGGGTCCGAAGCAGGAGTCTCCTCTACTTTGATAAGTCTTGCACTCTTCCTCCAGGAGCACATAGAGGTATGTGATCTTTCCTCTCAAAAGCTCAGCAAAAAGAAGACTAAATCTCAACAACACTTCAACTCAATCACACATAAATCTTGAACTCCCTTTGAGGCTACCCAATGCCTCTTTTTATAGAGCAGATGAGGAGGTTAGGGTTCCACCTTTGAAGGGATAGAATCCTCCTTCAAAGGGATAGGCTCCTCACATCAAGGGATTAGTTCCTTAAGGTGTGGGATACATGCACCTTATCAAAGCATACTCATCCCCAAAAATTATCATCTAGAAGCTTCTAGAATTGACCTCAAATCAAGTTTTTTGACTTTACTTTCTCGCCTTTTTGACTTTGAGGAGGGTACACAGGAATTTCAAAGGAAAAATACGTTCTAGAACGTAGGTAAGCCATGCATTACATGCGTACCCAGGCTAGGAACGCATGCAGGCCTCATGTTACATGCGTACCCAAAGTTTCAGAGATTTTTAGGGTTTTCTCCACTGTTTAGAGCTTGTCATAGAGGTAAGGTTCTAAGCCTTGAGAGGCATGTATAAGGTGTTAATGAGCTCATGCAGTCATGAGACTCTCAAGGAGTGATAGTGTTAAGTGCATGATTTCCTTATAGTACGAAGTGGAATAGATGAAGATGATCTGTCTCATATGTGGAAAGGTGAAGTACTTTATCATTTCAAGGATCATCCTGTGGACACCCCGGTCGGAACCTGTAAAAACATTCAATGAAAAATATATATATGTAAACATATCATTGCTGAGGTAGGCATTCCCATACTCAGATCAAAACTAACTAAAAAATTGATTTAAACTGTTCTGATACAAGAATGATTTTCAATACATCAACAGTATAAACAATGTAGACAAAGTATGGACGCAACCATATGTTTATGAATAGTCTACTGTATAAATGAATAACAAAAATTCCTCCCAGCTTGGACGGTAGAAACTAGATCCAGGGTCTTGATTTTCGTTTCTCGAACCAGTACGATTCTATCCATGTGAATAAATGTGTCGAAGTCGAACATGGTAGAGACACTTGATTCACGGAACAATATTATAAAATTTTTAACAAGTGTGAGAGTAACCACCAGAGTGGTGTGGCTCTCAAATTATAGGTACAATCCGCCGAAATGTGAATGAATGAGCTATGAAGTCAAACATGTCATGGGAATCATTTGATCGAAGGTCAATGATGCAACATTATCAAGCGAGAAACCTACCATTGAAGCATATGGAATTCCAAGGTATTGATGATTTCTGAATTAAACTTCCTAGATAATGAGTTATGCGTTGATAGAAAAGCAGCGATCATATGGTAGACATTACGACATGAAATCATGAATCAAGTTTTGAACAAATATATTGGCAGGCTGACTAGGAGATGGTGCGAATGGATGACAGATATTTATGAAATGAATGATTTGTTTAAACTATCCTCTTGAACATAACGACATTGCAGATGGTTGGGGACTATTGTTAAACTATTACAAAGAAACGGCGAAGACTTTCAAAATGGTTTGATTAACTGTTAGGCAAAGGATTTTTCCAACCCAGGTGAACAAAAGTGTCATGTTCAAGAGTGGTTAATGGTTTTTCTAATAATCAAAATGTAACAAACAGGTTCGTTTTTCTCTCTTTTCCCCCACCATTTCTGGCAAGTACCTCTTTATTTTTGACAAGCTTGAGGAGGATAAAATTTGCTTGTTTATAAGCTTATCCTTCGGATGAGTCCAACTTAGTGTAAAATTCAAACCTTAAGAAGGAGTGGTTCGTTCCTATTTAAAATTGAACAGGTCCTTTACTGTTAAATTTTAACGAGTCCAGTATAGGAGAAACTCGGTGTTTTTTCAATTTTAGGGAGTCAGAAGAAAAAACTTAAGAAGACTCCATGGGGGTACTTTTTCGTAAATTTAGTCTCTCGAGCCCGAAAAAGGATAAAATAATGCGGGAGAGAACTCTATTGACTGTAATTAGTCAACGTATACCTTTTTCGTAAATAGTCCATTTCAGTCCGTAAAAGGGGTAAACTTATACTGAAGGGACGATCATTCATTTATTTTAATGAGTTCCAATAACCAAGTGCTCGGCAATCTTTTCATGTTTAGAGAACCTGAAAAGGGCTTAAAAGAGGACTCCAATGTTTCGCTTTTTTGTAAATTTTTGAAAGAGTCCGAAAAAGTGATAAAAGTATGCTCTTTGTTGAAAAATGATCAGTTTAACCGAAAAATCCAATATTCTGCACAAAAACTCGAAACAATTACACATACCTGTTTAAGATAAGTAAAAATGTTTTCCAAATTACCCTTTTAAAGTGAAAAATAAACAAATTAAAAATTCATTTATTCGAAAAAACTTATAAAAAGGACTTTTCTAACTTCATTTTTACTATTTGAATTCAGAGTGAAAAAGTAAGGGCTTTTGGATAAGAAAAAATTCCTGTGAAGATTCTGGAAAATCCGTTTGTCGGAATTAGAAACCGTCAGCTCCGAGTAATCTGTATAAATTCTGGACCATATAAGGGCCCAAGTTGATCTCCTGATATGGCTAGTGAATAGGTAGGACACACAGGACTAGTGTTTCTTGTTTTTCGGACACCGACTTGAAGTCGAACTGGAGGACATATATTTTTTGACTGGTTTGTCCAAGAGGGGTGGACACTTATCTCTATTCGAGACTAGACCAGGTGGCCAGTCTGTTACTAGTCTCAAAGTAGAGTTTTGCAATGGTTGAGTACACCCCAAGGATAAATGGATAGATATCATCTGTCCTGAGATAAAAGTTATTGTCTTCACTATTACTAGACTGTATAGGAGTGCAGCATTACGTGTTGCCAATCTCATGCTGAGAGCATTGAGATTGTTAGATTTTTGTCGACATATTTTCGTTGGTTGAACAACCAACTCTTTGTCGTTAAGGACTTTCATATGCTGGGATAGACTACTGCGGCGACAAAGACATGGATTTTCCTCCAGGAGAGTAATGGGATGATTCAAGTAAAAATAATTTTCAACACTTTCTAAGTCCTAATTTTTTTTGTATTTTAAACCGTCCAACACAAGACGATGTATATTTTGAAAACAAACTTCTATGCTATGATATATCACTATTACCGGCTATCTGTGTACATGTTATCAGATGTTGTTTAATTTACTGCTTTGTTTATTGCAAATGTCTATTTATCATACTAGAAGCAGCTGCATCTGCTAAAGTATTTAAATGTCTTGGAATATGCTGATATTCAATGTAATCAAATTCACGTTCCAAGAGATGAACTCTTAAGAATAACCGTAACAACACTGTATTTCTAATGGCATAAACCCTGTTAAGCTGTAATACAACAAGTTCAGAATCCAACCTAACAATCAAACTCCGAATCCAAAACGATATGGATTCAGATAATAACTCAATCATTGCACTATACTCTGCAATGTTATTCGTTGTTTGACCGAGGCTTACCCCATGCATGGATACTAACTTGTCAGAGGGTGAATAGATAACCCAAGTTGTAGAAGAAATGTTCTGTGTACTACAACAAACACCATCAGCAAAACCAATGTAGGTTTGAAGAGACGTAGGCATCTGCAATAGCAAGAGTAAAACTCAGATAAGTAGGAATAGTGATAAGAACACACTCTAAACTAGGCACACTTTTCTAATCTAAGACACACCAATAGTAAAGAATCTAATCTAACTAAAAATCTCCACACCAAGTTTAAGCATAACATTTCTTCAAATAAAGCCCATTTTTGGGTTTATCTAAAGAGACACCGCCAAAATCTATCAGCTCATAGGCCCATTTTTCCAACTTTCGCTTAACAATGAAAGGACCATGCCACATAGGCACAAATTTTTCAGCCCCTAGCTTATCGTTGGCTTGATTGTACACTAAAACTAGGTCTCCTTCTGAAAATTTACGAGGGGTAGCATTTCTATCGTACTGAGCTTTTATTCGTTTGACATGAGCTTCGTTTTCTAATGCAACATTTCGTCGATTCTCATCTAGCTGAGCCAAGTACAAAAAAATCTTCTCCTCTTCAAACATAGTTGGGAGTAATTCTATGGATAATTTCAATGACGTAATTTCGCATTCAATAGAAATCTGACTTCAATCGTAATGGACAGTGAAAAGTGCAAAACCGATTTCTTTGAGGCGGGAAATGTACCCAAAGTGCACAAATAACATGTGTTACCATTTCAACTTGAATACATTGAATACAATAATTAAATGGAAGTCATAGTGACTAAAACTTTATTGATAGCTTCAACCAGACCATTAGCTTGCGGATAATACAGAGTGGAACTATCGTGGTGCAGGCCAAGTTGATTTGTCAGTCAGTCATCATGATATTCCGAAAATGACTTCCATGATCTGTAATAATGGCTTGAGGAACACCGAACCTAGCAATTATGTGATTTAATACAAAATTTGCAGCAGTCTTTCCTTCTGCCGAAAATGTAGGCATCGCCTCGACCCACTTAGTAAAGTAATCTACTGCTAAGATAATATATGCATGCCCCTCGGCCGAGTGAGGGTTACATGTAATAAAGTCAATACCCAATTTTGCAAAAGGACCGACAACAATTATAGGGTGAAGAGGAGCGGGTGGCGTACGCATCTTATGATAAAAAAGATGACAATTGTGGCATTTCCAGACTGCATAGATACAATCTTTGAATAATGACAGCCAGAAATAACTAGTGCGCAATATCTTTTGGGCTGTGGCATACCCAGACATATGACCGCCACATGCTCCAGAATGGCAGTCATTTAAAACCTTCTCAGATTCTTCATGAATAAGACAACATCGGAAAACAGAATCCGCTCCACGACGATAGAGTGCATCACCAATAATATTATATTGTTGGGATTGGAAACGTATTTTCCGTCGTTGAGATCGTGAGATTTCAGGCCGAAAAGATTAGGTTTGGAGATAAACAATAATATCCCCATACCATGGATCAAGCGTATTGATAAGAAACAAGGATTCGTCTGCAATGGGCTCTTGCGCCACAGTTTTGGTATCAGTAGAGGGAAAATCACACATCAGTTCGGCAAAAACCAAAGATTTATTTGCCTTGGATTTTTCAAATTCCAAGTCAAATTCCTGCAGGATAACTATCCATTTGGAATACTTGCCCCCTAGCAATTGTTTGGTCAAGATATACATCATAGGGTTACAGTCAGAAATTACTATGGTTTTGCGTAATAAGATGTAGTGTCGAAATATTTGGACAACTTGAACAGCTGGCAAGGCCAATTTATCCACATGTGTGTATTTGATCTCAATCAGATGAAGATTTTGACTAAGATAGTAAATTACATGTTCATTGCCGAATTCATCTTCCTGAACTAAAACCATTCCAATGGTGGAATGAGAGGCGGCGAGATACAAAAAATAGTTCTGGTTGTAGTTGGGAGGATGCAATAATGGTGCATGGGTCAACGCGTGTTTAAGTGCATCAAAATATCGGTTAGTGATCGCATCCCAAAAGAATGGAACGTTCTGTTTCAACAACCTAGTAAAACCCTTTGTTAGCTCAGCATAGTTAGGAATGAACCGACGTGAAAAGTTTGCTTTTCCTTGCAAAATTTGGAGTTGGCACAGAGTTGAAGGAGGAGGTAGATTGACAATAGCTTCGACCTTCGACGGATCAACGCGAATGCTTGATTTTGAAACAACAAATCCTAGTAAGCAACCCGATTCTACACATAAAACACATTTGTGTGGATTCAGCCGAATTCGATAATGCCTACATCTCATAAAGATAGCTCGTAAATGAGTGAGATGGTCAGCCCTATGCGATGAATGAGTAGGGAAATCATCGAGATAAGGCTGCAAAATGTGCTTAATGTCATGAAATGTGTAAGACATGGCCCTTTGAAAATTTGCCCCAGCGTTCTTCAAACCAAAGGGTAGTTTGCAATAAGCAAATGTCCCCCATGGGCAAATGAAAGTTGTTTTTGGCTAATCGGCAGGGAGTATGTTTATTTGATTGTAACCAGAAAAACCATCCATAAAGGAAAGCATTTCACTTTCGGCACAATCATCGATAATTTGATCGATATAGGGTGTTGGATAATTGTCTTTAGGATAAGCTCGAGTAATATCCCTATAGTCGATACATACTCGTATTGTTCCTTGTTTTTGTTAACAGGAACAATATTTGATACCCAATCCGTTAAAGGAATTGGATAAATGAAACCTGCACGAAGTAATTTCTCAACTTCGACTTTGATATTTGCAGCTTTTCGCGGATGTATCTGACGTAAGCGTTGTCGGACAGGTTTGGCATCCGGGTAAGTATTGATTTCATGTACAACAATCGACGGATCGATTCTTGGCATTTCCTCATATGACCAGGAAAACACGTCACAAAATTCTTGAAATAGGGCTTTATAAGTTTGGATTTCATCGTCCGTACATCAAGCACCTATATGAATGTTTTCAGTTATTCCTGGCTTAACTGAAATGTCAAATTTAGGAATCGTTCGAGAGATATTTTCCAAATTTAACTCAGAATCAGAATTTTGCAACAGATTCTGCGGCTCTTTGACATGTTCAGCAGTAAAAATAGAAGCGAAATCATTTTCAAAATGATCCAGCTCAAGTAAAAACGAAGATTTATGATATAGATCTTCCCATGGTAAATTGTCAACAAACAAAAGTTCACGAATCTGCTCATTCGTATGAACAAGATCGGGAAATGTCGTTGTGGCTGAGCTAGATATAGAAAGTGATTCCTCATGGATCCCATTCATTGGATCAGTTTCGGTTGAAGAAGGATCGAAAAGCGACTGTACAACCTGATATGCAATTTCAAAGGGACTCAAAGGCATCCCGCCATCAAATGAATCCAACTCAGAATCGAAAGGTACGATCCAAGGATCATCAAACGTAATGGTATTTGATGAAATCATATGAATATTTGCAATAGGAGGTGATACGTTAGGAGGAGGAAAGGAAAAAGTTCCTAGTAAACCAGAATCTTTAATCAAACCTACCCCAACATCCTTGTAAGGGATAGTCGTTTTACCGATGTGCTGGATAGTTTCTGTAGAGGCTGGATCAGATGAAAAATAAGTGAGCTGATCTATGGTAACGATATTTCCTTGATGTGGAAACTTGATAAGCCGAAAGACCAATGAAACAAAAATAGTCATAGCATAAGACCAACTACGACCTAGGATAAGGTTGTAATCTAGAGGGGCATCAAACACCTCCACATCTAGATTTGCAGATTTGCCTTCGACCCCTATAGGTAAATCCTGCAAAATACCGAAAGGATGGAAACCTTGGCCATCAAAAGCCTTTAGAATCATTGGAGACTAATTGAGTGTAGGAGAACCAAGCGATTTCCAACACTGGATCGACATAATACACGTAGAAGCCCCTTCATCAATCACAGTACGAAAGACCGATGAAAGCCCCTTCGTTTAAGGCATTGGGTAGCCTCAAATGGAGTTCAAGCTTTAGTGTGTGATTGAGTTGAAGTGCTGTTGAGATTTAGACTTCTTTCTGTTGAGCTTTTTAGAGGAAAGATCACATACCTCTATGTGCTCCTGGAGGAAGAGTGCAAGACTTATCAAAAATGGGAGGTCTGCCAGTTTGGGAAGGCACGACAACATCAAAGCTAAGGTTGTAGGTTTCATAATTATTCTAGATATGCAATCAAGTTTTGTTTTCTCAATAGAATTGTCGTTCGATTTGACTTATTTCAATAAGTTACATCGTTGATATATTTTACCATAGATTCTTGATCACTGGTAGATATGTTTTTTATAATTGTTTTTATACGGGTGTTTATTTAATATTTTGTGTTTGTGATTGTGAGTGGAAAAGATGACCTTTGTTGCGACAAAAATGTGTGAGCACTGATGAAAGAACTCTTGTTGCTACGAAAGGATTATTGTTGCAACGGAAGAACTATTGATGCAACGAAAGCACTACGACCGCAAATAAGCATTTGGATCTATGGTAGGATCGACACCTTCATAGCATTTACTTGTAAAACGAATATATTTAGAGAAAGACAAACTTAGTTGTTTGTTTGTTGCTATATTGTCTTCTGACACTAGGGAGATCGATCTTGTCTGCAAGATCGATTTATCCTGCCAAAAAATTGGCGACTCCACTGGGGATTAGTTCCTTAAGGTGTGGGATACATGCACCTTATTAAAGCGTACTCATCCCCAAAAATTCTCATCTAGAAGCTTCTAGAATTGACCTCAAATCAGATTTTTAACTTTTGTTTCTCGCTTTTTTTACTTTGAGAAGGGTACGCAGGCATTACAAGGGAAAACTGCATTCTGGAATGCAGGTAAGCAGTGTATTACCTGTGTACCCAAGCTAGGAACACAAGCAGGCTTCATGTTACCTGCGTACCCTAGGGTTTTTGAGTTTTTAGGGTTTTTTCTCCTGTTTTAAGGCTTGACATGAGGAGTAAAGGTTGTAAGACTTGCAGAGGAGGTAAGTATGAATTTCAATGAGCTCATAGAGTCAGAAAAATGTCAAGGTGACAGTTTTTAGTGCAACACCTAATTCTATAATTTGCCGTCAAATACACTATGTGGTTGATTATCACTAGTTTTCTTCACTTCTCTATGATTAAAGATGATTATGATATTTTTTATTGATGATGGTTTTGTTGAAGTACATTTTTCACAGGGTTCCATCGCCAAAATCCCTCATAAGTCAGTTAAGTATGGGAATGCCTAATTTAGGTCTTTGACACTTTTGGCGTGCTTCCGAAGAAACCGAGAGAGGTTATTATCAAAAAATATATTACAATATCTCACCATAAATTGGATTCCACCCAGCTCACTCATATGTGTATCTAGGAGGAAATTAACAAAATTGCCCAAATATGCAATAAATTCCAAACTGCCAACTTCCACCTCTATTTTCGTGCAGATGAAGGTGAATGAAGAAATTCGAGCACATGGGTTTTGATCTTAGTATAGCCAATTTACTAACACTATAATAGTTTTCTAAAATTCCTTACTCTTTGTAAGATATGTAGATTTATCTAAGGCTAATTTATATAAAGAATCCAGATTTGTACTTAATAGTCAAATTCGGATTTGCCTATTTTTATGCCAAAGTTACGATTTGATAAAGCTCTTGTCCTCCATCCATGCATTGATTAGAATAATACCAACCATAGTCTAATCGAAGGATTCTCCAGAAAAATTATATATGGCATTGTTAGATTGTTGTTATGTATATACTATGTTCCATCAATAGCTCTAAAAATCCAGAGCTCGTTGTTTTCCGTAGAATATTCTCTAGATCAGCGATGAAGAAAGAAATTATAATGATAGCACCTGGTTGGGAATTGTTATTCCAGGAAGAGCAAGTTTGTTTTAGCTATCATATTGCAAGTCTATATTAGCATCAATTTGTTGAGTTTACTATTTTGTATATGAACTGTTGCCTATAAAGGCCAACATAGTTAGAGCTGTGGGGGGTGGATTAATTGTTAATTGTGAGATGTTAGATGTGAATTGTAAGTTGTTGTAAGACATTACGATTTGGAATTAAAGATTCAATTCTCGTTAATATCTCATGGCTATGATCTAAACCAAAAATAATTGCAAATTGTGGGTACTGTATGTTTTTAATTTAAATGATTTAAATTTTACTTTTATCGCAAGTCGTTGAAGCTTACCCAGGCGTGGTAGGGCCCACCATCATCTGGGAGCAAGCTTCATTGTTAGTTTCAGATAGATAGTTATGTGATACCTTTTCCTTTTCATTTTTCATCGAGTCGATGTGTGAGCTATTTAATTTGATTTCAGAGAGTCCTTGATTGTTAAAGCATCATATTTGTCAATTGATAAAGGGATCAGCATTACGATTCTATATATTGCCATTGAGTGTGCATAAATACTCAACGCAGAGCTATGCTCTACTTCTCATAAAAGAGCTGAAGTTCATTTTAATTTATATTGAAATATTCATTGATCAAAACATCAGTAATCTCGGGTCACATGATTTTTTTCACCTATGTATTTGATTCATAGTGTATGGAAAAGCTTTGAACCAATTCTTCCCGGTGTGTATCGAATATATGATTCGTGATGCAGTGTGTTTGGTAGCATTTGTGTAGGTGTTTACATTCAGGAGCCATGTACATATTTCTTAGCATTTTAATGCCTTTGAAATCATGTTCAAGATCAAATAGTTGTTGTAGTGTATGCATTTTTCTGAGCATTTGTAGTTAAGGGTATGACAGAGTAATTTGGAGCTGGAATTTTCAGTTAAGTGATGTGATTTCAACTAGAACATAGAAATTTCATATTCATTATGAAATTTACTTTCCAGCAGTGAAATTCAAGGTTGAGAAGCATTAAATAGGTTGTGTGATTTATTTTAGCAATGTGAAGCAAGTGTGATTTAATTCCAACAATGTCATTTAAATTGTGTGATTCGATTCCAGCATTGAGACTTATTCCAAAGAAGTATGATTTAACTTAGGTAATGTGATTTCTTTAAATAATTTCTAATTTGATTTGATTTAGGTCGTGTGAATTGTTATTTAGTTTAAGTAGCCATAGCGGTATGATTTAATTTATTTATAGTTGTGTGTAATTTAATTCAAGGTAGTGTGAGTTAATTCAAAACATCGTTTGTGTGATTCAATTCGAGTCATTGAAATGTCATAGAGTAATTGCTAGAATGATAGAATTAGTTTAATTTCCATTCCAAGTACATTAGCATAATAAGCAATGAGATAGCAATTCAATTTTCAAACTCAGTACAATTTCGTTAAATATTTTGTTCTCCTTCAAGCATTGATGGATCGATTTGCATTATTTCCAAAACTAGTCTTGCAGTAGCTTGAGGTAAAACTGTGGTTTTTAATGCATTTGATCTCAGAGCAAGAATAGATTAGTTAGAGTGAATGGGTGTGATAGTTTAAGGATTAATTTTAGTTTTCATTTCAAGCTATAGTTTTGCATTTTTCTCAAAGATTGGATTTTGTTAGAGATACATGGGCGTTTTTTTTAATGAAGGATTGCATGATTCTACCCTTTTGCATAATTAGGGTTCGAATTTCCTGCTTTAAGAGTGAAGAGGTATATTCTTGTTTAAGATTTAGTGCTCAGATTGAATTCCATTGTTTCCCTTTTAATTTCCAATCTGTTTGTAGTAAACTAATATAGAAAGTTGAGTATTATGGTTTTGATGGATTGAGTAGATTGATTTCCTTTGGATTGCTTCCGTTAAATGGAGAATTTCTTTTACGTCAAGTGAGTGGTGTTCCTTTGAAAGTAGTGATTAGAATTAAATTAATTTTATACCCTAGTTTAGGTTAGATACTCTGATCTTGTGTTACCTGCACTTGCACCTCGAAGCTTACAAGTCCCAGATTGATAATTTAATGTTGGAAACTATAAACATATAATCTCACCAACAGTAAGATTTAGTGATGCTAAGAAGGGTAACTGTGAATTGACCACCATTTTATTTTGTTAAGAAACATATATTTGAGTATATTGGTTCAGGGGAGGTTCTTGGGGAATGTTACCCTGTGGCATACCCTGATGGATATTTTGTTGACTCCTCGGAGGGGTAGCTACCTTTTGACCTCGAGGGGTCATCAAAGAAGTTGAGTATGGTGACCCTTTTGGGGTTTCCACTCATGTTTTGTTTGGTGACCCTTGGGGGTTTCCAATCAAACATGCCTCGATAAAGGATGTTCTGATAACGGTGGCAGTGCGACATCCTCTACGCCTAAATGGTGGGAGGGCTGACACTCCTCCCTTTAATTGGGGGAGGTTTAAGAAACTCCTAGATCGATGGGGTTTTTTTGGGTCCCCTATGATGTTGATTAGTCCGACTTTTTTTTGATTTGGGAGGTAGGATGGTTCCTATCAAAGAAAAATATAATCACATGCATAAAACAAAGCGAAAAATGAAAAGGTGATTTTTCTCTTTAACATTACACTATGTGATCAATCAAGAAAAAATGAGGTTTTGTTCGTTTTGCATATGATACCAAAAGCCTATATAGACCTAATCATCCTTACACTCTCAATGGAACTAGGCCTTGCGAGGATATCTTCTGATGGGTATTGGGGCCAATGTCCCGAAAGAATTGGCGACACCTCCAAGCAACTGAAGAATTGACCAAGGTAATGGTATGAGGATTGAGTGCTTCCTTCACCGTCGCATATAGGGAAGGATGCCCTAGTTTTTGCCACTAAAGTACCGTCGTCCCACGTGAGCATTCGAGTCTTGAGATTCTTGGTAATCGGTTACCAGTACCGAGCACTAGATGGGTCAGGTAGCCCCAAAGAGTACAATACGCACTAGGCCTAAGCTTAATCCCCTCTTAAACGGGTCTCTGTAATGCTCGGGTATTCCTTCCGTGGGCATATAGACAGGTTTGAAGCTCCCTAAAATGTCAACATATACGTTTCAAAATGTATTATGACTGTGACGACTTATTGGATTCCTACCCCCGATGGTCCTAACCTGAAGTATAATTTCTTCTATGGCCCCTATCGGGAGAATTTAGTGAGTTCGGTTAATGATTATTTTTAGAGTCACAATTTTTCTTAGGGTGTGATTTGGTGAAGTAATTGTAAGAAGAGAACAAAGGTCCCAACACACCGGGTGCCTTATGGTCCAATTCTTACCAATGCTTCTTGTGTGATTTGGAGTGAACAATCACAAGTGTTATGAGATGTGGATATGCATTGATCCTTTACAATCCTTTTCTAATTACCCTATGTGTGATTGTTCCTTGCAAAAATTGAAATTATGGGCGGATGATGGGCCGCTTACACCTTACCTAATTAGACTAAGTTTTCCCTATAGGGAGATGGAAAATTTTCTTAGGAAAGCATTCATACGCGTATCCAGTCTCATCAAGAGGTGTAAGGGTGGCAGAGATTACTTACTTTCTTTGTTGACAATTTGATCCTAGTCCCAAATCTTGATGCAAAATTAAACTAATATAATGCAAAAATTTGACAAACTTGAACTAGAAAAAGATATGTGGATATATGGGCCACTTTATCTTTACTAATTAAGCTACGTGTTTTGTATCTTTTATCAGCAAATAATTTGTTCGGAAAACATATGTGGATTTAAGGCCACTTGCTTGTTCCCTATTTAAACTATGTGTAATTTGTGAAATAAAATATTAAAACTAAAACTACCTAGTTGCTAAGCTAATTCGAGGTTAAACATAGCACCTAAGTGTCCTAATATTAGTGAAATATA
The DNA here is from genome assembly GCA_034641835.2 of Pinus albicaulis. Lineage (NCBI taxonomy): Eukaryota > Viridiplantae > Streptophyta > Pinopsida > Pinales > Pinaceae > Pinus > Pinus albicaulis. The sequence continues at coordinate 903,847,789 of CM076573.1, read as the reverse complement.
GAGACAAAGTGATGGCAAATTATTAGGGGTTTCCAATCACCTTAAAAATGCGAAAAAGTATCAATTTTTTTTCTTGATGACCTACCGCGCCAGTTATCTTCCCACATGCGTGGAGCGCGCGTCAGTCAGAGCACAAAGCGCGTTGCCGAGCAAAGTGAAGAAAAATTGCCCCATCTGTTGTGCAAAATTTTTCACTGAGTGTGATTGGAAATGCAGAGAGAATGTAAGGGTGGTTTGCAGCAAACTGAGCAGGAAGAAGGACCTGCATCAACAACCATTAACTCAAAATGAAAGACCCTAGTGGATTCACCATTCCTGTGGTAGTGTATTTGGTGCAAGGGTGTATGAAATACACTTCTTTAGCAAGTTGGTTGCTACCTGCACAAGGTGACAGAGAAAAAATATTGTCTACTATTAGTGGAACATACTTGACACAAGGTACACTGAGTTTGAGGGAAAACCAAGCATACAACACTAAGAACAAAACAAAACACAAGATGAAAAATACAAAAGCTCGATGGAGAAAAAAACGTAATAACACAAGTGGAGAATTATCACTTTATTAGGTGCTAGTGGTAAAAAATATACAATGCTAAACACTTGAAGAGGGTCCTTTTAGCTATGGAGCTCAAATACCCAAAACAAGGAGATATCCTTCCCTCAAGTTCCTGCAAGCGTCTCTTCCCTCTCTCAAAGGATGGTAGATCATGATCGAATGGTGAAACTCTCTCTCTTGGACTGAGATGTTGGCTGGCCAACATTTGAGTCCTTCCAATCCCTTTGCTGCTGGACTATGGAATTTAGTTTGCTATGAAGCAATTTGGCTAGCATAACAATGTGTCTCCAATTCGTCTTCCAAATGCTAGTTTATATAGACATTTTTTGAATTCCCCCCCTTCTCTTGGCCCAAGATGGATAGTGACACAAGAGTTGAGGAGGGATTCCTTTGCATGCTACATTTAAGCCTTAAGGTGGCTTCATGTCAACTATCATTGGCAGTACTAAGTGGAGAATCTTCCTACCCAAGTGTGCTAAGTGGTCCCAGATGGTGACATTTCTCCATCCTTATGACCGTGCGGCTATCGAAGGAATAGCCGCACTGCCCTGCAAAAAACCTTTTTTACCAGTGTGTTGTCCATTAAATTATCCCTTAACCTTAAGAAAAAATAAATTTTGGTCTGCTCTAATGTATTCCTTCTGTGACAACCTTCATCTGTACCTTTTGCTTGACATTTTTAATGTCTTTTTCCTGTATGATTTTCTGGTGTTAACAATTATTATTAAATAAAGTTATGATTTAGTTCATTCTTATAATTTTTATTTTTATTTTTATTTTAGAAATTTGAAATATATAATTAAGTGTTTTGATATTTATTATGAAACATATAATTAAGTGTTTTGATATTTATTATGAAATGATGCCTATCAATATTTATTAGCCATTTAATTTATATAACTCAACACATACACAACTTCAACTCAATATGAAAACAAAATCTTCTACCATCCTTTATTAAATGGACATTAAAACAAAAATTTAAATGACAAATGCCATAGAATGACCTCCCAACTACAATAAGACACAACTATTTAATGCAAAAGTCATGTACTCTCTTAAAATTGAAATTCCACCTAGAAAGTGGAAAAGTATTATATTTTTATAAGTAATTTGATAAGATAATTTTCTCCATAAAATTATGCAAAGTTACGAAAAACCCATCCTTTAAATACAAAACTATATTAAAAGTTACATACTCCATGTTGAAAGATAAGGCATGCTTGATTGGGATCACAAAACGTAACTAAGAATAGGTGAATGAATCCAACAAAGGGTTAATTGAGATGGTGAAACATTGACTTTAGATGTAACCATGAGGCTTAACTAGCAATTGCACCAGATGTTGCAGAGGAAACGCCGTAAGGTGATAGCATATAAGACTAACTTATGATTTTTGACAACTATTAAAAGACAAAAACATATCAACAAAAGGAAAGAACCATGGTACGGTGAAATACAATATTGCTTTCTTGAGCCTTACAAATCATGATTCCTATGTTCAAGTTAAATACATTGTCTAATTATTCCAACATGAATGGCTCGTAAATAAAGAAATAGATGATGATGAAACCTTCGAAATTATGATCAGTGCCATTCATTTTCCTTTATATTTTTATTGTTTGTAGCAAGTCTCATGTTATCAACATCAGTTATGTCCTTCACATTTAATAAGCTAAGAAGATTCTTCTTACTTAATGATAAAAAAATAAGATATATGATGAAGAAGATAGTTGTGAACATGCCTTTGTGTTGAAGCAAAGCGTAAAAGGAATGCAAAGTTTTCATCACCAAAGAGACAAGAGATGCAGCCAAAGAGATCACAACTTCAAAGCATAAAGGAGAGGAAACTTCAGCCTCGGTATCAAATGCAAGTGTTATTATTGTGAAAAACTTAGTCCTTATGAAAAGGATTGTAGAAATGAAGTATGAATTTTCTCATGTAAAGCATGAAGAGAAGAGATATTCATGACACAAAAATAATGAGTAGAGATTCATGACATGAAAAGAATGAGTGGTTTTCCTAATTGAATGATATTAAAAGTTACCAAGAGAAAATTTCTTCAAGAGATGAGAAGATGGACATGGTCAAAAGTGAAGGAACAAGCCCAATGAAAGTGCCTAATGGAGGTGTTAAAGATGTGGAGTATGTGCGTACTGGGCCTAAATAAGAAAATGTAGACGACAAATACTAAAGCATCATTCCAATCATAAATAAGAAAATGTGTACAACAAATACTAAATCATCATTCCAAGATTAAATCTGATGGAAAGGGTTTGAAGAGGGAAAAATACAAAGTGGTTGCAAAATTTGTTGAAAGAGACCTTGACAGGTATACAGTTACACGAATAGGACAACAAGCATTGATGGCTAAAAAAATATCCAAAAATCAACTATGGCATGAAAGCTCAATAATCAACTATGGCATGAAAGCTCTAATTGACTATTATTGACCCACTCTCCAACAAATCCTCTTTCTCCTTTGCGAGAATATTACCTAGTGGCCAAAGGGTTCTTCTTCATGTTCTCTGTTATAGGGAATTCTTGAATGGAATCAAGAAGTTGATTCTTTAATAGAAGCAATGACTTTATGAGGGTTAGGGTTTTAGTGGATCTGCAATTTTGAAACCCCGAAGCTAGTGGAAACCTTTTTTTTTTCCAAGGAAAGACTTAGGTTGTGCCAAGCCAAAAATGGAGCATGGGAAGATAAAGATCAATAAAAGAGAGAATAAGATTTAGAGTTAGGTGACCTTCGACAGTTTGATAAAGAAATCCTGTGAGCTCTCGATGTTGTGCAATGTAGATGTGGTACCGCAATTTATCTAACTCATTGGTTACAATCTTTTGCTTTAGTTTTGACCCAATGCATTTAATGATTTTTTTTCCAAGTGAAATTTCATGCTTTTGAGTAAAACTTACAACCTTTTTCTTCAGTTTTGAACCAATGCATTTAATGATTTTTTTTCCAAGTGATATTTCATGCTTTTGACTAAAACTATGCAATGTAGATGTGGCACCACAATTTCTCTAACTCACTGGTTACAATCTTTTGCTTTAGTTTTGACCCAATGCATTTAATGATTTTTTTTCCAAGTGAAATTTCATGCTTTTGAGTAAAAATTACAATCTTTTGCTTTAGTTTTGATCCAATGCATTTAATGATTCTTTTTCCAAGTGAAATTTCATGCTTTTGACTAAAACTAATTTTTTTACAGAAATTTAGGCTAAATATTTTCATAATTTTATTAAAGAAAAACTTGCTGCCTAATTTATGATTAGAGTTATGCATATGCTTATATTTAAATATATACATATTTTCCACCAACCTATAATAGGTTTTCTTATATTTTTACCTAATAAAATTAATTGGGTCACAAATTTTTGGAGTTGTTAGCTATATATGAGGAATTAGTTAGTATAAACCACTCATTAAAATACCATTAATTTTTAATTAAAATAATGTAAATTTATGTAAGAAAAGAAAAACGTTTTTACTACCTCTATTATTTTTTCTCACTTTTTCCAATATTTTGTAAATTAGTATATTTACTACTCAGAAATTTCATGCTTTTGAGTAAAACTAATTTTTTAAAGAAATTTAGGCTAAATATTTTCATAATTTTACTAAAGAAAAACTTGCAACCTAATTTATGATTAGAGTTATGCATATGCTTATATTTAAATATATAAAGATTTTCCACCAACATATGATAGGTTTTTTATATCTTACCTAATCAAATTAATTGGGTCCCAAATTTTTGGAGTTGTTAGCTATATATGAGGAATTAGTTAGTATAAACCACTCTTTAAAAGACCATTAATTTTTATTTAAAATAATGTAAATTTATGTAAGAACAGAAAAATGTATTTACTACCTCTATTATTTTTTCTCACTTTTTCCATTATTTTGTAAATTAGTGTATTTACTATTCATAGAATTTTCATGCTTTTGAGTAAAACTAAAATTTTAAAAGAAATTTAGGCTAAATATTTTCATAATTTTATTAAAGAAAAACTTGCAAACTAATTTATGATTAGAGTTGTGCATATGCTTATATTTAAATATATAAATATTTTCCACCATCATATAATAGGTTTTCTTATATTTTTACCTAATAAAATTAATTGGATCCCAAATTTTTGGAGTTGTTAGCGATATATGAGGAATTAGTTAGTATAAACCACTCATTAAAAGACCATTAATTTTTAATTAAAATAATGTAAATTTATGTAAGAAAAGAAAAATGTATTTACTACCTCTATTATTTTTTCTCACTTTTTCCATTATTTTGTAAATTAGTATATTTACTACTCATAAAAATTTCATGCTTTTGAGTAAAACTAAATTTTTAAAAGAAAAATATTTTCATAATTTTATTAAAGAAAAACTTGCAACCTAATTTATGATTAGAGTTATGCATATGCTTATATTTAAATATATAAATATTTTCCACCAACATATAATAGGTTTTTTTATATTTTTACCTAATAAAATTAATTGGGTCCCAAATTTTTGGAGCTGTTAGATATATATGAGAAATTAGTTAGTATAAATCACTCATTAAAAAACCATTAATTTTTAATTAAAATAATGTAAATTTATGTAAGAAAAAAAAATTACTATCTCTATTATTTTGTAAATTAATATATTTACTACTCATAGAAAAACTGTAATTTTTCAATTGAAATATTCTAAATTTATGTAAGCTATTAAATCTATATAAAAATATTTTCAATTGAAATATTGTAAATTTATGTACAAAATGTATCAAAGGCTTTTTATTACTAATAAAAATATAGTAAAATTTTAAATGGTATTACTAATCCAATCAAATTACTTTTTCCAACAAAAAATTAATATATTATTAAAATTATTTCAATAAATAACAATCCAATGGTAGGTTTACCCATTTCTTTATTGCACTATATTAGTAGACTTTCATTGAGTTATGGAATTTTTTTAGCCTTACTTATAACAGAGATGCTACATTAGTGAGCATGTGATTTTTGGAAAAATGAGCCTATGCAGATAAGGGTTCTCGTTACAAAATTTAAAAAAAAATAGTAACTTAGGAAAAAAAACAAATAATGAAATTTAAATTTTTTTTGGGCATTGTAAGCATTGTAATTGTGGTAGTAACATAATAACCTATCTTAATATTGTAGGCAAAATATGACAAGTAAAACTGTTCATTTATAGTTACCCAATACTTCACACGGTCCCTAAAAGCTCGAAAACATTCTTCTGCAAACAAGCAGAAATCCTCTCTGAAAGAAAGAAAGAAACAGAAAATGCTCAAATATGTATTTCCATATTTTGAAAAAGTCAAACAAATATTTATGACAGGATGAGTGAATCTTACACGACATTTTCGCTAAGGAATCCCATATACTCGTCTTCCATAACTTGTGGTAAGTCCCAATGAAAGAGTGTAATGAAGGGCTCTATATCTGCAATGCAAAGGCCATACACAGGTTTTATAAATAGTGAGATATATATTTCTTTTCAACGGAAAAATTTGCACTCTTTGACTGGTAGATTTATCAATTTTCCGTGGACAACATAATTGGATCTACTAACTCATCCATTGAAACTGAAATTATATATATATATATATATATATATATATATATATATATATATATATATTGAAGGAAAGAGCAGCACAATTGAAACAGTAGCTAAATTGCAGATGAAACCAATACATTAAAAATCCAAAATACGAACTTCTCAACTTTGAACTCCAGTCCACAAATGTCGTAGATCATAGAGGGCTTGTGAATGATTTCTCTGATACCATTATTGAGAAGCTCGTTTATGAGATTATTGTAACAAGCGATCCCTTCTTCATTCACTCTCCACGTCTTGGAGAGCCCACTATAGAAACAATTAATTACAGAGTTATTAAAGAAGATGAAGGAGGAAAATAGAAAAAAAAGGGCATTTCTTCTGCTTACTAGGAAAGATGCGCGACTAGGAAACAGAAAAACAAGATGCACGACCAGGAAATAGAAAAACGATAAACGTCCATTCCCATATATTTTAGGCGTTGAACATCTCCCTGCACATCATTGCAAATAATTGAAATTACAAAATAAATAATAATATTTACTGTAACCTGGGGCTGAATGGTAAGGCAAGCCATGTAGATTTAAATATTTCCATACTGACTACAATACAAAGGGTCTTCTGCAGTTGGTTTTACCACCAACACAAGCGAGCAATGGTATGCTGATAGATACGTAATGCTGATGGATAGGTAATTTGAAACGACAGAGCAATTACCTTGCAACTGTTCTGCAACTGCTGCCACCTGTTAGTGTTAATCAATGGTTGTGCATAATCTAATCGTCTAGCATAGGATCTATGGTACATATTAGGACAGAAAGGCATTTAGCAAAGTTGTTTTCAAATAATAACGCCTTACGGCGTAAAAATATTGATACGAAATAATAACATAGGAAAAAGTTCTTAAAAATAGAAAAAATTCTATTAACAAATAAATGCCTAATATATATGTTTCTTTTTTAACATATAAATAAATGCGTGATATGATCTTATTAAACATATTTTTATATGTAACCAAATTATGATTATCTCATTAAAATTTAATTAATTATATATTATTATTAATTTAATTAAAATTAAATAATTATTTTAATATTATCTTTAAAGTGTTATAGAAATTATTATTATACTAATTTCATTAATATATATATATATATATATTTGGTGGGGAGGGGTCATTTTGGCCCTAAAGAAAAAATAGTTTTGCAGTATGCATGGGACCTTAGAAGAGCTTCAAATAACCATGTGGAGTTTCTAGCTTTATAGAAGGGTCTCGAGTTTGCGCTTGAATGAGCAATTAAGCAATTCATTGTCTATAATGACTCTTTATTAATCATTCGCCAATTTACAAAGACGAAAAAGACTATTTGTTCTCTTTCCCCTCCCTTGATACAAAGGATCCTCACCACAATGTCAAATTTCGAGTACAGGTAAATTTCTATCATATCTATAGATATTTACATTCAAATGATAATGAACAAGCAGAAAGGGGCCAATATAAGCCAAGGGATAATTGAGATTAATGCAAGGCTAAGATTATCTCCAGTCCCCTAAATGAATATAAATAATTATGCTATATGGCTCGTTGGGTAACGATTTAATATCTCCACTCCCCAGACTTTGATTTTGTATGGAATCTCTAGAGGCTTTTGTCTCAATATATTAGTGGATTGTTGGGCCCATCCCTGGCTGGACTTTCTCATTCTTCGATCTCCTCCTTGCATGGATCTTCACTTGTGTATTGTTTTGGCGAACATGTGGCACTCACCTTCGGATATGTTCGCCTTTTGTTGCCTTGTCTATTTATTTCACCATGGTTCATAGTTATCACATATTTTCTTGGTTGCGACGTCTACTTTGGAATGTCTAAAGATGGATTTAATTCCTCTGATCTGCGTGGGTTGTAAGTCATTTCCCTTCTTCCTAGTGAGAACTTCGTAGTGATATGGTCTTAGTGGTTTCATATCGACTCGTGCCATGGTTTGAGGTCCAATTATATATGGTTACCTGGGGATAGTCAGTTTCACAACTTGATCTAGCAGGTTCATGTTGTCAATAGTCAAAACTTCATTTATGTTGTTTGTGGCACTCTCATTCATCCTTTACCTTGGTTTGGTTGGTATTTTCTTGCTCTCTTTTGTGCTTCGAGTTCCATGGATGGGATGACTAATAGATCTAATCTTCAAAATGTCTCTAGCAAAACAAAGCTTATTGATAAGCTCTCGGGCTTTATACAGGTTTTGGTCACCACAATTAACAACTTGGAATATTTGATTGAGTGTCACCGCTATTTTAGTATACCTTGGGGGATAACATGGGGTATAGAGGGAGGTAACTAAGGAAATAATGTGATGTAATAATTTAAGGATGATAAATAAATGAGACATAGTTAATAAATAAAGTGGTTAACCCAGATTATGCAAGGGACCACAAGTAGTTAGGGAATAATGAGATAATGTAATATTCCCAATTAGCCCAAGCTAATGGGAATATTCAATTTTGTTTTATTTTTCTGTTTCATGAATAAATGTGTAAGGGAGGACAATAAAAACTCCTAAAACAACAAATAAATCAATGCCACATGTGAACAAGGTTAAATCTGGGCTAACTAAATGAGCACCCTTAGGTGTGAAAGGGGATAAATGCTTTGACTGGGTCAACCATGACCAAATCAATAGCATTGTCTAGAAGGATTGATCTTCATTAATGCACAACGCAGTTTTAGTTGGAGGTGGCACAAATGAAAGGAGCCATTTCATTGAAGGTGGTTTAGGGTTTGCAAGCTCTCAAATTATAAAAGGAAGAGGATGGTAGCATGAGAACATTATTGATGTGATTACATTTTTTAGAGTATATTGCCTGTTTAGATATTTCTCATTCTCCTTGCTGTTTAGCAGAGAATAGTGCTATTTAGCACAAGGATTTCCTGTTTAGGAATCCCAACTCTTTCCTTGAGGGGCCTCAAGGGAGAGCTTTGCTTTTCTTGTCCACTATCAAGCTGAAGGCCAAGCTTCTTCTTCCAACTACAACGCAGATCCTGTTGAGGGTTTGGTTGTATTTGTAAGCTGCAGCAAGTGGAGGCTAGATCTACTTAGATCTAGACCAATCTAGTGCCTCTTTTTAGTGGGAAAGTCTTCTATTCCATTGGCAAGAGTGTATTGGATCATTGGAGCATTAGATCCACATCTTGGCACCAGGCCAAACTTATCTTAAACCCTACAACGCAATTTTTCTTCCAGATCTGCGTTTTTCTGTAGGTACGGTTGCAGGTACTTTTGGCATAACATTTTGGAGGAGTCTTTCTTATTTGTTGGGGATCTGCCCTTCACCTTTAAGATCCATTGTAGAGGGTCATTCTATTGTATACATCAGATTAGATCTAAATACTATTGTATAATCTTTAGAATTTCTGAAGCTTTCTGTAAATCTACAGCTTTGGATCTCATATCTACTCCATGTATTGCTGAAAACCCCAAGGGGTATTTAAAGTAGAGACTCTGACTGTTCATGCATTATTTTTCTCTAGATCTAAGTTGTAATCAACAGTTTTTGCAGCGTAATAAAAATAACATTGTCAAGGAAGTTTCTGCTCAATTGCATGGTTGTTGCACCTCTTTGTGATGATTTTTCTTCATTGGAGACTTCTATTTCCTGTTCTACATTGTATGGGCTTCATTGTACATCTGATTTGCTGTTATAAATGATAAAGAAGGGTCTCCATATTGGCCTCCTGCAAATATCTTTATGAACCGTGTTATTTTTTGCAGTATTATTTAATACTGCTGCATGTTTCCCTTTTTGGGATATTACAGTGGTATCAAAGAAATCATATTGGCACAACCTGTGCATTCTAAGAAGCCAATATGTCTTTTCATGTAAGGAAAAGACTGAAGAATAAGATTGATTACTTAGAAGACAAAGAAGACAAGGGTTAAACCCCTTTATTTGGAAGAATGAAAGGGAAAGAGTTCTCAAAAACTCTGTTCCAAAATATGCATGAGTTGAAAAGTGAAATCAGGGGAATGAGGAATGAAACACTTGCAGATCCTTTGCAGATATTTGCACCTGAAGAAAGCCCCAATTCTTCATCTTATGTGTGTGAGAATTCAGCCACACAACCACATCTACAATGTTGTAGCATGCCTAAGAGAAGAAGCAGAAGGAGAGACACCAAAAGAGGAGACTCTTGGTGACTATCTCCAAGAATATGAATCTCAGTCTAAAAGATTCAGAGAGCATCTAATATTTCCGGAGTTTTGTCAACTCAAAGAAGAAAGAAGATCCAGCATATACAAGAGAAGAAGAGGGTGCATGCAACGCACTTTGGGTAGAACCTTTCTACCTACATTTGATGGATCACCTAACAGCTTAGCCAAGTCTTGGGTAAAGAAACTGGACACATATTTTCAGCTGCATCAAGTTTTAGAAGAAGAAGCCATAAGAATAGCAGCGCTGCACCTCCAAGGTAAGGCTTATGCCTGGTGGTTATTTGAATCTTCTTCATTGAGAAATGTAAACATCTCTACTTATGCAAAGTTCACTAGGAGGTTAGTAAAAATATTTGATGTTGAGCCATCTGAAATTTCTTTAGGTAAGAAAACTAAGCCCAAGAATTCATAACCTTTGCATGAGATGGAAGGATCCATGAAGATAACTCCATTTCAGAACATTATTGAAAGGGTTAAAGATCTGCTACATGATTTACCAAGGGCAAAGGCCCCACTTCAGCAAGAACATTTTTCTCAAGAGGAAGACATGAGTGTTCTTTTTTCAAGAAGAGATCAAGAGAAAGGATCTCCTATTGATGAGGCATGTTCCATTGATGAGGAGGAGAAAGGAGAAGAGCTAAAAAGTCCCTCCAGCGTTGTGACAGCAGGAGGAGATCTATTTTTATTGGGAAATGGAGATGAAGCCATTGCTTCCACTAAGAGGGCTCTTGTATCTTTGCAAGAAGGCCCCAAGGATCTTACACATGAAGAGAATGAGCAGCATGTGTCTATGATGATAGATAATGAGACAAAACAAAGGAGGGAGTGTGTTCCAACATTGCATTCAGTTTTGGGAACACACACTATGACAGATCAGTCCTTTGTGATCAAGACTCTTGACACCAAGGAGATGATGTGTGTTCATGAGTTAACTACATCTAAAGGGAGCACCTTAGACTGTGAGCTCTTGCAGAAGGTGGGTGAAGGAGAGAAGATGAAGGATCCCAACGTTGATATGATGGGAGGTGATCCTCGATTACATGGAGAAGAAGATGGGGAAGTTGCTCCACTCAAAAGCACTCTTACATCTATAAAAGTGATGCCCCATTATCATGAGAATTCCACACAAAAATTAGAGATGGATTTGCGCAGTGGAAGCAATCATAAGTTGTTCCCATCTGTTGTTCACATGGGAATTAGCCATGAGACATCATTATCTTGTGGTATACCACCTAGGAAGCCACATCATTTAGATTTAGTGAAAGATGCTTCATGCATTGATGCTCCTTTCATAGAACCAAGGGAGGATGGAGCACTAGAAGACCATACTACAGCGCTGAGAGTATGGGGAAGGCTCAAGGAGAGGGAAATTATTTTTCCCTTGTCACCATTATCTATTATTTCATCTCATACTGCGCTGAGAAAAGATGCTGCGAGGAAAAATGACACCATCATGAAGCAAGGAAGGAAATCCTTGAATCAGGAGACAAAATTGTTTGGAGAACACTCTTCCATACATGATGAGAGATGATGGTCACACATGCATACTTGGGCAAAACCAAGGAGATTTGGATAGATGATAGCCTTCCATGGGAGACTAACTTCCAAAAACTTCCATTTTCCTTTGAGCATGTGCATATGAAAGAAGAGCAACAAGGAAGGAATGACAACCTTCCACCTTATACCTTTGGCATGGGAAATGTCAAGGAGGAGAGTAGCAACATGGCATACATTTCAAATGACACATTATCAGTGCTGTCATTGTTGGGAAAATTAGATCCATATTGGAAATCCCAACTGCTGGTGGAATATTCTAAGGATCTTCACACTTGCATGGTTCTTGATGACTTGCTACATGATGAGAGCTATTCAATCCTAGATGGAGTCATCTATAATCATGGTAGGATCTTCTTGTCTAGAGCCTCCAAGCTCAAGGAGAAGTTACTACAAAGGGCTTATGAGGAGTTCTATTTCAGCCACACATATTCTATGAAGCTCAACAACATCATCTTGAGGAGCTACTATTGGGAGGGCTTTGAAAAAGAACTATATCAACATTGTCAAAGATGCATTAACCTTGTGGAGATGGATCAACAACATGACTCTATGAGAGAGTTGAATCAGCTCTCTTTTTCTCCTTTTGGGGGAGAGAATAGATCTATGCACCACTCCACTGATAGGAGGAGGATTGTTGGTGAAGAACATGCTCTTGTTACACATGTCTTATATTCTGGTTTCATGCATTCTTCCACTATGTTTTTGCAGGCCATGACTCCAAGGAGGAGTATTATGTCTTGTAAGCCTCATGGCCAATATTAGGCCACACAAATTTCTGAATTTGGCCACTCCCTTGGAAGGAAAAGGGAGATTTTGCAACATGATGGGTGCTTCCCTAAGGCACCAAATATATCTCACACATTCAGCTATGGTGAGATGGTATGGACAACAAGTAAGTGGTGGGAAAACCACTTACCATATCTAGATCTGATGCAGGCAGGAGATGCACTGCGTTAGTACCACATGTGGGACTATGACCCACCTCCATGTGCATAAATTTCTATTTGTATGTACATTTTTTTGATCCCCTATATTGATGATGTACTTGTACTTTTTATGGGGATGTATGGAGGAAGGAGGGAAGGTATGCCTGTGCCCTATGGGATGGATACTCTCCATATACTTCATGTTTCATATTTCGGAGAGAGCATTGGGCAAACCATGTTTGTTTCATGTGATCTATTCTCTCCTTATGGGATGAGCTATTTGCATCTCATGAGAACTTTGGAGGAGCAAGTCATGGATGGATGGTTTGGTGAACGCTTGGCTTATGGAGGAAGCTTAACTCATGTTGGTCTCAACAAGGAAGGAGGAGAAGTGTTGTAGCACTCACCTTATCAGTTGCTTGAGGAAAAGAAACAGTTTGGAGGGGAGGACTGTAATATTCCCAATTAGCCCAAGCTAATGGGAATATTCAATTTTGTTTTACTTTTCTGTTTCATGAATAAATGTGTAAGGGAGGACAATAAAAACTCCTAAAACAACAAATAAAACAATGCCACATGTGAACAAGGTTAAATCTAGGCTAACTAAATGAGCACCCTTAGGCGTGAAAGGGGCTAAAGGCTTTGACTGGGTCAACCATGACCAAATCAACAACGCTGTCTAGAAGGGGTGATCTTCATTGATGCACAACGCAGTTTTAGTTGGAGGTGGCACATGTGAAAGGAGCCATTTCATTGAAGGTGGTTTATGGTTTGCAAGCTCTCAAATTATAAAAGGAAGAGGATGGTAGCATGAGAACATTATTGATGTGATTACATTTTTCAGAGTATATTGTCTGTTTAGACATTTCTCATTCTCCTTGTTGTTTAGCAGAGAATAGTGTTGTTTAGCACAAGGATTTCCTGTTTAGGAATCCCATCTCTTTCCTTGAGGGGCCTCAAGGGAGAGCTTTGCTTTTCTTGTCCACTCTCAGGCTGAAGGCCAAGCTTCTTCTTCCAACTACAACGTAGATCCTGTTGAGGGTTTGGTTGTCTTTATAAGCTGCAGCAAGTGGAGGCTAGATCTACTCAAATCTATACCAATCTAGTGCCTCTTTTCAGTGGCAAAGTCTTCTATTCCATTGGAAAGAGTGTATTGGATCATTGGAGCATCAGATCCACATCTTGGCACTAGGCCAAACTTATCTTAAACCCTATAGCAGAGTTTTTCTTCCAGATTTGTGTTTTTATATAGGTATTGTTGCAGGGACTTTTAGCATAACATTTTGGAGGAGTCTTTCTTATGTGTTGGGGATCTGCCCTTCACCTTTAAGATCCATTGTAGAGGGTAATTCTATTGTATACATCAGATCAAATCTGAATACTATTGTATAATATTCAGAATTTCTGAAGCTTTTTGCAGATCTGCAGCTTTGGATCTCAGATCTACTCCATGTACTTCATGTATTGCTGAAAACCCCAAGGGGTATCTAAAGTAGAGACTCTATAGTGTATGGATCTGTCATAGATCTGACTGTTCATGCATTATTTTTCTCTAGATCTAATTTTTAATCAACAGTTGTTGCAGCATAATAAAAATAACGCTGTCAAGGCAGTTTCTACTCAATTGCATGGTTGTTGCACCTCTTTTTGAGGATTTTTCTTCATTGGAGACTTCTATTTCATGTTCTACATTGTATGGGCTTCATTTTACATCTTATTTTCTGTTATAAATGATAAATAAGGGTCTCCATATTGGCCTCCTACAAATATCTTGATGAACTGTGTTATTTTCTGCAGTATTGTTTAATATTGCTGCATGTTTCCTGTTTTGGGATATTATAGATAAGCCCATTGTATTAGATGTCTAGTATCGAGAGACCCATGGTAATTACCCATGATATTGTATGTATGAAACCTATATAGAGGCTAGAGACTATTCATTGAGACATCTCGAGTATTGTTTGTATTAACAGACATTAGTTTGTGGAGTAATCTCCTTCCTTAAGGAGTAGTTGTATGGTGTTTCCCTACCTCAATGGTTTGATATTAATAAAAATCTGAAGCTTTTATCATTCATTGTGTTATTATTTTGGCATATTAGTATGTTTTATATATTTCCAGGCTAGATATATTACAAGTGGTATCATAGCTCTATCTTGGGCAAAGCATGGATTTTTTTATTTTTTTTTAGCAGAAATGTTTTGAGGAAAATAGTGGGCGGCGAGTTCGCAGAATAGATATGAAAATTTTGGTGCCAATTTCTCCAAAAGAAAATTGCATATCTGAATTTCTTGCGGAAAAACACCCAATTTCAAAAAGAAACTCGATTGAATCTGAGTCTGGATGAGGGAGATATTGCTGATTCAAAATCAACTATTTTGGAGAAATTTTTCTGACGAGAAATCGTGGAAAGCGACTCTCTAGTAATTTTTTTATAGTTTTATGTGAAAAAAATGAAGAAAATAATTGCATATCCGAGCTCGTCTTGAAAAATCATGTAATTAAAAAAAAACTGGTTGAATTGGAGTTCGGATGAAAGAGATATCATTGATTTAAAATCAGTTCTTTTTCATAATTTTGTGTGACAACCGGATATTTGCAGCGTAGATCTACATTCAAAAATTCCCCATCTCGTGATTCCAATCACATGGGAAGATGCGTAATGGGCATTCCATTTCCAAAAATAGGTTATAATAAGGATTTTGAGTTATACTGACCAAGTTATGCCATTTTAAATTTTCGCCAAAGTAAGTGAGTTTGTTCAAAACCCTTACTATATTTTAAGGGTTCTAGCAAGAATTTTTTTACAAGAAAATATGATGGTCCTACTATTGAAGGATGCCTAAAATATAACAAGTCAGTATGCCCAAAATATTGATGATCTAGACCATGGCTTTATTTCAAAGATGAGGCTAACATATGGGTGTACTCACTTAACTATGATAAGATGTATGCATTTTCCGACACAAAATTTGAAAAAGTCCTTTTGGAAAAATGGTCTCATGATAGAAGAAAGGACAATGAGACACATAAGGGGTTATTTTTTGTTGGTATCTCCTTATTACAGGTTCATGGATGTATTCGGAAAGAGAAGCTTATTGTGTCTATCAATCCTATTTGCAATCATAATTTTATCAATGTTAATTTGGTAATAAAATTACAAGTTCCAACAAAACATATTGCAAACACACAGGTTGATAATGAGAATATTCAAATTTATAAGGATTTAAATATTTTTATGGATAAGTATGTGTTGCATTCTGATTTTTATACTTCAGATATGGATAGTGTGGATGTTTTTTTGGGATAACCTTGGATGGAATCCGTTGGTACTGTCAATATTAATGTGTAGAAGAAATTCTTGAAGCTCTGTTATAAAAATAAGAAAATTACATTAAAGGATATTTCCATCAGTAAACAGGTAGAGTCCAAAGACTACACCCAAGCAAAAAAATATACAGGTACTGACACATCAAATGAGGAGTTTGTACTAGAAGTAATAATGGAAGACAAGAAACAAAAGCATACAACACAAAAGGAACTCAATACCGCTCAGGCTCCATCGGGTGGAAAATTGAATAAAGATACACCATCAGTTAAAACTTCAGCATATCACCACCCACACCACCCAGCAAGACAAAAACCAACAAGGTGGAAAATAATTAGCAACAAGGATGGAAACCCCTCGAAGACACACAAAGAGGTGTGACGAACCACCCACAACACGTCAACACAGAGGAACTATAAGAACCCGCTTCCATCTCAAGAAAGAGAGGAAATGGTTAGATCGAGTGTTCACCTTTCTCTTGGATGGCCAGATGCACATGCATGGTACTAGTGGACTACTCTTTTGAGCAGATCTTATTATTTGTATTCTTCTCATATTCAGGGACAAAACATGCTTAAGGGGGGTGTAATGTAGTATACCTAGGGGGGTAATATGGGGTATAAAAGGAGGTACCAAAGGAAATAATGTGATGTAATAATGTAAGTGGTGAGCCCTGGTATTGCACCAAGAGTGTTGCAACTCCCAAGGGATAATCATCTTTACTTATCAAGTAGGGGTTTGTACAAACTTAGAGGTGACAATGTTATATGCACAACAGATGGATTCTACTCATGCCACCCTCAACTAGGTCTTCTGGACAGTAGTAATTCTAGGCCATTCCTTCTACTTGATTAAAGTGCATCTAGGTAATATAATACAAGTAATTTCTTCTAATATAAGACAACGAGAGTGTCTATCAAACTTCTACTTGCAATTGACATTGAAAGCAAAGCATAAACAGTTAATCTAGTTGCAGAAAAAGGAAATTATGTTATGGGTAATCATCATCTAGTTGTCTATTAATTTGCAGTAACGAAACTATTCTATCATCACACACTTCATCAAAGCATAAACCAACTCCTATCTATTGTTTCATTCAACTTGTACTTTCATGTGAAATTCAATCTAATTCTGAAATGAAATAAAACACTAATGCCTACTATGTTTTTGCAACAAGGAAGGAGGGAGATTTGGAGTGGCCTAAGGGTCTCTTCTGACCATGAATTCAGAGATGGGGGTCAAATTCATCCTACTCTAGGTTTAGAAGGAAAAAAGGAGCTAAAATGGAGTGAAAAGGGTGACCTATAGTGCTGCTACAGGATGTTGCTACATGATGTCCTGTAATTGCTACAGGAAGTCCTCAAGTGCTACAGGAAACATGCTGAGAGGGTTTTAAGGATGAAAGAGGTGCAAGGAAGGTGTGGAAAGGTGAGAGAAGGTGGAAAGGGGTGAGGGATATGTGACCAACAGCTCCAACCAAAGGCATATCCCTTGGGAGGCTTATTTTGCACTTAGAAGGCTACTCACGGTGGTGGTGAAGGTGATTTCACAAAACAAGGTTTTGGTGAAAGATTTGGAGGTTGGAGAGAAGAAGGATGACTGTGATGAAAAGGGTCATTTCCCTACAAAATTAGATATCCCTTCAGTCACTAAAAAAATTCATGCATCAATTATTGACAAAATAACATGTTAAACAGTGGAGATGATGAGTTGAATGGAAAACCCTACTTAACCTATGCTAAAATATGATATAGGAACAAAACCAACTTACAACTTACAATAAGCATATTATGAGCATGATAATCACACTATCTAAAATTCCAATAAATCATGAACAAACTACTTTTGATCTGTGGTTGGAGATCCTCCTCCTCAAGCTCCCATGAGAGTGGTGAGAAAGAGAGGCTACAAGCACAATTTTGATGGATTTTTGCTGCTACTAGAATGAAAAGAGACTAAACAAAATGTTGAAACATAAAGAGAGAATATAAATACACAAGTGGGAATTAGCCAATGGGTTGGGCCCTAATGCAAAAGCATCATCCCTCTGAGACTAAATCAATGATGGAACAAGAAATTTCTCATTATCATTGCATAAAAAAGTCAAGTACATCATATGACAGTAAAAAATAACACTAAATCAGATCTCAAGAGCTACCTAGTTGAATAAAAAGTTTGAATCATAATGAGCTCTTGCATATGCTTATTTATACATATGGGTAGCTACCAACAACTCCCTAAAAAGTAGGAATAAGTCCTCCTTGATCTCGAGAAGAGTGAAGATTGGATCATAACTGTCACTTTGCTTGGCTTCCTTTTCCTTCGAGTTGCTGGGAGAGATCTAGATGTGATATTGGCTAATTGAGAGAGTTAAGGAGGTGGAAGAAACTCCTACAATCTCTCCATATTGTCTGCTCCAAGACCTTAGGTGGAAAAGATCTCAAAAATGGTTTCATTTCATGCAATTAGTTCATATTAGGCAACAAGACATGGAAAACATCATACACCTTTCTCATTAAGCATAATATGACAAAAATGTAAATAAATGTGAGAAAAAGGTAACTTAATAGCTGAAGTATGGAATTTTAACCCCTTAAAATATACCTAATGATGGGTCTCATCATCACCCCCCTACTAAGATGGTTTCTCATCCTATAAGAAAATAAGTCCTCCTTGCTAATATCTTTCAAAGCCCTAGTGGCCTCTCTGACATCCCAAGGTAGAAAAGAGAGACTGCCTTCTGGTGGGTGGAATCCTGCATTCCTTTTTGCCTCGGCCCACTCCTTTTGTTCCTATATATGGTCTATCCATTCATGCAGCCCCAACAAAAAAGGTGGGATGAAATTCAAGCCTATCCATTGTATCTTCATTCTCTGCATAACTTGTTTGTATAAGGGTTCTCTCTCCAATGCATTCTTCATTCTCTTAGGATAATGATATTCCCTCAACTGTAGGCGAAGTGGTAAGGTATTACATATTATTTAGCATGCCTGCAAACTCTCTTCTCCTAGAAAACTAGATATATCATAAAAGTTTGCAATGGCCTGACCTTGTGTCTCAATGTATCTAGGTTCCAGTACATCATCATTTGAGATGATGATTACTAATGACCCCCATGGGGCTTATTAGTTCTACTCTTATTTGTATAGGTTCTCTCTCTTCTCTTGCCATGACTCTTTTAATCTTTGCTACTCTTTATTTTTCATGTGATATCCAATATGCTAAAGCCATTAATTGCATATCACCCAACCTGGAATTTGGGTCCAAATTGTTCATATCACTGAGAATGAGGTTGTGCATATAAAATTTAGCCATTTTATCCCTCTCTCCTACACTAGAGTATCTGCAGAAATCAATGAACTATCTATAGTTTTCAAAGGGTAGGGAGCCGTGTTGCGCTAAGTTTTTGATTTGGAATTTTAACCGTTTCTCCTTGAGATAAAATGCATAGGACTTTGAAGGTTTTATATACTTCATGGCCTCCATGCAAAGGCTGGAATAATGGCAGGTTGGTTGTCCTTTTCCTGTAGCTGCCCCTACAACCTCATACTCTCTTCTTGTATTGATTGCAGTTTCTCTTTCACCACAAATTCTCTGAGCCTTACATCAACTAGCTCTTTTTGCATTTCAAGGAGCCTTTCTTCCATCAAACCCACATCCCAAACATTTTTTTATTTGGTTATCTGCATCCATCTGTGGGTGCACCCTCTTTCTATCTCCAAATCATGTAGGAGGGGGATTGTGAATTTTTTAGGGATTAGTCTTTCTCCCTCAATGAACTTGTAATAGGATCCCAAATTAGGTTGTGGGGTAGGCTCCTGAAATATTGTGATTATTTTTTCAAAGGTTTGTGGGGAGGCTATTGTATTTTGGAGTTGGTTTTCAACTTGTACCCCCTCTTGCACATATTGTCCTTCCATTTATGCACTCTACCCTTCAATTTTTGCCTTTTGTTCTTCCTGTTGCACATCCTTCTCTTCTTGTAGCATCTTGCGTGTTTCCTGTAGCATGCTCTATCTTTCCTGTAGCATGCTTTGTTTTTCATGTAGCACTTCCTTTCCTTCTTTTGGGGTGTCAATGGGTGCTTCTGGTTGCTTGAAGGGTGTTTCTATAGTGATGTACCTCCCTACATAGGCTATGGGAGTCTTGGATTTTTTCTTTGGATAGGTTACCTCCTCGAGATTTCCCTGAGATTGTCTTAACTCTTCTTTCTTACCTCAGGACCCTTAAATGGTAACTGGAACTTTTAGGGGAGTCTCGTGTCTCCCTTGTCTCACTCTAATACTTTTCCTTGTTTTAAAGTAAAGAGGGTTTTTTCTTGGCCTCTTATTCTTGGATTTCATAGGAGCGTCCAAGGTAACTAAAGTGGCAGCCACCTCATCCTCAGTGTTCCCTGGTGGCAGACTAGTTTTCTTAGGGGATATCTCAGTTTCCTTTGGTTCAGTGATCTGTTTAGGACTCAGGGCCTCTTATTCTAGCTTTTCCTCCTTTTCTTCCTCATCATATCCTTCTTCTACCTCTACCTCTTCTTCTTTCTCTTCATCTATTTCCATTTGGATTGTCCTCTCTGTCTCTTCTTCCTCTAATCTGGTGTCTCTACCCCCATTGCTAGATACAGGGGTTTCCCCAGGAGTAATTCTCTAGGTTCCCATTAGTGCCTCTCTATCCATATATCTGAACAGGGACCACGGGACAAGAATTCTTAAGTTGTTTATGGAATCCTCCACTATCAGCTTAATAAGGCCATGATGGGCTAAGTGTTAATGCTTCACTTCTCTGACTTTCTTGTTTAGGTCACTGATGGAATGGAGGAATTAAGGTACATTTAATATTTGGTTAAGAGGAAAATTTTCTTGGTATCTAATCTCATGCAATAGCCTAAAGTGATATCTATATATTACACTTAATATGCCTTCACATGAGATGTATCTTAATATGTTAAAGGCTACCTCATCCCATGGGTAAGGAAAACTTTCTTTCCTAACCACATTTTTATCTTCCACATGTATCTCCCTGGGCCTAAAGAAAATTTTATTTTTAGTGGCACTAGAGGCCCTGTCTTCCCTATTCCATTTGATGCCTAGGGGCAGTGTGGTTACTCTATTGATAACTTTAGGACTTATGGTAATGGATAACCCTCTTATTACAATGGTGGCAGTGAAAAATTCATTATCACATCCCTTTAACAATTCAAAGAAGCCTAACCATTGATGTCTCCTAAATATATTTGCTACAGGAGGGTGAAAATGAATCATTATGGTGTCTTTAGGTTCTCTTTTGTTGAACCCACCCCACATCTCTTCTTACTGTTCTTGATGAGGTGTAGGAAAGGTGTTCCTTTTATGGCCTTAGTGTTTAGTTTAGTGGTAGAAGAGGGTCACAAAGCTTCTTATCACTCCAATTATATGTACTAAACCTCTATTTCCTTCACACAAAACCCTTCAATTTCACAATTTTATTACTAATGACTGCAAATATTTTAGGATAAATTGTGTGAAATTATGATGAAAAGGTGAGGTGATGGAAACTTACTTCTGAAACTAATGCTCTGAGCTGAAAAGTGGGAATTTCCTGAACCAATTGGGCCTTTGGTTGCATGCATATACCTCCTTTTTCCTCCTATAACACTCCTAGGCTCTTCCTATAGCAGTCACATGACTTCTTGTAGTAGTTACAGGACTTCCTATAGCATTGTCCTATAGCAGCAGTGGGTTGGGCTTCGGAGCTTCTCACTGTAACTTCCTGTAGCACCTCAGGAACTTCCTGTAGTAGCACAATAAATTTCTGTAGCACCACAAGGAGGGTTATTTTTTTATATTTTCGAGCCCATAGGATGGTGTAGAGGGATGAAAAGGTGATTTGTGGTACTGGAGAGAGAGTTTATGGATGGAGGGGTGAAGAGGAGTGGGAGTATTTCCTTGCTTTATGACCATGCCATGCCATTTTTTAGAACCCTAAAAGACATAAAAAAAGGTCAGTAGTCATGGTGTCATCTCACCTTCTTGTCTTTGCTCTTTTCTTTTATTTTTTTCTCTCTTTTTTTTGTTTTTCCAAAGAATAGTGGGTTGCCTCAGAAGAGGTTTTCAACCCACCAGCTAGCCCTGGGTGCCTCAAAGAGGTCTTCACTCAGGGATCTTTTGTTTTTTTTGTTTTTCTCTTTTTTTTTTGCTCCAGGACTACCTCAGAGAGGTTTTCAATCCTGGAGTTGGCCTTGGAGGCCTCATGGAGGTTTTCACCCAGGCCTATTTATTTTATTTTTTTATTATTTTTTCTTTTCTCTAGGAGGATTGTGGGCTGGAAGCTATGAGGCTTCCAATTACATTTACTTCCATGTTGACTGTGTTGATGAACTCTCCCTTATACATGGGCTTCATGTATACGTTTAGCATATAACCATTGAAAAATAGAGGGATCCCCTCCTCATCAATGGTTTTAATCTAAACATCCCCATTGTCATACCATTTCTATATCAGTTATGGGCCTAACATCTTGTCATCAAATTCCCTTTAAATTCCTTGAACCTAGATTCATATAGAAAATCCCAATATACTTCCTGGAATATTTTCTCCTTGATGTGCCTATCATGCCAAACCTTCCTTTGTAATTGTATGGCTTCAGTGTTGAGGAGGTCCTACATTATGAATTCATCTAAGCCACTGAGTTGAAGCAACATTTATTCGTGTGCCCTTGTGACATCCAAATCCAATTGGGCTTCCATTCTGAGAGTTTTATATTCAAATTCAATAGAAAGAAAATCTTTCTTCCCATAAAATAGATCATATGGAGTGAACCCAATAGTTGTCTTCCAGGTGGTATTATAGGCCCAAGTTGCCTCCACTAATCTGTCTACCCAATATTTCCTATTTCTGCTCACTACCTTGGTGAGGATGCTTTCCAGTGCTCTATTGGTAACCTCTACTTTGCCATTTTCTTGAGGGTGATAGACAATATATATTTTGTGTTTGATATTATGCTGCCTTAGGATATTATCAATCAAATGTGATGTGAATTGAGCTCCTTGATCAGTGATTATCTCCCTTGGATACCCAAATGTTTAAAAGACATTTTATCTTAAGAATTCAACCACTTTTTATTTTATTGTTGCCTTGAAAACCTTTGTCTCAACCCACTTTGTAAAATAATCAGTGCATATTGATGAGCTCCATCATTAGACATATTTGGAGGGGTTAATAGTCACCTTTTTTACTTCTTAGATCTCTTTTTCTTGCATTTTTATTATTATTTGGGTTTATGATGCTAGTATAGGTGGTGATTAAGGCTAACATACTTTGAGTGCCTAATATAAGGTTGAGTGTAGAAAATCATGTTTATTAAGCATTTTTATAAATATTTTATCACAAAGACTTGGAGGAGACAACAAGAAGAAATTATAGGAGGATTGTCCACCCTCAAAGGCAGCTAAAGGATCCCAAATATTCTCTCTAGCAATTCAAATTCCAGAGGCCGCCGAGCAACTCAAAGAGGAGAGCACTCAATCTTGGTTTACTTGGAGTCCAGTGGACTCAATGGAAATTTTTCTAGGGAGTTGTTGGTAGCTACCCTGTAGAATAAATAGAGCATAGCTAGAGCTAGGAAGATTTAGTCTATCCTAGTATTGATTCTATTCATAATTATTGTTGTGAACTATTGAAGATTTTTGTTTTATTCAGGGATATAAACTTTCAGAGATGTATGCAGTTATTATTTTATGAAATGAGCAAATTGATTTCATTTGATTGATTTAAGTTCAGAGGGCTAGGCTCGTGGTTTAGGGCCCAATCCATGTGCCTCAGCTTCTCTGTTGTTATTATATTTTCCTTTTTTTCATTTAGCTATTTTTTCTTCTGTCATTTAAGCTAGATATGCTTCTGATAAGTTTCATTTTTATTTAGTTTTTGTGTTGTTGTAGTTTTAATTGCTTATGCATAGTGAAATAGAGGAAAAATTCCAAAACTATGGTCAATTTTCCCCTCTCTCATCTCTTTCAATATATTTCGAGTAGGGGCAGACCTTCCCACAGGCCAAAATTTCTTTCTGTTCGAGTTCGGGGAAAAATTTGTATTACCAAGTCCAAGCCTTTCCTTCACAATTTCGCCCCGCATTTCTATCTGTTTCATGTGCATGAAGCCGCAGGTGTGCTTCACTTATGAGAACTGCTCTTACGCTTCCATTTCCCTCTTTTACTTCTAACCTTAGCACTGCACTTACCTTCTTTCGAACATCCTTAAGCCCTTCAGCCTTGTTTCTCTGTTTTTATGAAAAACACGTGAAAAACCATACAGAACCACCGAAAACCCAACCTCAACCTTTGCTCCTCGAGACTCCTGCCACCGTACATCACACTTCACAATCGCAAACATTTAACGTTTACCTTAACACTTATCACCCATTCCTTGCGATTGCGATATTGAAAAATCACAAATCGCACTTCGCACCAGTTACCTTCTACCGTTAACACTCACCGCTCATTCTTTGCGATTGCAAAATCGCAAATCGCAACTCTTAGATTTTTCCATCGCCATTTCATCCCCATCACACATCACATCTTGTGGAACTCACCACATCGCAAATCGCATCCCGCGGAACTTACCACATTGAAAATCGCATCCCGCAGAACTTATCACATCGCAAATTGCCACCTGCAACCTTTACCGCAGTGCAAATTGCACTTCGCACATTTTAGTTTATTCCTTTTAATCCTTACTACTATCCTTGTAAACTTGCGATATTACTTTGCAATGCGCACCATTTAGTTTATTCCTGTTAATCCTCACCACTATAATTTTAAACTTGCGATATTGTGATTCCCGACCCGACACGTCACTCTTCGCACTTCGCACTACACACCATTTAGTTCATTCCATTAATTCCTTACTGCCATCCCTTTAAACTTGTGAATTTGCGATTGGGACATCGCACATCGCAAATTTTTCTATCCATCGCATTTCTAAGTTCTTCTCGCTCCGAAGTCATTTCTTGCGTTATAATAAGGTTTCCTAAGGGTTTAACCCCCTCAGTCCGCTCCAATGCCATTTCTCACTCTATCATAAATTTTTCTAAGGGTTTAACCCCCTCTTTCTGCTTCCAAACCTCATTTCATGTGTTAAACCCCCCATTAGCTCTCTTAGCCCTTTTTCTTCCCTCTAAGATGAAAATTAATTATTTTTAATTAAAATTAAGGCATGGATAGTTTAGTTGCATGGATAGGAGTATGGTAGATAGATCATAGGATAGGTAGAGTGCATTTAGCCATTTTGCCAAGTTAAGTGTGGTTTAGAATTAATTTCCTTTCTGCTATCTATTTTCTGCAAATTAAATTAGTTTCATTCTTAGCATTCCTTTCCAAAAATTTAGTTCAGTTTTCTTTTTGTCATTTCCTTCCAGCAATTTACTTTCCAGTTGTTCTCATAATTTAAGAAACATCACCCTTTCGTGAAGCAGAAGAGGATGACATGAACAGAATTCATCTACTGTGTATATAGCACTGTCACCTCAAAGTTTGTACGAACCCCGGGTTGATAAAGTAAAGTAGGGTAGCCCTTGGGAGTTGCAACACTCTTGGTGCAATACCAGGGTTCACCACTTTTTGGCATCGTTTCTAGGGAGGTGTCTAGTAGATATTTTGATTTTGTTTTAGCATTCTTTTTTGCTTTCCTTTCTTTTCATTTCACTTCCGAAATATTGAAAAAGTACAAAAAAGATATGATTTTCATGTCTCATAGGACTAGGAATACTCAAATACAAACCTTACCTAAAATCCACACATCACCTCCTAGCCAGCCTTCACTCTTCTTCAGTGGCAGTGAGATTGAACCCCCTATAAGAGAGCCTTCTAAATATTTTGAGGATCCTATGGGGAAGAATAAGAAGACCTTGTTTCAACTAAGGGACCTGCTTCACCTATCTTAACCACGGTTGGGACCCAAAGAGACTTTCCCATAAGAGAGGCAGATGGGGACACTAAGATGAAAAAATTTAGCCCCTCAGCTCTTCCACACTTCCATGGACTTACCTCTGAGGACCTTGACACATTTATGTTTGAATTTTCTATTATCTGTAGGACTTATGACTACACCTCTGATGATCCAAAGTTGAAGCTATTCCCATCCACCCTTAAGGATGCAGCCTTGCGTTGGTTCATGGGTTTGCCTGGGGATAGCATCACTACCTAGGCACAGAGACCTTCAGCAGCAAGTACAAAGACTACCGTAGTTCCAAGGAAAATAAGGATGATATATTTAAGATGACTCTAGGGCCTGATGAATCCCTATAGGATTATGAAGAGAGGTTTCAATTGAACTATAAGAGAGCCAACTTTACTCTTGATCCTGACTCACTTAAACTTTTACTTCTTCGAGGGATCAGTGAAGAGATGATAGAAACCTTGAATATGTTATCAGGAGGAGATATCTACCAACAACCCTATGAAACAATCAAAACTTTCTCCCATAACCATTCTAGGGCATTTAGGAAGAAGGGCAGAGCTAGCCAAAGTACATCCAATACCCCTTCCTCTTCCACCTTCATAAAACATGAGATTGGAAACATGCTAGAGGACTTCAAGAGTGACATGTTGCACACCTTTTCTTTACAAATGGACACAATGCAGGTCAAAAGGAAGCAAGAGGAAGCAGAGAGAGCCTTGGCCACATTTTGTCCTAGATGTACCAGGAAACACCCAAGAAATGAATGTCCACTGAATGTCATAGAGGTTTGCTTAGTCTGTGAAGAGAATCATGCCACAGACAAGTGTCCCTTCTTACCTGGACTTAAAGATGTATATCAAGGTGGGGAAACAATGCCAGAGCAAATATGTTTCATTAACCAGAGAAGGCCTCAGGGCCCTCGGCCATATCAACAAGGTATGCAAGGTGCAACTCACTCTTACTATTACAACAATCAGATTTCACCCATGCAACCATGGTACAACCCCACTCCTCCATCCTTGTCTACACCTCCTACTTGGCCTTCCAACCCTTCATATCATCCTCAGCTAATAAACCAACCATTTTAGCAGTATGTTCCCCAACAACCTCAGTGGAACAATCCATCCCAAGGGTGGAGGCCTCAACAAAATAAACTACCTGCTCTAATGCCTCCACCCCAACCTCAACCTAAGCTTACTCATGATGCTCCACCTAGGCTACCTATACCTGCACAGCCCAATCCAAACCCGAACAACAGACATGCATGATAGGCTCTCAGTGGAGAAACATCCCATCTAGCTTATGTTGTTGAGATACAGGAGGTTAATCTCAGGTCGGGAAGAGTACTCCCAGACAACCATCCCCCATATCCACCTGTAGAGGTTGAGGAGGAAAAGGAAGAAGATAACACTCAGATCCAACAACCTCCTTTTCCCGAGCGCTTGTTCCACCCTATTCAGCACACCCCAGAGGAGACTGAACTCCTAGGAAAATTAGAAAATTTTTGTGTAAAGATACCACTTCTCTAGGCCATTAAGGATGTCCCTATCTAAAATAGGCTCATAAAAGAAAAGTGCTTCAAGAAACCTGGAAGGAGGAAGAGAGATACCCCCACCATCAATGTGGTAGGGAAACTGTCTGTCCTGATGTTGGGGAAGGTGATATTTCCAAAATACCTGGACCCTGGTAGTCCAGTTGTCAATGTACATATAGATGGTGTCATAGTCCCCAACACTATGTTGATTTAGGGGCTACCATCAATATCATGACCAAGGAAACTATGTTGAAACTTAATCTCGAAGGGACTTTGAGGAAAACCACAACAGTTCTGCAACTTGCAGATCAGTCCACAGTAACTCTGGAAGGAATTGTTGATGATGTTATGGTTACCATTGACTCTTGGGAGTATCCTACAAATTTCCTGGTCCTACATACAAAAACCAAGTATAATGGTTATCCTCTCATATTAGGGAGACCTTGGTTAGCCATTGCAGACACTTATATTAGTTGTCAGGCTGGAAACATGACTATCAAAAATGGGCCTTTGTCGAAAAATATAGTGTTATATCCTCTAGCCCAACCTTCCACTGATCATGATCTCCCTATATGGCTGGAGGATGAAGAATATGAGTTATATAACACTACCCCTATGTGTATTGTAGACTCTATTCTTAGAGGGGGGCAGCTTGATGAAGATGAACTCATCGACCATGCCATTCAAAAGAAGTCCTCCACTAACACTCCTCTCAAAACCTTAGTCAAAGAGTGTGAAAGCTAACCTGGGATGGAAGCGAAATTAGTTGAGACAACCTCTGAAACCACCAAGGCTGTCGTGTTTGGCCCATCCAGATCTCTGAAAATCAACCCAAACCTCTCAAATGAAGAAGAGAAGCAGTTATGCCAGCTTTGGAAAGAAAATCTTGAAGCATTTTCTTGGGATTACAAGGACATGAAAGGGGTGCATCCTTCAGTATGTAGACATCACATTTATATCAAATAAGGATGCAAGCTTGTGAGACAACCCCAAATAAGGATGAACCCAACTCTAAAGGACATAGTCACAGAAGATATGTAGAAAATATTGGATGCAGGGTTCATATATCCTATATCCGATAGTGAGTGGGTCTCTCCTCTTGTCCTAGTCCCAAATAAGAATGGGAAGTGGAAAATTTTTGTTGATTATCAAGAACTTAACAAAGACACCAAGAAAGACCATTTCCCTTTTATCTTTATAGAACAAGTCCTGGATGGCCTTGCAGAGAAGAAGTTATTTTCCTTCTTAGATGGGTTCAGTGGGTATAATTAGATTCAAATCAGCCCTGAAGACTAGGATAAGACTACTTTCACCTACCCTTGGGGTACCTTTGCTTATAGAGTCCTACCGTTTGGGTTATGCAATGCCCAACCACCTTCTAGAGAGCTGTCCTAAGCATCGTTTCTGAGTTATTCCATGAATCTGTCGAAATTTACATGGATTATTTCACACCATATGGGGATGACTTCCAGGAAGCTCTCTCCAATTTGGGTAAAGTACTAAGAAGGTGTATTGAGATGCATCTCTCCTTGATCCCAGAAAAGTGTGAATTCGTGAAGAAATCAGACATTGTATTAGGACACTCCATATCCCAAGAAGAGATACAGATAGACCCAAACAAAATCACTATCATCAAAAGGGTACCTTCTCCTCAAAAGAAAAAAGATGTCAGGAGTTTCTTAGGCTTAGCTGGTTACTATAGAAGTTTCATCAGAGATTTCAACAAGATGCCTTCGCCATTATTTGGGTTATTGGCCAAAGATTCTGAGTTTATTTGGTTCGGTCCTTGTCAAGAGGCTTTTGAGCTCATTAAGGAGTAGTTGACTACTGCCCCCATCCTCCGAGGTTCAAATTGGACTCCGCATTTCCACATCCACACTGATGCATCTTACAAAGCTATAGGGGCAGCATTAGGACAATTAGAGGACAAAATCCATTATGCCATTTATTTCATCAGCAAGAATTTGTCTAAAGCCGAGCTGAATTATATTGTTACCGAGAAGGAGATGTTGGCCATTGTCCATGCATTGAACAAATTCAGGTATTATGTCATTGAATATCAGCCCTTTTTTCACACTGACCATGCAACCATCAAATATTTAATGAAAAAACTGGATGTTAATGATAAAATAATTATATGGTTGTTACTTTTGCAGCAATTTGATTTGACTATTGTTGATAAACCTGGAAAGGAAAATGTTGTTGCAGATTTTTTGTCCAGGTTAGTTCTCCCTGGAGGTGAAGAAGGAATGGTGGATGACCAGCTGCCAGATGAACA
This sequence comes from Pinus albicaulis, assembly GCA_034641835.2. Lineage (NCBI taxonomy): Eukaryota > Viridiplantae > Streptophyta > Pinopsida > Pinales > Pinaceae > Pinus > Pinus albicaulis. The sequence continues at coordinate 903,817,906 of CM076573.1, read as the reverse complement.
CCTCTTTTCCATATAAGCACACTCACCATGGTTTTCTGGTATAGCCAACTACTTGGTTGATGGAAGACTCCCTCCTAATCTTTCATTCAGGGAGAGGAGCATAATCATCAGAAAAAGAGCCCCTTTCACATGGATTGGGGGGAATCTCTTCAAGCTAGGCCCTGATAAAATCCTAAGAAGATGTGTGAGGGAGGAATAAGTTTTTGATATCCTCTCTTAATGTCATGACAACCCATGTGGAGGCCACTTTGCTGCAAAGAGAAATTCTTACAAAGTGTTGCAGGCAGGATACTATTGGCCTACCCTTCATCAAGATTCCAGAAGATACACTAACAGGTGTGAGAAATGCCAAAGGATGGGGAAACCCACACAAAGGTATGCACCCTCAGGTGGCTCTGGAGCCATTTGACAAGTGGGGCACGGAATTTGTTGGACCTATCGATCCACCATCCGGACAAAAGAAGTATATCATAGACTGCACTGATTACCTGACAAAGTGGGCTAAAGAAAAAGCATTGAAGGTAGAAACTGAGGAGAAAGTAGAAAAATTTGTGAGGGAGAATGTGTTTTACAAATTTCGATATCCCAGAGAAATAGTCACTAATCAGGGATCACAATTCACCTCTCACCTCATTGAGAATCTTTTGAGGAAGCACAAGATTAAGCATAGGACTTCTATTGCCTATCACCCTCAGGCAAATGGCCAAGTAGAAGTAACTAACAGAGCTTTAGAGAGCATCTTCACCAAGGTTGTGAGCAGCAACAGAAAATATTGGGCAGATAGATTGGTAGAAGCTACTTGGGCCTACAACACTACTTGGAAGACAACAACAGGATTCACTCCTTTTGAACTAGTATATGGTAATAAATCTCTACTTTCAGTTGAGTTTGAATTCAATACTTTAATAATGGCAGCTAAATTAAATATAGATCTAACAAATGGCCAAAAAGAGATGTTTTTGTAACTAAATGGATTGGATGAGTTCAGAATGTAAGCACTTCTTCACACAGAGGTAGTTTAGCTGCAAAGGAAGGTATGGCATGACAAGAACATCAAAGAAAAGACCTTCCAAGAAGGAGATTGGGCATTTTTGTATGATTCAAGGTTTAAATAATTCAAAGAAAATATGATGAAAATATGAATGGGGCCTTACATAGTGGAGAAATGCTTTGATAATGGTGCAGTTCAAATCAGGACCATAGATGAGGAAGGGATCCCCTTGCTTGTCAATGGTCACAAACTTAAAATTTACAAGAAGTATTTTTCAAGGTCATAATTCATCAATTCAATAAGCAGAGAGGTGTATGTGATGGGAAACTCCATAGTTTCCCACACCTCCTGAAATAAATAAATAAAAATAAAAAAGAATAAGCTTGTGGGTTGAAAACCGATGGAGGTAGCTCACTTGCTCAAAAAAGAAAAGAAAAAAAGAATAAAGATCCATTGGTGAAAACCTCTCTGAGGTGCCCAAGGCAAGTTTGCAGGTTGAAAAAAATCCATGGAGGCAGCCCACTTTCTTTCGAAAAAAAAGAAAAAATAGAAAAAGAACAAAACCAAAAAATGCATCTGCATTATTGTGTTTTTCTGTGTTTGTTGTTTTTCTTGTTGTTGATGGTTTCTGGAAAACATAGGGAAGCATTCATCTTCTTCTCCCTTCTTCTATCTTATCGTCCATCCCATCATTCACTCCATTCATATTCATAACTTTCTCCATCACCTCCATACACAACACTCCTCCATTCCTGAGCACAATGTATCAATAGAAGCAACACACAAACAAACTGCTACAAACATCAGGAAGTTCCTTAAAAAAAAAAATTGTTCATGGACTGCCAAGAAGAAAAACAAGGGAAGCTGCATAACAGACTATAGGAGAACGAGATTTCCACCCATGGCATTTCAAGCACCCCATGTGACATCCACAATAGAGAGAAACAACAGAAAATTATTAGCAGCTCATTCAGGAAGCTGCTCCTTCAACAAGCTGCTCACTCAGAGAACAGGAATATGGTGAAGAACGCGGCATCTGAAAAAGCTTGTCTTAAACCTCCAGCTCCTGCAACTTCCTTGGAAACAACAGGAAAACTCAGATATAATCTCTCACCCCTTGCTACACATTCATAATAGCCAGAAATAATTAATTTGCAGACTTAGAGTTTAAGGGGAAGAAAGGTGGCCAGTTAACTTTCCCACCACCGTGAGGTATGACTGGAATAAAACTAGAAGTACACGCCACCTAAGCATGCAAAAGAAAATTTTTAAATAAGTGGAGTAGAGGAAAACACACAGTCCATCCTGAATTAACAGGGAGGAGAAACCAATTGTCTACTACAGAACTGGAGCTAAGCGGAGTTATATTGGCACTCCAAATTTAGCTACGTCATCTAATAAAAGGAGATGTCGTCTCATCCAAACCAGTTAATTGAAAATTTTTATAGGGAGAGGACCGACGGAAGCACACAACGCTTGAAGAAGAAAAAGAAGAACGAGAAAGAAGAAGAGGAAGAACCAGAAGAAACAAGAAGAACCAGAAGAAGAGGAGAGAGAGAGACAAAGGGCCCAAGAAAAACAAAAGAGATGGCCATAGAAGTCATAGAGAAAACAGAAAGTGGGCAAGACATAGACTCACAACCCAGCATCACATCCCCTCACTACAAAAATATAACAGCCACCATGGCTCCTCTGAGCGCAAAAAGAAAAAGGCAGACCTATAGGTATTTAAGAGTTGACAACAATCAGAGAAATCTAGAAACTTCTCCCATAAGCCCAATCATCATTGAAGAATCACCAAGGTGGGAGGAAAGAATTGAAGAAATATTTTTGAAGGAGCAGCTGCAGAAGGCACATGCAGAGAATGTAGCGCTAAAGGAGAAATTGCAGCAAAAATAGGAGCAAGTAGCCACCATGACGGACTTATGCATAGAAGCCCTTCAGCACAGATTCCCCTCTCACTCATATGATGTGTACCTCAAATAACAATGGCTTCTATTTCAAATCAACACTCTAGCCTCCCATGGATCACTCCCTTTCCAAGATTGTAGGCAATTCATGAAGTTCTACAAGCAAGCCAACATAGCTGATCGGGAAAAGATGGGAGATTTTTATATGCATAACTTTATGCTGAAAAATTTGGAGATTTGGGACCCCAATCCTACAATGGGGAATATGCAGTTAATGGCTCTGCCATCTTGGATGGTGAACGAGGACAATATATCCAAAGAGATATGGAAGGTCATGGGAAGAAGAAATAGAAAACCCTTATATCTCAGACCAGAAGTGTTTAGCCCAAGAGGCATCATCCTTAACCATCGAGAGATTGAAAAGGGCCCTACACTGGTTGAAAGCTACCTTCAGACTCAAAACCAGGTGATAGGCCATTTTGATGATGTTTCTAGGTAGATGGAAGAGGAGTGCATTATGGCCAGCCAGAGGAGATGGAAAAACCTCCCACATAGCCTCAAGAATAGGGAGTATCATACTCCAGAAAGACTGAGGGGTGCATTGGAAATAAAACCATTATACAAGAGGGCCATGTAGTCCAAAAAGATCTGATAGTTGGGACTGAAGCTCAACCCACCTTTGCAGCTGGGGCTGACTGATGAAGAGGACATAGTTTCATAAAATAGAGAATGGGATAATGCAGAAAATAATGATGGATTTTACCCCCTTGGGGAAACTCCAACACTTCTTCCTCAGGAAATCAGGGGGGCTGTCAAAGCTTTGAAGGAAATGGAGGAGGAGGATCAGTTTCTCAGAGGATGAGCAACCCTTCAATAGGGGGGTGATGACAAGCTCCATCATTAGACATATTTGGAGGGGTTAATAGTCACCTTTTTTCCTTCTTAGATCTCTTTTTCTTGAAATTTTATTATTATTTGGGTTTATGATGCTAGTATAGGTGGTGATTAAGGCTAACATACTCTGAGTGCCTAATATAATGATCAGAAGTTCATGAATTTAGTTTGATTAGGAGTTCATGAATTTTTCTCAAAATTGAAAGTGATAAAAACTATACTGAACCTGAGCGAATGGGTAGATCTCGTCATTCTGATTCTGGCGCCACGAATGGTTCAAAAAATCGATGTCGTACAAGGGAGATATTGCGTTTTGATTGATTTTCCAAACAACTAAAATTGCAACAGGTCTCACTGGGATGCCCAGTCAACATGCAGAGGTACAGTTAGCAAAAGGGGAATATTCCTAAGAATATTTCATTTTCCCAAAGCCAGTAAAATTTCACCAAGTGGCGCATTTTCATTCATTGATGTGGATGGTACATTGTTAATTTTGGGCCAATGGATGGGTGACACGTGGCCAGCCCTGAGGCTGCCACGTGTCCCCTGTACAATTGAATAAAATTTTGTTGAGGTCCGGGGGTTTCGACCTCGCGACCTTCGGCGTGCCCGAAAAGCTCTCCACTATCCAGGCTACCACGTGAATCTTAAACTTATAGAGTGCCGAAACTATTTAATGTTTACAACTCTTGTATATGTGGGGGGGGGGGAGGGGGAACTGCCGGCGAGAACTATCTAACGTTTATAGCTCTTGTATATGTTGGGGGGGGTGACTGCCAGCAGTAAACATTATGGTCACATGTCATATTAATAAACCGTAACATCTTTTGTAACGTCGACGGATAACCGTATGATAGTTCCGTGACGGGTAAAATCTAAATACATCACATGCAATCACTTCTGGTTTGAGCCGACGATTAGTGGAACTCTGCCACCACACCGAATTAAGCTCCAGCGTTTAAACGCGTAAGTTAATAAACAGCAGGTTTGGGGGTCAGCATGTAGCCACCCACTACCCTAACATTTATGTTACGGTTAGTTTGACTGGCACACATTTAAGAGCGCCACTAAATTTCGGTGATTTTTCTATTTTAATTGCATTTCACTGTAGTTCTCCATTTTTAATGAAGGTTTTGTAGGATATATTGGGAAAAAGGCTAGGAGGGTCAATTTTCGACAAATTTGGGTGAAACAAGAGTCTACCTAGACTAATTTGAGCATTCTGGAGCCATTGGTGCAGAGAAAACAACCATTGGTGTCTTTTAAACACATGTATTTACAAAATGTTTGAGCATAATGAAAGATGGACATGCTATTGGGAGCTGGACCAGCAGATGTAGCCCAAAAGGGGTGAACTGCTTCATCATGCATGTTGTATAAATATTATGTGTAGTTTTATTTCTATATTATACATTGTTCTTTAGTGTTATTTAGCCTTATTTTCATGCTTATAATTCACAAATTCATCTATGTTTCATGGTTAAATTCCTAAATCCTTAAGCAAACAAATGGAGACAAATATGTACATGTTTTGTAACTAAAAAGACACTTAACACAGCAAAATAATATAGTCCTTTCAGATCAGGTTGGTATCAGAGCCAAATTTATTCTCTGGTGTTGTTATGTGCAAAGATTTGTTTAATTGTTTGCAATTTTTCATATGCTTACTAGGCTCAAGCTCAACAGAGGAGAAGGCAAATTGGTGGAAGCAAGAGGGTCTCAAAGTGAGCCACAACAAAGGAGGGCAATATTGCCACATTCTCCACCACCTAGTTCACCTCCTAAAGAAGCAGAAGTAGCATTAAGCATGCCTCCAGAGGAAGGAGAAATCCATGAATAAATGGATCCCAAAGAGGAAGAAAGAGTGTATAGAAAATCATTTCTTGACCTGACTGAGATGGTTAGAATACTTTATCAAGAAAGGAATGAGAAAATAGAAGGAGATATATCAAAACTTCACAAGGAAGTATAAGGATCATCATAAGGTGACAATGATGAATATAAGTCAAAGAAGGGAAATGGAGGAAATGGAGACAGTGGAAAGTCACGATCCTCACCGGCATCCTCATCATCCTCTACTTCATCTTCAGTACATCAACCACACAAGTCATAGAACACTGGTAAAATTCCTTTTATAAAACTTGATGTTAAGATTGAACTGCCAATGTTTAATGGTGAAGTCAATGCATAAAATATTGATAATTGGATTAGGCAATTGGAGTTCTATTTGAGAATCCATAACTTTCATGATGGTGATACCAAAATCCAATTAGCTTCATTGAGAATGGAAGGTGCAACACTTGTTTGGTGGGAATCCAAGACAAAGGAGGAGATCAAGAAGCATGGTAAGATTATTCTATCATGGACCGATTTCATTTCTGCAATAAAACAATAGTTTTATCCATTAGCTCACATGAAAAAAGCCATAATGGATTGGCACAATTTTAAACAATTGAAAGGACAAAATGTACAAGTTTACACCCAATAATTTAGGAGAAGAGCTCTCTTATTAGGGGTATATTTGCAAAGCCAAGATACTTTGCTCAAGTACATAGGAGGCTTACATAGCTACCTAAGACATACTATCTTCATGTTTAACCCTATAATTCTAGATGAAGTTTGTGTACAAGGCACACACTTGGAGGCGAGGGGAAAACAAAACATAGATGAGAATGAGGAAAATGAGTTTAAAGGAAAATGGAAGAAAAATAAGAATGCAAATATCAGGAAAGAGAAGGGGAAATTCTTTTGCAAAAATTGTTCAAAAACTAGACATGATGAAGACCATTATTGGAAACTTCATCCAAAATTGAAACCGGATAGCTTGAAAGCCAAAGAGAAAGGCAAAAATGTTGCTATAGCTAAACAAGACTTAGGGTCAGATTCAGGAGATGAAACAAAAATTATAGCCATGGGACCGAAGAACATGAAGGGGAAAGAAATTGAAACTAAACCCAGTATTAGTACATCAAACTGTCACATACAAGCTCCAAACGAAGAAGAGAGAATTGAATTGTTTCATGTGAGGGTCATATCCAAACATACCAAGATTGACACATTGTTTTACAGTGGGTCACAAGAAAACTTAATCTCTGAAGACTTGGTCAAGAAACTTAATCTTGAGACCATTCCACATCCAAAACCATATCCACTTGGTTGGATTTGTAAGGATGCAAATTTACAGGTTTCAAAGAAGTGTATATTGAGGTTTGCAATAACTTCACATTTTGTTGACACAGTTGAATTAGATGTGGTTCCGCTTGACATAACAGGTATTGTGTTGGGCAGTCCTTACTTGTACAAGAGGAAAGAGATCTTCCATTGCCATGAGAAAAAATACCATTTATTCAAAGATGGCAAGGGGTATATTGTGAGAGCTCATCGCAAGAAACAAGATACTTCTTTAGTTAATGCAGGGAAAATGAAGAGGCTAGTCAATGCAAGCCAAAAATTGACATTTATGATGATAAAACAAAGAGATGTTTTGTATCATACTTTTCAAACAAATGCTGATATAGGTAATGAGTTGTTTCAGATTGTTAACAGGTTGTCTTTGAAAGAAGATGACAAGCATTTGCATCAGCCAACAATGGTGTTGAACGGTGATGAAAACAATGTGTTTGTGCAAGAGGTTGCAAAGGTTAAAGAGAGGACAAAGCATCTTGGAAAAGAAGGCACATGTTTTAGAAATGTTCATTATTGGTTTCCAAAAGGCACATTAAAATGGTGAAGAAACTTGGTCAAGAGTCGACACAAGTTCAAGGTAAAAGCAGCTAAAAATCGCCATAATGACTGAGTGCAAGGTGAGAAAGATTCCAAGTTTCCTTTGATTATTAACCAATGTAGAAACAAGATTTTTTCCGCAAAATTAGATTGTTGTTCTGAAAATTCAGAAAATGTGCAACATGACAGTGTCAAAAAAAGCAATAGATGGACGTCAGAATCAATGAAAAATTTGTATTTTCATGAAAAGCTCCAATTGATGAAATTAGGAAAATTTCAATGGATAAAGACTGGAAGAGTGAGGGGACAGTCTCCTAATCTTCATAATCAGTAATCCAGGGAGCTTTTTGGGTCCAAAATCTTCCCAATGGGGAGGTGTGATTAGGAGTTCATGAATTTAGTGTGATCAAGAGTTCATGATTTTTTCTCAAAATTGAAAGTGATTGAAACTATACCAAACCTCAGCAACCGGGTAGATCTCGTCGTTCTGATTCTAGCACAGTGAACGATTCGAAAAATTGATCTTATATGAGGGAGATATCACGTTCTGATCAATTTCCCAAATAGCTAAAATTGCGACAGGATTGACTGGGATGTCCGGTCAGCATGCAGAGGTACAGTCAACAAAAGGGGAATATTCCTGAGAATATTTTGTTTTCCCAAAGCTAGTAAAATTTTTCCAAGTGGCGTATTCTGATTCGCTGATGTGGATGGTACATTGTTAATTTGGGGCCAATGGATGGGTGACACGTAGCCAGGCTTGAGGCTGCCACGTGTCCCCTGTACGGTCGAATAAAGTTTTTTTGAGGTCCGGGGGGTTCGACCCCGCGACCTCAGGCGCACCCGCAAAGCTCTCCACCATCTGGGCTACCACGTGAATCTTAACATTATAGAGCGCTAGAACTATTTAACATTTACAACTCTTGTATATTTGGGGGGGGCGGGGGGGGGCACGCCGACGGTCCCAATTCGCCGGCGGCCCCAAACGTTATGGTCACATGTCATATTAATAAAGCGTAACATATTTTTTAATGTCGATGGAAAATTGTTTGACAGTTTCACGACGGGTGAACTCCAAAGAAATCACATGCAATCACTTACGGTTTGAGCCGACGGTTAGTGGAACTTCGCCACCACTTCGGATTTCGCTCCAATGTTTAAATGCGTAAGTTAATAAACCGCGGGTTTTAGGGTCGGCATGTGACCACCCCCTACCCCAACATTTATGTTACGGTTATTTTGACTGGCATACATTTAAGTGCGCCAATAAATTTCGGTGAATTTTCTATTTTAACTGCGGTTCACTGTAGTTCTCCATTTTTAGTGGAGTTTTTGTAAGAGATATTGAGAAAAAGGCTAGGAGGGTCAATTTGGGTGAAACAAGAGTCTACCTAGACTAATTTGAGCATTATGGAGCCATTGGTGCAGAGAAAATAGCCATTGGATGCTTTTAAACACATGTATTTGAAAAATTTTGAGCATAATGAAAGATGGACATGCCATTGGGAGTTGGACCAGCAGATGTAGCCCATGAGAGATGAACTGCTTATCATGTATGTTGTGTAAATCTTATGTGTGGTTTTATTTCTCTGTTATATACTGCTGTTTAGTGTTATTTAGGCTTATTTTCATGCTTATAATTCACAAATCCATCTATGTTTCATGGTTAAATTCCTCAATCCTTAAGCAAACAAATGGAGACAAATATGTATATGTTTTGTAACTGAAAAGACACTTAGCATAGCAAAATAATACAGTTCTTTCAGATCATATAAGGTTGAGTGCAGAAAATCGTGATTGTTTAAGCATTTTTATAAAGATTTTATCACAAAGACTTGGAGGAGACAATAAGAATAAATTATAGGAGGATTGTCCACCCTCAAAGGCAGCCGAAGGATCCCAAATATTCTCTCCAACAATTCGAATTCTAGAGGCAGCCAAGCAACTCAAAGAGGAGAGCACTCAATCTTGGTTTACTTGGAGTCCAGTGGACTCAATCACCATTTTTCTAGGGAGTTGTTGGTAGCTTCCCAATAGAATAAATAGAGCAGAGCTAGAGCTAGGAAGAGTTAGTCTATCCTAGTCTTGATTCCATTCATAATTATTGTTGTGAACTATTGAAGCTTTTTGTTTTATTCAAGGATCGAAACTTTTAGAGATGTATGCAGTTATTCTTTTATGAAATGAGCAGACTGATTTCATTTGATTGATTTAAGTTTATAGGGCTAGGCTCATGGGTTAGGGCCCAATCCATGTGCCTAAGCTTCTCTGCTGTTATTATCTTTTCCTTTCTATCATTTAGCTAGTTTTTCTTCTGTCATTTAAGTTAGATATGCTTCTGATAAGTTTCATTGCTATTCAGTTTTTGTGTTGTTGTAGTTTTAAATTCTTATGCATAGTGAAATAGAGGACAAACTCCAAAATTGTGGTCAAGTGTCCCCCCTCTCATCTCTGTCAACAGATTTTGAGTAGGGGCAGACCTTCCCATAGGCCAAAATTTCTTTCTATTTTAGTTCGGGGAAAAAATTGTATTACCAATTCCAAGCCTTTCCTTCACGATTTCACCCCAAATTTCTATCTGTTTCCCATGCATGTATCCGTAGGTGTGTTTCACTTCTGATCACTACTCTTACGCTTCCATTTCCTTCATTTACTTCTCACCTTAGCGCTGCACTTACCTTCTTTCGAACACCCTTAAGCCCTTCAGCCTTGTTCCTATGTTTTTACGAAAAACATGTGAAAAACCATACAAAACCACCGAAAACCCAACCTTCGCCTTTACTCCTCGAGACTCCCACCACCGTACGTCGCACTTTGCAATCGCAACATTTAACATTTACCTTAACACTTATCGCCCATTCCTTGTGATTGCGATATTGCGAAATCGCAAATTGCACTTTTCACCTGTTACCTTCTACCGTTAACACTCACCGCTCATTCTTTGTGATTACGAAATCAAAAATCACAACTCTTAGCTTTTTCCACCGCCACGTCATCTCCCTCACACATCTCATCCTGCATAACTTACAACATCACAAATTTCAAATCGCATCCCACAGAACTGACCACATCGCAAATCACATTCCGCAGAACTTATCACATCGCAAATCGTTGCCCACAACCTTTACCACAGTGAAAATTGCACTTCACACATTTTAGTTTATTCTTATTAATCCTTACCACTATCCTTGTAAACTTACAATATTGTGATTCACGACTTGCCACGTCACTCTTCGCACTGCGCACCAATTAGTTTATTCCCTTTAATCCTTATTGTTATCCTTGTAAACTTGTGATATTGCGATTCGCGACCCGCCACATCACTCTTCGCACTTCGCACTGTGCACCATTTAGTTCATTCCGTTAAGTCATTACTACCATACCTTTAAACTTGTGAAGTTGCGATTGCAACATCTTACATCGCAACTTCTATCCATCGCATTTCTGAGTTCTTCTCGCTCTGAAGTCATTTCTTGCGTTATAATAAGGTTTCCTAAGGGTTTAACCCCCTCTATTTTCTCCAACTCCATTTCTCACACTATCATAAGTTTTTCTAAGATTTTAACCCCCTCGTTTCGCTTCCAAACCTCATTTCATGTGTTAAACCCCCCATTAGCACTCTTAGCCCTTTTTCTTCCCTCTAAGCTGCAAATTAATTCTTTTTAATTAAAATTAAGGCATGGATAGTTTAGTTGCATGGATAGGAGTATGCTAGATAGATCATAGGATAGGTAGAGTGAATTTAGTTGTTTGGCCAAGTTAAGTGTGGTTTATAATTAATTTCCTTTTTTCTATCTATTTTCTGCAAATTAAATTGGTTTCATTCTTGGCATTCATTTCCAGCAATTTAGTTCAGTTTTCTTTCTGTCATTTCCTTCCAGCAATTTACTTTCTAGTTGTTCTCATAATTTAAGAAATAACACCCTTTCATGACGCAGAAGAGGATGACATGAACATAATGCATCTGCTGTGTATATAGCACTGTCACCTCAAATTTTGTACGAACCCCGGGTTGATAAAGTAAAATAGGGCAACCCTTGGGAGTTGCAACACTCTTGGTGCAATACCAAGGCTCACAACATACTATGATGCATTTCTTTTACCTAGATGGTGGATCAATAGACCCAATGAAATCCATGCACCACTTGTCAAATGGCTCTAATGTTACTCGAGGTTGTAGAGGAATTTCATCCCTAGGTGTAGTTTTTCCCATCCTATGAAATTGGTCACATCTACTAGTATACCTTCTAGAATCCTGATGTAGATTAGACCAATAGTATCCAACTTGCAAGGACTTGAAATTTTTCCTCTTAGTAGCAAAATGACCCCCACAGGGCCCATCATGACATGCTGATAGGATGCCAAATACTTTCTCTTCCCTGACACATATCCTTAGAATCTGATTTGGTCCCAATTTGAAAAAATTGCCACCAATCCAAGTCAAAAGGGAACTCTTTCTAACAATTCTACTCTTCTCCCTAGAAGAAATATTTGAAGGAAATCTCCTAACAACTAGGTAGTTGACCATGTTAGAAAACTAGGGAGAGATTACTGAGATAGAAAAATAGTGCTCATCTGGAAGTTGATTATCAATCATTTCTTCATTATCTGCAAGCAAACTGAGTCTAGACAAAAAATCTCCAACTACATTTTCTCTTTCTGGATTATCAATGATAGTTAAATCAAACTGTTGCAACAATAATAACCACCTAATAATTTTAGCATTCACATCCATTTTTTTCATCAAGTATTTAATTGTTGCATGGTCAGTATGCGAAAAAGTTTGGTACCCAATAATATAATGCCTGAACTTATTCAAGGAATGGATAATAGCTAAAAGCTCTTTCTCAGTAACAATGTAGTTCAATTCAACCTTAGACATTTTTTTACTGATGAAATAAATAGCGTAGGAAAACTTATCATCCATTTGTCCCAAATATTCCCCCACATCTTTATCTGATGCATCAGTATGGATATGGAAAGGAAGAGCCCAATTGGGACCTCAAAGTATAGGGGCAGTTGTCAACTTTTCCTTTATGATTTCAAAGGCTTCTTGACAAAAAATTGACCAACAGAATTCTCAGTCCTTGGCAAAAAATCCAAATAATGGTGAAGCCACCTTTCTAAAATCCTTGATGAATCTCCTATAGTAACCAGCCAAGCCCAAGAAACTTCTAACATATCTCTGTTTCTAAGGAGTAGGCACCATTTTTATGATATCAATCTTGTTTGGGTATACTTGTATCCCTATTTGAGATATGGAGTGGCCAAGGACAATCCCTTCCTTCCTCAAGAATTCACACTTCTCGAGACTCAAAGAGAGATGCATTTCAATGCATCTCCTCAGGACTTTACCCAAACTAGAAAGGGCCTCTTGGAAATCATACCCATAGGGAGTGAAAGCATCCATGTAGATTTCCATCTAATCATGGAAAATATCAACAAAAATGCTCAGAACTGCTCTCTGAAAAGTGGTAGGGGCATTGCATAGGAAAAATGGAAGAAAGCTATAAGAAAAGGTTCCCCAAGGTCATGTAAATGTAGTCTTGTCTTGGTCTTCAGGGCTGATTTTGATCTTATTGTAACCACTTAATCCATCCAGGAAAGAGAATAATTTCTTCCCTGCAAGACCATATAAGACTTAATCAATGAAATGAAAAGGTAAATGGTATTTCTTTTTGGCTTTGTTCAAATATCTGTAATCAACATAGATCCTCTGCTATCCATTCTTCTTTGGGACTAAAACTAGAGGAGACACACATTCATTGTCTGATATGGGGTGTATGAACCCTAAATCCAACAACTTTTGTAGTTCATCCTTTACTAGGTCTTTCAAGGTTGGTTTCATTATCCTCCAGGGATAGCGCACAAGATTTCATCCCTATTTAATGTAAATATGGTGTGTTAAATTGAGGGATGAACCCCTTCCATTTCTTTGTAATCCCAAGAAAAATCATCTAATTTATCTCTCAACATATAGCACAATTGTTCTTCCTCTTTGGCTGAGAGAGAGGGATTGATCTTTAGGGTTCTAGATGGGCCAAATTCTACAATATTGGTAGGTTCAGGGACTGAGTCAATTGAGCATAGCTTAGTCCAAGGACTGCTTTCAAATTCTCTCACAAGTTCATCAAGTGGAATGGTAGTGGGGGGTTGGTTTTGAAGGATGTGGTCAATGAGGTCATCTTCATCAGGTTTCCTCCCTCTGATAACAACATCTAATGTACCAAAAAGGTACAATGTTGCATGGTACACTTCATATTATTATTAATCCTCTAGCCACAAAGGTAGATCATGTTCAATAGAAGGCTGAGCAAGAGGATATAATACCAGTTTCTTTCATAAGGGCCCATTCTTGATGGTCATGTTCCCAACCCTACAACTGATATAGGCATCAACAGTGGCCAACCAAGGTCTTCCTAGGATAAGAGGATAACTGTTAAACTTGGTTTTGGGTTGAAGTATGAGGAAGTCAGTGGGATATTCCTAGGACTCAATGGAGACCATAACATTCTCAACAACTCCCTTAGGAGCTACTATGGATCTATCTACAAGTTGCAGAATTGTCGTGGTATTCTCAAAGCTCCTTGGAGTTTGAGCTTCAACATGGTTTCTTTAGTCATCACTATGATGGAATCCCCAATATCAATCAATGTATGAGGGACAATGATACCATCAATGTGTACCTCCACTACTAGACTCCCAAGGTCTAGGTATTTTTGGAAAATCACTCTCCCGAACATAAAATCAAATAATTGACCTATAACATTGATGGTGGGGGTGTCTCTCTTATTTCTTCTAGGTTTTTTGAAGAATTTATCTTTTATAAGATTATTATATATGGGAACATCCTTAATAGGCTGGAGAAGGGGTATATTTACACACAGATTCTTCAATTCTCCCAGAAGTTAAGTCTCTTCTGGGGTGTGATGGCTAGGATGGATCAATCTCTCGGGAAAAGGAGGTGGATTTAATTGAGGGGTACTCTCTTCCTTTTCTTCTTCAATATCTTTAGGTGGAGATGGTGGATGGTTATCTGGGAGCACTCTCCAAAACCTAAGGTTAATATCATGCATCTCCACAACATAAGCTGGGTAAGATGTCTCTCCACTATAAACATTTTGTGCATGTTTGTTATTTGGGTTCAGATTAGGTTGGGCAGGCATCTGAGGTTGCTTAGGTGGAACAAGATAAGTGATTTTATGCCTCCACACTTGTGATGGTTTGCTCCACTGAAGAGGTTGGGGAGCATATGACTGAAATGGTTGATTGACAAGTTAAGGATGATATGGAGGAGCATAAGGCCAAGAAGGAGGTGTAATCCATTATGGATGAGTAGAATAATACTAGGGTTGCAAGGGTGCATTTTGGTTTGAATTGTAGTAATAATAATGCACACCTTGCATGCCCCGTTATTATGGATGATGTCCTTGAGGCATCCTTTCATTTATAAATAAGAGTTGCTCTGGTCCACATTCCACCACTTGATATACAAATATTATGCCAGGAAATGAAGGCCATTTTTCTATTGCATGGTTTTCTTCAAAGACTGGTCAAACTTCTATGACATTCATTGGGCATTCATTCCTAGGGTGTCTTCTAGTGCATCTAGGGAAAAATATAGCTATGGATATCTCTACCTCCTCTTGTTTCCTTTTGATATGCATGCTATCCATTTTCAAGGAAAATATATGCAACATTTCACTATTGAAATCCTATAACATGTTCCTTATATCACTTTTTATGGATGAGGTGGAGGAAGAGGTAATGGGAAAGACTTAATTACTTCTACCCTTTTTTCTGGCTGCCCTAGAATGGTTACTGAACATAGTTTTCATGTCATCATAGGCCAACTCATAGATATCTCCTTCAGATATCATGTTAAACGTTTCTAACACTTCCTCCCTAATCCCCCAGAGAAGAACTAACTTGAGTGATCCAGGATCAAGGGTGCAGTTGGCCCTCTTTTAGTTGATATGAAACCTCTCCTCATAGTATTCTAGAGATTCATCGGGTCGTAGGGTCATCCTAAATATTTCTTCCTTGGTTTCCATTAGGGGAATTTTGAGGTCTAAAATCGGCCTCCTAATGAAATTATAAAATAATAGTGGAAATAATAAAATAATATTATATTAAATCGTCAAATTTTAAAGGGAAAAAAGAAAAAAAAAACTATTTTTTCAAATTGTATTTTCAACGTATCTCCCTATGGGTTTACTCAAATTTCAAGTGGAAGCACTCGATGGATGCATAATTTGATTCCTCATCCAAGGAGTACCCATGTTTCATACTTTCAATGGACCCTGATACTTGAAAAATGAGAAATACATGAAAAGCGTGATTACAATCACGTTTTTCATGTATTTCTCATTTTTTCGTGTAGTAGGGTACATCGAAAGTATGCAACATGGGTAATCCTTGGATGGGGAATTAATTTTTTCATCCAACAAGTATTACAACTCAAAATTTGATTAAAACCTTACGGATAATTTGAAAATATGAGTTGAAAAGGCAGTTTTATTATTTTATTATTTTTTTAATCTTTTTACTTTTTTACTCCAGAAATGGTGAACCATCCCCCATGGTTGACATCATCATCTTGAATCCTATTGGTTCTTATAAATTTTATTTTGGTTGTACATTTTTCTTAGGAGATCCATTTTAGACCTTAAATTTCCCCTAATGTTTGGACCTACAATAGTCTCTGTACTTGTTGGGTAAGGACTATTGCATTTGGGCCCGGGTAGTGATGTTGTCCCCAGGGAGACCCATGAACTAGCACAAGGCTACATCCTTGAGGGTAGAGGGGAAAAATTTCACCTTGTGTTCATCTGAGGCATAGTCGTAAGTCCTACAGGCAACAACAAGCTCAAACAGGAAAGTGTCAGGGTCCTCAGAATTTAATCCATGGAAGTGTGGAAGGGCTGAAGGGCTGATGTTTTTCATCTTAGTCTCTCCATTGGTTTCTATGATGGGAAATACCCCTTGGTTTCTATTATCATCCATAACTTGAAAAGGTGAAGCAAGTTCCTCTTCTTCCCCAATAGGTTCTTCAAAGTTTTTATGGTGCTCCCCTTAAAGGTATTGTAACTCACAATCACTGAAGAAGAGAGAAGGTTGAATGTGTGAGGACGTGGGAGTTTTTGGTAGAAATTTTCCTTTGTTTTCCCTAATCCTACGAGGCATGAAAGACAATTTTTTTTGCTTCTTTTCAAATTGTCAAACTATATGCACAAAAAAATTAGAAAACAAGCAACTACTTAGACACCTCCCCGGTAATGTCGCCAAAACGTGGTGAGCTTTGGTATTGCACTAAGAGTATTTCAACTCCCAAGGGATACTCAACTTTACTTATCAGCCTGGGGTTCATACAAACTTAGAGGTGACAGTGCTATATGCACAACAGATGGATTCTACTCATGCCACCCTTAACTAGGTCTTCTGGACAGTAGTACTTCTAGGCCATTCCTTCTACTTGATTAAAGTGCATCTAGCTAATGTAATGAAGGGAATTGATTCTAATATAAGACAAAGAGAGTATATATCAAACTTATACTTGAAATTGACAGTGAAAGCAAGGCATAAACAATTAACCTAGTTGCAGAAAAAGGAAACTATGCTATGGGAAATCATTCATCCAGTTTTCTATTCATTTGAAGTAAGGAAACTATTCTATCATCACACACTTCATCAAATCATAAACCAAATCCTATCTACTATTTCATTCAACTTTTACTTGCATGTAAAATTCAATCTAATTTTGAAATCAAATAAAACACTAATTCCTACTATGTTTTTGCAGCAAGGAAGGAGGGAGTTTTGGAGTGGCCTAAGGGTCTCTTCTAATCAGAATCTGGATCAGGGGAAAAAATTAACTCAAAATTCAAAGTGCTCATAACTGCAACAAACTAGAATGAAAACTACTGACCCATCGTCAAGAATCCAACACAACTCGTTTCATCGAAAACTGATTTCAGATGAAGAAGTTATGGTCTGTTGATCGTCGTTCAGAACAAGCAATTTAAAAAAAAAAAAATTGCAGAACATGTACAGGCTGATGACATGGAAACCCAGTCAGAATTTAGGGAATCTTATTCAGTTTTTTTCCAATGGGACTATGACAAGTGTCACAATTGGATTCACCAGTTTGGTTTGTGAAGGTGAAATTTTCCCAATGTCCTCCAAGGTTGAATGTGGGTTCATGATATTTTTATGTTTGGAATTATTTTTTTACTAAGGATTGGATTAATGTGTGTGTGTGTGTGTGTGTGTGTGTGTGTGTGTGTGTATAATATTTTATATGGTTATTAATCACATATTATATTATATTTATTATATTTAATTCCAAACCTTATACAAATTATGAAATTCCACGTTACAAATCAAACCAAAGTCCATTTTTCAAAGTCCGATTAATGTGGTGGAATATATTTTAATGTTAATCATAGTCTGAATAATATTCAACAGTGGAGGTGTATATCAAATTTTATGCAAGGGTTCGGAGTATTTATTCATGGGCACATTTACAAAGGTTTTGGATGTGTTATATTAAACGGTGGAAAACTCCAAAGGTTCAGAGGACTGTTTTAATTGGTGCAAAAAAATGTAACGAGGGGTGAGTTTGAGGCTCGACCTCATGACCTACCCTACTCCACTACCACATATTACCAATGAGCCTGAGGTGTTCCTTGTTAAATCTTGGGTGCAAAACATTATTTGAAGGTTATGCAGATTCGATGCTGAAGGAAAGGAGCGGGCCAACCCTCCTCCCAATGAAAACGCACCATGTGTCCCAATCATAAGCGCCAAGTTAAATGAGCTTAGTGCACATTAATCACGCTTAGCCATTAATTAAATGTGCTTAAAAGTTGGCGGTAGTTTCAGAGGATTCCCCAAATTTAGCGGAACTTCCAAAATTGTCGGAGCTAACTGGCAGTTTTCCAGATTTAGAGGTAGAATCTAGGGGAAACTTTAATGAGGCCTATCTTGAGAAATTTTTGACCAATTTTGGCCCAGGAATAGTCATTCCTAACATATTGGCATGCTTTGAATTCATTGGAATAGCTTGCAGAGGCAATGGCGAAAATCTACAGGTGTTTTTGGTCACTTGAAGAATTTTGAAGCCGAGGGCCACCAAGAGGGAAGGTCATGCCCAGATCAGTTGAAGGCCAAATGGAGTGAATGAATAGTCATTTTTAGATGTATTTTATGTTCTTAACATATTTTTGTAGTTTTTAGAGGAATTGGAGCACATTTGAAGGTGCTTTGTCACTTTGGATATTAAACAAGCCCATGGCCACTAAGATGGGAGGTCAAGCCTAGATCAACTCGTAACCAAATTCAGAGATTGAATAGTCATTTTTGGGGTTTTCATGTCCTTTGAAGCCAATGGAGCAGTTATAAAATCCATTGGAGCATCACAAATTCTTTTAATAATAAATTTGAATCGTATTCCCAAGAGGGCCTAGCTAGTTAAAGCAGGTCCATGGAGATGTAGCCCAGGAGGGGTGAACTCCATTACCATCAATTGTGTTATGTCATTGCTGTGAGTTATGTTTTTTAATTAAATTTTTTGTATATGATTTTTTAAAATTTAATTAACTCATAATATGAGCATAAAAAACACATGAATCTACACACACAAACCCCTTCACAATTGGTTAACATGAGACAATCCTAATCACACATTTTTAATACTAATTGGGGAGCTAGCATAGCAATAACTAGTTTTCCCATATTCAAATCAAGTTGGTATCAAAGAAAAAGTTTAGCTCATTTTAGCCAAGGTTAGCTAATTCTTCTATAGCTATTGGTTTTTGAATTTGTGCAAGGAGAATTTAACTGTGAACTTGTACACAATGAACTTGCAAGTTTATGTGTGAAGGAAAAGAAGTCAAGATTGAGAATTTAGATCTCAAGTCACAACAAAAAAGATTTTTATGCATTGCATGGTGTGATGGCAACTTCATTAAGTGATGTTTCTAATCAATCTTCCTTAGAAAAACTCTTTTATAAAGAGATGTTGCATAAGCTCTACACCATGATTGAAATGATGCAAGAGAAGTATGAAGATATGAGGGAGAGTATTAGACTTCAAGAGAAGTTGATTTCCATGAAGGAGGAGAAGCAAGATATTCTTGAAAATATGCATGAGATGGAGACTCTGCTCCATATTGCAAATGAAAACCTTGAAAAGATGCATGAGATGGAGACTCAACTCCATATTTCCAAGGAAGCCTTAGCCAAGCATGTACTTGAAAAAGAGGTATGAAATTCAATTTTATCTTAAATTTCCTCTCAAAATGAATTTGTAGGTTCTTTTGAAAGACACAATACAGGAATAGGGTCCAAATTATTGATGAATATGGGCTATAAAGGTAAATTATTAGGCAAACATGCACAAGGAATAGTTGAGCCAATTGTTGTTGAAGAAAGGCCTAAGTATTTTGGTCTTGTTTATGAAAAACATGATGAATAAAGCTCTAAAGACAGCGAGGCACTTGAAGGTGTTCCAAGAAGGAATTTCATTTCATGTTCATTACCTCAATCTTGTGAAGACTGTATTCATGAGGAATGCAAAAGTTTTACACCCACTTTGTAAGAAGGCGCTCATAAGCATGCAACTAATGAGAATGGAGAACGAGAGGACGTTGAAATATCTAATGTCATTGAATGCATTGTTGGTATTTTGAAGAGAGCCACTACCTCATCAAATTCACCTCCTCAAGAAGGAGACAAAGGTGAATGTTCAAGGTATAAATATTCTTTTAATCAAGTTGCTTTTGATTATGATAAACATGGCAAATTTTCACATAAGATTTGGAGAAAAGTTGCAAGTTCCTTTTGTGGTTTGGATAACCATAATGTTTCTAGATGTTGGAAGAAGATATCCATGCACAAGAAATTTTAAAAGAAAAGGAAACAGGAATCCAAAGGTCCTTTGAACAAATAAAACCATGTTAAAAATAAGATGCAATTATTTTTTTCTCATTGCCATAAGCAAGGTCATCCTATTGACAAGTATTGGACTTTGTATCCAACAAGTCATCCACGACATTTGAAGAAGGTGGAGAAAAAGAATGGCAAGAATGGAAAAGAAGATTCCATAATTGATGTGAGTCAAGATGATTTACATGATGATGATGTGCAACTGAAAGAAGCACCATTGAAATGGTTTGGTAATAGATGGTTAGATTTCTTATCCAATTAAAGCTTTGCATGTATTTTGACGGTGATGCATTCTTTTCCTATTGAATGCGTGTTTCATGTTTCACCAAGAAGGTGATTGAAAGTGGAGTATGTTGACTCACTTTATTACAACAAAATTTGTTCATTTTATCTTTAAGTACATGTACATATGATTAGGGTTCTTCCACTTATAAGTGTACTTGTGAGAGAGTAATCGTATACATGCATGAGAGTTTGTGTGTATGAACACTGTAATTTTGATGGTTTCATTGTGCTTGAACATGCATGAGTAATTGACTTGTGTTGGTCAATTTATTTTTTTAACATGTATGTTGTCAACTTGAGAGTGTTGATCATTTGCACATGCATGAGCGTCGACATGCGTTGATAGATTGTGTGTTGCATGCATGTTATATCGACTTGGAAGAGTTGATTTTGTCTCCAAAGATGAAAATGAGATGTTGATGAAGTATTTCATGAGACGTGAAATTATTTTTGTGTTGGGAAAAGAATCATCAAATTAATACACATGCATATGTTTGACTTGAGAGTCAGTGCTTTGAAGAGGCGTGTTTTGTAAACTTGTGTTGGTCGATGACTTTTGACACCAAGATGTGAGAGTACATGGCGATGTTCACATAATGTGAAATTGTTTTCTTTGAAGGAGCAAGAGGATATGTCGTCAAGTTATGTTTCTTGCATGATGTGTTTTTCAGATATAAACACAACATATTCAGATATGTCGTCCTTTTTATGTTTGTGACAAGATGTCAAACAAGTTTGCAGCCATTGTAGATTAAATGTGTCGATGCCAAGAAGATAAGGAGATGGTGAATGCATTCTTCCAGATGTGGAATTTGGAACCATGGAGGTAAAATAATGGTAATTTATTTTCTTATTTTTACTTATGTTGGAACTCATTGTTGTAGTTCACTCATTGTGCAAAGGAGGAACACGATTCTCAATGGGAAGGAAATCAGTTAGTTTTCCAAGAACCGAGGAATTGATTTGGTACAACAAAGTATTATGTCAGTCAGCAAGCAACCAATAAGTGTTGGTGTGGGTCAGAAACAAAAGGAGAGCAGTGATTGAAGAGCCAAGCCATTTTCAAGGCAAGGCATATCAATGGACATGTGGTTGTCATAGCGATTTTTCCAAGTAGAATCAAGATGATAGAACTTGGGAAACAAAAGAGTATTCAGCTCTCATGAGATAACCAAATTTTGTGGGGCCAAAAGCATGTCAGTGGGAAGGAGTGATCGGAATCTGGATCAGGGGCAAAAATTAGCTTAAAATTCAAAGTGTTCATAACTACACCAAACCAGAATGTGAGCAACCCACTCATTGCCAGGAATCCAACGCAACTTGTTTTGTCGAAAACTGATTTCGGATGAAGAAGTTATGGTTTGTTGATCACCGTTCATAACAGACAATTTTTAAAAAAAAAATTGCAGAACAGGTACAGGTTGATGACATGGAAGCCCAGAAAGCATTCATGGAATATTCTTCAGTTTTTTTCCAATGGGACTGTGACAAGTGTCACAATTGGATTCGCTAGTTTGGTTTGTGAAGGTGAAATTTTCCCAATGTCCTCCAAGGTTGAATGTGGGTTCATGATATTTTTATGTTTGGAATTATCTTTTACTAAGGATTGGATATATATATATATATAGTTTGGTTTGTGAAGGTAAAATTTTCCCAATGTCCTCCAAGGTTGAATGTGGGTTCATGATATTTTTATGTTTGGAATTATTTTTTTACTAAGGATTGGATTAACATATATATATATATATATATATATATATATATATATGGTTATTAATCATATATATATTATATTTAATTCCAAACCTTATACAAATTCCGAAATTCCACATTACAAATCAAACCAAAGTCCGATTAACGTGGTGGCATATATTTTAATGTTAACCATAGTCTGACTAATATTCAATGGTGGAGGCGTATATCAAATTCTATGCAAGGGTTCAGAGTATTTATTCATGGGTGCATTTACAAAGGTTTTGGATGCATTATATTAAACAGTGGCAAAATCCAAAGGTTTAGAGCAGTGTCTTAATTGGTGCAAAAACATGTAACGAGGGGCGAGGTCAGGGCTCGACCCCATGACCTCCCCCGCTCCACCACTGCCCATTACTAATGAGTCTGAGGTGTTCCTTGTTAAAACTTAGGTGCAAAACATTATTTGAAGGTTATGCAGATCCGATGGTAGAGGAAAGGAGCGGGCCAACCCTCCTCCCAATGAAAACACGCCATGTGTCCCAATTATAAGCGCCAAGTTAAATGCGCATAGTATACGTTAATCATGCTTATCCATTAATTAACCACGCTTAATAGTTGGTGGCATTTTTTTCGGATTCCCCAAATTTAGCGGAACTTCCAAAATTGTCGGAGCTAACTCGCATTTTTCCAGATTTAGAGGCACAATATAGGGGAAACTTTAATGAGGCCTATCTTGAGAAATTTTCAACCAATTTTGGCTCAGGAATAGTCCTTCCTAGAAGATTAGAATTCTCTAAATCTATCGGAACAACTTGCATAGGAAATGGAGCAAATCTGCAGGTGTTTTTGGTCACTTGAAGAATTTTAAAGCCGAGGGCCACCAGGAAGGAAGGCCATGAACAGATCGGCTGAAGGCCAGATGGAGTGAATGAACAACCATTTTTAGATGTATTTGATGTTCTGAACACAATGGTACATTTTTCGAAGGTGTTGGAGCACATATGAATGTGATTTTGTCACTTTTGAGATTAAACAAGCCCATGGCCACCAAGATGGGAGGTCAAGCCTAGATCAGCTGGTAACCAAATTCAGAGATTGAATAGTCATTTTTGGGGTTTTCATGTCTTTTGAAGCTAATGGAGCAGTCAAAAAATCTAGTGGAGCATCATAGATTCTTGTAATCATACATTTGACACATAATCCCAAGAGGGCCTAGCTAGTTAAAGCAGTTCCATGGAGATGTAGCCCAGGAGGAGTGAATTCCATTATCATCCATTGTGTTATGTGATTGTTGTGAGTTATGTTTCTACATTTCATTTTTTGTATATGTGTTTTTAAAATTTAATTAACTCGTAATATGATCATTAAAAAAACATGAAACTACACACATAAACCCCTTCACAAGTGGTTAACAAGAGACGATCCTAATCACACATTTTTAATACTGATGAGGGAGCTAGCATATCAATAAATAGTTTTCCCATATTAAAATCATCTTTTAACCATGAATTCAAAGTTGGTGGTCAAATGCATCATACTATAGGTTCAAAAGGAAAAAAAGAGTTAAACTAGAATGAAAAGGGCGACCTACAATGCTGCTACAGGAAGTTTCTACAGGATGTCTTGCAATTGCTACAGGAAGTCCTAAAGTGTTACAAGAAATAGAATGAGAGGGTTTTAAGGATTAAATAGGTGAAAGGAAGCTGTGTAAAGGTGAGATAAGGTGGAAAGAGGTGAGGGAGATGTGACCAACACCTCCAACCAAACTCAGAACCCTTGGGAGGCTTATTTTTCACTTGGAAGGATGCTCATCGTGGTGGTGAAGGTGGTTTCAGAAAACAGGGTCGTGGTAGAAGATTTGGAGGTTGGAGAGAAGAAGGATGAATGTGATGAAAATGGTACTTTACCTACATCTGTAGATAGCCCTGAAATCACTACACATATTCATTCATTTATTATTTAAAAACTAACATGTTAAACAATGGAAAAGATGCGCTAAATGGAAAACCCTACTTAACCTATGCTAAAATCTGATCTAAGTACAAATCCAACTTCTAACTTACAGCAAGCATATTATGAGCATGATATTCACACAATACAACTTTCATAGAAATCATGAACAAACTAATTTTGATATGTATTTGGAGATCCTCCTCCTCAAGCTCCCATGAGAGAGTTGATAAAGAGAGGCTAAAATCACAGTTTTGATGGATTTTTGCTGCTACTAGAATGCAAAGAGACTAAAAAAAATGTTGAAACATAAAGAGAGAATATATGTTGTGAAACTAGCTCCAAAAATAGAAGAAATGAGATATCAACGCCTTAGAAATAAGCCACTTCGAGGGGGCAACCTCCAATACATTACATAAATGAAAAATTCTTGGATGATACAATTTACAAAACCCCCTTTCTATATATAGGAGTCCATGGGGCCATAATGTAATCCTAGTGGGGCCACAATGTAATCCTAGCCGACCTAACAATAATAATTTAAGGGCACAATAATAACAATATGGGGGTTACAAGGGTACAATAATAACAATAAGGGGGTTACACTAACAACAATAGGGACTATACTAGTAATATAGGGACCTAACATGCCCCTCTCCTTCAAAAAAGTGTTGTCCTCAACGCTTGAGTAGCTCTGGGTGCTTCTGTATAAAATTCTCATCCTCCCATGTAGAATCTTCAGTGGGTAAGTTTTTCCACTTGATGAGATACTCTGAAATTGATCGATTCCGTAGCTGTCGAGTTCTTGTTTCCATGACCACTTCAGGTTCCAATATGATTTTTTCTTCCTCATCAAGTTCTGGCAATATTGTTTGAACTGGAAGATTTTCACCTATAACCTTCTTTAAGCATGAAACATGGAAAACTGGATGTACTCGCGAAGAAGCAGGAAGCTCCAATTTGTATGCCATAGTACCAATCTTTTGCAACACCTTGTAAGGACCATAGTACTTTGGCGATAATTTATTATCCTTCTTTGCTTGCTTGAGGGACAATTGTTTGTATGGTTGTAGCCGTAAAAATACCCAATCTCCTACATCAAAACTTCTCTCGCTACGATGTTGATCTGCCTGTTGTTTCATTCGATTTTGTGCCAAATTCGGGTTATCCTTTAAGAGTTGGAGAACTTCTTGCTGATGCTCGATGTGATCTTCCACTGCTTGAACCTTCGAATTTTCCCTTAAAGATGATGTGATGGATGGTGGATGATATTCATAAAGTGCCATAAATGGGGTCATTTTTGCTGCAGTATGGAAGGAAGTGTTATACCACCATTCAGCGAGAGGTAACCACTTGACCCATTGTGTTTTTTTATCAGATACAAAACAACGAAGATATCCTTCCAAACATTTATTCACTATCTCAATTTGACCATCGGATTGAGGATGATAAAATGAGCTATGAGCTAATTGAGTACCCAAACAAGAAAATAACTCTGTCCAAAAATTTCCAGTAAAAATGGGATCTCTGTCGCTCACAATAACCTTTGGGTTTCCATGTAGCTTTGAATTGTGTCCATAAATGTAGTAGCAACTGTACTTGCTTTAAATGGATGAGATAATGCACAAAAGTGTGCATACTTGGTAAGTCTATCAACTACCACCATGTCGACACTCTTTCATTCAGACTTAGGTAAACCTGTGATAAAATCCATTGAAATCTCCTCCCAACGTTGACTTGGAATGGATAAAGGTTGTAGAAGTCCCGGGGTCTTAATTGTCTCCACTTTATTCTGCTGGCAAACCAAACATTCCGCTACAAACTTTTGAATATCAGATTTAAGGCCATCCCAAAAAAATTCTTTCTTCACCCTATGGTAAGTTTTTAAAAATCCTGAGTGTCCTCCTAAAGGAGAAGTGTACAATTCCAGAAGAATCTTTTGTTTTAGTTGGGAATTCTTACAAAGATATAAGCGATATTTGTACCATAAGGAATCATTTTTCCAACTAAATGTATCAGATGTACTAGGATCTTGCTGCAACTTTTGAATGAGTGTCCACGCTTCTTCGTCCTTCTTCCATTCATCTCTTGCTTCGGTTATCCAATCTGGTTGGATAATAGAAATGGCACAAAGCAATGCTTCCACCTCTTCATTCTTTCTTGAGAGTGCATCTGCAACAACATTAAGCTTTCCTTTTTTGTAGATTATTTCAAAGTCATAACCCAACATCTTTTTGACCCATTTTTGCTGCTCTTCTGACGATAGTCTTTGTTCCAAAAAGTGTTTAAGACTATCATGATCGGTTTTTACCTTGAAGTGTCTTCCCATTAGGTAAGTTCGCCATTGCTTTAGTGCATGCAGTATTGCTAACATTTCCTTCTCATAAATAGGTTTCTGTAAATACTTTCCTTTGATTGGACGACTTTCAAAAGCAATGGGTCTTCCTTCCTGCATTAAAACTGCACCAATTCCATTTCCTGAGGCATCACATTCCACAACAAAGGTTTTTGTGAAGTCTGGCGTAGCTAAGACCGGTGCTAGGCACATTGCCTCTTTAAGATGTTCAAAGGCCTTAGTTGCTTCGGGAGTCCATGAAAATGCATATTTCTTCAATAATGTTGTTAGAGGTGCTGCTATTCTCCCATAATTCTTAACAAACTTGCGATAATACCCTGTTAACCCGAGAAATCCTCGCAACTGCTTTATGGTCGTGGGGACTTTCCATTCCTTAATGGCTTTTATTTTGTTAGGGTCTACTTTAACACCCTCGTGAGATATAATATGACCCAGATATTCCACCTCTTGTACTCCAAAGAAACACTTGGATGTTTTTGCATATAATTGTTTCTCCTGCAATAGTTTGAGCACCCTGTCAACATGTTCAACATGATCCTTCCAAGACCTGCTGTAGATTAGTATATCATCCAAAAATACTAGCACAAATTTTCTAAGGAAGGGTTTGAAAATGGAATTCATCAACCCTTGAAATGTAGAAGGTGCATTGGTAAGGCCAAAGGCATGACCAAAAATTCATAATGACCCTCATGAGTTCGAAATGCTGTTTTTGGAATATCTTCAGTCTTCATTCTAATTTGATGATATCCTGAACGAAGATCCAACTTGGTAAAATAAATTGCTCCATGTAATTCATCCAATAATTCATCAATCACAGGAATGGGAAATTTATCTTTAATGGGGAGCTTATTGAGCTCCCTATAATCCGGACACATTCGCCATGATCCATCCTTCTTGTGTACCAATACTACAGGAGCAGAGAAAGAACTTTGACTAGGTTGAATTATACACGCCTCTAACATTTCTGCAATCATACGTTCAATTTCGCTCTTTTGGAAGTAAGGATATCTATAAGGCCTGATGTTTGGAGGAACACTTCCTGGAATCAAATAAATAGCATGATCATGATCACGAATAGGTGGGAGTCCTTTGGGAGTTTCAAACACCTTGGAATGATTGTCCAAGACTTGTTGGAGATCTGTAGAAATAGATGATTTTGATGTTGGAACTTCTATTGAGCATAATTGTGCAATTACGCCTCGTTGTTCTTTCTTTAGAAGCTTTGTCATAACATTAGAGCTTATTATCCTTCCTGGCTTCCCTTCAATACCCCGTAATTCGACTTCCTTTCCTTCTGAAAAAAATTTCAAGAAAAGTTCTTGAAAATTAAAAGCTACCGTCCCCAAAGATTGTAACCATTGTACTCCTAGTACAACATCAGCACCTCCCATAGGAATGGCAAGCATTGGACTAGTCAATACATCTTCCCCCATGGTTAGCTTGATATTATGGCATTTTCCAGAGCAATTTATAGTTCCTCCATTTGCAACCATCACTTGACATTCTGGTGCTGGGTATAGGAAACAATTCAATTCCTTGGCTACCTTACAATGAATAAAATTATGGGTACTACATGAATCAATCAACACTATTACCTTTTTCTTCTTGATATGTCCTTCTATCTTGAGAGTTTGAGTGGTAATTCCTACCAATGCATTACACGATATGGTCAGACTCATTTCTTCCTCTTCTTGGGTTGGTTCCTGGTGTATATCCTCTTCTTGTTCATTTTCTTCTTCCTCTTCACAATCTATGTAAAATAATTTCTTCTCAGTACACTTATGACCTTTAGTGTATTTGCTATCACAACTGTAGCAAAGCCCTTTTGCTCTTTTTTCTTCCAATTGTTGTGGTGTCAACCTTGTAGGTTGTGGAAATCTAGGCGTAGAAACACTTCCTTCTTTATAGAAGTGAGTGGTAGGCTTCTTTGTCGCCATAATTTTACATTCAATTTTTCTTTCCAACCTAAATGCCTTCTCCAATGAATCAGGTTCCAAAACGCGAACTTCATGTTGGATGTTATCCTTTAAAGTACCTATGAAGAGATCAATCCTTTGTTCCTCTAGAATATCAGTTACCCTTATATTCAATTTTTGGAAGTCCTCAATGTGCTCCCCCACTAAACCCTTTTGTTTGAGATTTATCAATTGGCTAAAGAAGGTGTTGCTCTTTGTATCTTCATAATGTGCTATCATTTCCTCCGTAAAAATTGACCAAGTGACAATTTTTTTACGAGAGCAAATCCATCGCTACCATACAAATGTATTTTGTTCTAAATGTAAAGTTGCAATACGTACCTTTTGTGTGTTTTGCACATTATGGAGATCAAAATATTGCTCCATCTGTAGTATCCATGTTACAGGATCCTTTCCATCAAAATTCCTCATATCCATTTTTGGAATATGGTGGTTCTTCCCGCCAACATTAGAGTTTATGAAATCACGATTAACATTTATTTTGTTCTCATCATGAGTTTCCTCTACTATCTTTTCACCATTAGGAAACATTTCTTGTATCAACTTTGTCAAACCTTCCATGTCTGCTTTTAGATCATTCTTCATGTTTTCCATTTTTTCATCGATCTTAGCTTCCACGTCATCCATCTTAGATTCCATGCCAGCTTCCATGCCATCTATATTAGATTCCACGCCTTTCTTCAAACCATCCATGCCATTTTTTGTTTCTCTTTGCGAGAGAGAAATTTGTTGCACTTGCTCTTGTAATTTTGATATGTCATGTTGCCATTCTTCGTCTTTATGAGTCATAGTAGAGCCTTCTAAAGGCTTAATGGGTGTTGAATGTTGTTTAGGGGCCATTTTAGAAACCAATACTAATATCTATTCTACAATATGCCCTTGGAATCAATTCAACTTGATTCTTCAAACAAGACTTATGCAATTCAAAAAAAAAAATACACACCTTTTACTTGATTTTGCAGAGTTCTATATTGAAATTGAATTATCTCTATAATTGAAGATCCTCAATATTTGAAATTTTTCCCTGTAGTAGTCCTCTGAAGCTTCTTTCAAATGCCACAGGTCTGACTTGATTTGGATTCTTCAAGGCAAGGTTATGTCCAATGTCCCACAATGACATAATTATGGACTGGTTCAGTAGAGCGAACTTATACGACTTGCCATGTGTCACTGTTTACTCCTTTGGCTCTGAAATTTATAGACATGAAACTACAGTCCATGTAATTCCAGCCACTTTTTACAGAATTCCAATCCGATGCATTCTGCCACAAAATTTTGAATATCAGATTTAAGTCCATCCCATAAAAATTATTTCTTCACCCTGTGGTAAGTTTTTAAAAATCCTGAGTGTCCTCCTAAAGGAGAAGTGTGCAATTCCAAAAGAATCTTTTGTTTTAGTTTGGAATTCTTACAAAGATATAAGCGATCTTTATACCATAAGGAATCATTTTTCCAACTAAATGTATCAGATGTACTAGGATCTTGTTGTAACTTTTGAATGAGTGTCCACACTTCTTCGTCCTTCTTCCATTCATCTCTTGCTTTAGTTACCCAATCTGGTTGGATAATAGAAATGGCACAAAGCAATGCTTCCACCTCTTCATTCTTTCTTGAGAGTGCATCTGCAACAACATTTAGCTTCCCTTTTTTGTAGATTATTTCAAAGTCATAACCCAACATCTTTGTGACCCATTTTTGCTGCTCTTCTGAAGATAGTCTTTGTTCCAAAAAGTGTTTGAGATTATCATGATCAGTTTTTTCCTTGAAGTGTCCTCCCATTAGGTAAGTTCACCATTTCTTTAGTGCATGCAGTATTGCTAACATTTCCTTCTCATAAATAGGTTTCTGTAAATACTTTCCTTTAATTGTATGACTTTCAAAAGTAATGAATCTTCCTTCTTGCATTAAAACAACACCAATTCCATTTCCTGAGGCATCACATTCCACAATAAAGGTTTTTGTGAAGTTTGGTGTAGTGAAGATCGGTGCTAGGCACATTGCCTCTTTAAGATGTTCAAAGGCCTTAGTTGCTTCAAGAGTCCATGAAAATGCATCTTTCCTCAATAATGTTGTTATAGGTGCTGTTATTCTCCCATAATTCTTAACAAACTTGCAATAATACCTTGTTAAACTAAGAAATCCTCACAACTGCTTTATGGTTGTGGGGAATTTCCATTCCTTAATGGCTTTAATTTTGTTAGGGTCTACCTTAACACCCTCATGAGATACAATATAACCCAGATATTCCACCTCTTGTACTCCAAGAAACATTTGGATGTTTTTGCATATAATTGTTTCTCCTGCAATAGTTTGAGCACCCTGTCAACATGTTGAACATGATCCTTCCAAGACCTCCTGTAGATTAGTATATCATCAAAAAATACTAGCACAAATTTTCTCAGGAAGGGTTTGAGAATGGAATTCATCAACCCTTGAAATGTAGAAGGTGCATTGGTAAGGAAAAAAGGCATGACCAAAAATTCATAATGACCATCATGAGTTCGAAATGATGTTTTCAGAATATCTTCAGTCTTCATTATAATTTGATGATATCCTGAACGAAGATCCAACTTGGTAAAATAAATTGCTCCATGTAATTCATCCAACAATTCATCAATCACAGGAATGGGAAATTTATCTTTAATGGTGAGCTTATTGAGCTCCCTATAATCCGGACACATCATGATCATCTCTTCTTGTGTAACAATATACGGGGGGAGTAGAAGAACTTGGACAGATTGAATTATCCCCGCCTCTAACATTTCTGCAATCATGCGTTCAATTTCGCTCTTTTGGAAGTAAGGATATCTATAAGGCCGGATGTTTGGAGGAACACTTCCTGGAATCAAATGAATAGCATGATCATGATCACGAATAGGTGGGAGTCCTTTGGGAGTTTCGAACACCTTGGAATGATTGTCCAAGACTTGTTGGAGATCTGCAGAAATAGATGATTTTGATGTCGGAACTTCTAGAGAGCATAATTGTGCAATTACGGCTCGTTGTTCTTTCTTTAGAAGCTTTGTCATGACATTAGAGCTTATTATCCTTCCTGGCTTCCCTTCAATACCCCGTAATTCGACTTCCTTTCCTTCTGAAAAAAATTTCAAGAAAAGTTCTTGAAAATTAAAAGCTACCATCCCCAAAGATTGTAACCATTGTACTCTAGTACAACATCAGCACCTCCCATAGGAATGGAAAGCATTGGACTAGTCAATACATATTCCCCCATGGTTAGCTTAATATTATGGCATTTTCCAGAGCAATTTATAGTTCCTCCATTTGCAACCATCACTTGACATTCTGGTGATGGGTATAGGAAACAATTTAATTCCTTGGCTACCTTACAATGAATAAAATTATGGGTGCTACCTGAATCAATCAACACTATTACCTTTTTCTTCTTGATATGTCCTTCTATCTTGAGAGTTTGAGGAGTGGTAATTCCTTCCAATGCATTACACGATATGGTCGGACTCATTTCTTCCTCTTCCAGGGCTGGTTCACGTTTCCTCTTCACAATCTGTAAAAATAATTTTCTTCTTAAAGCACACTTATGACCTTTAGTGTATTTGCTATCACAACTGTAGCAAATCCCTTTTGCTCTTTTTTCTTCCAATTGTTGTGGTGTCAACCTTGTAGGTTGTGGAAATCTAGGTGTAGCAACACTTCCTTCTTTATAGAAGTGAGTGGTAGGCTTCTTTGTTGCCATAATTTTACATTAAATTTTTCTTGCCAACCTAAATGCCTTCTCCAATGAATCAGGTTCCAAAATGCGAACTTCATGTTGGATGTTATCCTTTAAAGTACCTATGAAGAGATTAATCCTATGTTCCTCTGGAATATCATTTGCCCTTATATTCATTTTTTGGAAGTCCTCAATGTGCTCCCTCACTAAACCCTTTTGTTTGAGATTTATCTTTGGCTAAAGAAGGTATATTCATGATGTGCTATCATTTCCTCCGTAAAAATTGACCAAGTGACAATTTTTTTACGGGAGCAAAGCCATCAATACCATACAAATGTATTTTGTTCTAAATGTAAAGTTGCAATACGTACCTTGTGATAAGCCCATTGTATTGGATGTATGGTATTGAGAGAATCATGGTAATTACCCATGGTATTGTATGTATGAAGACTAATAGAGGTTAGAGACTATCCATTGATACATGTTGAGTATTGTTTGTATTGACATGCATTAGCTTGTGGAATGATCTCCTTCCTTAAGGAGTAGTTGTGTGGTATTGCCCTACCTCAAGGGTTTGATATTAATAAAGATATGAAGTTTTTATCATTTATTGTGTTACTCTTCTGGAATTTTAGTATAATTATATATTTTCAGACCAGATCTATTACAAGTGGTATCCGATCTCTTTCTTAGGAAAATCAAATTTTTTTTCTTTTTCTTTTTTTTGCAGGAATATTTTGGGGAAAATAGTAGGCGACGAGTTTTCAGATTAGATATAAAAAAAGTGTGTCAATTTTTCCAAAAAAAAATATTGGATATAAGAATTTCTTGCGGAAAAATACCCATTTTGAAAAAAAGCAGTCGAATCGGAGTCTAGATGAGGGAGATATCGCTGATTTAAAATCAACTGGTTTGCAAAAAAAATTCTGATGGGAATTCATGGACAATGTCTCTATAGTAATTTTTTGAAGTTTTATGTGTAGAAATTGAAGAAAATAATTGAATATATGAGCTCTTCTCAAAAAATCATGCAATAAAAAAAAAATGGTTGAATCATAGTCGGGATGAGGAAGCTATCGCTGATATAAAATTAGCTCTTTTTTAGAAATTTGTGTGACGGTCAGATAATTGCAACGTAGATCTAATTTCACAAATTTCTCATCTCATGGTTCCAATCACATGGGAAGATTCAAAATGACCATTCTATTTCCAAAAAAAGGTTATAATAAGGATTTTGAGTTATACTAACCAAGTTATGTCCATTTTAAAATTTTGCCAAAGTAAGTGATTTTATTCAAAACCCTTACTCTATTTTAAGGGTTCTAGCAAGATGTCCTTTACAAGATAATATGATGGTCCTACTATTGAAGAATACCTAAAATATAACAAGTCACTATGCTAAAAATATTTGCGATCTGGATTATGAATTTATTTCAAAGATGAGGATGCCATATGGGTGTACTCAGTTAACTATGATCAGATGCACACACTTTCTGATGAAGCATTTGAAAAATTCCTTTAGGACAAATGGTCTCATGATAGAAGAAAGGAAAATGAGACACATAAGGGGATATAATTTGTTGGTATCTCCTTATTACAGGTTCACAGATGTATTTAGAAAGAGAATATTATTATGTCTATCAATCCTAGTTGAAAGCATAATTTTATCGATGTTGATTTGGTAATAAAATTACAAGTTCCAGCAAAACATATTGAAAACACATAGGTTGATAATGAGGATGTTCAAATTTATAAGGATTTGAAGATTTCTATGGATAAGTATGTGTTTCATTCTGATTTTTATACTTCATATATGGATAGTGTGGATGTTGTTTTGGGATACCCTTGGATGGAATCCATTGGTACTGTCAATATTAATGTGCAAAAGAAATTCTCGAAGCTTTGGTATAAAAATAAGAAAATTACATTGCAGGATATTTTTATCAGTAAACTGATAGAGTCGAAAGATACCCAAGCATAAAACTCTACAGGTACTGACACATTAGATGAGGAGTTTGTTATAGAAGTAATAATGGAAGAGAAGAAACAAAAACAGGCAACACAAAAGGAACTCGATACCACTCAGGCTCCATTAGGTGGAGAATTGAAGAATGATAAACCATCATTTAAAAATCATATCACCACTCGCACCATTGATCAAGACAAAAACCAAAAATGTGGAAAAGAATTAACAACAAGGATGGAAACCCTTGGAAGACACACAAAGAGGTGACAGGATCCACCCACAACAAATCAACACAAAATAACTACAAGAACCAGCTTCCATCTCAAGTGAGCGAGGCACTGGCTAGATCGAGTGTTAACCTTTCTCTTGGATGGATAGATGCACGTGCATGGTACGAATGGACTACTCTTTTGAGTAGATCTTATTATTTGTGTTCTTCTCATATTTCAAGGATGAAACATGCTTAACGAGGGTGTAATGTAGTATACCTAGAAGGGATAATATGGGGTATAAAGGGAGGTACCCAAGGAAATAATGCGATGTAATAATATAAGGATGATAAATAAATGGGACATAGTTAATAAATAAAGTGTTTAACACACATTATGCAAGGGACCACAAGTAGTTAGGGAATAATGTGATAAGCCCATTGTATTAGATGTATGATTTTGAGAGACCCATGGTAATTACCCATGATATTGTATGTATGAATCCGATACAGAGGCTAGAGATTGTCCATTGAGACATGTCGAGTATTGTTTGTATTGACAGTCATTAGCTTTTGGAATGATCTCCTTCTTTAAGGAGTTGTTGTATGGTGTTTCCCTACCTCAAGGGTTTGATATTAATAAAGATCTAAAGATTTTAAAATTTATTCTGTTATTCTTCTGGCATATTAATATGTTTTATATATTTTAGGCCAAATCTATTACAAGTGGTATCACAAAGAATATATTTTTTTTCTTTTTTTGCAGGAAATGTTTAGGGAAAATAATGGGCGAAGAGTTTTCAGATCAGATATGAAAGTTTTAGTGCCAATTTTTTCAAAACAAAATTGCATATCTGAATTTCTTGTGAAAAAAAAACCAATTTCAAAAAACAAATCGATCGAATCAGGGTTTGTATTAGGGAGACATCACTGATTTAAAATTAGTTGGTTTGCAAAAAAAATTCTGAGGGGAATTCCTGGACAACGAATCTCTAGTATTTTTTTGCAATTTTATGTGCATAAATTAAAGAAAATAATTGCATATATGAGCTCGTCTCGTAAAATCATGCAATTTAAAATCAACTCTTTCTTCAAAATTTTGTGTGACGGTTGGATAATTACAGTGTAGATCCGAGTTCACAAGGTTCCCATGTCCTGATTCCTATCACATGGGAAGATGGAGAATGGTCATTCCATTTCCAAAAATAGGTTATAATAAGGATTATGAGTTATACTGACCAAGTTATTCCCATTTTAATTTTTTTCCAAAGTTAGTGATTTTCTTCAAAACCCTTACTCTATTTCAAGGGTTCTAGCAATATGTTTTTTACAAGAAAATATAATGGTCCTACTATTGAAGAACACCCAAAATATAACAAGTCACTATGTCCAAAATATTGGCGATCTGGACCATGGCTTTATTTCAAAGATGAGGCTGTCGTATGGGTGTACTCACTTAACTATGATAAGATGCACACACTTTCTCATGAATAATTTGAAAAAGTACTTTTGGACAAATGGTATCATGCTAGAAGAAAGAATAATGAGACACATAAGGGGTTATAATCTGTTGGTATCTCCTTATTACATGTTCATGGATGTATTCAGAAAGAGAAAATTATTGTGTATGTCAATCCTAGTTGCAAGCATAATTTTATCAATGCTAATTTGGTAATAAAATTACAAGTTCCAGCAAAATATATTGCAAACACACAGGTTGATAATGAGGGTTTTCAAATTTATAAGGATTTGAAGATTTCTATGGATAAGTATGTATTACATTCTGATTTTTATACTTCAGATATGTATAATGTGGATGTTGTTTTGGGATACCCTTGGATGGAATCCGTTGCTACTGTGAATATTAATGTGCAGAATACATTCTTGAAGCTATGGTATATAAAGAAGAAAATTACATTGCAGGATGTTTCTGTCAGTAAATTGGTAGATTCCAAAGAGACCTAAGTAGAAAAATCTACAGGTATTGACACATCAGATGAGGATTCTGTGCTAGAAGTAATAATGGAAGATGAGAAACAAAATCAGGCAACACAAAAGGAACTCGATACCACTTAGGCTCCATCGGGTGGAGAATTGAAGAAAGATACACCATCAGTTAAAACTTCAACATATCACCACCCGCATCATCGATTAAGACAAAAATTAACAAGGTGGAAAAGAATTAGCAACAAGGTCGAAAATCCCTGGAAGACAAACAAAAAGGTGTGATGATCCACCCACAACACATCAATACAGAGGAACTACAAGAACCAACCTCCATCTCAAGCGAGCGAGATACTAGCTAGATCGAGTGTTCACCTTTCTCTTGGATGGCTAGATGCACGTGCATGGTACCAGTGGACTGCTCTTTTGAGTAGATCTTATTATTTTGGTTCTTCTCATATTTTAGGGACAAAACATGCTTTAAGGGGGTGTAATGTGGTATACCTATGGGGGATAATATGGGGTATAGAGGGGAAGGAAATAATGTGATGTAATAGTGTAAGGATGATAAATAAATGGGACATAGCTAGTAAAGAAAATGGTTAGCCTACATTATGCAAGGGAACACAAGTAGTTAGTGAATAATGTTATAAGTCCATTGTATTGGATGTATGGTATTCATAGACCAATGATAATTACCCATGGTATTGTATGTGTGAAGCCTATATAGAGGCTAGAGACTATCCATTGAGATATGTCAAGTATTGTTTGTATTGACAAACATTAGTTTTTTGAGTGATCTCCTTCCTTAAGGTTTAGTTGTATGGTGTTTCCCTACCTCAAGGGTTTGATATTAATAAAGATCTAAAGCTTTTATAATTTATTGTGTTATTCTTCTAGCATATTAGTATGTTTTATATATTTTCAGGCCATATCTATTACAACTTCTCATTCCAATTATTCTTGAAAGCAAAGTTACTGGTGCACCATGCTAACATGGAGGACTCACTGCACAGGATCACTAAAGAGATTTCGCAGCGAAGTGCTCAAGGGGCGTTTCTGGAGATTTCATTTGTCCATGTTAAAAGAGCTATTGAGGAGGGTAAATTTGGAGTTGTTCGTGTTGGACATCGGAGGTTTGTCCATATCAGAGAATTGGAGGAAAATGGCTGTGGCCCATGGTGAATTATCCTCTCTCTTGAAGAGGCAATTTTTTTGGTCTTTAGTGTTTTCTACCTTGGTATGGTTACGTAATGTTGGCATACAATTTTTTTTTTTGTTGGGGTCTTTCTGTAGAATTTATGGGGAACATCTCTTCAGACTTATGAGTATAATCAAATGTTTACTCCTTTGAAGACATGTCTTTTGTATCTAACTCAAGTTCTAAGGTTATTGACCCATATCCATTAATTTATTAATATAATTATCCTTATCCATTTTGTTTATATATATATATATATATATATATATATATATATATATATATATATATATTTCTTGGTATGTAATTCACTTGATGATTATGTCATGAAGTGTTTTGTAAACTATAAAGTCCAGAATGTCAAGCTTATCTTCTTGGACAAGGTTGTTACAGTTAAAAGGTTATAATGATAGGCCGCCCATGAGGTGTAAACTAGTTGATTTGTGTGGGGTTTACTACTTGATATGTGATTCATTCTATGTTGAGTTTACATGTAACATTTAAAATTATATATATATATATATCAATGATAAACGAAATAATTTTATATCAAATTTATATAGAGAAAAACAAAATAATTCGAATTTTTTTTTTTTCTTAAATTTTTGCTTTCCATTGTGAGGGAGATTTTTCATTTATTTCATTCTTAATATGGAGTTTATATTAAGATTTAAAATAGAGAGGGAGAGAAAGTGTGTGTGTTATAAATTCTCTCTAATTGAAGGTATGACAAAAATTTATAATTCCTTCAATGTTTAACTGTAACATTTTAAAAAGTATAAATAACAAAAACAATTTTGTGTGTGTGTAGAGACATAGATTACACAAAACAAGTGAGAATTAAAAATTTCTTATAGCTAAAACATATTATTAGTATCTTGTTCAAAAACAACATATATCATCTTAGTTGGAGTTAGGTGCAAACTTTTTCTCAACTTCTGCACCCAAAAATAGGTTTACATCTTGAGAATTTTGATGCCTTTGGACGCTTGGTAGATCCAAAGTTAACATGGATCTATGTTGGGAATTAAATTAAAATTGTGAAAGACCTATTATGAGATAAGCCACACCTATTGGCATTATTACACATACCCCAAGAGTTAGTTCAAGTGGCCTAAAGCGAGAAAATAATTTCTTTGATATTGTTGCTAGTTGTTGTTGATCACATATTTGACTCTCTTCGATTCCCTTGGGGCAAAACCAAGTAATCAAGACCCATAGTTTACTCCAAAGTGTCTCGTGGTTTCGTTCCAAGTAAAAAAATTACACATGCTTACTTGTTATTTTATTTTATTATAAATAAAAAAATTAAATTATATATTCAATTATACCATTTATATTAACTAAAAACTATATTAATATTTCATATAATTCTATTTAATACTTTTCATATTAAACATTATTATTAAAATATATTTTAATATACAATAATTTGATATATATATATATATATATATATATATATATATATATATATATATATAGTCTAACTTATAAACAAAATGTTCTTTTTCACGATATTTTTTTTCTGGGTATTTTAGTTAAAATCCAACTTAGATTTTTAAAAACTTGAGTTTAAGTTGTTTAATATGTAGAATTTCAATGCTCGAGGGGTGTTTTTAGGGTGCTGAAACAAAAAATCACATTCTTGCTTGAAATTGTATAGCCTGATTTTAGTGAAAAATGTTATTTCGTCTTTAAATTAGACTACACCTAAATAAGGTCGCTCGAAAGAAAGAATGGATGTTGATGGTATTCATTTGAATTATATAATGTTGTAATGGTGTACTTATGATATACATGTGTGTGTGTGTTAAAATTAAATGGTTTTTGAGTTTAATAAGTCTTAAACATATAGTGGTAGAAATTAAAATCAACCTTGAGTACAATTCCTAATTCATCAAATTAACATTTTTTTTAATAAAACTCAAATAAAAAAAATTTAAATATATAAAATCCTAAAAATTTAGTATATATTTATGTCGTAAGAAATTATTCTTTGTAATTAAATCTCCTAGTTTTCAGTGTATCCTTGTCTGTGCCATTAGATTAAATGTTAGACGATTGAAATGTTTTAGGCCATTAGATCCACTGCCTCCTTCATTTAAGCTCTGCGAACTACCTAACTAACTCACCAAACCCTACTAATGTCTCTTCCACCTTGCTACCAAGCCTTACTCAGGGGTCTCTGTTCCAGTTGCAACACTGAGAGCTCTGCAGGTACTTGGTTGCAACATCGCTGAGAGTTCTACAAGTACTTTCTCACAAACTGGAGGTTATCACTAATGTTTTCGTGATCATGCCCTATCCTGAATATTTGGTCTTTGAGACTCTAGTTTACTATTGACAGGAAACACTCACGCTCACTATAATGGTTTGGAATTGAATTATCGATCCTTCCTATGTTGTGAGATGGCTCCAAACGAAAAACCCTCGACCTTTTGTAGTCTTCAATGTTTCGACTTCTTTTACAGTAAATTTTTTCTTTGCTATGAAAGTGTATATTGTGACTCTTGGTCAAGAGAATGAAATCAAACTCATTATCGAGACTAGGTAAGTGGTTAAATAGAATCAATTTTTTCATGTCTATTTTTCTAATTTTAACTCATATGATGAAGGATTTAACTTAATAGGAGTTGTTTTGTTGTAGGGTTCAAAGGATACCCCAGCTCTGGCAGTCGACTCCACCCCGACTCGGTAATGGAAGAGCTTCAACAGTCCCCACTTTGGTTTTTTTCATTTACAACAACATGTATTTAAATCCCCTGCTCGATTAGAAACAAGTGTTTAAATTTTGTGACCACGTTCTTATTTGCGTTGGTTTTAGGTTTTGAAAACATAAGAATCATTGTAGCCATAAGATTTATATCGTCCCTGTCATTTTATTATCAACAGAAGCTATTTGAATGCTTGTACTTACCGGGTCGAATTTGTAAGAGTTTGGGGTTTTGTAATAGTTTATGTAACATTTCATTTATGATTTAATAGTTAATCTATGCAGTTCATTTGCATGAGTAATACACTAAGTTCTATGGTCCTTTCCCCACCTGGGATAATGAAATTTTGAAATTTTGAAAAAGACGCATCCCCTTCTGGATATATGCTCAGGAGGAGATCTGTTGCAAAGAATAGTCAATAGTAAAATACAATTTTCTTCTTAAAATATGAGTCCACAACCATTATGTAGAAACTCTTGATATCTCACTCAATGAAGGACTTGATAAGCTTAATGCTCTATAAATATGTGAACCAATTTTTTTTTTTTAAAACACACATGATAAATTTATGAGTTGTAACGTCTGAACCACCAGAGGCATGTCTGGTGTGAATGGTAAGTGAAGGCGAGGCATGTTTGGCGTAAATGATAAGAAAGTGGATCAAAAGGAAAAATATCTGTGTTTAAAATCAACGGGAAGATAACCTCATAAATTCTTCACCTCCTCATTCAGGCCTGCAACTGGAGACTGGAACTTGGAATTTCATGACAGACTTTAGTAGTCAGTCATTTGAGTGGAGCTAATTGCGCTTCATTAAGAGAATTTCCCCGATCTTCTATGTCAACAGAGGACGTTGCCAGTTTTGACGACGAGATTGCTAGTGACAATCTAGCTTGTAACCCTAACCCAGAGCCTTCTGTGAGAAAAATGAGCATTCATATCCCCGCCAATGGTGCCGACGATTTTACCGTCAAGAAAGAGGTGTTGATTTCTGTCAAGAACGTGTGTGTGTTGCACAGTCATGTGATGAGAATATGTGATGAATACGAGCATTTGTGAGAATATCTGAAGCATAAAATTGTGTTTCTGCCAATCGCGTCACAAGTGCAAGACGCACTTTTGAGCTTTTCAAGAGAGCATTAATAAATATTGTATGGGTTAGAAAGTATAAAAATTGATTTGAAAGTATTTTCAGTGAGATTGATATTTTCAATAGAATAGAATGCTTTTATGTTTTACAGTAACTGGAATATCTAATGTTAATATAAATTGTTTTATAGAAACTGAATTATGCACGCTAATAATTATGTCACATTAATATAAAATGTTTCATGTAATATCAGTATAAATGTTTTATATAAATTGAATTATATAATGGTAATATTGTATATTTATTAAGCTTAAGGTGTTTCTCTTTGAAAACAATTCTTTCAGTCGCCACTCTACACTAATTTTCACCAACTTGCATCGTTAGATTGAATGTTATATGATTGAAAAACATTGTACCCTCTGTTTGATACAATTTCAACAATTTCAAAATAATACAGTTATAAGACATGCCATATAACCCTAACCATGGTGAGCTTGACCTTTGCATTTGTGTTTGACAGTTCGGATTTTCATATGCGGGCACACAGTGAAGGGGTTGATTAGTAAAGATGGAAACACCAATGAACTCTAATAACGATGACAGGGAAAAAAAACATAGAAGAAAAATAGTGAATGCAACATATCCCATTGATAACACCTTATCAGTTGGGTCCCCTTAGCTTGCCTCACAGGTACAAATCATCAATATTTTGTTCTCCCTTTTCTCATTTCCTACTGTACTCGCTTTGAAAACATAGTTTGATTTTTCTCATATTGGAAAGGGGTTTTGCATAGTGGTTTTGGCACCATTAGCGAGACAAAGATCCTACAATTTCATGCCCCAACCGCATGTAATCCTATATTATTCCCAGAGAACCAACTTCATTGGTCTTCTCATTTCAGAAGCTAGTGGTGTCTCTGAATCTACCCAAGGGTAGGCTAACATTTTCTTTGTCACTATAGTTATACTAAGCCAAGTGCTTGTTATGAAACATTTTTTATTGGAAGACCAAATGATGATGACCATGATGTGGCGTACAACTGACAGATACCCGAATAAACCTACAATTTGGACAGATGAGCAGGTGGAGACCTGGAAACCCATTGTGAATGTTGTCCACAAGAAAGGATGCATTTTATTTTGTCAGATTTGGCACACTGGAAGAGCTTCCCATGTGGGTAATTATATATATGCTTTGGATTACATTGTTTT
The DNA here is from genome assembly GCA_034641835.2 of Pinus albicaulis. Classification (NCBI taxonomy): domain Eukaryota; kingdom Viridiplantae; phylum Streptophyta; class Pinopsida; order Pinales; family Pinaceae; genus Pinus; species Pinus albicaulis. The sequence continues at coordinate 903,775,152 of CM076573.1, read as the reverse complement.
CTGTTGGTTTTGGCACCATTAACCAGACATAGATCCTACAATTGCATGCCCCAACCACACACAATCCTATATTATTCCTAGAGAACCAACCCCGATGGTATTCTCATTGCAGAAGCTACTGGTGTCTCCGATTCTACCCAAGGGTAGCCTAACATTTTCTCTATCACTATAGTTATACTAAGTCAAGTGCTTATTATGAAATTATTTTTATTGGAAGACCAAATGATGATGAACATGATGTGGCGTGCAACTGACAGGTATCCGAATACGCCTGGAATTTGGACAGAGAAGCAATTGGAGGCTTGTAACCCCACTGTGAATGTTGTCCACAAGAAAGGAGGCATTTTATTCGGTCAGATTTGGCACACTGGAAGAGATTCTCACGTGGGCATAGTATATCTATGTTTTGCATTACATTTCTATCTGTTAATTCCTTTCATATACCCGCTTGTCGGATCTATCTGGAATGGACAAGATTCTGTTGATTTTATTCCAGAGCATAATTTCCAAAATCATGTAACAATTTGTTAGCTTCAATTGGTAATGATATCTCATCATACAAAATAGATTGGGACAACTCTTAGTCTATTTCCTTAGTAAATTTGTATTAGGTCAGTTTTGTCATGATTAGAAAATATTTGGAAAAGTGTTGTTACCCAATGGAAAATATCTTGTCGATTATTCCATTCCTCGAAATCACCCAATGGCCAGGCTACCATTTCACAGATCAAAAAATATTGGGTCAAACAATGTTACCCAATGGCAAAGATCTTGCTGATTATTCCACTCCCCGATCTCTAAAAATTGAGATTTGTTCCTTTTACAATTGTTTGGGTTGTTGCGGAGAAATGAAAAACAAATTAAAAATCCTATTTTTAATTGCACAATCCGGATTTCCCACAGTATCATAAAACATTGGTCCACATTTCGAATCCCAACGGGGATCCATCTTTAGAACGAGAATGAAGAATGAAAGAAGGCCGCAATCCTTCGCTATTTATACCTTGAGAACCATAATACTATTGTTCCCATACAACTAAAAGTAGTTACTAGGAATGGTGATTACAATATGTATATGGACATCCCGCTTGTTTTTGTATTGCGAGAGGATTTTTTTTTTTTTGCATTGCAGAATGAAAATTTACAAATAATTTTTTTTTAAGTGAGTCCACCTTTTCAAATGATGAGTTGGAACATGGGATGGCATGGTTGGCTAACTAAATTCAAAAACTAATTTGAACGGTCTCTTTGAGCAATAAGATAACAAGATCAACTTTTCAATTCTGAAAAACATTGTTCTAGGTCATTTTTCTTGAGTTGTTTTAGTTACATGTGCTTCTTTTGAATTGATTGTTTTACCATGCATGTGTACGGAGAGTGAGAGATGTAATGCTATAACTTAATAAGAGAGGCATAATGCTAGAAAAATCCAGTTAGGTTAAAAAAAATTGATTGTTTGTATCACGTTTCCCTAGTATATTAACGTGTTTTGATCTCATGTCAAACAAGGGCGTGTTATTACTTTTATTCATACTTTGATACTTATATATTTTACTAGGAGGTTTTACTATGGTATATTTAGATAATGTCTATAGGAGTTGGAAAAAGGCTGATTATTGATTCCCAATGCAGGAGAAATGCATACATATAATGAAGAAGAGAAGTTCAAATAAATTTTCAAAGTCTCGAGGAAGATGTTTTAATACATTTTCTCCCTAGTAAAACTGGATTAGTCATCAAAGCCATTATCCATTGTTGTAATAGTAGAAGGCAAGGTGCTAACAATTGATAATCAAGTTGTTATTTCGGTGGTATTTGTGTCTATTGGTTTGCCTCCTAGATCAAGCTTGGAAATGAATCTCGTCTTTTGAAATGCAACAATGTTGGTGTTAAATGACACCCTTAAGTATTAAATATCCCTTCTATGTTTTTAACTCTTTTGTCCACACCTATTAACAAATTCCAATATAAAAAATCATTGAAGATACAAATTAGTAAACAAAATGCCATTCAAAGCTAGAATATAAAGAGAAATCACTTACATTATGCCAAATTAAGAAATTTGCAAGCTAAAAGAAATGAATTACTTAATATGATATGCCATATTTCCTTAAGTGACATAATTATGGTCATACTCTATTTTGAGTAGCAGAGATCAAGCAATGCTACAACAATTGAAGTGCATTATTATTTTGTTTTCTAGTCCCATTTCACACTATGTTCAAAGCCCAAGCATTATTCTAGATCCAAAAATAGGCTCTTCTAGTAGCCTTTGGGAAGGGGACATCTAAGCATCACAAGTTAGGAGTGAATTCTCACAAAATGAGAGACCTTGACATGATGTGAATAAAATCGTCAAGGTAATATTAGAATGGAAATAAAAATAATGTCTGAAAGAATCCACCATGATGCCATTCAAATCACATGTCCTCAATTATTTCCATTTCAATTCAAGTAGCCCCTAAGACTAATATTAGTTCAATAATTGCATGTTAAGAGCTTCATGAAAGAAACCAATCAAAGTCTCAAGTGACTAATGGTTGAAATCTTGAGCCATTCAAAATTGTTTCTTTTGAAACATAACTTATTTTGCATATAAAACCATACCAGTTGCTCATGATATCCCAAGAAAACAATTCAATTCAAGGGCCTATGCTTCTGGATATTTAATTATTGATTCATCTAAGCTATCAAACTTCATTAATGAAGAGCACGAATCATGGAAAAAGGCAACATGGATAAGAATAGAAGAGGAGGAGTTTGCATTTAGACCATAATTATGTTACATAAGGAAATATGGCATTTCATATTACTTAATTCATTTATTGTAGCTTGCAAACTTCTCAATTTGACATAACCTAAGTGATTTCTCTTTATCTTCTAGATTTGAATGACATTTTGTTTACTAATATTTATTTTTAATGATTTTTTAAATGCTATGCTTCTTTTCAAATTTATGCCTTATAACATTTCCTTTACAACATTAATACAATTGCTAATTTACTTTCTACTCATAATTTTACTTTTAAATATTATAGGTATAACTCCTAAAACCTTGTACGTTTAATTATAATTAATTGAAGAAAAAATCATGGGAGTTAGTATGCCTTCGATCAGTTGGAATATAAAACGTCATTCTCGTGTGATGTCGTACACTTCAAGTTAAGCCTCACGATTTTTACTACTGAAAGATATAGCTGTGACATATTATTCACAAATCTTTAAGACAAACTGCTACATTTGCACTTTCCAACAGAAAAAAAATCATCCGACGGGAGAGAGTAAGCAAAACGTCTGCACTTTTTAAGGAAATAAATAGGAAATAAATGTAATGCACCTTTCAAAATAAATAAGAAAGGAGTTGTCTATAAACGTAACAGAATAGTTTGAACAGCATATGCTATATAACCTTTCTATATCAATAGATGGTTCGATTTTTTTCTGTGGAAAAAAAAATAGAATAGTTTGAACAGCAATTTTTTATTAGAATCTAGTAAAAAAAAATTAAAAATTAATATACATGAACACGCATGAAATAAATAAACAAAAAGTATAAAAGTTGAATTTCAGGAAAACAAAACATCTGCATTTTAAGGAAATAAATGTCATGTATCTTTCAAAGCAAGAGAGAGTAAGCAAAACTTCTGCACTTTTCAAGAAAATAAATGTCATGTACCTTTGAAAGCAGACTAAATAAATAAGAAAGGAATTGTCTACAAACGCAACAAAATAGTTTGAACAATAATTTTTTACCAGAATTTAATTAAAAAAATAAAAAAATTAATATACATGAACACGGCATGAAATGAATAAGCAAAGAATATAAAGGTGGAACTTCACGATGGGAACTTAAATTTGACTTAGTAATAAATTATCAGTTACAAAGTGATTTGCTTGTTAAATACATTGAATTTTTATTTATAAATATTCTTTGTTAAAATGATCAAATTATACACTAAAATTATAAAAACTATCAAATTTAACAGTATCTGATATTTGAAATTTCTATTCGTATAGTTATGAATATATTTTATAGATTTTAATTTATAATTGTTCACTAAATTAAAAAACTGTTTTTAATTATTTCATTACGACTTTATGATGGTAAACAGACACTGGAGATTTTCGGGATTTACTGGTTTTTCTCCATTGAATATGATGATAATATCTTTTTTACTATTGTTTTGTTGTTTATATTATTTAAATTATATTTTTAAATATAAAAGTGAATTTAATATTTTATAAAATTTATTTTTAATATATTTAGAATATAAAATTTAATAATTTTTTATATTATAATTTAATTTAAAATTACAGATTTCTAAAACAAAAATTTAGGGTCAAGCAAAGGTGCTTTTTTTTTCCTAGATTGTTTGGTTTATATATTGATAAGCTGGAACAATGGTTAAGTAGTAGTATTGGAGAGGGTATTCAATTAGCAAGCTATATGGTGAGGCTTCTTTTGTATGTTGATGACCTTATCCTAATTGCAAAATCTGTTGATGGTGTGAGAGAGCATTTGAAGGCTTTAGAGCTCTTTTTTCAAGAGGCGGGGATGCAAGTAAATGTTAGCAAAACCAAGGTCATGATTATTTCTAAGAAGAAACCCTTGGAAATAGTGGAAGAATTCAAGTACCTAAGAATTTTTTTTCACAATGGGCTCAATTGGGAGACACGTGTAGCTAAAAGAATTCGGGGGGATGGAGAGCTTTTTCCCTTCTACAAAACAAATGCACCAAAGCAAGTAAATGTTAGCAAAACCAAGGTCGTGTTCTTCTCCTTGAAGAGGAAAAAACAACAGGTCAATCTTATTTTTGAGAGGAAGAATTCAAGTACCTAAGATTTTTTTTTCACAATGGGCTCAATTGGGGGACATGTATAGCTAAAAGAATTTAGGGGGGTGGAGAGCATTTTCCCTTCTACAAAACAAATGCAGGAAAGAAGAATTATGGGGTTGGAAAACAGGAAAACTCTTTTTGGGAATTATGGGACTGGAAGACCAAGAAAACTCTTTTTGGGTTGTCCGTTACTTCGGTTATACTCTATGGATGTGAAGTTTGGGGAAATAGGATGTCAGACCACAAGTGGAGACAATTAGAAAGAATTCAAAAGTACCTAATCACTAATAATTTCAAAGTCAAATCAACGGTCCCGCTAGCTAAGGCTGGTTTGTTGAGACGATCTTTCACTTGTTAAGTTACTTAAAAAAAGGTTGAAGGCATGGATGAGAATCATTGGTTTAAAATAGTTGTTGTAGAGGAGTTAAAAGGAGGAAGAAAACTTGGAGCAAAAAAAATGACAAGTGGTTGGGTAAGTGGGGCATTAAGTGGCAAGATTGTCCTAACTCTAAAGAGGAGGTTAAAAAATGGGTGCTTAAAAAATTGAAGACTACCATGTGGAAAAAACAGATTGGTCAAAAAAAATCTCTATATGTCAAAGATTTCAACAGGACATGGTCTAATGATGAGAAGATATCATATTTTGCAGGAAATGAGAGGTCGAAACATGATGACACTACATCATGGATTGTGAACTTGTGAGGATATTAATAATCAATTTAATACTATTATGTAGGTGGAATGTTTGAACAAGTTGTTCCAGGATGGGAGGCTTATCAAAACTAGGGTGACTCTTGATCAAGATTCTTGACAAGAGAATAGACTTAGATAAAAGTTTGAAGTTGTGATGTGTTGGAGTCATGAGAGATTTTTGATCAAGATTCATGACAAGAGAGTAGAGTTAAATACAAATTTGAAGTTGTGATGGGTTGGAGTCCTAGGTCCCTTAAAACCCTTAGTCTCATAAATGTTATTAAAAAAATTTCATTCAAACAAAACATAGTTTTCAAATTTATCATTTAACTATATTGATAATCACTCAATCAATAAAAAAAAATTATAAAAAATGTTTCAAAGTTCAATTTTGAAAAAGAAAAAAAAAGGTTAGCATCCTGATACAAAGATATTCAGTAATAGTTTATTCCTAGGTTTTCCTTAACAATAATGTACCCACATATTCAGTAATAGTTTATTCCTAGGTTTTCCTTAACAATAATAAAATTCACACTTCTAGATAACAGCTCATTATAACTGTCCTTTAACAAGTGAGTTTTGATAAGTTCTGCAACTCACAAGTACGTTCAATCAATAAAGGCACCGTTTGCTTTAATTATTTCACCATCTCTTTTATGATGTCAAACAAGCGTTTAACCACAGCAGCCATGGAAGGATGAGATGTCTCACATCCACCTTCTGGTTACTGTCTACTGAAAAAATGGCAATGGCTACCTGTCGGTTGGAGCCGTTGTGTGGCCGTTGGGAATAAATACAACCAGACGTGATCATTACTGTATAACTATTGGGAAAATCCTCTCCATTCCTGGGATGGGAGGTACACTGTAGTTGAACCTAATTGGATTGTTACTGAGAATACTCTGATTTCACTTTTGTTTATAAATTTGGAAATGTTGGGAATAAATACAACCAGATGAGGTCATTACTGCTGGTAAAGTTCTCTCCATTCTTGAGAGTTACACATTGGGGCTGAACTTAAGTGAATTGCAGTTTTTGAAATTTGATAGAAAGGAACAAATTCAATTGTTTCACCTATAAATTTTAAAATATTTTCAAAATCTACAATAAATTACAGTTTTTATGATATTTCCTGAATCTGCAATCACTTAAATAATAAATTCAGCTGTTATTACCTCTAATTTTTCCCAGAGCCTGTAAGGCTAATGCTAATGGCATCTTGATGTCACTTTCGTAGATGGCATCTTGATGTCACTTTCAAATGTCAGGGTAGAAAATTTAGAATTTTCATGTATAAGTGGTTTTGATAAATCTAGTTTTGAGTTAGACATTGTTTCAACCAATAATCTGAAGCAATGGTAAAAAATTTACTCATACCGGACCATAAAAAATTAACTGACACATGTGACCAATCTCAAGTCTAAAGTCAATGCTTAATTAATGGTTATTGTTCAAATTTGATTTCCTGGTACATGAATCTGAATCTCAATTATGGTTTACCTCACGGGGGCTTCCGCAATGCAGATACTGTGGTCTTTTTTTTCCCAAATTCCGCCAATCAAATTGCTTGTAATGGACGACAAATTTTAGCCGACAATAAAGAAGCTCATTCCTCATTTATTTACCTATATAATTGGCATTGATGAAGTGAATTAGAAATGGTTAGAGGTCACAAATCTTAACCAATTTTTGTCCAATTCCATCCCAATCCAGGCTATTGGCTGTTCAAACGGGCTCTATATGGGCTTTCTGTAGTTGCTAGTTTCTCTGCCTCAGCTATGATTCTTCATTTAAACAGAGCAACACCTGCTGCTTCAACATTTTAAGCGTGCGGGGTGCAGCAATGAAGAGTGACTGGCGAGGAACAGAAGCATTCAAATGGATGGGCTTTGTCACTGCAATATGGCTGCAGGTAATCAATGGAACCAACTTCGATTTCTCTGATTATTCCTCTGTTCTGAAGGAAGTACTGGACATCGATCAGGTCCAGCTCAACAATCTTGCAGTGGCATCCGATCTAGGCAAGGCGCTGGGCTGGTTATCAGGCCTCGCTTCTCTTTATTTGCCTTTGTGGACTGTGCTCCTGATCGCCAGTTTTTTGGGGTTAGTGGGCTATGGAGTCCAGTGGCTCTCCCTGGTCTGGAAAATTTCTCCTTTGGCATACTGGCAGGTGGGTGAAAATTGAAATTCATTCATACAGAGAATGAGGCACTGGCCTTAATTGCAATTGCACCTGAGCTTTTTAAAGATTTGTAATTTTGTATTAGATCAGGGGATAAGCATCCTGTAGAAAATGGGTTTATCTTGATCTTTTCAGAATAACTGTGAGATATATATATATATACAGTGGATATATATATATATATATATATATATATATATATATATATATATATATATACAGAGGTCTCATTGTCCCCATATTTATATTAAACTTGTACTTGCATTTAGTTTACATTTTCATAAATTATATAAGTACAAACCTGGCACAGAAGGTCTATACAAACACTAAAGACATTCAGAAATCATTATATGTACGGCAATTATCATTCTAATGTAAGCAAGAAATTGGTTGGTTTCTTGATTTTTCTTTGTGCATTCTACTGTAATCAAGAAACTGATTTCTTGATTTTTATATGTACGGCAATTATCATTCTACTGTAAGCAAGAAATTGGTTGGTTTCTTGATTTTTCTTTGTGCATTCTACTGTAATCAAGAAACTGATTTCTTGATTTTCCTTTGTGCATTCTACTGTAGTCAAGAAATTGATTTCTTGATTTCTATTTGTGCATGGCAGGCGTTTCTTCTCTGTATGCTGGCAGGAAACAGCATCTGCTGGTTCAACACGGTATCCTACCTGCTCTGTATTCGAAACTTTGCAAACGAGAGAAGCTTCGCTCTGGGGCTCTCCACCAGTTATGTGGGGTTGAGCGCGGCGGTTTACACCTCCATCCAGTCCGCAATAGCTCCCCACGCCAAATCCCTTTTCCTGCTCTTGAACGCCGGGGTTCCTGCCATGGTCTGCTTGCTCTCTCTGCCTTTCGTTGGAGGAGCAGAACAAAAGGAAAGGGCGCAAATACAGAGGCCATCCTTGGCAGCAATGTCCTACGGAATCGCCATAGTCACGGGTGTGTATTTGTTGCTCCTGGACTTTCAGCCGCTCTCGTCCTCCTCTGGCAAGCTACATGCATCAATTCTGCTTGGCCTTCTGCTCGCACCTGTCACACTCCCTGCAACGCTCTTTGTCACGGAACTGAGAAACCAGGCGGCCATTAAACGCCGGCAGGTGCATCGGGACGCCAGGGTCCTGGCAATTGATGTACTGGACGAGCAAGATGAATCGGAACCCACAATTGAAATGAATGGAGCGGGCAAACGAGGCTCCATGTCCAAAGACGAAACTGAAATTGAATTGCCCCTGCAAATTCAAGATCAAGAAGCCACCAGCCCCAGCAGCAGCGTGCCCCGAGCCGGGTCATGCGAGACCAAACCGAAATCCAGGCGGCCGGCCCTTGGGGAGGATCATAACACAATCCAATTGATCAGAAGCATTGATTTCTGGCTATTTTTCCTGGTCTATCTCTGCGGAGGCACTTTGGGTTTGGTATTCATCAGCAATTTGGGCCAAATTGCAGAGTCCCGCGGCTACTCCAAAGCTTCCATCTTAGTTTCACTCTCGTCTTCTTCCAGCTTCTTCGGCCGCCTGGCTTCTTCAGCGCCCGACTACTTATTGAGGTATGCCCAATCATACCAAATGAGCCCAACTCTGTTGCAGGTTGAACTTAATTCGGTTTTACAAATCTGAAATGCTGATGGGAGTTTTTTCGGTAATTTGTTTGTCATATTCTAAAATATTCTTCCCATTTAGCTTTTGTAAAATTTTGAAATTCTCTTTGAATTACAGGTTGAACTTAACTTAGATTGTAGATTTCAGAAATACTTATTGGAATTTGATTGCTTGAACAGGGAATTCAATTGTGTTTTGAGGTCATCTGTTTTTGATGAGTGAGATTCATCAAAAAAAAGTAATGCATTTCATTAAATTATTGCGCAGGTTCAAAATCTGCCCCCCCAGACCAGTCTGGATCGGCATATCAATGGTCCCCATGGCAGCTTCGTTCTTCCTGCTTCTAATCAACGACAGGATCGCTCTGTATGTGGGCACAGCCACCCTGGGATTCTTCACAGGGATGGTAACCTCCATTGCAATCTCCATCACCTCGGAGTTATTCGGCCTCAAGAATTTCGGGGTGAATCATAATATCTTGGTTGTAAATATCCCTCTGGGATCTCTAGCCTTGGGCTATTTGGCCGGCATTTTCTACGATGACAGAGCCAAGAAGAATAAAATACAGGCTGACCATCTTTCGGCTCCTCCTGTGCATAGAATTGGCTCAACTGTTTGCCATGGAGCCCACTGCTACAACGATACGTTTCTCATATGGGGTTCGATCTGCGTGATCGGCCTAGTACTGAGCTTGATTTTGTCGTTCAGGACACGGGCTTTCTACCAGAGGCTCCATTGTCAAAATCATCACGTAACTCACACTTGAACCCCGCAATATATACACTGTATATGCGTCCGAACATAGGCGAACAGACAACAGATCTCTTCGCAAATAAACGAAATTACTGTCAAATTAAAAGTTGGCGGTAACAGCCCGACAAAGTATAAGGTGGAAGGTTTTTATGTAATAAATAAATTAAAAAGGGACAAATATTTATATATTATGATTGTATCTTCGCAGTATAGAGTTCATATGGGACATCTACGTGTCAAAAAATTTATCGTTGCCGTGCTGAACGAACTATTGGTGCTTTATAAATATGGAAGAGTATGGGTTGCAGAATATATACCAGGGAGAAATCGGAGTGTATTTTTTGCGTGTTCACTTTATTTTTGCCCTTTTTGACTTTGAAAATTGTGAAAGATCATGGCTAATTAGTTTTTACTTGAAAGTTACAAGATGAGGACCCGTACACATGATGCTGCATTTTAATAGGAATTAATATAATATAATCATATTAATAGTAGTGTTTATGAGCTTGAAAATAATGGTAAGTTGGTTGATTTTTATATTTGGAGTAAAAATAGGTTTTTTTTTGTGAGACTTTTGTCACTTTTGTTGTTTTATATGGATGTGAAGTTTGGGGTTGCAGTGTATCTAGAGAGTTATGGAGGAAGATTGAGATGATTCAAAAGTAATTCATCACCTACAACCTTAAGATTAAGGGAAATACTCCTTATCTTATCGTCTTGATCGAGTTATGGAGGAAGATTGAGATGATTCAAAAGTAATTCATCACCTACAACCTTAAGATTAAGGGAAATACTCCTTATCCTATCGTCTTGATCGAATCTGGTTTGTCCCCCATTGAGAGTATGACTATGTTTAGATATCTAATGTATAAGAAGAAACTTAACAACATGGAATAAAAAAGGCTCCCTAAAATTGCTTGTCACTGTAGTCAAAACCCTCACCTTCATCTCAAGCGCGGGTGGCATAAGAATGCCCAGTCTTGGCTCAACCATTGGGGAATTAAGGAGGAGCTCAGTATGGGAAGTGTTGTTCAAGTTTTAGCATTAGCCACGGGAGGCCCAAAAGATAGACAAGTCACACATTAAAACTTTGTATCAAATGTCAAATATTCCAAGGATGGGCCGTAAGGAAACAAGGTAGTGAAATCCGCATGTATGAAAGCCAATAGGGGAAGTAAAGCAACGGGCGGAGTGTATAAATTGCAAACAAAAAGGGGATATAAAAATTAAAGGGGACGCCAGCCAAACACAGGAACGATTGTATTTAAAAGGGCCGCGGGTTATATACGACAGCGTATGGAGTAAGTCCGAGGGGGTCGAGCTGCGGGGAAAGGACGAGACCCATACCCCCGCGGACTTACGACACGTGGCATGGTAAGGCCTCACAGCGGAAAAAGGATGGTAAGGTAAGGATGGGCCACGGGAGGTGATCGCGTGGCAAAGTAAAGACGGACCCGCATAGTAGAGAAAGACAAGTGTTAGTCCGGCGAAGGAAATCATGCGCGGTAAAGGTTGGACAGCGTACGTGGATAAAAGGTAAGGTAAGTCCATTAGGTCAGCTGGTACTAAGACCCGTACCAGCTTTTAACCCGACACGAGGCGCTCACCTACACCTTGATATACTCAATCCCCACGCGCCACGTGTCTCAGTGTCAGTGTCCTTACGACACTTGCCTTCTGTCATCTTACTTATTCACCTTTTTAACCCAAACAGTCCACCCCAATGGTAACAAACTCCCGTATTTCTCTCTGGTAAATCGTCACAGGTAGTTTTCTACGGCGAATACCGAGTGGGGAAGAACGCCGGGTATATCCAAATCACTGTCACAGTTCCCCGCGTCTCTTTCCCGAGCATTGTCACCCTCTGTTTAGGTATTCCATTCTCCGTTTTCCCTCTTTTCCTTTTTCTCTTTTCGAAATTGTTGAATTTCTGCCATGGGAAGAGGAACGCCCAAGAAAAACGAACCTGAAACCCCCCAACTCCGTGAGTCCAGAAACCCCCCTGGTTTTGAACCCCTCTACGACTTACAGTCGGGTATCTGCGACCCGAAATATCCTTTTGACATACGCAGTATCAAGCCCCTGCAAAGATGCCGACCGTTTGCGAGTTATCGCCACTGCAAAGATGCCGACCGTTTCCGAGTTATCGCGTCTGGTTTCTATCACCATATCACCCCCCAGGTCCATTCCTGTGTCGATTTCATCATCTGGCTCAGAGACTCCTATGATGTACATCGGGAAGCTTTCGTTTCCCCTCAAGGGAACGTAATATTTTCCCTTTCCCCCGAGGTCATTAAACAGGCCATCCGTTTCCCTTCCAGTGATACATACTTCAGTTTCAAAGATGAAACCTTGCTCGCTCAGTTCAATAAGCAGTCAAGAGAATCCCGTCGTGCCTTCATATCCTCCATAACCATCGACCAAGCAACTGCCCTGCCTACATTGGAGCCTTTTTCACTAAGTTTGTTTGCCGAAGAAGTTCGACCTATTCTGTCTCTCATCGCCGGCCTTTTGGGGTAGGAAGCCCGGAAGACATCTCTTCAGTATGCATTCGCTTCTTGTGGCTCATGTCACAGAATGGGGTTATATTGGACATTCCAGGCTTCCTCTCCTCGACCATCCTGGCCCAATTTCAGGGGCTCGCCCAAGCCCGAAAGTTTCGCTTCTGCTCCTTGGTGTTCTACCTCTTCTTGTTCTAGCATGCGGATAAGTTCAACCATTTGGGGTTAGATAGGATGTACTCTGAGAATTCCCAGCCCAGACCAGTCTTCGATTGGAATTGCTCTGTCCGCCAGTTACCTAGGGGAGAGGGTTATGCCAACTTCGTGAACACCTTCATGTCTATTGCCTACACTATCATTCACGACACGCCTTCCCCTAAGGTTTTCCCAGAGATGAAACGCTGGCTGCAGGCTGGGAAATACCAGTGTACTGGTGATTGGTTCCTGTCTGAAGAGTATACTGAAATTCGGGTCTATGGAGCCGAAGTTGCCCCATACCGGCTACCAGTTTTCCCCATCCGACGAGTTTACGCCCTCGAGTACATCCGGCAAGCCCTCAAAGCCGACCAGGTCCATTTTTTTCCTGCTAAGAAAGGCTACATCTTAAAGCTTCCTGTCCAAATTGGCCCCTTTGTGGTAAACTCTAGATACGCCCTCCCAATTAATGAAAAAATGTTGCAGAACATGGACCTGAAACTGGGGGAAAGCTGGGCTTATGACCCACGGGAGATCATTTCAAATAAAAGAAAACGAAACAGGTCTACGCCCTACATTCATGAGTCCAGGCCATTTCTGGAGTGGAGGGCTAACATTGAAGTTTGGCCTATGTTTTCGCAGATGGAGACAGACTCGTCTGCTACAGGAGGAGAGGAAGAAGTGAACAAGGGAACAGATGAGCAAGAGGTCGGTACTTCAGGAGCAGTGCCACCACCCAAGAGGCAGAAGGTGGCCACTAGCGAAGCGGAAGTCATCGGAGAAGGGATAATACTGGAGCCCTTCACGAAATTTGGTCAATTCGATAAGGGCAAGGCGGGTATAACAGTGTTGAGGGATAGTGTCGCCTCCTCCGACTACACTGAAGTCACGCAAGCCATCGTCAAGCCCTCTCCATCCAGGACGAGTGAAAGGGAGCGGACAAATAAAACTGTCCGAGACAAATACAGGGCCGAATTAGGGGAATTCGTTGAAAAATACCATACCAGGCTCTCCGCTTCGGTCAATGCAGATACCGAAAGCCTGGTACTATCTATGACGGAGGCCATCCTGGATCCAAATTCGGATGTTCCGAGTTATAAGGTGCTAGAATTGGCTATTGATATGCAGAAGGTACCGGTACAAGATATGACTGACCTGTTTCAAACAGTCTGTGACATGATGAAAGACAAGCTATCTCAGATTACCCTCGCATTGAGGAAGACAGAACAGAAATATGAAAATCTGAGGGATTCCTTTACAGCAGAAGAGAATGCTTGTCGTGCCAACGCAAATCAGGTGCGTGTTCTCCAGGACCAAATTAGAAATTCAGATGAAGGAGGGAAGGGTTCACAAGCAACCCTTATAGCTAAGTTGCAGAAAGATATCTCAGCTGCTAAGAAACAGGCTCGTATACCGGGTTCACATCCTATACAGACCGAGGAATTGGTGCGGGTAGAGGAAGAGAAAAATGAACTGTCTGCTAGGCTTTTCAGGGAAAGAAAAGAGAAGGAAAGGATGGCTAAGAGGATTGACGAGCTAGAAAGCAGAGCCACGGAGCTACAGACCCGGTGGGATACACACAGTTGTCACGCAGCCGAAACATCAAGCGGAACTGGTTCAGCGACAGCACGACTATCCACAGCTATGGCTGAGATCGAAGTGTTAGAGAAACAAACATCCACTGCCAAGCAAAGGGTCTTAGAGTTGGAGGGCGCCCTGGCTGAAAAGGCCAGAACGATTGAAGGGCTACAAAGTGAAGTCGAGGAAGGAAAAAGGGTCACGGCTGAGCAACATCAAACAATACCGAGATGAAGAGTCGAGCAAAGGGGAATCTCACCCTGCTCGAGGCCAGAAGTTTAATATGGTCGGACATAATTACGGCAGTAACTGAGCAGTGGGAATTCTTGACGATGATGGGGGAGCTCAAGTCCACCCTTCCCTATCTAAATAGAAGGTTGCAGGAGGCAAGGAGTAACCTGTCTAATAGAGCTCAACACGTCGGCGACTACATCTCTTTTCTTTATGCGCTAAGGGCGAACGACTTAGAGAAACATGGCATCCCCAGTCGGTTCATGGAAATCAACGAGTGTCAAAAGATTATTGATAAAGAGGAAGCCCGAGTAGCAGCTTCAGAAGTCCTTCAACAGGTGGCTGACAGTGTTGAACAATTCGACAAGGTATGGGATGAGATCGTCACAGCCGGACTCCCTTCCTGTTGGGAACCAAATGCCCCTGCCGTGCTTATGCTTCCAGATCAATACACAGCACGTTTACAGACGGAAAGGGATCGGTCAGACCTTCAAATGGGGAAAGCAACTCAGCTCAAGGCCACCACCATTGTCACAATCCTCAAAAAGGAGTTTAATCTCCTTCACATGATCAGATATCGGCTCCCAACTGAGGCAAATATTCATACTCTCGGCGAAGCGTTTATCAGAGTTGAGAAGCTCTCAGCAATGCCGGAACCGACCTCAGATAGCCAGCAGAGACTAACACAATTCATGACGTAGATATTAACTATCGTAAGACAACACTGCCATACGTAATTTGTCACTGTCCTACCATTCTCATCCTCCTACAATGGAGGACCCATAATGTGACCTGTGAACACTGTCATGCACTGAAAACATCATCATTGCATCCCTCTGAGTATGAGCTTCATTTCCCCCTGAGACATCTCCTTGCAAAATCCATGAAAAACAGCTCTTTTTGCATTGGCGCGGGTAGACAGTTCAGTACTCGCGCCACTCAGGGAAATCCTGTAAAGAGGTCGCGCCACTTGGCGCTCTGTCATAGAGCAGCAATCGCGCCACCCATTTTAGGGACTGTTTTTTATATATGGATGGCGGAAGTTGAGTTCAATCAAACTCACAACCACTGCCTATCTTGAGTTGGGAGGTTTGGCTACGGGAGTTCTATGGAAGGGAAGTAGTTTTGCCACCTTCTATGGAACCTTCCTTGTTGATAGGGCCAATCCCATAATAATAGGGATCCCAACTCCCTCCTTTCCCATCTATAAAAGCTTGCTCAGATCCATGGCAAGCTAGTCTTGAAGTGCTGAAGCTTTGCATCTCCCTATTCCCAAGTGCCTTTGTGCTGTAAAGAATCCCTTCTTTCCCTTAAGGCCCATTTAAGCGAGGAGACCATTGTTACGAGACTCTGGAGAGGTTTCCCTTTCCTTGGCGAGCTTTGCGAGACGTGGACAACCGGAGACCCGTTCGAAGGAAGCTGCGACGTCAGAACTTGGTTGTAACTTCTATTCGTTTATCACTTTTATAGATGACTATGATTATGGTTCCACTCCTTTTTCTATCATGTTAATGCGAGTAATATCTTTTCTGACCGATGTTTAGTTACGTATGCTGGTTCCTATGCATGTATCTGTTCGTTTCTTCTGTGTGCAGGTGTTCATCCACGGAGATCGTGGAAGGATTTTGATCTGCCAGGGCTGAAGGACGGGGACATCTCTTCTTCAGATCTAGCGTTGGAATCCAGGTAGGCTCTTATCCCAAGTCTTTCATTCGTAACTAGGAGCTTGCGTCATAGCATTGTTTGTTTGTTGCTAGACCCCTGCTGGGCTAGTAGGGATCGCCTC
Source organism: Pinus albicaulis (assembly GCA_034641835.2). Taxonomy (NCBI): domain Eukaryota; kingdom Viridiplantae; phylum Streptophyta; class Pinopsida; order Pinales; family Pinaceae; genus Pinus; species Pinus albicaulis. The sequence goes on along the minus strand of CM076573.1, from coordinate 903,758,789 downwards.
TGTCCGCAGAGGGGATTTACCTCCTCAACAACGCTGGTTTTAGATCCTATACTCTCTATACATTACAAGATGTCCTAGGCACTGGTCTATAGCAACTCTAGGCTGTCTCTAGGAGTTACAACAGGAAGCAAAGATAATATCAAAAATACTATTACCTCCAAGTTTAAGGACAAGTTGTGGGAGGATCAGGAGCTAGAAGGTGAAAGGAAGCTAAGATACTATAAGGAAGTGATTAACCCCATCCTTGATAATCATAATTATCTCTCTGTGTTGTCCAACAATAAGAAAAAGATGAACATCACTAAGATAAGAACTAAATCCCATGAGTTTCGGAGTGAGACCAGGTGGTGATCTATCCCCAAGACCCCTTGGAATGATAGAATCTGTCAGATTTGCGATTCTAAGCAGGTGGAAGATGAAAAACACTTCCTTTTGGACTACCCCACTCGTACTCACATTCGCTCTCAATTCCCTACCATCTACCACACTTCCAATCTTCTTGACCTATTAAGACAGCCCATCTATGGCGATCTTGGAGCACTTATTTCCCTTCTCTTCAACCATAGAAACAAGATTTTGAAGAATCAAACTTAGGTTCTTTCTCCTATCTTAAGGTCCAATAGACTGCATTGGTCTTAGCAAACGGTAACCATCATCATCATCATTTCCCTTCTCTTCAACCATAGAAACAAGATTTTGAAGAATCAAACTTAGATTCTTTTTCCTATCTTAAGGTCCAATAGACCGCATTGGTCTTAGTATAGGGTAACCATCATCATCATCATTTTCGAATAAAGTTTCAAAAAAATTACTTAATTATTAATAATTATTATATAAATAGTAGGATTTAATTTTTATTGAATATTTTTAATAATATTCATTGGATTTATTTCAAAAATAATTATGTCTTTTTTAACTTTTTAAGTGAATTGACTAATTTAAAAAAATCATGAGTTATTATTTTCTTAGTATGTGGTATTACTAAACTATGGTATTGTAATAAAGTCTATTTCCATATTAAGAATTCCATGATAAAGTGAAAATAAATCTCAATGGTTGAGGATCTTGTTATATGTTTTATAATAATAATAATTTAACATAAAGTGATAATCTAGTTAGTTTTTATAATTTTTGGGGATGGAAGAGATGTTGTAATGTTATGTAAACATTTTGACTAGATCAAATAAAATTTATATACATAATCAACCTAGATCCATAGCTTGGAGAGGGATCAAATCTCTTGGGTTGCAAACCTCCCCTCAAGCTTTTTTGCACTCTAAAAATAAGTTTGCACCTTGCACTCTAAAAATAGGTTTGCACCTTGAGACTCTGAGATGAATCAAATCTCTTGAGTTGCAAACCTTCCCTCAAGCTTCTTTGCACTCTAAAAAGAAGTTCAAACCTTGAGAGATTTTATCAGAGTTCTTGACACTTGATATATTTAGAGTTAGAGATGGATCTAGGGTGGTTTAAATCTAGACAAAGTTAATGTATTATGAGATATCAGCTTTGATGCCTAAACGAAAAAAACATTAATTTTTTTTGCCAATTGTACATAATACTTAGATTAATTGACAATTTTATTATTTAATTTTAAAATAGGCTTATATCATTATTAATCAATGAAATCATATTTATTCAAATTGAAAGTTTATTCAGTAGTCTTTATGATTTCAAACCCTTTCCCCCTAATCCCTCAATGCAATGCAATGCAAATTTCCAATTATACATAACACTTGGATTAATTGTTAATTTTATTATTTAATTTTAAAATAGGCTTATATCAACATTAATAAATGAAATCACATTTATTCAAATTGAAAGTTTATTCAATAGTTTTTACTAATTCAAACCCTTGCCCTCCAATCCCTCAATGCAATGCAAAGAAATATATAAGAATATAACAACCAACAAAAATTACGAACTACCAACATGCTACCACCATTTTTTTTTTCTCCCTTTCACTTTCTTTCAATAATGAAAATCCAATCAACATTGTTAAATTCCAATTTAGTATGTCTATCCCCTTCTTCCTCTTCTTCGCTTTTGGTCTACATTTATCAACTTGGCGTTCTCTCTCAAAGGACCTTTTTCTCTACAGATTGTTTTGACATTAGTTCATGTTATATAATAAATACTTTGGGTAAGTCTCCTGCATCATGCATGATACACGAGCTTGCCAAACCATCAAGCATAAAATATTGAAAAGTATTAAATACCGCATGGTATTGATAGCCTTCTAACTCTCAAATTAGAGTGTGATGATATTTCCTTGAGACTCTTAAAGAGTATCAATCTTTGAATTAGTTACAAATACACATATATACAATATCATCACACCTTCCATTAAAATTACATAAACTTAACCCCAAAGTATGTGCTAAAACTATAAAGAAACAAACCCATATTACACAACTTTCCATGTCAAATATGTTAATCAAACCTACAACTTCAATAATGTGCCCACAATAACTTCTTTACATAGATGTGGCCTTTCATCACAACATATCACATCCCATAAACATCACATAATATAAGCAATCCATATGCTTTGTAATTTTATTTAGTTCAATGAACCCCTTGACACTAGTCGCTAAATCAACATAAAATTTATTATTATGTTCGAAATTTGTTTTAGTTAATAAACATATCTTGGAGTTAATGTTAGTCTAAAAGGTTCCCACTAACTAGGATCCTCACAAACTTCCTAGATCTTGAAAACCTTTCTTTTTCCTAGCCTCTCGTACTCAAGGTTGTCAAAACAACAAGCCCATAAACTCCAAGGAAAGAACTAGCACATTAGCACATTGTGTTGATATAATACATAAAGTAGGATGTAGCAAAAACACATCTATTTTGAAGTGATAATAATAATTATTATTGAATAAGGAATCGATGATACAATAACCCTTGTGATGGCTTGCTATATAACATTGATTGGTCATTGGTCATGAGGTGAAAGGATATGTGCCTCTTGACAATTCATTTTTAATTAATTAATTACTATGTATTATGTTTATAACATTTCCACTTCTTTTAAAATTTCTTTGTCCAAAAAAGCAAGGGTAATGAGGGGTATTATTGGAAAACAAATTATGTTTCCAATGATGCATGTATTTCCATTTAACAAGGTATTCTTTTATAGTTCTAGAAGATATCACATTTTCTTTATTGGCAAGAATTCCTTCTCGTTCTAAAATAGTTCTTTCTTTGTCATCAAAGTCAAGGATTTCTTTTTAAACAAGTTAGGCTTGTCCCAACACCTTCTTGAGGAAAAATACATGGAAGACATTATGGTTGTGATAGTTTTCTAGTAACTTCAACCCATAAGCTACTTTGCTAATTTTTTTGTTGAATTGAAAATGCCCATAGAATTTTGGAGCCAATTTGTTTTTTCTTGTTGTTTAAGTGATATTTGTTTGTAAAGTTGGAGTTTTACAGACACTCAATTTCCTTCTTTGAACCTTTTTTTTTATCTATGTTGGTGTGCTTGTTGTTTAATTCTACTATGAGTTGTAGCTAAATTTATTTTAATATTTTGATAATCTTTTTTCTCTTTGCGAGGATTATTCTTCATTTCTTGGACCTTAATGTCAATGAGTGCAAATTCCTTCCATTTTGGTGGTTCATAACCATATAAGGCTTGGAAGGGAGTAATTTTGGCAAATGCATGGTAGGTAGAATTATACCACCATTCAACTAAATGCAACCATTGGAACCACTTGCTATGCTCATCTATCACAAAAAAATTGAGGTAAGTTTCCAAACATTTATTAACAATTTATGTTTGTCCATATGTTTGCGGATGGTAAGATGAACTCATATTAAGAGATATTCCAATTTTCTTGCAAAATTGATTTCCAAAAGTTCCCCTTAAATTTTGGATCTCTATCACTCATAATGACCTTATGTAAAACATGCAATTTATAGATGTTTTACTGAAAAAATTAACAACCTGTTTTGTCGATTCCATTTTTTTATTGCCATAAAATGTGCATATTTAGTTAATTTGTCAACCATAACAAAGTATTAGAAAGAAAGAAAGAAAGAAAGAATTTTTAATGTCCACGAGGCTAAAAATAGCCTATGGGACAGATTGCTTCTCTATCTGACTCTTGTATTCGACCATTTTCCTGTGAAGTTTTACAATGACCACTCCCAACTTATCGACAAACTCTTCGCTGAATAGCTTATCCCAAGAATTAGCTGCCAGAATACCTGCATAGTTTTCCCTGGTGTCTTTGAAGGCCTCACATTCTAGAATGAAATGTTTTTCTGTTTCCACTTTTCCGGAGGAGCAAAAAATACATACGCTTTCTTCCCACATTTCTTTTGGCCTTTTTCAGCGCCCTGTTTCACAACGGAGTTGATGAGAATTAGTCCTTAATTGAGCAATAATAATTTTATATCTCCAAGAAATATTAGCCCCTATGTACGCCTTTTGTTGATGGTTATGCGTGGGGTTAAACTCTTCCATGTAGTACTTCTTCTGTCTCTCTAGCTCGTTCTTCCAAGTATGTTTGTGGAATTTATCCATAACAAAAGTTTTTATCTCTTTACTGTTTGTAGGACACATGTTCAAGCAAATACCCCATTTACTAAACCATTTGTTATTTTTCCCCATGCAAGTCTTCTGTTTTTTGCACAATCTGTCACTAAACACCACCTTAGGCCATCTACCCTCTTCCATTTGCTCAATTTTTTTCAGATACCTTATGACTCGCACCATAGCAATTGCTTCAATAGGAGCAGCCCCTGTTTCACTTAATAGGATAGCATAAGGAACTGCACTTTTAATTTTGAATCTGTTTGTAATCAAACGTTTCTGAATTTTCTCAATTTGTTTCCACTGCATCTTGGTTGTGCTGCTGGCCCACAGTTCACAACCGTAGAGAATCACCGGAATCACTAGAAGCCAAAAAAGAGTTAGAGTGGTTTTCCAGTCCCACAGCTCTGCCTCTCTACACCTGTTTTGAAGAGCATAAAATGCTTTCCAACCCCCTAAAGTTCTTTTCTTTCTACAACCATCCCAACTTAAATTTCTGTTGAAGTCAATTTCGAGGTATTTGTAGTCTGCAACTTCTTCCAGAATGTTGCCTTCAAAATAGAACTTATGTTGGTTATGCTTTCTTTTGTTAGAGAAAACCACTACTTTCGTTTTGCTAATATTGACTTGCATCGCAACCCTTCTACAAAAATTCTCAAGGGAACGTAAATGCTCTTGCAAACCAAGAGCCGATTTAGCAATCAATATAAGGTCATCTGCATACAAAAGAAGCCTGATAACGAACTTGCCCAAATGGATACCGTCACCCCCTTGCGAATTTAGCCACTCTTCAAGCTTGTCAATATATAACCCAAAAAGGGTAGGAGACAATGGGAAACCTCGCTTGACCCCGATATCGCTTCTAAAACTTTCAGAAATGCCAGCTGAAGTTCTGATTTTGACTTTCACCTCTTCATACAACCTATGCACAGCTGCTCTCAAATGCTTGGGAACCCCGAGTTCCTCCATTCTGCCCCAAAGCTTATCCCTAGGAACCGTGTCAAAGGCTTTTCTGAAATAAAAAAAGCAACAGAAAACTTCTTCCGTTTTTTCCCAAACTTTTTCAATGATGTACCTTAAAGTTATACAATGATCAACTGTGGAATGTTTAGGTCTAAAAACTGCTTGCCCTTTAGCACGTTTATCTCTTTCTTCTACCCACTTGCTGATTTTATTTTCTAACATGCTTCCAAATAAATTTGCAAACAAGGGGTTTATCATTATGGTTCTATAATTGGAGGGATTATTGACGTCACCACTCTTGAAAAGAGGTATTGCCATACTAGTTGTCCAATCTGTGGGGAACCCCTGTTGTAAGATGTTGTTGAAAATTTTTGTGATGTGAGGTGAAAGAATTTTTAAGCCCCACTTTAGATACTCTGCTTGGAGTTCATCTAAGTCTTTTGCTTTTCCAGCGCCCAACCTCTTGATACCCATCTCTACCTCTTGCACCGTGAAGATTTTTGTGTCTGTGTTGACCAAGGGAGGAGGGTCAACCTTGGGATCCTGCTCATAAAGTTGTCTTGCATAGTCAAACCATTTAGAAGCTGTAATGTTGTTTTCGGTTTGCACCTTTTTCGATTGGAGCTCCTTCCAAAATAATTTGGGGTTATTTTTCCCGAGGAAGATTAGTTCTTCTCTCCTTGAAACCATGAAATCAACTTTTTTCTTTTTTACTATCTGCTTGTAAGCTTTGAGCTTTATGTTATCCGTGTCTGATTCCTTCCACCTTCTCCTTGCCTTTTTGCATTCCTTGTCAAACCAAGCATTAACTGGAAAACAATTTGTTTCAGACTTCTTAATTTTTGCTCTTTTGCACTCCGCAAGTGCGCTTTGAATTAAATGTGTTAATCTGTGACTATGAAGGCCATGAGATGGGATTTCCTCCTTCTTGAAGAGCCTCTCTAGCATTATTTTGAAGGTATTACAATTCTCTGGATTCAAGAGAATTCTGCCCTTTGGGGGATTTTGTTGAACACACTGATTTTTGACCCTAATTGCTTCTTTCCGGTCCAAGAGAAACTTAAATAGATTGGCTTGTGATCTAATTTTAAGTCCCAAATTTGATCTCCAATCAACACTTCCTCCATTTTCTCACACAAACTATGCGAGCAAATTACATAATCTACTACACTTGCTCCATTGTAAGTATTGCAATTGAAATTACCGGACTTTTCCCATCTAGTCAAACCATTACAAATGACTAAATCGAAGGCCCCACATAGCATAAGCAGTTGTTCTCCAAAGAGATTGCAGCCTTTATCCTCTGAAATTAGTTCCCACTGATGATTACTCTCTTCTGTAAGCCAGATAGGGTGTAATATCCCCAATGGGGAAATAGACAGTAATACACAGAAATACAAACATGCAACTATATAGGGAAAATGTCGGAACCAGAATATGAAGCAAGTACACATAAAATACCAGAACGCTAAGCCATTTTATTAATCTGAGAATACATATATGGGTACAAGAGATAATCAGAATAAGTGCACCTATCCTTGCACAAGGCAAGTGAAGAACCCTCTCAGAATAGGAAATGGCTACAATAGGGACTGCGTCCTAGCTACTGGAGAAATCTGCCGTAGAAAGTTGTTGCTGCAATGAACTGGAACTAGGGGCTGATCCCCTCACCGGAATGAGCTAAAAATTGGTAAGCTGCCTATACTCACTGCTCCGAACAAAACTCAGAAACCATGAAGCAAATGCTCCACCTTCGAAAAACCACCACTGAAGCCCTTCCCAAGAAAAACGATGTCTCTCCCTAGCACAGCGCCGAGGCTCAAGGAAAATGCTGGAAAAGGGCCACCAATCCCCCTGAAAAACTCTCCAACTGAATCAAAAATCCCTCCAAGCTGAAATACGCTGAGGACTCCACGAAAATCCCCCACAACAGCGCTGCACCAACACCAACTGCGTCCTCCCTCCTGAACTACGTCCTCCCTCCTGGACTACGCAGTCACTCTATGAGACCAGCTCCTCTGCAAAACGTCCACCAAAATCTCCTGCAAATCAACTGCTGAAACTGAAGGAATACCTTGCCCGAGCAGGCACTCGAAGTCCCCCGGGGCCAAGGGCGAGATCTCCGACCGGAGACACTCAGTGGCACTAAACAGTGCTGCAGCCGACTAAACAACCGGCGTGCTCAAGTAGACAGAAGTCTAGCTCACAATATCATCAACATATCAATAATGCCAAATGGAGTGAAACCCCCGCCTTTTATAGTGCTAGCTCCCTCAAAACCCTAACTGCGTCCTTGAGCTCCTCCTATGCCTGCGCAGTTGCCTTTGGAGCCTACGTGAGGCCTCTCTCATGTAACGTGTGGACCCCCAAGGCTTTCCCCTTTAAGTTACAACGTTCATCTACTAGGAAGCACTTTATTTTATTAAAGTGAGTTGACCCCCTCTTTCTCACTTTATTTATTAATTTAACTATAGGCGGCAAAACTATACAAAAATGAAATATTCCAATTAGTGGTGCTAATTAGGAATATTACAGTCTCCCTCGGCAAAACGTTGCTTGTCCTCAAGCAACTGCAGTGATGGATGCTGCAATATCTTCTCATCCTCCCAAGTGGCATCCTCATCCGGCAAGTTCTTCCACCTCACCAAGAACTCCCGGATCATCCTGCTTCGTATTTGCCTCTCCCTAGTATCAATAATAGCCTCTGGCTGCAACACCAGATGCCCCTCATCATCTATGGGTGGTAGCTCCTCTGTGACTGTCACCTGTTGGCCCAGTGCCTTTTTCAGGCATGATACATGAAAGATGTTATGAATCTTGCTGCCTTGGGGCAGCTCCAACTCATATGCAACCTGTCCGATCCTGCGTATCACCCTGTATGGCCCATAAAAGCGGGGCTTAAGCTTCTCCGCCCCCTTCTGCTTGAGTGAAGACTGTCGGTATGGCTGTAGTCGTAGGTAGACCAAGTCCCCTACCTCAAAGTGTCTCTCCACCCGACCCTTATCAGCATACAACTTCTGCTGATTCTGTGCTGTGGCTATGTTGTCCTTGAGAGCTCGGAGGATATCTTGGCTCTCTTGGATCCATATCTTGGCTCTCAGAGCCCTGCTAGCACCAAACATCATGTCCACAAAAGATAAGGGATGATATCCATATAAAGCATAGAAAGGTGACATACCAATGGACATGTGATGCGTCGTGTTGTAGCAGTACTCGCCCAGATGCAGCCACTTTAGCCATGCCCTCTGCTGCCCGCTGACATAGTTACGCAAGTAGCCCTCCAGCCACTTGTTAACTATCTCTATCTGCCCGTCCGTCTGGGGGTGATAACTAGTGCTCGGTGTCAACTCCGTCCCCACTAGTCGGAAGAGCTCCTGCCAGAATCCGCCCATGAAGCGGCTGTCCCTGTCACTGACAATGGTCTTGGGTAGACCATGCAACCTGAAAATCTCCCTGAAGAATAGCTCAGCCACCTGCGCTGCTGTGTGGTGTGCGGATATGGCAAAAAAATGAGCATACTTCGTCAGTCGGTCAACGACGAAAAAGATGCAGTCCTTGCCCTGCACCATGGGCAACCCTGTGATGAAGTCCATCGATATGCTCTCCCATTTCCCCTCTGGAATGGGAAGAGGCTGCAACAACCCTGCAGGATGGCTCATCTCTCCCTTGTTCCTCTGACAAACATCGCACTCCATGACATGCTGGAGTACGTCCTCCTTGAGGCCCTTCCATGAGAACCTCTCCCGGATAGCCCTGTAAGTCTTGGTGAACCCCTGATGGCCTGCCAATGGAGAATCATGTGAAGCCTGGAGTATCTTCTTCTTGAGCTGAGACCCCTCAGTCAAGAAGATCCTGTCTCTGTAATAGATGATCTCGTCGACCACCCTGTACCTGTCATCTGCGACCTGCCCATCCAATACCTCACACGCAAACCTGTCCTTGGAGTACTCTACCAGCAGTCGAGCCCTCCAATCAACATCCAAGCTCATAAGAGATAACGTGGCCGGTCTACGAGAAAGGGCATCAGCTACCACGTTATTCTTTCCTTTGACGTACTCTATGTCAAAGTCATAGGCTTGGATCTTACTGATCCACTTCTGCTGTCTCTCCTGCAACTTCTTCTGCTCCAGAAAGTACCTCAGGATGTTGTGATCTGATCTCACCCTGAATCTGCTGCCCACTAGATACTGCCGGTACTTGGCCAATGCATGCATGATGACCAACATCTCCTTGTCGTATATGGAATACAACCTCTCATGCAGAAGGAGTTTCCGGCTCTCAAAATCTATCGGGTGACCGCCCTGCATCAAAACTACACCAATCCCCTCTCCTGACGCATCACACTCGAGGACAAATGGTTGTGTGAAATCTGGCAATGCCAGCACAGGGAAACTGCTCATCACCTCCTTAAGATTATCAAAATCTCGCTGTGTTGTGTCCGACCAACTGAATGCCCCCTTCCTCGTCAAATCTGTGAGGGGTGCAGCAAGCTGTGAGAAGCCCTTGACGAACTTCCTGTAGTATGTGCAAATGCCAATGAATCCCCGAAGCTCAGTCACATTCCTCGGCTCTAGCCAATCTATGATGGCCCTGATCTTCTCCTCATGGACTCTCACCTCGTCCACTCCTATAATGTGCCCCAAGTACAACATCTCCGTCAAGCCGAACTCACACTTGGAGAGCTTGGCATAGAACTGCTGCTCCTCCAAGATGCGCAAAACTGTCTCAATGTGTTGGAGATGCTCCTCCCAAGTCCTGCTATATATAAGTATGTCATCGAAGAAGACCAGCACAAACTTCCTCAGATGACCCCTGAAAATGTGGTTCATGCACGACTGAAAGGTAGCGGGTGCATTGTTCAGCCCGAAAGGCATGACCAGAAACTCGAAGTGCCCATAATGACACCTGAAAGCGGTCTTGGGAATGTCCTGTTCCCTCATGCGTATCTGATGGTACCCGGATCTCAATTCAATCTTCGAGAAGAACCGTGCTCCTCTCAACTCATCCATCAGCTCATCGATCCTGGGAATGGGGTACCTGTTCTTCAGGGTCTTCTTATTCAGAGCCCTGTAGTCAATGCACATTCGCAATGTGCCATCCTTCTTCTTCACCAGCACTACAGAAGAAGCAAAGGGACTCGTGCTCGGCCGAATGTGACCAAGGGCCAGCAACTCCTGAATATCACGCTCTATCTCGTCCCGATAGGCCTTGGGATGCCTATACGGTGTGGTGATCACTGCCTGTATCCCCTGCTCAAGCTCGATAGTATGCTCAAACCCCCGGTCTGGTGGCTGCCCTGGTGGAATATCCCTAAATATTGCTGCATACCTGTCGAGAATAGACTGTAGCTCCGGATGCACTGTCTAACCTGTATCCACCACCTCTGAAGCTCGCAACTCTATAGCCCACTCTATGTATCCCTTGCGGAAGGTCGCCTCCATCCTATGTGTCGACACTGTCTGAGGCGGGTATGTGTGCTGTCCCCGTATCTTCTCATGCCTCCCTGTCTTGGGATCATCCCACTCCATCTCTAGGGCCTTCCAATCTGTCGTGACCTTCCCCAGAGTAATGAGCCACTGAACACCCAATATCAGGTTGGTGTCCAGAATATCCACCACAAAGAAATGATCTGTCAATGTATAAGTGCCCATCGTCACCGACAACTCTGGGACATACTGAGCACATGCCATAGTCTGATCTCTTGGGACCAAGACGGAAATTCCATCAAAGCCCTCAGTCTGTATGCCTCTCCTCTCAACCATCTGTGCATCAATAAAATTGTGGGTGGCCCCACTATCAACCAAGACAAGACCCGTTGTCCGCGTACTGTCCCCCGTACGCGCAGCGTCAAGTACTTGGGAACTCTCCGCAATGCGGCTAGAGCTCCTCCAGTAGGTGCAAATGATTCCCCACCTACTGCGAGTGGTGGAGGTGGTAAGGTACCCTGCGCTACATAACAATCTCCTGCCTCCACGTCATCCCCCTCATCCTCTTCCCCACTGCTCTCAGAGAAGACCTCAATGAAATGTGCTTTCCCTGCAACACACCTATGTCCTGGTACTCTGCAAAATAGTCACCCATCTGACCCGGCTCCAGCTCTCGCTGTGCTGCTGCCCCTGCGTCCTCTTCTAGGAAGGTAGGCATGGTGGATCGCGTGGGTGCTGGAATATCCCTTTGTGCTCCCCTCTGTACTCCTGCCCCTGTGTCCTCTGCTAAGAATGTGGGCATAGTGGATCACGTGGGTGCATGCGATGCCATGATGGGGATAGCATCATGTACCGGCACGTGGTGGGACATACCCGACCCCTCACCGACTTAAAAACCCCTGGGGGGTTCCCTCTACCTGACCTCTAATGCCGTGAGTCTCTGTGTCATATCCTGCATGTGTTGGAGGAGTGTCTCCCATCTCCTCGAACCCTCCTCGTCTGCCATAGGGCCCTGCTGCTCTGCGTCCCTCACAGGCTGCTCCTGCTCTGAATCTGTCTCAGGCGGCTCCTGATCGGAATCCGTCACAGGCTCCCCCTCTCCGTAGGGGTTCTCCCACCTACTCTCAACGTCTCTGTATCTCCTCTGACCAATGTGGGGTTTATCCCCGGGCGTCATAGACTGCTAGCTCCACAGGCTGAGCCAGAACTATGCTCTGATACCACTGTAATATCCCCAACGGGGAAATAGACAGTAATACACAGAAATACAAACATGCAACTATATAGGAAAAATGCCGGAACCAGAATATGAAGCAAGTACACATAAAATACCAGAACGCTAAGCCATTTTATTAATCTGAGAATACTTATATGGGTACAAGAGATAATCAGAATAAGTGCACCTATCCTTGCACAAGGCAAGTGAAGAACCCTCTCAGAATAGGAAATGGCTACAATAGGGACTGCGTCCTCGCTACTGGAGAAATCTGCCGTAGAAAGCTGCTACTGCAATGAACTGGAACTAGGGGCTGATCCCCTCACTGGAATGAGCTAAAAATCGGTAAGCTGCCTGTGCTCACTGCTCCGGAAAAAACCCAGAAACCATGAAGCAAATGCTCCACCTCCAAAAAACCACCACTGAAGCCCTTCCCAAGAAAAACACTGTCTCTCCCTAGCACAGCGCAGAGGCTCAAGGAAAATGCTGGAAAAGGGCCACCAATCCCCCTGCAAAACTCTCCAACTGAATCAACAATCCCTCCAAGCTAAAATACGCTGAGGACTCCACAAAAATCCCCCACAACAGCGCTGCACCAACACCAACTGTGTCCTCCCTCCTGAACTACGTCCTCCCTCCTGGACTGCGCGCAGTCACTCTATGAGACCAGCTCCTCTGCAAAACGTCCACCAAAATCTCCTGCAAATCAACTACTGAAACTGAAGGAATACCTTGCTTGAGCAGGCACTCGAAGTCCCCCGGGGCCAAGGGCGAGATCTCCGACCGGAGACACTCAGTTCGCACTAAACAGTGCTGCAGACCGACTAAACAACCGACGTGCTCAAGTAGACAGAAGTCTAGCTCACAATATCATCAACATATCAATAATGCCAAATGGAGTGAAACCCCCACCTTTTATAGTGCTAGCTCCCTCAAAACCCTAACTGCGTCCTTGAGCTCCTCCTATGCCTGCGCAGTTGCCTTTGGAGCCTACGTGAGGCCTCTCTCATGTATGTGTGGACCCCCAAGGCTTTACCCTTTAAGTTACAACGTTCATCTACTAGGAAGCACTTTATTTTATTAAAGTGAGTTGACCCCCTCTTTCTCACTTTATTTATTAATTTAACTATAGGCGGAAAAACTATACAAAAATGAAATATTCCAATTAGCGGTGCTAATTAGGAATATTACATAGGGTCACTGTCTTCTTTACAACAAAGAATGCTAGCTTGTTCACTTGCAGTTCTAGCATTGAAATCCCCCACTATAAGGACTTCACCTAGCTGAGAATATATTGCAATATCTGTTTTTAGGGTTGCAAAGGGATATTTGTGGTCAAGCCCTCTACTTTTGTAGATTTTTGAAACTTGCAGCGCAAAATAGCATGCTGCAATTCTAATGTGATTTCCATTTTCTGATATTTTAAGCCAAACAAATTGCTTATTTGGGTCTTCTTTTTCTAGCTGAATGAAACGACCTTCTTTTTCTCTTACTAATACCATGATACCCCCGTGCCCTTTTCCATTCCCTGCTGCCTTGTTCCACACTGCTATCTTCCAGTACCCTTCAAACAAAGGTGTATTACACCCTTCATGCTCATGTGTTTCTATGAGGAAAATTATGTCTCTACCTTCCGCAATAGGCCCTAACCCAGGTCCTCGTCTCCATGGGTAACCCCTATAGTTCCAACAAACTAATCTTAAGGAAACCTGGGTAAGACTTGATTGCTATTTGTTTTGACATGCAAGACTCACAGTTGAGTCTTTGTCCCTGCTTGCCCATAATGACCTTGCTTCCTCATTTCTTGCTAAAGAGTTTGCTGCCTCTTCTTTGTTATCATTTTGCTGCCTTGTTTTGGAAGGAGGTCCAAATTGCGCAATCACGACTTTACCTTTATAAATCCATGCTCTTTTTCCCTCATCTCTTATTGCCCTAACTTTTTTCATTTCATCCCTCCTTTCCTCTTGTTGTCTTACAATTAAATCTTCTTCTAGAAAAAACCGAGAACCCCTTAAGAGTTTCTTCTTGCTTAGAATGATATCTTTATCACGCAAGTTGGGCATGATGAATTTTATGGGCCTAGCTCTCTCACCGTTAAGCTTACCTACTCTCCATGCTTGACATATTTGTCCTTGCCATTGGAGCTTGTCTTTCAAGAAGTCTCTTGCAAGGTCAAGATTACATTCATTTTTCCCATACTCCTTCACCCCTTTAATAATTATGTTTGTTGCTCTATCCAATCTTTCCTTGCTTTCTCTATCTTGCATGTTGTTAACCTGAATGTTTTTTTCTCCTTCCCTCTTAGCAGAATTGCTAATAACTTGAGCCCAAGTTTTGGAAAGTTTTTTGGGATCTCCTTTCCTCCCTTCTGTTGATGTTTCTTCATTGTTGTCTATTTGAGCAACTGCTTTCCCATTATCTTGAGATGGCTTCGCATTCATCACCTCTGTATTCTCCACTGCAAATTCCTTCATGTTTTTCACCTCTTCTTTCATGCGTTGCCATTTTGTTTTCCCTATTCGGAGAGATTCCTGCAGTAATGACACTTGTTCCTTCAGAACTTTGTTGCTTTCTGCTAAAGCCTGATTTTCAGCTGTTATTATATGGATTGTACAATCTCTTTCCAGCTCTTTAGCTTCTACTACTTCCAACCTTTCTTTTACATTTAAGATTTCTTTCACATAAAGATCAGATGACCAAGTGAGAGGTGTGGATGTGGGACTATATAAAGCATAATCATCACTAACTTTTTCTTTTCCTTTGGACTTGTTGCCACATGTTTGCGAAGAATACTTGTTTGAATGTTGTTTCTTGCAAACAATACTCTCCCTTTGAGACCTTTTTTTCCTTGTCTGCTCCCATTTTAGACGAGCTAGTCTCCTTTTTAAAATGCCCTGATATTGTTTGGCATTGACCCAAACCCACTTCCCAGTTTTCATTGATGAGGCAATTTTCACTTTCCCTATATCATTTGTTTCCACGAGTTCTAAATTTTCTTGTCCCATTATCATGATGATATTAAGGGAAATAAAAATCTCTGCCCAAAACTGACCCTTTGTTTTATGCTTAACTCTTCAATATCTGTTGGTCTGACCACTGAAAACTTGTTGCTCTATCCTTGCTGCTCTGCCCACTTTCCACTGAAAACTAGCTGCTCTGCCCTTGCTGCTCTGCCCACTGTCCCTGTCCTCTGTGATGCTCTCCCCACTGTCCACTATTGTCCTATGTGCTGCTTTTCTAGTGCTCTGAAGAACCTCTCTCTCAAACTGTCTCTTGAGAGAAATTGCCATTACTTACAATTGCCACTTGCGGAAATCCCTGGAGCATTCCGAGGGTATCTAAATTGTCCATAATGGCATATGCCACTAGAGAAAAAACCAAGCAAAAACCAAACACCGCCGCTGTAGCAGATACCTCGTTCTGAACACCTTATTCAAATTATTCGAGTGTAATGATGTTACGGAGATATAGACTGGAAAAGACGAATCGAGACAAGGAAATCTGAGCAAATCAGCGTCTGCGCACCGTGTTGGAGAAGTGAAAAAATTGATCTCTCTCCTCACTGTCACCTCACCGTCACCTCAAAAGGGGTGATTGAAATATAGATACCAAGTTAGAATTTAATGCAACGCACCATCCATGGATAGATATCCAGATTCCAAACAGAAAGGGAAAATTATATTTTCTATTGGACATGAGTAATCGTTCAATGAAGTCCATTGATATTTCTTCCCATTTTAGGTTAGGAATGTATAAGGGATAAAGCAGTCCTAGTGTCATGACATTCTCATTTTTATTTCTTTGACATATGTCACATTCAACGACCAACTTTTAAATATCTTTACTCATCCCTTTCCAATAAAAATATTGTCATCCATTATAATATGTTTTAAAAAATTCAATGTGTCTTTCTATTGGAGAACTACGTGGCTCCCTTAAGGTTGTCTTTTTAAACTTAGAAGAGGGTAGGTAGATTCTATTATTGTACCATAAAATGTCATTTTTCTATTCAAATTTTGATCCAGATTGGATCATTATATTGTTTTCTATTCATATTGATGCTTTTAGAGGGGAAAAAGTGGAGGAATAAGCTCACAAGTCCTTTTTACTAGCATGACCCAGTTTGGAAAAATGGGGTTTGAAACCTTATAGGAGAAATTTGAGGCATAAAATGACATTTTTGGGGGGTTAAAGTTTGTAGCTTTATCATAGCTCCATTTTTTTCTATTCTTCACATAGATACCTTTCTGACAACGTAAGAATCACGTCAATCAGAGTTCGTATGTGGAATTTATTTCATTTAGAAGTTGACCTTCCTATTCTCACCACCAGAAGCCGATAACATGACACGTCATCTCCCATTATTCATGAAAAATGGGCTAGCCACATGATTATGATGTATAATACTATAGAAGAGTCTATATTATAACTCTGGTTAAGAGTTGAGGTAGTTAGTCCTAACAACTAGGAGGTTATTAGATTTTGTTATAACCAAGCCACTAGGAGGAAAAGGGATTCCATTCTTTCGAGTGAATTTGTTCCATAACTAAGAAAGAATAACCAAGAGGGATAGGAGATAGGGAAAACATTGAGGATTTGTACATTGTGGAATCCCACGTGCCACAAGCCATACTTCTTTGTGATCACGTCCATATTTCCATTCAGAGAAAGAGAGCAGAGAAACCTCACCTTCCTATTGGGGTTTTCTCTCGAAAGGATTTACCAAAGTCTGTCTTATTTCAAATTGTGTGTGAGATTTTATTTTTTTGTTTTCTATTTTCTGCATAATTTTCATTCTCATGCATGCACTATTAGCAGTAAATCTACAAATACAAAAATCTAATAAAATATACTAGTGTAGAATTTCATATTTTAAATATAATTTTATCAGATCTGTTGTGACGAACTGTCTAGTGGAATATCCATGGTAGTTTACAGAACATATTGGTATCATAGAAGGTTTCTTTGGGTATATTGTGGACATTTTTAGGAGATCTATATCGATTGGGACAAAAGTTGTAAAACCCTAATCATGGCCGGTGAATATGTGAATAATCCTTGTGATCCTATAGAGGAGTGTTTTTCTCGACTGGAAAAACAAGCCACTGATATAAATTGTAATGTAAATCTCCTCATGGAGGCCCTAAGCGATAATCTT
Organism: Pinus albicaulis; assembly: GCA_034641835.2. NCBI lineage: Eukaryota > Viridiplantae > Streptophyta > Pinopsida > Pinales > Pinaceae > Pinus > Pinus albicaulis. Next base: position 903,741,480 of record CM076573.1, on the reverse strand, counting down.
GGGATATTTGGAGAAGATGAGGTTCAAATGCAAAGGAAAAATCAGAATGGGGATCAAGAGACCAGGAAGAAACAAAGAATCAACCGAAGAAAGAACCCAGAAAATACCAACCTAGTTCAAGTGTCATGAATCAATCATAGTCCATGTTTAAAATGGAAGTGAAGGTTGATATCAAGCCATACCATGGTGATATTGATGCTCTAAATATTAATCACTAGTGGAAGCAGTTGGAAGTATATTTTAGTGTACATCAAATTGATGAGGAATAAAATATTTCATTTGTGTAGCTGAAATTAGAGGGCCATGCCCTAACTTGGTGGAAATGCCACACGAAGACCCTAAGGTTGGAGGGACAGCCTCCATTGACTAAGTGGGAGGAATTCAAAACTCTCATAAAGTCACAGTTTTACCCTATTGGGTACATAGAGGAATAGTGGATATGATGACACTACTTCAGGAAAAAGGCGGGGCAAATCATGCAAGAGTACACCACATAGTTAAGAAAGATGGCCATAATGTTGGGTATCTCCCCAAAGAACCCAGATGTACTCCTCAAGTATTTAGGGGGTCTTCACCGCTATATGCGAGAGTAAGGATGTTTTTCAAGGCCATATTAGTGGACGAGGCTTGTGTACATGCACAGTACCTGGAGAACATATGCCTAAAGAGAGCACAATCAAGTGGATTGAAGCAGAAATAGAAACAAGATGCTTCTAAGGGGGGGAAGAAGAACCAAAAATGGGGAAAATATAAAAATATGAAATTCACAGCACACTAGTGCAAATATGCTAGTAACCACAACATTGACGACCATACAGAGGAGAAGTGATGGAAGTTACATCCTGAGCTAAACCCAAAGAACAAAAAGAAAGATCATAAGAAGAAGAATCTCATGGCCACTGATTTGAGCAAATAAGTTGAAAGTAGTTCGGACATGGATGAGAATATTGTTTGTATGTTAGTGCAAAATTAGGTCAATCTGAGTAGGAAGAGAAAGAAATTACCAAACTCTTCCATATAAAGATACATGTTAAGAAGACAAAGACTAATGCTCTGTTTGACTCAGGATCACAAGCGAATCTCAGTGTAGTACATCTGGTCAAGAAGTTAGAATTGTAAGTTTGTGATCATCCAAACCCATATCCACTAGGATGGGTAAATAAGGATGCAGAGTTGAAGGTAACAAAACAATGAAAAAATAGATTTTCCATCAGTGTTGATTTTATTGATGAAGTAGAACTAGATGTGGTTCCCCTTGATGTATGTGGAGTTGTGTTTGGGAGTCCCTACATGTGCCTGTGAGATGAAAAATTCATGTGAAGAGCCAATCAATATTGGATCATAAAGGATGGAAAAACCCTCATCATCAACGCATACAAATACAAGTCAAAAATTTCACTGTTAAGTGCAAACCAAGCCAAGAAATTGATTAGTTACAACAAGAAGTATGTTTTATTGTTTTTAAGAGAAATTTTGTCTATAGAAGAGTTAGTAAGAGGTAAGGAATCCCTGGAGGGGTGTACTAAGAAACATAAATAGAAACTGGAATAGTTATTACATGCATACAAGGATGTGTTCTGAGAGAATAAAGGGTTACCACTTAAGAGGGATGTGGAGCATGAGATCCAACTATTACTAGCCTCCCCATTACCAAACATTAGGTTGTACAAGAAATTTTTTATAGTACCAAGTGAGGTGAAGAAAAAATTGCAACAGCTGTTGTAACATGGTGTCATTCGACCAATTACATCACCATTTGGGTCACCCATCATGATTGTGCCAAAGAAGGATGGGACTTGGAGGATGTGTATAGATTATAGGGCGTTGAACAAAATCATGCTGAAAAATAGATACCCCCTTCCCAGGATAGATGATAAGTTGGATCAGTTTCAGCAAGAAAAATACTTCACCAAGTTGGACTTAAAGTTTGAATATCACCAGGTTCGAGTGAAGGAATAATATACCTAGAAGATCGCCTTCAAAATGAGGCAAGATTCGTATAAGTGGTTAGTCATTCCATTTGACCTATGTAATGAACCAACTTTGTTTATGAGATTAATGAATGATCAACTGAGCCCTTTTATAAATTCATTTGTTATTTTCTATTTAGACGACATATTTCTATATATTGCTACCTGGGAGGAGGACATCTTACATTTGATGCGGGTTTTGGAGACATTAAAGCAGCACCAACAACTAGAAAATCTCAAAAAGTGTGAGTTTTCACAACATTCTTTGTTGTATTTGGGGTATGTGATAGGTGGTGGAGAGTTGAAGATAAATCCTTCCAAGATGGACGCCATCATGAAATGGTCGATGCATATTAATATTTCTGATTTCAGGAGTTTAATTGGGGCAACACACTACCTAAGGAAATTCATATCCTCATTTTCAGTGATAGAAACACCGCTCACGCCATAACAACAAGAGAAAATATTTTCCAATGGGGAAAGGGTCAGCAGAGGGATTTCGAGGAGCTAAAGAAGAAGAACAATCAAGCACCAATTATTGCATTACCAAACTTGCAAAAACCCTTTGAAGTGGAGATAGATGCGAGTGGGTATGTTATGGGAGTAGTATTGATGCATGGAGGAAGGCTTGTATGCTACCATTTTGAAATATTTAATGGGAAAATATTAACTACCCTACCTATGACAAGGAGCTTTATGCCCTAGTGCAAGCTGTGAATAAGTGGAAGCACTATTTAATGGGAAAGGAGATAGTAATCCACACAAATCACCAACCACTACAATACTTGCAGGCCCAAATTAAGTTATAGTAGACCAATCATTACAAGTGGATGGGGTTTCTACAACAGTTTCATTTGGTGATCAAGTAAAAGAAAGGAAAGACAAACAATTTATCCAACATGCATTCAACTCCACCCCACATCAAATATCACAACTTTGGGGACTCTTATGCACATATATCCATTCACCCATGATGCATAAAAATAGGCATATTCAGAGGATGAGAACTTCAAGGAGGTTTTTCAGCAGTTGTAAAGTCAGATTCATGTGCACGATGGCGATAACATAGTTGACTACCATATCCAAGATGGATTACTCTATATACTAGATAAGTTATGTGTTCCTAAAGGTGAGTCTTTGCAGCCGATTAGAGAGGCTCACACCTCCAAGGTTGCAGGGAACTTTGATGTAGGGAAGATCATGGCTAACTTGCAGAGGTATATGTATTGGTCAAAGATACAAGAGCATGTAGCTAGGTTCATAAGAGGATGCATGATTTATTGTACCAACAAGCCCAACAACATGAAACAATGTATATATCATCCCTTACCTACACCCACTTGTCTTTGGGAAAGAATTTCCATGGACTTTGTTGCAGGTTTACTGACAACCAAGAAGCGACATGCCTACATGTTCATGGTAGTTGACAGGTTCAACAAGATGTGTGTTCTAATTCCATGTAAAAATACCACGAATGGGAAAGAAGCAACACACTTGTTCTTTGGACAAGTATGGATTCACTTTGGAATACCAAGGAGCATCATTTAAAATAGGGATACAAGATTTCTAAGTGCATTTTGGACTACATTGTGGGAGAATATGGTTACGAAGTTGAAGAGATCTACAACTTTCCATCCATATATATATGGAAAGACATAAGTAGTCAACAAGAATTTGATGCAAATTCTAAGGGGATACAACCATAAGTATCTAAATATGTGGGATGAAAATACGGTATATATACAACATTATTACAACAGAGAATCCCACACTTCTACAGGAAAGTCCCCATTTGAAACTTGTTTTGGATATTTTTTGCCTTCATCTTTGGACATTGCATATGGGAAACAAGGAGGAGTGAGGGAAGATCTTATAGGAGACACCTTGAGGGATGAAATTTTATAGAAAATAAAAAGCATATCCATATGCAGGTAGAAGAGACAATGCAAAAGTCATATGAGAAATATAAGGCCAGACATGATCAACACAGAACAAAAAAATCGTTCAAGGTGGGTGACAAAGTATGGTTACAGTTAAACAAGGAGAGGCTACAAGGGCCTGGTAAGGAAATTGAGGATTTGAGGTATGGTCCCTTTGATATACTAGAAAAGGTGGGTGATAATGCCTATTTAATTAGTTTACCACCATATATGTGCATTTACTGAGTTGTGAATGTAGAGAATTTTAAAATTTATGATACTTCCATGCTAAATCAGGAAGAGGAACATGCCCTACCTTCTGTGGAGGATTTGGCACTAGAGAGTTGACAGAAGATACAATTCTACAGAATAGGTCCAGAACTACAAGACAAGGGCAACATGACTTTTTCCATATTGGGTTGAAAGGAAAACTTCTAGGAAAACCTAAATGGTACACCAAAGAGAAGGTGGAGGCAAAATTTCCACCCCTCGTTCACTAGAAGCTTTTGGAGACCAAAAGCCTCCCAAAAAGGGAATGTATGATCTGGATTGGATCATTATATTATTTTTCATCCATCTCAATGATTTTAGAGTGGAAAAAGTGGAGGAATCAACTCATAGGATCATTTTTATCAGTGGGACCAAGTTTGGAAAAACAAGGTCTGAAGCCTTCTGAGAGAATTTTGAGGCATCAAACAGTTTTGGGGGTAAATTTGTATTGTTTTAGCACCGCACCAGTTTTTTCCCATTCTACGCGCAAATATCTTTCAAATGGTGCAAGAATAACGTTAATTAGAGTCCATATGCAGAATTTATGCCACTCAGAAGTTGGCCTTCCTGTTTTCACCACCATAATTCAAGAGGATGCCATGTCGGCCCCCATTATTCGTGAAAAAGGTGCTAGGCACATGATTATGATATAGAAGGCTCTAGAAGAGTGTATATTGTAACTTTGGTGATTTGAGGTAGTCAAACTTGACCACTAGGAGGCTATCAAGCTGTGTTATAACCGGGAAAGGATTCCATTCTTTCAAGTGCATTTGTTCCATAGTTGAGCAAAAATAGCTAAGAGGGATAGGAGATAGAGCATATAGAGAAGTGTTTTTCACTATAGCAACCCATGGGCCACAAGCCATATTTATTTATATTCACAGCCATATTTCCATTCAGATAAAGAGAGTGGAGAAAACTCACCTTACAACTAGGTTTTTTTCCCAAAAGGGTTTCCCAAAGCATATCTTGTGTCAAATGTGTGTCTAAGATTTTATTTTTTGGTTTTATATTTTCTACATAATTTTGATTTTCATGCATGCACTATTAATAGTAAATCTATAGATCCATAAATCTAATAAAATTGTAATAGTGTAGAATTTTATATTTTAAATAGAATTTTATCAGATCTATTGTGATGAATTGTCTAGTGGAATATCCACGACAATTTACAGATCAAATTTTGAATTTCTTCCAAATTAATGTTTATGGAATAATATTCAGGATCATTGGCATATTCAATCCAAATTTCATCTAACCAATAAGGAATCACCACTATTGTCACACACACACTATTATCTCATCATCCTTTTGTGACAATATATCAACAAGTACATTGTCTTTCCCTTTTTTTTGTAATACTTCCATATCAAAGGTGAAAATTTTTTCCATTCATGTTTTTTTGTTCAGTTATTAATATTTTATGTTGTAATAATAATTTAATTCTGTTGTGATCTATATATATTGAAAATTTACTACCTAAGAGGTATTGTTTTCACTTGGCTAGTGCATGGATAATGTCCAACATCTCTTTATCATATGTATATTTCAAGTTTTTTCTCTTATTGATTTTTTTGGCTCTCAAAAGCTATAAGATGGTAATTTTTCATTAATATTGCACACATCCCAATTCCTTAAGCATCACATCCTACTACAAATGGTTTTGTGAAATCTAGTGTTGCTAACATAGGTGTATAAGACATAACATTTTTCAATGCTTTGAAACACTCTTTCACTTGGGCACTCCATTGGAGGGAATTTTTCTTCAACAAGTTAGATAGTGGGGTTGTTAACTAAGCATAATTCTTGATGAACCTTATGTAATGACTTGTTATTCCTGTAAATCCTCTTAGTTTTGATATGTTATTTGGCCTGGGTCATTCCATGATTGCATTTATTTTATTTGAATCCACCTTAACTCCTTCCTTGGATATGACATGATCAAGGTATTCAAATTATTCCTCACCAAAATTACATTTTGATATGTTTGCATAAAAAATTGTTGCTTCTAAGAGAGAAAGTATTTTCTCTAAATGATTAAGATGTTCCTTCCACCTCTTGTTGTAGATATGAAGGTCATAAAAAATATTAGCACAAACTTTCTTAGCTATGGTTTAAAGAGCTCATTCGTGGTTTCCTCGAAGGTGGCAAGGATCTTAGTTAATAAACCAAACAAAATACCTAAAATTTGTAGCGATATTTATGGGTTCTGAAAGAAGTATTTGCCATATCTTCTAGCTTTACATAGATTTGACAATATCCTGATCTTAGTCTAATTTTGAGAAATATTTTTCTCCATGGAGTTTGTCCAATATTTCATCTACAAATGGGATATGAAACTTGTTTCAATATAGCTATCTTGTTTAAGCCCTGATAATATATGCATAATATGAAAGATCCATATTTTTTCAGAACCAAAACTACTATGGCTACATATGGGTTCCTTCTTGTTGTAATAACTCAACACCTTAATAGGTATTGAATTAATCTTTTTATTTTGGTTTTATGGTGGTGAGGATATCAATATGGTTTCAAATTCACTGGTGCCAAGTTTGGTTTAACTTTAATTAAATGCTCTATCCTTCTCTTTGGAGGCAACTTCATAGGTTAGTCTTGGAATACCTTGTTGTATTTGTGTATTAATGCTTCAATCTTTGGATGTTGAGAATGCACTATTTTGGTGCTATTATCTCCATCTGTCGACATTGTACGATGTATAATTTTTCTCCCTTTCTAATTAGTTTCGACATTTGTTGAGAAGATACAATTTGAGTTGGTGGAGGTTGGAATACAAACAAAAACTAGATTCTAATTTGTAATATTCTAATTGTAGTTCGATCTTGTGACATTTACTAACTCCATTAATTTTTCTTCCATATGCTACCATTACTCTTATATCCGTGGTTGGAAATATGAATAGATTTAGTATTTTTGAAGCATTTATATCTATGAAATTATGGGTACTTCTTGCATATATAAGTACAAAGACATTTCATTTTTTATGTTTCCTCTTAGTTTCAAAGTTTTGGATTGCATTATTCTTGTTATTGTGGCGAGCGATATCTTCGGTATGACATCCTCATATTTTGTATTTGGAATATTATTTTCTTCCTTGTATTCTTCTTCTGAGCCATTGCTAGATGCATTAGATTTTTCTTATGTTTTTTTGTTGTTATACCTGTGCTTGGGTGTCCATTTGTATTTGCAATACCTAGATTTGTTGGCCCATTTCTTGTCTAAGCCCCATTGTTGTTTTTCCTCTTCTCCTAAACGAGGAGGTATATACTTGTCAAACATGTTTGTGGGGTACGTTTTTTACCTTTCATTCAAGTATCTGTTTTTTTTTTCTGGACATGTAAAAGATGGTTTGTTGAATTTTTTCTTTTGTTTAACATTTTTTTTGTGTACCTAGAATCCTTAATTGTATTAGGATTTCATAGCTTTATTTCACTTCAAATATAATATTTTTAGTCCAAAATTGTACATTTTTAACAATTGTTTTTCCGTAAATATATTTTGTCTAGTTTCTAAAACTTCCCATTCATGTGTATATTCATTTACATTTCCCTTATGTTTAAGTTGTACGAATTTGTTGTACAAGTCATCGTATTCTTCGTCATGAAACCTTTTTAATAAGGAAGTCGTAAAGCTTTTCCAATGAAAGGAACAAACATCACATTTTTTTGTCCACCATAGGAACCAATCATATGCTTCCCCTTCTAAATTGTTGGAATCTATCATTATATTTTCTTTTTCACCTAATGAGTTGCTTGATTCAAAAATACCTTCCATTTTGTTGACCTGAACGACTTCTCCTCTATGGTCCTTACTGAAGTACTGTCATACTTCAGTAATTTATTAATTTGTTGAATATTTATATCTAGAATTCTTATGTGATATTGACTACCTAAAAAATTATTTCAATCGATTCTTAATGGTAATTTTCACATGTATTTTGTGGACTAGGTGTTAGCCATTTATATAGTAAGGTTTGTGCCATTAATGCATCTACCTTATCAATTAATTGATTAATTTGTTTTCCATGGTAGTTAATTGTCCTAGTAGTTTTGTCTTTGTCATTGTTCCTCATTATTAGTGAAAATTTCCATATATCTTTTGATTATGTGAGTTGATTATAAATTTTGTTTCCTTTCTTTGTTATCTGATTCATCTTGTTAATCAACAAATATTTTCCCCTCCCTGAATTATGTTTGAGACATTAACATTTTTTTGAGACAACATCTCACTCGATTGAATTGATCGCTATATTGATTGACTTTGAGATATATATCATTGTTTTTAACCACTTCATTCTCTTTTATCTTATATATATAATTACTTTTTGAAATACTTCCATATCAAAGATGGGAAGTTTTTCCATAAATTTTTGTTGTTCAGTTAATAATTTTTTCTGTTGTAATAAGAATTGAAGAATGTTGTGATCTATATGTATTGAAAATTTACTACCTAAGAGGTATTGCTGCCACTTGGCTAGCACATGGATAATGTCCAAAATATCTTTATCATATGTAGATTTTAGGCTTTCCCTCTTGTTGAGTTTTTGGCTCTCAAAGCTATCAGATGGTAATTTTGCATTAATATTGCACTTATCCCAATCCCTGAAGCGTCACATTATACTACAAAGAGTTTTGTGAAATCCAGTGTTGCTAACATAGGTGTAGAAGACATAACATTTTTCAATGTTTCGAAACACTTTTTTTCTTGGCTACTCCATTGGAAGGAAATTTTCTTCAATAAGTTAGATATTGTTGTCGATAACTAAGTATAATTCTTGATGAAACTTATGTAATGACTTGCTAATAATAGGAATCCTCTTAGTTTAGATATGTTATTTGGTCCGGGTCATTCCATGATTGCGTTGTTTTTATTTGAATCCACCTTAACTCCTTCCTTAGATATGACATGGCCAATGTATTAAATAAAATTGATTTTCTTCTAAGAGAGAAAGTAGTTGCTATAAATGCTTAAGATGTTTCGTCCACCTCTTATTGTAGATATGAATTTCATCAAAAAATATTAACACAAACTTTCTTAGGTATGGTTTAAAGAGCTCATTCATGGTTTCCTCGAAGATGGCAAGGACATTGGTTAATAACCCAAACAAAATCACCTAAAATTTGTAGTGACCTTTCTAGGTTTTTAAAGTAGTCTTTGCCACATCTTATAACCTACATAGATTTGATTATATCCTAATCTTAGTCTAATTTTGAGAAATATTTTTCTCCATAGAGTTCATCCAACATTTCATCTATAAATGGGATATGAAAATTGTTTCAATATAACTATCTTGTTTAAGCCTTGATAATCTATGCATAGTCTAAAAGATTCATATTTTTTGAGAACCAACACTACTAGGGTTACATATGGGCTCTTTCTTGTTGTAATAGCTCCACACCTTAAAAGGTATTGAATTAATCTTTCTATTTTGGTTTTATGGTGGCAAGTATATCAATATGGTTTGATATTCACTAGTGCCAAGTCTGGTTTAAATTTAATTATATGTTCTATCCTTCTCTTTGGAGTTAGCTTCATAGGTAATTCTTTGAATACCTTGTTGTATTTCTGGATTAATGCTTCAATATTTGGATGTCGAGAATGCACTATTTTTGGTGCTACTATCTCCATTTGTCAGCATTGTGCGATGTAGAAATCCCCCCCCTTTCTAATTAGTTTCAACCTTTTTTGAGAAGATACAATTTGAGGTGGTGGAGGTTGGAATCCAAACAAAACCTAGATTCTAATTTGTAATCTTCTAATTATATCCTGACCTTGTGACATTTACCAACTCCATTACTTTTTTTTTCCATCTCCCACCATTGCACTTATTGTTATCACCCAAAAAATGATCACCTAGTCATTTCATACTAGGTGGATCGAAATATAACATGTAGGATTAATTTTATCATGGTAAAATCACTTTCACCATTGGAAATACTTTAGTAAACCATTTTTATTAAATTATTTCTCATTAAAATTAAAAAACCCCATGATAATAATTGATTAAATCATTATTTATTTAATTTTATCTAGAAATGATTATTTAATCATTATTTGATAATTGTTTCTTAACATGTTTGATTAAATCACCTTGGAATACTTAAATAAATAATTATTCATTTATTTTTCCTTATTCTTATTTTTGGAATATTTGTTAAACCATTTTTTAATAATTATTTCAATTTCACACTTTTCTTAATTCTCACAAAGTAATTAATAAATCATTTTATTTTTTTGTTACTTGAACCATTTTCTAAATAAATATATTTGACCATATTGAATATATTTTCCCAGTCCAAAAAATATAATAAAGTATTTTTAATGGGTAGATTTTGATTTGGTTAATAATATTGTATTATTTTCAAATAATAATGGTGGTTAGTCTCTTGGAGTGGTCGTCTGCTATGTTCCTGTGGATATTACAGTTGTTAATTTGACCCAATGTGGATGGTTATTCAAAGTCTCTAGCCTATTCAATTGCTCCATTTAGTGGTCCATATCTGGTTCTGGGCAGTCTTGGTCTCATTTGGGCAGCAATGTTGGAAGTGATTACGAGTGCTCTCATGAGTCTTTCTCCTGGGGACCCATGGTTGGCTCCAAATACTCTCCAACTACTCAAGATCATGACTCCTTGTGGTTACGACCAAGAAAGTGGTCATGGTGACTCTCGTGGTCTTGTGATTGGCTAGTTTTGTAGAAATGGTTTGAAATTTGTAGTTTCTAATGAATTGGAATTGAAATCAATAGACACAAATTTCTTCTTCTAAATTTTGTGGAAGGAAAACACACAATAGAAACATATGAAATGACATGAAATTATTAAAACAAAAGCAACACAATGATTTTACAGGGGAACCCAACTGGGAAAAGCCCCTCCTTTGCTCTGCATTAATTCATATGAGAATATGGATCAATTACAATGACGTCTTCAGACATGAAGCACACCCTACACTGCAATTCTGATCTCCTACTCACTGACCTGCTCTGACCAACACTTAGACAAAATAGGCCCCTGTCTTCCTTCTATTTCCTTTCACAATCCTTGAGGAAATTATTCCCTAAAAAATAGGATAATTCCCTATTACCTTGCGTAAATAATTAAGGAATTGATAACCTGCTTAATGTAAAACTCTATGCACTCAACTAGTATACAATTGATAATTATAATGTGCCTTTTTCCTCCACATCAACTAGGAAATTTGAATTCCATGCATGGCTAGGGATATTTTATGTAAATTGACCAGTTAATTGAGAGATCAATGAGTTAACAACTGTTATAACTACTCATTTTAACTCCCATTGACTCTACTAATGACAAGAGCTCATATAATTAAGTTTAACTAAGAATAAGTCCACTAAATTGCTATATTTTAGCAATCATCCCATGCACAACTCTACTTCTAGCCTACAAAATCGAATTTATTGATTTAACTAGGAGATAAAGCCATGTCACTCTAGCTGACTGCAATCCAAGTCATCCTATTGATGGGGAAAATTGAATTTATCCATTTGACTAAGGCACAAGTCAAATGGAACCTTTTCTTGCTATAATTCTAACACTCCCTCTCTTAGTAAGAAAAGAGGTTCTGCATCCCTTTGGAACTCGAATTTGCCTCTTGACAATGCCTTTGTCAAAATATCTGCATCTTTTTTCTCTATGCGAATCTACTGCAACATTATCATTATCCTCTGCACACAATCTCTCAAGTGATGGTAGTCGATATCAATGTGCTTAGACCTGTCATGAAATAATTCATTTCAAAGATTTTGATACAACTCTGATTATCACAATAAATCAAAGTAGGATCCATCTCTTGATTGAAGAGACTAACAAGAATTTTCCTCTTCCAAATGGCCTTTCATGTTGCTTGACTAGAATCCATATACTCGACCTCCGCTGAGTTGAGTGCTACACATATTTGTTTCCTGCTATACCAAGAAATAACTGCTGACCCAACACTGAAGATAGCTCCTGAAGTACTCTTCTTTTCTGATGGATTCCTTGTCCAATTTGCATTAGTGAAGCCTTGGACCTTCACACCATCAATCCTCTTATACCACAAACCAAAATTTGTTGTTCCCTTGAGGTATCTAAGCACATGTTGTGTTGCTTTCTAGTGAAGCTTGGAGGTTTCAACATAAATTTACTTAGGTGATTAACTATACAACATATATCAGGCCTTATGTTCACTAGATACATCAAGGACCCCACCAACTACTTGTAGATGGTGGCATCTACTGCTTCTTCTGTAGAAGCATCCTCCTTCCTCCAATTGGTATCTAGAGGAGTGTCCATGGGCTTGCAGCCTTGCATATGGAATCTCTGAATTATTTCAGAGGTATACTTCCCCAAACCCACAAATAAATCTCCATTTCCCTGCCATGCCTCCAAACCAAGGAATTAATGCATCAAGCCCATGTACTTCATCTCGAACTCTCTTGCAAGGTACTCCTTGCAAGACTAGATCAACTTCTCATCCCCTGTAAATATCAAGTCATCCACATATAGGACAAAGATAAACAATTTTCCATCTATCACAATGTAGTAGATATTGGTATCTGCTTCACTCTTAGTGAAGCCAAGTCCACTAAGATGGGAGTCTATGCGAGTGTACCAAGAACATGGTGCATTCTTCAAACCATAAAGGGCTCTCCTAAGTATACACACATGTGTCTCCCTATAAAATGTCTCAAACTCCTCATGTTTCTCTATGTAAATCTCTTCCTCAACCACTCCATTGAGGAAGGAAGTCTTCACATCCATTTGGTGGATCTTCCAACCCAATTGTGTAGCTAATGCTAGAATGGTTCCGATGGAGGTGTATCTTGCCACTGGGAAAATGTCTCCTCATAATCAACTCCCTCTACATGTGAGAATCCTTTAGCCACAAATATGGCCTTGTACTTCTTGATACTTCCATCAACTGCATGTTTCATTTTTTATATCCATATAGAACCAACCACTAACTTGTTCTCCATTCTTGGTACCACCTCCCATACATTGTTCTTCATGATGGAGTCATACTCCTCCACAAGGGAATCTACCCACACTGGTTAGGAAACTGCCTCCTCAAATGAAGAAGTCTCGTAATTAATAAGTTATGTCATGAGTATTATATAACAAGTATATCCATCTGGTGATATCCTCTGCCTGCACAAGGATGTAGAAGTTCCCACATCCTCCTATTCATCCTGCACCAACTTTTCATCCTCTTTGGTTCTTTTCCTCCCCTCTATGGAAGATTCTGGTTGAGTGGGTACCTCCACTCGACCTGCTCTCTTCTCCTCCACATGTGACTGAGGCTACTCCTTTGGAGCGAGAAGCTCCTCCTCTGGTGGAATACTCAACTCTCACTGTAGAGAGTTTCTCATAACCTTCTCCTCATCAAATTTGGCATCTCTCCTCATAACTGTCATCCCGATTGAGGGAAAATACATTGGGTAATTGTGAGGAGTCTCTGTCTATCCTACAAAGATCTCCATCTCAGCTGTAGGCTTCAATTTTTCCTGCTATCCTTAGAGACATGAAAATAGACTATAGATCTAAAAATTAAAAAATGGTAGACATTTGGCTTCCTCCCAGAGAAAGCCTCTTCGGGCATCATCATGCCAAGTATTTTGTGAGGGCATTGGTTTTTCAAATAAATGGTTGTACTACAAGGTTCTTCTCACAAGGATAACGGAAATCCTTGATGATGCAACAATGCTCTTGCAACTCCTAAAATGCTTCTATTTTTCCTCTATGCCACCCAATTTTGATGTGGGTTGTGGGGTGCAATTAGTTCTCTTCTATTACCTTCCTCGACACAAAAATTCTCCTCCATTGTCACTCTAAAGGATTTAATTTTTTTTCTAGTCTCATTTTCAACTAAAGCCTTGAATTCAACAAATTTTGCAAACACTTCATTTTTCTTCTTCATAAAATAGATCCAACACTTGTGAGGAAAATCATATATGAAAAATACATTATACCCGTGCTTTAAAACTAATATTGTAGAAAATGGTCCATGTACATCTGAGTGGAATCGCTCCAAGATGGCTCTAGATCTTCTATCTTAGCCCTAGAAGGAGGATTTCACATATTTTCTAAGGGTGCATCCCTTGAAAAGATAATGTTGGTCAAGGGTTAATTTTGGAAGTCCTGTGGAGATATGTTGCATTATTTTCAAGGCTCCATGGTGTAGGTGTCCCATTTGCCTATGCCAGATTTCTCCAACATCTCGACTCTAAACATGTTATGCCTTCCTACTCAATCCAACACATGCATCCACCTCTAGCTTGTAGATATTTTTGACCTAAACACCAATTTGTTTTACTTGTCCAGTAGCAAAATTCTTAAGGAAATCTTTCCCCTTACTGAACACCACATCATATCCTTTATGCTCCAATACAGCTACATAAATAATTTTTTTCTTCAGCCCAGTTTCATGTGAGGATGGGAGCTTGACTCCCTCTTAAAGGTGATAATACCAATCCCTTTGGTACTATACCTCCCATCATCTCTAAGTTCTATGTGTAATTATAGGTCCTTCTCCTCTAGGTGGCTGAAGAAATAATTGCTTCTTTTCATATGAAATGAGGCTCCAGAGTCCAAGTACCATACACTGCCTCATACAATACTTTCCATGCATACAATGGGGGTGAAATCCAATCCAATTTTTAATGTGAGAGAATCACCTCTTGCTACTCCTGCATGCTTCTTCCCATATTTCTTGTGTGGAAACTTGGTTGCATAGTGTCCATACTCAGGGTAGTGAAAATGTTTAATTTTGTTGAGTTCCTTCTTCTTGCCCTAGTTCTAGATGTATCATGCCTTGCCTTAAGCCTTCTTTCCCTTGGCTTTCTTTCCGTTTCCTTCCAAGGAAAAATTTTCTTCCTCCTTAGCTTTGGATGTGACACCATCTCTAGTGTTTCTTCTGATCTCCTCTTACACCAAATCAGACCAAATTATATCCCAATATGGTAGCTTGTCTCTTCCATTAACTGAATCTTGATAACCGTGCCAAGACTTCAGAAGGCCAATGAGTGTTAAGCTCACAAGTTCAGATGATGGCACATTTTGTCCTACTCCTCCAAGTTCATCTCGAACCTGAGTGAATCTAGATAAGTACTGAGGAATGGTTTCATTTTTATGCATTCTAATTCTCTTGATTTTATCTTTCAATGCTGATTTCTTGGCATCAATACTGCTATAGAATATATCTATGAGATTTTTCCACATTGGAAAATGAGTCTCCTTTCCATGCAAGTTCAAAACCACATGATCTATGACACCCTCTAGAATAATCCTCCTGGATTTTGTTGTGTCTTTCTTCCACTGAGCAAGTGCTTGTGCATATGTTGTTGTTGGTTTTAGAATATTAGTTTTTGTGTATTCCCATACTCCATTTTCATCCAAGACGAATTCCATATTGTCTTTCCAAGCACAAAAATTAGAGGTGCCCTCCAATGCATACTCAAGCCTAAATCCATTGAAATACATTTTTCTTGCATTGAAGAGAATCGATACCAAAAAATCCGTAAATAAAAATTTCTTTGAGAGAATATATGGAACAAGGTTTCTATGTAGCCTTTAATAACTTTGATACCATGTAGAAATGGCATGAAATTTACAGTTGCTAATGAATTCAAATTGAAAACAACAGACACAAATTTCTTCTACTAAATTTTGTGGAAGGAAAACACACAATAGAAACACATGCAATGATGTGCAACCATTAAAACACAAGGAACATAATGATTTTATAGGGGAGCCCAACTGGGAAAAATCCCTCCGCTTCTTTGCATGAATTCAAATGAGAATATGGATTAATTACAATGAATGCTTCACACATGAAGCACACCCTTCACTGAAATTCTGATCTCCTACCCACTTACCTCCTCTAACCAACACTTAGCCAAAATAGGCCTATTCCTTCCTCCTATTTTCTTGTGCAATCCACGAGTAAATTATCCCCTAAAAAATAGGAGAATTCCTTATTTACTTGCGTAAATTCGGAAGGAATTTATCGCCTTCTCAATGAAAAAAATTTCACACACAACTAGTATACAATTGACAATTACAATGTGCCTTTTTTCTCCACCTCAACTAGGAAATTCAAATTACATGCATGACTTTAGTAAATTGATTAGTTAACTGAGATATCGGTGAGTCAATAATTGTTATAACTACTCAAATGAACTCCTACTGACTTTACTAATGACTAGAGCTAAAATAACCGAGTTTAAATAACAATAACTCCACTAGATTGCTATATTTTAGCAATCAACCCATGCACCTCTCTACTTCTAGCCTACAAACTCGAATTTACTGATTTAACTAGGAGGCAAAGACATGTCACTCCAGTGAACTACAATCGAAGTCATCTTGGTGATGTGGAAGATCAAATTTCTCCATTTGACTAAGACACAAGTCAAATGGAGCATTTTCTTGCTACAATTCTAACAAGTTCAAATGATTTTCCAAGTTATTGGATTTCCTAATTACCATTTTTTAGTTGTCATGCTCAATGCAATCTTATTCTGCATAAGTTTTATTAGCTATAGAAAACATAGCTCTCATGTTGATTCCCTCATTGTTGCTCATGTTTCCTAGATAAATTTTTGGTTTTTGTCTATAAAAGTTTTTAAGCGAGATATTTTGGATCTCAAGACTCTAAAACTGTGCTATTGGTTTGGTTTATTGACGGGCAAGGAAGTAGCAAAAAGAGACGCACCTTGTAAACATCTTCTTCAGTAATATAAAGCCAAACTTCGCATTAAAAAAAAAAAAAAAAACATCATAATACCTATGGTTAAAACTTCAAGCTTTTATTTGTTATAATTCCATAGTTATACCCTATGGAAGTTAGGTTTGTGATTGTTCCTAAATTTAGTTACACATAAGTCATCTTTGAATTTTCCTTGTAACTTTGTTTCTAGAAACTTCCATACATTGGAATTTTGAGGATATTAAGGAGAGTTATCAAGGTATAGATTTACAAATTTTACTTTATATTTTTCTTCATTATACCCTATGGAAGTTAGGGTTTGTGACTAGTCTTGAAATCACTTTTTAAAATAGTCATCTTGGTAGGTTTTCTATAAATTTTTCAAGAGGAGTTTCAAAATGTGAAATTTTCATGCATCTAAAAAGATTACCTTATCTAGAAATTTCATAATCAAATTAGACAAATTGGATACGTGAAATTCTCTATAAAATTTCTCTTGGGAAGGGGCCAACAAATTAAATTTTTTTGGGAAAGTTATCATAACTTTCACTAGACACATCACACATTGATTAAACCTATGGAATTGCAAAGAAGGAGTCTCAAAGAAGATAGGATGAAATTTTATAATCAAAAGGGCCGAAATTGCATAGATACATTGGAATAAAATTTGGCCCAAAGAATAGGCTCTAGATTTGGGTTTTAAAAGGTATGTGAAATTCAAACTATCTAAATTTTGATCGGGATTTCTAATTGAGGCGATTGAAAATTTGTTGGAAAGAGAAAACAGAAAAAAAATATACTATAAAATGATTAATAACTATTTTGGATTATTATTATCAATATATTCAATATTTAAATTGAGGGTTTGGGTTAGACCTTTATTAAGAAGTAATAAAGACACCTAAATTTAGTGGGGATGAAGATAGAAACAAAATCAATCTTGAGGCATGGTTGAGGATGTTAAAGGAATGTCATATGATTACATTTGTGGCAAGATTGTAATTTTATGATAGAGATTCCAAGTGGTGGAAAAGCCTTGTTGAAGATATTAGATTATACTCCACATGGGGAAAATTTGAAGATTTTTTCTAAAAAAATGGACCGAGTACTAAAAAATGGAGACTATGTATAAAATTGAAGACGAATTTTAAAAAGCTAAAGAAATTATCAAGGATAAGGATGAGGAACTATCTAAGCTACAAAACCTTGATGAAGCACTCATTAAGGATATTAAACAATTAAAAAGGGGAAAGCATAAGGAGAGGATTTGAAAAAGGGATGGTTCAAGGGAAGAATTAAAAAATAAATAAGAAGAAATATCTACATTTTGAAACCATACTATAAAACTACTAGATGATGTCAAGAAATTGAAAGAATAAAAAAGACATTGTCAACTTAGCTAAGAAGAAACAATGATATTAAATGTAGGGGCTAATAAAATAATTGAAGAGAATATTTGTAAGAAGATTGGGGTATCCCTAGACATGGATGAGGTAAAATTAGAAATGTATTCTAGAATTGAAGACAGACATAAAAATTTAATAGATGGGGTCAAATTGCAACTTCAAAAGGGGAAATAAGACAAGATTCAATAAGGTCACTAGAGGATATTTGAAGAAGTAAAACTTCATCTTGAGGATGTGAGTTTCAAATATTACGGTGTTTTTCCAAGGATAGAATTATTAAATACCAGGTAACTAGGATAGAGAAGGCCATTTTTTCTAAAAACAAGATAGATAAATTGAATATGCAAAGTGAAGGAAATCCATCAAATGTAAAACCACATCGACATCCTAATTACGAAGAAATATTTCATGGAAGACAAGAATATCAATAGAAAAATGATCAAGGAAGGAGGTGGAATACACACCAATATTCATGGAACAAGACATCACAAAATCATTTTTTAGTAGGGTATTATCAAATACCAACAACTATGACAAATTGGAAAAGTTACAACAACACTACACGGAATCAAATGAAAGAAAATTATGCAAAAACCAACCATGAAGGATTAATACCAATAGAATTAAGTTTATATGGATGGATCATTATTAATGACAAGACGAATGTAGGGACATAAGGGAATCCTATTATGTATTTCCATTCCATGTAACACTCTTAATTGCAAAGATTTTATGACCAAGTTTTCTAAAGAAGGGTACTATGATATGATCCCAAGGGGGGAATATATGGGGTTAGGAAAATATAATATGACCCCAAGGAATGGGGTATATGGGGTTATTAGTATACATGAGTACAATTGTACATGGTGTGTACTCAATCTATTATTTTATGTATTTGTACCATAACATTAAGATGCTCCACGTAGAAAGGTTGTTCCATGTACTATAAAGGAAGAAGAAAAGTAAACATAGGTTTTTATCCTAAAATATGGTTTCTAGTTTACCTAGAATCATAAAATAAATGATAAATAATCGTAAATGTGCAACCATATTAGTATTTTCTTAGAGTAATTTAAGTAGATAATATTGTCCCTTTGGCCCTAATGTTGAAGCCTGAGCTATGATACCATATGTAGGGCCCACACCATACTTGCATGATAATAGATAACAACTCCATAGTAGCATGATGTTTACAAAAACATGCATGCAAGGCATTAATATTTTCTATCACATAAATGTAGTTTCATCACTCTTTAGGGTTTCATCAATTACGTATAATATGTAAATCAATTTCCAATTTCAACTTTTAATTTGGAAACATGCCTACAAAAACACCAATTACCAAAACATACAAGGTTTAACATCCAAGTTGCATTAATTCATTGAAAAATACTTATAACATTATGCCAATTTGATACTTGCTTGACCAAATTTTGATGTTTACCTAGTGCTTCCCTATCAATCCAAGGGCTCAATTCAAACCTTGTCCCTTCAAGCCTGCTAATTAATGAAGAATAATGGGTAAGAATACCATTACCAAAAAATATCACAAACTACCAACATGTTACTACGATTTATTACTCCCTCTCACCTTCCTTCGACGATGAAATCCAATCATACCAAATTTTAACCGACGTCTCTATCCTCTTATTCCCTTCTTATCTACATTTATGAACCTTACCTTCTCTCCCAAATGGAATTTTTAGCCTACCCATTTTTTTGACATTAGTTCACATTCATATGATAAATAGGATGGGAAAGTGTCTTATGTCCTACATGATACACAAACTAGCCAAAAAAATCAAACATAAAATATTGATGAGTATTAAACAATGCATGCTATTGATAGCGTTCTCATTGTCAAATAAAAATGTGTTGTTATTGTTGTAAGGCCCCTATTAAGTCTTAGTATGTAGATTAGTTTCACACACACACACACACAATTTCATCATAATATTCACATGAATTACATAAAAATAACTCCTAAGAAATCGTTCCAGCCATCAATAACTAGTCCCCTGCTACATGGGTTTGCACATGTCAATTAATTCAATCAAGAATACAAAACCTTAGTCATGTTCCAATGGCTAATATATAATAGCATTGCATATACTAACATAACAAAAAACTTTATACAAACACAACCTTCATCACTTGGCACATGTCCATAAAGTTCACCAAATCATTAATGGAGGTGAAATGTTTTAGTTTATCTTGTTCAACAAACCCCTCTAGATCTACCAAGCACCTAGAGGGATCAAATCTCTCAAGATGTAAATCTCTTTTTGAGGGAAAAACTTGAGGAAAGGTTTGCACCTTGAGAGATTTGATTCCTCCCTTCTCTTGGTATATCTGAAGTTAAGATGGATCTATGTCGGTTTCAAGAAACACACTAATAAAATATTTTAACTATAAGATTTGTTTTCCACTTGTTTTATATAACATTTACATAGCTGACATTAAATTAATTTATTTGTGTTTCACAGTCTTCCCCACCCAGGTTCAAATCCCTGATGCAGAGGATATATATATATATATATATATATATATATATATATATATATATATATATATATATATATATATATTCAAAATATTAGGTGTCAATTCATATTAAACATTGAAGGAATTACAAATCTACTTCATAACTTGAATTAGAAAGAACCTATTAATGGAATAATAATTCTTTTACTCTTTCTCTCTATATATTTTATGTTAGAATATTTTACTCAACATACAAATTGAAAATATTTGATTACAACCCAATATGGGGTAGATGTCAAGCTTAAATGTTTAACATTTAACAAATTTAATCTAATGTAAATGACCCCCGAGTATTGGGGTAGATGTATAGATGTAAATGTTTAACATTTAACATAAACATTTAACATTTATATTTCATCTCAATTCAAAAAAATAAAACATTAAAAGTAATAAAAAATAAGTTAAAAATAATAAATAAAATTGAAAAGTAATATAAATCCCAATTCTTAAAGCAATATTTTATAACAATATGACACCATTCTTAACCATGTATATTCACCCTCACTTTTTAGTGGATATTATTAAAATGTAAATAGGATTTGTTTCAATATCATGGGCCAATACCATGGCTTATCAATACCACATGCCCCAAAAACATAACTTATTTCACAATCAAAATATTTTATAGATATTTACTTTTATTTAATTTTATAAAAAAATAATAATTAAATCTAAAATGAAACATGTTATAATTACTTTTGAGATATATCTAAACCAGATTCCCATAGAAATTAAATCAAGGTTTAAAAAAATAAATAAATAGATCCATCTTAACTAATGATCCAAGCAATGAGAGCAAGCATATTGACTAGCAAAGATAGTGCAAGATTGTTTTACGTTTTTCATTTTTGTATTTTCTTTGACATGATTGATCCAAAATATAGGTTTAATATTTTACAATCAATTGAATTTAGATACTTTCTTAAACACAATATAATGGGATCAAATTTAAGAGACAGAGAGAGAGAGCAAGGAGAGAAAGGGAGGTGGGAGAGAATGATAGAGAGAGGAAGGAAGAGAGAGAGGATTGTGACAAAAGGAGAGAGAGGAGAGACACAAAGGGAGGTGGGAGAGAATGATAGAGAGAGGAAGGAAGAAAGAGAGGATTTTTAGAGAGAGAGAGAGAGAGAGAGAGAAGGGGAAGATAGAGGAGAGAGGAAGAGAGATATGAAGAGAGAGTGTGTATGTTTGGGGGGTGATATAGAGAGAGAATAAAAAAGAGACACATATATATAAATATAGATATTATATGGTATTATATAACCATCCTAGATCCATCTTAACCCCGTAAGTGTTGAGAGAGATCAATTTTCTCGAAGTGCAAACCTCTTTTATTAGTGCAAATCTTGAGAAAGGTTTGCACCTCCAAAGATTTTATCCCTCTAGGCGCTTGATAGATATGAGGTTAAGATGGATCTAGGCTGGTATATATTCCACATTACACTTTTTTTAGTTTTAAATATTTTCTAAATGTTACATATCAACTCCATGTTAAGAATGGAATAAATTGTTCATGTCCCTCACAACAAAATGAAAAAATTATGTTATTTAATGTGGACATGAAATAATTTATGTATGAATGACCCTAAAATTTTTTTTTATTGCTAAAGAGGCATAAATTTAATTTTTCTTGGAAAGCATTGGAAATAGCGATGATTTTAATAAAATGTCATGGAAAATTTTGGAATTCCACGTTACAACACTCAAGCTTCAATATTTTGGGTGCTCTAGGGTTTTTGATGGTGTTGAATCCATTTCCACAACCAAAATAGGATTCAAGCACTCCTACTAACATTTTTTTTAGAAAAATAAATGGTTGGATTCTAGTAATAAAAAGGAAAGGCACATCATGTAATATTAATAATATTGTGTTTATCAATCATTTGCGAATTCCATGTTAATTAATTGAAGAAATTACATACTAAGTAATTTTCTTTTACTTTCAATTTCTTTATATCTCTTTATAAAGTTGCTGTAAAATTAAGGTGGAAATTGAACTAATTTATTAATAACTTACATTAATTTTTTTTTTATTATATTATTTTATTATTTTTAAATGTAACGTTACATGACAACATCTCCCTTCATACTCTCTATAGAGCACCTCTCTACTCAAAAACATATACTATCATGTTTACAATTTGTTTTAGTTAACCAACAAAAAGGTAGGCATTATAGAATTGAACACACCATAATCACTTCAGAGTTTTAGCTTGAATGGAATTTAATATTTTCACTTTAACATAAGAATGAGAATATTTTCAACGACATAACATAAGTTTGTACCAATTAATTAATTAATAGTATATATTCATTTTAATTTGTTTTTATTAAATATATAGAAAGATAAAAAAAATTACAAACCTATGTATTTAATTTTTTTTCATCTAAGTGGAAAATTGAAACTTCATTTTCAAATAGAAAAAGAGGCTACATTTTAATAATTCTAGTAAGGAAAAGGTCTATATCAAAAGGACTCCTACCTACCATATGAAATGATTTAGGTTATGTTACATATGAGAAATTATAACAAGAGATATAGTATTTTTTTTCTTTTTATGAGGCCCTTGAAACCATAGAAACGTTGAGAATGACTCACCAAGAAAAGGTCTAGGTTAGTTGTTTTTCTCCCCATAATCCGTGGGCCAAATCAACTCTAATCCGTGGGCCAAATCAACTCTAAGATTCCTTTGGAAACTTCAATTTTCTATTTGGACATCGTTAACAAAATATATTCCTATAGACACGGGTGAAAGTAATTTCACTAAAGTTGTCATTTATAATCATAATTGATAGATACTATGCAACCCGTGACCTCTTTGACCCAATCAATGGCTGGCATCAAATCTCCAAACAGAAGTAGACAGTTTGAAGAAAACATTATCACGATTTGAAGAAAACAGAATACCTCCAAGGCCACACCCTCTAATTGGTTTAATCCATGAAATAAGCCCCATTCACCCATTTTGTCCATTTATAATATCCTCATTTATACCATTCGATTGGAATAGATTCAACTTGATATCATTCTAAATATATTTGTTTTTAAATAAAAATGTTGAGGGAGACGTCCATTCGAAAATTATGACATTTCTAGTAATCAAGATACTTTTGGAAACCACAAAGGGGAATGCCTTATGATTTACCATATATGTCTTCCATCCAATTCTCCAACCCTTTAATTATAGATGGTCCACACATTTCTCCTTGCCTTGAGTTAAGCTTATAATTTCTTACCATACTTCTTTTGTACAGTGACAATCCATCAAGATGTGTTTAGAAGATTCTTCAAACATTTTCACATAAAACATATAAGCTTGATTATGACCGAGACCTTTTTTGGAACACATCCTATGTTAGAATCCTTTTTGATGATTTCAACCAAAAAAATACTCGATATTTTAGAGGAGCGTTTAATTTCCATAGTGATCTTCACCATCTCTTGGTTTCTCCTTGCTTCCCTTTTAAGAAATTTGCTAAATATCCAACTTTTTTGGACAATATCAATGTATCATTTTTCAATCTAAGCTAGATAAAATTACTTGGGATTTTTAGGATGGAAAATAACCATCTAAACCTAAAATCACCACATCCTTTTATCATCTTTCCACATTAAACTCATATCTTAGAATTGCTACATTAACAAAAGATTTAATACCCCTATCAAAATGCCACAATCAAATCCTATACTATGAAACTGGATTCGTCCTCCACCCTCCACGTGTCATGAATCGATCAAATCAGACACGATTCGTACGGATTCGTGTCCACTTGACTGAATCCGATCATGTCCGTACAGGACACGACGTGTCCTGATCGTGTCCTGTACGGACATGATCACATCCTGATTGGCTCGAATCATGTAGCGCGGAAAAGCGTACAACCTTATAAAATATCTCATTTCTTTTGTGTTTTCTCACTTTGTGTTTGTGTGTGAGTTGAGAAAGGAGCAAGGAGCAACAAAGAGCAAGGGAGTGATTTCAAGGAGATTCAAGCAACCGGTAAGTGCATTGTCTCTCTATTTTTTTGCATTTGGTTTGCATATGCATATGTTTTACAAATTTGTGCACTTTGTTTATTTTTTACAACATTAATAGCTCAATCAAGGGTAGCAAGGAAGGGGCAAAGAAAGGGGAAGAATTTCCCGATTGGAGATGCCCCTCCTGTCCCTATTTCATCAGGGTTTGCAAGTATTCCCTCTATTGGAAGTGGGGCAGCAACAAAAGCTTCAAATGTTCAAGGAAAACAAACTCAAGACCCCAAATATCCACTGTGGAAATATGTGACAAGAGAGCCAGGGCCAGGCAGCAAGGTGAAGGGAGGAGGTAATGTTTCTTGGAAATGTAGTATTTTCCACAGCCATTTCATGAGCACATATTACCATGCGAAATTTCATTTGTTGGCTTTTCCAAGTTGTGGAATTTCATCTTGTACACAGGTGCCTTCAGCAAAGAGGAAGGAAATAGACATAGAGGCATTTGTTGGTGCGGAAAATGTAGCATCAAAATCAAAACAAAACAAGAATGATGACCCCTTTCCATTCTTGAGGAAAGGCAACAACAAGTTCACATTTGAGAGTTCTAGTGGGGGACAAGCAACAAAAAGAAAGGCAACTGCACTTGGTCCAATGGACAAGATTTTCTAGAAAGAGAAGCAAGAAGAGCTTGATCTCACCATTACATTTTTTTTCTATCAGAATTTCATATCCTTCAATATTGCATGCTCACCTCTATTTATTGAGATGTGTCGAGCTCTAAATCAAACAACTCCATCAGGGTATGTGCCTCCTGGGTCAGAGAAGCTTAGAACCACATTGTTGATGAAGGCAAGGAAAGAGGTGAACAAAATGCTTGAGCCTATTAAATTAGAATGGTCAACATTTAGGGTTAGCATTGTTTCTGATGGATGGAAAGATCCAACATGACACCCACTCATCAACTTCATAGTGTCTTCTTTGAATGGTCTAGTTTTCTTGAAATTAGTGGGGGCACTTGGAAAATAAAATATGTAGGTGTCGATTCTTGTGTGCAAATCATACAGATAACGCACCTGTTTGCAAGACTATTGGCATGATTGTGGAAGTTAAATATCCTTAAATATTGTGGACATCTTGCATTGTCCATTCGTTGAACTTAGCACTGAAATATATTGCTTCTGATGTGCTTTGGATTGGAAGCATTATTGAGTATGCACAGCATATCCGCAACTTTGTACAAAACCATACAAACACCCTCACTATCTAAAGGAGTACAACAATCTATCATTGTTGAAAATTGCGGATACACGATTTGCCTCTTCATTCATCATGTTGAATAGGTTGAGGGAGTTCAAGACCGCTCTTGGGGGCATGGTTATTTCAGAGTTTTGGTATTTTTAGAGAAAGACAGATCAAGCAAACTCAAAAAGAGTGAAAGACACAATGTTGGATGATGCCTAGTGGGAGAGGGTAGATCTAATTATTTAGATCATGGACCCTATCATTTCCTTGCTTCGATTTGTAGATACAGACAAACCCACCTAGGAGTGGTTTATAAGGGATGGGATTCCATGATTGAGCCTATGAGGAACATTATTTTACATAGTTAGTGCCCCGAGAATGAGACATCACCAGCGGCCTTCTTCACTAGCATACAGGATATTCTTGTCAGCAAATGGGACAAGAGTTGCACACCTTTACATTGTTTGGCTCACTCCTTGAACCCAAAATACTACAGCCATCAGTGGCTGAATGGTGGACCTTCCTACAGATTCCCTCCTCACTTGGATGGTGAAATCTCATAGGGGAGGAAAGATGCCTTCAGGAGGATTTTTCAGGATAGGGCATCCCTTGATGAGGTGGAGGATGCCTTTGCAAAGTTTTCCACTGGCATTGGACGATTTGCAGGTTATGATGTGATTAGAGACAGGGGGCTAAGAAGCCCTATTATTGGTGGGAAACTCATGGGGCAAAAAGACCTCCTCTATAGCAGTTAGCCATGAGGCTCCTCTCTCAGGTGACTTCATCCTCTTGTTGCGAGAGGAATTGGAGCACATATGGGAATTTGTATAGTGTGAAGAAGAGCAGGCTTGAGCAATCCAGGGCAGCGACAATGGTGTCTGTGCACACCAACCTTCGTCTTATTTACAGGTAGAGGGAGGATAGGTTGAAGGGAAAGAAAAAAATGTGGGATGCCTTTCCTGATGATATGGGTCTAGACAACAATGTTGAGTTGGCATTGGCCAACTTGGATCTCAATGAGCCAGTGCTAGAGCCTATCACATTTGATGATGGTGATATAGTAGAGGGGTCATCCTCCACACTAACAAATGCAGAGATGACATTGGATACAAAGGAGGAGGATGCAGCAGAGGAGAGCAGTGGTGAACATGATGATCCTGATGAGGATAGTGATGTTGATTATGATGCTGAGGATTGATGACTCATGAGTCATGAGCTACCTACTGCGTCACTGCCTTGAGGCTTGTAGTCTTGTAGACTTGTGGTTGTTTTGTATTTTCTATTTTTATTTGCCATTGGCATTGTACTACCTATGTAACACATTTTGATTTTGATGACTTAATGAGAAAACTACATTATCTTGTCTTTCTCCTATTGGATCATTGATGAATATGTCTATTACTTTGTATGATGTATCTTTGTAAAAATTACATCTACATGAAGATCTATGTTTAAATCAATGAATTTGTCTGAATTTGTGTAAGACAAATATATATATATATATATATATATATATATATATAACTAACTTGTCTGGACGTGTCCTATCCGTGTCCAACACTCGAATCTAAATGTCCATCATATCTAGTGTCCCCATGTCAAGTAACTTAGATCCTCTATATGCCACTAGTAACCTCTAGCTTCTACTTGATTAGAGTTAATCTGCTACAACGATTTGTTTCTTATATGGGTGTAGGTCTGCGTGATCGGCATAGTGCTGAGCTTGACTCTATCGAACATAACAGGGTCCTTCTATCAGAGGCTCCATTGTCAAAATCATCACGTACCAAACAGTTGAACTCCATGATATATACAATCTATATGCGTCCCGGACATGGCCGAACAAACAACTGATATCTTCTCAAATAAACGAAATTATTGTCGAATAAGTTTGGCGGTTAATGTTTACCCAACTTGTTCGACAAAGTAGACGAAGGAAGGAAGGTTTGTATGTAATAATTCAATTAAAAATGGATAAATATATTTATTATCACTACAACTTCACACCATAGAGCTCGAATTGGACAGCTACGTGTCAAAAACTTCATTACAGTGCTGAACGAACTTTTGGTACTTCATAAATACTGAAGACGATGGCTTGTAGAATAGATACCAACGAGAAAACTAAAGTGTATTTTTTGCATGTTCACTCTAACTTTTTGACGATTGGTTGCGGAATAGATACCAACGAGAAAACTGAAGTATATTTTTTGCATGTTCACTCTAACTTTTTCCATCCATTATGACACACAGTAACTCAATGGTAATAGGTAATTAAACGGATTGGTCGGACTTGTGAGATTTATTTTCTTGGGTTACTGATGTGGAGTTTCACTCATAGTTTTGCTTTAAATGGATTTTTGGCAAGTCATTTGAAATTAGTCCTTGTATATTAAGGTTCACAATTGAATAGAAGGATATGGTTTTCTATGCATGGAAAAAAGTAATTAATATAATAATAAATAAGGAAGATATTAAAATTTTTAATGATATAAATGTAATTTTATGTATTTTAAAGTTTTGTTTTAATTTTTAATTTTTATATTTAATTTTAAAATATGTTACAATAATTCAATAGATGAAATACTCTAAGATTTAATATTTAATATCTATTAATTTATTAAAAATAAGGTGTAGATATTGATTTAATTGTTCAATTCTATTTATTATTAAGTATATTTCTATGAACTCAAGGGTTTATTTCAACCCCTTGACCTTTTCATTCTTCAATTGAATCTAATTTTTACTCATTTTCACTTTCTTTTAATAATGAAAGTCTAAGTAACAATATTAAATCCCATCTAAAATGTTTATTCTTCTCTTTCTGTTCTGATTTATATTTATATGGACCACAAAATATTGAAAAATAATAAATAGTCTTCTTACTAAAATTAGGTCGTGAGGTTTTTTGCTTCAAAAATCTCATGGAATCTCAATTATCTATTAGTCTCTCTCACACACATAATATCATCATAATTTCCATTACAATTACATAAACTTGGATATTAAGCATTTGCTAAATCTATCAAAAACCAATCCACTATTACATGGGTTTGCATGTCAACCATGTGAATCAAATATACATAACATTAGTTGCATGCCTGTGGCTAATCTATAACAACCTCATACATGATGACATAAAAACATATTTACATAGATGTGACTTTTCATCTAGTTTAACACATCTCCATAAACATCACATTATCAAGGAATTCATGTTTATAAGTGTATTTAGTTCAATAACAATGTTACCAGCTTAGTAAGAAATTTATTTTCTTCTTGTTTTTTTAGATTTGGCATCAAATTATGATTTTCATGCTAGTTTTGAAAAGTGGTGATGCAACATCACCTTTTTTTCATTTCAATCTTAAAAGTCCAACAATTTTTATCATGGTATTAAAAGATATAAACTAGAAATTGCACCAGATGTTGCAAAGGAAACGTCGTAAGACATAAATTCCAAAAGAATCATGACAAATAAAAGGTCATTCCAATTATCAGTTCATAGTAGTTTAGGCTCTAGCAACAATTCCTAAAGCTCATGAAATATGCTCTATAATTTTGAATTTTCAAGACAATTGCAATTTTTGGATGCTCAAAGAATTTTGATTTTGCCACTAGTCTAGTTTCTCTGGTAGCAGAATAACACAAACCAATATGCATATTTTTATTAGTATCTAAGAAATGGAATCGTTTTCCCTAACAAAAAAAAAAAATTATAAACTTAATAAAAATAAATCTAGATTTAACTAATCTTTATTTTTATGGTTAAATCAGACACTAAATTGGTGTATAAGTTTCTCTTGTTTAAGGGGAAAGGGACCCACCTATGCTCTATCTAGTTGTTTGATTACTAAAATCTAAAAAGACATACATACTCTACATCCTCTAGATTTGGCAATTATTTAATCACTAAAGTCTATAAAGGCATATATGCTCTACCACTTTAAGTTTAAACATATAATCTCTCAAAAGAAAACACATATTATTAATCATCTCAACCAACACACCTAATACCACAATTATTGCGTCATAATACAAAAAATTAAATTAATTTAAATTCATGTAGTTGCTTGCTCCATTAAAAATATCTGGAGACAGAGGAATTTAAGTGAGTGTCTGCAAAAATGTAGAAATGTATGACAAAGGTCTTTAAGTGAGAAAAAATAACAGGAACTTTCATATGTTAAATTGTGTCAAGACAATCACTTCAAATGTCAATATTTGCCAAAAACTACATTTTCATTTCTAAATATTTCTTTTTGGGCATCATTAAGTTATAGTTAAATTTGGTAAGATACAATTATGTGTTTACACAGGTAATTTATAAACGAATGTTTTTCATACATGGGGCAATTTCATACTCCTGCTTCCTTCCCTAGAAGCATCACTGCTACATGTGGTTAGCGATCTCGATCAACTAGTATTCACAAATAAAACTACATAATGGATATAAATTCTTATGGCTTGCCCATTTCCAAATAAAATCTACTTGAATATGAAGAACCAAAGCATGGATCAGCTCCCAACAACAAATCCACTACTTCTAGCATAAAATGCCTCATGGGAGGTAGATGGATGGTGCAAAGCACAACTATTTTAAGCACCCTAATCATGCTCTCCTTGTAAATATCAAGTATCCTGCTATCTATCACCTCAAATGTGCTTTCTCTGGTAGAAATTCTACAAGAAATCCAGCGAACAATGTCCTTCTTCTCCTAAAAATATGGCTCTATAGGTTGTCTGACAGTCACAAACTCCATCAACACAACCCCGAAGTCGTATACATCACTCCTTTCGCTCAACTTATATGTATAGGCATACTCTGCAACCCACAATCACATATTATCAGTTACTTTCATTTTTCTAAATTGTTAGCATTGCATTTTTTTTGGGCTACTCTAAAACATTACTATGTTCAACCCTTTTACAAAGTATGAAAGATGGGTTACCTGGAGCAATGTAGCCATGAATGCCAAAAATAATAGTTGTAGAGTCTCCCCTTCCATAGGATTGACGAATTTTTGCAACTCCTAAATCAACTAAGTGCGGCTTGTAATCTTCATGTAACCTCCTGTTTTTATTCTTACTTATTGTTATATAAGTAGTTATGACACATTCAGAATGAATAATGAATGAGGCATTCGTTATTGACACTTTAATACTTAACTATTATTTTAAGAGATTACTTAATGATAATTTTCTTGAGTTAAAGGAGGAAGTAACTATGTGATAAAATATTCCAAGAACCCAGGGAAAATAGGTTGATATAGTTCTGGCAGTTACCTTCCCAATATGATTTAAGGAAAAATCCTAAGAGGGAAAAGGGTTCTGTGCAGATAGTGGTGGAGGTTAAGCAACAAATGGTTGCTCTGAGCTATCCAGAGCTGGTGTGTGAACCAGTGGAACTCAGTATTTTCCCTAGAGAAGCAAGACTGGATTTTAAATCTTGAGGTCTGATTGGAAGACGCTATTTAGTGGCATGGGAACACAAATACAATTTAGCACTTCCTATCACCCGCAGACGAATGGGAAAACAGAAAGGGTAAATCAAGTTTTAGAAGGCATGTTGCGCATGTATGTAATGAAACAACCAACGAGATGGGAGGAGTATCTGCATTTGGTTGAATTTTCATACAATAAGGAATATCAATAATCCCTTAAGATGAGCCCTTTTGAAGCATTGTATGGGAGACAATTTCGGGCTCCTATAAATTGGAGAAGCCCAGAGAACAAGATGATGCTTGGACCGGGTATGTTAGAAGAGATGGAATGGGAAGTCAAGAAGATCGACAGAATTTGAAGGCAGCACAAGACCGACAAAAGGCTTATGCAGACAGAAAAAGATCTGGGAATTTGTAGCAGGGGACCATGTGTACATGAGAATTAAACCAAAGAAAAGCACATTAAGGTGGAATGCTTGTGCCAAATTGGCTACCTGCTACTGCGTACTATTCAAAGCCTTGGAAAGGATAGGGATGGTGGCCTACTGATTGGACTTACCCAACCATATATTAGTACAAAACGTATTTCATGTGTCATTACTGAAGCGTTATGTACACGATCCCAAGCATATCATACATTGGCAGGGTATACATGTAAGTCAACAACGTAATACAATTAGAACAAATTAAATTTCTGATTTGAACTGATTAAAAATCTTGTTGCATGCAGATAGAACTGGACGATGAATACCTGGTAGAACCACGACATATTCTATATCGGAGAGAAATAACGCTCCAGAAGTGAGTCATCCCCCAAGTTAAAGTGTAGTGGAAGCACTTTGGCCTGGAGGAGGCTACTTGGGAGGACGAAAAATTTATGTATGAGGCTTATCTGGAGTTGTTCTTAGAGAATGAGTAACATCGAGGATGGTGTTTATCTCAGTGGGGGAATATGTAACCTCCTGTTTTTATTCTTATTTATTGTTATATAAGTTTTTATGACACATTCAGAATGAATAACGAATGAGGCATTCGGTATTTACACTTTAATACTTAAATATTATTTTAAGAGATTAATTTAATGATAATTTTCTTGAGTTAAAGGAGGAAGTAACTGTGTGGTAAAGTATTCCAAGAACCCAGGGAAAATAGGTTGAGATAGATCTAGCAATTACCTTCCCAATAGGATTTAAGGAAAAATCCTAAGAGGGAAAGGGGTTCCGTGCAGATAGTGGTGGGAGTTAAGCAACATATGGTTGCTCTGAGCTGTCCGGAGCTGGTGTATGAACCAGTGGAACTCAGTATTTTCCCTAGAGAAGCAAGATTGGATTTTAAATCTTGAGGTCTAACTTCTTGTCTCAGGAAAATACCTCAGTCCTGGTGCGGAGCAAGGGGGGAGCAAAGGACATAATAGCCTCGCTCAAGGTTGGGTGGCATTAGGGGAATTTTGAGGTCTAAAATAGGCCTCCTAAGAAAATGTACAACAAAAATAAACTTTATAATAACCAATAGGATTCAAGATGATGATGTCAACCATGGGGGATGATTCACCATTTTTAAGTAAAGGGGTAAAAATATTAAAAAATAATAAAATAATAAAACTACTTTTTCAACTCGTATTTTCAACTTATCTCTCAAAGTTTTTATTCAAATTTCAAGCGGGAGTAATCATTGGATGCAAAAGTTAACTCCTCATCCAAGGAGTACCCATGTTGCATACTTTCGATGGATCCTGTTACACGAAAAATGATAAATACATAAAAAAACGTGATTACATTCACGTTTTTCATGTATTTTTCATTTTTTTGTAGTAGGACCCATTGAAAGTATGCAACATGGGTACTCCTTGGATGAGGAATTAAATTTTTCATCCAACGAGTACTCCCGCTCAAAATTTGAGTAAAAGCTTTGGGAGATAAGTTGAAAATATGAGTTGAAAAAGTAGTTTTTTGCTTTTTCCCTCTAAAATTTGATGACATCATCAAATCTTATTTTATTATTTTCACTATTATTTTATAATTTCCTTAGGAGGCCCATTTTAGACATCAAAATTCCCCTATTGACCAACAGTTACTGGAAAACAAGCCTCGAAAATAGGTATTTCAGTATTTAAAGTTTACTGTCTAGTACTGTTAATAGATGGAATACATGCTGGATAAATGTTGTACATAAAAGCATAGGAATGAATGCTAGTCTCAAATTTATCTCTTAGGTACATGAATGAATATCAGTTTTACATATGAAATTAAAACACAAGAAGAAATACTAGTTTCATATTTATCTCTTAAGTTCATGAATGAATACCAGTACTTTTGTAAATAAAAAATGTAGGAATGAAAGATAGTTTAACAAATGCATCAGAAATACCGAAAATAAATGCGATATTAATATCGTATTTATATCACAAAAAAGAAATGTTAGAATTACGTTATCTTTATAATTTGGAAAGATGACTGTAATTATCAATAATGTGATGAGCACTAATACAAAAAGACAATGGTTGAAAATCTTAGTAAATCTGGTTTTGGAACTTGTTTCACTGTAATATATTTATATGTAAAAACATGGTAATTAGCTATATCGGAGAATTAATGGAATATAGCGACAAAGAACGGAATTTGGAGATTATATCTCAACCGTTAACTTTAGCACATATCAAAGACCCTAAAGTATACAGAATAGACAACCTGAGAGATTGTTGAATCTTTATACCAATAGAGGTAAAGGATATATAGGCTGAGGGTTTAGAGCCAGGACCCATGAAGAGGGTCGAGGCTCAGGTCCCTCACTGCCTGATAAATAATACAACATACAAGGATAAACAAACAACCAATATAATTAAGATAGCAAAAAACATTTTAATTCGACCGTATGAAAGGTTCAACTTGAGACGAGCCACATATTTTATAACTTAACCGAATAAGAGAACAAATGATAAAGTATGGGATTTACTTAGCATCAAGCATAAAAAATGAAGAGTAGGTTATCCCTTATAGAATCCATTCAGAAATATGGAGTAGAAATTACATGTTCAGACAAAAAAATACAACCGAGTCGAAGTTCTAGCAAGCGTGATTGTTTTTAACAGTCCAAAGCTAAACAAAAGGGAAAATCCCTGAGAAACTATAAATTTAGACTAGAAAAAGGGCCAAGCCCAAATAGGAATTAAAATAACACTCTGGAGCTGAGCCTGGCCCGTTCATAGGATGTGAAACCCCTGTCCTGCAATAGACAATGGGGCAACCATGGTTATTTTCAAGGAAATGCTGGATGGCCGAGTCAGGGTGGCCAATGTAGATGGGGAATGGGGCATAACTAAGAGAAAAGGAAAAGACCCCAGAGTTATAAAAACTTGTAAGCCTCTAGTTTCTTGTTCCTGGAACAATTAAAAAAAAAACACGATAATTACAAACCGGAGATGACAGATCTTTTATCATAGTAAGAAAAGAGTTAACAAGGAAAATCTACAAGCATAAACAGAAAATTGCGACCGCATCACTTACCCGCAGATCTGAGGAAGGAAATTTGGTGTTGAAGCCATCGCGAAGATCAAAACTGCATATTGAACCCAAACTGTGGATTGATGAAGAGGGCACAACAGGAGGACCGATAGAAATGCAAGTGGTTGTAAAAACTTCCTGTGCAGAAGAAATGAAACGCAGTTGAAAAATAATTAAAACACCCCTGTATCGTAGTTCATAGGAAAATAAAATGGAAATAGATACAGTTCAAAGGAACCCTGAACTTTACCTCCATTTTAGCTGAGGACCAGTGAAACAGATTTTGTCGACGACACCTTGACTTTGTAGGGAACACCAAAGAGTTAAGTCTGTTAGCTAACAACTTGCAAAGCAGGGCTTTAGACCTCGCGACAGAAAGAATGACACTTTGGCAGGAGGTTGGGGGGTGGGTAGTTACCCTAACCCTCTTCCTTGGCCAAATATATCGTCAATTGCACATGTAGCAGATCAAACGACTTAGCACTTGCTAGTGGATGGAGCTTGGACAGGTGGAGAATATTGCAATTTCTGAGAATGTGGTAATAATGTGCAGGGTAAGGAAGTCTTTAATGTATTAAATCACAGTACAGTAATTAAAAACAGATAGATAGAGGCCAGTATGAGCGGATCCGAAATTTAATAAATCCCAAGATTGCATATTGAAACAAATAAATTGTGGATAAGACATCTAGTAAAGGTCCCAAACCAGAGTTCCAATAGATTAATTCAAAGTCTGACATTGTAAATAAGGTTGGTCAATGTAACCTATTAAATGTGATTAATCATGAAATTTGTTAATGGCATTGTTATAGGTAGTTTTTGAAGAATGGATTAAATCAATATAGTGTTGCAAGTGCATGCATCCTTAATATCTTAATCATTTATTTTTTAAATGCAAGTAATTAGTGTGATAGATGCTACACTTCATCTAACAATATATTACTGGATTTGACATTTCTGTGAACAATAGTAGGAACACAATCATTTTGCAAATAAGCCCATCCATGAGTTATTCCAAGCGTTATTTTATAGCATGTCGACCAATCCACTATTGGTCGATTGTATGATGCAGTCTATCCCACAAAATTCCATTCTTCATGTATTCGTATACAAGGAGGTGTGAATCTGTGCTAGAAATGTAGCGGTAGAGTTTCAATATATTTTTATGTCTAATAGAGCCTAAGGTTTCAACCTCCATCTTGAATTGTTGATATTTGAGTGCCTCTTTGTTGTGTTTAAACATGGTGGTATTGTTGTTGGTCTAGATTTGCTTTACAACAATAAGACCTCCATCCCTTAACTCTCCTCTGTATACCTTTCTATATCCCCCACTGCCAATCACGCTCTCTTCTGTCAAGCAATGGAAAATGTCATCATCAGTGAAGTTTAGATTTTAAAAGGATTTCATTTCCCAAGATAGGGCTTCCATGCTATCTCGATAATGGATTCTATACAATAGGCATATGATAACAAGAATTAAGAGTGCAGCTACAACGACAGTATACACAATGATAAGTTTCATATGGAATCTTCTTCTGGAAGAAGAAGGGTATGGCTTTAGGGAATATGAACTGAATTTGTTTGCACATAGCCTAGGGTTTCCAAAAAAGTTATGCTTTCCTGCTAGGTAAATCAGTTACATTGGCATAGGCCATGTCAACTGATTGTTAGAAAAATCAAGCAAGTTGTGCTTCAATGAAGAAAGGATCGTTGGAATTTGACCACTTAGCTGATTGTTGGAGAGGTTTAGAGAATTGAAGACTTGTATGGATCCCAATGATGCA
Source organism: Pinus albicaulis (assembly GCA_034641835.2). NCBI lineage: Eukaryota > Viridiplantae > Streptophyta > Pinopsida > Pinales > Pinaceae > Pinus > Pinus albicaulis. The sequence continues at coordinate 903,704,697 of CM076573.1, read as the reverse complement.
GGAATACTATTGTTCAATTTATTTCCAACAAGATTTATTTTAGCAAGATCCCTGCAGAGCCCTAATGTTTGAGGTATAGGGCCAAAGAGCATGTTATGCTGCAAATGTTTGAGGTATAGGGCCAGAGAGCATGTTATGCTGCAAAATCAGGATGTTCTGCATGCTCAAATTTCCAATTTCAGCAAGCAATTCACCAGATAGCCTATTATTGCTTCAATATACTCTAGCCAAGAGTAGTGCCTGCCTAATTTCTGGAGGCAAGCTTCCTAAGAACTTATTGTTTTTGATGAAGAGTTCAGATAGATTTTTGGCCTTGTTGATTCCTTGGCTTATTTCCCCCTCAAATATATTGAAACTCAAATCAATTATGGTGGCATGGGGTAATCCCCAGACACCAGATGGTACCATGCCTATCAGATTGTTATTGCTTACACGAAAGTGATTCAGTGTTGAAAATGCCCCATATGATTCAGGAATCCTACCTGTAAAGACATTTTGTATAAAAACAAAGTAAACCAATTGACCCCTTTTACATATATCAGGGGGAAACATTCTAGTGAGACCATTATATGATATATCTATGGTAGTGAAATCAGAAAAACTACCAAGGTTTTGTGGTATTGGACCTGTGAGATTATTCTCGTATAGAGATATATCCGCCAGATAATGGAACTCCAAAAAATCATTGGGTACTTCTCTTGAAATATTGTTTGTATAGAGGTGAAGAGACTCTAAATTGTTCAAGCTTGCAAGCTCAGACAATGTCCCACTGAGCGAGTTATTAGAGGCATCAAATAACCTCAAGGACATGAGGTTTCAAAACCCTGAAGGGATCTGTCGTATAAGATAATTATCAAAAAATTCCAATTCATATAGCTTCGTAAGATTTGTGATTTATTTTGGTATAGTTCTTGTTAAAAAATTCTTAGAGTTCTAGCATTCCAAGCTCTTTCAGATTGGCTATGTAAGGCAAAATGGGTCCTGTTAGGCTAATGTTCGACAATTGCAATCAATTTAAGCACTTTAGGCCAAATATTTCTATGGGTATTAGGATGTGAGACAGAGGATTATAATTTAAGTTCAAGGCATACAATTGAGTCAGAGTTGTAACAGAAACATGGAACTTACCAGAAAACTACAAAAATTGTTAATTGATAAGAAATTATTTGATTACTAAAATCTACAAAGGCATAGATACTCTACATCCTCTGTATTTGACAATTATTTAAGCACTAAAGTCTATAAAGGCATATATGTTGTACCAATCTAATTTTAAAAATATAAACTCTCAAAAGAAAACACATATTCTTAATCATCTCAACCAACACACATAATACCACAGCTATTGCTTCATAATATAAAAATTTGACCTTCATTTAAATTCACGAAGTAGTTGTTTGCTCCATTAAAGAACTCTGGAGACAGAGGAATTTAGGTGAATGCATGCAAAAATGTAGAAAAGTATGACAGAGGTATTTAAGTGAGCAAAAATTACAAGAACTTTCACATGCTAAACCGTGTCAAGACTATCACTTCAAATATCAATATTGCCAAAAAAACTGCATTTTCATTTATGGGTAGCATAATGTAACAATTGAATTTGGTTAGATACAATCATGTGTTTGCACAGGTAATTTCAGACCCCTGCTTCCTTCCCCAAAAGCAATTTGAATGCTTCATATTAACACGTTGTCAGGAATTTCTTGGGAGTTCTAGGAAACTCATACCATGGTTATGCATGAATCATAATATGTATAACAACAAATACTAGAAGGAATGTGAACTAGTGGTAAACCAGACAATGTAATACTTGTTGTCGGAATAGTACTTTCGGTTATATGTTACTGATTACTTCGATTAAACGCGAGTGCTAGGATCTTAATTAAGATATTAGCAACTTTACCATACCACCAGGAAAATGTAATGTAAAATGAACACGGCTCAATAGGAAATCTCATGAAATTTATACATATGTTTGTGAGAGTAACTATCAAAAGGAAGAATCATTAATTCAACTCACTATGAACTAACACATCTATGGACACACCATTGACACTATGGGAATGGCAGGAGGATTAGAAGGTTACTGTTTAAAATATTTACTATTGTATATACAGGCTTGGGTAGAAGTAACCCAGTAGTTACTACCCCTATACTTGGAAAGAAATAAATGTAGGTTACAAATAATTTGATGATTACTATCTCTATAGTTAGGAAGAATACAATTGTATTATTAGAGAAAATATAGGAATATAAGTAATTTGGTAATTTCTAGCTCCGAGGCATTAAAGAAAAATATTATGATAGGAACGTAGACTACCATAACTGAGATATTGAAGCTTTAATTTCATACTCCTGCTTCCTTCCCCAAAAGCATTTTGACTACTTCCTGTGGTCAAAAATATCAATCAACTAGCATTCATAGATAAAACTGCATAATGGATATAAAATATTATGGCTTGCCCATTTGCAAATAAAATCTACTTGGATATGAAGAACCAAAGCATGGATAAGCTCCCAACAACAAATCCACTACTTCTTGCATAAAAGGCCTCATGGCAGGTAGATGGATGGTGCAGCGGATTGATATTTTGAGCACCTTAATCATGCTCTCCTTGTGAATATCAAGTATGCTGCTATCTATCACCTCAAATTTTATTTCTTTGGTAGAAATTCTATAAGAAATCCAACAAACAAAGTCCTTGTTCTCCCCAAAATCTGGCTCTTTAGGTTGTCTGCTAGTCACAAGCTCCATTAGCACAACCCCGAAGTTGTATACGTCACTATTTTCACTCACCTTATATGTGTAGGCATACTTTGCAACCCATAATCACATATTAACAGTTACTTTCATTCTTCTAAATTGTTAGCATGGCATTTGTTTTGGGATACTCTAGAACATTACTATGTCCAACCCTTTTTCAAAATAGGAATGATGGATTAACTGGAGCAATGTAGCCATGGGTGCCAACAATAGTAGCTGTATGGTCTCCCCTTCCACAAGATTGAAGAATTTTTGCAACTCTGAAATAAGTTAAGTATGGCTCGCAATCTTATCTAACAATATATTACTGGATTTGACATCTTTGTGAACAATAACAGGAACATAGTCGTTATCCAAATAATTCAATCCATGAGCTATTCCAAGCACTATTTTATAGCGCGTGTGCCAATCAAATATTAAACCGATTGTGTGATGTATTATGTCCCACAAACTCCCATTCTTCATGTATTCGTATACAAGGAGGCGTGAATCTGTGCTAGAAATGTAGCAGTAGAGTTTCACTATATTTTTATGTCTGATAGAGCCTAAGGTTTCAACCTCCATCTTTAATTGTCGATATTTGAGTGCCTCTTTCCTGTGGTTAAGCATGGTGGCATTGTTGTTGGTCCAAAGCCGATTTACAGTATACCCTTCTAGATCCCCCACTACTAATCATGTTCTCTTCTCTATCAAGGATTCTATACAAAAGACAACTGATAACAAGAATTAAGAGTGTAGCTGCAACGACTATACACATAATGATAAGGTTTATATGGAATATTCTTCTAGAAGAAGAAGGGAATGGCTTCAGGAAATCTAAACTAACTTTGTTTGCATTAGCCCAGGGTTTCCAGAAAAGTTATGTTTTCCTGCCAGGTAAATCAGCTGCGCTGGCACGGGATAGTATTGTTTAGTGTATTTCCAACAAGATTTATTTTAGCAAGGGCCTTGCAAAGCCCTAATGTTTGATGTATAGGGCCAGAGAGCACGTTATGTTGCAAAATCATGCTGTTCAACATGCCCAAATTTCCAATTTCAGCAAGCAATTCACCAGATAACATCTTATTGCTTTCATCTACTCTAGCCAAGAGTAGTGCCTGCCCAATTTCTGGAGACAAGCTTCCTAAGAACTGATTGTTTTGGATGAAGAATTCAGGTAGATTTTTGGCCTTTCTAATTCCATGGCGTATTTCCCCCTCAAAACTATTAGAAATCAAATCAATTATGGTGGCATGGGGTAATCCCCAGACACTAGATGGTACCATGCGTGTTAGATTGTTATTTCTTACTGGAAATCGATTTAACGTTGAACAATCCCCACATGATTCGGGAATCCCACCTGTAAAGAAATTTTGTATAACAAGAAAGTAAACCAATTTACCCGTTTTACATATATCATGGGGCAACATTCCCTTGAGACCATTCTGTGATACATCTATGGTAGTGAAATCACACAACCTAACAAGTTTTTGTGGTATTTGACCAGTGAAATTATTCTTGTACAAAGATAGATCTGCCAGATACTGGAACTCGCCAAACTCATTGGGTATTTCGCATGAAATGTTGTTTGTATAGAGTTGAAGAGACTCTAAATTGTTCAAGCTTGCAAGCTCGGACATTGTCCCATTGAGCGAGTTTTTAGAGGCAACAAATAACATCTAGGACATAAAGTTTCGAAACCATCTCTCATGTAAGATGATTATCAAAAATTTCCAATTCATATAACTTTGTAAGCTTTTTTATTTCTTTTGGTATAGTTCCTGTTAAATAATTCTTAGAGATTTCTAGCATTCCAAGCTATGTTAGATTGGTTATGTAAGGTGAAATGGGTCTTTCCAGGCTAATCTTCGATAATTTCAATCGATTTAAGCACTTTAGGCTGAATATTTCTATGGGTATTAAGCTTTGAGACAACGTATTATCATTTAATTTCAAGGCATACAATTAAGTCAAATTTGTAACAGGGAACTTACCAAAAAAATGGTTAATCGACAAGTCCATACATTGCTGGGAGGTTTCTTTCTCCACCTCTTCTCTCTTCACCAAAAGCACCCCATTCTGATTTTCCTCTCCTCCCCCACTCCTAATTCCTCCCCTAGAGCTTTGACTCAAAGGGATGATCGTCATGGAAGAGCCACGCTAAGATGGGAACTCCGGGGACTACTTGCCAAATGCTCTCCAGTATTGAGTTCCAACCACAATGGCTCATGGTGTGCACCTGCGGCAGGATGCCCTAATATTTTTGATTGAGGAACCCAACCCAAAAAAACCAAAGCCCTACACGTAGAGTGATCGCCAACACTATTGTATCTTTTGGATGAAGGCCTGCAAATCCGGTGGAAGGGGGGAAATGAAAAAGCTTCATCCATGTCTTCAGGGTCATTCGGTTTCTTCATCACTGGTAGGGTCGAGAGAGCGATATGGCTACCGAAATCCTAAATAAGCAAAGCTTACCCTAACCAACAAAAATTCACATCGGATGGCTGATAATGTTTCAATTGTCTAACACAAAATCGAATGGTTACAAATGTTGTAGAGTGTCAGCAAGGGGAGTTGTTTTCAAATAAGGATGCCTTACAACTTAAAAATCATGTTTAAGTGCAAAAGTGGTGATGCAAAATCACTTTTACATCACTTTTTTTAGGGGTTTAAATTCAAGAAATTTGTAAATATATTGACTACAAAAGAAATGAGAAAACACATTGAAGTGCAAAAGTGGTGATGCAACATCACTTACATTACCCTTTTTTTATGGTTAAGATTGAAATATTTTTCAACCATGACATTAAAAACCAAATATAATGAATACAAAAATTACTAAAACTCAACACTTCAACTTGTCTACCTTTCAATTATTATTATTAATTTTTTAAAATGTTTTGTTTTAAATATTTTTCAAATTTATCTAGCGTTGCCCACAGGTGTAGCTCAATTGGTGAATGCCTTGTTAGAAAGTCATGTGTAAAGCAAAAGATTCAATGTTCCAACAATTTTTTTTTATCTAACTTTAATTTTACGTTATTTTAAAGGTGAAGATCACCAATTAATTAACATTGCCATCTTAACCATTGGTACCATTAAAAAAAGAAAAGAAACGTCATTGTATAATTTTTTTTGAAAAACTCTATTTTTTTTAATTATGAAAAAATGTTTTAAAATATAAAATTAAAAACAATTAAAAAAAACCTTCAAAAGAAATAGAAACTAATTAGAAAAAGTAAAAAAAAAATTATATGTGTGTGTGTGTGTGTAAATTTACAGTTGAATTTTTTATTTTTATTTTTAATGTTACCCATGGTCAAGACAATAATGTCAATTAATTGGTGATCTTCACCTAAAAAATTAGAGAAATTTGAAAGATACTTAAAACCAAACATTTAAAAAGAATAGAAAGGTAGATAAACTTTAACTGTTGAGATTTAGCATTTCTAGTAGTCATGATATTTGGCTTTTAATGGAGTGCTTGAAAATATTTGAATTTTAACCCTAAAAAAGTGGGTGATGCTACATTACCACTTTTTCATTTCATCATGTTTTTTCATGTATTTCATACCGATAATATTTGAAAAATATTTGAATTTTAACCTTAAGGTGATTTTGCATCACCATTTTTGCATTTAACATGATTTTTTATGTATTTCATAATCATGATATTTGGTTTTTAATGTCACGAGAATTCGGTAAAAGTCTCTTTAAGTTGATAACATTGTTATTGAACTAGATAAACTTATAAAACATGAACTCCTTGAGAATGTCATGTTTATGGACATGTGTTAAGCTAGATGAAAGGTCACATCTATGTAAATATGTTGTTATGTCATTATGTATAATGTTATAGATTAGCCATGGGCATGCAACTAAGGTTATGTATATTTGGTTCACATAGTTAATTTGCAAACCCATGTGATAGGGGATTTGTTATAATTCTAGTGAAAATTATGATGATATTATGTGTGTGAGAGAGAGAAAAATTGTTGATTAAGATTCCATGGAAGTGTTGAGCCAAAAACATCATGCTCTAATCTTATTAAGAAAGCTATCTATTATGCATTATTTAATATTTTATGCTGGATGTTTAGGCAAGTTTGTACATCATGAAAAACACAAGAGACTTGCTCAAAGTACATATCTTATGAACACGAATCAATGCCAAAAAATAGGTAGGGGGAAATGTTGTTGAGAGAAAGCTACATTGGTAAATATACATCAAAAAGAAAGAAGAGGAAAAAGACGAAAAACACCTTTAGTTAGGAATTAAAATTGTTAATTAGACTTCTATTATTTTAATAAAAAAAGGTCAAAAGTCTAAAAAATAGACTCTCTTAAGAGAGATATAAAAGGGCCAAAGTAAACTTTTAAATCGATAGAAAGACCATGAATAATTAGGATTTGAAGTAAACTTTCAAGTTGATAAAAAAACAATGAATAATTTTGAATTTAGATAATTGAATAGTTAAAATTAAGATCAACAAAATATTTTTAATAAATTAATACATATTGAATATTGATTTTTAAACTATTTCATCTATCAACATTATTGCTAACATATTTTTAAAATAAATATAAACATTAACAATTAACTTATACAAAACATTAAAAATACATGAAATTACATTTATATCATTTGGTTATTTATTATTAAATGACTTTCATAAACCCATGTAGGGCAAAACTAATAGTGAAACTCCACATTATTAGTAACCTAATTACTATTGAGACAGTGTGTGTCATCATGGGTGCGGGCCCTCATATTCTAACTTTCAAATAAAAACTTATGAACACAGTGATCCTCTCACACATTTTGGGTAAAAAGGGGAAAAGGAATAAAGTGAACATGCAAAAAATACACTACAGTTTTCTCGTTGGTATCTATTTTGCAAACCATGGTATTCAATATTTATAAAGCACCAATAGTTCATTTGGCACTTTAATGAAGTTTTTGACACGTAGCTGTCCAATTCGAACTTTATGGTGCGAAGGTTCAGTCATAATAAATATATCTGTCCATTTTCAATTGAATTATTACATAAAAACCTTCCCCCCTCTGCTTTGTCGAACCAGTTAGGTAACATTAACCGCCAACTTTTAGTTGGACAATAATTTCGTTTATTTGAGAAGAGATCGGTTCCGGACGCATATACATTGTATATATCACGGGGTTCAACTGTTGGGTGCGTGATGATTTTGACAATGGAGTCTCTGATGGAAGGTTACATTTTTTTTTAAGTTTCTGTATATTTAATAAATACAAATTAAAATGAATCTATATTTAATTAAATGGTATCAACTTATAATATTTCATTGAAAAAATTGTGATTATTCTTTATTGCTCTCATTTTTGTGTTACAAATAAAATCTTAAATGTTATCCAACCTAAAACTTTGAAGTGATTATGTTGTGTTCTATCATGTAATTCCCACATTTTTGTTTTCAAACAAAAACAAAGTTTCCCACATTTTTGTTTTCAAACAAAAACAAAGTTTAAAGATGATAGTATATTTTGTTGATTCAAGCATTGGTGTCAAGGGGTTGACTAAATCATATAAATTTATAAGACATATCACCTCTATTAATGATTTAGTGAAATTTTTGGACATCTTCCACATGATGAAGGTTGTGTCTATATAAAATTTTATTATGTTAGTATGTTAGTATGTGTGTTGTTATTATAGATTAGACATGGGAAAATGACTGAGGTTTTCTTTTCTTGACTAGCTTGTTTGACATATGCGACCCCATGTAGCGAGGGACTAATTCTTGATGGTTTCAACGATTTATTAAAGGAGTTAATTTTATGTAATTCTAGTGGAGATTAAGCTGACATTGTGTGTGTGTGTGTGTGTGTGTATTTGAAATTAATTAATTTTCAAACTAAGAATTAACATGAGTCTTACAACAATAACACCACATTTTAACTACAATGAGAAGGATATTAGTAGTATGCATGTTAATACTTGTCAATATTTTCTGCTTGTTTATGCTTCATGTTTTGGAAAGTTTGTGCATCATCAAGGGCATAAGATACTTTCCTAAACTATTTATCATATAGATGTAAAATTATGTCAAAACAATGGGTAGGGGAAAAGGCCCTTTGGGAGAAGTCGAGGTTCATAAAAATAGACAAGAAGGGGAGAGGCGGACAAACACCATTGGAATTTGGCATTGATTGGATTTTCATTATTGAAGAAAGGTGAAAGGGAGTACGAAATAGTAGTAACATGTTGGCAGTTTATGATATTTGTGGGCTATGTGATAGAAAATATTAATAGCTTTCCCACCTATTGTTTTATTAACTTCATGTTACTATGGAGTTGCTTTGTATTATCGTGCAAGTAAGGTGTGGGCCATACATATGGTATCATAGCTTAGGCTTCAACTTTAGGGCCAAAGGGGAAATCATCTTTTCTTAAATTACTTTAAGAAAATACTAAAGTGGTTGCAAATTTAGGATTATTTCACATCTATTTTATGAGTGTAGCTAGAAACCGTAAACCATTTTTAGGATAAAATCTTATGTTTACTTCCAATAAATTACTCTTCCTTTGCAGTGCATGAAACAACCTTTCTACTTGAGGAATCTTAATGTTATGGTCCATATACATTAAAAAAAGATAGAAATACATACCATGTACACCAATGTGGGCATGGAACACATCTATAATATAAATAAGGGTGATGAGTTGCACTATAATAACTCCTTGAAGAATAGCAGAACCTCCTCCAAATACCCAATATATTCATACATAAAAATCACATGTCCTCAATAATGACTACAAGATCCCTATATATAACTATTCACACATCAAACATGTGGTCCTTTCATCATTAGGCTAACCCTATTATATATGAATTTACACATTACATGCACCTTTAACCCCATATATGCCCTCATGGTGTCATATCATATATGCCCCCCTTGGGGTCATATCATAGTACCCTTCTTCAAAAGATTTTATCATCAAAGATTTGAAATTAAAGGTGTTGCATGCAATGAAAATAAATAATAGGATTTCCTTATAGCCCTACATTCTTCTTAACATTAATAATTATCCATCCATCCAAACTTAACTATTTTTGGTATTAGTCCTTGATGGTTGGTTGTTGCATACTTTTATTTCCTTTGATTCCATGTAGTGTTGTTGTGATTTCTCCAATTTGTAGTAGTCGTTGGTCTTTGATAATACCTTATTGAATAATTACTTTGTGATGTATTGTTCCATGAATTTTGGTGAGTATTCCACCTTTTTCCTTCATAATTTTTCTATTGATCTTCTTGTCTTCCATGAAATCTTTCTTGGTAATGAACATGTCGATGTAGTTTTACATTTGATGGATTTCCTTCACTTTGAATACTCATTTAATCTATATTATTTTTTTAGATAATGGTCTCCTCTATCCTCTTTGCATTTTATTTAATTACTCTAGCCTTGGAGATAATACCATTATATTTGATAGACACATCCTCAAGATGGAATTTTAATTTTTCAAGTATCTTCCAGTGACCTTGTTGAATCTTGTCTTCTTTCTCCTTTTGAAGTTGCAATGTGACCCCATCTATCAAATTTTAATGTCCTTCTTCATTTCTAGAACACATTTCTGATTTTACTTCATTCATGTCTATGGCTTCTTCAATCTTCTTGCAAATTTCCTCTTCAATTCTTTTTGCAGTCCCTTTCTTTAATATTCTTGTTTCTTCTTAACTTTGACAATGCTTAGTTTCTTCTTTCAATCTCTTGACATTATCTATTAGTTTTATATTGTGGTTTCATAATGTAGATATTTCTTCATATTTATTTTTTAATTCTTCCCTTGAATAATCCCCTTTTCAATTCATCTTCATACTCTTTCCAAGTTTTAATTGTTTAATCTCCTTAATGAGTACTTCATTAAGGTTTTGTAGCTTAGATAGTTTGTCTTCCTTATTCTTGATATTTCCTTTAGCTTATATAAATTCATCTTCAATTTTATGCATGGTCTCTATTTTTGAGTCCTTAATCCCTTTTTTTAGAACAATTCTTCATTTTTTTCCCATATGGAGTATAATCTAATCTCTTCAACAAGGCATTTCCACCATATGGAAGATCCATAAAAAAAAGGTAAAATATTACCAAAAATCGAGTCATATGACATTTCTTTACCATCCTCAACCATTCCTTGAGATTGATTTTATCTCTATCGTCATTCCCACTAAATTTGGGTATCTCCATTATTTCCTAATTAAGGTCTAAACTAAACCCTCAACTTAAAAATTCAATATATTAACAATAATAATATAAAATAGTCGTTGATTAGTTTTCTAGTATATTTTCATATGTTTTCTCATTCCAACAACTTTTGAATCACCTCAATTAGACATCCTAATCAAAATATAGATATTTTAAATTTAACATACCTTTTAAAACCCCATTCTGGAGTATATCCTTTTGGAAAATTTTTATTCCAATGTATCTATGCAATTTTAGCCTTTTTGATGCTAAAATTTCATCCTATCTTGTCTAATATGTATTTTATGCAATTCCATAGGTCTAATCAAAATGTAATGTCTAGTGAAAGTCATGATAACTTTCCCATACTTATTGATTTTTTGCCCCTCCTAAGAGAAAATTCATACAAAATTCCAAGTAGTCAATCTGTCTAATATCATTATGAAATTTATACCCAAGGTATGTTTTCATAGATCTAAGCAAATTTCACAGTTTGAAACTCCTCCAGAAAAAATGACAACAATCCCTATAAAGATGACTAGTTTAAAAAATGATTTCAGGGCTAGTCACAAACGCTAACTTTCATAGTATATATCTCCAAAATTATAATGAACCAAAATCTAAAAATTTTAAAATCTATATATTGATAACTCTCCTCTATCAAAATTTGTAAAAAAAAATTAATAGAGGAAGTTTGTTCTTTTCATTTGGAAAAAAAACCCTCCTTAGTGCCTAAAAAATTCACTCTATGAAAATTTATAGAATCAAAGTTATAATGAAAATGCAAAGATGACTTGTTTGAAACTTAATTTAGCAACAATCACAAACCCTAACTTCCATAGGGTATAATTCTAAGTGACTAAAAACTTAAAATTTTGACAATAAGTATTTTGATGTTTCTCCTTAGTTGCATAAGCATTTCACTATCTAAACCTTCTTAGAAAAAAAAATTATAGTGAAAATTATAATATGGCTCATTTGAATCTAAATTCAAGATCAATTACAAATCCTAACTTCCATAAAGTATATTTATAAACACATATGTAAATTGAAATAAGACGACTATATCAAAATATGATCAATTAATTAATTACAATAAAACACATAATAATATGCAGCCAATATATTTCAAAATTGATTATAATCAATTAATATTTTCAATTTAACCTTTCAACTAATGTATATCTAAAAATGAATAACTCAAAAACATAAACAAAAATTAGAGCAAATGAGTGTGTTAGTTCTACAAATATTTTCAATTATACCATATATCTAAAAACACAAACCATTATATATCAATAACCATTAGACACATGAAAAGGAAAGCCACATTATTATGATAAAATGAGCAAAACCATCATGTGATTCTTACATAAATTTCATACAACAAAGTGCCAACCATTATAATGTGCATTCCTTTGATTTTTAAGGTATCCTAAAAGTAGCTATCCCCACAACTATATCATTACAACTAAAAAGATTTTACATGCAGTAATTCCTTTTTTTTTTCATTTTATCTTCGGGAAGTCGCTTTTTATTTTATGAGTGCCTCAACACTTTTTCTTTAACTTTACTTAACATGTTTCCCTTTGATTCGACTCAACAAGTTTTAATTACCTTTACCGAACATGTTTCCCTTGAAGTTCTCACAAGGTTGACTACCTTCCGGGAATTGTTTTTCTGTATTTTTAAAATTAAATAAGTATTTTTTTTTTTTATTTTTTTTTTTAATATATATATATTTCATGTTTTTATAAAAATTTTAATTATTATTTTTTTTCAAATATTTTAAAAAAAATGATGGATGGATGCCTTTACACTATTAAGGATTGGAATATTGTTAGTTTTATTTTGTAAATATGTTAATTGTTTATGTACGTACTTTTAATGCTTTTTGCAAGTTTATGCCAGTGCCTTGAAATTTTTTGGAGTGTGATGTATATAGTTTATAGTTTATAATAGGGTTGTGATGAAGATTCATGTATTTTCCAAGATCAATGTAACTATCTATGTAACTCTATATATTTCAGTTTTTTGTTTTGAGTAGTGTATATATATATAATTTTTTTAATTATTTTAATTTTTTAGTTTTAATTAAATTTTATTGTTTTTTTTTTTTAATTTGGTTTGGAGAAAACTTAATTATTTAATTGGTTTTAAAAAATTAAAAATTTTCATATTTTTAATAAAAATTTGTGTTACAATCTCCTGAGTCCAATAGATTGATAATTGCAAAGCATGCACCAAGTGGATATGTCTAGTTCTAGTGTAAAGGATCCGGCGTCGATTGAGTCTTCTGATGATTGAATTATTTACTTTATTGTTATTTTGATATGAATATATCAAGTAGCATTTACTTGCTGAAGTTATTGTATGTAAGAGACAGTAAATTGGACATATCAGACAGTATTAGGTTCAAAATTTACCAATATTGATTGGCCTATAACTCTTTAAGGTGGTCAACAGATCTGGTTTTCTACGGGCAGGTTGAGTCCATCCAGTATTATTATCTGTAACCTGTTTTTCTCTTTTTATTAATGAAAAATATAAGGAAGGATCTGCTAAACTTACAAAAAAAAAATCATGTTACATCATTTTTTAAAAGTTGTTTTTTCATGATTTTGTGTACATTAATGATGCTTTTATAGATCATTGTTAAAATATATTGCAATTTTAATGCCCCATTGTAAATATATCAAGTTGTCTTAGGCTAAGATTTCAAAAAAGTTATACTTTTAGCTTTGACAAGGAAAAAATTGCTCTGGGAAATTACTCTTTAATTTAGGTGTTGATTTTCAAAGCTTTTCTAGTCATGCTATTTGGTTTATAATGGCATGGTTAAAAAATGTTGAAATTTTAAGATATTTTGTACTCATGATATTTGGCTATAATTCCATAATTGAAAAATATCATAATTTTAAGGTTTTTTTGGAGTCGTGCTATTTGATCTTTAACATCATGGTTGGAAATTGTTGGAATTTTAAGGTTTTTGATGATCATTATTTTGGATTTTGATTTCATCGCTAAAACATATTGAATTTTAACCCTAAAAAAGGGTGATGTAACATCACCAATTTTTTTTTATTTAAGGGTGTTTTTTCATGTTTTTTGTGCAAAAAAACGGGCTTCTTGGGCTAGAGGTCTCATTTTGAAGTTATCATTCTTGTTAAGTTGGAAAAATTGTTCAATTATTCCCTTAACATTGATGGTCAAATCAACATAATTGCATTACCATGATTAAACTTTGTTTTCGTTAGTGAATGAATCCTTTAGTTATGGTTAGTCTCAAAGGTTCCTGCTAGCTAGAATCATAATAAATTTCGTAGACCCTGGAAACAATTTTTGGCTTCCTAGCCTCTCGTACTTGAATATCTCACAAAAGCTAGCCCATGAACTTCAGGGAAAGAACCAACATGCTATGTGCATATGATACCTCAATTAGAAAACAATCTTTCTCTCTTTCCTCAAAACAATAAAGAAAAACCAAATAATATCTCTTGGAAGAAAAGGGAAATCCCATTTTTTTCAATCTTACTCCTCTTATCGTCTAGCTACTCTTGGGAATAAGGATAAGTGGTCACACTCATGCAACCAATATTATCTATTTATCTATCTATAATGCTTTCGTTTACAATATTCTTAATCAACAAATATCAATAATAATAATAATAATATTTAATCGTGATCCATTCTGAACCAACTACTCTTAATCATCATTCTCAATATAATTTCTCAATTAAATACTTATCCAACTAGTCAGTGTTACTATTGCTTATTTGTAAAATGTATATATGTAACTAGCATACATGTGTCATATACATGTACTAATAATCCATAAATTGAAACTTATTTAGAAACAAGTGGATAATCAATAACAAAAAATGTATGCTAATTAATACATAATGTACATAATAAATAATGACCACAAGACTATATATTACTCCAATCAAGTTATGAATCATTTAACACACATGAAAATTCACAATTACTTCCCCTCCCCTCACCCTTGTTATAGGCTTTAATATTTATGCTTATTGCCCTTCTAAAGGAGTATAAATAATTCAAAGTCACAAGTGACAATGGTCGTCACCATCACACAACTCGTGGAACATGGACTAAACTCTACTTAACTCCCTCAACTCCAAGAATAAAAGATAATTAATAATAATTATACCTTCAACCTTCTTAGGTCTAGACTCAATATCCATATCCACCTCTCTATGTGCCAATGCTTTCCTTTAGGGATATGTCCATATATTTTCTTTATTTTAATATAAGTCTTGCAATATATGTATTCAATGACACCATGCATGGCCTCTACACAATATAAATCATAAACTAGTCTCCATATCTCAAAAGAGATATGTCCATATATTTTCTTTATTTTAAAAAGAGATATGTCCATATATTTTCTTTATTTTAATCTAAGTCCTGCAATATATGTATTCAGTGACACCATGCATGGCCTCTACACAATCTAAATCATGAACTAGTCTCCATGTCTCAAAAGTTTAAACATTTAATAGAATGATTAAAATATAATCTCATAATTATCATTATTATAAAAATATGATATTTTGACACGGGATTAATATTGAAATGGGCCAAATGTCCATATATCAAATGATTTCATTACTCTAGTTGAGTCCAAATACGTACTAAGCAATAAACTACTTTGATAAATAAATAATTTTGTGTTATAATTTTGTAAGGACAAAATATTGGGCATCACATATGCATCCACACTTGGGGATTATTGTCCCGAAGTTATAGTCAAGTAAAAGTGAAGAGTAAACTTGATGTATGGTCTCCATGTCCTCCTAGCTAGTATATCTTGGGTCGTAATTATCCCACTTAACCTTAATGTAATTACTAAAATGTCGAGAGAAACTATCCATTATATGTACTAGCTTGGCTTGACAAGGCCTCTCATTTACCAACTATAAATTAATCTGTTAATATCACATACTTTTCTCAACACGTATTAGTGTAAAACTTGAAATAACAATTTATTACTATACCTCTCATGTAGATAGACCAGTGGTAATGTGAGTCACCATTTCATTGGTTTTGTATTAAGGATTTTCAAAAAGTTTAATTGAAGAAAAGAACATTCGACCCCTTTTCTTTAATTTATTATAGTCTTATGTATTTTTGCTTATAGGAAGACTTTGTCCCTTGCCTTTTTATTTATTTTTTATTTTTATTTTTTATAAATAGGAATTGATATAACTTTTTGTTGATCCCTATCTTTATTGAACTTATTTTAAAATTTAATCACACACATCATTATATCTTACATGCATTTTCATTATAATCTACACATTACTATTTTTCTTATACCAATAGTCTACGTGTGGGTAAATAGTATCACAGTTCCCTTCCATGCTTGGGTTGATAAAAAGTATTTAAATTTTCAATCAATAATGAAGCTTGACCTACAATTTCATCTTTGGTACTTGTTAGCTCACAAAAATACATTTTATTAAGTTTTCTATACTTACTTGAATTTAATGTGTGTGGAAGGAAGCCCACACTCTTTTCTCCGCACATGTTTCCCTCCACACATCCTTCTCCCACACAACACTTCCCCTTCTGCATATTCCTCCTTTTGCACATCCCCATCTCCACACCTCCACACATTTCCTACCACACCCCTCCATCCCGCACAACACTTCCCCTACACACACACTACTCCACACAACTATTTTCCTCGCAGTTGTCCTTTCTAACATGCTTTCCTACAACATTATTAACTTCTTTTACGCCAACTATCGTGATCACAAATATTTCATAGCTTAATTTTTATTTCACTTTGTAAATTCCTTGTCAATTATGGTAATAATATCGAGGATATTAAAAGGGGAGCAAGCTCTGATGTAAATGGATGAGATGGTTTTAGAATTTCGAGATTTATCTCCACTATCTCCCATAAATGACAACCTTAGTATTATATTAAGTTTCTATTTATTAAGCTCGTCTTGCCTAACGGATTTCACACATGAGTGAGTAACAACTGGAGATTATATAGAAAAAAAGGAATTTATAGCTAAGTGACATTGGGAACAACAATGATTAACCATGCATTTTTAAGTGAAAATGGGGGACGGCTGGAAAAGGAAGAAAATAAGCTATTTGTGATGATACCTATAACTCACTTGCTCATATTGATAAGAAATTTCACTATTCAACTACATACCGATGGTATTTGAACTTGTTGGCCAAGTAGAAGAACAATAACATGATTTGGATGAGTGGATTGACGAATGTTGCATGTGTTATAGAGGTTTTTCATTTCAAAGAATTTGTTTTCTTTGTACAAATCATTTTGACCTAAGGAAGAGAACGATAATGCTAGGAGTGAAGAAGAACCCAATTCCTCTCACTCCCAAGGTGTTTACAAGAATATTTAAGCTACGAGAGCTAAACAAGTTGCTAAAGTTGCCAGAAGTAGATAATTTCCTAGAATCCCAAGTAGGAAAGATGAATATCATTTAAAAATTTATTTCTCCAACTTCTCAGGTTCATTTTGATATCACGTTTGTAGATACTTATTTGATTACATGGCCTTTTAGAGATTTCTCTTGGCTTTTCGCCTGGGTAATGAGGTGAGAAACTAAAACCAATGTACTGAAATCCATACTTTATGTCCTCTACTACTTGTATAAAAGAGATTCCTATTCGACTTGGATGACTTCATATCATATGAGTTAGGTTTCCAGCTAGTCAATTTGTCCAAAAACCATAGATTATTTATGATGCCTTATTTGATAACAACCCTTGTGTCTAGCCATGTATTTCACGACCTACCCCACAAAGGTAATTTCAACCCAAATGAGGACCAACTTAGTTTTGGTATCCTATACTATGGAAACACAAAGGTTCATTTCATTTTTTCCAAGTCCAAGATTTGTTCGTAAAGGAAGTCAATTACATCATGATTGGACGAGATCCCACCTGAATATCAAGACAAGCCCAAGCTTTCCTATGAGATATAGGCATCGATGAGGAAATAAAAAATAATATTGTGATTCATAGATATGAATTTCAAGAGAAGCCAGTTATGTTGCCCAAATTTGTCATAGATAAGTATTATGTTGTTGAATTCTATAGACAATACCACCCATGGTTAATTTTGTTTGAAAGGAAGAAGAAAATACAATTTATTTCCTTGTCAATGTTGGAGAAGTGATTGTAAAGAATGGCACCCACCTTGCAGATGATGCAACCAAAACGCTGCTTCTACCCACATATACAGATTCTTTAAACAAGTATGCCTGCTCCCAAGATTAATACTTGTAATAGAGTATATGTTCCCATTTACAAGCAGAAATAAACTTTGTGGAAACCCAAACTAATATTTTTACTTATGTACTTAAATGTTTAAACGCTTTCTCCGTTGTACGTGACTGCTTCACACTTACCTAGATTCTATACAATTGCCTTTATATTGCGGCCACCTTCCTTACAATTCTCGTGGCATCGCACTTCCATAGTATCGCAGATCACCACAATAAAATTATCACTTTAACAATAAACATATATCTCTGTCGATACGAACTCTCACTTGTTTGCGATATAATCTCCACCATTGATCTATGCCAGATCCAGCGGTCCCGCTACACCTTCTTGCATATCGGAGAACTTACCATTTCACACTTCGACAAACTTAACATTTCACAAGTTGCATGGTCTAACCTCCGCCATTAACTAATTATGCCATATCGCATGCGATATGCGATATGCACGTGGACCTCGCCGACACGTGATACTCTTCACCACATCACAAATAAAATAACTTACTAGGTGATGTCTTTAAACTTAAATATTGAAATCGTCGATTGCGATGTGTGCTTGGCTGCTCGGCCGACACGTATCCACTTCGCAATCTCCATAATTTAACTTGTGAATTCAATCTTAGCCGTTCATCTTTGAAACTGATCTTTGCGGTTTTAATCCTCGATGTCCATTTCCTTCCTTTGGAAATATTGTAAAGGCTTTTGTTGCCTTAGTATTTTCTCTATTTTCTTTGACCTCCTCCACTCCGCGTCTCCATTTCCGTCACGCTTTCTTCCTGAGCTTGTTCAATTTTTAAAAGCGTTAATCTCTCCTGAGCTTGTTCTTCTATTTATTCGTTTAACCATTACACTGTTTCAAGCCCGAATACAAAACATCTTTCTGTATTGCTTCTTCAAATCCAGAATTTGGATTTGCTTCTTTCTTTTCGACCTCCATACACATTTACTTTCTCTAGACTGGAATCACACACGATTCTACCTAGCCATTAAGCCTTCAATCACACAGTAAGACTTATTCTTTAATAAGAATTCACCTAACAATTTGGTTTATTATACATAAATCATATTTGTTACAGATCACTCAACTCGTAACACAGACACAATACAATCGCATGAATTCAATTTCTCATTAATAAAACAAATGTACAGATACAAGAAAACCCGTTTACATTCTATCTTTGGCCTGAAGTTGTTTCATGGCCTTCTCTTCTCTACACAGAACCTTCTCTACTCTCAGGCTCTCGCCTCTCTCTCTTGGCCTAATATTATTTATTTAATTTGGCCTCTTCTCTCGCCTCTCGCCTCTCTCTCTCTCTAAGCTTGATCTTCTTTCTTTAATTTGGCCTTCTTTTCTTCAAAGCTTACAATTGAATTTATAACACAATTTAGAGTTTATCCAGCCCTCACTCAACTACTATAAACTTGTAACTGATTTCTATTTCTAAGGAAATCCTAATTTATGACTTCTCTATCTTCTTAGCATAAACAACAAATATTCTCTCTAATATCCCATTTCTTAAGGGGATTTGTTACATTGACTCAACACTCATTGACACCCAAAAACTAAGCGTATTCTCTATCAATGCTCACTAAGAAATAAAACACTTTTTACATGAGTTTTACAATGTCTCCTTACAATAGTCCCTTCTTGGACAAATGTGAAGACCCTAAGGTCTGATTTCTACTTTGAATTTTGACTTAGAGCAGATGCTCCTGCATCAGACTCCCCAGGTGAAAATAATCATGCTCTCCAGATCATGTGTCTTTAATAGTTGTCCTCCTGGATCCCAAACTTCGTTCTGTAATCTGTCTTTGATTACTGTTGTTGTTCTGCAGGTCTCCATACTTTATGTTGCATTTCCCCACTGGCTATGCTCACACCTTCTTCTACTGTCTTTCTCATGCTGCTACTGCTTTGCTTCCTAGATGTTGTCTTCTTTTGAGACACCTTCACCATCAACCTTCTTATTCTTTCAATATCCATGTCCAGTTTTTCTTCTAACTGGTACTCACTCTGCCAATTGTCTTCAAAGTGCTGTTTGTTATCTTCTCTTTGAAGTTGTTGGATTCTTACTACCACTGTTACATTCTTACCATCTTGTTGCTTATAAAATTTCATCTCATGTCCGAACAACCTCTGTTCAATATTTTTGATAAAAAATCATCAATATGTTGTTCAACATATCTTTCTTCCTCTTCCTTGACAACCCTCAGAGATTGTTCTTCAATTCTTTGACTAATCCTAGTAGTCAGTTCAACTTTCTTCAGTTCTAAGACTAATTCCTCTTTATCATGAGACATGTCTGCCTCACCTTTGCCCAATTTCAATTGTACATTCAGAATATTCATTCTATGAATTTCTATTCTATCCTCCAAAAGACTTAGTTCATGCCACAAATATGTCATCTCACTTGGAAATTCTTCCAAAAATTATATACAATCCTCACTATCTCCTTCTTTGTCACCAATCCAATTTATTGGTGATACTACTTCCTCATTCTTCATCAGAATAAAATTCTGATCCTCTATCTTTGTGACAACTTTAGATATCTGTCCAACAGTCTTCTCTTGGTCAATCAGATAAGCCAATTCTTCTCTATCCTCAACAATAACAAGTTCCTTCATATGAGACATAATTGTCTCACTTTCCTTGGAGATATTTTCTTCACTAAGCAAGGAATTTATGAACTCCTTCTGCTGCAATAACTCAACTTGATCTTCATCTGAAAGACAATCATCATCGTACTTTTATTGAAAATTCTCAACTTTTTCAAGAAAATTCCAAAATATGAATTGCCTTCTGCAACACCTGCAAACACAATCAAATTTTCAATCTCAAAATCACAAGACCCATCGGTCTCATTTGATGATCTACTCACCATATCTTCTTCTTGTTGTTCTAAGTCCTCTACATGACTCAGAAAATCTTCATTGGTCTTCTTATCAGCCTCCTCAAGCACATTACTTGGTTGCTTGATATCCTTCTCCACTTTTGTTGCTTTTGGTCATCATTGTGAGCCAAACTCTGAGTGGACTTGCTTCAAGATGGCTCTAGCTCTTCTATCTCGACCCTAGAAGGAGGATTTCACATATTTCCTAAGGGTGCATCGCTTGCAAAGATCATGTTTTTCAAGGGCTAATTTTGGAAGTCCTGTGGTGATATGTTGCATTATTTTCAAGGCTCCATGGTGTAGGTGTCCCATTTTCCTATGCCAGAGTTCTCCAACATCTCGACTCTGAACATGTTATGCCTTTCTACTCAAGGCAACACTTGCATCCACCTCTATCTTGTAGATATTTTTGACCCAAACACAAATTTGTTTTACTTGTCCAGTAGCAACATGCTTAAGACAATCTTTCCCCTTACTAAACACCACATCATATCCTTTATGCTCTAATACAACTACATAAATCATTTTTTTCTTCAGCCTAGGCACATACATACATTTTTCATGTGAGGATGGGAGCTTGACTCCCTCTTAAAGGTGATAGTACCAATACATTTGGTACTATACCTCCCATCATCTCTAAGTTTTATGTGTACTTATAGGTCCTTCTCCTCTAGGTGGCTAAAGAACTAATTGCTTCTTTTCATATGAAATAAGGTTCTAGAGTCCAAGTATCATACACTGTTTTGTACAATACTTTCCATGCATACAAAGGGGGTGAAATCCAATCCAAATTGTGATGTGAGATAATCACCTCTTGCTACTCCTGCATGCTTCTTCCCAGATTTCTTGTGCGAACACTTGGTTGCATAGTGTCCATACTTAGGGTAGTGAAAACGTTTAATTTCGTTGAGTTCCTTCTTCTTTCCCTGGTTCTGAATGTATCATGCCTTTCCTTAGGCCTTCTTTCCCTTTTCTTCCAAGGAAAAAGTTTCTTCCTCCTTAGCTTTGATGTGACACCATCTCTAGTGTTTCTTTTGATCTCCTTTTACACCAAATTAGACCAAAGTCTATCCCAATATGGTAGCTTGTCTCTTCCATTAACTATATCTTGATAGTTGTGCCAAGACTTTAGAAGGCCAAGGAGTTTTAAGCTCACAAGCTCAAATGATGGCACATTTTGTCCTACTCCTCCAAGTTCATCTTGAACACGAGTGAATCTGGATATGTAATGAGGAATGGTTTCATTTTTATGCATTCGAATTCTCTTGAGTTTATCTCTTAATGCTAATTTCTTTGCATCACTACTGCTATAGAATATATCTATGAGATTTTTCCACATTGAAAAATGATTCTCCTTTCAATGCAAGTTCTAAACCACATGATCTATGACACCCCTTAGAATAATCCTCCTTGGTTTTATTGTGTCTTTCTTCCACTGACCAAGTGCTTGTGCATATGTTGTTGTTGGTTGTAGAATATTAGTTTGTGTGTATTCCCATACTCCATTGTCATCCAGGATGAATTCCATCTTGTCTTTCCAAGCACAAAAATTAGAGGTGCCCTCCAATGCATACTCAAGCCTAAATCCATTGAAATACATTTTTCTTACATTGAAGAGAATCGACACCAAAAAATCCGTAAATAAAAATTTCTTTGAGAGAATATATGGAACAAGTTTTCTATGTAGTCTTCAATAACTCTGATACCATGTAGAAATGGCTCGAAATTTACAGTTGCTAATGAATTCAAATTGAAAACAACAGACACAAATTTCTTCTACTAAATTTTGTGGAAGGAAAACACACAATAGAAACACATTCAATAATGTGAAACCATTAAAACACAAGGAACATAATGATTTTATAGGGGGAACCCAACTGGAAAAAATCCCTCTGCTGCTTTGCATTAATTCACATGAGAATATGGATCAATTACAATGAATGCTTCACACATGAAGCACACCCTCCACTGCAATTCTAATCTCCTATCCACTTACCTCCTCTAACCAACACGTAGCCAAAATAGGCCTATTCCTTCCTCCTATTTTCTTGCACAATCCACAAGTAAATTAGCCCCTAAAAAATAGGAGAATTCCCTATTTACTTGCGTAAATTCGGAAGGAATCTATCACCTTCTCAATGCAAAAATTTGTACACTCAACTAGTATACAATTGACAATTACAATGTGCCTTTTTTCTCCACCTCAACTAGGAAATTCAAATTCCATGCATGAATTTAGTAAATTGATTAGTTAATTGAGATATCGATGAGTCAATAATTGTTATAACTACTCAAATGAACTTCTACTGACTTTACTAATGACTAGAGCTAAAATAATTGAGTTTAACTAAAAATAAATCCACTAGATTGATATATTTTAGAAATCAACCCATGCACAACTCTACTTCTAGCCTACAAACTCGAATTCACTAATTTAACTAGGAGACAAAGACATGCCACTCTAGCGAATTAAAATCCAATTCATCTTGCTGATGTGGAAAATCGAATTTCTCCATTTGACTAAGACACAAGTCAAATGGAGCCTTTTATTGCTACAATTATAACAAGTTCAAACGATTTTCCAAGTCATTGGATTTCCTAATTACCATTTTTTAGCTGTCATGTTCAATGCAATCTTATTCTGCATAAGTCGTATTAGCTATAGAAAACATAACTCTCATGTTGATTCCCTCATTGTTGCTCATGTTTCCTAGAGAAATTTTTGGTTTTTATCTATAAAAGTTTTTAAGCGAGAAAATTTTGATCTCAAGACTCTAAACCTGTGTTATTGGTTTGGTTTATTGACGGGCAGGGAAATAACACAAAGAGACACACCTTGTAAATATCTTCTTCAGTAATATAAAGCCAAACTTCGCACAAAAGAAAACATCATAATACCTATGGTTAAAAATTCAAGCTTTTGTTTGCTATAATTCCATAGTTATACCCTATGGAAGTTAGGTTTGTGATTGTTCCTAAATTTAGTTACACATAAGTCATCCTTGAATTTTCCTTGTAACTTTGTTTCTAGAAACTTCCATACATTGGAATTTTGAGGATATTAAGGAGATTTATCAAGGTATAGATTTAAAAATTTTACTTTATATTTTGGTTCATTATACCCTATGGAAGTTAGGGTTTGTGACTAGTCTTGAAATCACTTTTTAAAATAGTCATCTTGGTAGGTTTTCTATAACTTTTTCAAGAGGAGTTTCAAAATGTGAAATTGTCATGCATCTAAAAAGATTACTTTATCTAGAAATTTCATAATCATATAAGAAAAATTGGATACATGCAATTTTCTACAAAATTTCTCTTGGGAAGGGGCCAACAAATCAATGAGTTTTGGGAAAGTTATCATAACTTTCACTAGACACATCACACATTGATTAAACCTAGGGAAATGCAAAGAAGGAGTCTCACAGAATATAGGATGAAATTTTAGAATCAAAAGGGCCAAAATTGCATAGATACATTGGAAGAAAATTTGGCCCAAAGAACAAACTCCAGATTTGGGTTTTAAAAGGTTTGTGAAATTCAAACTATCTAAAATTTGATCAGGATTTCTAATTGAGGTGATTGAAAAGTTGTTGGAAAGAGAAAACATAAAAAATATACTATAAAAATGATTAATAACTATTTTATATTATTATTATAAATATATTCAATTTTTAAGTTGAGGGTTTGGGTTAGATCTTAATTAAGAAGTAATAAAGACACCTAAATTTAGTCGGGATGAAGATAGAAACAAAATCAATCTTGAGGCATGGTTGAGGATATTAAAGGAATGTTATATGATTCCATTTGTGGCAAGATTGTAATTTTATGATAGATATTCCAAGTGGTGGAAAAGCGTTGTTGAAGATATTAGATTATACTCAACATGGGGAAAATTTGAAGAATTTTTCTATAAAAAATGGGTCGAGTACTACAAAATGGAGACCATGCATAAAATTGAAGATGAATTTCAAAAAGATAAAGAAGTTATCAAGGATAAGGTTGAGGAACTATCTAAGCTACAAAACCTTGATGAAGCACTCATTAAGGATATTAAACAATTAAAAAGGGGAAAGCATAAGGAGAGGATTTGAAAAAGGGATGATTCAAGGGAAGAATTAAAAAATAAATAAGAAGAAATATCTACATTTTGAAACCATACTATAAAACTACTAGATGATGTTAAGAAATTGAAAGAATAAAAAAGGCATTGTCAACTTAGCTAAGAAGAAACAATGGTATTAAAGGAAGGGACTAACAAAATAATTGAAGATAATATTTGCAAGAAGATTGAGGTATCCCTAGACATGGATGAGGTAAAATCAGAAATGTATTCTAGAATTGAAGACAAACATCAAAATTTGATAGATGGGGTCAAATTTCAACTTCAAAAGGGGAAAGAAGACAAGATTCAATAAGGTCACTAGAGGATATTTAAATAAGTTAAGCTCCATCTTGAGGATGTCTGTTTCAAATATGATGGTATTATTTCCAAGGATACAATAATTAAATACCAGGAAACTAGGATAGAGAAGGCCATTTTTGCTAAAAATAAGATAGATAAATTGAATATGCAAAGTGAAGGAAATCCATCAAATGTAAAACCACATTGACATCCTCATTACCAAGAAAGATTTCATGGAAGAAAAGAATATCAATAGAAAAATTATCAAGGAAGGAGGTGGAATATGCACCAATATTCATGGAACAAGATATCACAAAAACATTTTTTAGTAGGACATTATCAAATACCAACAAGTACGACAAATTGGAAAATTCACAACAACACTGCATGGAATCAAATGAAAGAAAATTATGCAACAGCCAACCATGAAGGATTAGTACCAAAATAATTAAGTTTAGATGGATGGATCATTATTAATGAAAATACATAAGGGAATCCTATTATGTATTTTCATTCCATGTAACACTCTTAATTGCAAAGATTTATGACCAAGTTTTCTGAAGAAGGGTACTATGATATGACCCCAAGGGGGGAATATATGGGGTTAGGAGTATATAATATGACCCCAAGGAAGGACGTATATGGGGTTATTAGTATACATGAGTACAATTGTACATGGTGTGTACTCAATCTATTATTTTTATGTATTTGTACCATAACATTAAGATGCTCCATGTAGAAAGGTTGTTCCATGTACTATAAAGGAAGAAGAATTTAATGGAAGTAAACATAGGTTTTTATCCTAAAACATGGTTTCTAGTTTACCTAGACTCATAAAATAAATGATAAATAATCGTAAATGTGCAACCATTTTAGTATTTTCTTAGAGTAATTTAAGTAGATGAGATTGCCCCTTTGGCCCTAATGTTGAAGCCTGAGCTATGATACCATATGTAGGGCCCACACCATACTTGCATGATAATAGATAACAACTCCATAGTAGCATGAAGTTAATACAAAAACATGCATGCAAGGCATTAATATTTTCTATCACATAAATGCAGTTTCATCACTCTTTAGGGTTTCATCAATTATGCATAATATGTAAATAAATTTCCAATTTCAACTTTTAATTTTGAAACATGCCTACAACAACACAAATTACCAAAACATGCAAGGTTTAACATCCAAGTTGCATTAATTCATTGAAAAATACTTATAATAATATGCCAATTTGATACTTGCTTGACCAAATTTTGATGTTTACCTAATGCTTCCCTACCAATCCAAGGGCTCAATTCAAACCTTGTCCCTTCAAGCCTGCTAATTAATGAATAATAATGGGTAAGAATACCATTACCAACAAATATCACAAACTACCAATATGTTACTACAATTTCTTACTCCCTCTCACCTTCCTTCGATGATGAAAATCCAATCATACCAAATTTTAACCGGCGTGTCTATCCTCTTCTTCCCTTCTTATCTACATTTATGAACCTTACCTTCTCTCCCAAATGGAATTTTTACCCTACCCATTTTTTTGACATTAGTTCACATCCATATGATAAATAGGATGTGAAAGTGTCTTATGTCCTACATGATACACAAACTAGCCAAAAAAATCAAACATAAAATATTGATAAGTATTAAATAATGCATGCTATTGATAGCGTTATTATTGTCAAATAAAAATGTGTTGTTATTGTTGTAAGACCCTTATTAAGTCTTAGTATGTATATTAGTTTCACACACACACACACACACACAATTTCATCATAATCTTCACATGAATTATTAAAAATAACTCCTAAGAAATCATTCCAACCATCAATAACTAGTCCCCTGCTACATGGGTTTGCACATGTCAATTAATTCAATCAAGAATACAAAACCTTAGTCATGTTCCAATGGCTAAGCTATAATAGCATCACATATACTAACATAAGAAAAATCTTTATACAAACACAACCTTCATCACTTGGCACATGTCCATAAAGTTCACCAAATCATTAATGGAGGTGAAATGTTTTAGTTTATCTAGTTCAATAAACCCCTCTAGATCTACCAAGCACCTAGAGGGATCAAATCTCTAAAGATGTAAATCTCTTTTTGAGGGAAAAACTTGAGGAAAGGTTTGCACCTTGAGAGATTTGATTCCTCTCTGCTCTTGGTATATCCAAAGTTAAGATGGATCTATGTCAGTTTCGAGAAACACACTAATAAAATATTTTAACTATAAGATTTGTTTTCCACTTGTTTTATATAACATATACATAGTTGACATTAAATTAATTTATTTGTGTTTCACAATCTTCCCCACCCAGGTTCAAATCCCTGATGTTGTGGATATATATATATTCAAAATATTAGGTGTCAATTCATATTAAACATTGAAGGAATTACAAATCTACTTCATAACTTGAATTAGAAAGAACCTATTAATGGAATAATAATTCTTTCACTCTTTCTATCTATATATTTATGTTAAAATATTTTACTCAACATACATATTAAAAATATTTGGTCACAACCCAATATGGGGTAGATGTCAAGCTTAAATGTTTAACATTTAACACATTTAATCTAATGTCAATGACCCCCGAGTATTGGGGTATATGTGTAGATGTAAATGTTTAATGTTTAACATAAACATTTAACATTTATATGTGAGCTCAATTAAAAAAATAAAACATTAAAAGTAATAAAAAACAGTTAAAACTAATAAATAAAATTGAAGAGTAATATAAATCCTAATTCTTAAAGTAATATTTTATAACAATATGACACCATTCTTAACCATGTATATTCACCCCCACTTTATAGTGGATATTATTAACATGTAAATAGGATTTGTTACAATATCATGGGCCAATACCACATGCCCAAAAAACATAACTTATTTCACAATCAAAATATTTTATAAATATTTTACTTTGATTTAATTTTATATATAAAAAAATTAATTAAATCTAAAATGAAACATGTTATAATTAATTTTGAAATATATCTAAACCAGATTCCCATAGAAATTAAATCAAGGTTTAAAAAAATTAAAAATACATCCATCTTAACTATGGATCCAAGCAGGATTTTTTTGGCTAGGTTGATAGCCGCTCTGCTACGCTCCTCTGCATCTGAGGCCTAGCCTCGGCCCTGTGGCCACTTCGAAGGTTATTGCTCTCCTCTTGGGCCCTGGCTTTCTCGTCCCGTGCTGCTTCTGCGCTTCACGGCGCTTTGACTGGTTCGGCGCGATGCATTGAGTCGGCCGACCAGTGCCTCGTCTGTGCGCGACACTTTCATTCTGTGTGGCGTTCTGAACCTTGTGCGCGGCGCTTTCTCTTCTGCCTTGTTCTTCATTTGATTGAGAGAGGCGCTTTGTTTCTGAGTGGTGTCTATTCGAGGTGCTTTAGCCCTTTGCTCTCTCCTTGGATTCTTTGGGCCTCTTCCTCAGCTGCATTGAGTTGAAGATCCATGTCTTGGTCGATGGGATTGGTGTGAGATCTTTTGTCGATCTTGGGTGGCGCTGCTCCAATGGAGCCCCCTCTGCCTCCTATTTCTGATGCTGATGCCTTTCTCAATCTTGTGACATCCCTCCCTAAAAAGAAAGCTTTCGAGGCTTCGAATTTTGTGAAACATTTAGATGACATCCCTGAGATTTCTCTCCCTCCGGAGGGCCCGATTCAGGTTGCCCTTTCCCTGGCTGAGCGAGCTTTGGTGGGTCAGTTCACTGGGCTCTGGCCCTCCCCCAAAACTACGGAGAGCTGGGTCTCTAGGAACTG
The DNA here is from genome assembly GCA_034641835.2 of Pinus albicaulis. Classification (NCBI taxonomy): domain Eukaryota; kingdom Viridiplantae; phylum Streptophyta; class Pinopsida; order Pinales; family Pinaceae; genus Pinus; species Pinus albicaulis. The sequence continues at coordinate 903,675,356 of CM076573.1, read as the reverse complement.
GGCGCCGCTGATAAAAAGCAGAGTCACTTCATACTTTTTAGGTAAAGGTTTCTTTTTTTTTGAATTCACTGATAAGGATGATAAGCATCTGATATTCCGTAACGGTTCCTATTTCATGGGACCTCAGGGGCTGTACCTCAATAAGTGGACGCCTGATTTTGACCCAGAAGTGGATGTTCCTACAGCCGTTCCTGTGTGGGTTAGGCTGCCCAACCTACCAGTGCACTGCTGGAACGACGAGTCTCTTAAGCACATCGGAAATACCTTGGGCAAATACATTGATCGAGCAAACAGTAAAGATCAATTCAACTGTGCTAGAATTTGCGTTGAAGTCGACCTTGAGGTTGGTTTTCCTGAGGCAATAAAGATCAGAGTTGGATGCTGGACACATGTGAAAAATTTGGACTATGAACAGCTTCCGTTCAAATGCCAGAAATGTCACGTCTACGATCATTTTGCTAGAGGATGTCCTAAGAACAACGAAGTGGAGAAAGGCAAAGAGGATGGTTGGACTCAAGTCAAAAGGACCAAAACTGCCCACAAACCCTCTAGAACTGGTAACATGAATGGTAAAGGGCCCCAGGTTGGCTCTGGGATCCAAACCCCCCTCATGGAAGATCAAGGAAATAAATTTACCCAGTTAAGCTCAGCAACAGAAGACACCCAAGAATTAGAGAAGCAGAAAGAAGGATCGCCCCAAAAAGAGTCCCCCTCGGGACCAAAGAAAACCGACAGTATTGCAGACAGGACAAAAGAGACACCCTCAGAAGAGGTTGAGGAAGTGCAAGGCTCGGAGGATTCATAAGAAGAAGGGGAAATAGGGGACTCCCAAACCTCGGCTAGAAGATCAACGAGAGGCCGAAAATCTGCTCACGAAAAAAGAGAGCAAGATACTTACAAAGACAAACTCCAGGGAAGCCAACCTACCCTTGAGAAACTCTTGGAAAATACTCCGAAGAAGAATTGAAATCAGTCCCAGAGCTCCAGAGGAGCTCATCATCCAAAAAACAAGTGATGAAGATCGTCTCCTGGAGCTGTAGGGGCATGGGGAGCAAAATCAAAGAAGAAGCCTTAAGAAGTTTGATTAGATCAGAATCTCCCGATTTGCTCCTTATCCAGGAGACCAAAATGGAGGACTATGCCTTCCTCCAGATAGGTAAGAAATTATGGAAGAAAAGCGAAGGGCAAGCAGTTTCAGCTCAAGGAGCTTTAGGTGGACTGGGCACCATTTGGGACGCTAACAAGTTCATAAAGATTAAAGAACTTCATAACACCCATTGGTTGTTCTCAAAGCTGCAGCACGTAGAAACAGATGTGACCCTCTCCCTCTTTAATGTGTACGCTCCTGTCAGCGTAGGAGAGAAAAAGAACTGCTGGGACTCTATCAGAGGTCTGGCAGAAGCTGAAGATTTGGAAAATATAATAATAGATGGGGATCTAAATATCACCTTATCATTGTCAGAAAAACGTGGAGGAAGCATTGTTAGGGACCCGGCGCGGGAATGGGTCGAGGAGCTGCTCCAAGACTGGGACATGATAGATATTAAGCCTCTGTCAGGGAAATACACTTGGACAAACAAAAGAATCAGCCTGGGACATATCGCTGCAAGGTTAGACAGATTCCTTGTTCAAAGTTCTTTTCTTCTTCTTGGTATAGACATAAGAATGCATATTATTCCTTGTAGTGTTTCCGACCATCGCCCCATTAAACTTGATCTGCTGGCTCATTTGAATCAAGGTCCCATTCCTTTTAAATTCAACTCTCATTGGATCAAGGAACAATCTTTCTTGCCTCTGATAAAAGAAAGCTGGAAGATCCCAGTCAAAGGCTCTGCCTTCTTTGTATGGGAGGAGAAAGTTAGGAGAGTCAAAGTTGCTCTTAAAGCCTGGGTAAAAACCTTACCTAATCCTACTGTGGAAAGGAAATTGTTACAGCATCATCTTGAGGTGCATCACCTAGTTTCGGAAAACGTAGAGATCACTAAAGAAATTCTTGAAAAAGAGGCTAATCTTCAGCAAATTCTCCTTAAAGCTAGCTTGGCTGAGGAAGAATATTGGAGACTGAAATCCCGCAGTCTCTGGCTCGAGGCGGGAGATAGAAATTCATCCTTTTTTCATAAGCAAGCTTAGGCTCGAATTTGCCGCAACTCTATCTCTGAAATTCAAGTTGAGAACTCTATGTATAGAGAAATTCAAAGGATAAAAAACGCTGCCTTCTCCCACTTCAAAAAACTCTATAGTGAAGAGGAGGATTTGGGTCATGGTTCTACCCTTGTGAATGAGGTGCCCACCCTCATTTCCGCCAGAAACAACCAACTCCTGGAAGCCAAGATCACTAACAATGAAATAAAAAGCGCCTTCTTTGCAATGGAACCGGATAAGGCCCCAGGTCCTGACGGTTTTACTGCCAGATTCCTTCAGTTCTGTTGGCAGATTGTGGAGAAAGACTTATGCAGAATGATTTGGAAATCTCAGGAGTATCAGAAGATTGGGGGAAGCACAAATTCGGCCTTTCTGGCCCTCATTCCCAAGGAGAAAGGCGCCAACACCTTCAGAAGGTTTCGCCCATTCTCCCTTTGTAACATAGGCTACAAGCTGATTACGAAAGTTATTGCCAACAGATTAAAAATCATTCTCGCAGGCATCATACCTGAGAATCAGGGAGGCTTTAATCAAGGTAGATAGATTGTGGACAACTTTATCCTGGTCCAAGAGGCGATTCACTCCAGTGTGGTTCGCAAAGAGAAAGGAATGGTTGTCAAGTTAGATCTTGAAAATGCCTTTGACAGAGTGAGACATAATTTCCTGCTGGATGTCCTGCGCAAATTTGGGTTTGGTCCCAAATTCATCAATTGGATTAAGGCTTGTATTAGTGAGCCTTGGATTGCCCCTCTGGTGAATGGGAGGGCCACAGATTTCTTCAAAGCATCTCATGGATTGAGGCAAGGGTGTCCTCTTTCCCCTCTGCTCTTTGTCCTCCAAGCCTCTGTCCTCAGCTTCCTTTTGCTCAAAAAGCAACAGGATCAAGATTTAATGGGCCTGAATATTGCAAGAGGAGTTAACAATATAAACCATGCCTTATTTGCGGACGACTCCCTCTTACTGGGTGCTGCCTCAGTGTCCTCTGCCAAAAGATTTAAAGAAGTGATTGACGATTATTGTCAAGACTCAGGAAGCAGTCTTAATAAAGGAAAATGCAATATCTACTGCTGGAATACCCCTGCCACCACGATGCAAGCCATTTCCTGTTGCTTAGGCTTCACAACATCCTTGTCTTGGACATCCTTCAAGTACTTGGGTCTCCCAATTTTTCAAAAATACACTGTCAGCAGAGACTGGTTACCCCTGCTGGAAAAGTTTGAATCCAAGATCTATTCCTAGGGATACAACTGGCTTAATATGGCTGGTAAGTCCGTGCTTATTAAAGCAGTCCTAAACACCCTTCCCATCTATCAGTTTGCTATGATGCTGGCTCCTGTTGGAATTATGAAGAAAATGGAGGATCACATTAGAAAATTCTTTTGGAAAGGCGGGAAAGCTAACGAAAAGAAAATCCCCTTGTTAAGTTGGGCCAAAATCTTCATGCGGATTAAACTTTAAGAATATTTGCACTCAGAACATTGCGTTGGGAGCTAAGCTGAGTTGGAGGATTATTGCCCCAAAACCGGGGTGGGCGCAACTCGCCTTATGGAAGAAGTATTTTCATGGACAGAGGAAAAGGTGTTTGGACCACCCCATAGCAAAATCTGGCTCGATAATTCACAAGCTCTGTGCTAAATCTTCCTCCTTAATAACCCAGCATGCACATTGGATTCCTGGCAATGGTAAGAAAATTAGAATTTGGGAGGACCGTATAATGGGTTGTGATCCTCTGGTTGATGATCGATCTCTGGATCTGCTGAAGGACTGGATGCATAGAGCAGGCTACATTACTTTGTGGGATATTTCCAATTGGGAAAATGGTAAATGGCATAGTTGGATTAACATCGAGGTGCCCCGGGTTCTGTCCAAAGAGTTTGCTATCTTCTTAGCATTTTTAAACAGCAAGGCTCCCTTGAATAGAAGAAAATTGGATGCCCGAGGTTGGGGTCCGACCCCTGGACGCTATACTGTTTCTCAGGGCTACATGCAGATCTTATCAATTCCCCACGTTCCTGCAAACCCGAAACCATGGAAAGGGATTTGGTCCCAGTCTTTGCTGCCTAAAATCAACTCCTTCTGTTGGCTCCTTTGCCATCAGAGAATTTTGACAGATGATAGATTGGAGAGAAGAGGCTATCTAGGCCCCTCTCGTTGCTCGATGTGTGGAGAAAATGCAGAGTCTGCTGCGCACCTGATGCCCAATTGAAATTTTGTGTTAGATCTTTGGAATGAGGCCTTAGGCCCCTGGAGGCTGGACTTCGTCCTCCCAACTAGAATTCCCGATATGTTTTCGAACTGGTTGAGTTTTTTCCCAGGAGGCTCTCCGAAGAATGCTCATATCAAAGCCGCCTGGTGCATTCTCCCTAAACTTATTTGCTGGCATACCTGGTTGGAAAGAAATCAGAGGATCTTCAGAGATAAGAAAAGAGATCACAAGATTGTCTGGGTCAACATTAAAAGCCAGCTGAAGGAGTGTCTTGGCAATCAACTGGACGGGGCAGGCTTGAGAGATCACGACACTGCTTGGAGCGATTCTCTTGATCTTCGCTTCATAGAAATTATCAGTCCTCTCGCTTCTCTCCAAGAATGGCAGATTAGACTTAACGCTTCTGATTTCTTGGCCTTTTGCACAAAGCAGGCGCATATCATTCTCTTCTTCGACGGGGCAGCGAAAGGAAATCCGGGCAGCTCCGGAGCCGGTGGAGTTGTTAAAAAAGCAGATGGCAGCACTGTCCTTAGATATGCCTGGGGAGTGGGCTTCAATACTAGCATTCAAGCTGAAGCCCTGGCCCTTCTCCAAGGCCTAAAGCAACTTAAATCCCTGGGTATCTGCGATGCAATTGTGATGGGAGATTCCCAGTCTATCATAAAAACTATTGTTGACTGCTCTTCCCCTTCTGATCTAAGATTGTCCAGATTGATCAGCAGAATAAGAACCCTGTTGAATTCCTTCCAGAGCTTGAATTTCTTCCATGTCAAGAGAGACAACAATAAAGATGCTGACGTTGAAGCTAATAAAGTTGTTCACCTCCCCCTTGGAGTCATCCTCAGAAATGGAGTAGAAGGTTGGGACCCCATTCCTTAATTGTCTGGAAAATATGTTTTACAGCCTTTTATTGGAGCAGTTTGTCTGCATTTTTAAAGTAGGGAAGATAGAGGCGGTTGCCAGGAAAATGGTTTGTAAGAATCTCTAGGTTAGCAAAGAAAAATACATTTTGATCCTGGTCACGGAGACATCTGGACTTTACTTAGCATTTTGTAACCAGCTTTGAGGCAATTTGGCCAGAAATTAATATATCTCTCTACCCGTTTCTGTTAAAAAAAAAAAAAAACTAAGGATCCAAGCAATGAGAGCAAGCATATTGACTAGCAAAGATAGTGCATGATTGTTTTAAGTTTTTCATTATTGTATTTTCTTTGACATGATTGATCCAAAATATAGGTTTAATATTTTACAGCCAATTGAGGATTTATTTTTTTAATTTAGATACTTTCTTAAACACAATCATAATGGGATCAAATTTGAGAAAGAGGGAGAGAGAAAGAGAGAGCGCGGGGAGACAAATGGAGGTGGGAGAGAATGATAGAGAGAGGAAGGATGAGAGAGAGAATTGTGACAGAAGGAGAGAGAAGAGTGAGACAAAGGGAGGTGGGAGAGAATGATATAGAGAGGATTGTGACAAAAGGAGAGAGAGAGAGGGAGAGAGGAAGAGTGATATGAAGGGAGAGTGTGCATGTTTGGGGGGTGATAAAGAGAGAGAATAAAAAAGAGACACATAGATACAAATATAGATATTATATAGTATTATATAACAATCCTAGATCCATCTTAACCCCATATCTATCAAGTGTTGAGAGAGATCAAATCCCTCGAAGTGAAAACCTCTTTTATTAGTGCAAATATTGAGAAAGGTTTGCACCTCCAAAGATTTTATCCCTCTAGGCACTTGATAGATATGGGGTTAAGATGGATCTAGGTTGTTTTATATTCTGCATTAAACTTTTTTTAGTTATAAATATTTTCTAAATGTTACATATCAACTCCATGTTAAGAATGGAATAAATTGTTCATGTCCCTCACAATAAAAAAGAAAAAAATATGTTATTTAATGTGGACATGAAATAATTTATGTATGAATGACCCTAAAAAAAAAATTATTGCTAAAGAGGCATAAACTTAATTTTTCTTGGAAAGCATTGGAAATAGCGACGATTTTGATAAAATCCCATGGAATTTTTTGGAATTCCAGGTTACAAGACTCAAGCTTCAATATTTTGGGTGCTCTGGGGTTTTTGATGGTGTTGAATCCATTTCCACAACCAAAATAGGATTCAGGCACTCCTACTAACATTTTTTTTAGAAAAATAAATGGCTGGATTCCAGTAATAAAAAGGAATGGCACGTCATGTAATATTAATAATATTATGTTTATCAATCATTTATGAATTCCATGTTAAGTAATTGAAGAAATTACATACTAAGTTTTTTATTTTTTTTACTTTCAATTACTTTATATCTCTTTATAAAGTTCATGTAAAATTAAGGTGGAAATTGAACTAAATTATTAATGACATACATTGATTTATTAATGACCTACATTGAATTTGTTTTTTGTTATTATATTATTTTATTATTTTTAAATATAACGTTACATGACAAAATATCCCTCATACTCGCTATACAACACCTCTCTACTCAAAAACATATGCTATCATGTTTAAAATTTGTTTTAGCTGACCAACAAAAAGCTGAACATTATAGAATTGAACACACTATAATCACTTCAAAGTTTTAGCTTGAATGGAATTTAATATTTTCACTTTAACATAAGAATGAGAACAATAAAGAATAATGAGAAAATTTTCAATGACATAACATAAGTTTGTACCAATTAATTAATAGTATACATTCATTTTAATTTGTTTTTATTAAATATATAGAAAGATAAAAAAACTTTAAACCTATGTATTTTTTTTTTTTGAATTAAAATGATTTTATCTTTATATTTTTTTACCTAAGTGGAAAATTGAAACGTCATTTTCAAGTAGAAAAGGAGGCTACATTTTAATAATTCTAGTAAGGAAAAGGTCTATATCAAAAGGACTCCTACCTACCATCTACAAGCATTTAGATTATGTTACATATGAGAAATTATAACAAGAGATATAGTATTTTTGCTTTTTATGAGGCCCTTGAAACCATAGAAACGTTGAGAATGAATCACCAAGAAAAGGAATAGGTTTGTTGGTTTGCTCCCCATAATCTGTGTGCCAAATCAACTCTAAGATTCCTTTGGAAACTTCAATTTTCTATTTGGACATCGTCAACAAAATATATCCTATAGACACGAGTGAAAGTAATTTCACTGAAGTTGTCATTTATAATCATAATTGATATAACAATATTTGTAGGTAGATACTATGCAACCCCATGACCCCTTTGACCCAATCAATGGTTGGCATAAAACAAGAAGATAGTTTGAGGAAAACATTATCACTATTTGAAGAAAACACAACACCTCCAAGGCCACACCCTCTAATTGGTTTAATCCATGAAATAAGCCCCATTCACGCATTTTGTCCATTTATAATATCCCGATTTATACCATTGGATTGGAATAGATTCAACTTGATATCATCCTAAATATATTTGATTTTAAATAAAAATGTTGAGGGAGACTTCCATTCGAAAATTATGACATTTCTAGTAATTAAGATACTCTAGGAAACCACAAAGGGAAATGCCTTATGATTTACCATACATGCCTTCCATCCAATTCTCCAACCCTTTAAGTATAGATGGTCCACGCGTTTCCCCTTGCCTTGAGTTAAGCTTATAATTTCTTACCATACTTCTTTTGTACAGTGACAATCCATCAAGATGTGCTTAGAAGATTCTTCAAACATTTTCACATAAAACATATAAGCTTGATTATGACTGAGACCTTTTTTGGAACACATCCTATGTTAGCATCTTGTTTGATGATTTCAACCAAAAAAATACTCGATATTTTAGAGGAGGTTTTAATTTCCATAGTGATTTTCACCATCTCTTGGTTTCTCCTTGCACCCCTTTTAAGAAACTTGCTAAATATCCAACTTTTTTGGACAATATCAATGTATCATTTTCAATATAAGCTAGATAAAATTACTTGGGGTTTTTAGGATAGAAAATAACCATCTAAAACTAAAATCACCACATCCTTTTATCATCTTGCCACATTAAACTCATATTTTAGAATTGCTACATTAACAAAATATTTAATACCCCTATAAAAATGCCACAATCAAATCCTATACTATGAAACTGGATTCGTCCTCCACCCTCCACGTGTCATGGATCGATCGAATCAGACACGATTCGTACGGATTCGTGTCCACTTGACCGAATCCGATCATGTTCATACATAACACAACGTGTTCCGATCGTGTCCTATATGGACATGATTGAATCCCGATTGGCCGGAATCATGTAGTGCGGAAAAACGTACAACCTTATAAAATATCTCATTTCTTTTGTGTTTTCTCACTTTGTGTTTGTGTGTGAGTTGAGCAAGGAGCAAGGGAGTGATTTCAAGGAGATTCAAGCAATCGGTAACTACAGTGTCTCTCTATTTTTTTGCATTTGGCTTGCATGTGCATATGTTTTACAAATTTGTGCATTTTGTTTATTTTTGACAACATTAATAGCTCAATCAAGGGTAGCAAGGAAGGGGAAAATAAAGGGGAAGAATGTTCCTATTGGAGATGCCCCTCCTGTCTCTGTTTCATCAGGGTTTGAAAGTATTTCCTCTATTGGAAGTGGGGCAGCAACAAAAGCTTCAAATGTTCAGGGAAAAAAAACTCAAGACCCCAAATATCCATTGTGGAAATATGTGACAAGAGAACCAGGACCAGGCAACAAGGCGAAGGGAGGAGGTAATGTTGCTTGGAAATGCAGTTTTTGCCACAACCATTTCATGAGCACATATTACCGTGTGAAATCTCATTTGTTGGCTTTTCCAAGTTGTGGAATTGCATCTTGTACATGGGTGCCTTCAGCAAAGAGGAAGGAAATAGACAGAGAGGCATTTGTTGGTGCAGAAAATGTAGCATCAAAATAAAAACAAAACAAGAATGATGACCCCCTTCCATTCTTGAGGAAAGGAAACAACAAGATCATATTTAAGAGTTCTAGTGGGGGACAAGCAACAAAAAGAAAGACAACTGCACTTGGTCTAATGGACAAGATTTTCTAGAAAGAGAAGCGGGAAGATCTTGATCTCACCATTACATTTTTTTTCTATCAGAACTTCATATCCTTCAATGTTGCATGCTCACCTCTATTTATTGAGATGTGCCGAGATCTAACTCAAACAAATCCATCAGGTTATGTGCCTCCTGGGTCAGAGAAGCTTATAACCACATTATTGATGAAGGTAAGGAAAGAGGTGAACAAAATGCTTGAGCCTATTAAATTAGAATGGCCAACATCCGGGGTTAGCATTGTTTCTGATGGATGTACAGATCCAACATGAAACCCACTCATCAACTTCATGGTGTCTTCTTTGAATGGTCTAGTTTTCTTGAAATCAGTGGATGCACTTGGAAAATACAAGATGTAGGTGTCGATTCTTGTGTGAAAATCATTACAGATAATGCACATGTTTGCAAAGCTGCTGGCATGATTGTGGAAGTTAAATATCCTTAAATATTGTGGAAACCTTGCATTGTCCATTTATTGAACTTAACACTGAACTCTATTGCCTTTGATGTGCTTTGGATTGGAAGCATTATTGAGTATGCACGACATATCCGCAACTTTGTACAAAACCATACAAATGCCCTCACTATCTACAAGGAGCACACCAATCTATCATTGTTGAAAATTGCGGATACACAATTTGCCTCTTCATTCATCATGTTGAAGAGGTTGAGGGAGGTCAAGACCGTTCTTGGGGGCATGGTTATTTTAGAGTTTTGATCTTTTTGGAGAAAGACAGATCAAAAAACCTCAAAAAGAGTGAAGGACACAATGTTGGATGATGCATGGTGGGAGAGAATGGATCTAATTATTTAGATCATGGACCCTATCATTTCCTTGCTTCGATTTGCAGATACAGACCAACCCATCCTAGGAGAGGTTTATGAGGGATCGGATTCCATGATTGAGCCTATGAGGAACATTATTTTATATAGTCAGTGCCCCGAGAATGAGACATCACTAGAGGCCTTCTTCACCAGCACACATGATATTCTTGTCAGTAGATGGGACAAGAGTTGCACACCTTTACATTGTTTGGCTCACTCCTTGAACCCAAAATACTACATCCATGAGTGGCTAAATGGTGGACCTTCCTGTAGATTCCCTCTTCACCTGGATGGTGAAATCTCACAGGGGAGGAAAGATGCATTCAGGAGGATTTTTCAGGATAGGGCATCCCTTGATGAGGTGGAGGATTCCTTTGCAGAGTTTTCCACTGGCACTGGGCGATTTGCAGGCTATGATGTGATTAGAGACAGGGGGCTAAGAAGCCCTATTATTGGTGGGCAACTTATGGGGCAACAAGCCCTCCTCTACAATAGTTAGCCATGAGGCTCCTCTCTCAAGTGACTTCATCCTCTTGTTGCGAGAGGAATTGGAGCACATATGGGAATTTGTATAGTGTGAAGAAGAGCAGGCTTGAGCAGTCCAATGCAGCGACAATGGTGTATGCGCACACCAATATTCGTCTTATTTATAGGCAGAGGGAGGATTGGTTGAAGGGAAAGACAAAGATGTGGGATGTCTTTCCTGATGATATGGGTATGGACAACAATGTTGAGTTGGAATTGGCCAACTTGGACCTCAATGAGCCAGTGCTAGAGCCTGTCACATTTGATGATGGTGATACAGTAGAGGGGTCATCCTCCACACCAGCAGATGCAGAGATGACATTGGATACAAAGGAGGAGGATGCAGCGGAGGAGAGAAGTGGTGAGCATGATGATCATGATGAGGATAGTGATGTTGATTATGATGTTGAGGATTGATGACTCATGAGTCATGAGCTACCTACTGCGTCACTACCTTGAGGCTTGTAGTCTTGTAGACTTGTGGTTGTTTTGTATTTTCTATTTCTATTTGCCATTGGCATTGTACTACCTATGTAACACATTTTAATTTTGATGACTTAATGAGAAAACTACATTATCTTGTCTTTCTCCTATTAGATCATTGATGAATATGTCTATTACTTTGTATGATTGTATGATGTATATTTGGAAAACTTACACCTAGATGAAGATCTATGTTTAAATCAATGAATTTGTATGAATTTGTGTAAGAAACATCTAATTTTGAATATATATATATATATATATATATATATATATATATATATATATATATATATATATAACTTGTTCGATGTGTCTTGACCTATTACGGGGCGTCACCATGTCCATATCTGATACTTGAAACTGCGTGTCCATCGTGTCCAATCTAACACTCGAATCTGCATGTCCATCGTGTTGAGTGTCCCCATGTCAAGTGACTTAGATCCTCTAGATGCCACTAGTAACCTCTAACTTCTATTTGATTAGAGTTAATCTGCTACAACGATATGTTTCTTATATGGGTGTAGGTCTGCGTAATCGGCATAGTGCTGAGCTTGACTCTATCGATCATAACAGGGTCCTTATATCAGAGGCTCCATTGTCAAAATCATCACGTACCAAACATTTGAACTCCGTGATATATACAATGTATATGCGTCCCGCGATTTTCCCACTGAAGGAATAATCCGATGTTTGGGCACACTGCCGAAAAGTTAAGGAAGTTGGTGATCTGATGACGGGGAAGCCAGCGACCAAAGCCCCAGTGAATGGAGTGTAGCCATAGTTACACAAGAGGGGTATGGGCAACTGTGATGAAAGCTTTGGTACTGTAGAATCCTTTGCCCTCGCACCAGCTTAGCGGAGTAATGAGAATCAAATTCTGAGGAACGCGAGAGTCTTGGTGAGAGAGAGCTTGACATACGAGGTAAATCTTTCTGATCAACAGAGCTGGAACCCAATGTGAATATTATGTCGTTGCTTATGGTGGTTTTTGATGTATATCATAGCTGGAACTCAAAGTCGACAGTCTGACGTCGTTTTTGGTGGCTTATGAAGCATTTCTTTCAAACTGGTACCCATGTATGAACAATATAATGTTGCCCCTGGTGGCTACTGTTGCATCAGGACTGTTTTACGAGGTAGGGACACATGAGTATCTGTAGAAAGTGGTCTATTATTTCTTACAGAGCTGGAACGCAAAGTGAACAATTGGTTGTTGCTGCTGGTGGTTATTGTCGATCTTGTTTTAAGCTGGAACCCACTGCTGACAGTTATATGTTGCCACTGGTGGCTATGAAGAAAGCCAATAGCTGGTACCCTGGTAGGACAATGAGCTGCTGCCTTTGGTGGTTTCTGTAGGTATAGTGGGCTGCTGTTTTACGGATGCATGGTGAAGTTAGGACAGAGCAAGCTACAGTGGAAATAGTTGGTATTCTACAGGTATACACCATTGAAAATGTTCTCATTGATTTGTTTCTGGAGAAGGGTATGAGGAACATAATTAATTTGTTACTAAGCGGTAATCATAGGGAGGAAACATTGGGACCAATACAATATTTGGAACTACCGCAGGAATTAGGATCCCTTAACAATTGGTGGAATAGTATTTGGCAGTGTTGGATAGAATCTTTCTATATTACACAGCCGTGTAAGAGCTGTGGTTTTCACCTTTGCAGGAGATGGTGGGCAATCCCTGGTTTTCATTGTTGTTGCTGTTGCCATTTCTGAAAGTGAAATGAGGTTTCCGACTAGCCGTTGTCACAAAATCCGGCTCCAATTCCAAACTTTTCAACGGGGAGTTTTTTTGGGGGATGAACATACAAAAGTACTCTGTTTTTTTCAAAAGGAATTGACAGTAGTCCCTGAGAATACAATTAAGGTCGACATTGCCCAAGGTGATTCTAAGTACGCTCTAAGATAAGAGAGGTTTATTGATATCAATAGATTTTCGAATGTAGTGTCTCCATAAATGAGACTAAAGAAGAGTAGGTAGCATAAGATAGCAGGGCGTTGTCATCTTGATTTTCTGGGTACTAAGAACAGGGTTCTGGTTGAGAAAATTGAATTGGATTGGATGGTCCCATTGATGACCTTCAGCTACTATCCGTTGATTGTCCTTCAGTAGACGATCTTCCTGATATCCTTATAAAATTCTCTCACGACTATCAGAGGCAGGTGTCGGGTGTAAGGTGAGAATTTACAAAAATAGCAGTTTTATAAGAATCATAGGCGGTCCCTAATAAAGTAAGCTGAGATACGTTGTAAGGAAAAATCTTTTCTCTAGTAAAGGTCTTTATCTTTACTGTACTCACAGTTGCAGAAGTCAGAACCCTTCTGCACTTCGCCACCTATTTGTGTCAGATAATAGGGGGTTTCCTATTCCTACGATGGACTCTGGGATTCCTGTGCTGTCAAACCAGCAAGATTTGTACAAAAGCCAAGACCAGGAGGTGGACGAACTCATAATTAAACAGGCCTTCTCATCTATGCCCGAAGCTGTATCAAAAGGAATAGCTGGACAACGCAGGAAAAACAGGGGTGGTCGTCGTAAAAGAGTGAACGAGGTGTTTAAACACAATATGGACATCAAGGAAGTCTATCTGGACGTAGAGGACCTCATCACTCGGGTGGTGAGCTTACAAAAGCGTGCGGTCATTGGACGTTGGATCTTCCCAGATGGTAATGACTTCGATTCAGCCTCTTGGATTGGAAAAATGTGGAAGCCGATCATTGGATATAGTCCAAAGTTCAGTAATCTGATAAATGGATGGTTCTGCGTCCATTTTATGGATGAAAATGATGTTTTTAAGATCACTAGCCGAACCTGGGTTCGGGGCAGGAGCTTCATGCAGCTCGTCCCTTGGTTCCTCGGATTCAACCCAGTATTAGAGGCTCCACGTAATAAGGTGGTGTGGGTTAAATTGTCGAGACTGCCTCTGGAATTCTGGACCTTGAAGGCTCTTAGGGCTATTGGAGACACTATAGGCACGACAAAGTATATAGATCCTAGTATTCTTGGTGCGGGGGATAAGAGAATAGCTTGGATTCTCGTGGAAGTCGACTTTACAGGGGGACTGCCAGGGGACATTGACCTGGTTTGGGATCTCAGAAGACATCGTCAGTGAGTGGACTTCTGGGGCATACCATTTCGTTGTCTTATCTGCCATAGAACTAGACATCTGAGGGAGAACTGTCCTTTTCGATCGCGTATGGAACGAGCTGGTGGTGGGAACGTGGGAGTGACTGTGGGTCGTTTCAATCGCATTGCTGCCTCTCAACTCACGGAATCCCATCCAGGTAATCCGATATCCCCTACATCAATAGAAGAAGGAATTTTCTCAGAGGCTATGGATCCTTATTTCAATAGGAATTCCATCCATAATAGTAGGGTCCTGGAGCCAGAGTCCCTTATGATCCCACCCGATAACCCCAACACACTGTTTCCTGAAGGGTATGACAATGAAAGATCAGGCCAGTCTTCCCCAAATCTGTCAAGTGAAATTCCTATGGATAATAACCCTAGTGTCCATAGTCCAGATGGAACACCCATTCATAATCACCTCACGCAGAGGGACAAGGGTAAGGGCGCTCTCGACGCAGGACCGTCTACTGGGATACATAGTACTGAATCAAATATGGGTCACTTATCCTTGGATTTCCAATATGCTCAGAGCGACACTATGGAACAGGTGTCCACTCCAAGAAATTCTATAGGCAGCGATCTTGACTCCATCCTAGCTAATCCAAACATAGATTTAGCTGCCCTAACAGTTTTTGACAAACCGCCTGAATCATCTGTAAAAGCCTCCACAAAAGATTGCAGTCATAGAGGGAGAAGTAAACAGTCGAAGGATAAGTTTAGGACAATATCACTGTTGGATGGAAATGAGGACAACCTTGCAGACGTTCCTATTTCTATCAGCGATGGAAACTGGACAGCATCCAGGGCGCTTAGAGCACGCTCCCCTGCAGCGGACCTGCAATGACTCACATCCTCTCTTTGAATATCAGAGGTTTGGGCAAAGCCTCTAAAATACTTTGCCTACGAGACTTAATTCTGTCAGAGAACCCAACAATTTTTCTGGGACAAGAGACAATGTGTTGTCGAGGGAAAGCAATCAAGGAACTATTAAATATTAAGAAAGGATGGAAGGCGGTTGCAAAGGATTCGGTGGGTCAATCTGGCGGGTTGATAGCCATCTGGGACCCCTATCGGGCGTCATTTAAGGCCTATAGCTTTTTTGGGGGTATTCTGCTGGAAGGTTATATCAGGGGTAAGTCTGAGCAGCTATATATAATTAATTTGTATGCGCCATATGTTTTTCGACAGGATTTTTGGCACAGAATGCAGGCATCTAACATATTAACGCTGCCAAACCTCATTCTCATGGGGGACCTTAACATCACACTACAGGCAGATGAAATCTAGGGTCGCAAGGCTCGTATGGAACCAATATCACAGAGTCTGTCGGATATGTTTCATGATTCGGAGCTTGTGGATATTAGACCGATGCCAATGTTGCCCACATGGACAAATAATAGGATGGCGGAGGCCTTCATCGGCAAACGACTGGACAAAGCACTAGTCAAGGAAAATCTCGTGGATGCGTGGGGAGTGCCTCGATTGGGAGTCATTGTATCCAATATTTCAGACCACATGCCGATCAAGTTGATATGGAACGAGATGCAGAAAGAGAAAGGTAGACCATTTAAGTTCAACTGAGTCTGGTTGGAAGATTTGGAATACACTAATTTGGTCAGAACAGAGTGGGTAAGTGTACAGACCGAGGACATATCAAGTCACTGGTCACGCTTTTATCATAAATTACAGCACATCAAGAGAAAGACTAAGACCTGGGAGATTCAAAAGAAAGAGTCACTTAAAAAAGAGCTTGAAGAGATCAACAGGCAGATGGAGAATATATACACATCTTACTCACAGGTTGGTCCGGGGAAACACTCATTGGAAGTCATGGCCAATCTTAGCAGGCGCAAAAGAGAAATTCTGAAAATAGAAGAGGTCACGTGGAAACTGAAAAGTCGAATTGCCTGGCTAAAAGAAGGGGACCTCAATACACAGTTCTTTCATAAGACTGCTAATAATCGACGATGCAAGGATGCCATCTGGAGGATTCATAGACAGGATAACAGCATTGCCCTATCTACAGAGGAGATACAGCAGGAGGCCTTCTCCTATTTTTCTGAATTCTATAAGAAAGACCCTTCCATCGATGCACATAACCAAGAATGGGTTTTGGAACATGTGGAGCGTTTCTTTGAAGAAGATGACATTGCAGGGATGGAAAAGAGTATCGACAGAGAGGAGGTGCTTTCGGTGCTTAAATCCATTCCAAATGACAAGTGCCCTGGTCCGGACGGGTGGCCGGCTGAATTTTTCATCCACTTTTTTGATCTATTGGGCAATGACCTTACTGACCTCGCGGAGGGTTTCAGAACTCAGGGCCACATCCCTCCAAACCTCAATTCCACTTTCATAGCCCTCATTCCTAAAATATCAGATCCAAAAAATTTCTCAGATTTCAGACCCATTTCACTATGCAACCTGATCTACAAGGTCACATCTAAGATTATTGCTAATCGGATGAAGGGTTGCCTGTCTAGAAATATCTCTCCGGAGCAATATGGATTTCTAGAAGGACGTTCTATACACGATGCCATTGCAATAGCACAGGAGGTGCTCCACTCTATGCACTCAGTGAAGAAGGAGGCGCTGATGATGAAAGTGGATCTACACAAGGCATACGACTCGGTGGACTGGTCTTTCATTAGAATAATTCTGCTCAAAATAGGACTGCCTATCAGGATTATTCGTTGGATCATGTCCTGTATCACTTCTGTTCGGTTCGCAATAATAGTAAATGGCTTGCCCACTAAATTCTTTGAGGCTGGACGGGGTCTTCGACAGGGATGTGCCTTATCGCCGCTGATCTTCATCCTGGTTATGGATGGTTTCAGCAAGATTATCCACAGGGCAGTACAGAGGGGAATCCTAAAGGGATTTGTATTCTCTCGCACGGTATCAACCACACACTCCCTTTTTGTTGATGATTTACTGATTTTTGGGTACCTCATTAGGAATTATTGGTTCTATTTTCATATCATCTTCACACGTTTTGAATCTGCTACTGGAATTCACATTAATAAGGGTAAGTCTTTTCTCATATATGATCATGGTGACTTAATGGAGATTCAGTTTATAGCAGAGTTCCTAGGGGTGGAATATAGACAGGCAGATGCAGGTTTCAAATATCTGGGATATTCCCTCAAGCCATGTGGATACAGGAACAGAGACTGGTACTGGCTGGTGGACAACCTCAGATCCCGCATTGAGAGATGGACACACAGATGGCTCACTATGGGGGGGAGACTAATAATGATCCAAGCAGTTCTGTCTCAGATGGTTGTATACTGGGGACACCTCTTATATTTTCCAGAGGCCATCATTAAGAAAATAAACCAATTCATCTCTAATTTTCTGTGGGGAGGTGTCAAAATGGAGAAGAAATTTCATCTTTGCAGTCTTCAGATCCTCTGTCATCCAAAAGATTTGAATGGGTGGGGCATCCTGAACGCTCGAGTGTTTAATATGGCCCTTCTCATGAAAACGTTTTGGAGAGCCATCACGGGAGATAACATATGGTCGGCGATCATAAGGGCTAAATACGTTCATGGAGACATTCTATACAACCTCAGTTGTCACGCGATCCAGCGCCCCAATAAACTTTCTGTTATATGGGCAAGCTTCAAGAGAATAATGCCGCATATAGAACAACGACTGGTATGGCACTTCAAAGATGGGAACAACATTCCAGTGGGCTGTCGGGGATTGATTAATATTCATTGTGGACAGAGGCCATCGATACAACTGATCCATTCACTGGCACACAAATGAATTCACTTTTTAGCACAGGTAATCCGGGAATGGTATTTCTCGGCCCCCATATTTAAAATAGCTGATCAAATAGGTTTACATGGAGCGGCGGCAGAAGAATGGGAATCTGTTCGGGATATGCTTAGAGGTGCAGGTCTATGCTACGCTACAGGTGGAGATAGTATGGTATGGAACGGCCCAATGAAAAATAATTCGATCATTGTAAAAGAGGTGTATAGAGATATCATAGGCAGACAAGCTGGCGCAATTCCAACGGATTTCCAACCATTCTGGGGGTGGAAAATCCCCACTAAAATCACCATATTTGGATGGCTCGTATGGATGGGCAAAGTACTCACCTGGGAGAACCTGATTAAGAGAGGCCACCAGGGCCCTAGAAGATGTGCTTTATGCTGCAGTGAGGAGGAAAATATTACTCATCTGTTCTTCTTATGCCCTGTCACTAGAAGACTGTGGCGTTTTTTCAGTGATTTTCATTTGGAACCCCAATGGATTCCTCAAGACTTTTTATCGGCGACCATAGAATGGGGTAAGCTGAATTCAAATTATTATGTTCTCCCTTTCTTTCTTATCTGGGAGGTATGGGTGGCTAGGAACCGATTGATTTTTGAGGGGGTTCCTTTCAGACTAGACAAGATATACACTAACATTAAAAGATGGATAGATGAACGCCCTCAGAAGATGGTGATGGAGATTGACTGTTCTATTCGTCTCAGACCTCATGTCATTTCCATTCTGGCAATCTTTTTTGATGGGGCATCCGTGGATAACACTACTGGGTGCGGGGTATGGATTAAACTATCCGCAAATGAACGTATCCACTTTTATTGGAATGGAGGGCCTGGTTCAAACAATAAAGCAGAGTTAATGGCACTATGGGGGGGTCTATGGGTAGCTTCCGACCTATCCCTACAGGATTTTCACATATACGGGGACTCGAAGCTAGTGATAGGATGGGTTTCCAATAGTTTTCATCTTCTATCTCCACATCTTCGAGGATGGCTGGATCGCACACAGAGTTTATGGAAAAGGTTGCAAAGCCCTAAGATCAATCATATATACAGAGAGAACAACACACGAGCAGACGAATTATCTAAGAGAGGGCTCCAGGCTGAATATGGGGTCATACAGTTCTCTCGGTATTGGGATGGAAGGGTGATACAGGAACTAAAAATTCCCATACCCTGATTTCGCTGGAACTGATCTTTTTTGTATTCAGAATGCTGCTTTTTATGTTTTTTAGGACTTCTTATTGGGATCAAAGTTATATAGCTATAGTATTATCTGTTTTCAACCAGTTTTGAAGATGCAGAGTGGACAGGTCAACCTACAGGTCTCCTCAATATTTACACAGTGGCTACAACGGTCTCGTGCAAGAATACTACCAGTAAGCAGCTCAGAAATTTCTCAGGCGAGGCAGAGTATCTTTCCTTTCAGCAAAACATACAAGATAACATCTCCAATATACACAAGGGGTTTCGAGTATTCTGTCTTTTCTACTCTGATGCATAATATATTTGGAGCAAAGACCTCTTTGACAAGGAACAGGACTGTACGTGCATATGAGCGCAAAGGATTTCAAGCGAGCCAGTGATTATTAACAAGCGAGGCTGATTCATCTCAAGCGAGCCAGATATAATTATAAATGGGACTGTTTCTATACAAAGATCAGTCTACTCTCGTATCTGCAAAATCTTTCTTCTTTACATTTCTGCATTTATGTTTAACACTGTCCAATAGGAACGTTTAAAACATAGGTTATCGGTTAAGGCATGTTAGGATATCAGAGGACCATGATGATTAAAAGCCTTTGCCTTTTTTGTATATGATCGTAGTAGAATTGTAATGAATATGCCGCATGGGGTTGATAATATCCCCCTGAATGATGTGCCAGTCAGCTTTCCGACTGCTTATTCACCAATCAGCAGTTTACAGACTGACGATGACTCATAGAACTAGTTTCTATTTGAGAATGTATAGATCATGAACTGATATATAGTAATATATGCAGCGTTTTTTTTCTTCTGAAAAAAAAATGTATATGCGTCCCGGACATGGCCGAACAAACAACTGATCTCTTCTCAAAAAAACGAAAAGAATTAAAAGTTTGGCGTTTAATGTTTACCTAACTTATGTCCATCGTGTCAAAAATTTCATTACAGTGCTGAACGAACTTTTGGTACTTCATAAATATTGAAGACGATGGCTTGCAGAATAGATACCAACGAGAAAACTGAAGTCGTATTTTTTGCATGTTCACTCAACTTTTTGACGATTGGTTGCGGAATAGATACCAACGAGAAAACAAAAGTATATTTTTTTGCATGTTCACTCTAACTTTTTCCATCCATGATGACACACAGTAACTCAATAGTAATAGGTAATTAAACGGATTGGTCTGAGTTGTGAGATTTGTTTTCTTGGGTTACTGATGTGGAGTTTCACTATCAGTTTTGCTTTAAATGGATTTTTGGCAAGTCATTTCTATTAGTCATTGTATATTAAGATTCACAATTGAATGGTTTTCTATGTAGGGAAAAAAATAATTAATATAATAATAAATAAGCAAAATATTAAATTTTTTAATGATATAAATATAATTTTTATGTATTTGTTAATTATTGTGTAAAATAATTATTAATTTTTATATCTAACTTTAAAATGTGTTACAATAATATTAATATATGAAATATTCTAAGATATAATATTTAATATGTGTTAATTTATTAAAAATAAGGTGTAGATATTGATTTTAATTGTTAAATTCTATTTATTATTTAGTATATTTCTATCCACTCGAGTTTATTTCAACCCCTTACCTTTTTATTCTTCAATTGAATCCAATTTTTACTATTTTCACCTTCTTTTAATAATGAAAGTCTAATTAATAATATTAAATGCCAACTAAAGGTGTTTATCCTCGTTTTTCTCTTCCGGTTTATATTTATATGGAGCACAAAATATTGAAAAATATTCAGCGATGTGTAATATTCCCAATTAGCAATAGCTAATTGGAATATTAATTTGGATCAATTTTGCCGCCTATAGTTAATTTAAAAATAAAAGTAAGTAGAGCGTGGACTCACTTGAGCTCGTGGAGGCAAGCACGTGGAGGCAAGCACGCAGGCTGAGTTGGCAGTGTGGGGCCAAGAGAGGCCGCGTTGGAGATGAGGGGCCTAGGGTTTGAGAGGAAGGCCAACATTATAAAAGGGGGAGAGCCTCCTCATTTTTGGGGATTATTCGAGTTTATGCATATTGAACTGGTTGCTACGACTTTGAGCACACCGACTGTTTAGCCTGTTTGCAGCACTGTTTAGTACGCCGAGTGTCTTCGTGCGGAGATCTCACCCTCAGCCCCGGGGGACTTCGAGTGCCTGCTCGGGTGAGGCAGTCCTATCATTGTTTTACAAGAGAATCGGGTTTGGAGCTTGTTGCAGAGTGGTGCCATTAGGGGCTGCGTAGTCTTGAGTGAGAAGGCCGCAACTCATTTCGTGTGAGCTCTGTGTTGTTATCATTTTGGAGGTTTCAGGTCTAGAGGTGGCGCAAGAGGCTAGCCAAACCTACTGAGGGCATTGGGCGAAATTGTGATAGTACCTTGGTGGATCTCGTTCAGTCGCAACACAATAGCAATTATACGGCAGTATGTCCCAGCCGCTTGAACGCAGATCGGAGAACCGTTGTTCCTCTGTCATTCTGAGAATATCTCTTGATTTGCCTTGTGCAAGTTTTGGGTGCTGTCACCTGAGCACCTATTGTATTTTCTTATAATTCTCAGCATAATAAAATGGCTCAGCAATTTCTCTATTTTATGTGTATCTGTTGCATAGACTGTTTCTAGCATTTTATGTACTATTGTATGAGCCGCAACACTGGTTATTTTCCCTTGGAGACATTCTATTGATGTACCTTCTGTTGTGTTTGCCTTTACTCTATAGACAAAGTCTGGTGAGGGCCAGGTAGCCTCCAGATCTCATCCTCTTTCAGAGGTGAAATATTTGGTAAAAGCCCCTCCAGTCCATCCCTGGTTTAGAGTTAGCTATGTTTTAGGAATATCCTTAAAAAGGGATATTACATAGTGTATAATAGATAGCCTTCTTACTAAAATTGGATCATGAGGTTTTTGCCTCAACACTCTCATGGAATCTCAATCGTCTATTAGTCTCTCTCACATAAATATAATATCATCATAATTTCCATTAAAAATACATAATCTTGAATATTAAGCATTTGATAAAACTATCAAGAACCAATCCCCTATTACTCGGGTTTGCATGTCAACCATGTGAATCAAACATACATAACATTTGTTGCATACCCATGGCTAATCTATAACAACATCATATGTAATGATATAATAACATATTTACATAGATGTGACTTTTCATCTAGTTTAACACATGTCCATAAACATCACATTATCAAGGAATTCATGTTTATTAGTTTATTTAGTTCAATAACAATGTTATCAACTTAGTAAGAAATTTATTGACTTTTTATTTTTTTAGATTTGGCATCAAATTATGATTTTCATGCTTATTTCAAAAGTGAAAGTGGTGATGCAACATCACCTTTTTTTTCATTTCAATGTTAAAAGTCCAACAATTTTTACCATGGTATTAAAAGACATAAAAATCATGTTTAAATGCAAAAGCGGTGATGAGAAATTACTTTTACATCACTTTTTTTAGGGGTTTAAATTCACTAATTTTTTAAATATCTTCACGAGAGAAGAAATGAGAAAACACATTGAAATGCAAAAGTGGTGATGCAACATGAGTTACATCACTTTTTTTTCTATGGTTAAGTTTGAAATATTTTTCAACCATGACATTAAAAACCAAATATCATGACTACAAAAATTACTAAAACTCAACACTTAAACTTGTCTACCTTTCAATTATTATTATTAATTTTTTTACATGTTTGGTTTTAAGTATTTTCCATATTTATCTAGCTTTTCTCACTAGTGTAGTTCAATTGGTGATTGCCTTGTTGCTAAGTCATATGTAAAGCAAAAGATTCATGTTCCAACAATTTTTTTTTAATCTAGCTTTACTTTTACCTTATTTTTAAGGTGAAAATCATCAATTAATTAACATTACCATCTTGACCATTGGTACCATAAAAAATAACAAATATAAAGTTAAAAAAAAAAAAATCATTTTGTATAAAAAATTTGAAAAACTCTATTTTTTTAATTATAAGAAAATGTTTTGTTTGGTTTTTTTTTTTTGAAAAAATAAGAGGACATTAAAATTTAAAATTTAAAACAATTCAAAAAAACCTTCAAAAATTCAAAAAATAGAAATAGAAACTAATTAAAAAAATTTAAAATTATAATTATAATTATAATTATAATTATATATATATATATATATATATATATATATATATATATCTTTGAGACCAAACCTTGGTCTATCGGATTTATAATTTTCTTAGTTCTTAATTGTGTGGCTTCTCGTTTTTCTTGGCGATATTGGTGTTGTAGCTTTCTTTTTCTTCTCTACGGTCTTCCAACTTCCTTTATCTTGCAACTCCTTCATCTCTTCTGATCCTTGGGACACTGGTGTCTTATCTTCGGGATCTGGGAGATATGCTTTGTTGCTAAATGAAGATTTCTTTTGCGCGATATTCGAATCCTCATAATTGTTGATGCTTGAGGGACTGTCGAGTTCATTTTTTTGTTGTTGGGTGGGACTTTCCCCCTGCTTGTCTTGAGGGTTGTTTCTTTCTTGCCTGATTTCTTGCGATTCAGAGTTTTCTGGAGAGTATTCTTCCTTGATGACAGTTTAATGTTCCTTTTGTGCTCCTTCCCACCATGTAGATCTATGGTGATTATTTCTAGCAGAATTTTTCTGGGAGACTTTTGGGCAATTTTTGGCTAGATGGCTTGTCTCAAAGCATGATCGACATCTGAAGAGGACACTTTCATAGTCGAGTTTCTAGTTCCATACATAGTCTTTGCTTGTTAGGATCATTTCAGCTGGGAATCCGGCGCTGAAATCCATTTCTACATAGATGCGTGCATAGGTGTTTCTGACATATTCCTCTGTTTCTAGGCACCTGTAGTAAAATTTCCCAGTTGCATTTCCAATGGCTTTTAGTGAGGAGAGATTCCAGAGATGCAAACGTAGGTTTGGCAATCTGACCTAAACTGGTGCTGAGGTTATGACTGTTGTTTAAGGATCGAAGGATGGGTTCCATGGCTTCATGAATAGGCTCGATTTTTCCCAAAACCAAAGGCTGGAATCTAAAATGCATTTTCTACATTTATTTAAAAATTTAAATAAATAATGAAATTTTGATTAAAATTAAAATTAAATATAAAAATAAATAAATATAAATATAAATATAAATAAATTTTAATTAAGAATAAATAAATAAATAAGGAAAAAACATATTTAAAATAATGTAGGATGATGACCAACTGTTATAATGTGAATTACTTAAAAAATAAATAATTAATAATTAATCAAAAATTATGGAATGACAATTTTAAATTTACACTTGAATTTTTTATTTTTATTTTTAATGTTATTCATCGTCAAGATTGTAATGTCAATTAATTGGTGATTTTTACTATAAAAATAAAATAAAAATTAGAGAAATTTGAAAGACACTTAAAACCATTCATTTAAAAAAAATAGAAAGGTAGATAAATTTTAAATGTTGAGATTTAGCATTTTTAGTAGTCATGATATTTGGTTTTTAATGTCGTGCTTGAAAAATATTTGAATTTTAACCCTTAAAAAAGGGGTGATGCTACATTACCATTTTTGCATTTTATCATGTTTTTTCATGTCTTTCATATTTATAATATTTGAAAAATATTTGAATTTTAACCCTTAAAAAAGAAGGGTGATTTTGCATCACCACTTTTGCATTTAACATATATTTTTTATGTATTTCATAATCATGATATTTGGTTTTTAATGTAATGTCAGCTAAAATTCGGTAAAATTCTCCTTGAGTTGGTAACATTGTTCTTGAACTAGATAAACTTATAAAACATGAACTCCTTGAGAATGTCATGTTTATGGACATATGCTAAGCTAGATGAAAGGTCACATCTATGTAAATATGTTGTTATGACATTATGTATGATGTTATAAATTAGCCACGATCATGCAACTAAGGTTATGTATGTTTGATTCACATAGTTGATTTGCAAACCCATGTAATAGGGGATTGATTGTAATTCTAGTGAAAATTATGATGATATTATGTGTGTGGGAGAGAAAATTTGTTGATTAAGATTCCATGGAAGTGTTGAGCCAAAAACATCATGCTCTGATCTTATTAAGAAGGCTATCTATTATGCATTATTTAATATTTTATGGTGGATGTTTAAGCAAGTTTGTGCATCATGCAAAACACAAGAGACTTGCTCAAAGTACATATCTTATGAACATGAACCAATGCCAAAAAATAGGTAGGGGGAAATGCTCTTGAGAGAAAGCTACATTGGTAAATATACATCGAAAAGAAAGAAGAGGAAAAAGAGGAAAAACACCTTTAGTTAGGATTTAAAATTGTTAATTAGACTTCTATTATTAAAAAAACAAAGGTAAAAAAGAATAAAAAATAGACTCTCTTAAAGGAGATATAAGAGGGCCAAAGTAAACTTTTGAGTGGATAAAAAGACACCAAATAATTAGGATTTGAAGTAAACTTTTGAATTGATAAAAAACAATGAATAATTTTGAATTTGGATCGATAGAATTAATAAAATTGAACGATTAAAATTAAGATCAACAAAAGATTTTTAATAAATTAATACATATCAAATTTTAAATTTTAAACTATTTCATCCATTAACAGTATTGCGAACATATTTTAAAAATAAATATAAAAATTAACAATTAATTTATACAAAACTTTAAAAATACATAAAATTACATTTATATCATTAACAAAAAAAAATTAATGTCTTACTTATTTATTATTATATTAATTAATTTTCTTGTATTTTCTGTTCAATTGTGACAAAGAGTAATCAATTAATTTTCTTGTATTTTCTATTCAATTGTGACAAAGAGTAATCAGAAAATGACTTTCATAAATCCATGTAGGGAAAAACTAATAGTGAAACTCCACATTATTAGTTACCTAATTACTATTGAGACACTGTGTATCATCATGGGTGCGGGCCCCCATATTCTAACTTTCAAATAAAACTTATGAACATAGTGATCCTCTCACACATTTTGGGTAAAAAGGGGGAAAAGGATTAAAGTGAACATGCAAAAAATACACTACAGTTTTCTCGTTGGTATCTATTCTGCAAACCATCGTATTCAATATTTATAAAGCACCAATAGTTCATTCGGCACTTTAATGAAGTTTTTGACACGTAGCTGTCCAATTCGAACTTTATGGTGCGAAGGTTCAGTCATAATAAATATATTTGTCCATTTTCAATTGAATTAATACACAAAAACGTTCCTCCCTGTACTTTGTCGAACCAGTTAGGTAAACATTAACCGCCAACTTTTAGTTGGACAATAATTTCGTCTATTTGAGAAGAGATCGGTTCCGGACGCATATACATTGTATATATCACGGGGTTCAACTGTTGGGTGCGTGATGATTTTGACAATGGAGCCTCTGATGGAAGGTGCGTGTCCTAATCGACAGAATGAAGCTCAGCACTATGCCCATCACTGAGGCCGACACCCACATGAGAAACGTATCGTTGTAGAAGGTTAACTCTCATTAGATGGAAGATAAACTCTAATCAAGTCGAAGCCAGAGGCTACTCCTGTTTTTCTGGGCTGTGCTTGGCCTATATCCTGACTGGAAATGAGGAGAAATTGTTTCAGTATTAAGTGGAATGGAAAATGAAAGTTTTTAAGAGTGTAAAATACAATGTTTAATTTTTCATTGTTTAAATTGTAGTGTTTTTACATATAAATGAAGTTGATATTGACATAAATTAGTTAGCATAAATCTTCAAATAGTTTATTTAAATCTCGTTCTGAAGTATATTTGAAAAGTGCAAAGTTTAAACATCTTACTCACAAATTTAGAGAATAGTTTTCTATTTAGAGAATAATTTATTTTTATTATTTTAAGAAGATAACGTGTAACTCCATGTTGAGCACAAACATACTTACACATTGCCTTCATGGTGGGTTGTAGAATGAAACTTTAGGCTCAAAAATACATATCCATTTGAGAGATACCAAAATATAGAGTTTATGAGGATAATCACACTAAATCATTTTGTATTAAGTAATGAAATCCAAGTACATTGATCTTCTTTTTTTAGAAAAATGGATAAGATGACCATCAAATCCATTGTTTAAATAGATAAGATACCTATCAAACTCATTGCTTAATGCTTTTCTTTAGTTGTAATCTTTGTTATTGTAAGGAGTTGGCAGTGTTAAAAGGTTGATATGGGAAATTTAATGTCAAATTGGGCATAGACACCTAGTTGTGTTATAATGGATAGTATACGACGCTTGGTTGGGCTACAATGGATAATATACATTTGCACAGGATTTGATTGTGGCATTGAGATAGGAGGGCATTATATATTTTTTCTAATGCAACAATTTCGAAATATAGTTTAATTTGGCAAGAATGATAGGTGGGGATTTTAGATGGTTACAAACCTCAATAATGGAATTCCTCTATCGAAATATTTCAAAGAAATTTTATCCAACTTAGGTTGAAAAATGATACATTGATATTGTCCAAAAACATTATAACATGGCATACTTAGCCGAAGTTGGATATTTAGCAAGTTTTTTATTTAACTTAGGATGTGCTAAAAAAAAGGAATGGGCAGGAATTAAGCGATATGTTTTATGTGAAAATGTTGAAGAATCTTCTCAACGCATCTTGATGTATTGTCCATTTAGAAAATAAGTATGGTGGGAAATCCTAAGCTTAACTTGAGGAAAGGGGAAATGGGAGGGACAATATATAATTAAAGGATTGAAGCATTGGTGGAGGACAAGTATATGGTAAATCATGAGGCACTTCCCTTTGTGGTTCCCTAGAGTATCTTGATTACCATAAATGTCATAATTTTCAAATGGAAGTCTCTCTCCCTTAGAATTTTAATTTAAAATCAAAGATAGTTACAATGATATCAATTTGACTCCATTCCAATGCCATGAAACAAATGGGGACACTACAAATGGAAAAATTAGGTCCATGGGGCTTAATTCATGGAGTAAACCATTTGGGGAGTGTGGCATTGGAGGTGTTGCGTTTTCTTCAAATAGTGATAATTTTTCCTTTAAACTATCTTCTAGTGTTTCGATATTCGATGCCAACCATTGATTGGGTCGAAGGGGTCATGGGATTGCATAATATCTACCTTCAAGTAATGTTGTATCAATTATAATCCTTAATGACAACTTTTAGTGAAACTACTTTCACCCATGTTTATAGGGAACAAAATATCTTTTGTTGACAATGTATCCAAATAGGAAATTGAAGTTTCCAAAGGAATCCTAGAGTTGATTTGGCACAAAGAGTATGGGGACCAAACCAACAAACCTAGACCTTTTCTTGGTGAGTCATTCTCAAATATTTTATGGTTTCAAGGGCTTCATAAAAAGCATAAATACTATATCTCTTGTTACAATCTGTCGTAAGTAACGTAAGCTAAATTATTTTAGATGGTAGGTAGGAGTCATTTTGCTAGACTATGAAGTGAGACATTTTCTTTAGTGGAACTTCTAAAATGTAGCTTATTTTTCTGCTTGAAAAAAATATATATATATAGATATAAATAAAACCATTTCAATTCAAAATAATTTAATACGCAATTTTACATTTTTTTAAAGTTTCTATTTATTTAATAAATACAAATTAAAATGAATCTATATTTAATTAAATGGTATCAACTTATAATATCTCATTGAAAAATTTTTGATTATTCTTTATTGTTCTCATTCTTATGTTAAAGATAAAAACTTAAATGTCATCCAACCTAAAACTTTGAAGTGACTATGTTGTGTTCTATCATGTAATTCCCACACTTTTGTTTTCCAACTAAAACAAAGTTTAAAGATGATAGTATATTTTATTGATTCAAGCATTGGTCTCAAGGGATTGACTAAATTATATAAACTTATAAGACATATCACCTCCCTTGATGATTTAGTAAAATTTTTGGACATGTTCCAACTGATGAAGGTTGTGTCTATATAAAAATTTCATTATGTTAGTATGTGTGTTGTTATTATAGATTAGACATGGGAAAATGACTGAGGTTTTCTTTTCTTGACTAGCTTGTTTAACATATGCAACCCCATGTAGCGAGGGACTAATTCTTGATGGTTTCAACGATTTATTAAAGGAGTTAATTTTATGTAATTCTAGTGGAGATTAGGCTGACATTGTGTGTGTGTGTGTATTTGAAATTAATTTAATTTTCAAACTAAGAATTAACGTGAGTCTTGCAACAATAACACCACATTTTAACTACAATGAGAAGGATATTAGTAGTATGCATGTTAAAACTTGTCAATATTTTCTGCTTGTTTATGCTTGATGGTTTGGAAAGTTTGTGCATCATCAAGGGCATAAGATACTTTCCTAAACTATTTATCATATAGATGTAAAATTATGTCAAAACATTGGGTAAGGGAAAAGGCCCTTTGGGAGAAGTCGAGGTTCATAGACATAGACAAGAAGGGTAGAGGTGGACAAACACCATTGGAATTTGGCATTGATTGGATTTTCATTATTGAAGGAAGGTGAAAGGGAGTATGAAATAGTAGTAACATGTTGGCAGTTTATGATATTTGTGGGTTATGTGATAGAAAATATTAATAGCTTTCCCACCGATTGTTTTATTAACTTCATGTTACTATGGAGTTGCTTTGTATTATCATGCAAGTAAGGTGTGGGCCGTACATATGGTATCATAGCTTAGGCTTCAACATTAGGGCCAAAGGGGCAATCATCTTTTCTTAAATTACTTTAAGAAAATACTATAGTGGTTGCAAATTTAGGATTATTTCACATCTATTTTGTAAGTGTAGCTAGAAACCGTAAACCATTTTTAGGATAAAATCTTATGTTTACTTCCAATAAATTATTCTTCCTTTGAAATGCATGAAACAACCTTTCTACTTGAGGAATCTTAATGTTATGGTCCAAATACATTAAAAAAAGATAGAAATACATACCATGTACACCAATGTGGGCATGGAACACATCTCTAATATAAATAAGAGTGATGAGTTGCACTATAATAACTCCTTGAAGAATAGCATAACCTCCTCCAAATACCCAATATATTCATACATAAAAATCACATGTCCTCAATAATGACTACAGGATCCCTATATATAACTATTCACACATCAAACATGTGGTCCTTTCATCATTAGGCTAACCCTATTATATATGCATTTACACATTACATGCACCTTTAACCCCATATATGCCCCTCCATGGTGTCATATCATATACATCTAACACCATATATGCCCCCCCTGGGGTCATATCATAGTACCCTTCTTCAAAAGATTTTATCATCAAAGATTTGAAATTAAAGGTGTTCCATGCAATGAAAATAAATAATAGGATTTCCTTATAGCCCTACATTCTTCTTAACATTAATAATGATCCATCCATCCAAATTTAATTATTTTTGGCATTAATCCTTGATGGTTGGTTGTTGCATACTTTTATTTCCTTTGATTCCATGTAGTGTTGTTGTGATTTCTCCAATTTGTAGTAGTCATTGGTATTTGATAATACCTTATTGAATAATTACTTTGTGATGTATTGTTCCATGAATTTTGGTGAGTATTCCACCTTTTTCCTTCATAATTTTTCTATTGATCTTCTTGTCTTCCATGAAATCTTTCTTGGTAATGAACATGTCGATGTAGTTTTACATTTGATGGATTTCCTTCACTTTGAATATTCATTTAATCTATATTATTTTTAGAGATAATGGTCTCATCTATCCTCTTTGCATTTTATTTAATTACTCTAGCCTTGGAGATAATACCATTATATTTGATAGACACATCCTCAAGATGGAGTTTTAATTTTTCAAGTATCTTCCAGTGACCTTATTGAATCTTGTCTTCTTTCTCCTTTTGAAGTTGCAATGTGACCCCATCTATCAAATTTTAACGTCCTTCTTCATTTCTAGAAGGCATTTCTAATTTTACTTCATTCATGTCTATGGCTTCTTCAATCTTCTTGCAAATTTCCTCTTCAATTCTTTTTGAAGTCCCTTCCTTTAATATTCTTGTTTCTTCTTGACTTTGACAATGCTTAATTTCTTCTTTCAATCTCTTGACATCATCTATTAGTTTTATATTGTGGTTTCATAATGTAGATATTTCTTCATATTTATTTTTTAATTCTTCCCTTGAATAATCCCCTTTTCAATTCATCTTCATACTCTTTCCAAGTTTTAATTGTTTAATCTCCTTAATGAGTACTTCATTAAGGTTTTGTAGCTTAGATAGTTTGTCTTCCTTATTCTTGATATTTCCTTTAGCTTCTATAAATTCATCTTCAATTTTATTAATGGTCTCTATTTTTGAGTCCTTAATCCTTTTTTTAGAACAATTCTTCATTTTTTTCCCATATGGAGTATAATCTAATCTCTTCAACAAGGTTTTTCCACCACATGGAAGATCCATAAAAAAGGTAAAATATTACCAAAAATCGAGTCATATGGCATTCCTTTACCATCCTCAACCATTCCTTGAGATTGATTTTATCTCTATCGTCATTCCCACTAAATTTGGGTATCTCCATTACTTCCTAATTAAGGTCTAAACTAAACCCTCAACTTAAAAATTCAATAGATTAACAATAATAATATAAAATAGTCGTTGATTAGTTTTCTAGTATATTTTCATATGTTTTCTCTTTCCAACAACTTTTGAATCACCTCAATTAGACATCCTAATCAAAATATAGATAGTTTAAATTTAACATACCTTTTAAAACCCCATTCTGGAGTATATCCTTTTGGAAAATTTTTATTCCATTGTATCTATGCAATTTTAGCCTTTTTGATGCTAAAATTTCATCCGATCTTGTCTAATATGTATTTTATGCAATTCCATAGGTCTAATCAAAATGTAATGTGTCTAGTGAAAGTCATGATAACTTTCTCGCACTTATTGATTTTTTGGCCCCTCCTAAGAGAAAATTCATACAAAATTCCAAGTAGTCAATCTATCTAATATCATTATGAAATTTATACCCAAGGTATGTTTTCGTAGATCTATGCAAATTTCACATTTTGAAACTCCTCCAGAAAAATTACAACAATCCCTATCAAGATGACTAGTTTAAAAAATGATTTCAGGGCTAGTCACAAACTCTAACTTTCATAGTATATATCTCCAAAATTATAATGAACCAAAATCTAAAAATTTTCAAATCTATATATTGATAACTCTCCTCTATCAAAATTTGTAAAAAAAAATTAATAAAGGAAGTTTTCTTTTCATTTGGAAAAAAAAAACCCTCCTTAGTGCCTAAAAAATTCACCCTATGAAAGTTTATAGAATCAAATTTATAATGAAAATGCAAAGATGACTTGTTTGAAACTTAATTTAGCAACAATCACAAACCCTAACTTCCATAGGGTATAATTCTAAGCGACTAAAAACTTAAAATTTTGACCATAGGTATTTTGATGTTTCTCCTTAATTGCATAAGCATTTCACTATCTAAACCTTCTTAGAAAAAAAATTATAATGAAAATTATAATATGGCTCATTTGAATCTAAATTCAAGATCAATTACAAATCCTAACTTCCACAAGGTATATTTATAAACACAAATGTAAATTGAAAAAAAACGACTATATCAAAATATGATCAATTAATTAATTACAATAAAACCCATAGTAATATACATCCAATATATTTCAAAATTGATTATAATCAATTAATATTTTCAATTTAACCTTTCAACTAATGTATATCTAAAAATAATAACTCAAAATAATAAAAAAAAAATAGAGCAAATGAGTGTGTTAGTTCTAAAAATATTTTCAATTATACTATATATCTAAAAACACAAAATAAAACACAAACCATTATAAACACAAATTAAAACACAAACCATTATATATCAATAACCATTAGACACATGAAAAGGAAAGCCACATTATTATGATAAAATGAGCAAAACCATCATGTGATTCTTACATAAATTCCATACAACAAAGTTCCAACCATTATAATGTGCATCCTAAAAGTAGCTATCCCCACAACTATATCATTACAACTAAAAAGATTTTACATGCAGTAATTCCCTTTTTTTTCATTTTATCTTCGCGAAGTCGCCTTTTATTTTATGAGTGCCTCAACACTTTTTCTTTAACTTTACGTAACATGTTTCCCTTTGATTCGATGAGCGACTCAACAAGTTTTCATTACCTTTACCGAACATGTTTCCCTTAAAGTTCTCACAAGGTTGACTAGCTTCCGGGAATTGTTTTTCTGTATTTTTAAAATTAAATAAGTTTTATTTTATTTTTTATTTTTATTTTTAATATATTTGTTAATATATATATATATATATATATATATATATATATATATATATATTATTTTATTATTATTTTTTATATAAGATTTTTAATTATTGTGTTTTTTTCAAATATTTAAAAAAATATTGATGATGCCCTTACACTATTAAGGATTGGAATATTGTTGATTTCATTTTGTAAATATACTAATTATTTATGTACGTGCTTCTAATGCTTTTCGCAAGTTTATGCCAGTGCGTTGAAATTTTTTGGAATCTGATGTATATAGTTTTTAATGGGGTTGTGATGAAGATTCATGTATTCTCCAAGATCAATGTAATTATCTATGTAACTCTATATATTTCAGTTTTTTGTTTTGAGTAGTATATATATAAAATCTTAATTTTTTAGTTTTAATTATATTTTGTTGTTTTTTATTAAATTTGGTTTGGAAAAAACTTAATTATTTAATTGGTTTAAAAAAATTAAAAAATTTCATATTTTTAATAAAAATTTGTGATACAACCTTCTGAGTCTAATAGATCGATAATTGCAAAGCATGCACCAAGTGGATATGTCTAGTTCTAGTGTAAATGACCCTGCGTCGATCGAGTCTTCTGATGATTGAATTATTTACTTTTTTGTTATTTTGATATGCATATATCAGGTAGCATTTACTTTCTGAAGTTTTTGTATGTAAGAGACAGTAAATTGGACATATCAAACAGTATTAGGTTCAAACTTTATCAATATTGATTGACCTATAACTCTTTAAGGTGGTCAACAGACCTGGTTTCCTACGAGTAGGTTGAAGCCATCCAGTATTATTATCTGTAACGTGCTTTTGTCTTTTTTATTAATGAAAAATATAAGGAAGGGTCTACTAAACTTACAAAAAAAAAAAATCATGTTACATCATTTTTTAAAAGTTGTTTTTTCATGATTTTGTGTACATTAATGATGCTTTTATAAATAATTGTTAAAATATATTGCAATTTTAATGCCCCATTGTAAATAGATCAAGTTGTTTTAGGCTAAGATTTCAAAAATGTTATACTTTTAGCCTTTACAAGGAAAAATTTGCTCTGGGGAATTACTTTTTAATTTAGGTGTTGATTTTCAAAGCTTTTCTAGTCATGCTATTTGGTTTATAATGGCATGGTTAAAAAATGTTGAAATTTTAAGATATTTTGTACTCATGATATTTGGTTGTAATTCCATGGTTGAAAAATATCATAATTTTAAGGTTTTTTGGAGTCGTGCTATTTGATCTTTAACATCATGGTTGGAAATTGTTGGAATTTTAAGGTTTTCGATGATCATTATTTTGGTTTTTGATTTCATCGCTAAAACATATTGAATTTTAACCCTAAAAAAGGGTGATGCAACATCACCAATTTTTCTATTTAAGGGTGTTTTTTCATGTTTTTTGTGCAAAAATACGGGCTTCTTGGGCTAGAGGTCTCATTTTGAAGTTATCATTCTTGTTAAGTTGGAAAAATTGTTCAATTATTCCCTTAACATTGATGGTCAAATCAACATAATTGCATTATCACGATTAAACTTTGTTTTCATTAGTGAATGAATCCTTCAGTTATGGTTAGTCTCGAAGGTTCCTGCTAGCTAGAATCATAATAAATTTCGTAGACCCCGGAAACCATTTTGGCTTCCTAGCCTCTCGTACTTGAATATCTCACAAAATCAAGCCCATGAACTTCAGGGAAAGAACCAACATGCTATGTGCATATGATACCTCAATTAGGAAACAATCTTTCTCTCTTTCCTCAAAAAAATAAAGAAAAACCAAATAATATCTCTTGGAAGAAAAGGGAAATCTCATTTTTTTTCAATCTTACTCCTTTTATCTTCTAGCTACTCTTGGGAATAAGGATAAGTGGTCACACTCATGCAACCAATACTATCTATTTATCTATCTATAATGCTTTCATTTACAATATTCTTAATCACAAATATCAATAATAATAATAATAATTAATCATGATCCATTCTGAACCAACTACTCTTAATCATCATTCTTAATATAATTTCTCAATTAAATACTTATCCAACTAGTCAGTGTTACTATTGCTTATTTGTAAAATGTATATATGTAACTAGCATACATGTGTCATATACATGTACTAATAATCCATAAATTTAAACTTATTTAGAAAGAAGTGGATAATCAATAACAACAAATGTATGCTAATTAATACATAATATACATAATAAATAATGACCACAAGACTATATATTACTCCAATCAAGTTATGAATCATTTAACACACATGCAAAGCACAATTACTTCCCCTCCCATCACCCTTGTTATAGGCCTTAATATTTATGCTTATTGCCCTTCTAAAAGAGTATAAATAATTCAAAGCCACAAGTGACATTGGTCGTCACCATCACACAACTCGTGGAACATGGGCTAAACTCTGCTTAACTCCCTCAAATCCAAGAATAAAAGATAATTATAATTATACCTTCAACCCCTCTTAGATGTAGACTCAATATCCATATCCACCTCTCTATGTGCCAATGCTTTCCTTTGGAGATATGTCCATATATTTTCTTTATTTTAATCTAAGTCTTGCAATATATGTATTCAGTGACACCATGCATGGCCTCTACACAATATAAATCATGAACTAGACTCCATGTCTCAAAAGTTTAAACATCTAATAGAATAATTAAAATATAATCTCATAATTATCATTATTATAAAAATATGATATTTTGACACGGGATTAATATTGAAATGGGCCAAATGTCCATATATCAAATGATTTCATTACTCTAGCTGAGTCCAAATACATACTAAGCAATAAACTACTTTGATAAATAATTTTGTAAGGACAAAATATTGGGCATCACATATGCATCCAAACTTAGGGATTATTGTCCCGAAGTCATAGTCAAGTAAAAGTGAAGAGTAAACTTGATGTATGGTCTCCATGTCCTCCTAGCTAGTATATCTTGGGTCGTAATTATCCCACTTAACCTTAATGTAATTACTAAAATGTCGAGAGAAACTATCCATTATATGTACTAGCTTGGCTTGACAAGGCCTCCCATTGACCAACTATAAATTAATCTGTTAATATCACATAATTTTCTCAACACGTATTAGTGTAAAACTTGAAATAACAATTTATTATTATACCTCTCATGTAGATAGACCAGTGGTAATGTGAGTCACCATTTCACTGGTTTTCCTATTAAGGATTTTCAAAAAGTTTAATTGAACAAAAGAACATTCGACCCCTTTTCTTTAATTTATTATAGTCTTATGTATTTTCGCTTATAGGAAGACTTTGTCCCTTGCTTTTTTATTTATTTTATTTTATTTTTATTTTTTATAAATAGGAATTGATATAACTTTTTGTTGATCCCTATCTTTATTGAACTTATTTTAAATTTTAACCACATATTCATTATACCTTACATGCATTTTCATTATAACCCACATATTACTATTTTTCTTAGACCAATAGTCTATGTGTGGCTAAATAGTATCACAGTTCTCTTTCATGCTTGGGTTGATAAAAAGCATTCAATTTTTCAATCAATAATGAAGCTTGTCCTACGATTTCATCTTTGGTACTTGTTAGCTCACAAAAATACACTTTATTAAGTTTTCTATACTTAATTGAATTTAATGTGTGTGAAAGGAAGCCCACACACTTTTCTCTGCACACATTTCCCTCCGCACATCCTTCTCCCACACAACACTTCCCCTTTTGCATATTCGTCCTTCTGCACATCCCCATCTCCACACCTCCGCACACATTCACACCTCCACACATTTCCTACCACTCCCCTCCATCCCGCACAACACTTCCCCTACACACACACTACTCCACACAACTATTTTCCTCGCATTTGTCCTTTCTAACATGCTTTCCTACAACATTATTAACTTCTTCTACGCCAACTATCGTGATCACAAATATTTCATAGCTTAATTTTTATTTCACTTCGTAAATTCCTTGTCAATTATGGTAATCATATCGAGGATATTAAAAGAGGAGAAAGCTCTGATATAAATGGATGAGATGGTTTTAGAATTTCGAGATTTATCTCCACTATCTCCCATAAATGACAACCTTAGTATTATATTAAGTTTCTATTTATTAAGCTCGTCTTGCCTAACGAATTTCACACATGAGGGAGTAACAACTGGTGATTATATAGAAAAAAAGGAATTTATAGCTAAGTGACATTGAGAAAAACAATGATTAACCATGTATTTTTAAGTGAAAATGGGGGATGGCTGGAAAAGGAAGAAAATAAGCTATTTGTGATGATACCTATAACTCACTTGCTCATATTGATAAGAAATTTCACTATTCAACTACATACCGATGGTATTTGAACTTGTTGGCCAAGTAGAAGAACAATAACATGATTTGGATGAGCGGATTGACAAATGTTGCATGTGTTCTAGAGGATTTTCATTTCAAAGAATTTTTTTTCTTTGTGAAAATAATTTTGACCTAAGGATGAGAACGATAATGCTAGGAGTGAAGAAGAACCCAATTCCTCTCATTCCCAAGGTGTTTATAATAATATTTAAGCTACGAGAGCTAAACAAGTTGCTAAAGTTTCCAGAAGTAGATAGTTTTTTAGAATCCCAAGTAGGAAAGATGAATATCATTTAAGAATTGATTTCTCCAGCTTCTCAGGTTCATTTTGATATCACGTTTGTAGATACTTATTTGATTACATGGCCTTTTAGATATTTCTCTTGGCTTTCCACCTGGGTAATGGGGTGAGAAACTAAAACCAATGTACTGAAATCCATACTTTATGTCCTCTACTACTTGTATAAAAGAGATTCCTATTCGACTTGGATGACTTCATATCATATGAGTTAGGTTTCCGGCTAGTCAATTTGTCCAAAAACCATAGATTATTTATGATGCCTTATTTGATAACAACCCTTGTGTCTAGCCATGTATTCACAACCTACCCCACAAAGGCAATTTCAACCCAGATGAGGAACCAACTTAGTTTTGGTATCCTATACTATGGAAACACAAAGGTTTATTTCATTTTTTCCAAGTCCAAGATTTGTTCGTAAAGGAAGTCAATTACATCCTGATTGGACGAGATCCCACCTGAATAGGACAAGCCCAAGCTTTCCTATGAGACATAGGCATCCATGAGGAAATAAAAAATAATATTGTGATTCATATATATGGATTTCAAGAGAAGCCAGTAATGTTGCCCAAATTTGTCATAGATAAGTATTTTGTTGTTGAAGACTACAGACAATACCACCCATGGTTAATTTTATTTGAAAGGAAGAAGAAAATACAATTTATTTCTTTGCCAATGTTGGAGAAGTGATTGTAAAGAATGGCACCCACTTTGCAGATGATGCAACCAAAAGGCTGCTTGTACCCACATATGCAGATTCTTTAAACATGTATGCCTG
The DNA here is from genome assembly GCA_034641835.2 of Pinus albicaulis. Taxonomy (NCBI): domain Eukaryota; kingdom Viridiplantae; phylum Streptophyta; class Pinopsida; order Pinales; family Pinaceae; genus Pinus; species Pinus albicaulis. Next base: position 903,636,293 of record CM076573.1, on the reverse strand, counting down.
CTCCCAAGATTAATACTCGTAATAGAGTATATGTTCCCATTTACAAGCGGAAATAAAATTTGTGGAAACCCAAACTAATATTTTTACTTATGCACTTAAACCTTTAAAATCTTTCTCCGTTGTACGTGACTGCTTCACACTTACCTAGATTTCACACAATTACCTTTATATCGCGGTCACCTTCCTTACAATTCCCATGGCATCGCACTTCCCTGGTATCACAGATCACCAAAATAAAATTATCACTTTAACAAGAAACATATATCTCTGTCGATGCGAAATTTCACTTGGCTGCGATATAATCTCCACCGTTAATCTATGCCAGATCCAACAATCCTACTACACCTTCTTGCATATTGGAGAACTTACCATTTCACACTTTGGCAAACTTAACATTTCGCAAGTCGCAAGGTTTAACCTCTGCCATTAACTAATTATGCCATATCGCATGCAATATGCGATATGCGTGTGGACCTCTCCGGCACGTGATACTCTTCACCACATCGCAAATAAAACAACTTATTGGGCGATGTCTTTAAACTTAAATATTGAAATTGCCGATTGCGATGTGCGCTTGGCTGCTCCGCCGACACGTATCCACTTCGCAATCTCCCTAATTTAACTTGTGAATTCAATCTTAGCCATTCATCTTCGAAACTGATCTTTGCGGTTTTAATCCTCGTTGTCCATTTCCTTCCTTTGGAAATATTTTAAAGGCTTTTGTTGCCTTAGTCTTTTCTCTGTTTTCTTTGACCTCCTCCGCTCTGCATCTCCATTTCCTTAACGCTTTCTTCCTGAGCTTGTTCAATATTTAAAAGCGTTAATCTCTCTTGAGCTTGTTCTTCTGGTTATTCGTATAACCATTACACTGTCTCAAGCCCGAATACAGAACATCTTTTTGTATTGCTTCTTCGAATCCAGAATTTGGATTTGTTTCTTTCTTCTTGACCTCCATACACATTTAATTTCTCCAGACTGGAATCACACATGATTCTACCCAGCGATTAAGCCTTCAATCACATAGTAAGACTTATTCTTTCATAAGAATTCACCTAACAATGGTTTATTATACATAAACCATATTTTTTACGGATCACTCAACTCGTAACACATACATAATACCATCGCATGAATTCAATTTCTCTTTAATAAAACAAATGTACAAATAGAAGAAAACCTGTTTACATTCTATCTTTGGCCTGAAGTTGTTTCATGGCCTTCTCTTCTCTACACAGAACCCTCTCTGCTCTCAGGCTCTCGCCTCTCTCTCTTGGCCTAGTATTATTTATTTAATTTGGCCTCTTCTCTCACCTCTAATCTCTCTCTCTCTCTAAGCTTGATCTTCTTTCTTTAATTTGGCATTCTTTTCTTCAAAGCTTACAATTGAATTTATAACACAATTTAGAGCTTATCCAGCCCTCACTCAACTACTATAAACTTGTAATTGATTTCTATTTCTAAGGAAATCCTAATTTATGACTTCTTTATCTTCTTAGCATAAACAACAAATATTCTCTCTAATATCCCATTTCTTAAGGGGATTTGTTACATTGACTCAACACTCATTGACACCCAACAACTAAGCATATTCTCTATCAATGCTCACTAAGAAATAAAACACTTTTTAAATGATTTTTACAATGTCTCCTTACAATAGTCCCTTCTTGGACAAATGTGAAGACCGTAAGGTCTAATTTCTACTTTAATTTTTGACTTAGAGTAGATGCTCCTGCATCAGACTCCCCGGGTGAAAATAATCATGATCTTCAGATCATGTGTCTTTAATAGTTGTCCTCCTAGATCCCAGACTTTGTTCTGTAATATGTCTTTGGTTGATGTTGTTGTTGTTTATTGTTGTTATACAGGTCTCCATACTTTATGTTGCATTTCCCAACTGGCTATGCTCACACCTTCTTCTACTATCTTTCTCTTGTTGTTGTTGCTTTGCTTCCTAGATGTTGTCTTCTTTTGAGACACCTTCACCATCAACCTTCTTATTCTTTCAATCTCCATGTCCAGTTTATCTTCTAACTGGTACTCACTCTACCAATTGTATTCAAAGTGTTGTTTGTTATCTTCTCTTTGAAGTTGTTGGATTCTTACTACCATCGTTACATTCTTACCCTCTTGTTGCTTATAAAATTTCATCTCATGTCCAAACAACCTCTGTTCAATATTTTTGATAAAAAAATCATCAATATGTTGTTCAGAATATCTTTCTTCCTCTTCCTTGACAACCCTCAGAGATTGTTCTTCAATTATTTGACTAATCCTGGTATTCAGTTCAGCTTTCTTCAGTCCTAAGACTAATTCCTCTTTATCATGAGACATACCTGCCTCACCTTTGCCCAATTTCAATTGTACCTTTAGAATATTCATTCTCTGACTTTCTAGTCTATCCTCCAAAAGACTTAGCTCATGCTACAAATATGTCATCTCACTTGGAACTTCTTCCAAAAATTATATACAATCCTCACTATCTCCTTCTTTGTCACAAGTCCAATTTTTTGGTGACACTACTTCCTCATTCTTCATCAGAATAAAATTATGATCCTCTATCTCTATGACAGCTTTAGATATATGTCCAACAGTCTTCTCTTGGTTAATCAGATAAGCCAATTCTTCCCTATCCTCAACAATAACAAGTTCCTTCATATGAGACATAATTGTCTCACTTTCCTTGGAGATATTTTATTCACTAAGCAAGGAATTTATGAACTCCTTTTGCTGCAATAACTCAATTTGATCTTCATATGAAAGACAATCATCATCGTACTTTGCTTGAAAATTTTTCAACATAATTCAAGACAATTCCAAAAGATGGATTGCCTTCTGCAACACCTGCAAACACAATCAAATTGTCAATCTCAAAATCACAAGACCCATTGGTCTCATTTGATGATACAGTCACCAAATTTTCTTCTTGCTATTCTAAGTCCTCTACATGACTCATAAAATCTTTAATGGTCTTCTTATCAGCCTCCTCAAGCACTTTACTTGATTTCTTGATATCCTTCTCCACTTTTCTTTCTTTTGGTCGTCATTGTGAGCCAGACTTCCTCTTCTTTCAACTTTAGCATGCTGAAAAGAAATAATTCTCTCCAATTGTTTATGAACTTCCATATGAGATCTAACTGTCTCAAAACTCAAATTCTGCCTCTCTTCTTTATCTTCTTTGACATCACCTGCAAACATACACAAATTATTAATTTCAAAATCAGAAGGCTCAGTTGCCTCAACTAATGTTTCAGACATCACTGCTCCATCTTCAAGTTCAAAAGAAAATTGTTCATCTTCAGCAAATTTTTCTTTCTGTAGCTCAACTCCTTCGAGCTTCTTTGTCCTCAATTCAACATCCATAATCTGTTCAAGCTTCCTCAAATCCTCTATTAACTGCATATTCACCTATTGTTCTCTCTTCTCTTATAGCTTATGCCACTTCATTTTCTTTCTCATTCTGTAACCAAATCTTTGGTCTTTTTTACTCCTCTGGAACAACTTTATCAACAATTTAAATTTCATTCTTATCTCAGCCTTTTCTCTCTCATACTCTTCATCCATGCCATATGCTTTGACATATTTCTTCACTTTTTTTCTACTGTGGTCTCTCTTAGAACCTCTATTATGACTATCAGTAGTCATATTCTCATCTATCTCTATGAGTTCTTCACTCACTATGAGTTGTACTTAAGCCTCTGCAATAGCAAGTCCTCCCTGCTACATTTACCTCACCAAGATTTCCTCTGTATTTGGCCATTAGTCCCCTCTCTGGAACTTTCTTTGAGCATTCCTCTGCTCCTTATAGGCTTCAACTCATCTGTACTTTTGAGAACACAATTTTCCTCTTGTAATTAAATCACAAATGAAATACTTGGTTCTGGCCACACTATTCTTTCACTCAGAAACTTTACCAACTTCTTTCATCACTGCTTCTTAAGGCTTTGATCTTCTTTTTCTGAGATACTTCATTAATTACAATTATCAATCTTCAATCTTTCTTTAAACTGCAAAACTCAAATCAAAGTTTAAACAAAACAATACCTGCATGATTTCACAAGCAGTCTCCATCCATTCTTCACATTCGAGTGAATCTCCATTCTCCACAAGAGAACAACCATCACTGTGCTTTCTTTTATGCTTTTGCAATCTCTTCTTAAGTTCACGGTGAATCTTATTATGATCTGCTACCAAAATTATTATGCATAGTTTAGTTCTGCAATATTCATTTATAACAAATTTTCATTAACTGGCTCTGATACCAAATGATGCAGCCAAAAGGCTGCTTCTACCCACATATGTAGATTCTTTAAACAAGTCTGCCCGTTCCCAAGATTAATACTCGTAATAGAGTATATGTTCCCATTTACATGCAGAAATAAAATTTGTGGAAACCTAAACTAATATTTTTACTTATGCGCTTAAATATTTAAACGCTTTCTCCGATGTATGTGACTGCTTCATGCTTACCTAGATTCTACACAATTACCTTTATATCACGGTCTCCTTCCTTACAATTCATGTGGCATCGCACTTCCGTGGTATCACAGATCACCACAATTAACTTATCACTTTAACAAGAAATATATATCTCTGCTGAGGTGAAATTTCACTTAGCTGCGATATAATCTCCACCGTTGATCTATGCCACATCCAACGGTCCCGCTACACCTTCTCGCATATCAGAGAACTTACCGTTTCACAGTTTGGAAAACTTAAAATTTCGCAAGTCGCAAGGTTTAACCTCCGCCATTAAATAATTATGACATATCGCATGTGATATGTGATATGCACGTAGTTCTCATCGGCACGTGCCACTCTTCACCACATAGTAAATAAAAAAACTTACTAGGCGATGCCTTTAAACTTAAATATTGAAATCACCTATTGTGATGTGATCTTAGCTGCTCCGCCAAGACGTATCCACTTCGCAATCTCCCTAATTTAACTTGTGAATTCAATCTTAACTGTTCATCTTCGAAACTGATCTTTGATGTTTTAATCCTCGTCGTCCATTTCCTTCCTTTGGAAATATTTTAAAGGATTTTGCCGCCTTAGTCTTTTCTCTGTTTTCTTTGACCGCCTCTGCTCCGCGTCTCCATTTCCTTCATGCTATCTTCCTGAGCTTGTTCATTATTTAAAAGCGTTAATATCTCCTGAGCTTGTTCTTCTGGTTATTCGTATAACCATTACACTGTCTCAAGCCCAAATACAGAACATATTTCTGTATTGATTCTTCGAATCCAGAATTTGGATTTGCTTCTTTCTTCTCGACCTAAATACACATTTACTTTCTCTAGACTGGAATCACACATGATTCTACCCAATCATTAAACCTTCAATCACACAGTAAGACTTATTCTTTAATCACAATTCACCTAACAATGGTTTATTATATTGAAACCATATTTTTTCATTACGGATCACTTAGCTCGTAACATAGACACAATACGATCGCATGAATTCAATTTCTCATTAATAAAACAAATGTACAAATACAAGAAAACCTGTTTACATTCTATCTTTGGCCCGAAGCTGTTTCATGGCCTTATCTTCTCTACACATAACCCTCTCTTCTCTCGGGCTCTCGCGTCTCTCCCTTGGCCTAATATTCTTTATTTAATTTGGCCTCTTCTCTCAGCTCTCAGATCTCTCTCTCTCTAAGCCTGATCTTCTTTCTTTAATTTTTCCTTCTTTTCTTCGAATATTACAATTGAATTTATAACACAATTTAGAGCTTATCCAACCCTCACTCAACTACTATAAACTTGTAACTGATTTCTATTTCTAAGGAAATCCTAATTTATGACTTCTTTATCTTCTTAGCATAAACAACAAATAGTGTCTCTAATATCCCATTTCTTAAGGGGATTTGTTACATTGACTCAACACTCATTGACACCTAACAACTATGTATATTCTCTATCAATGCTCACTAAGAAATAAAACATTTTTTACATGAATTTTACAATGTCTCTTTACAATAGTCCCTTCTTGGACAAATGTCAAGACCCTACGGTTTGATTTCTACTTTAAATTTTGATTTAGAGCAGATGCTCCTGCATCAACAGAGTTTTCCCAATTTTTTAATTCTTTTAATTTAAGGGAAGCTGAAGTTGTTCAAGGCTTTCGTCTTGAAGGTACATTTTCCATACACCTAACTATAGTTAGATATGACAATCTATTTACAAGAGTTGCAAAGGAAAGTGAAGAACGTCATATTGGCCCATCGAGAGACCAAGTGTTTCCAATACATATTAAAGAAGTTATTGAAGAAAATAGTACAAGTGTAGGAGGAAGATACAAGCAGAGGGTTAAAAAGCCCACAGAGCAACCTCCAACCTCCACTCTCCAAACTCGCCTAAGTTTTTCCTCTACTAAAAGGAAGATAAATCCTACCTCAGGTGGAAGATAGAGTAATGATAGGCTCTCAAGTGGTGAAGATGAGAAGAGTCCCCTCCAAAATATACCCCAAAAATATCGCACATGACTCAATAAGCCAACGTCAGATTTGAAGGAAACACTAAGTGTGGAAGAAATTACAGACATTGAAGTTGATACCGCTACACCACTAGATTAGGTTACTATTCGTTAAGCTAAAAATAAAAGGATGATAGAAGAGATAGTTGAGGATACCACCACTTTCGATAATCACCATGTCACCTTGCAAAATTAAAGCTATGATAGAAGTAATAAAAAGTTAAAAATTTAAAGGGTGAAAGTTCAAAGTAAAAGAGTAATAAGTCAAACTCAAAATGATATTATTGTTGTTGAAGTTGGAGCCATCAAGCTCATGAAGTTGCATCAAACTAATGGAGAAGCATTGGCACACTATGTCATGGAACATGTAGTATAGGAATTTTGAGGTAAAAAATGGAACTAAAAAAAATGTACTAACAAAATTAACTTTAAAAGAACCAATAGGATTCAAGATAATGATGTGATTCCCAGGAGAAAATATTTTGGAGGGAAAAGAACAAAACTATTTTTTTATTGTATTTCTAGCTCATCTCCTTACAGGTTTACTCAAATATCAAGTGTAGGTACCCGTTGGATGTTGAATTCAATTCCACATACAACGAGTACTCACTATGTATGTTTTTTAGTAGACCTATATTGAAAAAATATTTGAAATACATGAAAAAATGTGTTCGCCACATTTTTCATGTATTTTCAATTTTTTTTGGATGTGGGTATACTCAAAAGTATGCAAAGTGGGTACTTGTTGGATTTGGATTTGAATTATGCATCCAACGGGTGTGTACACTTGAAATTTGAGTAATACTATAAGGAGATAAGCCAAAAATACAATAAAAAATGTAGTTTCCTTTCTTTTTCTTAAAAAAATTCATAAATCTTAATATTTTATTATTTTAGCTATTATTTTCCTTATGAGGCCCATTTTATACCTCAAAATTATCCTAATGAAACAAAGAACCTGAGGCTTAAAAAGAGAAGAAGCAAACTAGAAGAAACCCTAAGTCATATCCCTTTGTTCATGACCCCTTCATGACTCCTCTCGCCATACATGCACTGAAATTGGCAATATCCATCCTGGAACACCCCATAGAGTTCAAAAAGTGACTCACCTCCTAAATGGAGTAAACTCATATGTTTTTAGTAATATAAGTAAAATATTGAAAATGATTAAAAATGCATGGGAAGTAGCTTTCCACTTGAGATATCTAGCCTAGAGAATTTCCTCCTTTGTTTACTACGTTAAAAAGGACCTTGAGCATGGAAAACATTTTGTATATAATGACTTATCTACTTTTATTCAGAAGTTTGGTTCACTCAACGGACTATGAAGATCACAACAAAATATCCCAGGGCCTAAATGAATGAAGAAAATCAAAGCTGGATGGTGTGAAAAGATCAAAATATTAGAGGAGATTAATTCCGAATGTAGTACGATTAATGATAAAAGGAGTAATTCCTTTTCTTTTCTTTTTTAAATTAACATTTATGATGATCTACATGATCCCCACATGACAAGAGAGTCAGTTTTAATTTCCAAGGACATTTTAAAATTTAAGTTGATCAGTTTAAAAGAGTTAATGGGAGAAAAATTTGATAGTATAATTGATTTCACTAATGAGGAGATTAAGAAATGGTTGGTTATTTTTGTTAAGTTTAATGAAGATCACTTTGTCTTAATTGCACAATTATAGGAGGAGGCTCAAGAAATTGAGGAGAAGGTATTCAACCAACATGTCAAAATGGAAATTACTAACCCTCTGACGAAAAGATTATATCCAAGAACGGCTAAAGTAGTCCCTCCAATAATTCATCAATCCGAATTAATTGTCAACCAGTTATTGTAACCACTTCAATAATAACAATAAATTTTTTTGGAAGCTTCAACAACGAGAGAATCCATCCTTCAAACTAGGGGAAAATTGAGGTCTAAAATGGGATTCCTAAGGAAATTATAAAATAATAGTGGAAATAATAAAATAAGATTAGATTACATCATCAAATTTTAGATGGAAATAGAAAAACTATTTTTTCAACTCGTTTTTTTAACTTATCTCCCTATGAGTTTACTCAAATTTCGAGCGGAAACACTCGTTGGATGCACAATTTGATTCCTCATCCAATCAGTATCGATGTTGAATACTTTCAATGGACCCTGCTATATGAAAAATGAGAAACACATGAAAAACATGATTCCATTCACGTTTTTCAAGTATTTCTCATTTTTCATGTAGCGGGTCCATCGAAAGTATGAAATATGGATACTCCTTGGATGGGGAATTAAATTTTGCATCCAACGAGTACTCTCACTCGAAATTTTAGTAAAACCTTTGGGAGATAAGTTGAAAATATGAGTTTAAAAAATACTTTTATTATTTTTTAATCATTTTACTTTTTTACTCCAAAAATGGTGAATCACCCCCCATGGTTTACATCATCATCTTGAATCCTATTGGTTCCTATAAAGTTGATTTTGGTTGCACATTTTTCGTAGAAGACCCATTTTAGACCTCAAAAGTTCTCTAATGCCACATTTTGTGAATATTTGTTTTTAATTCTTGAAGCATCCCCTTTTCTTCTTCCCACTATTTGATCATTCAACTTTCTTGAACGTGTTATCTATCACTTAAGTCGATCCCTCGCTACAAACATTATTTTCTTCTGGGTAACTATTTATATTATAGTTCACGAGAGCCCAATATCAGTCCCTCTTGGGATGAGTGCATTTTATTTTTCGATTAAGTATCAGGATTTTGATGAGTGCTCTAGGCACCAAGCAGTTTAAAAACTTGAATTTGTAATACTTTTTAACTCTCGCAAAGAGATCCCTTTTAGGAATGCAGTTCATTTGTGATTCAGAAACTTATTTAAAGTTGTATGAGTCTCATGAATGTTTTCCTATGCTCTTTATGATTTTGAATGAATGAAATCATTGTATAGCTCTCTAAAATTTGAACCTTTGTTATTTCTTGTCTATATTTTGATATGCTTCAATGATGTTGCCTCGCTCTGATGGAATTGATGGATATTGTGTTTAAATTATGATATTTTTATCTTTTACTATTTCCTTTCTTCAAATATTTGAGAAAACACCTAGTCCACTCACAGGTGCATGTTGAATTTTTTAACTCTATTTAAATTACTTGAGTGTGCTCATAATGAGGAGTGTCATCTCTATAAAAATACAGAGGGACTTGTTGTCATGCCTTAGGAGGTTGAATTTTTTCTTAACTGGAAAAGAGTTATCAATGGTATATCACCAACCATAGGATTTCACTAAAAATCCTCTTGTTTTTTGTAATTAATTCGTGGAATATCCACATAGGTGAAGTAAATAACCAATTCTTACATATGAATCATCATTAAAATAAGTCACATCACTTCTAATGTCTAAACAATCCTAACACTGTGCTACAAATTATCACAAGCTCGAAGATGCACTTGTTTCATTCTTAGAGTTGATCCATCATCTCAACACTAACTAAATATTAGAACATGTATGCATTAATGCTTTATACTAGCATATAAATTCATATTTGGAGACACATACAAGTTTCAAGTATGCCACACATACAATTCTATTGAGATACCTTGATAATTTTACGCATGTATCCTCATTTTTATTATTGCTCTAACTTAAGAAATTAATAAGACACATGTCATTGCCATTGAAAATTGTGTGCATAATGTACCTCATATTGTGGATCCCTTCATATGATAAGACTATTTTCTTGTCGTTGTTGTTTACCTTTTGAAACTTCTTTGATTTCTTATATATAGGGACTATATCTCAACAAACACTATCAAGTATAGGGTCCTCTCCATCCTAACAGAGGAAAAAATTGCTTTCTCTTTAAAATTCTCTATTAAATCAACCTATTCTTAACTATTCTTAAATGATATTAGGGGCATCCTATAAGGTTTCCCTTTTGTAAATGTCTTACATTTTTATTTCATTTATCAAAACTATTATAAAATTTTCTTATGTTTAAAGAGCACCATGTCTACACATGGGCTAGCAAGGAACATATATTATGAGGATTCATACCTAGGTCTATAGTTACCTCACCCATAAGGTTGTTTATTTTTTATTTTTTGCATTGTAACCTTGCAAAACACTATCATTTGTACCTATGAGATACTCACTAATTGATCTAGTGCAACCAAATCCACCAAAAAAGTAAATATGAGTGGGCTCAACCATTGTATTGGACAATAGAAACAAGTCTATATACCCCATCACACATCATGATATAATAAAATATATCATCATGATAATTCACTTATATTTATGAACTCAGTTAACATGTAACTAGAAATAAGCAACATCTATTGTTTTATGATGTTAGCGTGACAATTCTAATCTAGATAATGAGTAAATACAAACTACCCACGATACCTAATATGGAAATAGTTGCATGACACCTTCTTTAGGATTGAGGCTCCTTCCTACTCACACTTAAATATAGAGGCATCTCAAGTGCATAAGTTATTTTTCCAAGCTAGTTAAACACCCCACTAAGCACTAAATCAATTGCCTCAAAATTTTGGCATTGTTTTCTTTAAAAAACCTATTGTCATCTAACCTTATTTTTTCTCAGAACAAGTAATGTCATACTATATTAGAGGAAATTTGGGTTTGAAATAAGCTAAATAAGAAAAACCATGTTTATTGAATTGGAAATTCAATAAGCAACAAAATTTCATGGGCGAAAAATGCATTCCATAAGTTTTAGAAGCCTGAAATATCTAGTACAACTCACTATGTGTGTTTTTTAACAAATTAGTGTAGTAAGATAATGCGTTAATAAAAATAAAATACATGTTATATTATATAATGTTGCTTGTTTCTTATAATCATTAGCTACACCACTTGATTTTTTTTTTTCTAAACCATTATCTTCCATGATTTGTTTGAGTCATCAATAGTTATAACCAGGTCCTCTAACTCCATTTTTTTAGATATAATGGTTCTAGGTGTTGGACTTGATTTGGATTATTTTACTTCATCTGCATAGCTTTCCTTTGGCTAAGTTTTTAGGTTGGGGAGAGACCACGTAATTTGGTAGCGCTAGGTCAGGTGGGAAAGGGGATTCCACTATAGGCGGTGATTATCTAGCTATTTTTGAGTTGGGTTAGGTGCCTCTTAAGAAGGATGAAAATACAAGATAAATTCTTGATAATTAATCATTATTCCTTTGCACCATCCCACCAAATTTGTTTTTTCTAAGGTTCCTAGAGTGTCAGTTCTTGGGAACTTTAAAGAAATGGGTTTCAATATGCCATATTTCATAACAGGATCTAAAATGAAATAATAATTGCTCATAACCCAATTTTTAGGTCTAGGAGTAATATTTTTCTATCAAATTTATTTCCACTATAAATATTTTTTTGAAATCCATGTCCATACATGCATAGGAAATTCTCATAATGGTGTGATTCTCTACTTTTGAAATGATACTTGTGATTCTTTCTTTCTCTAAGTGTATTTCCTACAGGTAAAAAGTAGTTCAATGAGACCCTAGGAATGTAGGTACATATTTGGAATCCTAACCCACAATGGAGCCATAGAGAGAGGATATTTTATTGGATGAAAATTGGGCATCCAAGGTGTCATGCATAATCTAGAGTTATCCCAAATCCAAGATCATGCTTAAGATCAAGTTTTTTCCTTAATGAATTCAAACTCAATGATGAAGAATCCTTTCATGCAAGGATAAATGAAAGCCTCTTCTTTAGTTCATGGCTTTCATCCCCTTGAGATACACATTTTAAGGTTTTAAATAGGTACAAAGACCATTAGAATAATAAATAATGTCATTAATGTTATAAAAGTACCTTGATCTACAACATCTTGAGCATTGGGGAGAGTTAAGGTCATAACCTCCAGAACCATGAGATTATTAAGAGGAGGAGGATCAATGTTACCACCATTTTGAACAATATCATTGAGGGAATCTCAAAGCACACTTGAAGGCTTTTATGGGAATTAATTCTTGAATTTACCCTTTAGTGCCTTGAAACTAGAGGTTCCTCCAATGGAGACACCATTGAGACTGAGCTTAGCCACACCATTGCCTATAAAACTTGTAGATGAAAAGTAAGGATCAAGTTTGAGTGAAAAAGGAGAAATTAAGTAATAACTTATAAAATATGAGATAGAGGTCATTTCCACCATGGAAGAAACAATAGAGTTATGAGAGTTTGAATTTAATGAAGGGAACAAATCTAGAAGGCTTGAAACACAAAAGATGGTGGTCATGAAATGCTCTGAAGGGCCAAAGGGATCTTAGCCATGATCAATGACGAATGAACCCTAGTTTTTGTGTTGAGAAATTGGATCACATAGAATTTTTTGGATAAATATAACTATTAGATGATTTTTCCCTTTTCGTCGGAATCCAATAATACATTTTTTGGCAAGATTGTGTATTTTAGTTGTTTACAATGCATTTTTTAATATATAAATGGATTCAACAACATGAAAAACCATTGGGGAACTTGAATTCTACAAATTATACCAATGAAACTTATCATTCCATGAAACTCCTAATGGATTTAGAACAAAATTTACCAAAAAAACATGCCAAAAAAGGAAAAAATGTTTAATGGTTAGACTACAAGTTTTTTTTCCATTATTATTATTATTATTATTATATAATTATTCTACTTATTATTTTATAGTGACTAAATATGAGCACTATTATATATTACATATTATTATTATATTATAAGACTATTAAAGGTGACCATACATTATTATTATTATTTCATGTACTTTCACTCTTATTAAATATTAATAATACAATATTTATTGTATGATATCTATTATTGATTATCCTATGTGTACAATAATCTAAACTTCTTATTATTGTCTAAAACTCTTACCTTGTTGTTCTAGATTAACCTAGAATTCATGATAGTGTGATGCAACATACACAAACCATTATTTTATAATTTTTGTAGGAGGCCTATTTTTAGAGTGAATTTCCTCTAGTCGAAAAAAATGCATCTCTTCTCACCCATAATATGATATAAAAGAATTATAAGTGGGAATCACCGCTAAAATTTTCTCATAAGATAATAACATCAAGCCTACCTATAACTCATTGATAACCTTCTCACCAAGTTTATTTTTTGTTAATGTGGAAGTAGTTGTTTCCTATCTTGCAACATCCTTGTATAGTTTTCTCTTTGAAATTCAAAGGGGTATTCTATGTGACATAAACTAGGCCTACTTTACTACTAGCACAATGTCACTTTCCAATAGGGTTGGACTCATGCGAATGATTTTACTACAAACTAAGTTCAATCCCAACCTCCCACTTACTAAGTAGAGGACAACCTCTAAGTCATATGTTGCACAATGTTTTGTGTGTTGACATGCTTCTCTTTCATGTTATTAGATTTGATAAATGATTCATGTTAAATCCCTCTTTGACATCGTAAAATATTCCAAGTGAGAGTTTTTGATAAATGTGGGTTTAAATGACCATTCCTACTTATAGAAATTTCTCTTTAAAATTCTCTATTAAAGCATCCATTCTTAACTATGCTTAAACAATATTAGGGGAATTCTATAAGGTTTCCCTTTTCTAAATTTCTTACATCATTATTTCCTTTATCACAGTGCCATAGGCCGTCCCCACTTCAATTTCATTATAATCAAAATATGAATCAATCTAGAGGTATTCTAGGTGTAAATTTGTTTATGCTCCAACTATTTAATGATATTGTCAGTTTAATTTTAAATATATTCAAGGTTGATGTCCTAACTTTTGTTTGTCATGTATTTTAATGTCTTAATATTTTATCCTTCATGCACTCATTACATGGTAGGATAGATTTCCTCAGATAAAATTTGTTTTATTGGTATTATAAAACAAACAGATAAAATTTCCTCATATGACCTTTTTTTAATATATATATACTTTGTTCATTGGTATTATAGGCTTGGCTTTATCTAGGTCACCCCTCTTTTCTCTTTCCCTCCATGGTGATTGCATGGAATGCTCTAGATCATGTTGCACATGGTTAGGTGTCATAGACTTACATTTTGTATAAATTTTTCTTTGCAAACTTGTTCTCCCAAGTATATTTGAGCATCTAAGGTTATGTGGCACTACCTTTCCTCAAAACCTATGGCATGGTCAACCTACGCCTACTATAACATGATTACACCTATTCACTTAAAATTTTCTCATAGCTTCACCTTAAGCTACAATCTACCAAATGAAACTAAGTCCTACTTAACAAATTTCATTCAATATTACTTAAGGAAAAATCACATCCAACACATAAAGAATCCACAACTTACATGTATATGTGGCAACAAAGGTAGACACCTTAAATTTAGTATATGAATATTTTCATAGATATAAAACAATGTGGTTGCATTCTTATGCTTGAAACTCTAGTACATATATACAATGAGTTTATGGTAATATTTCCTTCTAGTTACTACCTAATATATTTTCACAACCCAACCTTTGAAGCAACTACATGCCTACCTATTGCAAGTCCTATCTTCTTCTTTTTCTTCACCCTTAGCTAGTGTAATTGTCCTACTATGCCAATCTTGAACTTAACAAAATTGTAGAGCTCCTTTACAGCCTTAGTGAATGGTGATGAAGGATTAATTATTTCCTTATCACCCTTGAGGCATCCACTATTTATACAAGACTTACATTATACCTACATCCTTCTTGAGAATAATGTAAGCCACTCGAAGCCTAAGTGAACCTAAGTGCCTAAATCACGAACTTCAACTATGTTCATTGGTATCATTACCCCTTTATGACTTGTTCATTGACAATCTCATGGCTAATGATGTTGGGCCCAGAGCACCATGCACCCAACAAGTTTTTTTGGAAAGTTTGTGTCATACAAGTGCATCTAGTGGATTTGTGCCTAATGAATATGCACCCAATGAGTGCCTCCCACAAATTTTCCCCATAGATGCTTATAGCTAAAGTCATTTATACCATCTATCATAATGCCCAAGTGTGGAATTCCCAACTCCTTGGGTCCTCGTGTTTCCTAAGCACCCATGTATATAAAAGTTACTAAAATGATCTATGCCACTTTATATATCATGTGTAATGCATGCCTAAGGATGAAGATTCCCATGGAAACCTTCTTTTCTTTTCCTTGCTAATTTCCCTTCCAATTTTATCTTAGCGTGACCAATTAGTGCAAGTTGCTAAGTTTTATGGTGTTCCTAGTCTATCATCAATAGTTTCTAGTATGTTCATGGTGCACATTTCCAATGGGCTGAGGTACTCCAAATTTGACTTTTCTACCAATTATACTTCTGCCAATTTTGTTTATGCCAATTAGTGACCATCAAGGTTGTTATGTGGTATAACTGTTAAAAACCATCAAAGCTAGGGCCTTACATGCTCCGATAATAAAATTAATTGTCATCCCTCACAACATCATTAGGAACCTGTTATCCTCCAAGTATATTTTCCATACTCATGCATCCATATATGATTGGATTATATAATCACTTTACACCATCACTACTATAATCACTTGTGAGACTACTCATTATCCATTACATCCTTTGAACATAATATTTTTTCCCAACTCTATTTCAATGCTCATGGATTCCTTTGTTGTTGTTGTTGACCTGTGATAATATTGCAACCCAAGTGTTGATTGTCACTATAATAGCCTTATGCTACTATGTAAACTCAACCTACACTAATAAGGTTATGTAATTGTGCACATGTTAAATTTCCAGTCTTACTACTGCTTCTAGTACTTTTTTCCACTCTACCATGCTATTATAAATTGAAATTCTTCAATATTTTTACAGGTTATGCATCCCTAATCCAAATCGTTAAAAATTTACTTCATCATGCCTAAATTGGTCACTTCCTTCCCACTTCAACCTATCTATACAAATATTTTGGACGAAGGAAAGGTTACAATCTTCACCTCCAAATTGTGAAAATATTTATTGCAACCCAACACTTCCAACTCCCTCATTGATCTCGACACTTTTCATGGTGCTCCTAAAATATGCTACTGAATTATAGGCATTGAGCCATCTTAAGGAAACTAACGATGAGAAAAAGGTGTGAAATGGATATCATAAGCACTAGACTCAAAACATTCAACAATTTTTCCAAATTCTAATAAATGTGTGGAATTTCCTTAAATTGCAGCAACTGGAAATTTATTATTCTAACTGATTAATCATGCATTTTATTTGCTACAACAAACAACAAATACATCAAATTACAATTCTTCACAAATAGAAATGTTGTGGAAAATAAAATGTTGGAACTGAGAAATATAGAGGACACGTACATAAATTTGACATAGTTATTTTTGTACAAATGTCCACGAAAAAAACCAAATGTGGTAAAACCGGTGCAGCAGATGAGGGTTTATTATTATTATGCAACAATGAAAATATGATTACAATATGGATGCCAAAATTGGGAATCCTTAGAAAGAAAATACAACAAAAATTATTGAGGCAATTTTCCCCTTCTCCGCGAGCAATCTTGACACAACCTGCATTAGAAAATCTAGTTGTCCAAACCCTTGTGTAAAACCTCTGCGAAGTGCTTACGCAGACCACTGCGTAATGTTTGTGCATACCCTAACACATGTGGCTCAAAATTTCCTTTGATCAAGAATTCATGCTTGTTACTGGTGCTGGAAGTGACTCTTCGGCCCTCTGACCTCTAGAACTTGAATCAACCTCCTCATCCAAATTGAATTGCCCACTGAGGTTTCCTATGTAGTCCCTGTGCAACATTTTTTTGGAACAACTCATCCTCTTGTTGCTTCCTCTCCAGAATTAACTTAGGTTTCTACCTCTCAGCCTCTTCATCCCTTTTGGCTAGAACTTCTCTCCCTTGATGAATCACTACAACTGGGTAGCTCGGTCTAGTAAGGAACTTCTCTCTCCAACTTTGTTTCTCCTCAACCCCATCGAACTCCTCTTATAAATATCTCATTGGTGAACCAACGAACATGATTAGATCTCCATCAACGAATAAGATCATCTTTGATTCGATCTGTGTGAGTTTCCAAATAATTCTCACCTTTCTTAATTAATTAGTGTTAATTAATCACATTTCCTAAATTAAACTTAGGAAATATTTAAAAATTGATTAATTAACTTAATTAATCCATCTCTAGGTGTTTTCTCCTAAAACGTTTTATGGGTTTTGGAGATCATATGTTTCTTAGCCTTTCTAACCAAATTTGAGACTAGAACACCTGTCTGATTCTGCAAAATCTAACACTCTCTCTTAGTGAAGAAGGTGTTCTCTCACTATGTCTCCATGACATCCTCCCATACATGTTGTTGATGTCTGACAATTATGAAAATATTCCATTTCCCACCAAGACACTGCGCAAATTTGATTCATCTACCACATTGTAGCTTAACCACCCTACATCTGCACCGTTGTTGAGACTACATTGTACAAATTTTACTACTACCAACTCTACTTTGCGCTGCAATTGATCTCATGTTTCTGGTATTTCTGCAACTACTACAACTGAGAACCAAACTATGAATCAATTGTGCCTATATATTGGCTCTACATTTGTCTCCTGAGTATATGACTTCTACTAGCCTCTGCATTTTCCATCAAGATCTGACTTCACCATCTTGAACATTGATCCAATCTACTACTGAATATTGTGGGCCCCTGTAGAAATGATAATGATCCAAGAAGAAACACCTATATGATGCAGTATTCCTTGGACCCTGCCCAAATATCTGCAAATATGGGAACTAGAGTTCAATATCTCCCCACCTCTCTCCTGGAGGTATAGTTGCATACAATGTGAATTCGTCTTCCAAACTAGAAAACAAATTGTCAATCTTTGTAGAAGTTGATGCATGTTCTTACTTCTCCATCTTGTCCTTCTTCCTCTTTAGAAAGTGAGTATTTTAGTGACATAACTCACCACACTTGAAGCACTTGATCTTTGACTAATATTTCTTCTTCTTTTCTCCTCCCTGTGAGCCTTGTCCTTGAATGGGACCTTTCTTTTCCTTCCCCTTCAATGCAAGGGCTATGTTATCCTCCTCCTTCACACACTTGGATCATTTATTATTTGTTCCACTGATATTTCTCTCAACTAGAGCAAGACTCATCTCCTTTTGCGTTAAATATACAAACAAACAATCCCAACCTGGTATATTATCTCATGTAGTGATCCCTTGGATGAAAGTAGCCCACTCTGGGGTGAAACCATTGAGATTTGTATGCACCAACTCACTCTCTTGGGGTGCTTCTCCAACTGCGGAAAGATCGTCTTGGACATTATTAATCTTAGTGAGATAGGGAGTGACTATGTCACCCTTATTCATGCTGGTAATCCTCAACTTCTCTTTCAAGAACATCTTTTGGTTCTCAAAAGGATTTTGGAAAAGAATAGCAATTGCATCCCACATTTCTTTGGCCATAGTATTGGTTGCTAAGTGTGAGACTATATGATCCTGAATGCCATGAAGTTTCAATCGATTTGTTTTGGTCATCTCCTTATTATAATTATATAGCTACTGCGGGTCTGTAGGTACGTCTACAACTCTCTCTGCATACATCTTCATACCATGATCATCTAGCAGGAAATACATTCTAGCTTTTCAGATACAATAATTTGAGGCTCCATCTAGACTATCCTAATATCAAAGTCCTATTGTGGCCATTTATTCAAAACTCACAACTGAGAAAATACACAGGAATATCCTCCCTTTATTGCTTGGCTACCTTCTCTGTTATTCACACTCCTTCCTGGAATGCGTAGTCCTACTAGTTTTTACTTCCACTTGCAACTGGAAATCACATATTTCCTTCAGAAAACTGAATCTAGAAACCCTCTAAGAAAAATGCCTCATTGTTTGTTATTTCCCTCCCACTCGGCGTTGATTTGCTACTGCAATCACTGCGCGAAGATCTGCTCAATGAAAATATTGAACTAATCACTATAAATGCTTCTTGGTAACACCCTTTCTTATTGGAACTACTACTAGGCTATTTTAAATTTTTATGTCATCTGCAACTGAAAGTCAAACTCTTACCCCAAAAATTCTCACTACCTAGTTATCCCTATGCACAAATCCAAAAAAATTTCTCAGATACTTCCTCTGAAGCTGCAAAATTTCTCCTTCACTTATGAGCTTTTGATCTATTTTCAACACTGCTCTAATGCCATGTGAAAATTCCTTAAATTGCAGTAAATGGAAATTTATTCATTTAATTGATTAATCGTGAAGTTAATTTGCTACAAAAAACAATGAATAAATCACACTACAATTCCTTACAAATAAAAACATTGTGGAAAATAAAAATTTGTAACTAAGAAATATAAAGCGCGCACACATAAATTTGATGTAACACCCCACCCCACATTTAACTGCTTTTACAAGCTCTCCAAGGTAAACATGAGCTGAGAGTTACTATGCATGACCCAACAACCAATTTCCAGTTATGGAAGTGGGGCTTGATACCTTTAAACTTTACTGCAACCTCTAGGAACACCTGAACACCCAGATGTCAGACAACATCCAATGATCATATTTCCCTAGACTGGAACTACTTTTTTTACTCACTTCACAGTCCAGTCGCACATATTCCAAGACTTCCATGCAACCAGAAGGCTCTAGTCGCACGCACAAGGCACCTTCCATGCATCTATAGCTGAAAATCACCAATTTTGTGCTTGCAATCACGGATTCAGTGCCACAATTTCAGGGCTAGCCTACAAACCACTACCCAAAACTTTCCATAATCAAGTCTAAGACAATCACAAGTATGCATAACCTATACTTTGGCTTAGATATTGCCCAAAAATGTCAAACATATGATAAATATTTAGGAAAACATATGGTAAACATAATAGATACATTTCATGAATGAATATTTGATCATTTCCTCCTTCATTTCACCAAAGAATCATCAAGAAGGTTCACTACCCTCTCAAGCTAGTTGCAGCAACACTTGTTAGCTTATACATTCATATAAAGATTCAATGAATTATCAAATCATGAAAAAAATCCATAAAAAGAGCACATCATTTAACCATGCATATAACTAGCATTTAACCATAATGAAGCCATGACAAACCAACCATAAAATCAACAGAATAAACAATACATGTGTTCATTGATCTCAATAAGAAATAACATATAATAACATATGCATAAAGCCAACCAAGTGAGGGACTTCCACGTACCACCTGACCATAGATTGGGCTAAACCAAATATCCCTTTCAACCAATCACCCCTGTTCCATATTCCAAGCATGAATTTGGGTCTCATGGGATAAACCAAAACAAAACCAACCAGGGAATCTAGAGGCTAAACCACCTCAACCCTCAACCACAGTGATTTCACCTAAAACGATCCATAAATCCCCAAACAACACAAGCTTGGATGCCTGAGAATTTATTGACTGTACCCAAAATAATATTCCTGTCTCCACACACCTTTCAATGGCTTCTCGTAGAAAACCATCTCCACCCCCAACCCTTGGGATTTTCATGATACTACCTCAACCGGATCTAAAATCGTCTGGAAATCCAAATCTCAACCAAGAATGAATCTCATTTCACCATGACTATCCAGGAAATGGCAAGGTAAGTTTGAGACCATTGTTAATCCAGGAAAATCCCATGCCAATGATAACAAGGCAATAATGTAAACCAAATTCATGCGCCATGCATTCAAATCCCAACAAGGAAATGACACATGCAACTTGTTACCTAAAAATTCTTCCTATTGTAGTTGCTTTCCCAATCTTCTCCTTCTATTCCCTTGCTTTCATTTTATTTTCCTTTTCTTGATTGCTTGCTTGTGTTCTTCCTTATCTCTCTCTTTCTTGGAGTGTAATTTCTCCCTTAGCAAAACTAAGCTATCCAAAATCGAAACTGATTACAAGTTGCCAACTATTTCTCAGATGCCTTTTTACCATTGATGTCAACTGACTCTTCCTTTCCTTTTCCTTTTTTCTTTCATTTTCCATTATTTTCTCTCTAATTTCCCTTGCCTGCATATTATTGTCTCTCCATCTTCCTTTTCTCCTATTTTCCTTTATTTCTCACATTAATTGTCATTTATTGTCTTTTGCATTTTTTCAATGCTAATTACAATTTCCATAGCCATTAATTAACCACAAGTGATACCCACTTTAATTGTTTTCCCTCCATTCAACTTGGAATACATGTCCCATGACCTTGGTCTTATTTTTGTCTTTATAGTGTCCTTCTATTTACATGGAAAATCAACTCGAGGATGTTACAAACCCCTCCCCTTTGGGGGAAAACTGTCCTCAGTATTCTATGACACTTATGACTAGAAAAATTCTGAAAAAAAACATACTACTTATTGGACCTTTATAACACAACTCGTTGTATTATTTACAATGGAAAACTACTGAAAACATGACAACCATATTGCTTTTTGAAGATTTATAACATAGCTCGATGTTGTATTTATAGTGACAACATACATACATACATACATACATACATAATAAAGAAGGATATAATGCCTGATTCTGATCAACCATCTCCCATGTAGCTTCATCGGGACCAAAGTGCTTCCATTGCACTTTAACTTGCTCTATTTCTTGGTTCCAAAGCATGAGTTGTTTCTAATGCAATATGCATTGTGGCTATGGCTGGAACTCTCCCTCTAGTTCCATCTGTAATACAAATCAATAAATCACATGATCAACTTCTTAGACATATATCTTAAGCAATGAAACATGGAAAACATCATGGGTTTTCACTAATGGAAGAAATACAATTCTATAGGCCACTGGTCCAATCCTCTCAAGGATCTCAAAAGGCCCACAATACCAAGGTTTCAACTTGGCACATGACCCAATCCTTGAGGAAATCCTCTTGGGATTGATGCACAAGCACACATGCTCCCCAACCTGAAACTCCTTGAATGCTCTATGTTGATCTGCATAACTCTTATGCTTGTCCCGTGTTGCCTTTAAATTCCTTTTAATAACATGCATCTCCTACTCCATCTTAGCCAACATATTTGATCCAATCACCACCTTGTTCACTATATCACTCCAACTGATAGGAGTATTACAACTCCGTCCATAGAGAGCCTCAAATGGAACCATCTTCAAGAATTCATTATACCCATTGTTATAATCAAACTCTACCAGTGGAAGATAATCCTCCCACTTTCTCTATTGATGCATGACATATATCCTCAACACATCCTTAGGAATCCTTTTAACCCTCTATGTCTATCCATTTGTCTATGAATGATAAGCTATACTAGAATCCAACTCTATCCCCATGCCCGAAAAAAAATCCTTCCAAAACCTAGAAGTGAACTTGGCATATCTATTTGATATAATATTCTTGGAAACTCCATGCAACCTCATTATATCCTTAATGAAGATATGAGCTGCTTCAATAGCTGAATTAGTATACTTTGCTACAATTAAGTGAGATACCTTGCTCAACTTTTCAACCACAAACATGATGGAGTCATGTTGCCTTGATTTCCTAGGCAACCCTGTAATGAATTCCATGGAAATGACCTCCCATTTGCATTCTAGAATTGGAATAGGCTGCAACAAACCAGCTAGATACTTGCATTTAGATTTTACGTGTTGAAAGTCCAAACACGTTGCAACAAACTCATCCAACTCTTTCTTCAAATTCAACCAATAGTATAACTTCTTAATAGATGTGAAAGTATTCTAGTATCTTGGGTGGCTTGAATATGGACTGATATGAAACTCTCAAAATAATATTCTTCAACTCGTTTTTATCCAACACATAGATCTTGCTCCTGAATCTAACCAATCCATCTGTTGTGAGGTGATACTCTTCATCTTGATCAACCTCACCTTGTTGCTACAATCTCTACTTTAGCTTATGATACTTCTCATCATGCTTCCTTTCCGATAAGACCCTCTCTTGCAAATCTGTCCCACAAGAGCTCACATTTGAAATCACCTGCACTCTTCTACTGAGAGCATCCGCAAATTTTTTCTTTTGGCCCTTGATGTATCTAATCTCAAAATCAAACTCGCTTAGAGTAGCCTACCATCTAGCTTTCCTTGCATTTATATTGGGTTAGTCGAACAAATACCTCAGTCCATTATGATCACTCATCAAGATGAACCTCCTACCAAGGAGATAATGTGTCCACATCTTCAAAACATGAATGATCGCTGGCAGCTCAAGATCATGAGTCACATAGTTCTGATCGTGCTCATTCAACTTACTTGATTCATTACAAACCACCTGTCCTTCTTGCATCAGGACTCCACCAAGTCCTTTCTTACAAGCATCTGTACAAACCAAAAACTCCTTATTAAGATCTGCAATCTTCGAAACCAGAGTATTGGTAAGAAACTACTCAAAACTAGTTGCACACTCAGCAGTCCATTAAAAATTCTTTCCTTTCCTATGCAAATATATTATAGGATATCAAACCTTGGAGAAGTTCCCAATGAACCTCCTACAATAACCTACTATTCCCATGTATTATCTGACCTCATCCACATATTTCAAAGGTGACCACTCCATGATATCCGTTTTTTTTCCTGGATCCCCTAAGTAATGAATTCGAGTCAGAAAGAAACTACACTTTCTGAGCTTGGCATACAAATGATGCTCTCTCAACAATCTCAATATCGTTGCTAGGTGCTTTGCATGCTCCTCCTCATTCTTCCAATATACCAATATATTGTCAACAACGAATATAAAAAATTTCTCTAGGTAAGGGAGAAACACATTTTTCATCAAAAAAATGAAGGTGGTTGGAGCATTGGTAAGACCAAAAGGAACCACCAAAAACTCATAGTGTCCATACATTGTATGAAATGTAGTCTTGTAGATTTCTTCTTCTTTGATGCACACCTGATGATAACTTGATCGCAGATCAACTTTTGAAAATATTATTGCTCCCTTTAGCTAATCAAACAAATCATCAATCAGATACAATGGGTACATGTTCTTGATAGTCACCTTGTTCAACTTCCTATAATCAATGCACAATTTGAGAGTATAATCATTATTCTTTACAAAAAACACTGGTACACCCCAAGGAGACACAACCTTATGTATCCCTTATCAAGCATATCTTTAAGTTGCAACTTCAATTGTATGATGCAACTCCACAGTCCTCATATTGTATGATGCCTTAGATGTTGGTGCTACTTGTAGTACCAACTCAATAGAGAATTTCACCTCTCTATGAGGAGGAAACTCTAGAATCTCTGTAGGAAACACATTCAGAAACTATTGTAAGACATGATACTTATCAAGAGTTCATCATCCTCAATATCCTTCCCTTTGTCACTGGAAACATTAACTGCAAAAAATACACACTCTTTCATGCAATTGTGCTTAACTTGCATAGTTATAACCATTCTCACCAAAGTAGGTTTCTTCTTCTTTTTTCCCAAGAAAAAATTCGTAATTTTTCATTACCAATGTAGGCTTGTTATTTCCCTTAAAGAATCTCTTTTCTCCATCATCATTCAGGAACTCAATGGCCTTGTCATAGAAATCTACCTTGGTCATGTGAGTAAAAAATGAATCCATTCCTAAAAGCATGTTATGTGCAGCCAAGGAAGAACTTTTGGGTGCGTTGTTTTAGGCATACTATTAAGCTCAAATGCACAAGATCTCACCCAATGGTGAACTCTTATCTTGGTCCCTATAGACAACTGCACCAACCAATATTAAGTATGAACTTCTTTATTCAAACGACACTGATCCACCAGTTCAGGACTAGCATAGCTATAATTAGATCCAATATCACTGAAAATGGAAACAACTTGATCACAAAGATTACCTTCCATCTCAATAATAGATGCCTGATGGTTTGTTTTTCTGTTATCAAGTGTTGCATAGATTTGGGGAATTATTTGGCCTGCATCTCCAATTGTCTACGCATCCCGATCATTGTATATCTATGGCCCGCCACCCTGGTACAATGGAAAATCATTCTTTTAATGGTATTTACCACAAATACAACACTTAAATGGATCCCTTCCATTGCCTTTATTTTCTTCTCTCCATGCTTATACCCATGTCCTCTCTCAACTACATTAAACTTCTTATGAGGGGCTTCATTTTATTTCTCACTTGCATCCTGAAATCTTTCTCTCTTCTTGGGCCATTTTCCTTTGGTCTTCTCATTACCTTTCCACTCAAACTTGAACTCACGATTGTGCTTCGACTGCTCATAACAATGGTTCAACTTCCTGATGGCTTCCTCCAATGACTGAGGCTCATCAAACTCAATCCAATATTTGAATGACAATGGAAATCCACTAATGAATCTTTGGATATTTTCTTTCTCATCCTTGAGATAGGAACACACTCAACAACTCTAGAAATTTGGTTGTATACTCTTCATATTTCATGGAACCCATCTTGAACTCATAGAATTCCTTGGCCTTTCCATCGTAATGCCTCTCAGATAAGTACTTCTCCTTGAAGAGTCTCTTAAACTAACCCCAATTCAGCTTCTCTTCTCTGATGCCTATGATATTATTAATATATTCCCACCAAATATTTTCTTTTAATTTGACACTGAAGGTGGCTATCTTAGCTTTCATGTTCTCCAAGTAATCATGCAATCTGAAAAATTTCCTCATCCCAAGTAGCCATGCTTCTACATCTTATGATTTCTTCATTTCCCCGTCAAAAGTAGGAGGCTTAGATTCCTTGAATTTCTCTGGAAAATACTCTCTCCTCTTATGACGTTGGAAGTGATGGTGATGATGTCTCCTAGAAGAAGAGCTCAAATAAAACCCATGTATACCAGTCCTCTTGTTAGTTGTATCCAAGAGTCTGCCACTCCTCATTGTATCATAATTTTCCATCCCGTATCTTTTCTGAGACCTAATTCCATTTACCCCATTAGTATTCTCCTCCTGCCTATCTCCATGACTGATCCCCAGTTGTCCTTGCTTTTGTAAGCTTGAGAAGCTTTGAAGAATCATTGCATTGACTTCAAATTTATTTTATTAAGCATTTACAAGTATTTCTTGTGCCTCAACCAACCTATTATTATATGCTTTACAACTTCTAAACTCTGCCCTTATACTCCTTAATACATATGCTAAATCAAGAGAATATTCCTCTCCTTGCTTCTCAACTGAATTCTCCCATTCCATTGATTTCTATTCAGGTCTATACGGGGAGTCACATGAACTGTAATCCACCATTTTTCTCTTCATATTTTTATCCTTCTATTTCCTACAAGAATACCATGTTAGATAAACCAAATACGATACATAATCAAAATAATACCTCAATGTATCTCAGGGGAGGAGTTTGCATCTGCACAAGTTAGTCCAGATTAGAAAAATATATAATAATAGAAACAACATATCAACATCATGCATGAATCAAGATGATCGTATAAAACTAAAATAATAATTGCATGCATGATAACCATAACCATCTTCATTTGTTGTTAGTGGGAAGTATTTCTGCAAGTGAGAAAAAATCCCTTCACTTAATTTATAGGTGACTTATAACCCTAACAACAAATGATGGTTTTTCTATGCTTTAGATATGCAAAAAAATGTAAGAAAAACCTAGTAGAAAAACATGGCATGCAAATAAAAACATATAAAAACATAAATATAAGTGCAATAACCCAACGGAGAATGAGAAAGATCAATTTTATTAATGATGAAAATATAACACTTGTTGAGGAATGATTACATAATTGGGCCTGTAGATCCCCCTCCGTGGGATGGGCCCTTCTTGACCTCGCGCTTCAGCAATGTGTTTCTCTCTCTCAATATGTGGTGTGTAATGGGTAGAAAATAAAACAAAAGAAGCTTGAACTCAAGTGAGATCTCAATGTTATGAGACGGTAATGGGGACGATGAAAATGGTCATGGTGAAGAATGGAGAGAAAACCCTCTATTTATAACAAAATATTGGAATTTATCATGATAATCTAGTAATTACTATTTATAGGTTGTGAAGGTAGGGAAGCCGAAGGATTCTAGGCAGTTTGAGCAACCACATATCCTTGATGAGGAAATGGATGAGTAAATACTGTCAGCTATGAAGAAGAGATAGGAGGGGTTTGATCCATGGGTTGAGGTCCTCTAGAAGCAGTTGTTTGAGCTTACCATGCCTAAAAAATCTAAGGTAAAAGGGTGCATGCATGAGTATGATGGCCATAAGTCCCACAACAAGCATAGGGTTTATTAGTTCTAAGAACCTTGTTCTACTTGGGTTGTTCGCCCTATTGTTGGGTTACGGGATTGGATTGGACACCCTTATTAGCATTAGTTTTTCTACCTTGATTGCCTTGGTTACCTTGAGATTGTTGGTTTTGGTTAACTTTCCCCTTATTCCTTCTCTTGGGTTTAAGGGGAATGGTAGTGCTCTGTTGAGCATACACTTGACTTTGAGGAGGTGATTGTTGTTGTGGCTCGGGTGGTGAATTCATGGAAAGTTGAGGCATTGGTGCTGGTGGGGATGGAGCATTGGGTGGTGCATAAGGATTTGTGACAACATTTTGGTAACTAGAATGAGCAACAACTAGCTCTGACATTGGTTGATGTGAATGGGAAAATGCATGTGATGTGCTTGTACCTTGGTAAGAGTTGACAGACGAAGGATCAGGAGGGGGATAGGTGTAAGAGGAGCTGGTCACCCCTTGGGGTTGACCATAACTCATAGGGGGTTGAGGATATGGCGATGGGTGAGGGTGGGAAAGAGATCCAACGATATCATCAAAATCATGAGATACCCCCAACACAAAAGAAACATTAGGATGAGGCAAATCAGGGAGGATAGTATAAACATAACCTAATTGTGCGTAGATCATATTATATTTCAAGGATATATGAAGGGATTCTTCCTCAGTTTGAGGGAAGTGAGAAGCGACATCTTTACCTATGGGGGCCAATAGGGTTCTCAAGAACCAATCCAGATATACACGGTCTTCAAGCTCAGGGGCTTTACAAATGCTCCTCTACTATGCCATTCTTGTACATAGTTAGAAAGGTAGATGGTATAAGTTTGAAGAAAAGAGATCAATAGTTCGATGCTAGTGTCATATCTAAAAGGTAATTCAAAATATGAAAGAAATTCATTAGCAATATTCGAAAATATGGAATAAGATTCATGCAGTTGATCGACATACCACTTGGTAGTAGCTCCAATAAGGGTGCATTAGAAGAGACGAAGAGGAATGGAGTACTAGGTAGCAAAATTTGATGAAAACCACATGTGGAAATAGCGAATATGATTGGTGGGATATTCTCCAAGATTACCTTCAAACTTGGGAATGTCTTGAGGGAAGTTTGGTGGGCATGGGAGGCCAAGTCAAGTTGTGGAGAAGGGGATCATTGATGAGCTAAATTAAACCAGGAAGGCTCAAACCATCCATATGGGGAAGCAATGGAGGATTAATGGCCATACCTGTAGAGATTCCGCCTGTGGGTTACCTTGGTTAGGACCTTAGTTACCACCTAGGTTTCGACCACCTACATTAACGCCTAACATCGTGGTGATGCAGGGTTTGGAATATGGGGAATCAGAGGAAGAGCTTGAGGAATCAAAAGCACTAGATTATGTATGTAGACACAATGGAGGACTAGGAGGATGGATCCTAAATAGACGAGCAGGAGTGGGAGAATGTACTAAAGGAAATTGGGGTGAAGGCCACGAAGTCTTTGAGACAAAGGCCTAGGGGGCGCAATGGTGTCTAGACAAGGATGAATTAAGAGGATGAAGGATGATGATAGAATAAAATAGTAACAAACAACAAGCAAACACCTAGTGAAATGGTGGCAAATATAAAATAACAATAATGATATTCTACTCTAATTCAATAAAACACATCTTATCAAAGAAAAAACAACCTCTAGCCTAAAGGTGATGTAAATCCTCAAAAAATTCCTAGTACTACTATTTTAGGTGGCCTTCCAAAATAATTCTTACTTGATGGAATATAATCCCCACAAGCAAATCTTTCTACAGAAAGGTGGGGTAGAGGACAAACTTCTTGCCCAAAATCAGTCCTATAGGGTGTTTTCCCAAGATTGGCCACTAAGGTTATCGTCGTCCTATGGGGAATATTGATTCTTGAGCTTCTTGGTGGTCAGCCACGACATCGAATTCCATACCATGATTTGGGTAGCCTCAAGGAGAACTATTGCACCATGAACTAGCCTAACCCCCTCTGAATTGGGTTTCTGAGTCACTCTGGTTTTGACTGTGGGATGGTGAAGGATTTTAAGCTTCCTAAAATTTCAAATTTCTATGTTTGAATGTAAGCAATTAATGGGTGTTATTAGAAGCCTATCCCATTGATCGTACACCTAACTACAAATATTGTTTTGGCCTTGGTGCCCAAGTGGGCTTAATCTATGTGAGTTAAGTTATTATTATGGTGGAGTGTTTCAAGTCCCTAGTTGGAGGTGATAACCAAGCTCACATTCACTTAGTGTGTTCCTATGTGACAAATGTGTCAAGTGGATGAGTTAATTAAGCATGTTTTGATGATGCCAATGCTGTTGAAAATAAAGTGCTTAAACTGTAAATAGTACTGAAAATTAACAACAAACTCAAGCACACAGTCCCCCACCCAACGAAGGAAATAAAGAAGAAAAAATTATGGAAAACAAGCAACTCAAAGACAAAAAAAAAATGGTCAAAATATCTATTGTCTAAGGGGTTGGGATCTAAAGGAAAAAATATGGTAAAAGTGATGCATAAAATTGGAAAAAACTGAAATTAAAATGTCAGAAAAAAACAGGAAATAAGCTGCAAAAACAAGGATACATAAGGGGATCCTAAGGAGGGAAGACAACATAAGATTCTAAAGGGAATAAATTTCTGTAATGCTCTGTCTAAAATGACTTCAAACCATTGGGAAAAGTACTAAAAAACAATGGTTCAAAATTTTGCACACTAGACTCCTCAACTCAGCAAATTTCTTCCTAAATGATAGAGGTGTACTCTAAAAACTAGGGGGATTTTTCCTTCCTCAATGAGAAAAATAATAAGTGGATCCTAGCCTAGAGGTGACTCGAAAAAGAACAAAATCCCTTATCGACACATAGGCAACATTCTCGACAAAAACTCCCAAAAAAAATGGAAAAATGCATAATGCGAGTTCTGACCTGGAAAGTGCGCATGAATGCAAAAAACTGGTTGAAAAGTGTGTTGGGGAGCACATAAAAGAGGGAAAAAGTGGATTATGCTCATGTTTATTTCGCTTGGAAGATCTGATCCAGATTTTGTCATCTCCTGCTCAGCTATTACCTGTGACCTGCGGAAAGATGCAAAACCCCAACAAAAACATAAAATTTTCCATAATATAGAAGAAACCTATGAATAGAAATTGAGAGAAAAAAATAGTTGGAAAAACAATGAAAATAGATGAAACAAAAGTCACCAAGGTTCTGAATTACTACACTAGTGGAGTCGTTATTTGTTAATGTGAAGTATTTCTGCAAGTGAGCGAAAATCCCTTCACTTAAGTTATAGTTGACTTATGACCCAAACAACAAACGATGGTTGTGTCTATACTTGAGATCTGCAACAAAATGTTAGAAAAACCCTGCCGAAAAATATGGCATGCAAATAGAAACATATAACAACATAAATATAGGTGCAATAACCCAATGCAGAATGAGAAAAATTAATTTCATTAATGATGAAAATATAACGTATGGTGAGGAGTGGTTACAGAATTGGGCTTGTAGATCCCCCTCCATGGGATGGGTCCTTCTTGACCTTGCGCTTCAACAATGTGTTTCTCTCTCTCAATATGTGGTATTCAATGGGCATAAAATAAAATAAAATAAGCTTGAACTCAAGTGGGCTAAAATGCTATGAAACGATAATGGGGATGATGAAGATGGTCATGATGAAGAATGGAGAGAAAACCCTCTATTTATAACAAAATATTGTAATAGATTGAGAATTAGAAAATAATAAAATATTATTGCCTAAATCAAAATCTAGGTGTTGTGAATAATTTATTATATTTTTTGAGAGGGGAAAGATATTCAAAATGGTCGAATATATTTATTTAGAAAGTGGTTAAAGTAATTAACGAATAAAAATGATTTATTAATCACTTTGTGAGAATTAAGACAAATATGAATTTGAAATAATTATTAAATAATGATTTAACAATTATCTCATAAGGAAAATAGAGGGAAAATATGGAATAATAAATAAATAATGATTTATTTAATTATTCTCATGGGGTTTTTGGATTTTAATGAGGAATAATTTAGGAAAATGGTTCACTAAAATATTTCCTATGGTGAAAGTGAGTTTTACCATGGTAAAATTAATCCTACGTGGTGTATTTCGATCAACCTAGTAAGAAATGGCTAGGTGAACATTTTTAGGTGAGAACATTTACCTCGAGGTCCAAAATTGTAAACCTTGCTTTGATACCACTCTATAACACTAGTACCATAGAAAGGTTTACAAGAAACGAAACTGCATTAATACCACCCTGTAACACCCCATCCCACATTTACCCACTTTTACAAGCTCTCCAGGGTAAATATGAGCTAAGAGTTACTATGCATGACCCAACAACCAAGTTCCAGTTGTGGAAGTGGGGCCTACTACCTGTAAACTTTACTACACCCTCCAGGAACACCTAATCACCTAGATGTTAGGAAAAATCCACTGATCATCTTTCGTTGTGCTGGAGCTACTTTTTTAACTCACTTCACAGCCTAGTTGCATGCATGCCAAGTCTTCCATGCGCCCATAAGGCTCCAGCCACACGCACCAGGGACCTTCCATGCAGCTAATGTCGAAAATCCCAATTTTGTGCCTGTGATTACGGATTTAGTGCCACAATTTCAAGGCTAGCCTATAGGCCACTACCCAAAAATTTCCAAAATCAAGTCTAAGACAATCATAAGTATGCATAAGCTATAATTAGCTCAGATATTGCCCAAACATGCCAAATACATAATAAAATTTAGAAAAACATATGTTAAACATAGTAGCTATAGGTCATGAATGGATATCTAATCATTGTATCATTCATTTCACCAATGAATCATCAAGAAGGCTCATTTCCCTCTCAAGCTAGTTGTTGTTGAGAAATCCTAGGGCAGAATTATTAGGGCTTTAATTAAATTTATTTCTCTTACTATTTGAAAATTTCTTGTCAAATTCAATTAGATATTTTAGCATTACTTATTATTTATGTTCATCAAGACAATTTCCAAAATATAATATCTCAATGCAAACACAAAAGACACTAGAAGTAGGCTTCAAGCCAGGGAAAAACCCCAAGAGGGAAAAAACCAGAAATGATCTCTTCTTATAGAATCTATCCAATGAATACTTCCAAGACCAACACCAAGCCAAAACCCAAGTGATGAGCCAACCACCAACCCAAAAAATATCCCTACAAAAATGTCACTTTTGGAAACCCTAGTTCCTCCAAGGAACTCACATGTGTTATCCAAATAAACCCATATTTGTCTTCTTTCTTCTCCATAGAAAATTTTCTCCTTCTAGTTCTTGCGTTGGATCAAATTTCCTCTCTCTTTCTCGTTGGACAGAGAATATGAATGACTTAGTGTGTCTTCAAATGATGTGAGCGTGCATATTTATATATCCTTCACATGTGAGTGAATTAGCCTCTCTAGGCTTACTAGGTGTTGGTTGGCCGACCCATCACTTGGAGGCTTCTAGACTCCACAAAATACATTAATACATTTTTTTCTTGTTACATGAGGCCTCCAAGGGCTAGTAAATAATGGAATTGTCCCTTTGAATTGTCAACAAGACCCCTAGAGCACTCAATGAGTGCTTTGACCTAGGATCACAACAAGATGGGAAAGAAACCCATTTCAATAATAATAATTTCCTTTTTCTTTTCTTTTGGCAAGTACATCAATAATTAAATTTTGTTTTGACAAGTCCATCATCAAGTCATGACCCAAGTATAATAAATGAAGACAAACCTAGTTACTTCCTCAACACTCCCTCTTAACTAGGGAGGTATTCATAACTGAAAATATGTACAAGGACAATACTTCCATTGGAACATTCTCATAAGAAGAGTAGGATTGATAATCCATATTAATAATCAACATTATGATCAATATACAACCAACATTTTCAACATAGCAAGGCCTTAAATGACAAGCTCTATCTCTCAATAGAACAGAGCACAATGCTTGGAAGCTTTATGTGGAACACCATGCTACCTCTTAGGGAACATACCCCATCCGGATGTTCATGAGGTATGTCCTTCTAGGACTATTCTTATCTTGGATTCCTAATCCTCAAATAATATCAGTCCTCTTCGACCACTCTCATCTTGGATATCCTGTCAGATCCTAAAAGAGTGTTGGTCACAAGAATACTTCCTGTCTTGGATTCCAAATCCTCGAGGAATATTTGTCTCAGATTCTTACCCAATACCCTGGATGTCATTCTCTCCTCATGGACTTCACTAAGAATTACAGATGTTAGTCCTTGTCTCAGTGCATGACACATGGAGCATAGAACCATATCCATCACTCCATCTCAACTAGGGAGGAGCTCCCTCTCAACTAGGGAGAGATGTCCATCATCAGCTACTATGATAGTAGCTATTGGGGATCTATCATAATCACATGTGCGAGATTTCTCTAAACATCATAGAGCCCTCTATATGCAGTATCATCATTAAAATAGGGTACACCATCAATTTCCACATCATCAATCGGCATCTATCACGTCTCAAACCATCATCATTGACTTGGAACATAACTCCATCTGAACATCAATAAAGTGATTTATGAGGGCATGATCATCGAACCATATACAACCTATTATCATATTAGTCATCGTGGTATACAACAAATACTTTGGACCAAGTTCCAAGGCAACGACTCAACGAAATCACATCATGAATGTTACACATTCTTCTCATAGCAGAATCATGCAGAGAGTATCATGTCATCATTAACATCATGGTATTCCTTCACTCATCATCAAAGTATTGAACAACATATATCATGCCTCATCCAATAATTTAATCATGTATACTCATTATGATACAATTTGACCAAAAATATCCTAAGAAACCTGCTCTAAAAACATATAGAAAATAATGGTGATATCATCATGGTCATTCTTCGGAGAAGAAATCACTTCATAACATCACAAGGGAGGTTTCATAAATGATCCTTTCACAACATAATCTTTCAATACCAGCTAGATGATTTCTGAAACATGCATATGAAAATATTCAAATGCTACATTATACAAACCACAATGTCATGCATTTTACCAATGCAACTACATGCCATACTTTAACTGTACAAAGGATCAATAAGATGGATTTTATTTAGAAGAATAGATCCCTAGGATCCTTTTCCTTCTTCTTCTCAGGTTCCTTGACCTTTTCAATTGCATGTGCTCCACCCTTCCAATTTGTACCTTTATAGTGACCAATCTCATTACACTCAAAGCATATTACATTCACTATGTCTTGCTTCTTCTTTGGATGACGAGCCCATCAAAATTTCCTTTTACTCAACATGTTCATTCTGGATGTATATGCTCAGGAGGATCAATTTCCTCTTTGGCTTTTAATCGAGATTCTTTCATCACACATTGAGACCACAACTCATCAAGACTGGAAGTATTCTTTCTTGAGTAAACATTGGTCACAAACAAACTCCATTCTTGAGGAAGATCATTGAGGATTATTGTCATAATTTATGCATCATAATTTGTTTCACCAAGCGCTTGCAATTGATCTTTGAGCCGATATATCTTGACTAGATTTGTTGCAATGTCTTCTTCAAGCAGAATCTTTTACATCCTGCTCCTTAAGGCTATTTTTTTCCCTAAAGTGTTGATGCAATACAATTTTTCCATCCTGTCATATATCTCCTTGGCCTTATTCATCTATCACAAACATAATGAGATGATACTTTATGGATTCAATTATTATCCCATGGGATCTTATCTCACTTTGGTAGAACTTGTTCCACTCATCCATTTCTTCATTTATGGTTCTGTCACCTTTCCATGAACTATGTATAATACATCATTCTCTATCAATATGAGGCCTATCATATTCTTCCACCCTTTGTAGTTGGAGGTTCCCTCTAGTTTATTGCTCTCCTTGCAAAAAACACACATGGTGAACGTTGGAGATTCCGTTGGAAAATTTTCTTTTTGAGATAATACTTCCTCTGGACTGATGTTTTCCTCACTGTCAATAGACTTATGTTCTTCCTATGAATCCACATTGAATGGAATTGGTTTCACTTAACTCTATGCTACAGTTATGTCAATTATAAATGTACAAATATATTTTCACTAGCTCACTGTCACACTTGATATATGCCTGTAGCTTAATTTTTTCAACGTGACAAAAAAAATATATATTTTTTACTGAATTCTATACCCTATGGTTAGGGTCTATCAAAGTAGGATTCCAATAGAGATTCTCGACACCTTTTTCAGAGAAATTCCTTTTACTAATACCACTGTTAATTTGAGAAACACAAATGTACCTTTTTCCAATTGAAGGTCGACTTCACTGGCTGATGTAATTCTCACTACATGTGTTATGAAACCAGCTCCCAAAATAGAAGAAAAGAGAGACACCTTATAAATAAGCCACTTCGAGGGGGAAACCTCCTGTACATTACATAAATGAAAAATTCTTGGATGAAACAAATGAAAAAACCTCCTTTTTATATATAGGAGTCTATGGGGTCACAATATAATCCTAGTTGGCCTAACAATAATAATGTAAGGGCACAACAGTAACAATAGTGGGCTTTTATGGGGCACAATAATAATAATATGGGGACTACAGGGGTACAATAATAATAATAAGGGGGATACACTAACAACAATAAGGGACTACACTAGTAATATAGGGACCTAACATGCCCCTCTCCTTCAAAAAAGTGTTGTCCTCAATGCTTGAGTAGCTCTGGATGTTTCTGTATAAAATTCTCTTCCTCCATGTCGAATCTTCAGTGAGTAATTTCTTCCACTTGATGAGATACTCTAAAATTGATCGATTTTGTAGCTGTCGAGTTCTTGTTTCCATGACTGCTTCAGGTTCCAATATGATTTTTCCTTCCTCATCAAGTTCTGGAAATATTATTTGAACTGGAATTTTGTCACCTATAACCTTCTTTAAGCATGAAACATGGAAAACTGGGTGCACTCGAGAAGAAGGAGGAAGCTCCAATTTGTATTCCACAGTACCAATCTTTTGCAACACCTTGTAAGGACCATAGTACTTTGGCAATAATTTATTATCCTTCTTAGCTTGCTCGAGGGACATTTTTTTGTATGGTTTTAGCCATAAAAATACCCAGTCTCCTACATTAAAAATTCTCTCGTTGCGATGTTGATCTACTTGTTTTTTCATTCGATTTTGTGCGAAATTTAGGTTATCCTTTAAGAGCTGGAGAACTTGTTGTTGATGCTCGAAGTGATCTTCCACTGCTTGAACCTTATAATTTTCTCTTAAATATGATGTGATGGACGATGGATGATATCCATAAAGTGCCATAAATGGGGTCATTTTTTTCTGCAGTATGGAAGGAAGTGTTATACCACCATTCAGCCAGAGGTAACCACTTGAACCATTGTGTTTGTTTATTAGATAGAAAACAACAAATATATCCTTCCAAATTTTTTTTCACTATCTCAGTTTTCCCATCAGATTTAGGATGATAAGACGAGCTATGACCTAGTTGAGTACCCAAACAAGAAAATAATTCCATCCAAAAATTTCGAGTGAAAATGGGATCTCTGTCGCTTACAATAATCTTTGGGTTTCCATGTAGTTTTTGAATTGTTTCCATAAATTCAGTAGCAACTATACTTGCTTTAAATGTATGAGATAATGCACAAAAGTGTGCATACTTGGTAACTCTACCAACTACCACCATGCTGACACTCTTTCCTTTGGACTTAGGTAAACATGTGATGAAATCCATTGAAACCTCCTCCCAACATTGACTTGGAATGGATAAGGTTGTAGAAGATCCGGGGTCTTAATTGTCTCAACTTTATTTTGCTAGAAAACAAAAAATTCTTCCACAAAATTTTGAATATCAGATTTAAGGCCATCCCAAAAAAAAAAATTCTTCACCCTGTGGTAAGCTTTTAAAAATCTTGAGTGTCCTCCTAAGGGAGAGGTGTGCAATTCCAAAAGAATATTTTGTTTTATTTGGGAATTATTACAAATATATAAGTGAAATTTGTACCATAAGGAACCATTTTTACAACTAAATGTATCATATGTACTAGGATCTTGCTGCAAATTTTGAATGAGCATCCACACTTCTTCGTCATTCTTCCATTCCTCCCTTGATTCGGTTATCCAATCTGGTTGAATAATAGAAATGGCAAAAAGAAATGCTTCCACCTGATCCTCGTCCTTTCTTGAGAGTGCATCTGCAACAACATTTAGCTTCCCTATTTTTTAGATGATTTCAAAGTCATAACCCAACATATTTGTGACCATTTTTGCTGCTCTTCTGAAGATAGTCTTTGTTCCAAAAAGTATTTAAGACTATCATGATCAATTTTTTACCTTGAAGTGTCTTCCCATTAGGTAAGGTCATCGTTTATTTAGTGCATGTAGTATTGCCAACATTTCCTTCTCATAAATATCATTCTGTAAATACTTTTCTTTGATTAGACGGATTTCAAAAGCAATGGGTCTTCCTTCTTTCATTAAAACAACACCAATTCCATTTCCCAAGGCATCACATTCTACAATAAATGTTTTTGTGAAGTCTAGTGTAGCTACGACCGGTGCTAGGCACATTTCCTCTTTAAGATGTTCAAATGCCTTAGTTGCTTCAGGAGTCCATGAAAATGCATCTTTCTTAAATAATGTTGTTAGAGGTGCTGCTATTCGCCCATAATTATTAACAAACTTGCGATAATACCATGTTAACTCGAGAAATCCTCGCAACTAATTTATGGTGTGGGGACTTTCCATTCCTTCATGGATTTAATTTTGTTAGGGTCTACCTTAACACCCTCCTAAGATACAATATGACCCAGATATTCCACCTCTTGTACTCCAAAGAAACATTTGGAGATTTTTGGATATAATTATTTCTCCCTCAATAATTTGAGCACCCTATCAACATGTTGAACAGATCCTTCCAAGACCTGCTATAGATTAGTATATCATCAAAAAATACTAACACAAATTTTCTAAGGAAGGGTTTGAAAATGGAATTCATCAACCCTTAAATTGTAGAAGGTGCATTGGTAAGGCCAAAATTCATGACCAAAAAATCATAATGACCCTCATGAGTTTTAAATGTTGTTTTCAGAATATATTCAGTCTTCATTCTAATTTAAAGATATCCTCAACGGAGATCCAACTTGGTAAAATAAATTGCTCCGTGTAATTCATCCAATAATTCATCAATCACAGGAATGTGAAATTTATCTTTAATAGTGAGCTTATTGAGCTCCCTATAATCCGTACCCATGCACCATGATCCATCCTTCTTTTGCACCAATACTACTGGAGCAGAGAAGGAACTTTGACTTGGTTGAATTATACCAACCTCTAACATTTCTGCAATCATACATTCAATTTCGCTCTTTTGGACATAAGGATATTTGTAAGGCCTGATGTTTGGAGGAAAACTTCCTGGAATCAAATTAATAGCATGATCATGATAAAAAATAAGTGGGATTCCTTTGGGAGTTTCAAACACCTTGTAATGATTGTCCAAGACTTTTTGGAGATCTGGAGAAATAGATGATTTCGATGTTGGAACTTCGAGTGACCATAATTGTGAAAATACACCTAATTTTTCTTTCTTCGAAAGATTTGTCATGACATTAGAGCTTATTATATTTCCTGACTTCCCTGTGATACCCCATAATTCTACTTCCTTTCCTTATAGAAAAAATTTCAAGTAAAGTTCTTGAAAATTAAAAGCTACTTTCCCCAAATATTGTAACCATTGTACTCTTATTACAACATCAACACCTCCCTTTGTAATGGAAAGCATTGGACTATTCAATACACATTCCTCGATGGTTAGATTGATATTATGATATTTTCTAGAGAAATTTATAGCTCCTCCATTTGCAACCATCACTTGACACTCTGGTATTGGGTATAGGAAGTAATTCAATTCCTTGGCTACCTTATAATGAATAAAATTATGGGTACTACCAGAATCAATCAACACTATTACATTTTTGTTCTTGATATCTCCTTTTATCTTAAGAGTTTGAGGAGTGGTAATTCCTTCCAATGCATTACAAGATATGGTCAAACTCATTTCTTCTTTCTCTTCATGAGTCATAAGAAATACTTCCGAGGGCTTAATGGGTGTTGAATTATTTTTAG
Organism: Pinus albicaulis; assembly: GCA_034641835.2. NCBI lineage: Eukaryota > Viridiplantae > Streptophyta > Pinopsida > Pinales > Pinaceae > Pinus > Pinus albicaulis. The sequence continues at coordinate 903,596,463 of CM076573.1, read as the reverse complement.
GGGCCATTTTAGAACCCAATACTGATATCTATGCTTCAATATGTAGAAATTTGAATAACTGATATATTATTCACCGAGATTCTCCTAATCACACACTATTTGACTTCATGCACAATACAGAATCTCTTCTACCATTGATCATCCCATGTGGAAATAAAATCAATTGCATGCACACATTAAAGCCATAAAAATTCACACATATGAAAACAGTATGTAATGGGAAAGCTTAAAGTTGAAAACCAAAACTATCTGTATATTATATATGTCATAGATATCATGTAACAATCATCATACAAAGCTCCTCACAAGCTCTCAATATAATCTCCACTTGCTACACACTAATCATGCCCGATCTTGCAAATTCTATGCATCGATCTTTGCCAGCCTTTAGCCTGCCTCTACTGCGCAATCCCTGCTGAAGAATGCCTCTTGATGAGAATGAATTACCCCAGCCTTGCTCACACAGTATTTATAGGCATCTATACTGAGTTTTGGATGCAAACCATGCATCACTTATAGTCACAACTGATAGTCACACTTGCCCTTTCACTCATCTCTGCACTGGTCTCCAATGAAACTGTCCATGCACTGAAGTAAACTAATGTATTCTTTAGTTGATTAATGAGTTTATAATTAGTGAATTAATTAATAATTAATTCACACCACTCTCACTAATTGTATCAATTAGTTAGACTAGATACAAGTAGCTCAACTATGTCTAGATTAGTTAAACTGAACACAACTCTATTAACTTCCTCAATCAACTCCACCAAACTCTCTCACATGAGTTCTAACTGAAGTCTCCATGCAATAGCTCCACTTAACCCTTAGGAATAGCATAATTCCTTCTGTCAGCTTCTGTGCCACATCTGTGCACTTAACTGAAGTGCTCCAAGAGAATAAGATAATGTTTAGAGTCCAAATATTATTAAGAGCTAATAATATTCGACATATCTATTTTTAGACTAGCAATCTAAAAATAGATTCTGCCCAATATGTCTAAAAATAGAAATCCATCTATTTTTCCAACTTGACCAACCATCCACAAATAACATCCCGCAACTTATAGAACATGAACCATATGTCTAAAAATAGACATAGTCTAAAAATAGACTTTGCAACAAAAATCACCTATGTGGCCCCCACCTAGTTTTGGTGATCACTTTCCAATTAGGATCAGGAAAGATGTTTCAGGATGCCTCCTTCATTGTTTCTTGTTGCAATCTTCAACACTCCCTCTCAACAAGAAAGGACTGTTTTTGCATGTGACATGGAACTCCATGCATTCGCCCTGCAACCTTCACAAGCGCCATGCAACTCCATGCATCTGCTCTGCAACTCCTCTGAAACTGAATAGGCTCCAAACAAATCAATTAGTCTGATGCATCTAACATCAAAGTATTCGACTTCTACTGGGCCCAACTGCACATGTCATCAGGAACCACTGCGTTGTTGAACTCTTGCACCCATGCACTCAGCACTTGCTGTCAACTCTGATTCGCGCTCCAGTATCCAACAATGTCACTTTGATCTGCCTGCATCAATCCAACTGATCATGCTACCGCTGCACTTTGGGCACCTCGTAGCCAGGTTCAACTCATGAGATCCACACCATCTCATGAATCCTGCCCAGAAATCTCCTCTTGGGATTAATCATGCATGTCGCCCCACCTCTCACCTAGTGGTATAGCTGCATGCACTCCCTCTGCCCATCTGGCACGAAATTTCTCTGCATGAGTGGTTTCTTCCACTCCATGATCCTCATCTTGTGGCTGATCCAAATCCCAAGGTTCACTCTTACCTGCATGCAAAACTTGCTCCCTCTCAAGCATCAATTGCATGTCTTTCTCGCACTTCCCAACAATAGGAAGCTCCGTAGACATCCCATCTACTTCAAGTCTGTAGAGATTCTTTGCTCGAATCCCAACCTTCTTGACTTGTCCTTCCTCATCCACACTAAATCCTACACTCTGAATCTCATCCCTGCAGTGGACAAACTTTTTCAAGTATACCGGAATAGTGTCATTCTTCTCCATTTTTATTTTCCTGAGTTTATCCTTGAGCGCCAACTTCCTCTGGTCGCTCTTGCTTTGGAACAAATCTGTCAAAGCTTTCCACATCAAGAATGGAGAAGCTTTACCATGAAGTCTGAACACTATTTGATCCTTCACACCTTCCAACAGAATCCTTCGATACCTTGCTACCTTCTTTTGCCATGCGTCAAGTACGGTAGCATCGCTAGAACCCGGTTTAGGAATTTCTGCATCTATGAACTCCTTCAAGCCATTGTCATCCAGCACCACCTCCATCTTGTCCTTCCATGCAATATAATTCAAGCTTCCCTCAAGGGCATACTCCAATCGCAATCCGTTGAAAGACATCTCAACTTTGACACCAAGAAATCACTATAGCAATTTTGAATTCCACCAGCACAAAACTCAACTGCTTCAATGCTTTGCAATTGCTCAAATGATCAATATCGCTCTGATACCATGTAGAAATTTGAATAATTGATATATTCATCACCGATATTCTCCTGATCAAACACTATTTGACTTCATTCACAATACATAATCTCTTCTACCATTGATCATCACATGCGGAAATAAAATCAATTGCATGCACACATTAAAACCATAAAAATTCACACATATGAACACAATATGTAATGGGAAAGCTTAAAGCTGAAAACCCCAACTATATGTATATTATATATGTCATAGAGATCATGTAACAATCATCATACAAATATCCTCACAAGCTCTCAGTATAATCTCGACTTGCTACACACTAATCAGGCCCGATCTTGCAAATCCCATGCACTGATCTTTGCCATCCTTTAGCCTACCTCTACTGCGCAATCCCTGCTGAAGAATGCCTCTTGATGAGAATGAATTACCCCAGCCTTTCTCATGCAGTATTTATAGGCATCTCTACTGAGTGTTGGATGCAAACCGTGCATCACTTATAGTCACAACTAATAGTCACACTTGCCCTTTCACCTATCTCTGCACTGGTCTCCACTGAAACTGTCCATGCACTGAAGTTAACTGATGTATTCTTTAGTTGATTAATGAGTTTATAATTAGTGAACTAATTAATAATTAATTCACACCACTCTCACTAATTGTATCAATTAGTTAAACTAGATACAAATAGCTCAACTATGTTTAGATTAGTTAAACTGAACACAACTTCATTAACTTCCTCAATCAACTCCACCAAACTCTGTCACATGAGTTCTAACTGAAGTATCCATGCAATAGCTCCACATAACCCTCAGGAATAGCGTAATTCATTTTGTCAGCTCCTGTGCCACATCTGTGCACTTAACTGAAGTGCTCCAAGAGAATAAGATAATGTTTAGAGTCCAAATATTATTAAGAGCTAATAATATTCAACATATCTATTTTTAGACTGGCAATCTAAAAATAGATTCCGCTCAATATGTCTAAAAGTAGAAATCCATCTATTTTTCCAACTTGACCAACCATCCACAAATAGCATCCCGCAACTTATAGAACATAATCCATATGTCTAAAAATAGACATAGTCTAAAAATAGACTTTGTGACAAAAATCACCTGTGTGGCCCCCACCTAGTTTTGGTGTTCACTTTCCAACTAGGATCAGGAAAGATGTTTCAGGATGCCTCCTTCACTATTTCTTGTTGCAATCTTCAACACAATATGCCCTCGAAATCACTTCAAATTGATTTTTCAAAGAAGACTTATGCAATTTGAAAAAAAAATACACACCTTTTTCTTTCTTTTGATGAGCTCGATATTGAAACTGATGTATCTCTGTAATTTTGGATCCCCAAGATTTTATCTTTGGTCCTTTAGTAGCCCTTTGGATCTTCTTTCCAATGCCATAGGTCTGACCTGATTTGGGTTCTTCAGAACAAATTTATGCTCAATATCTTGCATGGACCTAATTATGGATTGGTTCAGTAGAGAGAACGTGTATGGCGTGACACATGTCACTGTTTCCTCCTTTGGCTTTGAAATGGATACACAGGAAACTACAATTTGTGTAATTTTGGCCACTTTTTATAGAATTTAAATCCGATGCTCAGAGAGAGAGTTATGACGATTTTCCCAAGGTCACTCTTGTTTAGTCAATTTAATGTCTTAAATTTCCTACATAAATTATCAACTGAGGTTTCTAAACTGATGAAGTGTGGTGCACTGTATGTGCTTAGTTAACCTTTTTTCCTACTTCATTGTATTTTTTTTTTTTTTTGGGGTTTTGTTTTTTATGTTTAATAATGTTAATCTAAAAACTATGAAAGGAATTAAATGAATATAATAAATTTTAAGAAGGAAGAAAAGGTAGTGTTCCTAAGTTAAACTAATTAACATAAAAATAAATCAAAGATTGTTTGTTGAAGATTGCAACAAGAAACAGTGAAGGGAGCATACTGAAACATCATTCCTGATCCTAATTGGAAAATGATCACCCTAACTAGGTGGGGCCCACACAGGTGATTTTTGGCGCAAAGTCTATTTTTAGACACATCGATCATATTCTATGAGTTGTAGGATGATATTTGTGGATGTTTGGTCAAGTTGGAAAAATAGATGGATTTCTATTTTTATACATATTGGGCAGAATCTATTTTTAGATTGCTAGTCTAAAAATAGATATGTCAAATATTATTAGCTCTTAATAATATTTGGACTCTAAACATTAACTTATTCTCTTGGAGCACTTCAGTTAAGTGCACATATGTGGCATAGGAGATGATAGAAGGAATTACACTATTCCTGAGGGTTTAGTGGAGCTATTGCATGGAGGAATTCAGTTAGAACTCATGTGACAGAGTTTGGTGGAGTTGTAGAAGTAGTTGGTGGAGTTGTGTTTAGTTTAACTCAGTTAGACATAGTTGAGCTAGTTGTATCTAGTTTAACTGAATGATACACTAGTGAGAGTGGTGTGAATTAATTATTAATTAATTCACTAAATATTAAATCATTAATCAACTGAACAATATATTAGTTAACTACAGTGCATGGACAGTTTTAGTGGAGACCAGTGGAGAGGTAGGTGAAAGATCAAGTGTGACTATCAGTTGTGACTATAGTGTTGCATTTTTTGCACCACAAATTTAGTGGAGATGCCTTTAAGGATTGCGTGAGCAAGGCTGGAGAAATTCAAGTTCATCCAGAGCCATTCTTCAGCAGGGATTGCACAGTAGAGGCAGGCTAAAGGCTGGCAAAGATCGGTGCATGGATTTGCAAGATTGGGCCTGATTATTGTGTAGCGATTGGAATTTACTGAGAGCTTGTGATAAGCTTTGTATGAGGATTGTTACATGATCTCTATGATATATATTATATACAGATATTTGGGGTTTTTAGCTTCGCGCTTTCCCGTTAAAACACTGTGTTAATGTGTGTGAATTTTTATGGTTTCATGTGTGCTTTGCAATTGATGATCAATGGTGGAATATATTCTGTATTGTGCATGAAGTCAAATAGTGTGTGATTAGGAGAATCTTGGACATATGCATGTGTAGTGCATATAATTTCTAAATGGTATCAGAGCGTTGATCATTGGAGAAATTGCAATTATTGAAACAATTGAGTTTTGTGCTGGTGGAATTCGAAATTGCTGCAGTGTTTTCTTGGTGTCGAAGTTGAGCATTCATTGAAATGTCTTTCAACGGATTGCGATTGGAGTATTCCCTTGAGGGTAGCTCGAATTATATTGCATGGAAGGACAGGATGGAGGTGATGCTGGAGGATAATGGGTTGAAGGAGTTTATAGATGTTGATATTCCTAAACCGGGTTCTAGCGATGTAGCCGCACTTGACGCATGGAAAAATAAGGTAGCAAGGTGTCAAAGGATTATGTTGGAAGGTGTGAAGGATCACATTGTGTCCAGCCTTCATGGTAAAGCCACTCCATTCTTGATGTGGAAGGCTTTGATAGAATTTTTCCAAAGCAGAAGTGACCAGAGGAAGTTGGCGCTTAAAGACAAGCTCAGGAAAATAAAAATGGAGAAGAATGACACTATTCTGGTAGACTTGATAAAGTTTGTCCACTGCAGGGATGAGCTTGGGAGTGTAGGAGTTAGTGTGGATGAAGAAGACTTTGTGAGCTTGGCTCTCCTTGGGCTTCCGAAGAGTTGGCATAGCTACGAGGACTCTGTCAATGGTCGGGAGAAACTGCCAGGATGGGAGCGACTTTGGTCGGATCTTGTACAGGAGGAGATATGCAGAGTACCAGGGATGGCTCTTCATCAAAGAATGATGATGAAGAGGATTTCACTTTGGCTGCCAAAGCAAGGAAAGGGAAGGGGAAGAAAAATCCTTCTCAATCTGGTGCGAATGGCAAAGAGCGACATGTCCAAAGTGAAGTGTTTTCACTATCACGAACATGGGCATTATGCCATAAATTGTCCATAGAAGAAGAAGAAAAAGTAGGCTACTGGAGCTGTAGCTGGTGAGGCTCTTGCCTCGCAATTTGAGCTGGACTTCTCATTGATCGCATGCATGGTGTCTTGTGCATTGGGATCGGGGTGGTACTTTGATAGTGGTGCTTCCTTTCACATGACGAGAGATGTGAACCTTTTCAGTGACTTGGTGGAGAATCTCCAGTTGCATGTTGAGTTGGGCGACAATGGATGATACAATGCAACTGGCATTGGTACCATTACCTTTTAGAGGGAGTAAGGTAAACTCATTCTTTTACAAGATGTAGTGCATGTTCCAGGTTTAAAGAAGAATTTAATCTCAGTTGCAATGTTAGAGGATAAAGGGTATGATGCTGTCTTTAGTGAAGGAAAAGTTTTCCTTTGTTACAAAGCAACAGGACAAGTCAAGAAGGTTGGGATTCGAGCTAAGAATCTCTACAGACTTGAAGTAGATTGGATTTCTACGGAGCTTCCTACTATTGGGAAGTGCAAGAAAGACATGCAATTGAAGTCTGAGAGGGAGCAGGATTTACATGCAGGTAAGAGTGAACCTCGGGATGTGGAGCATCCACAAGATGAGGATCATGGAGTGGGAGCAACCACTCATGCAGAGAAATTTCGTGCCAGATGGGCAGAGGGAGTGCATGCAGTTATACCACCAGGTGAGAAGTGGGGCAACATGCATGAGTAATCCCATTAGGAGATTTCTGGGCAGGATTCATGGAGATGGTGTGGATCTCATGAATTGAACCTGGCTACGAGGTGCCCATAGAGCAGTAGTAGCATGATCATTTGGATTGATGCAGGCAGATCAAAGTGACAGTGTCGGATACTGGAGCACAGTTCAAAGTTGACAGCAAGTGTAGAGTGCATGGGTGCAGAGTTTAACAACACAGTGGTTCCCGAAGACATGTGCAGTAGCTAAGCAGAAGTCGAAGACTTTGATGATAGATGCATTAGACTGATTGAGTTGTTTGGAGCTATTCAATTTCGGAAGTGTTGCATTAGAGTTGCAGAGCAGATGCATGGAGTTGCAGGGCGCTTGCAAAGGTTGTAGGGCGAATGCATGGAGTTGCATGTCGCCTGCAAAGACAGTCATTTCTTGTTGAGAGGGAGTGTTGAAGATTGCAACAAGAAACAGTGAAGGAGGCATCCTGAAACATCATTCCTGACCCTAGTTGGAAAATGATCACCTAAACTAGGTGGGGCCCACACAGGTGATTTTTGGTGCAAAGTCTATTTTTAGACATGTCGATCATATTCTATGAGTTGCAGGATGCTATTTGTGGATGTTTGGTCAAGTTGGAAAAATAGATGGATTTCTATTTTTAGACATATTGGGCGGAATCTATTTTTAGATTTCCAGTCTAAAAATAGACATGTTAAATATTATTAGCTCTTAATAATATTTGGACTCTAAACATTAACTTATTCTATTGGAGCACTTCAGTTAAGTGCACAGATGTGGCACAAGAGCTGACAAAAGGAATTACGTTATTCCTGAGGGTTTAGTGGAGCTATTGCATTGAGGACTTCAGTTATAACTCATGTAATAGAGTTTGGTGGAGTTGTAGAAGTAGTTGGTGGAGTTGTGTTTAGTTTAACTCAGTTAGACACAATTGAGCTAGTTGTATCTAGTCTAACTGAATGATACACTAGTGAGAGTGGTGTGAATTAATTATTAATTAATTCATTAAATATTAACTCATTAATCAACTGAAGAATACTTTAGTTAACTACAATGCATGGACAGTTTCAGTGGAGACCAGTGGAGAGGTAGGTGAAAGAGCAAGTGTAACTATCAGTTGTGACTATAGTGTTGCATTGTTTTCACCAAAAAATTAGTGGAGATGAATTTAAGGATTGTGTGAGCAAGGCTGGAGAAATTCGAGTTCATCCAGAGCCATTCTTCAGTAGGGATTGCACAGTAGAGGCAGGCTAAAGGCTGGCAAAGATCGGTGCATGGATTTGCAAGATCAGGCCTGATTAGTGTGTAGCGATTGGATTGTACTGAGAGCTTGTGATAAGATTTGTATGAGGATTGCTACACGATCTCTATGACATATATTATATACAGATAGTTGGGGTTTTTAGCTTCAGGCTTTCCCGTTAAAACACTGTGTTAATGTGTGTGAATTTTTATGGTTTCATGTGTGCTTTGCAATCGTGTTAATTTCTGCATGTGATGATCAATGGTGGAATAGATTCTGTATTGTGCATGAAGTCAAATAGTGTGTGATCAGGAGAATCTTGGACATATGCATGCGTAGTGCATATAATTTCTACATTGTTGGCTAGTTAGAATCTAATCTGAAAAACAAAGCATCTATCTTAATGATTTCTACCTTAACATTAGTTCTATTCCATGGATGAATTTTATATCTAAGATTGAAATTGTAGTGTTATTTTAAGTGAAAGCAGAAAAATATAACAAATAATGTATATTTAGTTACTCCAACATTCAATGTGAAGTGTCACATTCTTGAGATGATGTGTAAGCAACTAACTACACCTTTAACTTCTAATGTTCTAGAAAAGCAAGTAAAGTGTGCAAAGGAAAAAAAATACTGTATATTTAGTTACTCTAGCATTCAATTATGAAGTGTAACTTTCTTGAGATGATGTTAAGTAACCAATTATACCTAATGATCTAGAAAAGCAAGTAAAGTGTTCAAAGGAAAACTCAGTAATTGCATGAATTAAATATTCAATCATTCAGTCTAGAAATATGATAAAATCAACGTCTTGGAATGACCCTTAGGAACATCAGTGATGCAATTAAATGAGGATCTAAAGAAAATGTAAAAAGCATGCAAATTTAACTAATGTATGTTTTGATTTACTTCAACATTCAATATGAAGTATTAACCTCTTGAGATGCTATGTAAGAAATCAACTATACCTTAGTTTCTAAGTTCCTAAAAAAAGTAAAATGTGCAGAAGAAAGTCTCAATAAATGTATGAATTAGGCATTCAATCATTTAGTTTAATCATCTTGAAATGACCTTTAAGAACATCCATTGATACAATTAATTGATATTTCTAATCTAGGAAAGAAAATGACAAAACAGTAAAAGAAACTATGTAACTGTGAATTCTTATTGCTTCAAACTTAGATCAATTTGAAAATAGAAATATCTATCCTCATGAAATGTTTCAGAAGAACAATGATTACACAATTATGATTTAATTTTATGCTAATGATCAAAAACTGAAATGTAAAATTAATCTACTTCAGAAAACGGAATTGACAAAAACAAAGTAGGGAAATTAAACTATAAAAAAATGAATGAAAAACCTCCTCCAGTGCAGAGGCCCTCTGCAACTGATTCAGTTGAAATACTAGCTAGTTAAAGACGCACTTAAGCAATCATTGGCATGAACATGATCCTTTTATTATAACAGAGTGAAGTCTTAAAACAATACAACATTTCAACAAAAGCTTAACTTAATTATTCTCGATTCTGTACAACCGGTATTTAAAGAAAATAAACATAACTGTCTCTAAGCTAATTCTGCTACAGGTGGCTAATCTGACTTATAGAATTACAATTTGATTTTTTAGCTCTTGATTTTCTACAATAGAGAAAATCAAGAGTCCTTTTTCTCTTGGCTAACGTTCTTTGACCACGCCTTTGACCACGATCTCAGGCCTTCTTTTCTATCGATTTAGATTGAGTAAATATGACAAAGTCCATGTGGAGATGATTCTGGAAATTCCCATGTGGCTCATTTCTCCATTCAAACCGTGGAACCTGTCAGACCATGAAACTAGCTATGGAACCCATGATTAGCTGCAGAATAGGCTGTGTTCTGTAGCCAAATTACAAAAATCCATTCGAATAGCAAGAACATCAGAATATAACATGGAAATAATTGAAATGCATTCCTTGAGAAAAAACATGACATTTATCTTTGATTGGAGTGTGAAAAAATAAGGGAAAAAGGTGAGAAAGGATGTCAGAGAGAGGATAATTTTGAGGTTCAACGTACCCCCACTGCGAAGTCATTGCATGTCCTCATGCAATTTACCAAAAATGTGAATTATTCTCTCCTATTGCATTTGTTCAGAAACTTATGCTAACACATCCAATTTCCTTTTTTTACTTTTCTTTGAAGTGATTTCCATCCTGGGTTTTCTCATAAGGAGCTTGTATTTGAGATTAATGACTGCCTTGTTTAGTGACTTGTTCTTTCTTTTCAACTTCCTGTTCTTTTTGTACCACAGTCCTAAATGAAAAATGGTATTGTTACTAATTACTTTTTCCAACTTGTTCTGCTGCTTCAAGGCCTCATTCTCCTATTTAATATGTCTATTCAATATCTTTAGTTCATAAATTTCTTGTTGAGAGTTTCAAATAGAGGTTCTTGTGGATTGATAGGATTCACTGTTGCACTTATCTTCTCCAATTATTCTATGTAATCATATATTTCTTATTGTGCTGGGTCTATGCCTGGAGATTTTATGTTGGGGCTACCTTCAAAATTATGAATAGGATAATTTTGAGGACTGTGTGGAGGAGAAATATTGATAGGAGATGGTATTGTAGTTTCTTCATCTAAACTTACAAAATATGTCTCTTTTGGTAGTGTTTTCTTCATCGAACCTTGAAGTTCGGAACTCCTTCTCAGCTGTAGAGGATTTTCATTTTCCTCATTTGTATCCTTTCCCCTCTTTCTTATCTTACCTCCTATCTTAACTTTATTTTTATTTTTGTTCTCTATCAACTCTTCAGAGATGAGCTTTTCATCATTTTTCTGCAATGGAGATGTAGGTCTATCGTCAATGTTTGTATCAGTCTTCTTCCTTCTGCTCTTTCTAACATTGTCTTCTTTAGTTTGTTTTGGTACTTCTTGAAAATGGTTTCTGATAAGAAAATTATCCCAGGAATCTCTTATGCTTTTTAAATGAAACTCAACAAGTATTTTTACCAACCCATGATGGTGCATGGTGTTATCTATAAACTGTATTCTCTTTTGCACATTTGTAGACATTATTTTTGAGCTATTCAGTAGAAATAAGGGAAGATTTATTTCACCATTCTCTAAGAAATTCATCTGTAACTGAATATGATATACATACATGCAACTAGACCTTCCTTCACAGGTGATAAATTTCTATAAAACCAAGAGCATGTTCCTTCATTTATTTTTAAGGGCTGATCTGGGAATACCTTTTCTGAAAACAAAGACATCCATACCTGGATTTTTTGAGGATAACTTTCCATGATTCATTGTGAAACTCCTTATTTTTGAACCACCTTTCTCCAACCCTTGGAAGTTTTGTGGCTTCGGCCATGAATGTCTCAATAACTGTGAACTTGATGTCTCCAATTTCCACTTATGTTCCATCAAAAGACCGAGCAAAATATTTTGTAATCTCTTTGTGAAAACCATCAAATTTCTCTATGAATTTGAATCATCCATCTTTTTGCAACATTTCCTTGATCTGCGTATATCCTTCCATATATTTTTTTCCCACCAGTTCTGATCTGACTATTAGTCCCATGCCTTCTATTATGAAGAGTTCTCAACCTTTAGAATTATCCCTCTCTGTTTATGAAATGAATTGGGTTACAGATTTAATGAAAGGAATTGAGGGTATGTAGTAATAAATAGGTGATATGGATTGGGGTTTTGAAGAAACATAGATGGATATGTCACGTCAATGGGTCATGACCGTTAATCATCAATGAGGGAGTCAATTGCAGACCGTTATGAAACATAATGCGGAGGATGTGGCTGATCTGTGGTATGATGGAAATCGTAATCAAATCAAATGATGATCTGTCAAGTGAGCATATGACCATCCATATTATACATGCTAATGTTTTAACCTTGCTATTAAAACAATTTTTTGCAAATTTACCTTTAGAACTAACCTTTTCGTTGTTGTTTCTTTGGTGTTGATTCTTCAGGTACCTTTTAGCATGTTGGTATTCAAAATGTAGTCCTTCAATTTCCTGTATTCATAATTTGTTTGTAGGTTGTACAAATGTGTCAGAGCTGTTGAATGAAATGTAATGTGGCTGCAAAATAGAATCAGCTGTAGAATGGAATCAGCTGCAGAATGTAGTCAGCTACAGAATGTGATCAGCTGCAGAATGTGATTTGTAAAAAAAATGAAGTATAGCTGTGGAATGGAATGTAAGTGGGATATGATTGTGGAATGAAAGTGGAATATGACTGTGAAGTGGAATGAAAGTGGAATATGACTATGGAATGGAATGAAACTATAAAATGGAATGAGTTTGCATATTATGAGCTGCAAAGATAGAATATGATTGTAGTTTTGTGTACTAATTATTTGCAGAAAAGAAATGGAAAATATAGGATGTCAGAAATCTCTAATTTTCAGCCTGTATTCTCTGTATAAGTATGCCAATCATTGATTGGTATTCATACTTATACACTTTATCTATTTTTATTTTTTATTATTTATTATATATCTATATATATAGGTAAAATAAAAGCTAAGTTAGTGAAGAAGAAGAATTCTTCTTCACTAACTTCATATCAGTGTTATCTTGGAAAATCTTGATAAACTCTTCTCTTGGATTGGCTTATGATATACTTTCAACCGATGACCATTCACAAGAAGAGGTACCCTTTCTTCATCAATTTTCCTTATCTTCACTACTCCATTATCAAAGAATTTTTCAATCTCATATGGCCTAAGCCAATGAGTCTGAAACTTTCCTTGAAAATAATTGAATTTTGAATCGAACAAAAGTGTCCAATCCCCTGCTTGAAACTTCTTCTCCTTGATATATTTATCATGTCATTTAGCCCTTTTCTGCTAGAATATATTGGTTCTTTGAACTGCACCTTGCCTGATTTCATCAAGCTCATTGAGTTGCTCCAATCTATGTTTTTGTGCTTCTGATAAATCAAGTCCCAATTGGACTGCCATCTTGAAGGTTCGAATCTGAAACTCTATAGGGAACAGGACTTGTTTTCCATAAACAAGTTCATAGGGAGTATGTCTTGTTGTATTCCTCCATGTAGTTCTATAGGCCCATAAGGCTTCAGGAATCCTTTCTGCCCAATCTCTTCTGTGTATATGTACATTCTTAGTGAGAATTCCTTCAATCACCTTATTGGTAGATTCTACTTGACCATTTGCTTGTGGATGATAAGGAGTAGAATTTTTGTGCTTGATCTTATAATCTTCCATGACCCTTTTCACCAACTTGGATGTAAAATGAGATCCCTGTTTACAATTTCTCTTGGGACACCAAAATGAGTGATGATATCTTCAAAAATAAAATTAACTACAGAACGTTCATTAGCAAAAGGTAATGCTTTAGCCTCTACCCCTTTAGTGACATAATCAGTACATACCAAAATATACTTCTTTTGTTTAGATGGTGGATTGATTGGTCCAACAAAATCCAAGGCCAATTTTTCAAAAGGTTCAATGAGTACCTGAGGTTGTAATGACATTTCATCTGAAGGACCAGGTTTCCGCACCCTTTGGTAGTTGTCACACCTTTTTACATATTCTTTGGCATCTCTAAAGATGGATGGCCAATAATATCCTAAACGAAGGATTTTATAGGATGTCCTCTTGTCATAAAAGTGTCAATCACAAGGTTCATCATGACATGCCTTAAGAATTTCAGGCATTTCATCTTCTCGAACAAATCTTCTGATAATGAGATCTGGACCTGTTTTAAACAATTAATTAGTAATCCATGAGTATCTTGCACTTATTTGAATGATTTTTCTTTTCTCCCTAGGAAACAAATGTGAAGGTAATTTTCCTGTGACTAAGTAATTAACAATATTTTCAAACCAGGGAGTTTGAGTAGTTATTGAAAAAATATATTCATCAGGAAATTTATCTTCAACTGGAGTGTCATCTTTGATATTTTGAATTATAGACAAGAAATCAGTAACTGTTTTTTGTTTTCTAGGTCGGTCTAGAACGATGATGTTGAATTCTTGTAGGAGTAATAACCATCTTGTAACTCTGCCATTAGTAATAGATTTATTCATAAAGTATTTGATTGCAGAGTGATCTATATGAACAAAGGTTTCATAGCCTGTAATATATTGTCTGAATTTGTTGATAACATGAACAACAGCTAAGAATTCCTTTTCAGTTACAGTGTAATTTAAATCTGTGAGAGTAAAATTCCTTCTTGTATAATAGATGGCATAGGGATCAAATATTTTTGTCCTAATACAACTCCCAGGGCTATATCTGAAGCATCTGCTGAAATGTGAAAAGTTAGTTTCCAATTTGAACCTCTTAAGATGGGTGCTTCAGAAATTTTTGCTTTTAAAGTTTCAAATGTCAATTGGCAATCAGGATTCCAAATGAATTCACAATATTTGGTAAGTAACTTGAAGAGTGGAGATGTTATTTTAGTGAAATTTTCTATACGAATCCTAGAAAACTTCTAACATCCTTTTGACAACTTGGAATTTATAGTTTGGAGATGACTTCAACTTTAGATTTATCAACTTTAATTCCATCTCCTGAAACGTGATGTCCTAAAACAATCCCTTCTATAAACATCATAAAACAATTTTCATGGCTTAGTGAAAGGTATTCTTCCTTACATATTTTAAGAACCTTTTTCCAAATTTTCTAAAGCTTCTTCAAATGAATTCCCATAAACTGTAAAGTCATCCATGTACACCTCTACACAATCATGTATTAGATCAGAAAAAATTCTTAGTACTTCCCTTTGGAATGTTGCAGGTGCATTGCACAATCCAAAAGGAAGTACTCAGTAGGCATAAGTCCCCCATGGACAAGTGAATATGGTTTTATCTTGGTCTTCAAGTGCTACCTGAATTTGATTGTAACCATTTAAAACCATCCAAGAATGAGAAATATTTCTTACCTGCTAATGTTTCCAATACTTGATCTATAAAGGGTAAAGGAAAATATCTTTTAGGGTAGCTTTATTCAATTCTCAATAATCAATGCATATCCTCCATTTACCATTATTTTTGGGCACAATCACTAAAGGGGAAACCCACTGACTGTCTGAAATTGGGTAAATGAAGTTCACAATCAACAATTTTTGCAACTCTTCTTTCATAATTTCCCTAAGATCTGGATTCATCCTTCTTTGAGGTTGTCTGATAGGTTTACAATTTTCCTCAATATAGATGTGATGTATACAAGTCTTAGGACTAATTCCTTTCATGTCAGTGTGTTCCCATGCATATGCAGAAGAATGTTGATGTAATTTTTTTATTAACTTTTCGTGTTGTAATCTCTCCAAGTTATTGTTTATTTTAAAAAATTTCCCTGGAAAGATTTCAACTATATAGCTACCAAATTCTTCCATAGAATAAAGAGACATCTGCCTAGATGACAAATATTCAATATTGGATTTTTCTTGAAATTGATCATGTTCATATTTTGGGGATGATTCAAAATTTTCCATTGAGTTTAAGATTTGACTATCTTCACTAATGGTTGAAATAGTAAAGAGAGGTTGTATATCATTGTCATCATCAATCCATTCTTTGTTATCTAACTCTGTGATTGTTCTTGCTGGAGGATATAGAGTGAATTTCTTTGTTGAGTTACCATCAGAGATATACATGTCACCAAATCTACACCTAATAAAAGCATCAACTATAGCCAACCAAGGTATTCCTAATATAAGTGGATGTCCTCCTAGATTTTTCTTAGGAGTTAAGATCATAAAATCAACAGGATACTCCCAAGAGTCTAAGGATACTAAAATATCTTCTAACACACCATCTGGATTGATTACATATCTATCTGCTAATTGCAGTAATGTAGGTGTATACAGAAGATTAGGAAGTTTGAGTTGTTCCATGGTTTGTTTGCTCATGATGTTTATTGCTACTCCTAAATCAATCAATGTATTTGGAATTTCAACTCCATTGATATGTGTTTTTACAACTGGACTTCCTGGATCTAAATATTTATGTATGGAAATTTTTCCCATCATTATGTCTACAATTTTTCCTACAAGCTAAATTCTTTTTATTTCTTTTGTTTTTCTTCGTGGTTTCTTCATGCTCAACTCTTTTATTGTTTCGACTAGAATTGGAATCTCTTTAATGGCATGTAACAAAGGAATTTTGATACAAACATTTTTTAATTCATCTATAAAATCATAATTGGAAACATAATATGATTTTCTACCCCTTTATCAACTTGTAATCTCTCAGGAAAAGGAGGTGTAGAAGTAATTACTGATGGTTTCTCTATGATAGGAGTTGAGTTTATTGGTTCTTTTTGTCTTTCATTTTCAAAATTGTGGTTTTGAAGAGATTATCCTTCCTCAAAAAATTTATTTGGCTGTAGAGAATCTTCCTCAAAATTATCTTGTTCTTGAATAACTATAGAAGACTTTTTCTTTTCTAATATCCTACCAGATCTAAGTTGGAAATCATTGAGATCTAGAGGAGTAATCATGTAGGTTGGAAATTGTTGTCCTTCTATCATGTAGGTATTTTGAGGATTTTTATTATTGAGGTTTGGTAATGGTTGAGAAATTAGTTGATTTGGTCTCTGTGGAAATGGTAGTGAAAGTTGTGGATTTTGGTTTTGGAGTTGGGGTTGTTGATTTTGTTGAGGAATATTTTGGGGAGGATAGTTTGGATATGATGGAGGATATTGGTAGTATTGTGAGAATCTTCCATAGGGATTTTTCATTCCTTGTGCCCAAGATTGAGATTGAGGCCAAGGTTGCTGCCAAGAATTCCAATTATTTGGTGGGGGCTGAGTATACATTTGATTGTTAAAGCCTTGAGTTTGTGGCCCCTGCCATGGTCTTCTAGAGACGAAGCAAAGAGATTCTATTGGATTTGAAGTTGTTTCTTCTTGAAAAACAACCTTAAGGCCTGGAATTGAAGGATAACTCTTAGTCTCATTATTTTCTGAACAAATCATACAGGTCTCTATGAATTTTGCATCAAGAGGGCATTCTCTTAAAGCATGCTGTGTTCTACATTTAGAACAGAAAATAGCTAAAGCATTAGTCTCAAATTTCTGCTTGTTTTGTAATTTAAGGGTGTCTATTTGTTCACTAAGACTCCCTAAAGTATCTGTTTTAAATTCATCAAGCATGTTTCCAATTTCTTCCCTACTTAGTGTTCCAGTTGCGGATTTATTTAACCTAGTAAGAGAAGGATCTCTTGTATTTTTCCCAGTTTTTTATTTTCCCCTTAAGAGATGAATACATAATTCACCAATGTCAGATAATGGAAGTTGAGAGATATCCCCCTTCCCCATCATGTTGAGAATGTCTACCCATTCATCTCTAATGGCTTTTAATAAAAGAGATTTTAAAGTATCTTGATCTAAATTATCCATTTTTGCTCTTTTTATGTTATAATTGGATCTTTCAATTAAATCCTCCAAATTCTCACCCTATTTTTATATCATTTTAAATACTTCATCCTTATGATTGATGGGTATGTAATAATCCAAATATCTCTCTAAAAATTCTCTCTTTATGTCATTCCATGTTCTGATAGACTGAGTGATTAAACTCATGAACCATTTTAAAGCTACTCCTTTCAATTTTGAAGGAAACAATTTAAGATTTTGAGAGTCTTGTTAATAATCGTAAGTTCTGCATAAGAATTCAAATTTAAACAAAAAGGTTTCGGGGTCTTCACTCTTTAATCCATGAAAATTTGGAAGGACAAAAGGTGAAATATTTTTCATTCTGCCATTTGTCTCTCCATCAACTATAGGGAATCCAAAGGAACTACCAATTTCCCTATTTCTTCTGCCTCCTTCTACATTTCCTCTACCTTTTCCTCTACCTCATCCATTTAGTACTTCTCATTCTCCTTCTCCTCCTCCTCCTCTTCTTGCCATTATAGATCCTTCAGAGCTAATATAAGATTCAACCTGCAAGGTTAACTGCTCTTCTTCTGGTTCTTCTATCAATGGTATGTTGAAGAAAGGTTCTTCCTCTTCCTCTCCGCTAGGAATTTCTAACTCTTCAGCGAAAATATGTTCCCCTATTGAGGTGAAAAATTTTACTCCTTCTGTGGGAGATCTAGGAACTTGAGTCCTCTAAGACTTCCTCAGTGGATGAAGTAGGAGATCCTCCTAATTGGATTTCTGACCTTATAACTTCAGGAAGTATATGGCTAGTGAATTATGGAATATGAGTTTGAGATGGAGGTGTATCACTTCTTAATCTTGGTGGAGTAAGTGGTGTTGTAGGAATTAAACTCCTACCTCTAGCTATGAATCTACCCCTAGAGTCTCCTTCTCTACGCATATCATTTTTTTTTTAGATGTAAGAAATAAGGCTTATCTAATTACACTTCCCCGAAAACAATGCAAAAATGTTTAGTAAATTTAATGTCTTAAATTGCTTACATAAATTATCAACCGAGGTTTGTAAACTGATGAAGTGTGGTGCACTGTATGTGCTTAGTTAACCTTTTTTCCTACTTCGTTGTATGTATTTTTATTTTGTTTTTGGGGTTTTGTTTTTTATTTTTAAGAATGTTAATCTAAAAAGTATGAAAGGAATTAAATGAATCTAATAAATTTTAAAAAGGAAGAAAAGGAAGTGTTCCTAAGTTAAACTAATTTACATAAAAATAAATCAAAGACTGTTGGCTAGTTAGAATCTAATCTGAAAAACAGAGCATCTATCTTAATGATTTCTACCTTAACATTAGTTCTATTCCATGGATGAATATTATATCTGAGATTGAAATTGCAGTGCTATTTTAAGTGAAAGCAGAAAAAGATAACAACTAATGTATATTTAGTTACTCCAGCATTCAATGTGAAGTTTCACCTTCTTGAGATAATGTGTAAGCAACTAACTACAACTTTAACTTCTGATGTTCAAGAAAAGAAAGTAAAGTGTGCAAAGGAAAACAACTACTGTATACTTAGTTACTCCAGAATTCAATTATGAAGTGTCACCTTCTTGAGATGATGTTAAGTAACCAATTATACCTAATGATTTAGAAAAGAAAGTAAAGTATGCAAAGGAAAACTCAGTAATTGCATGAATTAAATATTCAATCATTCAGTCTAGAAATATGATAAAATCAACTTCTTCGAATGCCCCTTAGGAACATCAATGATGCAATTAAATGAGGATCTAAATCAAATTTAAAAAGCATGCAAATTTAACTAATGTATGTTTTGATTTACTCCAACATTCAATATGAAGTATTAACCTCTTGAGATGCTATGTAAGAAATCAGTTACACCTTAGTTTCTAAGTTCCTAGAAAACAAGTAAAATGTGCAGAGGAAAGACTCAATAACTGTATGAATTAGGAATTCAACCATTTAGTTTAATCATCTTGAAATGACCTTTAAGAACATCCATTGATACAATTAATTGATATTTCTAATCTAGGAAAGAAAATGACAAAACAGTAAAAGAAACTATATAACTGTGAATTATTATTGCTTCAAATTTAGTTCAATTTGAAAATAGAAATATCTATCCTCACGAAATGTTTCAAAATAACAATGATTACACAGTTATGATTTAATTTTATGCTAATGATAAAAAATTGAAATGTAACATTAATCTACTTCAAAAAACGGAATTGACAAAAACAGAGTAGGGTAATTAAACTAAAAACAATGAATGAAAAATCTCCTCCAGTGCAGGGGCCCTCTGCAACTGATTCAGTTGAAATTCTAGCTGGTTAAAGATGCACTTAAGAAATCATTGGCATGAACACGATCCTTGTATTATAATAGAGCAAAGTCTTAAAACAATACAACATTTCAAAAAAAAGCTTAACTTAAAACTTAACTTAATTATTCTCGGTTCTGTACAACCGGTATTTAAAGGAAATAAACATAACTGTCTATGAACTAATTCTGCTACAGGTGGCTAATCCAACTTATAGAATTACAATTTTATTGTT
This sequence comes from Pinus albicaulis, assembly GCA_034641835.2. Lineage (NCBI taxonomy): Eukaryota > Viridiplantae > Streptophyta > Pinopsida > Pinales > Pinaceae > Pinus > Pinus albicaulis. The sequence goes on along the minus strand of CM076573.1, from coordinate 903,576,172 downwards.
TAACTCTTGATTTTCTATGATAGAGAAAATCAAGAGTCCTTCTGTTCTCGGATAACGTTCTTTGACCATGCCTTTGACCATGATCTTAGGCCTCCTTTTCTATCAATTTATATCGAGTAAATAGGACAAAATCCATGTGGAGATGATTCTGGAAATGCCCATGTGACTCATTTCTCCATTCGAACCCTGGAACCTGTCATACCATGAAACTAGCTACGGAACCCATGATTAGCTGCAGAATAGGCTGCCTTCTGTAGCCAAATTACAAAAATCCATTCAAATAGCAAGAACATCAAAATATAGCATGGCAATCATTGAAATGCATTCCTTGAGACAAAACATGACATTTATCTTTGATTGGAGTATGAAAAAGTAAGGGAAAAAGGTGAGAAAGGATGTCAGAGAGAGGATAATTCTGAGATTCAACACCTCTTTGAGATGAAATTCGGAAGCTTGCAAAAACCCTAACTTCCACAGATCATATTTCCGAAAATATTGTTAAACAAGATCAGAAATTTTTACATGAATTTCCCCAGGATTTCTTCACAAATGGGTTTTTATTTTAGCTTCTGAACCTTCGTAGAAAAAAAATTATAGCGAAAATTCCATGATGACCTGTTTAAAACAACAAAACCCTAGAATCGAAAGCTCTGACACTAAATGTTATGAAACCGACTCCCAAAATAGAAGAAAAGAGAGATCAATGCATTAGAAATAAGCCAATTCAAGGGGGAAACCTCCTTTACATTACATAAATGAACAATTCTTGGATGAAACAAATGAAAAAACCTCATTTTTATATATAAGAGTCCATGGGGTCACAATATAATCCTAGCTGACCTAATAATAATAATGTAAGAGCACAACAATAACAATAGTAGGCTTTTATGGGGCACAAGATTAATAATATGGGGACTACAGAGGTATAGCAATAACAATAAAGGGGCTACACTAACAACAATAAGGGAATACACTAGTAATATAGGGACCTAACAATGTGTGTGTGTGTCTGTGTGAACCTTGTTACTGTAGGATGCACATGGCAAGAATCACATAGGTTGATATTTCTCCTACAGGTCAGCGAACTCAATATTATAGCTAGAAGTATCTTCAAAGATAGGCCTAAATTTCCTTTCCAGAATTAGTTCTTGCGAATTTCTGAGATATATGCACCTCTCTTTTGCTGAGAGAACACACCTATAGGAGGTATCAACTCCTACCTTCAAGTAGCCTTCAATTTATATCCTTTAAGTGAGAATAGTGCTTAGGACTTCGTATGCATAAATGTAGGGTATATAAATATTTTTCTTCATAGAAACTTCAGAAATTAAAAAAAAATCGATGTAGCATTGTTTGTGGACTTATGCTCAATATATCTCTTCAACAAACTCAATTTTTTATCTCTTCTTATGGTTGCAATAATCTTGATACCCTATAAAATATGACTCATGCACAAATTCAATCTTTGTGATGACATCTTCCTTTGGGTAACAATGATCTCACTATAGATTATACTCAAAACCTTCGTGGCTCATTATTTTGCGCAAGACAATTTCAATCTTTGTAGTGACCCTATCCTTGAGAGTTATCATATGTGCTTACAATAGTCACTCAGAGAATTCGATTTGCATAGATATGAACTTGGAATATTTTCTAGGGCTTCTATAACATAGATTCAGAAAATCAAAAGGCTTTGATCCCTTTCTTGGCCTATCAAATGAAGATCATACACAAATGACTACTAAAAATATAAGATTGTGTAATACACAGAAATGAATTTGCATATATACCAGAATTTAATGAATGGTGTAGACCTTGAAATCAACCATTTATACCTTCACTCTAATGATGGAGATTGTGGCCTTATTGAATTTAATTGATCTTGCCCTTGTTTCACAAGAATATTCCTTTGCATGCCCTCATTATTGGAGAATAGGCCTACAACCTAGTTACAGGTACTAGGGCTTAATGGGATACTTCAAATAGTTGTGTTTTATTTTCAAACCAATGTGATCTGGAGAGGGCTAATTTAATAGCCTTTCTATCTTATTGTTTAAGATTTGTGAGCCCTACAAAAGTCCTCATTGTACTAGAACTTTACGACCTTCTTTCTATGATTAGGGATATAATTATATGCCCATAAATTATCTTTCAATGCTTCCTCAAATTTGGCTTGGTGAGATTGATCCCATTTAGAGACGATCTTCTTTTCTTCCCACTGATCAAATCCCTAGCTCTTATACCATATTGAGAAATCCTAGGGCAGAATTATTAGGGCTTTAATTAAAATGATTTCTCTTATTGTTTGACAATCTATTGTGAAATTTAATTAGATATTTTAGCATTAATTATTATTTATGTTCATCAATACAATTTATAAAATAGAATATCACAATGCAAACACAAAAGACACCAAAAGTAGGCTCCATGCCAGGGAAAAATCCCAAGAGGGGAAAACCCAGAAATATTTTCTTCTTATAGAATATGTCCAATGAAGACTTCCAAGACCAACACCAAGAAAAAACACAAGTGATGAGCTAGCCAAAAACCAAAACAATATCCCTGCAAAAATGTCACTTGTGGAAACACTGATTCCTCTAAGGAACATGCATGTGTGAGCCCAATAAACCCATATTTTTCTTCTTTCTTCTCCATAAAAAATGATCTCTCCTTCTAGTCCTTTTGCTAGATCAAATTTCCTCTCTCTTTCTCGTTGGATCAAAGAATATGAATGAATTAGTGTGTCTTCAAATGATGTGAGTGTTCCTCTTTATATAACCTTCACATGTGAGCGAGTTAGCCTCTCTAGGCTGACTAGGTGCTGACTGGCTGACCCATCACTTGGAAGCTTCTAGAATCCACAAAATACATTAAAATTGTATTTCTTGTTACATGAGCCCTCCAAGGGATATTACATCACGAAATTGACCATTTGACTTGTTAGAGCACTCAATGGGTGCTTTGACCTAGGACCACAACAAGATGGGAAAGAAACACATTTCAATAATAAAATTTTCTTTACCAAAATAATTTTCTTTTTATTTTATTTTGACAAGTACATAAATAATTACATTTTATTTTGACAAGTCCATCATCAAGTCATGACCCAAGTCTAATAAATGAAGATTGAACCTAGTTACTTATTCAATAGTTGCAACACCACTTGTTAGCTCATACATTCATATAGCCATTCAATGACTTATCGAATCATGAATAAGATGCATAACAGGAGAACATCATTCAACCATGCCTATAAACAACATTTAACCATAATTAAGCCATAAAAAACCAACCATAAAATCAACACAATAACCAAAACATGTGCTCATTAATATCAATAAGAAATGACATATAATAACAACCATAAAAGCCAACCAAGTTAGGGACTTCTACATACCACCCAACCATAGATTGGGTTGAACCAAATCTCTCTTTCATCCAATCACCTTTGTGTAATATTCCAAGCATGAATGGGGGATCTCATGGGACAAACCAAAAAAAAATAACCAAGGCATCCAAAGGCTAACCACCTCAACCCTAAAACATAGTGATTTCACCTAAAATGGTCCAAAAATCACCAAACCAACACAAGCTTGGATGCCTCAAAATTTCTTCACCATACCCATATAAATTTTCCTGTCTCCACCCACCTATCAAGGGCTTCCCAGAGAAAACCATCTCCACCCCCAAACCTTGGGGTTTTCTTGATACCACCTCACTCAAATCCAAAATCTCCTGGCAATCCAAAGCTCAACCAAGAATGAATCCCATCTCACCTGGTTATCCAGGAAATGGAAAGACAAGGATGAAACCAATAGAAATATAGGAAAATCCCATGCTAATGATAAAAAGGAAATCATGTAAACCAAATGCATGCACCATGCTTTCAAATCCCAACAAATGAAATCACACATGCAACTTGTTACTTGCAAAATCTTCCTGTTGTAACTTATTTTCCAATCTTCTCCTTTCACTCCCTTGCTTTCCTTTGCTTGCTTGCTTGTGTTATTTCTTCTCTCTCTCTTTCTTGGAGTATGATTTCTTCCTTAGCAAAACTAATTTTTCCAAAACCAAAACTAATAAAAATATGCTAATTGTTTCTCAGTTACCTTTTTATCATTGATGTTTGATGTCTCTTCCTTTCCTTTTCATTTTCCTTTATTTTATCTCTAACTTCCCTTGCATGCATATTTGTGTCTCTTCATCTTCCTTTTCTCCTATTTTTCTTTATTTCTTATATTAAATTTCCATTTATTTCCTTTTTCATTTTTCCAATGCCAATGCTAATTTACATAGCCATTAATTAACCACAAATGATACCCACTTTAATGTTTTTCCCTCCATTTAACTTGGAATACATGTTCCATGAGCTTTGTATTATTTTTTCCTTTATAATGTCCTTCCATTTACATGGAAAATCAACCCAGGGCTATTACATTTGACATAGTTATTTTTGGAAAAATTCCCATGAAAAAACCCAATGTGGGAAAACCGGTGTAACAGATGAGGGTTTTATTATTATTATGCAACAATGAAAATTTGAGTACAATATGGATTCCGAACTTGGAAATCCTCAGTAAGAAAATATGACAAAAAATATTGAGGTATTTGTTCCCTTCTCCGCGAGCAATCTTGGCACAACCTGCCTTAGAAAAACTAGTCATCCAAACCCTTACGCAAGACTTATGCGCAATGCTTACACAAACCATCATGCATGTGGCTTGAAACTTCCTCTGATCAAGTTTTCCTACCTATTACTACTGTTGGAAGTGACTATTACTCCCTTTGGAAAATTATCCCAACCTCTTGAACTTAAATCGACCTCCTCCTCAACCAAATCGAACTGCTCACTGAGGTTGTCTGCGCAGTCCCTAAGCAGTCTCTCTGTGGAATAAATGTGCCTCTTGTTAATTCCTCTCCAAAAATGAAACCTTCCTCTTGAATCACTTCTACTACTCCCTCTCAGCATCTTCATCCCTTCTGGATCAAACTTCTCTCCCTTGATGAATCAATGGAACTGTGTAGCTCAATCTGCCAAGGAACTTCACTCTCCAAATGTGTTTATCCTCAACCCCATCAACCTCCTATTATAATATCTCGTTGGTGAAATAACGGCCATGATTAGATTTCCATCAAAGGCTAAGATAATATGTGAGTCGATCCATGTGAGTTTCTAGGTAATTCTCACATTTCTCAATTAATTACTGTTAATTAATCACTTTTCCTAAGTTATACTTAGAAAATATTTAATTGTTGACTAATTAACTTAATTGAGCTATGTCTAGGTGTTTCCTCCTGAAAATGTTCTTGGGTTTTGGAGATCCTGTGTTTCTTAGCCTATCTGACCAAAGTCAAGACTAGAACACATGTTCGATGCTACAAAAACTAAAAAAGTGCAATGAGTTAGTAAAAACTAATTTTATACATAGTATTAAGATGGGCATGTTTTCACCAGTGCATTTTTCACCTTCAACCAACTAGGTAATCTAGATAATAATCCTTGAATATTTCCAAGAAATGTTTAACATCATTCTAGGTACATGGAGGTGGGAAAGCACCTCCCAAGTTGACTTGGTTTTCTTTCTAGTTCAAGTCATCTAGGTTGATTCCAAATTTTCTCTTTATTGAATTCTTCACTATACCATCCTCTTCTTTGGAACTATCATATCAAGTTCACAAGGAAAGTTCTTCACCTCTTCCTCAAGTTTGTTCAGTCACTTTTTGCAACTTAACAATTTCTTGAAAGAACTCATGCTCTAGCCCCTCCTTGTTTACTATCCTAATTCTTGGACAACATATTTCCTAAAGCAACAAAAATGTGGAGAAAAGGATGGCTTCCTATCATCATTGATTTCATCCTTATGCAATGATAACTCCTTCTCTTACAATATTTCACTAATTTGGACACCCCTATTGACGCCCTCAACTCCACTACCTACATGTATAAATCAAGCCATTTGTGGATTTTGATAGTGAAAGGAGAGATTCCCAAGGACACCTCAAACAAATGTGTTTGGTATCTATCCACTCGTTGCAGGATTTGACCCAAAAAAAAAATTGACAAATCTCCGTCATCTTTTTTTCCAAAGACATAGTCTTGGTGGTGACTTCTTCCACCCTTCTTGACTGAATTTGGATGAATTCAACTCATTAATCCACCAATTTCTCCAAAATAGGATGTATTTTCTCTATCTCTATGAGCCATCTTGCATGCCTCCCATCATATTCTTCACGAGGCAAGATAAATGGGATTTCTTCACCATTTTAATATGTCATTGGTCTCGTTATGAGCATACTCACTTTTTAAAGTGATTATTAGTTCAAGCTTGAAGCATGTTACCTAAAAATAACAAATAAATTATCAATTATGTGCAAACAACTAGCATGGATACCTACTGTAGGAAGGTAAAGAACCTACTTTATCCAATCTCCATGTCATTTTTACGGCTACCTATAAAATCGTATCAAAGTGATGCTTTCCCTCGAGTTCATTCCAATGTGATGAATAATGCACTAATGTCACTTTTCATGGTAATGACAATGGTGAAGAGCACCAAAAATATATCAAAATCAACTATGATAACATGTTTCCTTTAATAAGTGGTGAAGAGTATGACTTGAAACTACATATCACAAACCTATAATTTGCTCAAATTTTTCATTGAAAACTTGATTTCTCCCAATTTAATTTTTCACCTAAGGTTTCGTGACCTATGGTTCCAAGACCTAATATTTTCTCAGTTGCATTGGCTTGACTAACCTACACCTACTGCAACCAAACTACACCTATTCACTTATGTTTTACCCATAACTTCATCTTAAGCTACAATATTCCAAACAAATATAAGTCCTACTCAACCAAGTTCACTAAATAGTAGGCACATATTCAATTGCAACCTTTAAAACACCCCAACAATAATTTTGACACTTATCCAATATTTCAATACTTAGCCAACACAAATCAAAGCAAGGAATAATAAATTCCAACACATAAAATAGTCCATGAGACACATGTATAGGTAACACCTAAGTAAAATGCCTCAAATTTAGTATATGAATAATGTAACATATATACAAAAATGGAGTAGCATCCTTCTACCTGCGATTCTAAGGAAATATTTCCTTCTTCCTATTTCCTAACAAACTTTCACAATCCAACCCTTGAAGCAATTGCAAGCGTGCCTAAGGTAGGTCTCGTATTCTTCTTTTGCACACTCAGTCAATGAAATTTTCCATAATTTGCCACCATTTAACTTAGAATAATCATAGAGTTCTTTTATATTTTTGGTGAATGAAAATAAATGATTTATTGTTTCCTTAGCATATTTAAGGAATCCACTATTTATACTAGACTTGTGTTTCACTTGCCTCTTTCTTAGGCATAGTGTGAGCGCCTCCAAGCTTAAGTAGACACAAGTTCCCACATAAAAAAATTACTATTCTTAATGGTGTCATTTATCCCTTCATGAACATTACATCAACTGTCTAATGTCCAATGGTGTTATTCCCAAAGTGTCTCGTGTCCAACATGTTTTCCCAAGGTACCCAAGCATGCTTAAGAAGGGTGTGGCCAACAAGTGCATCCAATGGATGTACGACCATTGGATGTGCACCATAATGAGTGTGTGTCCCATGATTATGCTATATATATTCTTATTCCCAAATGCACAACTAAAAATTTTCACAACCCCCATTGTGGAATGCTTAACTCCTTGGGTATGGATGTAGTCCAAGTACCCAAGTTTATAAAAGTTATTCAAGTTCTCTATGCCATTTTTTGCATTATGCATATTGCATATTTTGGAATGAGATTTACCATAGATACCTTTTTTCCTTTTCCTCTATAAGTTACCTTACAATATTTACTTCATTCTGGCCAACTAATGTGAGCTATCAAGGTTTTTGGTGCACCTAATCTATAAGCAAGGGTGTTCAAAATGTTTATGTTGCACCTTTCAAATGATCCAAGAAACTTCAAAAATAATTCTTTTAGCCATTAATTTTATGTCAATTATGTCAATGTTAGTTAGTGAACACCAAGGTAATCATGTGGTGAAGGTACTCGAATCCACCCTAGGGTAGGACCTTACACTATGGGTTTCAGGAGAGTAACCTCTTAGGTGCAACCCTCATGTTCCTTCTCCCATTACTATTGCAACCCTATCTATTCATGTAGAGAAAATACCCTTAATTTTTATTGGATTTTGATCACCCTTTTATATTTTTAGGATTTCATGGGTGAAACCTTATGGGCACACCCCTGCTTCCTTTTTCCTTTTCCTATTCATGGTGGTCATAGCTATCCCTTCAAGATGCATCTTTTTGAAGGAAGTTCAACCCTGAATTTGTGTGGTGTGTTTTATCCACCATATGGAGCATCACTATGCTTGGATATTTGGTTTGGAATTGAGATATGGACTCAAAGGGATGGTGTTCATGGGTGAAATAATCCCAAACTAGAAAAAAAGGTAGCATAAATACTTAGATAATTTCGAAGAATTATTTCATGCACATGAATATTTGATATTCTTTAATTGAAAGGATGGATTTTCATGTTAGATGAAGGAAATTAGGTGGCTTTCATTTAGCTCAAAAGCTTCAATTAAGGTTTGTGAAATGAGGGTCCACAATTTAGGGTTCAACATAATGACCGATTTTGTTGAGCCCAAAACAATAACTTCTATACCAATATTGGTTGTTCCTATGGATCATGAAGTCATTGCATATTTTTTAGTTTGGTATCATTCATTTATTATGGGATTGCTTCAATGTCTATGGTCTTATTTAACAAGGTATTTCTCATGTAGTATCCATATTTAATGACTCTTCTTACACTACAACAATTGGAAATAACTTTCCTTATATACTTTTTGTTATATTTGTATATATGGCCATTCTTCGTATTGGTGTATTTGCATTTATCAAAAGAAAAAAATTTAAATTTTTAAATATTGAATTTTTTATCCCAAGTGTTCAAGTTGACCCTCTCTCTCCTACAAGTCAGCTCAACTAGAAATGACACATCAAGTGAAGAAGCAAATCAAATAATTTCCTTGTATTACAAAGTATCTATGTGAAGGAAGAAGCTAATAGCTTGTCTCCTATGCATAAACCGAACTCTGTGTCAAGTAAATTTTGTGATTTGATTCCTTGAAAAAAAGTTTGATTTCTATGGTGATACTTATGAGCAAGTTTGAACCTGTGATAACTCTTAAGAACAAAGATCTGAACTAGTACAAAGGTTTGTGGTATATTGTGTGATACAGATATGAAGTACATGGGTCTGTGGTGATGTGTAACAAAGGGATATTTGAATTTGTCGTGACGTATAACAGAGACAGATATGAACCTGTGATATATATCCAAACCTATAACAAAAGTCTAAACCTGTGGTTGACATTTGTGATAGAGGGTTGATTGGACACTTAGTGAAGTTGGTTACTTTGACGATAACTTGACTTTGATATCTCTTGTTGGATTGTTTCTCCGAGGAAAGAAGATTGTTGGGTTTTCCCTTGTGGGTTTTCCCCTGGCCATTGGCATAATTTTTGGTGTCTCTTATCTATTGTGCAATATGATCTCTACTTTATTGTAATTTCTACTAGTTTAATTTATGAAGTGTAATTATTTGATGAAGAAGAAAGATTAAAAAAACCCTAATAATTCACAAATAATTATCAGTGGTTCATAAAATAGTACTTGTACACATTGTACTTGGTTTCTCAACACTTTTGCCATGCCTTTGGCTTCATTCAATCATTTCCTCTAGCCCTAAATACAATAAATAGGCTTCTTGACCCTCTCTCACTTTCTTATAATGAAAATGTGGCAGTTTCTATGGAAATCTCGAAAGGGATCAATATAACCGTGTCTTTTTCTTTAAAGATGCTTGCTCCCCTAGCTATTTTGATTGCAGGAATCCTCCATGGTAAAGGAAAGGCACACATTTAGCTTAAGGATATTTCCCAGTTGACTTCTTTGAACATTCCTTATCTCTTACTTTCTATTTACTTATTTCTTTCAAGATACATAATTGATATTAGTTTAAAGGCTAGATGAAAAATATGGCCTATGTTTAATAGAGATTATGTAATTGAATATTTTTGTGGTGAGAATCTTGAGAATGATGAGTATTCATAATATTAACCACAATATCCATTTTAGTGTCGATGTTTCAAGTCTACAACAAGTTGACTTCTTTGAACACTCCTTAGCTCTTACTTTCTATTTATTTATTTATTTCAAGATACATAATTGATATTAGTTTAAAGGCCAGATGAAAAATATGGCCTATGTTTAATAGAGATTATGTAATTGAATATTTCTGTGGTGATAATCTTGAGAATTATGATTATTCATAATATTAACCACATTATCCATTTTAGTGTTGCTGTTTCAAGTCTACAACAAGACTCATCATCAGGACAAATCCATAGAGAAGAGCAAGGAATAAGGGAATAAATAGTGAAAGGAAGGATGAGCAGAGAGAAATGGTCAGCCAGCTTTAATGTTATGATGTTTGTGTAGTCTATGTTTTATGGAGGCAAAGGAAGGAATTAGGTTGAAATCACGATATTTCTTGAGGAAGAATAGATCAACTGCTCCTCTCTAAATTTTTACCCTAATATTTTCAAGAGTACGAACCTCAGTCCATATGTCCCTTCCATACAGGGAACTAATGAGTGATTGAAGATTTATGTGGTGAGAATCTCAAGAATGATGAGTATTCAAAATATTAACCACAGTATCAATTTTAGTGTCGATGATTCAAGTCTACAATAAGACTCATCGTCGGGACAAATCCACATAGAAGAGCAAGGAAGAAGGGAATAAATAGTGAAAGGAAGGAGGAGAAGAGAGAAATGGGCGACCAACTTTAATGTTATGGTTGTTGCTTAGTCTATGTTTTATGGAGAAGAAGTAAGGAATTAGGTTGAAATTGTGACAATGCTTGAGGAAGTATAGATCAATTTCTCTTCTCTGAATTTTTACCCTAATCATTTCAAGAGTGTGAACCTAAGTCCATATGACCCTTCTATACAAGGAACTAATGAGCGATTGAATATTTCTATGGTGAGAAGATTTAGCATGATGAGTATTCGAAATATTAACCACAATAGCCATTTTAGTGTCCATGTTTCAAGTCTACAACAAGACTCATCATTAGGAAAAATCCACAGACAAGAGTAAGGAAGAAGGGAATAAATAGTGAAAGGAAGGATGAGTAGAGAGAAATAGTCAACCATGTTTAATGTTATGGTGGCTATGTAGTCTATTTTTTATGGAGGCGAAGGAAGGAATTAGGTTGAAATCGCGACAGTGCTTGATCAGGTGCTCAAAATTATGCTAAAAAATGAAAGTTTCCAGAATGGTGTGGAACCTAAATGGCCACATATATCTCGTCGTTATAAATCATGCACAACTTAGTAGAAAAACAACATTGTATGCTCCCGGAAACACGTTCTGTTCGTTTTCCCAAATAACATTTTTTTTTTAAATGACACCAGACTGGGAAAAAATTTGGGCCAATCGCGGGCTGCCACGTGATCTCTTCTGGTTGGTTGAAAGGTAATTTTTTTTAGGCCAATATGGCCTTGCCACTTGTCTGAGGTTGATTGGTTCTGGTTTGGTTTAATTTCATTGGGTGGTTGATGGCCAATTGCATGCTGCCATGTGGCCTAACTTAAGGTTGCCACGTGGCAACATGGGGCCCACCAAAATATGTAACATCAAACTAAACCGCAAAGGGATTCTAAATCGAGACCAAGCATCTAACAACACAGTGCCCTCACCGTTGGGCCAACATTGTTACTTATTAAAACTATGGTGCAAAACATTATTTAAAATGTAAATGATAGAGGTTTGGGGGTAGGGGACAGGGCTTATTCCCGCCCCCCCATATAACATTGCATACGACCATACCACGGGAACCAAGGGCGCGAAGTCATAACCTCCACCCTAGCAACCACATAAACTGCCAATGTAGCCTCACCTATGTATAACCACCAACGGTTATCAAACCATCCGGTAATTTTTTATTAAAAAAAAAATTAATGTGTCATACCATATATGGTTCAAATTTCAGATTTTAGAAATTATTGAGCGTTTTAATGCTCTGTTAATTTCACTAGAATTTTTGTGAAATTATCACTCAATTAGCCAAAATCATGGCGAAATTGTAGGACCAATCCGGATTTTGGGGAAATTGTGGTGCGGTTAGCAAGAAAACTAGGGAGGCTCATAAATTCTTCAGTTTTTGACCAATTTCGAATTAGAAAGAGGCTAGACAGGAATTTTTGGGTATTATGGAGATGATGGAACAAGTTTTGAAGCCATTTGAGCACTGTAAATGTATGTAATCACCATTTTGAGCATAATGAAAGAGGGCCAATCCATTGGAAGCTGGACCAAGGAGACGTAGCCCAAGAGGGGTGGACTCCTTCATCAATTTTTGTGTTGTGATATTTTTATGGTTTATTTTTTTATAGTTTATGCATACTTCAGAGTTTATTTTCATGCTTTATGTGTTTAAAAATTAACATAAAAGTTCTCAAAAAATAAATTTTAACACTCGCAATTTGAAAACCCTCAAGCACATTTACATTAATATCTCATACAGATCAAGTTTGGTATCAGAGCTTTGGTTTTATTTGTTGCTATGAGGATTTAATTGTTTGCAAGTGTATCTGATGCTTACAAGGTTGAAGCTTAAGAGAGGAGAAGTAAATCTTGTGGTTGCAAGTCCTCAAGTTAGGTCAAGGACAGGGAGAGAAAATTTTCCACAATCTCCACCACAAATTCTTCCTCAAATGGCAGTTGAAGCTTCAGAAAGTATGTCACATGAAGGAGAGCCTGAAAATATGTCAAAGGATGAAAAATTCTTCAGGAAATCATTCTTTGATATGACAATAATGGTGAAAGTTCTCTATGAGAAGAGAAGCACACAGATGCAAGGTGAGAGTTGCAATATTCCAAAGGGAGATAAGACTTAAAAATGAGAAGAAGGAGATGGAGACGAGCCTCCAAAAGGTAATGGGAATGGTGAAAAACCACCTTTGACACCACAATTATCCTCACCACCAGCTTCACCATCATCTTCTTCCACAACAAGCCCTTCACAAACACCTCCACATTCTCCAAAAATTCATGGTAAAACTCCATTTTTAAAGCTTGACATTAAGTTTGATTTGCCTATGTATGATGGAGAGGTAGATACTGAAATATTAGACAATTGGGTATGTCATCTTGAAGTGTATTTTAAGATACAAAGGACCAAGGATGACGACACCGAGATTTAGCTTGCTTCACTAAGATTGGAAAGTGAAACTCTTTTTTGGTGGGAAGAAAAAATTCAAGAGGAAATGAAGAAACATGGTAAGGTCTTAACCTCTTGGAATGATTTTTTTATCGCCTTAAGGACACAATTTTACCCATTAGCATACATGAAAAAGGCTATAATGGACTGGAAAAACTTTAGGCAAGGTAAAGGACAAAGTGCTTAAAGCTATACTCAAGAATTTAGGAGAAGAGCACTAATTTTGGGTGTAGATTTGACATCACAAGAAACTTTGCTAAAGTAAATTGGAGGTTTTCATAGTTACCTAAGACATACTATTCTCATGTTTAATCCTTCAAATTTATATGAATTATGTGTACAGGCTACACATCTAGAGGCAATATGGAAACATGTTTTAGGGGAGACAAGTGAGGATAAATTTGAGTCTGAAGAGAAAGGAAATGGTAATTTCAAGGGTAAAGGTAAGAAGAATAAATCCATAAAGATGGAGAAAGAAAAAATTGCATGCAAATAGTGTTCCAAATATGGGCCTGATGAAGATAATTGTTGGAAAATTCATCCAGAGATGAGACCCAGTAAGCTTAAAAACAAGGAGAAGGAAAAGATAGTTGCTACAATAACACATGATTTAGGTTATGATTCTAGAGATGAAACAAATATTGTCACAATGGGTTTGAAAGGTAAGGACATTGCTAGTACCAGTTCTTCAAGTTGTTAAATTAGTACTCAAGATAATGAAACAAGAATTGAACTTTTCCATGTTATATTCATTTCAAAGCATACCTAGAACGACACCCTATTTGATAGTGGTTCACAAGCAGACCTTATTTTAGAAGACTTAGTCAAGAAGTTGAATTTAGAAACCATTCCTCATCCAAGACCTTATCCTTTAGGTTGGATATGTAATAATGAAAATTTGCAGGTGACGAACAAGTGCATACTTAGATTTGCAGTCATTGCAAAATTTCTTGATGAAGTTGAAATTGAAGTTGTTTCGCTTGATATTTCTGGTATTGTTTTGGGTAGCCCATATCTTTATGATAGGATAGAAATATTTTATTGCCATGAGAATAAGTACCACTTGTTCAAGAATGGGATTGAGTACATTGTTAGAGTGCTTTTTAATAAGATGATTTTGTCTCTTATGCATGTTTCACAAAAGAAGAGAATTGTGTGGAACCCGAAAAATCACGTAGATCTCATCGTTATGAATCCAGTGCAACGTGTTTCACGGAAAACCGACATCATATCCTCCCGAAACACATTTTTTTCATTTTCTCAAACAAACAAATTTTTAAAAATGATAGTAGAATGGGAAAAAATTTGGGCCAGTGGTAGGCTTCCAAGTGCCCTCTTCAGGTTGGTTGAAAGGTATTTTTTTTTAGGCCAATCTGGCCTTGCCACTTGTCTGAGCTTGATTGGTTCTGGTTTGGTTGAATTTCATTGGGTGGTTGATGGCCAACCATATGCTGCCACGTGGCCCAACTCGAGGTTGTCACGTGGCAGCACAGGGGCCACCAAAATATGTTTAAGGCCAAACTACACCATGGAAGGATTCAAAACCGAGACCAAACATCTAACATAACACCACTAATACATGTTCTTCATGTCATTTTATTGATTAACCCTTGAAATTATTAATATAAGACATGTTCTTCATGTCGGTTTCAAAAGAGAAATTTTTTATTTTTTGGCTCCATACTTGTCAAGTCAGCCCTAGTGAAGAGAAATCCATTCAAGCTAGACATAAAATTATAAATAAGCCATTTGACCTCCTCCACAACTCACACTTTGATCTCACAAAAGATAATATATATTATGGGCATCCAAGCAAAGACGAAGGACAAATAAATCTCTCTCTCTCTCTCTCTCTTTGATTTCGCATGTGTGACTTTATAGGCATATTTTTGGAAACAGGTCGAACTTCTGGGCAACAATTTGTGGGTAGTAGATCTGAAATTTTGGGCATCATATTCTGGGTAGAAGGTGTTAGATTTTGTAGCATAGGATGTGTTCTAGCTACAAAATTTGGTGGAGAGGCTAGAATACATGAGATCTCCAAAACCCAGAAATCATTTCTAGAAATTCCACCTAGATATGTCTTAATTAGATTAGTAACCAATTTTTAAATATTTCCCAAGTCTAAACTTAGGGAATATGGTTAATTAACCAAAATTAATTAATTCAAGGTGAGAATGGTCTAGAAACTCACACAGATCAACTTCAAGATGATCCTAGCCCTTTATTAATATTTAATCTTAGTCGTTGGAATCCAAACAAAGGATTATAAGAAGAATTCGATGGGCAGTTGGATAAGACACACCAGTTGCAGATACCCATTGACCTAAGCAGTTTGATTTCCCAGTAGTAGATGATCAGTAGTGAGATCGAGCCAATGATTGAGTAGCATGTGGCAGAGGGGAAACACAAAGATTTTTCGAAGGAGTTTCTAGTTTTGGAGGAGTCAGAAGAGGAGTCCATAACTATACTCCAGGAGGCTATGTAGAGACTACGCAATGCCTCAAGGAGGGCAGTTTGATTTATTTGTGGAGAGGGTTGTTTCAAGTGTCGTAGGTTGGGAAAATTTCTAGAAGGCCTGGACAAAGACTTCTAGGAATAGAGATAGGCGAGATGTCTGATTCATAGGGAGTTTCAGGCTGAGCTTACAAGGGACTGCAAAAAGCCAACACAGAGGTTGACGTAGATCATTCTGGGGGTCAGTTTCTAAGCCCAAACTAAGCCTAGATTACTTGGAGAGGAGGGAATCAAATATTTTGGCTAGGATTTCTCTCAGATAGAAATGTTAGTTTGGCAGCATTTTATTGTACTCATAATTTCTACTATTGCATAAATAATAAAACCCTCAACCATTGCACCGGTTATCCCACATTGGATTTTTTAGGGACAATCGTCCAAAATTAATGGTGTCTCAATTTTTGTGTGTGTGATAGAATTTCTTATTTTCCATAGAAAATAAACTGCATAATTAAATTTATAGTTAGGAGAATAATTTCCAGTTTATTGCAATAGTTGAAATTTTCACGTGGTATCAGAGCATAAGTGATCAGTCGGAAAGCTCAAAAGCGGAGGAATTTTTTTTTTGCTAAGAGAGAGTAGCAGAACAAAATTATTATAGGCAACACAATGCTTAGAGAGGAAGGCCGAATTGCTAGAGAAAAAAATTGATTTTCAGTGCAAGTTGGCAGAAAAATTCGACTTGCCAGATTCAGTGATTCCAACAGTCAAAAGGAGCATCAAAAACTTAGTTTTTCATTGAGAAAATTTTGGGTTGGACGCAAAGGGTTTTTGCAAAAAAATTCAGTTGCAGAATCAGTGTACGGAGGAAGAGGAATAACACACAAAATTGAACATGGACAAAATTGATATTCAAGAGGCCTCAGATTTGTCTTCCAAGTTGGAGCACATAATTTCTTGCTTGTCAAGATCAACTTCACAGGGTGTTTAGTATATAGACAATGGAGGATCAACTCACATGACTGGGGTTAGAGAATATTTCTCTAGCTACAAGGAGGAGCAGATGGACTTCCAGATTACGATGGGGAACACAACTAAGTGTACTCCAATAGTGATAGGTACCATCAAATTTTAGAGGGATTCAGGAGCAAGCACCAGTGCTACATATGTATTTCATGTGCCAAGATTGGGTATGAACCTGATTTTGTAACAGCCTTGGTGAGAATTCCATGTAATAAAAGTTAAAAATAATAGCCACAGTTGATGGGACACTTATTCCAAGCTGAATTTTGGGCAAGACATCCTAGTGGGTGTTCATTTGGTTTAATATTGCTAAGGAAATTGGCAAAGGCAAAGGCAAAGTATTTGGAAAGGAAAAATGGCATATTTGGCACATTTATTTATGAAAAATAATGGAAATTAGGAGAAAAGAGAGATGAAAGGTCACGGGTTACATGTGAGGAGGAAAATGAAGGAAAATAATAAAAAATGAAGAAAATAAAGGCCTCTTCTATAAAAAAATCTTATGAGGATCAGTTGGTACCTTTTGTTAGTTTATTTTTTGGAGCTCTCTCATTATTCTCTCTCTCTCTCTCTCACTTTTGAATGATTTTTCTTTGAGCACTTTGGCATTGGAGCAAGAAAGGAAAATGAGGCAAGAATAAGGAAGGAGCGAGCAAGGAAGAGCAGGATAAAGCAGCTACAGTAGGATTATTTGCAGGTATTGATTTGCATGTGTGATTTCCTTGCTAGATTTGGCATGCATTTTATTGCATGTGGTTCTTTTCCGTTTTGGCATAGGTTTGTTCCAGGTGTGACAGTGTTTTTCAGCATAGCCTTGCCATTTTCGAATAACCTTGATGAGATGGGTTCTCATACATTGGTTGAGATGGATTGCCAGATGGATTCGAAGCTAAGGGAAGTGGATATTTGAATTGATATAACACATGGCCTAATAACCCCATAACCAGACTGTGGGTTGTGGTAAATCTAGATAGTGTGTTGCCTTGGTAGGCCTAGGAATCCTCGACTTGTGAATGTCGGGATGTACAGTAAATCCTAGAGGTGGTTTGCCTCAGTTTAGGGCCCAGCGATCTGGGTTTGGATTGTGGTACATCCTATGAGCTGGGTGCTCTTCGTTGGGCCTAGCAGTCCTGAGATGGGGTGTACGGTGAAGCTTGGAGAGTATGTATCAAATTAGGGCCTAGTGATCCTTGATTTGGACTATGGATTGCGGTAAAGTGTAAGAGACTAGAAGGCAGGAAAATTCCTCACAGTGTAGGTGGAGAACTCTAGTAGAATTCATGCATGTTTGGTTCCTTTTGTTTGGTGATAAGTCCCACATTCATGCTTGGAATATGGCACGGGCATGATTGGCTGAAGAGAGATTTGGCGCAACCAATCTATGGTCGAGTGGAACGTGGAAGTCCCATCTCCGGTTGGTTTTTACATTCATTAATGAGAATCTCATTCCCTTGGTATTTTATGTATAAATGCACTGGTTTATATGTGGATTTTATTGTTTTTTTATCCATGATATTTATGTTGTTAGTATGATGGTTATAAGCATGTATTTTGACAATAGTGATGTACGACTATCACCATGTTTTTATTTGTAAATTAATGCATAATGTATCTATGGTAAAATATATTGTATTGCAACTAATGATGTAAGGGAGCAATGTTTCTTAGTGATTCTCAGATAAGTATGAGACCCCTATGCTCAGATCTATTGTTTACACCTATAGTTTCAATGTTTGCAACATGTTTGAAAAATGTTTGTCATGGCTAGGAGGGGTCCATATGAGTTCTAATTGATGTGATTACTTCTCTATCATTTTCCTATTGTTATTTATCATCTCTAAAATTTTCATGAAGTTCTGGGCAGAGCACTATGTTTTGGACCTAAAAAGGTGGCTCAAATCCCGAGGATGTTGGACTAAAACTGAGGAATTGAGTCCATGGACGTTGGCATGTCGTGTTATGCTTGCATCTATAGCTTCCTGGACACTGGCTTGCAAGCCTGTTCCTGCATCTATGGATCAAAGACGTCAAAAGGTCAGTGTGACTCAAGGGTAAGAGGCCTGAATGGTTGGGTTACCTCCTGGGGGTGTTTTTGTTGATGTACAAGGTTTGTATGTTGTGTTTCATTCGCTTCCACTTACTTAAGGTCACCTAGGAGTTTGAATATCATTATAGTAGCCTCTCGTCGCATGTTTACCCTTGTTGGCCGGTTACTTGGGTATATGTGGGAAGAGGGTGCACTACAAGGAAAAGACCCTCTAGCGGAGGTTATAAAGGAGGTTTTTAGTGTTATAAAACTGGCTAAAATTATCAAAAAAAAATTTGCTACAACATCCATTTTTGGTAATGGAGGTTTTGGCGGAGATTTTAACATAATTTAAACACAACTAAAAAACCTGGGCGGTCGGAGGTTATTACGAATGTTTTTTTCATCGGTGCGCTACTAAGGTTTCAACGCACCGGTGCGTGTCATATAGACGGTCGGCCAGGGGTGGTCGAAGGTGCATGCACCAGGCCATCAAGGTATAAAACTGCACCAGGGCATAGTGTTGGTGATACAACGCACGGGGCCATTCTAATTGGCCTTGGGATTTGTGCAGTGCCCATAGGTCGTCTAAACGCACCGATACATCGAGTTATAGAAACGTACCAGTGCGCAGTATCAGACAAACACACCATTTTTTCTAATTTGTATTGGTATTTATGTGGTTCCCATAGGTCGTAAAAATGCCCTGATACGTAGACTCACATAAATGCACCGATGCGCAGTATCGCACAAACACACCGAGATTTATAATTAGTATTGGTATTTTTGCGATGCCTATAGGTCGTAGAAACGCATCGGTGTGTTGTATCATACAAATGCACCAGTTTACAGCAACTGAAACGCACCGTTGTTCATTTTTTATTTTTTAGAAACATCGACCTGTGACAATGAAATTACTGTGATTTTTTAAAATTCATTATTCATCAAAAGTCGACACATCTTATAACAATATTCATTTTAATTAAATTTTTATTAATGCATTTGAATGTGATGTTTGGATTAATTTGTTATATCATATCATAATTATTGTGATTTTTTTAAATTCATTATTCATCAAAAGACGACACATATCTTATAACAGTATTCATATGAACTAAAATTTTATTAGTGCATTTGAATGTGATGTTTGGATTAATTTTTTATATCATATCATCAAATTTCACATCTCTTCATTAGAATATTTAATCATCCATAAATGTAATCAGTGGTGTTACATTTCACAGTGACAATGGAGAACGCAATAGAATAAATTAAAACATATTTTATTATATATATATACATAAGACAACCTTTTTCATACAAAATGGGACAGTTATTGGTATCCCTTTGTCTTTCAATTGGGACACTATGTCCATTACATTAAACAAAATGTCTCATTTCACAAACAAATATTTCAAAAAATACAATGCCTTGCTTTGATATCCAAACATAATGATCATCATTCTTCGCTTGAACTGATGTCACTGCTAGAGCTACTTCCACAACTTGGGTTATTTTCAGGAATGTTTTGTTCACGATGTTGATTGTTTTCTTCTTCTTCACCTTCCATCTACAAACACAAAAATAAACTATAATGAGTGTATATACATTGGTGAGAATAATGAAAATTGCAATGTTAAATAATATAAATCAATGTAAATCGAAAATAAATGACGTAGCATAGCAACAATTGACTCATGAACTATACATATTCTTTCAAAACCATGTAGTATGTCATATTTCAAGATTTCATCTGTTAGCACAGTTCCATACTTTGTTTCCTACAAGTTTTATACCCCATAACAAATCATATATTTAATATAAAATATTTTTTTGTTCTATTAGTTATAGATGAAGCTAAGTAAAACAAGATCGATATATGCTTACAAATTCCACAATTAATTTTTGATATACTCACAACCCATATTTAACCCAATGTCAATCAATTCGTCTGATGGTTCTTCTTTTTATGTTAACACCTGTTTGAATACATTCAATGATGATTTTTGTAAAACAACTTAAAAATACAAAAATGAAATCTAGTTAAGTTGTTATAAGGAAGTAACAATTACTCACAAAATTAGATATCAACCCTTTTCTTCCTTGTCGTCATGTTTTATGTGCTGAAAGGGTTCCATTTTCTTTTCTTTCTTGCAAGAAAATACTCGAAAATTAATATTTAATGCTAAATTGTTTATTTATTGTACCTAATGATTGAAAAATTCATTGATTACATATTACATTTGAAGCACGTTGTTGTTGAGATGGCTCCTCCTGCGATGCAATTTTGTCCATTTCTTTGACCATCTCCTTGTACACCTTTTTGGACATTCCTACTGGCATATTTCTGATATCAGCTCGTTCATCTTTTGAGATTTTCATAATCTTCTTGAAAATGTAACATGAAAATAAACTATTTAATTTTTATACTGATATATGAAAAGTAAATATAACAAAAGTAATATTTATAAATGATATTTATAAATAATTCTAGACAAACATTTAAAGGAATATTACTTTTTCATTCCTTCTTTTTTGTTGTTGTATGTTTTTGCTATTAAAAGTCTGACATGTGTCATTGACCAATTTTCTTGAAACTCTTCCGGTAGTTTAGATAAAATTTGGTTTTTGGAATCATTGGATTGATTTTTGTATTGTAAGTGGAAAGAACATCTATACATTCATTCCACTAGATCTCTCAAACTTTTGTAAAAGTTTTTCCCCCTTTCGTTAACCTCCAGCACCACTCTAGATGAGCTAAGGAGTAATTAATTTTCATTTGCATGTTCTATTTTTGTTCTTTTCTTAGAAAAACATTGCTTTTCTGAGTTGTCTATCCCTGTAGAAAATTAAACAGATGTGAATTAATATATTGTTTGACACATGTTATCTAATAATTTTAAGTATATTATTAATTAAAATTAAAAAAATAAACTCATATTGGATCGATAGTATTTTTTCATTCACCTGATTCATCCTTTCGCAATTTTTCCGTCAAGATTTTATGCTCTTCTGGTCCTAGATCAGAAATAATCTTATCGAAATTCGTCATTTTGTGGCTCTACCTGATACACAGTAAACAATACATATTAGTTAAACTTACATATAGTTCAAAAATAATAGTTTTTGTAAATAATTTACAAAGAACTTTCGTTTTTTTCTTGCCTTGATGTGTTATCAGTGTTTTTGTTACTTAATCTCTTGTCAGCCATTTCTTTATCAATATGAAACATGTACCATATCATTCATTAATCTATTTTATAAATAAATTGTCAACTTTTCAGGTAAAATAAAAAAAATCTCAAGAAATCAGTGCCCCATTCATGGTGTACGCACCGACGTCGGTGCGTAATGGTCTTATAAACGCACTGCCAAAATAGTATAACACACCGTATGGTGCTCTGTGTCAACAAGGAGCACCGGTGCATTACATGTTAACCACCGCACCAATTTACATAGACAAAATATTAAAAATCGTCCAGTGTTAGTTTTTGTAGCATAAACGCCACACACAAACAAGGGACCACCATAAGGTGCTCTCTGTGAACTAGGAGACCCGATGTGGTGCGTTATATGTTACATGGTGCACCGATTAACATAATAAAAAATAAATTTGCGAAACAGCACGAGCGCAGTGCACCGTAATGAAATAGCGCACCAGTGCCCTATTTTACATATGGCGCACTGATTAAAAAAATATTGTTTTAATTTTTTTATCACACAGGACTTTTGTGGTGCGCTGGGATAATCCAGTACACCAGTGCGGTAGGTTAATCCTAGCGCACCGATAAATAAAAAAATCTGTTTTTTTTTAATTTACGCAAGGGCCGACATGGATTGGGATCCGACTATGCAAGTCGTCATGTGGGTTGGATGTCTTAGGCCTATATATAGCAATACAAACCCTATAAATCTAAAATGAAAAGCCCTAATTCTGAAATCACAAAAACAGGGAGAAGAAAGGGAAGAAACAAAAAGAATGTAGGGCTTATGGTAAAAATGGATTTTTTTTATTATTTTGTTTCTGAAAATGAAAAAGAAATTGAAAATTTTTTCTTACTACGTAAAAAAACTGCAGAAAAAAGTAAAAAAAACCAATAAACTTTAATCACAAGATCGTTTGAAATTATATGCTACAGGGTTCGAATCACCATAGGTTTGGAATTCTGATTGTCTGAATACTTCTGTTTGGACGTATTTCGCTGCTCCATAGTGGTCTCATGCTCTGTTGCTCCAGGTATGTCTTCTGCAAATCTCTGCCTGAATTTTTTTGCAACAATAGTGAAATAATGAAAAGTGTTTAGTATTTAAAGAATTGTTTTATGAAATTAGATTTTCGAAAATATTTTTCTGCCCATTTTTCAATTTACCGTTTTTTTTCACTTAAAGAAAATAGAGTTGTGTTTTTTTTATTTGTGGTTATTCATCATCGGCGCATCACTTAATATCATTGCACCAGTGCATTCGTTTATATCACAGCGCTAGTGTGCGTCCTTTTATATCACGGCACTAGTGCGCAGTAACAAAAATGCACCGATGCGGTGATCTGTACATTAGCACCGATAACAAGAAGTCAATTTTTAAGGCACCAAAATTACTTTTAGGTGTGTGCACCAAAATTTATTATTGATTTTTCTCAAATGCAGGGAGAAAATATCATAATTATATCGAATGAAAAATTCTTCAAAATCCGTCTCGTTCCATAATATTTCTCAAAGTCCATCGCGGCATTCTCCCTATCCATCTCGAGACGTAATATTTACTTCATATTTTATTTATATTTTAATTATCTAATTGAATTTATGTTTTTTATCCATGTCAATCAAGCACAACTTAATTAAATTTATAATGTATAAAAATTTGCAGGTTCATGCAGATTTAGAATCGAGTTCAGATGCAAAAATATTCAAACAGCTCCAAAACGTCGGAAGCTTTTATCAAGAGCAGCATACCACAAGGCGCATTTGGTAGATGAAAATGGATAGCTGCTTCACCTTGCCAATTGTAACAATATTGCATCTTCTAGCAACAATCCTAGGACAATGATGGTAATAATTATAATTGTTTGATATATTGATTAATGTAAATATTTCAACGTCAAACCAATTAATCATGCAATATTGTCAACGTGGTTACTAATTGATATCATATATTTTGTACTAATCATGTTCAAATTTTTTTTTTTTTAATTATTAGGATTCTAGTGATGATGAGCGACCTACCTACCATCTTTCGTTGCACCCCACGAAAATGTCAAATCGAGAGAAGACTGAATTAAGAGAAAAAATCGGAGAGGAACAATACCAAGAATGGTTGAATCAACCACCGATTCAATTCCCACTACATCCAGATTCACCAATTAGGAATGACAACAACAATAATAGTTCTTCACAAGCTAGTAATGGAGGCAATCAAATAGAGGTTGGTATGGATAATCACTTAAGGGATACGACTTCCATGGAGACAATGTTGTTAGATACATTCCAAAACGATGATGAATTAGGGGATGATGCTCA
The DNA here is from genome assembly GCA_034641835.2 of Pinus albicaulis. Taxonomy (NCBI): domain Eukaryota; kingdom Viridiplantae; phylum Streptophyta; class Pinopsida; order Pinales; family Pinaceae; genus Pinus; species Pinus albicaulis. Next base: position 903,551,835 of record CM076573.1, on the reverse strand, counting down.
TGTCGCCGACACCTTTTTCGAAATCCTTAAATTTTCCTCCACCACCCCTCTCATTAGACCTAGCAGTCAGTCAAAGTCTATCCAGTTAGGGACAACGATGTTAATGTACAATGTGAAAGAAACGTTTGGCTTGTCGAATGCATGTTTCTCAGAAATTTTGAGGTAATTTACCATAAATTCCTCCCTTATATAAATTTGAGAAATATAATTAGTACACAATGAACATTACAAATGGTAAATTTTATGAACGTTAATAATTATATCGACATTAACGTACATTTTTTGATATATTTTTCCATGATCACCAACTACAGGTTATTAAAAGATAAGGTTCTTCTGAGTGATAATGTCTTGCCCGGTAGCTGCAAAGAGGCAAAGAAATTGCTAAAAATGTTGGGTGTTGAGTACATATCATATCATGTATGTCCAAATGATTGTATTCTATATAGAGGAGAATATGCAGACAACGAGATATGTCCGAAATGGGGGCATGACATGTATGATAAATAAAAAAAATAAGGTTAAATCATGTACTGGTCCTCCTTTTAAGATATTGAGGCACATGCCTATAATCCCAAGAATTCAAAGTCTCTTTTGTTGCAAAGAATTAGCTATGTTGCAGGGATGGAATGCCTCACACAGAAGTGAGTTGGGAGTTATGCGAATCCCAACTGATTCAATAGCCATGAAGCATATAGAGGATACATGGCCCAAAAAATTCAAGGATGAAGTACGAAGTCTACAACTCAGCATAGCCATGGATGGCGTCAACCCATATTCCCTCCAGAACACCAACTATTATGTTTGGCCTATAGTAGTGATCAATAACAATATCCCCCCATGGTTGTCCGTGAAGAATGACCATATTATGTTGGCTCTGATAGTCCCTAGCAGAAGACAAGTGAAGAATATGGATGTCTACTTACAACCATTGATAGATGAATTGAATGAATTATGGGATGGAATAAATGTATACGATGTATCAAGACCCATCACAATAGAGAGGAGTTTTATGTTGTATGGAATATGTGCTTACATGACACATGATTATTCAAGCTTAGGAGTTTGCTCTGGTAAATTACATGTTTAATTTATTGATTTGTTTATATATGTAACAATATTCTTTCACATATTAGTTATTTAATTCGTTGTAATTGTTCTGATATTCATGATATTATTTAGCATGCCATGCATATTAATTATATACAATAATCTTGCAGGTCTTGTTACAAAAGGGTATTTTGGATGTAAATTTTGTGGACCTTATTTGAAAGCTAGATGGTCCAAGGACCTACGAAATCCAGTGTATGATTGCTCTAGGGTATTCCTCTCAGAAGAACACCCTTACAAAATAGCAACATCCATTTTCAATGGTGAACGAGAGAGAACCCAAAGGCCTCCAATAACGAAACTAGTTGAATGGCTTAGAGCATATGAGAGTGAGAAGGAGAAGGAGCTCATAGAAATGTTCGATTCAAATGGGGAGCCTATGTTTGATGATCCAGAATTCTTCGACACCTATGTTGAGAAATTGCTCATCGGGATGAAAAAGAAATCTATCTTTTATAACCTCCCATATTGGGAGAATCTTAAGATTACCCACTTATTAGATCCCATGCATATATTTAAAAATGTTTCATCTTCTTTATGGAGGAACATATCATCGAAACAAAGTGGCACATTGGCTATTAGGAAAGATCGTATTACTTAAAAAACCAAAAAGAAACATTGGCCAAGACGATTAGAAGTACAGGATATGAGGTAGGCACTGGTCCCTCTAATTCATGGTATTTCAAAGAAGGTGATGTCCCATGGATTTAAAAAAAAAGATGATCTTTCTTTGGAAAAGGAAGTTATAATGGGTGTGAGGGTGCCATCTTCATACAGGTATTCACTACGACGTTGCTTCACCGTGGATGACCATTTGTAGGGGTTGAAATCGCATGACCATTTGAATCTTCTATGAGTACGTATAATGTCAAAAGCATGATTTTATTATTTGCTATATTAATAAAATTTATCCCATGCAGGGATCATAAAACATAACTAATTTTGTATATTATTGCATATGTTTATAACTTTGCAGTGTCATTATCCTTTGTTCATGCATGGGTGTGTGAAACATGAATTCCCTCAAGACCTAGGACGTGCCATATCTAAATTATCTGCATTTGTACGTTGGATCACGTCAAAGGAGATTCATGTGGCTAGCATTCCACAGTGGCGTCAAGAGATAGTTGAGATTGTTTGTATGTTTGAGAAGGAACTACCGACGAGTTTCATGGACTTGTAGGTTCATCTTCTAATCCACCTAGTATATGAGGTTGAATTAGTTGGGGTGGTTTCTTGTTGTTGGATGTTATTCTTAGAGAGGTACATGAAGAAATTGAATTTTTTTGTTCGACAACCCGAGGGGTCTATGGTAGAGGGGTACATATCATATGATTCTTTCTATTATGCTAGTGAGTACATCAAGCAGATCAACAACAGACCAGGTACAATGATTTGGGACGATGAAAGGGATGAAGACAAAAGAGAAGGGGAGTTGCTCCAAACGAGTGGAAAAAAGCGCTTGATAAAGAGTAAGCGACTTATAATTTTTCAAATTTACATAGTAAATATTCATGTTGAACTTCGATATAATGTATATTTTGATCTCTATGTACTATATAATGTCGGTTTGATTTCATCAGCGAATGCAAAAATTGAAGCAATCAATAAATTCGTTCTTTACAATTCTGAAGCAACACAACCGTGGGTCACATTGTACGAACGAAAGAGGATGAAATGGGATAGTGACAGGAAATAATTCAGACGGTTGAATGGTAGAAGTGTGCCTTATCTCGATCATTTAAAATAAAATATGCCAAAAATATGCCCCAACAGTTGGGTTGCTAACCAATTAAGAGAGAAATACGGTGCAACTGGTCATTACCTGCGTGCTGAAGAGGATGCGCTAAATGTAGGGATTAGGTGCAGCAACTCGGTAATAATCTATTTAATTTATATATACATTTGAAACTTATAAGACATCTATATTTCATATTTTAACTGTTAGGTTATTATAAGACACACTATGATTTTTTTAACTTTTTTATAATAGGTGCATTTTTTCCCATCTATGTGGGCATATGGACACCATTTTCGCAAAGAAAATGTTGATGTTGGAAACATCGCACAAGACTGTGGAGTGGAAGTCGAGTTCGATCAATCTAGTCGATCTAGCCACCGTGATCAAAACCTAGTATGAGGGGCGTTAGGTTACATCGGAAAGATACAAGAGATCACTGAAGTGGATTTCTCTTCTTTCCAATGTGTTATTTTTAGGTGCAAGTGGTGGGACACCTTTGATCGGAATAATGTAAAGGAAGATCGCAATAGTAGGTTGATATGTATCAACTCTATAAAGACGTGGGATGAAGCTAAGGAGCCCTATGTTTTCCCCAAACACTGCAACCAGGTGTTTTTTTACCCAGATGTGTTGGATAGGGATTGGTGGTTCGTATTGAAACATGACACTAGATCAAAACATATTTTTGAGAACAATAGTGTTATCATGCCATGCGAGCTAGAAGATAATGAGGGTGATCATCAAAACCGAGAGTGATATGGTACATGTGTTATTTGATCATCAATATTTATAATTTTTAAGATGGTTTTTTCGAAACATTATAATACATATTTTGAATTAATTGGTAATTTGCATTGTGTTAATGTTAAAATCAATATTTCACTTGATAATTTGCAATTATGTTGATCTCAAAAACAATGGCATATTGTATAAAGTTCTTTTTTTTATGTAAGATCATAATAAAATGATGATAATTCTAAAGCATATGAATTTATTTGCATTATTTTCTAAACTTTATTTATGTTACAATAATTCATATTATTCTAGATTTATTATTTTACAATTATTTAAAATTTTACAAATTTATAAATTTACAAATTTTAATAAAATATTTTCTCATTAACACAATTAAAATTTTCACATTAATACAACTAAAATTTTACAAATATTTGACATACAATTACAATTACAATTACAATTACAATTTTACAATTACAATCATTTCACAGTAATACAATTAAAATTTTACAAATATTTTACATAGAATTAGAATTACAATTACAATTACAATTTTACAATTTCACGTACAATTACAATTACAATTTTAGAATTTTACATATATACAATTACAATTTTACAAATTTAAAATTTACAATTACAATTATAATTTTATAATTTTACATACAATTAGAATTACAATTACATCAATTTTACAATTTTACATATATACAATTACAATTACAATCATTTCACAATAAATTAAATATTACAATTACAATTAAAATTTTACAAATATTTTACATATAACAATTGCAATTAAAATTACAATAATACAAATACAATTACAATTTTAGAATTTTACATACAATTAGAATTACAAATATTACAATTTTACAATATCATGATCATTTAATATTAAACTAGTAGTTGCTCCAAAAAGGTGCAAAGAGAGGCCGATAGGATTGTTAAATTGAAAAAGTTGTACTTTGATATTCTTTCAAATATCATGTATAAATTTTTAATAATAATTTAAAATAAAATTATAATTTTTTTTTTGTGCTTTTTATAATTTTGATAATGTAATATGTATCCTAAAGTGTTTTAATATATATATATATATATTATTTTTCTACTATTAGCAAGACTCAAGAAAAAACTCAACATGGTTATAGTCAATATAACCAATGCAAAAATAGTTCCCGATAAAACATCATGTCACATTGAAATATCAAGTTTAATTATATCCATCGAGTGAGATATCAAGTTTTAATTATATCCATTACATCCCTTACCAAGTTACAATATTTTGCTCAAATTCCTTACCAGATTTTAATTTTTTATTCAATTCCCAACTAATCAACTTTTTTCCAACATCTTGCTTTAAACATTTATGGGACCTAGGTCTCCCTTATCAAGGTGATCCTAAGTCTGCCTTATCAAGGTGATCACCAATCACTCTCCCTTTGGCCTTAAAACCTTTATGTTACCCCACTACATCCTTGACTAAAATATTCTATTGATATTCTATTCAAACTTTAACATCTTTGACCAATAAACCTTTTTCAAGTTTAATAGAAATATTTGTATTTCTATTTCTAAGTCTACAAGTCAAAAAGTAAATTAATTAGTAACATTGTTTTTTTTTTTTGTTCAAACTTAAATATCTTTTAACAATCAACTTGTATCAAGTTTTTTTAGAAATAATTGGATGAACAATAAACTTTTATCAAGTTTAGTAGAAATAATTGCGTTTCTTTTATAAAGTAAATTAAAGTTGAACTAAATTAATTACTAAAACATTTTACTTAAAATACTTAACTTAAACACTACATCCTTAACAATTTACAATATTTTGTTCAATATTCAATATCCTTAACCAAGAAACTCACCCCACTTTAGGTAATCTTATTTCAAGAAACCCACCCCACTTTCTATAAGACACGTCACTCTTTCTATTATTACCAATGGGGGTGTGCATTTGAAACACTAATCAAACAACCAAACCTCAATTAATGAACAAATTTAACATCAACTTTATTCGAACTCTTTTTAAAATATTCTCTATAATAATCATAAATACTTATGAGTTGTAAATTGCTATTTTTTTGTTTAGTTTTAATTATTTTTGGAGGGTCAGTCACTATAGATTTGTATTTCAATTTTTGCTAATTTTCAAAGTGATTACCAAATATTATGAGGTTAGTAGGGAAAGCAAAGTTATAAAAAAAATTCACAACAATAAACAAAGAAGGCAAGCCCACAACATTCACAGCGACATGAAACCAACAACTATGGAAGGTAACTCTTAAGGTTTAACAAATATTTTATTAGTGCATATAAGAATAAAGTTTTTTAATATAAGAGTTAATAATTTGATATAATATTTAATAATATAAGTATGAGAATTTAAGATTATAAAAAATCATGATTTTGTTAATTATTAATACATGCTAAAACTAATGATAAATAATAAAATTAGTATAATAAGCTATCATTAATTACAAATAAATCTCACATTTAAAAGAAATGATAAACTCACAAATTTACCAATCATATTGAAATAATATTTATCAATTTAAAAAAAAATTAAGAATTGAGTGACCTTATGGGCAATGGGAGTGGGAGCACACTAATAAATATTTAAAGTTCAAAATTCTTGTCATTACATTATTTCTGAAAATACATCCAAATACAAAATGCTTTAAATACCATAATTACATTATTTCTAAAAATATATCCAAATACTAAGTGAAACACAATCAAAATATTGAATTCCTAAAATAAATAAATATTGTTGAGAAGCACCCATCACCCATGATAGAGACTTACGATAACTATGAAATTGTATAACCAAGGTAAAAAAAAAAAAAAATATGTTGATAAGATTGGAAGTTAAGAAGAGGACTTGCAAAATTAGATTAGTGTTTTAATACTCGGCAAAATCAAATTTCCAGACAATGCAATGCAAACCCAACGATAATTATGCTTTGCTGAGGTTGTAGTAGCAATCCAAAGAGAAGAGAGAGTGATAAAGGGATGAACATGTATTTGATGCAAATAGAGCATATTGAACTTATAATTTTACAGATTTACAATTATAACCAAATCCGTGAATCTAGAAAATAATATCCAAAATATTTACCATGTTGATATTATAACCAAATTGGTGAATCTAAAAAATATCTATTCAAAATATTTACCATGTTGACATATGAAGCCCAGCTCATTTGACCAACGGACAATGAGATCTTTAGTTGCATTGCCTACATTACAAAATCGTTGTAGAGGTTCTTAACCTGCTTTACCTCTACACATTTACAAAAAACTATTATAACCAAATTCGTGAATGTAGAAAATAGCTATCCAAAATATTTACCAAAACATTTACCATGTTGATATATGAAGCCCGGCTCATTGGGCCAAATAGCATTAGAATCCAAATAGCATTAGAATAAATGTAACAAGAGATATTTTAACCATAGAAATCGTATTGAAAGGTAACTCAACCACTAAACAAACAGTTAAAACAAGTAGTTAACAATGAAATAGACAGACATGGAAATTATCACTAACCTGTGTAATGATCTGAAGGAAGAGTATCTTCGTAGCCAATTATAGATGTGAAGCTACAAATGTGATTTGTGCATTCGCTACTGCTCCCTCTACATAGGAGTGGAAATCCAGCAATCCCCACAAGGTCCTTCTGAGTGCAGTCAGATCCCCATGCGAGCAACTCTTGGATTACTTCTTCGGATCCTCTTTTAGCTCCACTATGAAGAATTGTGCTTCCAGGCTTTAGCCCTTCAGAAAATTACCAAAGCAGAAAATCAAAATAGGCATTTTTGAAAATTCTTGATCGACAACATCCCCTAAAGGTAATATTGTTATGGCATTAAAAAATATTACATAATACATACCGGTTGCTCTAGCAAGAAAGATCCTGCTTCATTCTCCATGTAAATTTATAATATGAATTAGTTGCATGCCCTCTTTGATAGAGAATATTGGACCCTTCATTGTATTGGCCTCATTCTCATAATCATAGGAACAAAAAGCACAAAAATGCCTCGCATTGTTTGTTGGCGATAGTGGGCAGGCACAGAATTTGGGGGTAGTGGGCAAGCGCAAAAGGCGACCATTAACTGAGGTGATCCCTTTTCGGCAATGATGCAATTTTTTCTACATGTTTTCATGGGAAAGAGGATGAGGAAAATAATTGTATCTTCTTAAACACTAATGCCAAGTCATCGAACAAAAAGCACAGGACAGATGCCATTGTCACAGCACGAGAAAAATGTCAACACAAAGACAAAAGAGTAGACGAGGTACAGCCCAAGCACAGTTGTCATCTGTTCAATTCGTAACACGTTTCGTGTGAAGAAAAGATATGTTGCCAAAAAAAAAGTGGTCTCATTCAAAAGAGAATGCCTATCGGCCTAATTAATTAATAAACATCACGATCATGATAACCATCGTACAAACATCATATTTGACTAAAAAACACATTAAAATTCGTTAACATCATCGTGATCATGATCATCTAACAAAACACAATTAGAATTATATAACGTCATCACAACACAAACATAAAATATACATCTCATGTGAAATAACTGCTATCACAAACACATCTATCTACAAGCTTCACATTAAATGAACATATCTAACATGACCTAACAATATACGCATCATGATGATCACCAACATGTAAATTAAGTACAACTACAACATGAACATAAAATACATGGACCATACCCCAGATGCGGGTGAAAATTAGAGTGAAGAGGTGCCACGGGGCCGCCATGAGGAAGGACACTCGGTGGCTCCACGTGCTCAGACATTGGACGGGGCTCCATAATAAAACTTGGCGTAAGGGTGCCATTACTTCACCCTTTGCAACCATGCCGTCGACGTACCAGGTCTGCATAGCATTAATGCTGCCAGCCATGGCCCTTAATACCACCACCTTGGCTCTCATATGCACATTCATCCCAGCCTGCTTGCTCTTTGTGCATTTCTCTATTCTCACTCCTCGGCTTCAAGTGCACTGCTCTCACTCATCTAGGACTGGAGTGCTCTTTGGTCATCTCCCTCCCAGGAAGCCTTCTTCTGTCTCCCTCTAGTCAAGAGACTCACCCCCCTGTATAATTATGCCTCGGCGTCACAGGAAAAGATGTCGGAGAGCTGGTGGGCATGGCTAGCCTTCTCACCCACCCTGCCCTCCTTGCCCTCCCCTCTCGCCCTCCCGTGGCCGTGACCTGAACCTTTCCATAGATTGGAATTAATTTGCTAATTCTCCCCCTTTCAATTTGAACGCTCAGCTTTCCCTACAGCTCCCAACTTCGGCTCCACTGTTCTCCACCCCTCATAGCAAAAAATGTGCTCGTAAGTCCACCATCTCCCCTGAGCCTGCTTTCACCCCTCGCAAACTGAAAGCCCTTCCGGTGCAAAGCGCTACCAGTGGCAGCAACGACTTAAGTGGTTCAGAAGGAAACAGTGTTGGTGGCCTAGAACTGGATGTGGGTGGCAGTTTGGACCTGAATTCAGGTGGATTCTCTCTGCACCCTGAATTCCCTTAGCCTACTGACAACGCAGTGAACTCGGGCTTCCCTAATTCAACACGCCAGCCGCCAGAAGCACAAACGTTGAGCACAGGGATGGAGGAGGATGGCTACGTGTGCAGGATCCTCGAAGAGATTCCAGCCTCCAGTGAAAAGCATCCAGGTCATCCATAGGATTTTCTTTTCATCTCTGCGGGGATTGCACATGTTTAAAAATTCTTATCTTTGGTTTTGTTGTACAATTCTGCAAACTGTTCCTGTCAGTTTCCTGCCATGGGCAGCAGTATCTTTTGGAATTCTAAGGACTAGTTTCCCCATTAGGGGTAGTCCAATATTTGATAGAAATCTCTGGACTCTTCCCTCTAGATTGAACCCATTCATTCCTCAGGATGCAACTTGTAAACTTTTGTTTCATATGATCTAATAGAATTAGCCTAACTGAATATATACATGGACCATATATATATATATATAACTGAATAATATCAAAAATATACAACTGTAATATAAATGTCATCTATCAGCTGGTGGTACATCATCAATAGTAGTAGTAGTCGAGGCCTGCTCAGTCAATGGTGTAGCCTTGACAAGCTGATCAATTGATACATGCTGATCATCATGTGCCTACTGATCTGGTACTAGTGCCTCATGCTGAACAGGATCAACTGTTGGATGCTAACCGTGATGACTAGACATGGTTGATGGTCCAACCTACTCATGATCATCGTCATGACTGGACATGGTCGATGGTACAGCCTGCTCTCCATGATGACTGTCGCTCGGTGCTAGTGGAGGTTGCTCATCTAGCGTGATGCAAGGTGAACGATGATCACTCACCTGATCATGATCATCAAATGATGCATTAGCGCTGCTCGTGGACTATCGATCACGTGCTACGTCTCGACCATGCCTATAATGTGCAAGGGTCCTCCTTAGCCGCGTAACTAAGGTCATAGCTCCTACGACATGTCACATCAGGCTGTACATGTCACGCGACATGCCTCTCCACATATGTACCAGCCTACCATCGGCCTATATGTCTGTCATAGTAACGGGCTTGACTCCCGCCTCAACAATCAATGCACAGAGTTGGTCGCCCAACTCCATCCTTAATCTATTATCAAGCCTACCGCATCTACCAAATGGCGGTTTAAAACTTTTGCGTTCGCGGCAGGATTCGACCACGGGTCGGGGCGGAGCCAATAGGGCGTTCCGACCATTGGGCCACCGTAGTTCTTGTTAAAGCATGGGCGTGAAATTATATTTGAACTTACAAATTCATTTGGGTGGGCCAGCCCCCTCCTCATGGAACCTGGTGCTTGAAACCCATGGAAAAACCCACATCGGCGCGCAGTGGTGGGGACGTGGTCCCATGGTTCGGCGGAGGAAGTGCTATGCACGTTTAATAATTGGGTGCGTATTAAAGTTCAAACGCAAATAACTCAAGTTATTTAAACGATTTCTGGAGGTTGCGGTCCTATGGACCTTATCCGTCAGTCCCCTCAATTCGGCAGAAATTATGGCGGAGTGCCCATCTTTGGCGCCAGTCCCTATTTTAGCGGGATTAACTGAAGTTATCCACATTTAGTGGAGTTTTTCAAGGGGTAACTGGACAAAAACTTGTACTGGTCATAACTTTGGCTAGGGAAGTCCAATTGAAGCGAATTTTTTTTTTGATTTGGGGGTATTGAAGCATTTTGGAGCTGTTGGGACAGGTTGCAGAGCTATCAATGCACTCTATCAGTGATTTTATCAGTGGATTTTCTTGTGGAGCCACTAGGGCTTGGTGAAAGATCAGCTGTATTAGACTATACTCATCCATTTGAGGTGAATGAATAGTCGATTTTTACTGTTTTCAGTCCTCTGTTTCTAAATTTGCAGCTATTTTAGCCTTTTGAGGCTTTCTTCACAGTGTAATAATTATTTTGAGCATTAATGAAAGAGGGAAAAGCCTATTTGGAGGCTTTTGGACCCAGCAGAGGTAGCCCAAAAGAGGGGTGAACTGCTTAAACAAATGCTTACTGTTATGCTGTGCATTTTTGCTGTTATACTCCAGATTTTACTACATTAAACAGTAACTTTTAATAAGTCCACTTTTCCCAATGAGACTTATACAGTGATCAAAACTCATTAGTTTCACTTAAAACCACATTACTTCCATTGCAGAATACTTGAACTTGCTTATTCACACATAAAATTTGGTTAATGAATACTTTTCAAACATAAACAAATAATTTCATTGACAGATCGATTTAGTGTTTACCTTATATTTCTTTAGGCAGAGCCAGTAAGAGGGCCAGAAGCTTCCGGTTTCATCCTTTCTAGTAAAGGTGAAATAACCAGTAAAAGCCCCTACTGTCTATCTCTGTATAAGAAATATTTTTTTCACACAATTTCAGATCAGATTGGTATCGGAGCTCTAGGTTTTGCTTAAGAGTTTGTGAAATTTGTGCAAGAAGATTGTGCTATTCTGCAAAATTTGATGCTTACTAGGCTGAAATTGAAAAGAGGGGAAGGTCAATTGGTTAGAGCACAAGATAATCCTCAACCAAGGAGGGCTAGGGTGCCATTATCTCCACCTTCCATTTCATCCTCTTTAGCCTTAGAATCAGCCACAAACATGTCTTCCAGAGAAGGAGAAGTACATGAGGAAATGGATCCCAAGGAAGAAGAAAGAGTCTTTAGAAAAGCTTTCTTGAACATGACTGAGATGCTTAGGATCCTATACCAGGAGAGAAATGATAGGATTGCTAGAGAAGGGTCTAGAAACCAAAAATAAGAAGGAGATTCTTCAGGAGGGAAGAAAGACAATGATAAGTCTAAGAAAGGGAATGGAGGAAATGGTGATCCACCATCTCCATCGTCATCCTCTTCCTCCACATCATCCTCTTCAACTTCTTTTAATCAGTCACACAAAACAAAAACATCTCTTAAAAATCATTTGTTAAAGCTTGATGTGAAGTTTGAGTTGCCGATGTTTAATGGTGATGTGAATGCAGAAAAATTGGATAACTGGATTAGACAGCTGGAAGTCTATCTAAGAATTCAAAATTTGCATGAAGATGACACAAAAATCCAATTAGCCTCATTGAGAACGGATGGAGCAGCTTTGGTTTGGTGGGAAGCCAAAACCAGGGAGGAAATTAAAAATCATGGTAAGATAACTCTAACTTGGAATCAGTTTATTACTACTATTAAGAAACAGTTTTATCCTCTTGCTCATAATCAGAAAGAAATCATGAATTGGAAAATTTTTAGGCAACTTAAGGGTCAAAATGTGCAAGATTATACCCAATAGTTTAGAATGAGAGCACTTCTACTTGGAATAGACTTACAAAGTCAAGACACCTTGTTGAAATACATAGGAGGTTTTCACAATTATCTGCAACATACTATTCTAATGTTCAATCCTACCAGCTTAGATGAAGTCTGTGTCCAGGCTACACATTTAGAAGCTAGAGGAAAGAATACTTTTGATGAGGATAGTAATTTCAAAAACAAAGGAAAGAAAAGAATTGTAAATTCAAGAAAAGAAAAAGGAAAGTTCTTTTGCAAGAACTGTTTGAAGACAAGTCATGATGAAGATCATTGTTGGAAGCTTCATCCTGAACTGAAACCAGAAAAATACAAGAATAAAAACAAGACCAAATAAAAGGAGAAAACTGTAGCAACAGTTGAGCAAGACTTAGGGTCAGACTCAAGAGATGAGACAAAAAGCATAGCCATGGTTTTAAATAACATTAAGGGGAAAGAAGTGGTGCAAGACACAACTCCCAGTTCTAGCTCTTTGAATTGTCACAAAGATACTCATGAATAAAAGAGGAGGATAGAGATATTCCAGGTGAGGGTAATTTCAAAACATACCAAAATTGACACACTATTTGATAGTGGGTCACAAGTGAATCTTATATCTGAAGACTTGGTCAAGCAGCTTAAACTTGAGACCATTCCACATCCGAAGCCTTATCCACTTGGATGGATATGCAAGGATGCCAATTTTCAACTCTCAAGGAAGTGCATATTGCGCTTTGCAATAACAACACATTTTATTGACACAGTGGAACTTGATGTGGTGCCGCTTGATATCTCAGGTATTGTTTTGGGAAGTCCTTACTTATTTGACAGGAAGGCCATCTTTCATCGGCATGAAAACAAGTATCACTTGTTCAAAGATGGTAAAGAGTACATTGTGAGAGCTCACAAGAATAAGTTGGAATCTTCTTTACTCCATGCAATTCAATTAAAAATACTGGTTAATGCAAGTCAAAGTCTAACTTTGTTGATGTTGAAACGACCAGATTTTGAGCATTCGCCTTTTTATGATGTTGCTAATAATATGTCTCAGTTTGATAACAGTTTTTCTTTGAAAAAACATGATGTTATGTTGCAAAAATTACCTTTTGGGTCAGCCAATGCAGTGAATGAAGTGTCAAAGAAAAGCAGTGCAAGAAAGGAAGACACACAATTCAGCATGGGAAAAAGTTGGTTTCAGAATGGTAGAATTCGCCATGGGAACAGTTTGCAAGGTGAAGGTTATTTTAAGTCTTTCTAGAAGTTTGATCAGTGTAGAAAAAGTTTGTTTTCTGCAGATTACAATTGTTGTTCTGCAAATTTTAATAATTTGCATCATGACTCCGTCAATCTTAGCAATGGTCGATCAGTTGATTCCAGAGACAGATTATCATTTTCTCAAAAGCTCCATTTGATGAAATCGGGTAGATTTAAGTTATTCAAGGGTGGAAGAGTGGAGAATTAGTCTCCACATTATCAATTTCATTAATCAGAGATATTTTGGGGTCCAAAAGCTTCCCATTTGGGAGGTGTGATCGGGAGATCCAGTCTCTTGTAGAAAAATGCTCAAAAATAAAGTTGCTCAGAATTGGTCCAAACCAGAATGACTGGAAAGAGCTCGGAAAAATGATCCATAGACGCGAACGGCACTGAAAATTGATGTTGTATGAGAAATTTATTCAGCATTGAAGTTTGCCAATTTCAGTGAAAAAATGGCCAAAATGGACTTTACAAAAAAAAAAAATTATTAAAAAAAGAATATTCCATAGAATATTCTACGGAATATTCTGCAGGCAGCCAATTAAAGGGCGCCACGTGGCCAGCCTGGAGGCCACCACGTGGCCCCAAGATTCAAACGAAATGGTGGTTTAAAATTTTTGCGTTCGTGGCAGGATTGGACCCCGGGTCGGGGCAGAGCCAACCAGGCGGCCCAACCATTGGGTCACGGTAGTTCTTGTTAAAGCATGGGCGTGAAATTATATTTGAACTTACAAATTCATTTGGGCGGGCCCAAAAGGGGGCCAGCCCCCTCCTCATGGAACCTAGTGCTTGGAACCCACGACAAAACCCACATCGGCGCGCAGTGGTGGGGACGTGGTCCCATGGGTCGACAGAGGAAGTGCTATGCACGTTTAATAATTGGGTGCGTATTAAAGTTCAAACGCAAATAGCTCAAGTTATTTAAACGATTTCCGGAGGTTGCGGTCCTATGGACCTTATCCGTCAGCCCCCTCAATTCGGCGGAAATTACGGTAGAGTGCCCATCTTTGGCGTCAGTCCCTATTTTAGCGGGATTAACTGAAGTTCTCCACATTTAGTGGAGTTTTTCAAGGGGTAACTGGACAAAAACTTGTACTGGTCATAACTTTGGCTAGGGAAGTCTAATTGAAGCGAAATGTTTTTTGATTTGGCGGTATTGAAGCATTCTGGAGCTATTGGGATAGGTTACAGAGCCATCAGGGCACTCTATCAGTGATTTTATCAGCGAATTTTCTTGTGGAGCCACCAAGGCTTGGTGAAAGATCAACTGTATTGGACTATACTGATCCATTTGAGGTGAATGAATAGTCGATTTTTACTGTTTTCAGTCCTCTGTTTCTAAATTTGCAGCTATTTTAGCCTTTTGAGGCTTTCTTCACAGTGTAATATTTATTTTGAGCATTAATGAAAGAGGGAAAATCCTATTTGGAGGCTTTTGGACCCAGCAGAGGTAGCCCAAAAGAGGGGTGAACTGCTTAAACAAATGCTTACTGTTATGTTGTGCATTTTTGCTGTTATATTCCAGATTTTACTACATTAAACAATAACTTTTACTAAGTCCACTTTTCCCAATGATACTTATACAGTGATCAAAACTCATTAGTTTCACTTCAAACCACATTACTTCCATTGCAGAATACTTGAACTTGCTTATTCACACATAAAATTTGGTTAATGAATACTTTGCAAACATAAACAAATACTTTCATTGACAGATCGATTTAGTGTTTACCTTATATTTCTTTAGGCAGAGCCAGTAAGAGGGCCAGAAGCTTATGGTTTCATCCTTTCTAGTAAAGGTGAAATAACCAGTAAAAGCCCCTACTGTCTATCTCTATATAAGAAATATTTTGTTCACACAATTTCATATCACTCTATCATCTGACGGCTTATCATCTGTGAAGAGGAAGTTGCCACACCTTTTCCAATCCAAACCAACATAAGGACAGGGGACCATAATCAAGGGATGCTCATCAACACTGGCTAGCAACTCCAGTGAATCATGCGATATCCTCACGGAAAACTCAGTCTCGCCCCTCTTGGGCATCATCTGTCCTAACATGTGCATACATGCCTCCAACGTCGGCCTACGAGGCTGCCGAACAAAAGTAGGCCTCATCTCTGGAAACCTCTCAAAAAATAAACAAAAAATCTCTAAAGAAAAAGGGAAGTTGACCCTCCCTTATGCATGAGCACAATATCTATCTAAGGTTGTACAAAACAACCACAAAAAAATGGCATACCACTTCAAAATTCATGGCTCTTGTACTAAATAATCAACATAATATAGAAGCGATCAACTAATGTGTTGCCCATCACTAGTATTGTGTGAAATGGTCAAAATCAGAAGTGAGAAGCACCTCACCTCCTGACTACCAAATGCACCAATACGTAACTGACCTCGGAAGACGTGAAAATCTAAAGGAGACAGTATATCTATGCTAATGTATCTATAGGAGTACACCAACTAACTCCCTAATGCATAGCCAATTGGAACCTCTGGGAATGAGCGCAAATCCACCTCTCTCCTCGATAGCTCTGTAATGAAATATATGTCCTCCTCAGTGGGCGCGTACCACAGGTTAGGACCAACCTGGAAAGCTTGTTGGTGGGCATTCCACCTGCGGATAAGATATCTCAAAAACACGCCATGGCCCTTTAGGGAAGTAGCCTCCTTATAGAACTTGAGGAGGCCTACCTGCCTTAGGAGCCCCTGGGTAGCTGTTGCAATATGGCAAGGGTATGCATCTCTCTCCCTCTCTTATGCCTCCCACAGGCGAACCATGTTATAATGATCCGCTTGTTGTTGTTGTTGTTCCCCCTCTTCTCTCCTTTCGCGTCTCTAAATGACTGACATATTAAATAACATTTTTCTATTAAATGAGACATTTATTCAAGAATATACATATATAATTTTTTTTGGAAAAAAAACAGTCGGTACACCATAAAAAACAGGCATGCACCAATACCGGTGCATCTCTTTTTGTCGCACACCGGTGGTGGTGCACCATAAAATATTCAGCGCACCGCCGGCGATGCACCTGAAAATTTTCAGTGCATCGTTGACTATGGACGGTGTTGGGAGTGTGGTGCGATGACTAAACTCTACGCCCCAGGGCGTAGAGTTCGGTTAGCGCAACGACCTCCTGACATCATTACATAGTCAAGGGTGCAGTCTTTTACCAGGTCGCACCGTTGACCCTGTCGAAATGCAAAATGTGGTGTGCTAAACGAAATACCCACCCCGGGGCAGATATTTAAGTCAATGTACCACATTTCCGCTATTCCACATGGTCAACAGTGTGGGCAGGTAACCGACTGCACCGCACTTTTTTAAAATTTTATAAATAACATGGTGCACCTTTCGATACCACCCCAGAACAAGTGCGGATATCGTTACCACTGGTTGTGGTGCGGCCTGTAAATTTATAGGTAGCATCGCGAACCGGTGCGAGCTGAATGGCTCGAGCGCACCGCGCGACAATTTTTTTTCTTTTCTTTTAAATGGTTAATTTTAAGGTAATTTGAAATTATAATCTGCTAAAAGGCTTAATTATGCAAAAACAAGAAAAAAATTATACATTTGGCTATCGAGGAGGCATATTGGCTGTAGAATTTTCAAAAGAAAATTTTCCCACTGGTTTCCAAAATTCAAGGTGGAGATTGGTGGGCAATGCACAGTAGTAGTGTGTGCAATGGGTGCAATCGGAGCACCGATGTCAGGGCGGATTAGACAAGGATAAATTTCATCGGTGCTTGAGAGCTCTGGAGCACTGAGAAAAGTGAAAAATGTGGTTTTTTAGCTGTAAATTTTTTTTATTTAACCCTGTTCCGGTGAGCGGGTTTTATAGGCGCACCGGTGCGGTTTCTTAAGACCGCACTGGGCGGTTTCTGTTTTGGCGTGGGGTTTTATGATGCACCGGTGTGCTACATTAATAAGACACACCAGGAGGGTGTGTATGGAGCGCACGGTGTCTGGTGTGCCAATTTTTTTATGGGAATTGGTGCTTTCTCTTGTTGAACGCACTGATGCGGTTTAGGATGATAAGCGCACCAGACGAAAACATCCGCAAAAACCTCCACCCACCAACCTCCTCTTGTAACCTTTGCTAGAAACGGATGTCTTGGGTATTTTTATAAGGGGTTCCTCAAAAACATCTGCTATAGTGTCTTTTCCTTGTAGTGGTGTTACAGAGTGGTATCAGAGCATGGTTTAACCCTTGGGGTGGGTAGTCGGTGTGTTGGCCATGCTTTTCTATTGGTTGCATATGTGTTTCCCATACTTAGGGCATATGTTCTTGTTGCATCTATGTTGTGTTGGCCATGGTGGTAGTGGTGTCGCCATGGAAGGGTTGATGGTGTGGCTATCAACATGTTTTCATGAGTGTATGACTGGTTATGTGTTGTTCTTTCTTATGTATTGTTCGTGCACACTTTCTTACATGTTTCTACATGTTGTATATGCATTTCTTTCTTATTCTAGGGTTACATATTGATCATGCTTGTGTGTTGTCCATGTATGCTTGCTTGTGTGATTTTATATCTTGAACATGCATTGGTTTTTCATGCTTGGTTACATGTTGCTTATGATTGTGTATGGTCCATGCTTGTGATTGTGTGTGGTCGAGTTTACATTGGTATGGTTGAGGTTGTCATGAATTAGGTCATGATGTATACTTGGCATGGTCATGCATTGATGACTGGACTTCAACTAGAATGATGTGTGTACGCTTATATACCATGTGTTATGAGTTTAAATGTGATTATGATTATGTTTATACTTGTATCACGCTGATTGGTTGACCTTGCATGATGTATCCTCCAAAAATTACACTAAGGTATGTTGTTTTATTATGATTTGGTTTAGCTGACATATTATGCTTGGAAAGAGAAAGATCAGAATGGATAGAAAGATGGTAGACTACAAGGAATATCCCTATGAGTCATATGAGAAGCATGGTGGGCACTATTCTAATTTGGCAGACACATTGAGAAACCTAAAGGAAGAAATAAGGAGTTGTAACGAAGACAATGGTAGAATCATACAGGCACAAGAGAAACAAGAAGAGATGAATGAAATACTTCTTCATAGCTTGTCAAAATTGCAGCGACAAGGGATAATGTGTATCAACCATGGACATGAGGGCATAACTAATGGGTCATATGGTAGTAGGTCTCATGGCAAACATAGATCATATAGAGTTGATACAGTGAGATATGGAAGGTTTTTGGACACTCCGGATAGGAGGAGTGATGAGTACATGTATCATTATAGTTATGGTTCAGATAGAAATTGTGATCATCATCGGTATCATCCTTACAAGAGGAGTGATAGGGGATACTTTCCAAATTAATTTAAGAAAGAAAATCCACCTACTTTTGATGGGGACTTGAAGAAACTAGAAGAGGTAGAAGCTTGGATACTTTGGATGAAGTTCTTTGAGTTACATGAGTACTCAGATAATATGAAGGCCAAGATTTCTATCTTCAGTTTGAGAGGTAAAGAAAGCATCTGGTGGGAAGATGTGAAGCAGGTTAGACACATAAAAAAGAATTGAGTTGGCACGAATTCAAAATACTTTTCAGGAATAAGTAATTGTCAGAGAGGTACTACGACGATAAGGCAAAATAATTTTATGAGATAAAGATTGGGTCAATGACAGATGAGTACACGACAAATTTCTTGGAGCTATTGAGGTATGTACCATATCTTGAGGATGAGAAGGCTAAATTTCAATGATTTTTCAGTGGTTTTCCATTATCATTCAGAGATCGGATTGATTATGATGAGCCTCATATATTTGAGGAAGCCACAGGGAAGTTGAAGAATTTATATGAATAGTCATAGTGCAAGAATGAGTCTCAACAAGGATGGAAAGGGAAAGATAAAGGTGAAGAGAAATGGAATCCTAAGAGAGGAAGACCTTAGAATACAAGTGAGAAAGAGAATGTGGCACCTCAGGATAAGTTTAATACAGCTAGACAGGGACATGGATCACAACAACAACATATATCACAACACCAGGATGGAGGTAAAGGCATGGGACGGTTGGAGTGTTCGACATGCAGTGAGGAGCACCTTAGGAGAGATTGTCCACAGAACCAAGGTGGTAGGCCAAATATATACAGTGCACAGGAGGCGTATACTGTTGGGGATGTTGGGAAGAGCATTCCTCGTATTTATGCATTTGTGGACAACAAGAAGGCAGAGCACCAAGCATCTATCATTGAGATGGACAATAAGCTCTGTGATCAATTTATTTCTATTTTGATTGACACTGGATCTAATTATAGCTATGTTAGTCTTGACTTGGTGGATAAGTGTGGTTTGAGTAAGGAAATGCATGTAGAATATTGGTTAGTTTTGTTTGCCATGTGTACAAAGAAAAGAGTCCACCATTGGGTAAGAGCTTATGCAGTTGAGTTAAATGGTATGCCTAAAACAGTGCACTTGAACATATTGCCATTGGGTTCATATGGTGTGCTATTGGGTATGGATTGGTTATATCTTCACAATACCAAGGTAGATTTCTATGAAAAATTTATTGAGTGCTTGGATGACAGTGGAGAACCAAGAGTCCTACAGGGAAAGAAGAAGGCCACATCAGTTAGGATGGTGACATGTAGGCCGATCACAACTGCATGAAAGGGTGTTTGTTATTTTCAGTTCATATCTCTAGTGAAAAATGTAAGGAAGTGGAGGATGCAGATGTTTTGAGCAGGTATCCGGTCCTACAACAGTTTTAGGATGTGTTCCTAGTAGAGATTTCTGATTTGCCACCTCATAGGGAGGTATACTTTTCTATTGAGTTGGTGCCAGGGGCTACTCCACATTTTAAAGCAACTTACAGGATGAGCCCACCTAAGTTGGTAGAATTAAAGTTGCAACTAAAAGAGATGCTTGAAAAGGGATACATTAGGCTAATTGTATCGCCTTGGGGTGCACCAGTGTTGTTCGTAAAGAAGAAGGATGGCACTCTTAGATTGTGCATTGACTACAGGAAGCTAAACAAAGTGGCCATCAAGAACAGGTACCCATTACTGAGGATCAATGATTTTCTTGATCAGGTGAAGGGAGAAACAATGTTCTCTAAGATTGACTTGATATCGGGATATCATTAGGTATGCATCAAAGAAGAGGACATCTACAAGACCTCTTTTAGGACCAAGTATGGGCATTATGAGTTTTTTGTAGTTCAATTCAGTTTGACTAATGCCCCAAATACATTTATGTGTTTGATGAACAATATGTTGCGTCCTTATTTGGACAATTTTTTTACGTGTTCATTGATGACATATTGGTATATTCTAAAAATGAGGAAGAGCATGCCAAGCATTTGGAAGTAGTTTTGAGGTTGTTAATAAAGCATCAGTTGTATGATAAGCTCAACAAATGCAGTTTATTCCACACTGAGGTACATTAATTAGGACATGTTGTCTCTAAGGAGGGAATTGCAATAGATCCAAAAAAGATAAGGGCCATCATGGAGTGGGTAGCTCCTGTTAGCACTCCGCCAGATCTCCAAGGCTAAGGAAAGATCCCAACAGAGGTAACCACAAACCAAGATTTTGACTTGATAGCTATCCCTATCAAGTTAGAGAGGGCTCTCTCCAAAAGGGTCACACCGAGGAGGGCTGTAGAAATTAGGGTTTTTAGGCTATATATTGAGTGCAGGGGGTTGTTTTGATTTGATTTGGTTGGGGAATCACTGAATGAAGAAATTAGGTCAAGGAAAGCTAGGTCAAGGAAAAAGAGATAGGGTTGCAGGGATCAATGAGGCAAGGTAGGCACAAGGCTTATCACTTGAAGAGGATTGTGATGGAATGGTGTTGAGACTAAAATAAATCTAGGAAGAGCATGGGAGATGTATTGTTCTTAGACAGATGAAAATGGACAAACTATGATTAATTACCCAAAACAGAGCATGTGCAAACATGTATTCTGATTATCTAACTTGTAAGAGATCATACCATAGAAATGAAGTGAACATGAATACAATACATTCTAACATATGATACTAAATAAAAGACAATGATAGACATAAATACCACAAGTATCCCATAAAGTAGCTGCAACTCCTCTTTATTAGTTGGCCAAACTTAGTACAAAAGTTCCTTGATCAACAAGTAAACATACAAACTGATTCCAACCCTTGCCAAGAGTGAAGAAAGGGAAGATATAGATATCAAAAAAACCTTCAATCATCCTCAGGGGTCGAATCCATAAGGTGAGGAAGGAATCCACAAAAATATAAACTAATACTTGAAGTGTAGGATGGTCCAAGTGACTCACTCCTCATTACATTCAAACTGATTCATCTTTGACTAAAGGATATTTTTACCCAATGAATATACCCCTAGGTAACTTATCTTTTGCATAATTACATTTACCATCATGAATTAAATTGATAGTAAAATAATTTCTTGAGTTAAAGCCAAAAATTATAGTGAAAAACCAAAAAAATGAGTAAACTGGCATAAGCGCCATTTTCCTGTCATAAGCGCCCTGGCTGTGTCATAAGCATCCTCCATGTTCAAGGCCACTTTTGGAGGCCTTCCCGGTTTCCAAATTGGCCCAGGATAGCTTGTTGGAAATATTTTCCTGTCCTCTTTCTCAATATGCCTCAAGTTTCGAAAATGGTACTGATTTGACCACTCAAAAATGCAATCTCCAAATACTAGTATAAGAGCAGCGCCTAGGCAAAAACAGGGCCAGAAACATGTTTTTTTGGTGGTTTTTTTCCTTTTTCACCTCCTAAAACTGAAAATCATGCTTGGAAAAGTGGTTTTTATATATGTATATGTCATTACAAATATCATGGTGGTTTTCTTTCTCTAAAAAAGTTCCCCAAACATAAGCACAACGCCAAGGGCACTGCGCTTATGACCATTTTTCTTATATTTGCATTTGCAGAAAAACACAGTCATGTACAGCTTTGAAAAAAATGTTGAAACTAACCTCAAAATTTGTGGAAAGGGTGCTAATGAGGTGGCTAGGGCTTGGAGTGAAGCCTCAGAAAGTATTTCAAGCTTTTCCCCCTCCTTTTGCTTGGTTAGGGTTTCAAACCTAGATTTAGCCTTTTGGAGTTTTTCCCTTGCAATTTGGTTCCTCTTGCAGAAGTATTTGGCCTTCTTCATTTATAAGTCATTGTACTTCTACGTATGGCCTTCTTTGTTCTCTATCCTTCTCTCTTTTTCTACCTTCCCCTTCCATATAATCTCTATCTTCCTCCATAGTGTTTGGTGGCCTAGAAACCCTAGGGATGAGGTGGATGGGAATGGGGAGTGAAGATAGGTCTAGGGAATGAGGATGAGTCTAGAAAAAATTAGGGAGATGGGGGAAGGGATTATGGAACTTTGGGAGGTGATGGGAGGTCTAAATGTCAAGGGAATTGCAAATGACAATTTAATTATAGGTTTAGGGAAGGGATTTCCTAGGAATGTAGAAGCCTAGGACTTAGGGTTTTAAGGGAAAGGGACTTAGGGATTAGGAAATGGTAGTGTAAGGGTAGGGGTAGGTATTTTTTAGATGTGTAGGAAGGTGTAGCAGGGTATTAGGGCATCAAATTTGAATAAAGGGATGAATCTAGGGCTTCATTACTTTTCCAAGTGCCAATTTTCCTTAAGAGAAAAAACACTATGAAAATGTTGTTTAGGAGTGAAATGAGGAGGTAAATATCATGTACTTACTTGTTTGGAGGTGTGAAGAACCCTTGCTGAAGTCTGAGGGTTATTTTTTTCAACTTGGGTGATTTTCTGGCCCTTTCTGGTCATAATCGCATCACTAGAAGGATAAGCGCAATGCTAGAAGGATAAGTGCAGTACCAGAAGGATAAGTGCCCTATGTGCGAAACACATTTTTGTAGACCACATTTGGAGACTTTCATGATGTCCAAATTGGGCACAGGATAGCTAGTTGGAACTCTTGTCATCTCTACTTTCCAAATGTGCCTTTATTTTTCAGAATGGACTTGATTTGACCTATCAAAAATTGATTCTCCCAAGACTGGTCAAAAAGTGTTGAATGAGGGTGCAAAAACGCAAAGTGCTGTTGCAGGAAACTTTTGGAGGCCTTCCGCAACTCCAAATTGAGCTCATGATAGCTCATTGGAAATATATTCCAGTCTAGCTGTCATTTGAATTATCAAGAAATTCATTTGGACACTCCAACTAGGATAAAATTTTATTTTCCCAAGGTCACTCCATAAGTGCAACAACTCTCCCGTGGCACCTGTATTTTTGATATTTCTCCAAAACCATAATACTTGTGTAAAAACTGAACGATTTTTTTATTCCTTCACCTATTATGGAAAAACCCTCTCTCAATTTTGTCAAATTCATCTCTGTTTGGTCAGGAACATAGTTTGAAGAAAAACTGGCCCTATGTGTGGCAAATGATTTGTCCCTTGGAATGATTTCTTAAAAAATTATGGAGACGTGATCTTATGAGTTGGAATGGCCTCATACTTACTGATATTACCTACGTTCTACCTCCTCTACTCAAATGCCTCTGATTCCATAACAACCCTATCTCAGTGGGAGAGTAAATTAGGGTTTAGTGCTTGTGGAAAATGATGATTTGGGCACCCTTGGGAAAAGACAACTCCCTTTGACATTTGATCAATTGATGGACTAAAAATATTGCAATTTTACATTTGATGTGTTGGCATGTGGAACTCTGAGTTAGCAACCTTGGGAACCAAGTAATTATTACATATTTAATGACATAAAATTACATAGAAAAAATAAAAATTACACCTCTTTTTTTGAAATAAATATTACATCTTGGAATGAAACTCACACTTTGAAGTCAAACTACAACTTTGGAAACCATCTTGGAGATCATATTTACATGGTAAAGAGACATTATTTGGGATCACTCTCATACTTTGCTGACATTATGCAAATGAAATGGTGTTTTATTTGGACCTTGAAGAATGAAACGTAGAGACCTAATGAGACCTTGAGTGACCAAGAATTCATGGTGACTTTAACTAACATAATGACATAGTAACATAAGCTTTCAAGTGTGATTTATACTCAACAAGACATGTAGGTGGGTCAACGAATGTGAAATTTTGAGGGAGAGGGAGGTTTTATGACTAGGGCTACCATCAGTGAATAATTTTTTTGCATGACCTAGTAAAATGATAAAAAAAATTTGAGTGGGACCCATAAAATGAATATGAAAAGAGTATATTTTGATCACTGATGGCAGGATGCAAATACTGACACTAACATCGGCTCCAGTTGGGGATGGTATCTCCTTGGAGGTGCTAAGAACACCGTAGATCAAGTGCCTTTCCATTGGGCATTGAGTCAAAAGCTAAAGAATAACTGAATACTAAAAATTTGATTCAATAAAGTGAACTGAATCAGACTAAAACACAACTGAAAAAATGAAAAATATGCTCAAAATTGAGCTTATTCAACAAAACATACTCTATTTGATCCATTCATCACCTGATCAAGTGAAATGGAACAACGAATGAAACCATGTAAGCATTTTGGCTACTGTTTGAATTCTCTGAAAGTGATTGCTTATGAGAAAGAAGAGAGAACTACTAAAAGGAAACTCCCATAAAATCTTGTCAACGGATTGAATCTTAATGAAATTGCAAAGCATGAGCCCACTGGCTGACCACAAGAATTCTGCAAAAGGATCTTCATAGGAATAAATATTAATTTCCAGCCCATCTATTATATTACTGCTCTGCTCTAGGTAGTCTTCGTACCTTGAATATGAACTTTCATCTTTACCCTTACTTTCCTGATATGGCTGCAAATGTTCGAATGAGCTTTGTAATGAGATTCCTGATGAACAAGACAATGAAGCCTACTATCAGATCAAGTTTATATCAACACTATTTTCAGGGTCACAGTTAGCTAATGGATAAGGACTTTTACTGCAGATATCATCCAACACATCAGCTATTGGATCATGAAAAACTTGAAAAGACTGCTGCAACCTATTTTCCATTGGTTCTAATGAGACTGCATGACTTTCTACAGGCTGCTCATCCTTTGCTTTAGATACATTATGAAAAATTTCCTTTAAAAACTGAAATGCTTCAAAACATAATGGTACATAATAAAATTACATTATTTGATCATATGTTTCAATTTCCAAGCCTTCATCTGCAACCTGACATTCAATGGCATTCAGGGGCTGCAAATCTGGATCTAAGGAGGGTTCTATGTCGCAAATGATTTCCTCAAACAGTTCAGGATAATGTTTATCATTTATAGTGTTGACCATTCGCTTATCTTCTTTCTTATAGTTTTCTCTTATTTTTACAAATGAGGAGAAACACAAGGGTAAGGATATTTGATCGAGAATTTCATTATCCTCTTGATTTTCAATATCAAATATTAATGACTGTTGATTTCTGATTACATGAAAGTTATCTCTGATGAAATGAAATGAAGTAAAACAAAGAGGCAAAGATCCTTCACTTACTTCCAAATTTTCTGCACTTTCCTCCTCACTGCCATAGCTTATATGCATCGGTTGATCACTGTGTTCGAGATGCTGAAACTAAACTTCCTTCTCCCACAAACCAGCTGCAGATTGCTCTGCAAGTTTAGCTTCTGGTTGGAGACCATAATTTTTGTCATACTGATCATACTTAGGTAAATCATCAAAATGAAGAATGACATCAAGCATGCATATCGGATCTATAGATATCTCCTCTGCAAGCTAATCTATAAAAATGATTTCTTTATTGTCCCTTAATGCATACATAAAATCATTATCGAATCTATGACAACTAGGATAGGAAGGAAAATGTTTCATATCAGCAAATTTTTTTTCTTCAATCAGCGTGACATGGTCATCTTGAATAGCATACTGATTTCTCATGATGATCTTTTGCATCATTTCCTCTATTGTACTTACCAAAATGTCGAGCTTCACTTATGAAGATGACAAAAATTCTTTCTCTATGTTTTCCCTTTCTTCTGCTTTCTAATTTAACCTTTTTACCAACAAATTAGCTTATATGGCTATTGCACTGTCCTACATTTCTTTGAGTGTTGTAATGTCCCTTTATCTCAATTGAAATTCCATTTCCGGATCAAAGGCATCTAGGTAGTGTAAGAGGGCTGAACCAAGAGGCAGTTTTATATTAGCAGGAATTGAATGGTATAATTAATTGAATCTAGCTAAAACTTTTTGCACTGTTTATCCCAGTTTCTTTTTCAAATTATCATATTCTTCTAAAATTAGAAAAGGATTCCTCTTGATCACCCATTTATCAAGGAATATTTTCACAAACTGATGGAAATAAAAAATACTTGCAACTGGCATGTTTTTGAACCATTCCTTGGCTTCGCCTTGCAAAGATATTGCGAAGATCCTGATACTAACATCATCTTCATCAACCTCAAAAAGGTTGAGAAAACTTTCAAAACTCTTAATGTGCTTCTCAGCAGTGATATTACCATATTCTCCATCAAACCTGGGAAGATATTTGTAATAATTTTCAGGGAAAGCATGGAATATAGGAGGTAAGATGAGTGGTGTATATCTATCTAGAATTTTACAAGGT
Organism: Pinus albicaulis; assembly: GCA_034641835.2. Lineage (NCBI taxonomy): Eukaryota > Viridiplantae > Streptophyta > Pinopsida > Pinales > Pinaceae > Pinus > Pinus albicaulis. The sequence continues at coordinate 903,524,602 of CM076573.1, read as the reverse complement.
GTAGGAGTATGTACAGAAGCTATAGGATTAGTATTGATCTCCTGAGGTTCATCAACTTGAAAATGATATACACAATTTTCAGGTAAGAGGTCGTGATCTTGATCAAAATCAAAGGGAAACTTGGTATTTACACTCTTCAAATAGGCGAAATCAAAACTTCGATCATCTTTTTCATACACCAATCTCTGGAAAATTTTCAAGATAGGTTCAGGAGAAGAAAAGAAGTAAATTACAAGAAAGCCTATTACATCTCGAATACAATTCTATTTTGAATACCTCACCTTTGTGTAGTATTCTTCCATTTCATTGTTGGCAAGGTCGATCCTCCAATGGAGTCTTTACATCAAGTTGGAGTTCCCAGGTGAATGGTTCAACCTTCATATGCATCTGACCGTTGTCCACCATTATCAATCATATCTAAACTTTTCATTCTTTTCGAGGGAATATATTTTCCTTTCGTCACCGGCAACGACGCCAAAATGTTGGCACTCTGCCAGATCTCTAAGGCTGAGGAAAAGATCCCAACAAAGGTAACCACAGGCCAAGCTTTTGACTTGATAGCTAGTCGGAGAGGGCTCTCTCCAAAATGGTCACAGCCAGGATGGCTCGAGCACTTATGTTTTTTAGGCTAGATATTGAGTGCAAGGGGTTATTTTGATTTGATTTGGTTGGGGAATCACTGGTTGAAGAAATTAGGTCAGGGCAAATGAGATAGGGTTGCAGGGATCAATGGGGCGAGATAGGCACAAGGCTTATCACATGAAGAGGATTGTGATGGAATGGTGTTGAGACTTAAATAAATCTAGGAAGAGCATGGGAGATGTATTCTTCCTAGACAGATGAAAATGTACAAACTATGATCAATTACCCAAAACAAAGCATGTGCAAACATGTATTTTGATTATCTAACTTGCAAGAGATCATACCATAGAAATGACGTGAACATGAATACAATACATTCTAACATATGATACTGAAGAAAATAAAATGATAGAAATCTACCGTATCCCATAAAGTAGCTGCAACTCCTCTTTATTAGTTGGCCAAACTTAGTACAAAAGTTCCTTGATAAACAAGAAAACATAGAAACTGATTCCAACCCTTGCTAAGAGTGAAGAAAGGGAAGATATAGACATCAAAAAAAAATTCACTCATCCTCAAGGGTCGAATCCATAAGGTGAGGAAGGAATCCAAAAAATTCTAAACTGATAGTTGAAGTGTAGGATGGTCCAAGTGACTCACTCCTCATTACATTCAAACGGATTCATCTTTGAATAAAGGATAAGTTTACCCAATGAATCTACCCCTATTTAACTTATATTTTGCATAATTAAATTTACCATGATGAAGTACATTGATAGTAAAATCATTTCTTGAGGTAAAACCAAAAATTACAGTGAAAAACCAAAAAAATGAGTAAACTGGCATAAGCGCCATTTTCCTATCATAAGCGCCCTGGTTGTGTCATAAGTGTCCTCCATGTTCAAGGCCACCTTTGGTGGCCTTTCTGGTGTCCAAATTGGACCTAGTATAGCTTGTTGGAAATATTATCTCGTCCTCTTTCTGAATATGCCTCCAATTTTGAAAATCGTGCTGATTTGACCCCTCAAAAATGCAATCTCCCAAGACTGTTATAATCGTAGCACCTAGGCAAAAACAGGGCCAAAAACATGTTTTTTTCCTTTTTCACCTCCTGAAACTGCAAATAAATCTTGGAAAAGTGGTTTTTCTAGATCTATATGTCATTACAATTCTCATGGTGGTTTTATTTCTCCAAAAAAGTGCCCCAAACATAAGCACAGTGCCAAGGGCACTGTGCTTATGACCATTTTTCTGATATTTGCATTTGCAGAAAAACAGTCATGTACAACTTTGATAAAAATGTTGTAACTTGCCTCAAAATTTGTGGAAAGGGTGCTGATGAGGTGGCTAGGCTTGGAGTGAAGCCTCAGCAAGTATTTCAATTTTGTCCTCCTCCTTTTTCTTGGTTAGGGTTCCAAACCTAGATTTGGCCTTTTGGAGTTTTTCCCTTGCAATTTGGTTCCTCTTGCAGAAGTATTTGGCCATCTTCCTTTATAAGTCATTGGCCTTCTGTGTATGGCCTTCTCTTTTCTCTATCCTTCTCTCTTTTTCTACTTCCTCTTCCATATAATCTATATCTTCCTCCATAGTGTTTGGTGGCCTAGAAACCCTAAGGATGAGGTGGATGGGAATGGGGAGTGAAGATAGGTCTAGGGAATGAAGATGAGTATAGAAAAATTTAAGGAGATGGGGGAAATGATTATGGAACTTTGGGAGGTGATGGGAGGTCCAAATGTCAAGGGTATTGAAAATGAGAATTTAATTACAGGTTTAGGGAAGGGATTGCCTAGGAATGTAGAAGCCTAGGACTTAGGGTTTTAAGGGAAAGGGACTTAGGGATTATGAAATGGTAGTGAAAGGGTATGGATTGGTTTTTTTTAGATGTGTAGGAAGGTGTAGCAGGGTATTAGGGTATCAAATTTTGAATAAAGGGATGAATCTAGGTCTTCATTACTTGTCCAAGTGCCAATTTTCCTTAAGAGAAAAAACACTATGAAAATGTTGTTTAAGAGTTAAATGAGGAGGTAAATATCATGTACTTACTTGTTTTGAGGTGTGAATAACCCTTGCTGAAGTATGAGGGTTATTTTTTGCAACTTGGGTAATTTTTTTGCCCTTTCTGGTCATAAGCGCACTACTAGAAGGATCAACGCAACTCCAGAAGGATAAGTGCCCTCTATGCGTAGCACATTTTTGCTGGCCACATTTGGAGGGTTTCCTAATGTCCAAATTGGACCCAAGTTAACTAGTTGGAAATCTTATTCTGTCTACTTTCCAAATATTCTTTTATTGTTTAGAATGGACTTGATTTGACCTGTCAAAAATTGATTCTCCCAAGACTGGTCAAAAAGTGTTGAATGAGGGTGATGCATAGTGCTGTTGCAGGCAATTTTTGGAGGCCTTCCTCAACTCCAAATTGAACTCATGATAGCTCCTTAGAAATATATTCCATTATAGTTGTCATTTGACTTATCAACCAAGTCATTTGGACACTCCAGCTAGGAGAAAATTTGATTTTCCCAAGGTCACTCCAGAAGTGCAACAACTCTTCTGTGGCACCTGTATTTTTGACATTTATCCAAAATCATGACACTTGTGTAAAAAATGAAGGATATTTTTCTTCCCTTACCTATTATGGAAAAAAACCTCTCTCATGTTTGTCAAATTCATCTATGTTTGGTCAGGAACATAGTTTGAAGAAAACCAGGCCCTATGTGTGGCAAATGATTTGTCCCTTGGAATGATTTCTTAAAAAATGATGGATACATGATATTATGAGTTGGAATGGCCTCATACTTACTGATATGACCTACCTTATCCCTCCTCTACTCAGATTTCTATGATTCCATACCAAACCCTAGCTCAGTGGGAGAGGAAATTAGGGTTTAGTGCCTGTGGAAAATGATGATTTGGGCACCCTTGGGAAAAGACAACTCCCTTTGACATTTGATCAATTGATGGAATAAAAACTCTTGCACTTTGACATTTGATGTGTTGGCATGTGGAAATATAAGTTGGAAGCCTTGGGAACCAAGTACTTATTATATATTTAATGACATAAAATTACATAGAAAAAATAAAAATTACATCTTTGTTTTTTAAATAAATATTACATCTTGGAATGAAACTCACACTTGAAGTCAAATTAAAACTTTGGAAACCATCTTGGAGATCATCTTTACATGGTAAAGATACATTATTTGGGATCACTCTCATACTTTGCTGACCTTATACAAATGAAATGGTGTTTTATTTGGACCTTGAAGAATGAAACCTAGAGACCTAATGAGACCTTGAGTGACCAAGACTTCATGGTGACTTTGACTAACATAATGACATAGTGAAATAAGCTTTCAAGAATGATTTATACTCAGCAAGACATGAATTTCGGTCATAAAATGTGAAATTTTGAGGGAGAGTGAGGTTTTATGACTAGGGCTACCATCAATGAATCAATTTTTTACATGACCTAGTGGCATGATAAAAAAATTCTGAGTGGGACCCCTAAAATGAATATGAAAAGAGTATATTTTGATCACTGATGGTTGTATGCAAATATTGACACTAACAAATCCTAAGAATGTAGATGAGGTGAGATCATTCATGGGATTGACAGGTTATTATCGGAGGTTCATCAAGAACTTCTCACAGATTTCGTATCCATTACATCATTGCAGAGGAAAGGTAAGAAGTTTAATTGAACAGAGGAGTGTGAGGCTAGTTTTGAGAAGCTTAAGCAGTTGTTGACACATTCTCCATTGTTAAAGATTGCCTATCCGAACAAGGAGTTTGTAATCTGTATAGATGCTTGCAAGAGAGGACTTGGTGGGGTCCTTATGCAGAATGGACAGGTGGTATGCTATGAGTCACGAAAATTGAATGAGCACGAGCATAATTACCCAAAACATGATCTTGAGCTAGCAGCGATCATTCATGCACTGAAGATGTGGAGGCTCTATCTTCTTGGCAGGAGGTTTTTACTGATGAGTGACCACATTGGGTTAAGGTACTTGTTTGACCAGTTTAATTTGAATGCTAGGTAGGCTAGATGGTTGGGCATGATTAGTGAGTTTGAATTCGAGATTAGGTACATCAAGGTAAAGGAGAACAGGGTCACAGATGCTCTTAGCAGCTGGGTACATGTGAATCACTTAGAAGCTATGAGCTCCTATGGGAGAGACTTACAGGATAGGATCTTGCAAGCAGTCCCGAAGGATCATAGGTATATGGAGATTTTGCACAGGTTGCAACAACGTACAGGTACAAGTACAGGTACATGTGTTGGTACAGGTACAGGTACATGTATAGGTACACGTGTACATGATTTGGACCATCATCTCACAGTATATGGCTTGGTCAGGTTTAGAGATAGGATATATGTGTCAGATAGTCGTGACCTCAAGAAAGTGATCTAGAGGGAGTTTCATGCAAAAACATATTCGGTCACCCAGGCTACCAAAAGACATTGACTATAGTGAACAGATTCTATTATTGCTTGAATCTAAAGGAGGATGTGGCAGAGCTTGTAGCCAGATGTTTGTATTTTTAGATGGTTAAGGTAGAGTGTAAACATATAGGTGGACTACTACAACCAATTTTGATTCCAGAGTAGAAATGGGAGGTCATTTCCATGGACTTCATCACAGATTTTCCCAAGATAACTAGACATCATGATTCCATCATGGTTGTTGTGGACAAGTTTACAAAGGTTACACATTTCATTCCAGTGAATACTACATATTCAGCTAGCGATGTAGCACAAGTGTTTATCAAATACATACTCAGATTGCATGGAGTGCCAAAGAAGACTGCGTTCGATAGGGATGCAAAGTTCATTTCCAAGTGTTGGAAGGAGTGTTTGCAGGCTTGGGCACTGAGTTCGACTTCATTGCAGCTTATCATCTACAGACAAATGGACAGACTGAGAGGGTCAACAGGATATTGGAAGATATGTTGAGGATGTATGTGATGCATCAGCAGTGCAAGTGGGAAGAGTATCTCCCACTGGTAGAGTTCACCTACAACAATGGGTATCAGGAGTCATTGAATATGAGTCCATTTGAGGCTATGTATGGGAGGAGTTGCAACACTCATATCATTTGGAGTGATCCATTTAACAAGGTATTTATTGGACCTGATATGCTGGCAAAGATGGAACATGAAATGCAGGTGATCAAGAAGAACTTGAAAGCAACACAGGATAGGTAGAAGAGTTATGGAGATAGGAAATGGTTGTTCAAGGAGTTTCAGGTTGGGGATTATATGTACTTGTGCATTAAGCCCAAGAAGATCTCCTTTCAGATTGTATCATGTTCCAAGTTGGCACCACGTTTTTTTGGACCCTTCAGGATCATTGAGAGGATCATACCAGTGACCTATCAACTTGCACCTCCTTCCACAGTGAAATTCCATGATTTTTTTCATATATCATTGCTTAGGAAGTATGTTAAAGATGTTTATCATGTGATTGATTGGTTTGTATTGCAAGAGGAACCAAATGGAGAATTATAATCGGAGCCTCAGTTTATATTGCAGAAAAAGGTGCTCATGCTCTCGAACCAAGAAATAGAGCAAGTTAAAGTGCAATGGAGGAACTTTGGGCCCGATGAAGCTACCTGGGAAATGGCTGATCAGATGTAGGCCATGTATCCTTCCTTGTTTGTCAGTTGAGGCAAAGCAGTTTTGGTGTGATGTTGGTATTTGTTTGGCATATGTTTTGGTGATGTTTTGATATATGTTTTGATGTGATATTTGGGTATATGCACATATGTATCTGGATGCAAATACCATCATGAGCTATTTTATAAAGCTCCAACAAGCAGTATGCATGTCATGTCGTATAATTATCATGTTGTGATGATGTCATGTTATTTTTCATGATGGGTTTCTTTTCAGTGGGGTGATCATTGTAAATATTGCATCAAGCTATGATGTAAATTTCCATCAGTAGTATGTTGTCTTCCGGCGATTTTGTTGAGGTGTATGTGTGATTTAACACTGAGGATGGTGTCCCCCAAGGGGGAGGGTTCTGTAACAACCCTGGTGAGAATTAAATGTAATAAAAGTTAAATATATTAGCCATGGTTGATGTGACACTTATTCCAAGCTAAATTTTGGGAAAGACATCCTAGGGGGTGTTCATTTGATTTAATAGGGCTAAGGAAATGGGAAAATACAAAGGAAAAGGCTTTGGAAATGAAAAATGGCATATTTGGCACATTGATTTATGAAAAATAATGGAAATTAGGAGGAAAGGGAGATGAAAGGTCACAGTTGCATGTGAGGAGGAAAATAATGGAAAATGAAGAAAATAGAGGCCTCCTCTATAAAAATGCTTCTGAGGATCAGTTGGTACATTTTGTCAGTTTAGTTGTTGGATCTCTCTCATTATTTTGTTGCTCTCTCACTCTTGGACACATATTTTTCTTGGAACACTTTGGCATTGGAGAAAGAAAGGCAAAGGAAGCAAGAAGAAGGAAGAGCATGATCAAGAAGCTACAAAAAGATTCTTTGCAGGTATTTATTTGCATTTGTAATTTCCTTGCTAGATTTGGCATGCATGGTATTGCATGTGGTTCTTTTCTACATTGGCATGGGTTTTTTCCAGTTGTGATAGTGTTTTCAGCGTAGCCTTGCCATTTACGGATAGCCTTGATGAGATGGGGTCTCTTACTTTGGTTGAGCTAGATTGTCATATGGATTCAAATCTGACTGAGGTGGATCTCCGAATTGGTATAACACATGACCTACTAACCCCTGAACCTATTGTGGGTTGTGGTAAAGACAAATAGTGTGCTTCCACGGTAGGCCTAGGAATCCTCAACCTATGAATGGTAGGATATACGGTAAATATTAGAGGTGGTTTTCCTCGGTTTAGGTCCTATTGATCCGGGTTTGGATTGAGGTAATTATTGAGAGGTGGGTTCTCTCTGTTGGGCCTAGTTTTCCCGGGATGTGATGTATGGTAAATCCTGGAGAGTATGTCTCGGTTTAGGGCCTAGTGATCCCTGATTCAAACTATGGATTGCGGTAAATCCTGAGAGACTAGGAGACAGTAAAATTCCTCATGATGTATGCAGAGAACTCTAGTAGCATTCATGCTTGTTTGGTTCTTTTTGGTTGTTTATGAGCCACATTCATGCTTGGAATATGACACAAGGGTGATTAGTTGAAGAGAGATTTGGCTCATCCAATATATGGTCAGGTGGAACGTGGAAGTCCCATCTCCGGTTGGTTTTTACATTCATTAATGAGAAGTTCATTTCTTTGGTATTTGATGTATAAATGAATTTTTTTATATGTGGATTTTATTGTTATCATATCCATGATATTTCTGTTGTTATTATGTTGGTTATAAGCATGTATTTTGATAGTAGTGATGTATGGCCCTCTCCATGTTTTTGTTTGTAAATGAATGCACAATATATCTATGGTCAAATAGATTGTATTGCAGCTAATGATGTAAGGGAGAAATTCTTCTTAGAAATTCTCAGATAAGTATGAGACCCCTTTGCTCAGATCTGTTGTTTACACCTGTAGTTTCAATGTTTGTGAAATGTTTGAAAAAATTCTTGTCATGGCTAGGAGAGGTCTAGATGAGTTCTTATTCATGTGATTTTTTTCGTATCATTGTCTCATTGTTATTTATCATCTCTCAAATTTTCATGAAGTTTCGGGCAGAGCACTGGGTTCTGGGCCTAAACATTAGGGGAATTTTGAGGTCTAAAATGGGTCTCCTAAGGAAATAATAAAATAATAGCTAAACCAATAAAATAATATTTATGAATTTTCAATTCACTTTTTGCACCACAATCCATGTAACCATAGTTAAATTCAATTCAAACGTTGTACCAAAATAAAATTAATAAAAAAATTGTATTGATGTGACTATAAATAAGAATGAGATTTTCAATAAAAAGTCATTATCATTGAACAACTAATGCATTTGTCCTTTGTAATTAAATAATTTAAAATAAAATATAAATATAAATTTATAAATTATTAATTATATTATATGTTATTAATTAATTTTTTTATTATTTAAATTGTGTAATAACATGTAATTAATATACTATATAAAAATAATATAATATAATAAATGTAAAGGGATGTGCATTGTTTATTTTAAGAAATATGAAATGACAATAATATATTTTTATTCAAAAAGGGTGAAATGACGTTTATTATGAGTACTTTACTTTGACTTTAAAAGTACTTAAAGCACTACCATGGTTAACCATGAGTTTTTATCCACCATTGAGAATGTGACAAGTAAGTACCTTTAACTCAAGCAATGCCACCTCAACCATTAGGAATGATGTCAGCCCCTAAAATGTGATTGGTTCTCATAAAGTGAATTTTGATTGTACATTTTCCTTAGAAGGCCCATTTTAGACCTAAAAATTCCCCTATTGAAGGTGGCTCAAATCCCGAAGACGTTTCCAGAGAACTAAGGAATTGAGTCACTGGACACTGACATGCAGTGTTATGCCTGCATGTATAGCCTCTTGTACATTGGCTTGAAAACATGTGCATGTGTCTATGGCTCAAAGAGGTCAAAAGGTCAGTGTGACCCAGGGGTAAGAGGGTAAGAGGCCTGAATGGTTGGGTTACCTCTTGGGGGCGTTGTTGTTGTTGTACAAGGTCTATTTGTTGTGTTTCTGTCAGTTCCACTTCCTTAAGGTCACCTAGGAGGTTTAATCTCATTATAGTAGCCTCTTGTCACATGTTTACCCTAATTGGCCAGTTACTTGGGTAAATGTGGGAAGAGGGTGTTACAGATTTCAGTGTCCTAGTTACAGGATAAGGGATATGATATCCATTTGGTAGGGAATAAAGTGTTTTTCAAAGACTCAAGATGGAAGAAGGTGAGATCGATTAGATTTTGAAGAAAAAACTTATACATGTTGTAACTTGACTCTCCAATAGCACTAATAGGTAGTGATAGTAGCAGTGGGAAAGCATTGAATGAGTAATGGCATAGGAGAATGGGACACCTGCACCATGTAGTACTCAATATGCTCAGGGAAATAGTAAAATGGGTTCCAGAAATTGGGAAGAAACACAGTGATGTGTGCAAAGGATGCATACTTGGGAAGTATGCTAAGGCAACTTTTCCAATAAGTGACAGCAGGGAAGATGGTGTATTAGGACTTATACATTTAGATATTTGTGGCATTATGTCCAATAGAGCTCTCAGTGGTGCCGATTATGTCATCACCTTTATTGATGACCATTCCATGAAAACTTGGATGTACTTTTTGAAGACAAAGGATGAGGTCTTCAATAATTTCATGGATTTTAAGGCTCTTGTGGATAATACAAAAAAAACAAGATCAAGGTGCTTCGCTCAAATAATGGTGGATATTATATTGACAAATACTTCACATATTTTTGTGTGAAGGAAGGCATCAAAAGAGAATGGATAGCTTCGTAGAATACAAAACAAAATGGGGTAGTGGAGAGGAAAAACAAAAAACATAGTTGGGATTGAAAAAGAAATGTTATATTACCAGGATTTTCCCAATTTCTATGGGAGGAGGCAGGTAACAAGACAATGTATATCCAGAATGGGACCCCTCATAGAGCACTGGGGAATAAAACACTAGAAGGGGTCTTCACAAGGAAAAGCTCGAATTTAGTCACTTTATAATATTTGGTAGTTGATTATTGCCAAGTGCAAAACGAGAAGCACACCAAATTGGATCAAACTGCAGAAAAGGGGTTTCTCGTTGGGTATAGCGAGACCTCCAAGGCATACCGGATATACATTCCTAGTAATAGGAATATTGTAATGAGATGATATGTAAATTTCATGGAAGATCGATCTTTCAAGAGATCTCGTGAGATGCCTGCAGGTGATCAAAATCAACCAACTGAAGCTACATTGATCTAGCAACAGGGGCAGCCATAGGGGAACCGATGGGATAGTCACAGGGATCCAGTACAGTAACCAGTACTTGCATTTCCTCAAGAGCAAGGAATCCAGTGAGAACTTAGGAGACGGAGCAATAGAGGCAAGATGAGGAGGAGCTAGTTGAACCTCCCATTACTAGTGTACTAGCCAACACAGAGGTTTGTCATACATTGAGAGATGCAGAGGAGTTCATTGGCACTCCTAGGAAAAGTATGAGAGAGTGCAAACAACCTGAAAGATATCAAACATTGGTAGCTCAGGTTACAAAACCTTCTATCTTTCAGGAAGTTGAATAACATTAGGTGTGGGTGGATGTCATGGTATAAGAACACAAATCTATCATAACAAGCGATGTTTGTGAGGTAGTGATAAGACCTGAGGATAGGTCAGTTGTAGGATCTCGATGGATCTACAAGATCAAGTATGCTGCAGATGGAAACATGGAGAATTACAAGGCTAGGTTCATGGAAAATGGATATGCACATAAAGAAGGAACAAATTATGATGAGTCCTTTTCCCAGGTTTCTAGATACACTTTTATTCAATTAGTTATATCCCTACCACCTCAGATGGGATGGAAGATTCACCAAATGGACGTCAATACAACATTATTAAACGAGGTAATAAAGGAAGAGATGTAAATAGAACAATCGGAGGGCTTCGAGACTCATGAGAGGCACACTCATGTGTGCATACTGAAGAAAGCTCTATACGGGGTCAAGCAAGCTCCCAAGGAATGGTATGGTCATATTTACAGCTACTTGTAGTAGATGGGATTCGTCAAGAGTGACGTCGATCCCAACCTTTATTATTTGATGATAGAGAGTAAGCCACTCATCCAAGTATTTTATGTGGATGATATCTTCTTGACGAGATCATCAGGGCTCATAGAGGACTGCAAGAGACAAATGGAAACATAGTTTGATATGAATGATATGGGGTTGATGCACTATTTCCTAGGATTTTAAGTATGGCAGAAGGAAGGGGAGATATTCCTTGGGAAGAGAAGATACACTATAAGATATTTTGAAGAGGTTCAAAATGCAGGATTATAGACCCATGTCTATGCCCATGATTACCAACTTGAAGAAGATAGATGCATTAGATGACAAGGATGTCAACCCCATGTTGTATCGACAACTTATCGGTTCTCTCATGTATCTGGTTAACACTAGGCCAAATATTTACTTCGCAGTTAATACCCCCCAGTCAGTTTATGGTATAACCGAAGAGGGTACATTGGGTAGCATCAAGGCATATTTCGAGGTATGTGTGCGACATGATAGAGTTTGGGTTAATATATACCTGAGGATATGATGTCAGAATATGTGGGTTCATAGATACAGATTGGGAAGGAAGTTTAGTGGACAAGAAAAGTACCTCTGGGTACTGCTTCAGTTTTGGATCATGAATGTTTTCTTGGTGTAGGAGGAAGCAGAATGCAGGAGCACTAATCACTGCAGAAGAAGAGTATATGGCAACAAGGACAACTACATGAAAATATATATGGCTTCAAAAGTTATTTGTAAGCTTGTTCAGGCAAAGGATGGAGGCGAGATGGTCTATTGTGATAATAATAGTTACATCAATCTCTTTGAGAATCCAGTGTTTCATGACAGGTCGAAACACATAGATATCAAGTGTTATTTCATCAAATATTATGTTTAGCATGGAGCAATCCAGCTACATTTTGTTCCCACAAAAGAGCATATTGCAGATATACTCATGAAAGCTCTAGGGAGAGCTAAGTTCATCTATTTTAGAGAACAAATGGGTATGGTGGAGAACTTATTTCAGTAGCAGGGACAAAATATTTTGGATGCTTCTCAATTGCAATTGTTGCAGCGGCATTAACAACAAATGAGAGGGAGTTGCAGTGGAGATTCATAGTTGGAAGCAGTACAATAGTGTCAATGGCAACACAAATGCAGCATAAGAGTTGCGCAGTGGTTGGCGGGAAGCAACAACCATACATCAGTAGCGTGACAAAGGATTATATAGACAGAGTTTTGTGGCAGAGTGTGCAACACTACAACACAGTCCTCGCTAAGAAGAAGTGTTAGTTTTTGTAGCATCAAACATATTCTGGGCACAAAATTTGGCAGAGAGGATAGAATACATGAGATCTCCAAAACCCATAAATCTTCTATGGAAATTCCACCTAGATATTGATTAATTAGATTATTAACCGATTTTTAAATATTTCCTAAGTCTAAACTTAGAGAATATGGTTAATTAATCAAAATTAATTAATTCAAGGTGAAAATAGTCTAGAAACTCACACAGATTGACTTCAAGATGATCCTAGCCCTTGATTAAGATTTAATCTTGGTCGTTGGAGTCCTAACAGAGGATTATAAGAAGAATTCGATGGGAACTTGGAGAAGACACACCAGTTGTAGATACTTAGTGATCTAGGCAGTTCGATTTCCCAGTAGCAGATGATCAACAGTGAGATCAAGCCAGTGATCGAGTAGCAGGTGGCAACACAGATTAGTTCCAAAGGATTTTCTAGTTTTGGAGGAGTCTGGTATCCTCCTGTATTTTACAGAATTCACTAGGTGACTGTGGATTTTCTACAAGAACCTAAATATAGCATTATTTTCCTCTCAGTTATCTTTAGAAATCTCACTGCCTTCATGATCCTAAGCAAACCTATTTCACTATTTTTCATCTCTGCCCTTTCAGAAGTTTACCTTACTGCTCTAAAGAGACTCACCATGGGCTTGTTTATCTTATTTTAACTCTCCCTCCCTACCAACACACTCATTCACTCATTCCCCCTCTAAAAACCCATTTTTCCCTTCAAAACCCTTCATAAAGAACCCTCCCTTCACCATTTTCCCCTTATATGCAATAAAACAATATAAAAACTACTTTTTACATTGTTTTATGTCTAAAAATTAAAACTGTCAAGACCCCCACCTTTATAAGTAAATGTCTATTTTATTTGTTTATAAACCCTCCCCCTTAAAGGTTTCTAAGCCCCTTTTCCCTTAAGCCCTCGCCCACATACATTCAAACCCCACACCCACATGACCTTAACTCCGCCTATTTTCATAGCCCTCGCACATTATTTTAAAAAACCCCTTATAAACCCCTTCTTTCTGCTTTATAAACAAGCATATCCACTTGGTTTGTAAAGGTCTTGGGCCTTGATTTTCCTTAAAACCCGCGCTCCAACCATACTCCGCCATGTCATATTCCCCCGAGCCCCATCCTAAACCGCTCCACACTGTCGATCTCCGCCCTCAAGATCTGATGGTCCACACCACGTATCGGAAATAAATTAGCGCTGAGTTTAATGTTTTAAAACATTGCGAAATGGGTTGTTTTTCCCCGCCACGCGTCAGTCATTGTATCGTATCGCACGCCCCCGCGCCCCCCCCCCCCCCCCCGCGAAAACCATTACCGTCTCCTTCGCTGTGCGAAAACCGCTCCCAGTTTTCCGAAAACCACTTATCCCTCCGCACCATAATTCAAATACCCCCGCCGAAGTTCAAAATTCCTATTGGTTATGCCTACGAAACCAAACCTAGAGCTCCATTCTCTGCCCTCCGACAGCCCAAAAACCCCTAAAAAACGTAGTAAACCCTCCTTGCATGGTTTTAAATAAAATTATTTGTTTTAGTGTGCAGGTTTAATGGCGGAATGCCTAAAATACATTCCGATGGTCCAAAAATTCCCAAATAAATGTCTGGGTGATGATCCGGAGGTTTAATTTTAAATCAAAGGGACAAGAGGCCCTGTATCAAGATTAATCATCGATGAAACATGATCATCGATGGTTACTTAACCCTCAAGCACAAAACAAATGCATCCCTGCGCACCAAAAACAATCACAGCCAAAGGATTGTGCTAAAGAAATGAAGATTAAAGGATTAAAATGCTAAACAAGTCAGAGACAAATCATGAAGATTAGCCACAAAAGCAGAGATTAAAAGTAATAAAGACAGACAACAGAGGTTTAAAGATAAAAATTAATCAGAGGATCAGTGAAACATATAGATAAAGGTTAAAACAAAGTTTTAAAGGCCTAATACAGAGTTTAAAGATAAAACAGAGGCAGATTAAGCCTAGAAACACATTCGAATGACTAAACCTACAACAGTTACTTCTTCAAAGGATATTTTTCCACCTACAACATGTTTTCTTTCAATAAAACATCTAGCAGTTATTACACACAGTCAGAGATATTTTTCATCTACCAGTAGTTATTGTAAAGTTATTGCAAAAAGCCTTAAAGTCAAACATTTCACAGAAATTAACTCAGAAGTTAAGTTAGGAGTTATTATTTCAGAGAAATCCCTTCAGATATTTTTGCCTTGGGCCTTACATGGTCTCAAAGGTAAAAAATCATTAACTCTATAATAAATGACATTCCAAACCCTAGCTTAGCACCACCTCCTCATTTTGCAGATAAATATTGCATAAGAGTTTCATTTTTGAGTGTTGGTTAGTTGGTGGTTATTGATTGATTTCTGTTGCTGAGCTAGTTGAGGATTGCTAGGCTGGATTTGAGAAAGCTCTGAGTTGCAGAGAGTTGTTGTACATGGAGTAATGTAATTGGTTTGATCATCAATAATACAAGCACGTTCACAGGATTATTGAGCTATGTCAATGGTGAAGTTTTCCTCATTTGTCTCTGTTTTTCTTATGTTTTCCATTTTTTCCATCTTTCTTTGATAAAAGAATAGAAGTTTTAGAGTAGGATTTCTTGCCTTGGCACCCTATTTATGTCTGCATTCTTTATCTTTATGTTTTCTTCTGCAAGGTCTAATTGGAGGATTCTTAATTGCCCTCTAGTTCCATCTAGCTTGTTGTCTTAGAAATGATTCAATAGACTGAAACCAAGGAAGTTTATGGTGAGCCCTGTCCTTCGGTACGGCTTGAGATATTGTTTTTAAGACCTTTCTTTGAAGTATACTTAGTAGAGTCTAAACCAGGGAAGTTTATGGTATGCCATGTCCTCTGGTCTACCTCAAAATGTTGCTTTTAAGATTGTTTTGAGTGTTGAGTTAAAGAAGATAAGCTTCAGTTTGATCTTTAGTTGCTCTCACTGTTATCTTAACTGTTTTATTTTATCTGAAAGTAGTCTTAGGATTGCTGGATTGTTGTCTTAAAGTTTTTCTCATTAAAATCTGGCCAAATAAGTCTATGGTATGCCCTGTCCTTTGGTTTTTCTCGAACAGTTACCTTAAAAGGCTTTTCTTGTCTAAGTAGAGCTAGAAGATTCTTAACTGACTATAGCTTTGTTGCCTTCACAACTTATTATTGTTTCATATCACAATCTAATCTAAGAGATCCACTTGATATAGTTAGCTTGCCCTATGAAAACCCTTGCAGAATTGATTAACAATTAAATCCTTTTATGACTCCATAGCCCAATGGATCAATGTTTTCTCATAGTCTATCTATTCAGATGAAATATCCCTTCAGCCAGCCACACCACAAATCTTTCAATCTATCAATTAATTCAACAAAAATCAACAAGTCCTTAGAACTTCATAACTAGCATAATATCTTAAAACATAGAGAATAAAGATATATCATTTGAAAACACTTATAAATAGAGAGATCCCTCTCTAAATCCTGGAAGGCTAGGTCCTAGGATTCCAAAGTGGTTCTGATGTGGCCCCTACAGTGTTTGTTCTTTCCAATCTTACAAATCACAGGGAGCCAACAGAGTCAAAAGAGGATGTCGTAATAATACTCCAGGAGGGTATGCAGAGATTGCATAGTGCATCAAGAAGGGAAGTTTGATTTAGTTGTGGAGAAGGTTGTTTCAGGTGCCTGGGGCCAGGAAAATTTCCAGAGGGCCTGGACAGAGACTTCCAACACTAGAGATAGGCAGGATATCTGATTCAGAGGGAGTTCCAGGCTAAGAGTACAAGGGACTGTGCAGAGCCAACGCAGAGGTTGATGCCAATCATTCCAGGGGTCCATTTCTAAGCCCACACCGAGCTAAGATTGCTTGGAGAGGAGGGTAAAATTCCCTCAGATATTTTGGCCAGGATTTCTCTCAGATAGAAATGCCAGTTTGTCGTCATTTTACTATACTTAGAATTTTTTTTTCTGCATAAATAATAAAACCCTCAACTACTGCACCAATTTTCCCACATTGAGTTTTTCCAGGGACAATTGTCCAAAATTAATGGTGTCTCAATTTTTATGTGTGTGCTAGAATTTCTCACTTTCCAATATTTTTATTTTCCACAATATTTTATGGTGAAAATTACAGCTGTTATTTTATTCATTATTTTCCGTAGAAAATAAATTGCATAATTAAATTTATAGTTATGAGAATACTTTCCAGTTTGCTGTAATAGATTAAATTTTCAAAGAAGGGTTGATTTCCTGGGTAGTTTCTGAGAGTTTGAATTTCAACCTAGACAGATCAGGGAAGGCTGTTGGAAATATTGTCATTGATGGCAAAGGAGGCAGCACTCAGGCAAAAGAGGCAGCGCTAAAGAAAAGGAAGGCAAAAGATGCACAGCGAAAGCAATAGAGGCAGCTAGAAGAAAGTCAAAATGTAATAGTCATAGAAGCACAGTGAAGAACCGTTATCGAAAGGTAGAGATAGAGGCAGAGCGATAGAAGCAGCAGAGGCAGAGGCAGAGACTAAGTGACAGAGGCAGAGAGCCGTTACAAAATTCCGGGAATCACACACTCCAACCGGCGTTATACATATAATACATAATCCTTATTCCGGGAATCACTTAACTCCAGCGGCAATGCAATGCATACAATACAAAACCATATTCCAGGAATCGCACACTCCAACCGGTGTTATACAACACAAATATTATTCTGGGAATCGCCTACCCCGATGGAGGATACATATATATATATATCCATCATCTTACATATAAATGTCGCGCATTACGTATGCTGCAAAGGACCAAGGCATATATATTATGTTATATAAGTGGAGCGCATAAAACAAAGTTTATAAGGTGGGACCCCTCCCCAATCGCAATCGGAGATCGCAAGGGCAGCGGAACATGTAACCAACAGGAAGTTGTGATTGCGATTGAAGTTCGGATCCGACGGGTCTATAAATCATGGTTAATATATATTTGAGTTCCAGGTCTAATCGCATCGGCACTGGTCAATCGCATCGGAGAATATATGAGTTGCGATTGCGATTGGAAGTCCGGACCCGATGGAGGTATGAATTATAATTCAAACGTGTTTAAAGTCCTTTCCCAATCGCATCGGCAAAATACAATGAACAGTGGCCAATCGCAACACATATTAAAATACTTGCGATTGCGATTAAGAGTTCGGACCCGATGGGTGTATTAACGATGGTTTATATATATTTGAATTCCGGCTAATCGCATCGGAGATTATAAGAGCGTCGGAACATATATTAAATGACTTGCGATTGCGATTGAAGCCCGGACCCGATGGACTTATAAACTTTGATTAATAAAAATTTGAGTCCCAATCGCATCGGCAAATATCAATGAACAGTGACCGATCGCATCGGAGTATTTGAAGTTGCGATTGCGATTAATCGCAATCGGAGCAGGAGCGATCAATCACAATCGGAGGAGAATCAATGCATCGAAAACGTGTCAGGTGGGCCCGAAAGGGCATTTGTTAAGTCTTATCAAGATTATTCATTGATTTTATTAGAAGCGGCAGTTGCTTGTTAAAAACTTATATAAGGATGTCGAGAGTTGATTTAAGTTAAAAGGCGTTGTTATATATATAAAAGGCGATTGTATTAAAGATGTGTTGCGTGGTTTGTGGGTTGTATGTATATGCCTCAGCTTAATGGGAGGGTGATTGTTAATATACAACGATTGTGATCTATGTTCATTCCGCTTGCGGAGCTTCCACATTAACAAGACACTAATGGCATAAAAGGGATTGGAGTTCCTCCAAATTACAGTCAGCAGATATAAAAGCACAGTTACACGTATGCAGCAGTTACACCACAGCAGAGGACAGAAGAGAAAACAGAGCTGAAAAGAGATAAAACACAGTCACAGAAAAGACAAAGACACAGTCAGAGAAAAGACAAATGTGCAGCAAGCCAAGAGAAAAAACGAGTGAGCTGGAGTTCTCATTTAAATTTGAATGTAAATGTTTTATTTAAATTTATATTGTTGTGATGCATTGGCAAGTCTCCGAAAGAGAGCAAATATCCCACTGTAATATTAAAATAAGCACCTACAATTACATTTTTCTGAGTGAGCTGAAAAGAGATGAGAAGGCAGAAGGCAAAGAGACATGGCTGTCCATTTCGAATTCCCAGTGGAATACAAACAGCCATGAAGCTATTTTTGTATAAAACAGGGTAATATCCAAGGGGAGATTGTTGATGAAAAAGGAGTGAGAGAAGAAGAGAGTATGTAGCAGAATTAAAGAGAGTTGAAGAGAATAAGCAAGCTGCAAGAAGAATGTGAATAAGGAGGAGCTGAGCAAAGAAGAAGAAGGGGCTGAGAAGAGATGATGCAGGTCTGATATAAGATTTGATGAACAACAGAGAAGAAGGTACAGAAAAGAGCTGATATCCAAGGTAAATCATCAAGTGTTTTTCTTTTGAAAGAGTAAGGAAGTTGGAGCTTCCCTATCAAGTTGTAGCTTGATCAAATGTCAGTTGTAGCTGACTGAGGTAGGAGCCTCCTGTAGGTTGGTGCCTGCAGAAAATAGATGGGAGTTGGAGCTTCCTTGCAAGTTGTAGCTTGCAGAATTGAGGTTGGAGCCTCCTGTAGGTTGGTGCCTGCAGAAAATCAGTGGTGAGAGGGAGTTGGAGCTTGCCTTCGCATCACAACAATAATAAGATGTGGTTTTCTCCCTTTATGGGTTTCCACGTATATCTGGTGTCTATGTGCATGATGTCTATGTGTTGATATGATATATCTATTCTGCTAATACTTGTTGCTAACATATTAACACTGCTGGTGCATTATCTAATCTTCTTATTAATTGCTGCTCATAAATAAAGATTGCTCACACATTATGTTGATCATGAAATGAAGGTGTTAATAAAGTAAAATAAGTTTTAAAGGAAAAAGTTTTAAAAGTCCATGAATGTGTTAAACTGATTCACCCCCCCCCCCCCCCTCTCAGTTTAACTAAGAGTTCAACAAAGGCTGAGTTTGTTGGGTAGAATATTGACTTGACAAGAGGGATGTTTTACCAAGTTTAACAATAGCATTGTAGGTCAGTTTGGCCATGATATTGACTATCAAAATTAGGTGTATCTCTTGTCGAAATGAAAAAATCATCTAAGGAAAAGGTTGTTGGGTTTTCCCCCAAGTGGTTTTTCCAAGGTTAAACCTTATGTTCTCTTTGTCCATTGTGATATCTACTATCCTTGTGCATTTATGGTTGAATTTCTGAAGTACAATTTCTTAATTATAAATTAGAAATGCTAAAAGAATATCTACATCATTAGAAGTAATTATCAAATTTCATAAATTAGTGCTTCTATCTTTTGCGCTTCAAAAATCAACATGATCTACCACATACATATCTTCCATCCAATGCTTTGGTCCTTTAATTAGACATGGCCACTCTCATCTCCCCTTGCCTCAAGTTAAGCTAAGGATTTCCTTCCATACCTCTTTCGTAAAGGGACAATCCATCAAGCATTTTTCGCGAAGATTCTTCAATGTTTTCACATAAAACATAGAAGCTTGATTCATGCTAAGACCTTTTCTGGAGCACATCCCAAGATAGGAACTTGTTTGATAATGTCAATGAAAAAATTCAAGATTTTAGAGGAGCTTTTAATTTCCACAATGGTTTTCATTGTCCACTTGTTTTTCCTTGCTACCCTTTTAAGAAACTTGTTGAATATCCAACCATGGTTATGTAATCTCGTGTCATGGTGTTTTTTAGACTATATCAATGTATCGAATTTCAATCTAAATTAGATAAAATTGATTTGCAATTTTTTTATAAAGGAATTCTCGATTTCGAGCTCTAAAACCATTTAAAACCAACATCTCCACATCCTTCCATCCTTTTTTCCCAAAATGAACTATATTCTAAACTCCATTCCATTAGCAAAATATATGATACCCTTTTATCTCGATGCCACAATCAAATCCTTTGAATTCATATACTAACCATCATAGCCCATCTAGGTGTCTATGCCTAATCTAACATTTTTCCCATGCCAAACTTCCAACATAATCAATTCCTTATAATATGAAAGGTTGCAATCAAAGCTAAGCATTAGTAGTGGGTTTAATGAGCATCTTATCCATTCTTCTATGGAAGGAGTAATGTATCTGGATTTCATTACTTGCTACCAAAGGCCTTCTAGTTTGATCATCCTCATAAGTTCGTTGCTACATGGGCTTCCCAAATTAGTGTATATTTTTTAATCCCCACCCTTAAAGAGCCTTGGGTTTGGAAAGGTTATTCCATTTGACTAAAGGTTTTGCACCCATTTCCTTTTTCCCATTCCATATAATGCTAAATCATTTTCTCGTAATTTTCACCAATATTCCTATTGGGATATAAATCAAGGAATGCCAACAAAACTAGAGTGGTCTCTAGCTCTGAGTTAAGTAGAGTTAATCTTCTACCTAATTAGAACCAATAGGTGCACCAACTTGGTAATATCTTCCTATTTTTGGAATAAAGTGAAATCTAGTTGTATAAATCATAGTCATTAGGTTTAAGAATGAATGCTTGTAGGAACACTTCATGATTATTGTAGATCACAACTTGAAAAGGAGAAAACCTATCGAGTCTCTCTCCTGCTTTCAAGTTAATCCATAGAATAATTTTTGAAAATTAATTTCCATATCAGTGGCCAACCTACTTAGGCCCATATGGGTGCTTTACCTTGTTGACCATTATCTTACCACGTCCATTCATAGAGGAGGTTTTAAAAGTATGAAAAAATAAATTCTATTGTAGCTATTAGGGTGAGGGGATGTAGGGTACGAGGGTATTGGGGAGTATAAAAAGGGTATTAGGTAAAAATAGGGGGATATCTATTAAAAATGTGGGTTATTTTTAATAGAAAAATGTATTGGGAAGGGGTAAACAAAATAATTTTGAAAATTTTGTATTCATAACTTGTGAGATTAAGATATTCTTTATATGCCATAAACATAGGTGCTGTGATAGAAACATGCTTAACATTATTCTGAACTATTTAGTTTCTTGTTTTAAACCATTCCTTAACAATAAAACATTGTATACAAGTAATATAGATCACAAATATATCATTGGCAAATTTTTTTTTTTTAGTCCTTTCATTCTTTGTTAATGAACTTAAAAATTTGCTATGACCTTTAACCACCATGAACATAAAAAACAACAACATAATAAAGCAAAAAATGAAAAGAAAAAGTGTGAAAATTAAAAATTCATTCAGGCTAAGAAAGAAGAGACTAAACAATGATCAATCCAATTCAACCCAAAAACAAAAACAAAAACAACACTGCTGCTCAAATACACTGATTTTTTTCAACTTTATTTATAAAGCAATTTAATAGTCTTTTTTGGGTTTTAAAATTAGATAATAAATTTAAATTCTTTAAAATAATTGAATTAGACCACATCCAAATATATACTTCCAGAGATAGCCAAACTCTTCGAATATTAACCGAAATTATTGTCGAACTACAAAGTTGCCGGTGGACGTTAAAGGTATCCGGACGAAAGTTTTGTATACCAACTACAATTAAGATGCTATAAATATATTTTGTATATCTACTACATGTCTTAATGCCATAAATATATTCATTTGTACTGTATCTTCCCACTGACCCGTTCACATCTGGATGACTATCTGTCAACAATTTCATTGCCGTGATTCTTTATGGATTTTGAACATGATGGGTTGGAGATTGGATACAAACCAAAGGATTGAGTTGTCTTTTTTGGGTGTGTTTACTCAATTTTTTCCCTTCTCGCAATTGTGATTGTACGATGATTACGTTCCTTTTTCATAGCAATACTGTGCAGATTGCAGATTGCAGATTTTCTGTTTCTGTAAGAGGAATCGACAAACGTAAGTGGTAACGATCATCGATCTTTATTTAATAAAATGCAGGTCACAATTAGAATTTTAAGTTATATATAAAAAAAAGTGGTAACCGGTATGTTATAATTAGAATTTCAAGTTATATTTAAAATTTTGATTAGTTTGTACGGGGTTTAATTTTTATTTATAGATTTAAAATTTATAATGAAAATTGATTTAGGAAATTAGTGGTAGAGAGATAAAATTATTTTAAGGAATGTTTAAACTCGATCAAACCTTACACAATGGTAATATTTGGCAATTAAATTAATTTTCTATCTAATATATAAATTAACTTTAAGTTCAATCTAAATTGATTGGTTTGTGTGGGGTTTAATTTTTATTTATAGATTTAAATTTTATAGTGAAAATTGATTTGGGAAATCACTGGTAGAGAGATAAAATTGCTTTAAGGAATGTTTAAACTCAATCAAACCTTGCATAATAATAATATTTGGCAATTAAATTAATTTTCCATCTAATATATAAATTAACTTTAAGTTCAACCTAAATTTGAAAAAAAACACTATTAAGTTCAATTTAAATTCTAAATCTTTCGGGAAATAACATTTTCGAAACGGGTCCCAGAAGATTTAGAATTTAAAATGTTATGGATCACAGAAGCTTGCACTCTAAAAAAAAAAAAAAGTTCAACTTAAATTTGAAAAAAATAGAAGAAAAATATGTTTATTTTTTTATTTTTTTAATAATAAAAATAATAAATAAATTACAAAATTCAATTACTAGTTAAATGGATGGTTATTTGTGACAAATTTTAGTTTATACTTAAATATTTGTGACAAATTTTAGTTTATACTTAAATTCTTTAATGGGAAATTATGTTGTTTTTTTTTATATAATTAAATTTAATTTGTATTTGGGTAGAATTAAAGTAATAATTTGAGTTCTACATGGGGTTACTTGTGAAACATTAATGCCTTTGCTTTTAAGGTAAAACACAAGGATGGTTTTTAAGTTTCAATGGTTGTTCATGGAAGGAGAGTGAATCGGGGCTGGTATCTTCAAGACATAATATAAATGGTTGGGGATGGTATTTTCAGGACATAATATGAATGGCTCTCGAAAAATCAGGTTCACTCTCCTTCAAAACACAAGGAGTTTAATTTTGTTTTTTTAAAGTGTAGCTAATGAAATAAATATAGTTTTGCTATTAGAGCCTGGATGTATGTTTTTTAAGGTATTTTCAATTTCAAGTTTATATTTTTTTTGAGCAAAATAAAAATATTTTTCATTTTTTTTTTTCAAATCTTGTATTTCAGTAATAAATAAATAAAAAAATAAAATTGTAGTTAAAGTGGAAAATGAATCTTGTATTTCAATAATAATAATAATAAATAAATAAAATGGTAGTTAAAGTGGAAAATGAATTATTGTCTTTCTTCATTCTTCATCATATTTGTCTGGTGAATTCACTTGTCTTAGAAAAAAACTTGTTTTTAGACATCTATCTCTTCTAAGGGTTTTATAAGAAAGTTTTAAAGGAGGGTGATTTTGGAAAGTGTGGGACTATTCATAACTTCGTTCCCAAAAAATTGACCCAAACTCTATGTCCATTACTCAAATTCCATTTTGGGCTTGTTTTACCAATTTTCTTTTACATTTCAACATATCTTAGTTATGGAGGATATTGGGAATACTTTGGGAAATTACATAAAAATAGATTTTAAAAGATATATATGGACAAACTAAGCACATATTATGCTTGACTTTGTGTTGATAATGCCCTTGCTAAGGGTCTTCTATCCAGATTATTCTCAAATTAAAATTTTTAGATGGACTTTCAAACCAGGAGGTAACTCCTCAAAACTAGAATGTGTATTAGCTGAAGAATGTACATGCTCTTATAGATGGGAGGTGAGGCTATTGGGATTCATCTCCCAATGACTCTTGGCCTTCCTTATTTCCTAATATTAAATAATATACAAAAATACAAATGCACACCCATCCATAGGATTAGGTGTCAACATTCCCCCCTTTAATCCGAAGGGATGTTGGTGAGTCCAAGCATCGATCTGAACTTTTCAAACTTTTCTCTTCCAAGTGCTTTGGTGAAGATGTCAGCGGTTTGCTCATTTGTGGAACAATGATGTAGATGGATGGTTTTGGCCTGAACATGATGTCGAATTAGATGGTACTTTGTATTGATGTGCTTTGTTCGATCATGGAACTTTTGGTTCTTGGCCAACTTTATTGCAGAAGTGTTGTCGATCATGAGTGGAGTGGAATACATTTGTTTCATCTGCAAATCTTCCAAGATTTTCTGGAGCCACACAATTTCCTTTGTTGCTTCAGCTGCTGCCACATATTCTGCCTCAGTCGTGGAATCTGCTGGAACTGACTGTTTGCGTGATCTCCATGAGACAGCTCCTGATCCAAGACTCATGGTGTAACCTGTAGTAGACACCCCTGTTTCTTTGTCGCCATCAAAGTATGAATCAGAGTATCCTATCAAGTTGAAGTCGCCTACCTGTGTATATTTGAGTCCAAAGTCTTGAGTCCCCTTCAAGTACCTTAACACTCTTTTTGCAGCAGACCAATGTCCTTCACAAGGTTTTTGCATGAACCTTGAGAGGATTCCAACAACAAATGAAATGTCAGGTCTGGTGGTGGTCAGGTAGATAAGACTTCCTACAAGTTGTCTATACTTAGTTGCATCCTCAAATTCCTTCCCTTCAATAGATGTGAGCTTCAAGTTTTGTTCCATTGGAGTGCTTAAGGGTTTACAGTCATCCATGCCAAATTTGTTCAAGAGATCTCCAATGTACTTCTTTTGAGAAAGAAATATGAATTTAGGATGTTGAATTACTTCAATAACCAAATAGTAATGAACATGACCCAAATCAGTCATTTCAAAACCTTTCTTCAACTCTTTCTTCATGGATGCAATATAGCTCTCATTGTTTCCTGTTATCAAAAGATCATCTACATATACCACAAGATATACAACTGTTTTTCCAACTTTCTTAACAAACAAAGTTGCATCATCAAGATCAAAATGTTTGAAGTCAAGTTTCAGAAGATGCTCGGTCAATTTCTCATACCAGGCTCGTGGTGCTTGCTTGAGGCCATACAAGGATTTTACAAGTTTGCAAACTTTGTGTTCTTGACCTTTTATCACAAATCCTTCTGGCTGGGACATATAAACTTTCTCCTTTAGATCTCCATTCAAGAAGGCTGTTTTTACATCCATCTGATGGACTTTCCATCCATTCTGAGCTGCTAAGGCAAAGAGAGTCCGGATGGTGGTCCATTTTGCTGTGGGAGCAAAAGTTTCTTCATAATCGACTCCTTTCTGTGCGAATCCTTTTGCCACAAGCCTGGCCTTGTGCTTGTCAAGTGAGCCATCTGCTTTGTACTTGTTCTTGTAGACCCACTTACAGCCAATTGGTTTCGTTCCCAAAGGCGGATCAACCAGCTTCCAAGTGCTATTCTTTATCAAGGCATCATACTCCTTCTGCATCGCTTCTTTCCATTCATCATGAGAAGCGGCTTCTTTGAAGGAAGTTGGTTCATGATCTGTAGACAAACTCAATTCACAGTTATAAGCAATATCCATATCAACAGGGGAATCAGAATTATTTACATCACCTTCGATTTCGAGCACAACTTTGTTCCTGTTTCCAACCCTGTCAGATGAACATCCTCCACAACAGTCTGTCACCATGAGACCTTCTTGAGAGTGCTCTGTGTCAGAGAATACTTCTTGACTGAGTTGGGATTGATTCAGATTCAATCTCCCAATTCTGTCAATCACATCATCCAATGTGTCATCCGTGGTTGTTTCTTCATGCGGGGGAGAGAGTGCTTCAGGATATGATTCCACAGTTTGATTCAATATCGGAATCCCCCCTTCAAGGTGTGGAATCACATTATGAAATTCTTGGAAAGACTTTTCATGTGTGAATCTATCCACGCGATCAAGTTGCCGCTCAACAACCTTGTCACTCTTGGAAGATTCAAGAAATATGACATCTCTAAGGCATTCAGTGTTCTTCAGAGTTCAGTCTACCCTGACATAGACTGACCTTTGGAGGTATTGGAGTACCCCAAGAAGATACATTTTCTGCTTCTAGCACCAAGTTTGTTCCTTTGACCCTTGGGTATCAAGGCATAACAGGTGGACCCAAAGACCCCGAAATGCTTTACCGAAGGAATGTGGCCATGCCACATTTCAAAAGGAGTTTTGTTTCTAATTGAACTTGAAGGACACCTATTCTTTATGTAAACAGCACATAGAACCGCATCAGCCCAAAACATCAATTTTACATTCTTGAAAAATAACATGGAGCGGACCATATTTAAAATGGTTCTGTTCATTCTTTCAGCTACACCGTTCTGTTGTGGATTATATGGCACAGTTGTTTGATGTTTGATTCCATGTTGACGAAGATAATTTTCAAATTCTTTTGAAGTGTATTATTTTCCATTATCAGTACGTAGAGAGCCAATATGTGTTTGTGCATCATTTTCAATCCATGCATGAAAATTCTTGAAAGTTTGAAAAGCATCAGACTTATTCTTCAGTAAGTAAATCCAACACATTCCGGTGTAGTCATCAATAAATGTCATCATGTATTTGTTTCCATTTGCAGAAGCAATAGGCATAGGGCCACATAAATCTGAATGAACAAGTTCAAGTTTCCTATGTGCTCTTGAGTGTGAATCATGAAATGGCTGTTTGCTATGCTTTCCTAGAATAAAAGCATCACATTCCTTAGGTTTTCTAGGAATTGTAGGCAGTCCATCAACACCATTTTTCTTCAACAAACGAAGGCTGTCATAGTTTAAGTGTCCAAATCTAGCATGCCATAAAAGACTTGATGGAAATGTACCTTCATCATGATGTGAACTGAATGCAAAGTTTTGAGAATGAGCAGATGAACCTTTCAGCTTCAAAAGTCTCCCTTCTTCTATTCCCTCCATGACAAGTGAGTGATCTGATGCTGATCTGACCTCTGCCTTGCCATCAAAAAAGTGAACTGAGTGTCCTTGCTGCCGGATTTCGATCAGGGACAACAAGTTTCTCTTCAACTCCGGGAGGTATAGAACCTCATGTAGGATATGATCAGGAAGACCAGGCAGTTTAAGCCTGACTGTGCCAAGCCCCGATGGCTTGAGTTTGGATTTATCTGCGAAATATACTGCTCCATCAACTTTGTCAGTGAATTCTTCAAAAAAATCTTTTCTAAATGTCATGTGACATGTTGCTCCTGAATCTAGCAACCAATCATCTCTCCATGAAGTAAATGAAACATCAAATAGGTTTTTAGTTACTCCATTGTTACAATGTGCTAGAAAAGAATGAGTTGATTCAGCTGGTTTACCTTTGTCTTTGTCATTAATTTTACCTCTGTCTTGATTTGTTTGCTGCTGAGCTTTAGATTGTCTACCCCCCTTTTCTCTGAAGTTTCTTCTTCGTCTTCTGTCTGCTCTTCCTTTGGATGAACCTAAAGCATGTCTCTTTTCTCTCTGTGCCAAGTAGGCAACCTATTTAGAAGATGAAGGGACTGTCATCTTCTTTTGAAGGAGGAGAGAAAAAGCAAAACTTTGCTGGAAAAAAAATCTGAAGAGGAAAAATTTCTGCTATACAAACTTTCAATTCTTGAAATCTGCTCAATTAGAGGGGACAAAAAAACTTGCTGGAAAAATATTCTGAGTTTTTAAAAATAAAAAAAAAACTCTTTCTGGAAACTAAATCTGCTCAAAAAACTCTTGCTGAAGACTGAATTTTAAAAAACACTCTTTGCTATAAACTGAATTCTGCATAAAAAAAATGTATTTTTTTTTATTTTTTTTGTTTTTTTTTGGGGAATAGAAAAGTCGATATGGAATGGAAGGGAGAGTACGGAATGTGAATGGAAGTATTATGGTATTAGAAAGTGGAGGCGGTATGGGGGGGCGATATGAAATAGCAATTGGAAGGGTCGCAATGTATATATGATATAGCAAATGTGGAAGGGTTGCAACGTACTAACAAACAGTGGACAGCGTTTTATATATATGCGTTTCACAATGTATGACTAGCGCAAGTATTGAGGGGCGTATTACATGTGAACATAATGGACATACCATACAATACAACGCATCACAATAAAACGCATATTAGGGAGGGCGGTCAGCGCTGTATTAGAGGTGGAGGCAGCGTATAACATATGACAACGTTTTAATGTAATCACAATAACACAGCGTTTAAATAAAACACAGCTGCTTGCATATATAACACAGCGTTTAAATAGACAATGGACACAGCGTTTAAATAGACAATGGACAGGCGATATTGTAAACACAGCGTTTAAATATGGAAAGTGTTTTATGTATTGTATCGACAGACCAGACCACGTGTATTTTATGGTCGATAGCAATACTGCGCAGAGTATTAAATAATGGACAGCGTTTGGATGTTAAACGATGAAGCGATGTTGTATGACAGCGTTTTAAATGATGACAGTGTTGATATATAAATGGAGGGCGTAATGAATATTGCAATGAACAGCGTTGCAATATGAGAGCTGTATTAAATGTGAAAGCCAGCGTATAGGAGATGCGTTGCAGGTGTATAGAAGGACTGTGCAGCGTTGTATGTACGCAGGGAGGGGTTTGGGTCGTGGTAGGAGCAGCAGGTGGGGAATCTGTAATGTGTAGCAGATAGGAAGGGAGGCGTGAGGCCAGTGAGGGAAGGATGTATGCAGAGTGAAGAGATGGGACAGGGATGAATGGATCGATAGGGAAAGGAGGAAAGCAGTGAGGGGTGAATAGGGAGTCAAGGGTGAGGGAGAGGGAGGTGAGTGAATGGAGAGGAGCGCAGGGATGAATGAGGAGGCCCAAAAGGGCGTTACATAAAAAAAATTTGAAATTGAATCTGCAGAAGACAGAGTTGCAGGACTGCTGGAATTGCAGAATGGCAGAGCCTGCAATTTGCAGATTGACAGAGCCTGCACTCTTCAGGAGCTGCAGGAGCTGGAGCTGCAAATGTCAGTGCTAAATAGGGAAAAAAAAATGCAGAATAACAGTCTAGCAATTAATGAGCAGCAAAAACTATTAAAAAATATGACTGAGCAAAGGATAGGGAGTTACACCACAGGGCAGAAATGCCAATTGTGGGGCTGGCTCTGATACCATGTCAAACCAGGAGGTAACTCCTCAAAACTAGAATGTGTATTAGCTAAAGAATGTACATGCTCTTATAGATGGGAGGTGAGGCTATTGGGATTCATCTCCCAATGACTCTTGGCCTTCCTTATTTCCTAATATTAAATAATATACAAAAATACAAATGCACACCCATCCATAGGATTAGGTGTCAACATGGACTTACGGCTTGGATTATGACAACACAATATTAGGGTGTTTTCCATCTTTCAATATATTTAGAAGAATCTTGTCCTAATGCACCAACTCATTTTTCATGAAAGCAGGAGACTAGATCTAAATCAAAATAGTTGGACATGTTCCACCAACTAAAAAAGAGAAAAAGGATGAAGAAAATCAACAAACACAAGATTCCAAACAAGATTCCAAGAAAGCTAATATTACTTGTCTAGAAGTATTTTTTGCATAACCTTTGCTTGTCTTTGAGAATAAAACCAAAACTAAGGATGCTAGGATTTCCTCCCCAAGCATGGAAGTTGCACCTATTGACTCTTTTTGGGAAATGAAGTAGTTTCATGAATTTTGCACCTTTGATTTTGATAAGGAATTCATTCTCTATTGACGCAAGAAGATAAGCTTAATTGCCACATGTTACAACGATATGGACCGCCACCACTTCTCAACTCTTCAACACTTCCCAAGTTGGTGATAGAGCAGTGAGTGATATGCACCAAACGAGAAACTGGGATAAACTTCTCTCGACGAGAAAAAAGTCTGTCCATTAGGTCCATCAACTGACAGAATCATGTGGTCTTAGCCCTTATCAATTTGTTCTTGGTGGCCTGAAGGTTCTCTCTCGGCCCGATGATTCTCAAAGTGTTGCGTTCTTGGCACTTAACTTCACCAATATTCTTCCTCAATTTGAGATTCACAACGCTTAATGTTTCCCACTCTCTCTTTTCAAGACTTCACAAATTCTTGGACCCCTAATTTCATGACCAGAGCTTGCCCTTTGGTCGCACCCTTCAATGGATTCAGAGATTGTAAACCTTCCACATTGTATTGTATTCGACTCCTATAAGACTGAAGCTCTGAATTCTCCAACTATCAACAGAGGTGACTCTACGCTCTCTCTCTGTGGTCGCTTAAAGTTGTTTTTGCCACATTATTCTCCACACATCTCCTTTGCTCACATGCGAGGATTTGATGGTCTTTGCACACATTCCTAAAAACTCACTCTAACACAAAAATAGTAACACACACAAACATAATGCTCATAAGAATAATTTACCAGTTCCAAAGCAACTGGATTTAAAACATAATTGGAGGATGGTTCACACAATATGGCCAAATTTACACAGTAAGTGGCCCTCGCCTTTTTATCATATCTCTATGGACCTTAGTTGCTCTTATTCTTCTATTCTCCTATCTCCTCCTATATTGTATTCTACCTACAACATAACAAAGCACAATATCTTTGGTTTATGGGGCTATTCTATAGTTTTCCCACTTCACAATGTATCTTAGCCTGTTACTTTATGAGGCTATTCTATCACTGTCCCACTTCACAGTGTATCTTAGCCTATTTATTGGGCTCTTTTACAATGTGTCACATGGATTCTCCTATCTCCTCCTCCTATATTGTATTCTATCTACAACATAACAAATCACAATATCTTTGTTTTATGAGGTTATTCTATAGTTTTCCCATTTCACAATGTATCTTATAGCCTGTTACTTTATGGAGCTATTCTATAGTTTTCCCACTTCACAATGTATCTTAACCTGTTTATTGAGCTTTTTTATAATGTGTCACATGGCTTAGAATTGTAACCCACCAAAATTTTATAACAACCCAAATTCCTTTTAAAACTAAAACACTCACCTTTACTTAAAAATTCCTATTTTATATAAAAATTATGAAAAAAACACCTCACTCCCTTTTGGAAATTTCTAAGACTTTTAAGTTGAACAAAAATGAAAGACTTAGGTTCTATGCTCCTGCATCATATAATCACTTGTATATCTCAATTTCTAAGTGAAAAACACAGTTCTTTCTTCATATATTCACTTTCGTATTTTTTAATTTCCACAATTTCTAAGTGAATAGCATAATTCCTTCTAAGTTAAAGGTGAACAACATAGATCCTTTTGTTACATGAGATTAAAAACATAAGTTAGCAAATGAGGGTATTTTGTTATATGAGATTAAAAAAATAAGTTAACAAAATGAGGGTATTGAAGATTATTTTTATAGAACAAGAAATTATGTATTATATTTATGTAATTTTATTTTTAATAATGCAAATTTAATTTTATTTTTAATAATATAAATTTTTTATTCGTGTAAATTTTGAAAAAATATAATTAATAATAATATATATTTTATAAAATTGTAATAATAAATAATGATTATAATAATATAAAATGTGTGCAATTAAGTTGTTAGGTGTGGATTAATAAGGATTTATATTAAGTTTTACTTATCAAATATTTGTAGAGAGATGAAAATAATATGTAATTTTTTTTTTTTATAGTTAAAATGAGTTATATTTAGGTAAGAATTTGATATTAAGAATTTTGAAAATGAAAAAAATTAGATTAATTGTCTATTATATATTTAAATTAACTGTACTCTAATTAGTAGACTATATAATTTTTTCCCTAATATTTGTTTAAGTCAATTTTTCCTAAATTTTGATAGAGATTTTTAAGAATCATAAGATTTAGTTGTTTAATTTACAAATATCAATTTCCTCAAAGGTTGTGTTGAATCCATTTATGCGTGAAATTAATTTTAAACAAAAAAAAAATCACAATCTCACTAGAAATTGTATTATTGAATTCCAACAAAAAAAAACCATTTTGTATATTAGTTGGACTACGTCTTTAAATTAAGTCTAAATTTCAATATATTTTCCATAATACTAGTTTTCTTGACCTTTTAACTCAACAAAATTATGGTGATCTTGGAACACTTATCTTAATGTTATTCGAGCATTAAAAATAATGTTTTGAGGAATTCCTTGAAGTAATATCTTACCTTTTTAAGCCCCTCGGGGTAACTCAATTGGTGACGGCTGTGAAAATGAAGTGTTATGTAAGAGGAGGTTCGAGGTTCAAATCTCCCTGATTCAGCGGTGTCGGGCGTACGTAGGCACGTAGATGTTATAGTGGTAGCGGTTGGAATCGACCCCATGTCATGTGAGTACGATAACAACCCAGTTATC
This sequence comes from Pinus albicaulis, assembly GCA_034641835.2. Taxonomy (NCBI): domain Eukaryota; kingdom Viridiplantae; phylum Streptophyta; class Pinopsida; order Pinales; family Pinaceae; genus Pinus; species Pinus albicaulis. The sequence continues at coordinate 903,491,757 of CM076573.1, read as the reverse complement.
AATTCATCCATGGTCTCACTAGATGGAATCATCATCAAGATAATGATAATTAATATTCATTTTTTAAATAAGATTTTGTTTAATTTTTATTGTCAGACCAAGAAGGTAACTCCCAAATCTCTGTGTTTCCATTAATGTAAACAACAGTATATAACATGAAGAGGTGTGACCTTTGGGATACATATTCCAAGGTTGCTTCCTATTCTAATCCTTAATTTCCCTTTATTTAAATATTTACAATTTGCTCACCATATCCCTCAAGATTATGTGTATAACATTGTCCCCCTTAATCTGAAGGGGTATTTGTGAGTCCAAGCATCATTTTGAATATTTCAATCTTTTCTCTTCCAAGTGCTTTGGTGAATATGTTTGCAATTTGTTTATTTGTGGAAAAATATTATAAATGAATATCCTTGGTCTCTACATGATATCGAATCAAATGAACTTTGTATTGATACGTTTGGTTCGATCACAGAATTTGGGATACTTGGCCAACTTAATTGAAAAAGTATTGGAAATCAGAAAAGGGGTAAAGTTCACTTGTTTCTCCTGCAAGTCTTTAAGAAATTTCCTAAACCACACAATCTCCTTGGATGCTTATGCAGTTGCCACATATTTAGTCTCTATTGTGGAATCTACTAGAACTGACTGTCTTTATGACCTACATGAGGCAACTCTTAATCCAAGACCCATAACATAGCCTGAAGTAAACACTCCATTTTCCTTATCTCCATTAAAGTTTAAATCAAAATATCCAATCAAGCTAAAGTCATCCACCTGTGAATATTTGAGTCGAAAAGTCATTAGTTCCTTTCAAATACTTCAAAACTCTTTTTGCAGCAAACCGATATACTTCACGGGGCTTTTGCATAAACCTGGAAAGAATTCCAATAGCAAATGAAATATATGTTCTAGTATTAGTGATGTAGATAAGACGTCCCACATGTTGTCTAAGATTAGTTACATCCTCAAATTCACTATCTTCTTTAGATGTGAGCTTCAAATTTTGTTCCATTGGAGTGGATAAAGGATTGCATTCAACAATGCCAAACTTGTTCAACAATTCTTCAATGTACTTCTTTTAAAGGAGGAAGATATACCTTGGATGTTTGGGTCATTTCTATGCCCAAGTAGTAGTGAATGTGTCCCAAATCTGTCACCTCAAAGCCTTTCTTCAACTATTTCTTTATGGATGCAATATAGTGCATCATTTCAATACAAATCTATGATTGTGCATCATTTCAATACATGCATGAAAATTTGTGAAAGTTTCATACACTTCTGATTTGCTTTTCAACAAGTATATCCAACACATTCTGGTGTAATCATCAATAAGAGTCATCATATATCTATTTCCATTTGCATAAGGAACATGCATAAGGCCACACAAATCAAAGTGAATTAGTGCAAGCTTTCTACGTGCCCTGGAGGAAAAATCATGAAATGGTTGTTTGCTATGTTTTCCTAGGATACAAGCATCACAATGTTTTAGTTTCCTTGGAATAGTTGGTAAACCAGAAATGCCATTTATTTTCAATAAACAAAGATTGTCATAATTAAGTTGTCAAAATCTTGTGTGCCATAAAACACTAGCTGGAAATGTAACTTCATTACACTATGAAAGGCATGCAAAATTCTATGCGCAAACATATGTTCCTTGCAACTTCAATAGTCTTTCCTCCTATATTCCAATCATGAAAATTGTGTTGTTTGAAGCTTTTTTTATCTCTACTTTTTCATCAAACATATGAATGGAGTGCCCTTGTTGGCGAATGTGAAAAAGGGACAATAGGTTTCTCTACAGTTCTAGAAGGTAGGTTACATCATGTAGAAGAATACGTTTCTCTGTTGTTCTAGAAGGTAGGTTACATCATGTAGAAGAAAGTCAGTAAGTCCATATAGTTTAAGCATGTTGGTGACAAGTTTAGATGGCTTGAGACTTGAATTTTATACAAAGCACTCTGCTTCATCTACATTGTCACTAAGGTCTTTAAATAAGTCTTTCTGAAAGGTCATATGGAAAGTTGCACCTATATCAAGCAACCATGCATCTTTCCAAGAAGAAAATGAAGTATGAAACAAATTTCCAGTCACTCCGATATTGCAATAAAAAATAATGTAATGAGCATATTCAGGTGCTTTGCTTTTCACTAGATCTAGTGTTTTACATTTGACTTATTTGTGTTCATGTTTGATTCTCTCCCAAGGAATTTTACATGTGAATGCATCATGTCCATCTCTATCACAGTGAATGCAATGGAGATTAGACCTTTGTCCTTAATGGTATTTACCCCCCTTACCTCTATGATTCTTCCTTCCACATCCTCTTCTACCGCGTCTTCCTTTAGGAGAATCTAGTGATTGAATCTTATCTTTCAATGCAAAGCACGCTACATATTTAAGCGACTGAAAACCTTCCTTCCTCTCCCCAAAAGCTTTCATGTCCTGCAAACTTTTCCACAAGAGTGTCAAAAGTAATGTCCTTGAGTTGGGCACTAGCTTGTAGGGATTCAAAACAGTGAGAGAATGTAGGATAGAGGGCTTTGACAAAGGTTGTCACATGGATGTCCATTTTAACTCCAATGGCTTCTACATCATGCATGATGGCTCTAATATTTGAGGCTAGGGCCAAGGGGTCATCATCTTTCAACTCAAGGTTGATGAGCTTAATCCTCAACTCAACCACTTTCAATTTTGAGTGAGTCATATAAATCTTTTAACTTCTTCAACGAATCATAAGAATTTGTAATTGGAATAATATGATGGCTTACCTCTTCATTTACAGAAGTGAGAATTAAGGCATATGCATTGTTGTCCTTGTTTTCCCAAATGGGTAGTTCTTTGTTTGATGTGGGCTTGATAGGTGCATTGTCGCCTTCTCTTTCACAAACAACTTTAAGTCATTAAAGATGAGGGTGTGCCTAATCTTACTAGACCCTTCTTGGTAGTTCTTCTTGCCAATGGGCACTACACCAAAAATAGAGATGAGGGAATACTTCTTTAAACAATTATGAGCTAGGTTTGAATAAATTCGAGAATAAGAGGGAAAAAGACTAGGATTTTACTATGAGTTTCCTCAAAGGGGAAGCTCAAGTGAAAGTAACAAAATGAAGTAGATAAAGATATTGGGCTTGCTTGGAGAGTAATAAGCACAAAATAACCACAACAAACTAACATACCCTCATAATTGATTACTCAAACTCCTTACAACATGCTATCAATTCATTTAAGAAGCCTCCTCAAGAGATTAAGCAAAATAGAAGGAATTTAACCTTGGGTGGACATATAATTCAGTTACCCTAGGACACTTACCAATCAATAATCACCATCACCTAAAAATCATACAAACACCAACTACAAAAACAACGAAATCACATAGCTAACCAAATCATTCCAATGAATATTGAATGCATGCCTAATATATGAACGCCCCTAAAAAGGTTGGCTTAAAAGATAAATGGGCGATCACATTTGCCAATTCATATTCCTAATGAAACCTCTCAAGAATGTTAAATTAGCAAAGTAGGGTATGAATTCAAATATCAAGAGTCACAAGGATGTCATGGTATGATATTTTTGTTAAGATTTTTTCTACATTATTCATAATATGTCTTCAATGGATTTCCAAATGCATGAGTTGGTTGTGTTGGTGTATGTTTGCATAAGTAAATGATTTAGGCATATTGAAGCTGCATTTTTAGCTAAAAAAATCCACATTTTGTGTAACACATGATTGTATTTGAAATAAGGAGGATGTAACATTTTGCAAGAACCTAAATCCTGTGTAGATAGAACATTCATACAGTGGTGTCATGCTAGTTCCAAGAGAGTTAGAGATAGGAATGACCATAACTCAACTTATATGCAAGAGATGGCTCACCTAGAAAGGTGTTCCTTGCACTATGAAGGAAGAACTGGTGAAAGTAAATAGAAGTTTTTATCTAAAACATGTTTTTCAATTTAGCCAAATTCATAAAATAGAGTTTTGAATGCTTTATTTCATTGCAAAAAGTCTTAAATTTGTAAGCACTTTAATATTTTAAGTTTTTCAAATCATTACTTTTTACTTTCTTGATTGTCATCTTTGTTTCTAGATCTTTATATATTTTTAAACATTTAAATCTATTTGGTTTTTTGTTTTTAAACCAAATTTACCTACATATCGTAATATGGTTAGTCCAAATGATCTCCCACTTACTAATTTAAACTACTCACAAAAATCACGTATGGACAATTTACGACAAAGTAAAGGACTACCTCTGAAAATGATGTGCCACTTAGGTCCCACCAACGGTTGGGGCTTCACTATGTAAGCCCTTGCAAGAGGGAAGTCCACATCCTCCTCATCCATGTGGCTAAATCCATCGATGATAACAACCTTCCCTTTTAAGGAAACAACACAGCGAGAATCCCCATATTAGAAACATAGGCACAACACCACCAATGACGGACAAAGTACTAACACAACAACTTTATGCTCTTGTGCTCACCTTCATCAACAAATCTACACTCCAACCATTAATGGAATTGGCAATAACAGTAGTGCTCTTGCTCAAGCACTACTCTTACTACTACAACTACTACTCTCAAAACGACAACTGAAAATTCATTAAATGTGTAGCCAACATGCCCTCTTAAATTGTGGCTCAACGATGACTCAACAAATCAAGCAATCAATCATAGATGGCAACTACAGATTCCTCTTATGTAGTGATGGTGGCTCCTTCCATGCATGACACAATTCCCATCCAATGTTATCAGAACTGAACCTGTGACCAAACCGGAAAACCTTGTGGACCGAGAATCGATCGAAATCAAACTGGAACCAGAAAAAATTGAACCAAAAAACCAGTGGATTGAAAACACAAAATATTCAAATTTTAAAGAAAAACATATATATTCATGTGCATCTGTATGAATCTGAACCATTTATACACAAATAAGCAAAAGTTTTCATTTATATAGCATGTAAGGGTGCACATAACCAAAATAGCATAGAGTGCAATCCATCCTTGAATAAAAAACACATCAACAAATAGGCTCTAGATGGCCTCTAGCATCCAAAAAAATTCATGCTACAACAAATACCTACATATCATCAAAATCATTGCCTATATTGGGATCTTCGTCATCAATATAACCCTTTAAGCATTAAAATAAGAGAAAAAAAAGTAGCATGTCAAGTCAAGATTTTGTTTCACTGATGGGTACATTTTTAGTAGTGTCATGATAGAGGAGTTCAACAACCAATACCACTAACATGAAAGTACATAGAGGACTTGGTGATCTTTATTAAATACTAGTTCCATACCCTCGTATATCACAAAATCCAATGGAAATGTTGCAATCCCCACAATCCTAAAACCTGAAAATTGTTAAGTCTGCTAGATTTTCAGTGAAATATAAAATTACACTTTCTCCATATGAAATCCAAAGAGGTTGGAACCACTCTCAAAATCCCAAGTCATTTCATGGTAATGTTAAAATTGAAGTAAAAGGATTGAGACATTCTTCATTTTCATCTTTTTACTTTAAGAATTTAACATTACCATGAATTGCATAGCAACTAAGCGCTAAAATTTAATATTACCATTGAGCATAGCTTGAATATTAAGTTGAGAGCCATAGGATTGAATATTAGGCTGGCTTAGGGGAGAATTAGAAGCGCGCCAACCAAATGAAAAAAGTAAAAAAAGGCAATTTTTTATGTTGGCCTGCACATGTACAAACTACACGAAACTGGTCCCAAACCGGCCTATTTCGGTTTCAAAGCCCGAATTGGAACGGTTTTGGGCCTAAACCGGTTGGATCTGTCAGTCCTGCTAGTTCTGGTCTAGTTCCGATAACATTGTTGCCAACAACAATACCAATTGTCTTCAATAAACTAGATGAAAATCATGTATGCAAATTTTCAGAGGTGCATGAACCACCACAAATCTTCTCAACCACTACCAACAATAGCATAAATGGATGGAAAAAATAAATTGCCATCACACTACTAAAGACATATCACAACAAAAATCCACTCTCAAACAATCTACTTACTCTCTTACACTAATATACTTTTATAGTAGATTAATTGTCTATCCCTCACATGTTCCTAGGCCCTCCCATGAGGGGGTTAAATCCAATCCAACTCTAATACCATGTAAAGAAATGGGAGTGGACATTATTACACACCAAAAATTGAGTTGAGCACTCTATTAAATCAAATAATGTTACACATATAAATACATGAGTTGTCTCAAGATAGACACTATCTTAATTATCTTGATTATATGAACAACCAATTGAGAGATTTCTCAAACACACAACAAACTAAGAGCTAATTAGTTGGAAAAACTCATATCCAACTAGATCTCCCAACCTCCTAAAAAATTTGAAACAATACATGGAGATGAACTCTAGCCAATAATGACATAATCATAGCCACAAATATGCTTACATAGGACAAGTTACATATTCGAACAATCTGAAGTATACTTTCACAAAAATTAGTAGCAAGCCACAACCTAACAACAAAATGGGTGTTGTCGAAAGGTTGGTTATGGATAGCATTACATCAAATAACACTATGAACCCACGTTTCTTCAATGCATACAGAGACAATGGGTTTTTTCAATTCACGCTCTTGTTTCTTTTGTGAGGGGCAAGGGAGATTAGGATAATTGTCTGATTTATTAAAATAAATAAACTGTGATAATTAAAAAAATAATATACGATTGATATGGACCTCCCAAACCACAATGAGACCCTGGATGGCTCACCAGCACGATGTTAGAATGGAACCTTGAATTTCACAGGCTCCCAATCAAAAATCAAATATGCTGTGAAAATGAGTCTGAAATAAAGAGGAGAATAACTCATAATTGCCAGTTAGAATGGAACCTTGAATTTCACAGGCTCCCAATCAAAAATCAAATATGGTGTGAAAATGAGTCTGAAATAAAGAGGAGAATAACTCATAATTGCCAGTTAGAATGGAACCTTGAATTTCACAGGCTCCCAATCAAAAATCAAATATGGTGTGAAAATGAGTCTGAAATAAAGAGGAGAATAACTGATAATTGCCAAATTGAAGCCCAAATTCATGAAGTTTTCCTATTCAAATTCACTTCTAATTAGATTAAAAAAATACAAACCAGGGTATGTGAGTTAATAGCTAATAGCTAGCTCATAATTGCCAAATGGAAGCCCAAACTATGAAGCTGCCCTGTTTAAATTCACCTCTAATTCAATGGACTTTTTCATTTTCTAGTTTATAATAAAGCACTCGCACGCTTACCTCTACACCACAACAAATTGCAATTACTCTGATCATGATCTTTGCATGGTCCAGACGCTGGAAGGGTTGAACATTTTCAAACATCAAAACCGATGCGATCTTAGAGCATAATTACAAACGAACATTTCTATGATGTCACGTATCTTACTATCTAACCAATACAGACTCATAGAAGGCAAACTCATCTAGTATGGACACTAATATCTAAAGTCTAAGAATATTAAACAACTCTTGGATATATAACATCAAAAAGTTGAAGAATAATGTAGCCATGCATCTTTAGAGAGAGAGAATATTCATATATAGATACTAGATAGATAAGATATGCCAATTATGACTCCCCCTCCGCATGACTGTGGCCAGATAGTTCAGCATTAATTCGGGCAAGGTCAGACTTCATCACACATAATTACACCAAGAAGTAGCCTGAAAATTTTGACACTCTCCTAAGATAGACATTGGATTAGTAAAGATTTATGCAGGGAAGATCGTTAGCTATATACGAGTTAACAAGCATTCATTGGACAGTGAAAATCAAATATGATATCATGTCTCTGAACAGCACTTGCCTACAGGCACTTGTGGGAACTGAAAGAATGGAATCTCATTAAGTAAACATGGATGGTATATAGAATAAGCCATCCCATGGACAAGGAGAGAGAAACATCTACAGAATTACTCTACACATTCAAAGATGATACCTTGCATCCATCCTTCAATAAAATATATGGGACATCAAAATAAAACAATGAATTTTTCCCATACCCCGCTTCCTTAATTCCGGGTTGACCTCAGCTTGCTGAACAAACACATTAAATCATCTGATTGATTATTGCCAATTTGGGAAGAGGATTGAAATTATATACATAGTGGACCTCGGATGGTAAGCAATTTCTAGCTTACCCGGATATATTACCGAGGAAGAACATCTGTCAACTCTCAATATAACTCTTTTGCATTATAATCCACAAAGCTGGGCTGCATGGAAAACAAAATTCTGATGGCGTAAAAGAAAACCTTCCATAGTGAGAGCTCCAATGCTCAAGATCAACAAATATCACAGGTTCGAAGAAATGTATATGTGACATGTCAGCAGCTCAAGGTCTCAATATCATTCTGCAGCCAGATCTCTATTTCTAGTTCGATCCAGAAATGACAGACGAAATACCATTTGGATTAGTGTCAGAAGCACTACTGTATCCTGGATGATGAAGCCATGGGATGAGCAGAACCTGTGCAGTTCAGTGATTGTTCAGAGGCTTGGCACTAACTCCGTTTGTTCTGTGAGTAAAATGCCCATGAGAAAACTTAAACCTACCGACCTTTGCATTCTTTTGAACTGATAAAAGGGGAATTATTCTTCTAGCTGCTGGAGCATGAGTTTCTTTGGAAACATTTTTCGATGAGGTCTTCTGCGATGTGGTCTTTGACAAAGCCAAACCTTTCCCTAAATCTCCCATGTTATCTTTTGCCTGATCATGGAATATCTTACCTGCAATTGGACCAGTGGTAACATAAGAAACTCCAAGCCCACCTATATTCTTTGAGACTTTCATGATTTCACATTGTGTTCTACTTGTTGTTGATGCTGTATTTTTCACACGCCTTGAGGTGTCATTAACTTGACTGAGACTTTTCCTCCTCTCAAGTGATGATGACTTCTTTTGCGCCATTGAACTTCCACCTGCCCTACTTTTTGAATTTTTCTTCTCCATTACTCTTGGATTTGTGAATTCTGCATCAGCATCAATTGAATCCCTAGATTGTTGGACTTTAGCAAGTTTTTTTAACGATACTCCAGACCAGGGTTCAAATGCTTGCTGCCTGTCTGTTCTAAAATACTGGCTGACCTTTGCCATGTCATATAATGTCTGAGCTGCAGCTAGTACCCTCGGAGAAACAGGCACTATCAAATGACGAGAATTATGATGAAAGTCAGCTTCAGAGAATAAATATAAATGGTCAAATGAGAATAAAATATATAGCACCTCCAATACCCAAACAAAAAGGAAAATAATGATCTGACAGTACAAATCCTATGACAATATATGTACATAAAGGTCTCCAAAACAGCACCTTGACCCCCATGACGCAAAACCCGATTTAAAATATCAGACAAGAAAAATAAGGGTCTCTTTTGCCAAGTGAACAATTCCAAGCAGATAAACAGTAAACACATATACAAGATGATTCCTTTTGAAATCTTGCTAAAACGATGCCTTGAAGTTCTCGTTTTAATATCCATTCCTGTATGCTTACCAACCAAGTAAAGTCGTCATTTTAATTTTCCCCATTTCCCCACACTTTGGTATGAAAAATGAGCAACATGTACAAAGGATAATCTCAAAACAAGCACTATCTGATAAAAACAGTCAACAAAGTAAAGAGAATATGACAATATGCTGTATAAATCCGTAGTCAATATTAAAATTGTGTCAATGGGGGTAGTGATTGAGTAGTGATGATAGTGGTATGCCAGGTCACCCATAAGGGTTCAATTCCCCTGGAGATGCAAATAAAAGGTTGGGGCCAGGTGCAACTCCTAGGTGTATTTGACAGAAACCCCTGCCACAGCAGCTTAGCAAAGAACAATATGGAAGAAAAGAAGGAATAATGCTTATATTATAATCTAATGTCGTGACTCATGATACACAGCTTAGCGTTCCAAAAGTCATCAATTTATCAGCAACATGAAGATTTTTTGTGACTTTTACTCAACTAAAAATCACCCTTAAAAAGTGTTGAATTTTTCTGTGCCAATATTTTGCCAATTTTTGCGCTTTCTTTCCTATTTTTAAAATGTGAATATATTTTGGATTTTTTAAGTTGGCTGAATTTTCCCCAATTTTTCCAATGACCTGAGTTCATGACCCTTTCAATTTTTTTTATGATGCCAATGTTTGCCGCACTGATGCATATGATCACAAGGGGATAGAGAGGTTAAGGCTCCATTTTGAAACTCTTTATTTAATCACATAACTTATCATTATCTTATCTAACTACATTATAATTTTGTATTATTATATTTAATCATATAACTTATTATTATATTAAAGATTGCATTATAATTTTATATAATAAAGTGACATATTGACAAAGTACATTAATGAACTTCTAACATATGCTCATCATAAACCAATGTTTGCCACACTGATGCGTAGGATCATAAGGGGATAGAGAGGTTAAGGCTCCATTTTGAAACTCTTTATTTAATCACATAACTTATCATTATCTTATCTTACTACATTATAATTTTGTATTATTATATTTAATCATAAAACTTATTATTATATTAAAGATTGCATTATAATTTTATATAATAAAGTGACATATTGACAAAGTACATTAATGAACTTCTAACATATGCCCATCCTAAACCATATTTTCTAAGATCCTCCCTTAATGATCAAATTGGAATACACACCAAGCTTATCTCTAAATTTTATAAGCTAATCTAGACCAAGAAGCTAGGTGAAAATATCCTGAATCAGCTCCTATTTTGCACAATATCTCATCTCAACATCTCCATTCTCCAACAACGGCCAAATATAATGACAATATATTTCCACGTGTTTTGTGTACTCATGGAAGACACGACACTCTAATTATCACATTGGAGTATAGTAGATCCCTGCGAATCAGCAAGAAATTTTCTCAGCAAAACCACCTCACAAACTGCTTCCACTGCTTCCTTGTACCCTGCTTCAGTGGAGGAAAGTGAAACTCCATGTTGCTTCCTACACAACAAAGATGTTTGTAATTATGCCAAGGCTTAAAACATAACCAGTTGTGGATTTTAGATCATCCATTGGTCCTACTTATTCTAGATTCATTTGTCATATCAACCGAAAATCCTCTCATCTGCCACACAAGATGCCAAAATCCAATGTACTATTTACGTGTCTTAAAATTCTCTTGGTTGCTGTTAAATGTTCATCTTTAGAAGATGTCATTGTTGAGAATTTGGTAGAGCAGAGTTTAATTCAATTCTCTTACTTGATAACTACTTGTGTTATACTTGTTATGTTTCTTTCTCTTAGATTATATCTTCGTTAGTTTATTATGTCTTTCATCAAGTCAATTATCAAAACACAAGAGACACAAAGTTTAGGCTTTTCAAGCCAAAGCCAAAACCTCTCCCTCTTGGAGAGGAAAACTTGAAATTAATTCTTTTTATCTATCTTCAATTGGCGAGTACCATGACCATGACATAGACCCTTGACACCAGTATGCCTCCAAGACCCTTGACACCATCCTTACTGCTCTTCTAGGCTCCTTATGATGAACTTCTTTTTCTGCACTGTACTGCACCGATACTAGAGAGGCTCAGTCTCTAGCTCAGGTACCTCTGACAATATTCTTCTCGGCCTCCTTAGCTTTCCTTCGTAGGTCTTCTTTCTGTACCTTACTTGAATCACCTTTACAAACCTCCGAGATGTATGATGTGTGAGTCGAGAACAAGAAGGCACTAATTACTTCACAACCTTGCCCTTGTTTCTTTCTTCATGCTGTGAGTTTATGCGAGATAGATATGGATCCAAACAGAGGGCACTTTTCTTTGCTGAGATATCTCTTTCGCAATCCTAATACAGTCTTATTTTCACACTAATTGCAGATCCAAACTTCGCTCCTTGGTACATACTTGTCCTCGCACTACTGTAGCAGACTTAACCCCTTTTTTTATGCATGCCTTGTAGCCTTCACCCTTCACTGTATATCCTTCTTTTCGCACTGCAATTCGGATCCTTATTGCAGACCTTGACCGACATGAATGCTTTACAATGAGACCGAGTCACTCTATTAATAGTGACTGTTCTTCTGCTCTAGGCCGACATGATCATTGGCAGGTAGGCCGACTTCTTCAAGGAAATTCAAATCATACTTTGACCTGACATCAAGGGACATAGTGACAAGGTCTTGGAGCATACTATTTACATCAACAATGTGTCCTTTCACAAGTGCAACAACACTTCACATACATGACTCTAAATTATACAATTATAACAAGATGACAAATCCCTAAAGACATCAAGAAGAACTCTTTGACCTATAATAAAAACCCCTTGCTCATGAAACCTATGAAGCAAGTATTTACAAAATACATTTTATTATTTGTCTTCTTCATTACATAAATTCATAATTACTAGTCATTATGAAGACCGAACCTAGTTACACTTACCAATAGTCATAAATCTAGAAATGTGGCTCACTCCAAAACTCAAGCTCAACCTAATGCCTATGAGAAAGATGAGGCTCCCCACCAACTGTCTATAAATAGACTTATTAGTTAGTTTTGAGTCAGATATGGCCAAAAGATTCATCCGAGACACCATAGATATAGATATTAGTTTACAATTAATCATTCAGAACTTCTCCACTAGGTCTTTTGCACACTTACATTAGGAAGCAAACACAACCACAGTCTACTAAAACTCTACACCTAAGCAGTGATATCAGAGGGCTAACTCAGTGGTGTCAAAAGAAAAATTGTTACCTTTCAAATTGTGTTGACCTCGCTACATGTGATAACGATGACATCCACGTATGCCACTAGAATCACCAAATCATAATCTATGCCTTTGACTTGGTGAATCAAATCGAAAGGATTTTTGAATTCAATGTCTATGAGATATTTGTCAATTTTAACATACCAAGCTCTTGGAGCCTATCTCAAACCATAAAAGCTTCAGCCATCAGCTAACCTGCAAAGCCTATTTCAAATCGTAAAGAGCTTAAGCCTTCAACAAACGTGCAAAGCCTATTTCAAACCATAAAGAGCTTCAACTAACCTGATCCTTATGTGTCTTAGAATTCCCTTGGTTGTTAAATGTTCTTCTTTAGGAGATGTTATAAATCTAGAAATGGGGTCCACTCCAAAACTCAAGTTCAACTTAATGGCTATGTGAAAGATGAGGCTCCCCACCAACTGTCTATATATAGACTTATTTGTTAATTTTGAGTCAGATATGGCTGAAAGATTCATCTCAACCTCCATAGGTATAGATAATAGCTTACAAATTACAATTAATCATTCAAAACTTCTCCACTAGGTCTTTTGCACACTTACGTTGGGAAGCAAGCACAACCACAGTGTTGACTTTTGTAGCATCAGAAAGTGTTCTAAGTCTCAAACCTTGTGAGGAGACTTGGACATCAGTATTCCAAAGAACCCAGAAATCGTTTGTGAAAATTCCACTCGATTCATGTCTTATGAAAATAATTAATTATTTTAATGAAGACCCTCAGTCCAAACTTAGTGAAATTAAATAATTAAAGGGTATTAATAAGACAGTGTGTGAATCTTCTAGAGAACGAAGATCAAGTCAAGTTTTAATCTAAGCCATTGATTAGACTTCTAATCTGGGTCGTTGATTCATCAACAAGAAGATTATAAAAGAAGGCTTGAGGGTCATTTGAAAAACAAGCCGAGCATACACTCAATACCCGAAGGGGATTGTTATGAATATAATTCATAATAAAATAATAATAAATGTAATAATAAATAATAAGTCATTAACTAATGATTAGTTAGTTAGCGATGAAGAGACATGTCTTAGAGACATAGCCATTCATGAAAGGGCACCTGCTTAGGGTATATAAGCGGGCCCTCATTCTCATTTGTAATCATCCTATCAACAATTCTTTTATACAATACAATTTACAATTTCTATCCTACAATGGAAGTCCTTTTTTACGAAGTATTTTAATATTTTCGCTTCCTATATGACTAGTGGTCGCTACATTGGTATCAGAGCTACGTCTGATTTGGCCTTTGGCCATCAATTCTTCGTCAACCTTGTTGCCATCACAATTGAAGCATTCGCTACACTAAATTTCGAAGTTTCTCCGTTTCGCTAGACCTTTGGCCATTAAAATTAAAAAAAATAAAAATAAAAAATAAAAGAGAGAAGGAAAGTTTAAAAAAAAAAGGTAAAATAAGAACAAAAGGAATAAAAAACAATGTTCCACCAAGTACACTGGAGGTGGGGAGCGAGGGAGCGAAGGAGCGGCCTATGCAAAAGCTCCCTACCAATTTTCAGGAAACGTGGGGGGACGTCACGGTCATAAAAATTATAAAATATAAAAATATATGATATATCATTGAAAATTTAATATTTATAACGTAACTGTAATTTTGCAAGGAATGTATATACAGTCATCATACACTTACATTATGAAAGATAAATCATAAATGATAAAATTATAAATCAATGAATCATATAAGTGAAACAAATTTAAAACTTAAAACTTAAAACAAAAAATCATACAATCATGCATGTAAGTTTGTAAGTTTGTAACTGTATAATCATTAATGTAACTACTAACAATGTACAATGAAAATAAAGTTTAAGATATGAATATCATATTATATCAAGATTCAAAATAAATTTTAAATTGAAGTTTACAACTCAAGTCTGAAACATAAAACTTAAAAGAAAATAAGTTATGTCTGAAACATAAAACATAAAACATAACATATGAATATCAAATGATATCATCATAATGATAAATGAGCATAAATGCTCAAGGTAATGCCCCACTAGTCTCTGCATCCAGCTGTTGCATGAATATATCAGGATCAACCATGTCACCATCTGAATCAGAATCACTTGGATTCTCAAACATGCTAAGTGGCACACCAACTAACCCCATCTATGTCTCATCAAGTCTCTCCTCCATATCAACCTGTGCATCATCCTCTGGATCAACATCCCATCAAGTTGTTGGGTCCTTCAAATACTCAAGTGTCTTCCTATGCTCAAGACGTACGGCACTGTGCATAGCAAATAACTTCTCAGCTCTTTTAGAGGTAAGCTTGTTCCTCTTGATAGAGTGGATGAAGCTATATGTGGACCAATTCCTCTCTGCTGCAGAGGAACTAGCAATCTGAGACATCACACGCATAGCTAGATGTTTGAGCTCTGGAGCACCATCCCCATTCATCCTCCACCAACCAACCACGTCATCTTAGGCTAGATCTATGCGATCTGCCCGAGCACCATGTGTGTTGAAGGGGCCACTAAGAGATGCAAACTGAACAAATTTTCTTCGCAACTTTGCCCTCTCCTCCTCACTGTACATCTTTGCAATTGCAGCTAGGAAGCCATTCTTTACCTCTGGATCACCAATAAGAGGCACACTCCTAGACCTTTCAACATACCATGTTGGGTTTAATGCATATGCTGCCATGTGCAAAGGTGTGTTCATGCCATCCCACCTACACTGAATGATGGGTCGAATCTAGGATGTATAGAACTCTAATGAGGGCTCCCTTTGTCGAATGGTTGCCTTCACATGACCCAACATGCTATCAAAGGTCTCATAGATTTCTCCGTGACTAGGAGAATCCGAATCAGTGTAACGACTGACCTCCACAATAGGGCCCAAGAATGACACCAAATAAGCACAATCCGCCCACCAATCATTGTCCAACACCTGAAGCCTGATTTTCTTCTCCAAGTCTGTATATGATTTTGACCACCTTCCCCACTCTGAACTCACAACCAAGGATTGTAGTGGTGTTTGTACCTCTAACATCCTCTCCAATAAGAGAAAATAGCTAGCATATCTAGTATCGGTGGGCTTGAGGAATTCCTTCCTCGTGTGAGCCCTGTACATGGCCAAGCAGGTGTGGTGGTTGCAGATAAACATCTGCCCATCTTTAGCAGCCGTCACCAAATCTGATATCCACTGAATTTTTCCAATGTCCTTCAGTGCATTATTGAGTGCATGCACACAACAAGGAGTCCAAAAAATATGTTGATACCTGCTTTGAATCAATAACCCAGTTGATCTACAAACTGCTACTACATCTGTCACAACCTACACCACACTATCAACACCAACATCCTTTATAACTTCTCGAAGAAGCTCAAATTGGAAAGATGCATCCTTGTGCTTTCTAGAACAGTCAACAGCTTTAAGAAAGAATGGACCTTCACCACATGATATTATGATGTTGATTAGTGGGTGTTTTGAGATGTCAATCCATCCATCCATAACAATAGAGCAACCAAACCTCAACCATGTTTGTCTCATTCTCTCTTTCTGCACATTAATTTTAGACACTTGTCTATCTAAAATTGATGTTCTTAGCTTATGTTCTCCAGGTGGTACATATGAAGGCCCTATTTTTGCAACTGCTTGGACCATTTCCTTGTAATAAGGTGAACGCACAACATAGAAGGGAATTCCATTGGCAAAAAGAAATTTGCCAATTGCATCATCTGTGTCATCTCGATCTAGAACATTGTACATCCCAGACACTATAGCACCCATTCCAGAAGAACGAGATGACACTATAGCACCCTTTGCCTTTTTTGATGATGCACTCGATGGATCAACATTTTTGCTAGAAAACATTCCTTTTGAAGTGGCTGCCCTTTCTAGCCTCCAAAGTTGCTCTCTTAAAGCTGGAGTCATGTGCTTTGAGAGACACATATTGACTCCTTTATAGGGAAAATTTTAAGGATGGAAATTTATTTGAAAGTTTAGAAACCTTGGCGAATCTCACTAGTATATAATATGCAATTTGTAAAATGTTTGGCAATGTTTTTGTAAAAGTATTCAAATTTCTAATAATTTTAATAGTCTTTATATAAAATTTTGGCGATAAGGTAAAAAAAAATTATAGTATAAAATTTGGGCTAAATTTTTTTTGAGAAAATGGAAATTAACGAATCTTTTTGTGGAAAAAACATGGAAAATCAGCCCACTTGCGAATATTAACCCCTAAAATTTTCCCTGCTCCTTTACCTGTGATTGCTAAAATATGTTGCTTCACCCTGATATAGTTGCCAACAAAGTGATGCCCACAAATATTGCAGACCCAATCACGTGAGCCACCACCAAATTTTGGAATTTTTTTAGGAAGTCTAGTTGCATAGATTAGAAGTGGTTTTTGATGATTAAATGTCCCCTTTGCAAATTTGTCCAAATCTCTTGGTGGGCCTTCATAATTTACAGGCCTATTTCCTGCCCTCTTGTGACTGCTTTGAATTTCTTGTTGTGCATATTTTGACTCATTAGCACTATAGGTGCTCTCACTGTTACTACTATTAGTGGACTGACTTTGGCTCATAGTTCAAACTTGTACGCTGCAATTGCAAATAATTTAATAAATTAAAATTTTCAATTTCGAAATTTAAAAAAAAAAAAATTAATTAATAGTTATTGTGTTACAAACGCTGTAAAAAAAATTGCAGCGTTTGTAACACAGTAACTATGTTCATTGTTATCATTTATAAATTATCCCTGTCATTTCGATTTTTTAAACTAAAAAAAACAAAAAATAATAATTTAACCTTTAAAAAAAAAAATCATTGCACAACATTTCAAATAAAACTCAAAACTGTAAACAATTTAAAATTTAAAATTGAAGAAAAAATTAAATTTGAAATTTAAAATTATGACTTATAAATTATCTGTTATATCATATATGATTAAAGTTTCAAAAATTTAAATTTAAATGTGTTAAACAGGAAATTGAAATATCAGGAAGCGTGGGCTATGAGCTACCCTTACCGGCAGTGTGGGCACTAGTCCCTGGAGTGTGGATAGTGGGCAGTGGAGCGGGCAGCAATGTAGATAGTGGGGTGGGCAGCAACAATGTCGACAAGAGCTACAGTAGCGTGCACGACCTAAGAGCTGGTCCGTTGGAGTGCTGATGGGCTGAGAGTCTGAGACGCTGAGAGGCTGACGAGCTGAGGGTTGACGGGCTGAGAGCTCACTGCTAGAGCGACGACGTGACGTGGTTGAGGGTTGAGGGCTCACTACTAGAGCGACGACGTGATGCAGCTGAGAGGGCTGAGGGCTCGCTGCTAGAGCGACGACAGCTGAGTGTTGAGCGGAGGAAATAATGAAACTAAGCTAACTAACACTAAACCTAAAGTTTCATAAACCTAAACAAATTCGTTTTTTTTATTTTTCATTTAAAAAAATCGTTTTTTTGGGCCCCGCACGCCCCCCCACACCCCGCCCCACGCCCCCTCACACCCCCTCGACCCCTAAATTTGAGGTAACGCCCCCCCTCACGCCCCCCTTAGTTTCCTGTTTTTTAGGGGCGTGGGAAAATGCCCCCTAGACATCCCCACGACCTCAGAGTGCGAAGGGGCGAGGAAACTAGAACCCTAGGTGGGGGGACGAGACCCCGTGTAACACTGATAAAAAACCTCTTTGTGTGAATGGTAAGTTTACTTTTTACGTGGAGAAAATTAACCGAGTCAAATACACATAAGTGGACATATATTTTATATTATACCACAGAGAGGTGAATAGCCACATTTCACTAGGGTTGTAACTTTTCAAAAAAATTAAAATAAAAAAAAAAAAAAAGGAAAAGAAAAGAGTTTAAAAAAATTATAAATAAAAATAAATAAATAAAACTAGAATCTACTTAGTCAAAGAACTCATCACTAAAGGAAGGCTATATTTAAGGTTATATAAAGGAAGCATTATAAGGAATTATCAAGGCAATTAATATTAAGGAAAAGTAAGGTTTAAAAAAAACCGATTACATAATACTTAAAGTCAACTTGACAAAACAAAAATGGGATCAATCATGGAAAAAAAAATGATAGAGATAATGGAGCTCAAGTCTCAAATGTCGAAGGAAGAAGGGTTTTCTTATAATGGGTTTTCTGTTACAGATCACAGAGTAATTACATTAAAAGGAAGTATTTAAGGAAGAAAATTTAATATCGTTATCAGCACAAGCAACATAAAAATTATATCAACATCAACTTGGCGAACAAGCTATTAACTCTAGAGCCAAGCATTGGGGTAAGGAAAAATATTTTTGAACAAAAAGAGTATACAATTTGTGATTTACAAGAGACAGTAAATCATTATGAGTACATATCTCAATTTCTTGTTGTAAAGATGAATTATACAGAGGTTGATGTCATACTCGGTCAACCCTGGTTCAAGGATTTGGGTTCATTCATGTTAAACATAGAGAAACAAGTTTTGACTTTTTCTTATAAGGGGAAAATTATCACATTTCGAGACATGACAATGGAGTCAAAATCGTTAATGTCTGCATCAGAAGACTTTAAGGATATCTCAGACTTGATGTTCAAAGATAACAAAAAACATATATCAAGGAAGCAAAAAGAGCTTGAAGAAGTCATCTCCAGCAAAGACAAAGAAGTTTCGAGCTTTAGAGATCACCAAGAAAAACTAATCGAACAAGTCAAGAAAGCTAAAGCATCAAAGAAGGAACTCAAGAAGCGTTTACTAGAACAAGAAGAAGAAAATGTACGTTTTAAGAGCCTTAATCAGAGATTATTAGAACAAATCAAAAGTTTAAAAGATGATGAAGCTACTAAGAATAAAATCAACGATTCAGAAAAGGATGAACTTGTACTTTTAAGGAATCATAACCAAAACCTTCTTACACAAATAATGACTAGAAATTGCTAAATGACGAGCTAGAACAACTTCAAAGTGAAGTATTGACGTCGTCAATTGTTTCAGTTCAAGTTGACGACAAAGGGATTAATATTGATCCAGCCAATATCACAAGTAAGGAAGAAGAAGAATCTAGAGAAGTTAAAACATATGTAGAAGCTGCAGTTCAAACGTTGGACATCCCAACTGATGATTTAGTCACCCACTCAACAACAACAACGCTTGAAGGAAATCGAGAATCAGCCACTAACATGATAAGTGCAAACCAAACCAAAGGAGCTATGTATCGACATCCAAATCACAAGAGCAGACTTTCTAATCAAGCTACGTACCAGTATCACTCAGAGAATAAACAACAAATTCATGTTCCTAGGGATACTGAAACTTGCAGAATCTAGTCATACGATAACTATTCACCACACATCTCCAAATATCTAAAGATACCCCAGAAGATCAATCTAGGATGGTCTGATCCGTTCTTAGTATGACAATTTTGTCTATCACTCAAAGTATCATATCGTCTTGTATCGGCGAAGATGAAAGTACAGAGATGAGAAGATGTTCTTAAGTAAACTTTGAGGACAAAGCTTCCGGAAGGGAGAGGCTATGTTATGAATATAATTAATAATAAAATAATAATAAATGTAAATGTAAATGTAATAATAAATAATAAGTCATTAACTAAAGATTAGTTTGTTAGTGATGAAGAGGCATGTCTTAGAGACATAGCCATTCGTGAAAGGGCACCTGCCTAGGGTATATAAGCGGGCCCTCGTTCTCATTTGTAATCATCCTATCAACAATTCTTTTATACAATATACAATTTACAATTTCTATCCTACAATGGAAGTCTTTGTTTACGAAGTATTTTAATATTTCCGCTGTGTATACAACTAGTGGTCGCTACAGAGATCGATTCTGAAGGAATAGAATATGATTTCAGTGGGTGAGTTGCAGGGCAAAGAGTTGCAGAAGCAGAAGGAGATGAGGAAGTCAACAGTGATTGAGCTCAAGGACAGAGGGACACAAAGGGTCACAGAAGGCAGCGCAAAGCTGCAACGCAGTGAACCCACACAAATCCTACGCACAGTGACGCAGTCCAGTGCAGGGACTGCACAGAGAAACACGCAGACAGACGCAGAGGAAGTCAAAAGCTCTTCCGGCTGTCAAGAAATTGTCGGGAGGGACCGAGAATTTTGTCTCAAGTGTTTTCTGATTATATCTGCTGGTGTATTTCTTGTAAAGATTAATTTGCTGAAGAATAATAATAATACCCTCATCTGTTGTACTGGTTTTCCCACATTGGGTTTTTTCCGGGGACAACTGTCCAAAATAAGTATGTACATGTGATTGGTTCTTTACTATTTACTTCTCTGCATATATAATTGTGAATGTTGCAGTAGTATTTATTTCGAAGTTTACTGATAGATTTCTGTAAATATCTTATTAGAGTAATAAGTAGGAGAAATAAATTTATCACTAGAATTGTAGATTTCCAGATTGAAATTTTCACATGGTATCAGAGCCAGAGATGAGTAACAAGAACAGAGAATCAGCAAGTGAACATAAATCTGACATTGTTGCAGTATCTCGGAGGGGTTCAGGCAGTTCTCCAGAAAGGAAGAGAAGCATGAAAGAACAGATGGATCACGATGTTTCTGTTCTGACATCCAGACTGAAAGAAGAATTTGCTTGTGTGTCAAGCACTACTTCTCTTGAGGTCTGGTACATTGACAATGGAGCTTCTGCTTATATGACGAGAGTGCAGAAAGGTTTTTCCGAGTACCGAGAGGAGCAGATGAACTTTAAAATTACCATAGGTAATAAAGCAAAATGTACCTGTTAGTGTCAGTGTTTGCATCCTGCCATCAGTGATCAAAATATACTCTTTTCATATTCATATTAGAGGTCCCACTCGGAAATTTTTTATCATTCCACTAGGTCATGCAAAAAATTCACTCACTGATGGTAGCCCTAGTCATAAAACCTCACTCTCCCTCAAAATTTCACATTTGCTGACCCACCTTCATGTCTTGTTGAAACATACAATCAGTCTTAAAAGTTCTTTTTATCATGTCATTATGTCACTCAGGTCACCATGAAGGTCTGGTCATTCAAAATCCCATTAGGTCACTAGGTTTCATTTTTCAAGGTCCAAATAAAACACCATTTCATTTGCATAAGGTCAACAAACTATGAGAGTGATCCAAATAATGTCTCTTTACCATGTAAAGATGACCTCCAAGATGGTTTCCAAAGTTGTAATTTGATTTCAAGTGTGAATTTCATTCCAAGATGTGATATTTATTTCAAAAACAAAGATGTAATTTTTATTTTTTCTATGTAATTTTATGTCATTAAATATGTAATAAGTACTTGGTTCCCAAGGCTGCCACCTCACAGTTCCACATGCCAACACATCAAATGTCAAAGTGCAAGAGTTTTAAGTTCATCAATTGATCAAACGTCAAAGGGAGTTGTCTTTTCCCAAGGGTTCCCAAATCATCATTCTCCACAAGCACTAAACCCTAAATTTCCTCTCCCACTGAGCTAGGGTTTGCTATGGAATCAGAGATATCTGAGCAGAGGAGGCATAAGGGAGATCATTTCAGCAAGTATGAGGTCATTTCAGCTCATAAACATCATGTCTCCATCATTTTTCAAAAAGTCATTCCAAGAGTCAAATCATTTGCCACTCATAGGGCCAGTTTTGCTTCAAACTATGTTTCTGACCAAACAAAGATGAATTTGACAAAAGTGAGAGAGGGTTTTTTCCATCATAGGCCAAGGAAGAAAAACCTCCTTCATTTTTTACACAGGTGTCATGGTTTTCGAGAAATGTCAAAAATACAGGTGCTACAAGAGGTTTTCTGCACTTCTTGAGTGACCTTGGGAAAATCATGTTTTCTCCTAGCTGGAGTATCCAAATCACTTGCTTGATAAGTCAAATGACAACTAGACTGGAAGAGCTTTCCAATGAGCTATCATGAGCTCAATTTGGAGTTGATGAAGTCCTCCAAAGGTTTCCTGCACCAGCACACTGCATTTTTGCACCCTCATTCTGCACTTTTTGACCAGTTTTAGGAGAATCAATTTTTGACAGATCAAATCAAGTCCATTCTGCAAACTAAGGCATATTTGGAAGGCAGACAGGCTAAGCTTTCCAACGAGCTATCCCAAGCCAAATTTGGAGTTCGGGAAGGCCTCCAAATGTGGTCTGCAAAAAGGGGTTGCACAGAGCCTTCTGTGAGGGTGCATATCCTTTTGCGAGGGCGCACAATCTGAAGAGAGGGCGCACAGCCTTAAGGTGTTGCGCATATGTCCAGCAAGCCAGCAAATCATACAAATTTCACCAAATCACCTCCAGAACTTCTGCAACAGTTGTTTGAGCCTTCAGCAAGTGAGTAAAGATGTCTTCCATCGTCATTTACCTCCTTCATGTTTATTTGTTTGGTGTTGTGTAATTTGCTTGAGAATTTGGTGTTTTAACCTTTCAAAACCCTAGCTTTTCCTCCCTAACACTCACAACCCTTAAATCCCATTTCCCTTACACTCTCATACCTTTCCCACATTGCAAATACTCATTCCCAAATCTCTGTTATTACAATCCCTCTCCCTTAGCTTTTAAATCCTAAAACCCTAAGCCCTAGGTGCTTCTTTTTACCTAGGCTCCCAATCCCCAATTCCCTATCCTAATTCCCATCACACTATCACTCCTTTTCCCTTCCCCCATTTCTCATATCCCTAAAACTGTCTCCCACAAATTTCGCTTTCCCCATTCCTATCCCCAAAAAGTCACCTTACACACATTATCATTCCTAAATCCCTAGGGTCTTGACATTTAAACACCATGGCAGAGAAGGCTAAAGCTCTACTTGATGAGACTTTAGAGAAACATGGCTTGCTTGAGGAACAAGATGAGCCATCACAAAGAGGCAGGCCTAAGACCAAAAACTTGAAAAGAGCCTTGGAGATGGAAAGACAAAGAGAGACAGTGGCGGAAACCATGCTAGATGATCAGTTTTTGGAAATGATCAAAGAGGACAAGGAGGGTTGGCTTCAAGCTATCAATGACCACTTAGAAACGTTGCTAAAGAAGGCTAAGAAAGACAATCAAATTCAAAAAAGAATGGCCAAGCATTATGCAAAGAGAGAAAGAAACACAAGGGCCAAGCTCAAGGCAACCAATGAGAAAATTGAAGCCCTAACCCATCAAAAGGAGAAGGAGAGGTTAGACATACTTGTTGAGGCTTCACTCCAAGCCTAGCCACCTCATGAGCACCCTCTCCACCAATTTTGAGGCATGTTGAAATATTTTTGCAAATTCTGAGTTTCACTGTGTTTTTCTGAATAAGGAAATATCAGAAAATTGATCATATGCGCAGCGCCCTAGGCATTGCGCAAATGATAGGGGCATTTGTTGGGCAAAAGGTCACCACCATCGGGTTCAAAATGATGAAGACATGCACCTTGTACATTTTCTAAGCTTTTTGAGTCAAACTGGTCAGTGAAAAGGGCAAAAAACACCCTAAAAATCATGTTTCTGCCCATATTTTTGACTAGGCACTACGCACAGAGCAGTCTTGGGAGATTGCAATTTTGAGGGGTCAAATCAGCGTCATTTTCAAAACTTGATGCATATTCAAAAAGAGGACAGGTAGAGCTTTCCAACAAGCCATCATGGGCCAAATTTGGACACCTGTAGATCAGCCAAAAGTCACCTTGAACATGGAAGGCGCATATGACAATTTGTTGAGTTTTTTGGTTTTTCACTGTAAATTTTGATTTTATCTCAAGAAATGATCTTCTTACCTATGTAATTCATCATGGTAAATGTAATTATGTCAAGGAGAAGTTACCTAGGGGTAGATTCATTGGGTAAAGTTATCCTTTAGTCAATATGAATCAGTTTGAGTGCAATGAGTGAGTCACTTGGACCATCCTACACTTCAGTTTTTAGTTCAGAAATTAGTGGATCTCTTCCTCACCTCATGGATTCGACCCCTAAGCATGAGTGAAGCTTGTTTTGATGTCTATTTAGCCCCTTTTTTCACACTAACCAAGGGTTGGAATAAGTTTTTTTGTTTGATTATTGATCAAGGAACTATTGTACTCAGTTTGGCCGCTAATAAAGAGGAGTTGCAGCTATTTTATGGGATACTTGTGGAATTGATGTTTATTATTGTCTTTTCTTCAGTTTCATATGTTAGAATGTATTGTATTCATGTTCACTTCATCTCTATGGTATGATCTATTTCAAGTTTGATAATCAGAATACATGCCTGCTCATGCTCAGTTTTGGGGAATTGATCATAGTTTGTCCATTTTCATCTGTCTAGGATGAATACATCTCCCGTGCTCTTCCTAGATTCTCTTCAGTCTCAAAACCATTCCATTACAATCATATTTAAATGATAAGCCTTGTGCTATCTTGCCCCATTGATCCTTGCAACCCTATCTCATTTGCCCTGACCTAGCTCCCTTGACCTAATTTCTTCATCTAGTGATAACCCAACCAAAATCAAATCAAAACAACCCCCTGCACTCATTATCTAGCCTAAAAAACCTAATTGCTCCAGCACTGCTAGTTGTGACCCTTTTGGAGAGAGCCCTCTCCGACTTGATAGGGCTAGCTATCAAGTCAAAAGCTTGGTTTGTGGTTACCTTTGTTGGGATTTCTTTTTCAGCCTTAGGAATCTAGCGGAGTGCTAACATTCTGGCGCCGTTGTCGAGGAACGAAAGATCAAATCTTCCCTGGGAAAGAACGACAAATTTTAGATCTGATTGCTAATGGTGGACATCAATCAAATGCATATGAACGTTGAACCATTCACCTGGCGACTCTAACTTGATGTAAAAACTCCACTGGAGGATCGACCTTGCTAGCAAGAAAATGGAAGAATATCATACAAAGGTCAGGTATTCAAAATGGAATTGTATTCGAGATGTAATATGCTTTCTCAGAAATTACTTCTTTGATTTCCCTGAAACTATCCTGAAATTTTTCCAGAGTTTGTTGTATGAAAAAGATGAGTAAAGTCCTGATTTCACCTATTTTAAGAGTGTAAATACCGAGTTTCCCTTTGATTTTGATCAAGATCAAGACCTCTTACCTGAAAATTGTGCATATCCTTTTCAAGTTGATGAACCTCAAGAGATCAAGACTAATCCTATAGCCTCTGTACATACTCCTACACCTTGTAAAATTCCAGATAGATACAAACCACTCATCTTACCTCCGATACTCCATGATTCCCCTGAAAATTATTAGAAATATCTTCCCAGGTTTAATGGAGAATATGGTAATATCATTGCTAAGAAACACATTCAGAGTTTTGAAAATTTTCTCGACCTTTTTGAGGTTGATACAGATGATGTTAGTATCAGGATCTTCGCTCTACCTTTGCAAGGCGAAGCCAAGGAATGGTTCAAAAATTTACCAGTTGCAAGTATTTTTTATTTCCATCAGTTTGTGAAAGTCTTTCTTGATAAATGGGTGACCAAGAGGAATCCTTTTCTGATTTTAGAAGAATATGATAATTTGAAAAGGCAACCAAGAGAAACAATGCAAAACTTTTCAGCTAGATTCAATCAAGTATACCATTCAATCCCTGCTGATATAAAATCGCCTCTTGGTTCAGCCCTCTTACACTACCCGGATGCCTTCGATCCAGAAATGAAATTTCGATTGAGAGAAAGGGACATTACAACACTCAAAGAAATGCAAGACAATGCAATAGCCGTAGAAGCTAATTTGTTGATCAGACGGAAAAAGTTGAAGGAAGAAGAAAGGGAAAACATAGAGAAAGAATGCTTGACATTTTCAGAAGTGAAACTAGACCTTTTTGTAAGTACAATAGAGGAAATGATGCAAAAGATCACCATGAGAGATGAAATTGTTGTTCAAGATGACCATGTCGCACTAACTGAAGAAAAACAAGTTGTTGATCTGAAATTGTTTCCTTCCTATCCTAGTTGTCATAGATCTGATAATGATTTTATGTATGTATTAAGGGACAATAAAGAAATCAGTTTTATAGATCAGCTTGTAGAGGATGAACTTGTATGTTTAAGGAATCATAACCAAAACCTACTTACACAAATAATGACAAGAAATCGCTGAATGACAAGCTAGAACAACTTCAAAGTGAAGTATTGACGTCGTCAGTCGTTTCAGTGCAAGTTGAAGACAAAGGGAT
Organism: Pinus albicaulis; assembly: GCA_034641835.2. Taxonomy (NCBI): domain Eukaryota; kingdom Viridiplantae; phylum Streptophyta; class Pinopsida; order Pinales; family Pinaceae; genus Pinus; species Pinus albicaulis. The sequence continues at coordinate 903,464,862 of CM076573.1, read as the reverse complement.
TAATATTGATCCAGTCAATATCACAAGTAAGGAAGAAGAAGAATCTAGAGAAGTTAAAACATATGGACATCCCAATTGATGATTTAGTCGCCCACTCAACAACAACAACGCTTGAAGGTAATCGAGAATCAACCACTAACATGGTAAGGGCAAACCAAACCAAAGGAGCCATGTATCGACATCCAAATCACAAAAGCAGAGTTTCTAATCAAGCTACATACTAGTATCACTCAGAAAATAAACAACAAATTCATGTTCCTAGGGATACTGAAGCTTGCAGAATACAGTGATACGATAACTATTCACCACACATCTCCAAATATTAGAAGATACCCCAGAAGATCAATCTAGGATGGTCTGATCCGTTCTCAGTACGAAAGTTTTGTCTATCACTCAGAATATCATATCGTCTTGTATCGACAAAGATGAAAGTACAGAGATGAGAAGATGTTCTTAAGTAAGCTTTGAGGACAAAGCTTCCTGAAGGGAGAGGCTATGTTATGAATATAATTCATAATAAAATATTAATAAATATAAATGTAAAAGTAATAATAAATAATAAGGCATTAACTAATGATTAGTTAGTTAGTGATGAAGAGGCATGTCTTAGAGACAGCCATTCGTGAAAGGGCACCTACCTAGGGTATATAAGCGGGCCCTCATTCTCATTTGTAATAATCCTATCAACAATTCTTTTATACAATATACAATTTACAATTTCTATCCTACAATAGAAGTCTTTGTTTACGAAGTATTTTAATATTTCCGCTGCGTATACGAATAGTGGTCGCTATAGAGATCGATTCTGAAGAAATAGAATTCGATTTCAGTGGATGAGTTGTAGGGAAAAGAGTTGCAAAAGCAGAAAGAGACGAGGGAGTTAGCAATGACTGAGCTAGAGGACAGAGGGACACAGAGAGTCACAGAAGGTAGCACAATGAACCCACACAAAGCCTACGTAGAGTGACACAGTCCAGCGCAGGGATTGCGCAGAGAAACACGTAGACAGACGCAGAGGAAGTCAAAAGCTCTTCCGGGCATCAAGAAATTGTCGGGAGGGACCGAGAATTTTGTCTCAGGTGTTTTCTGATTATATCTGCCGATGTATTCCTTGTAAAGATTCATTTGCTGAAGAATAATAATAAAACCCTCATCTGTTGCACCGATTTTCCCACATTGGGTTTTTTCCGGGGACAATTGTCCAAAAATAAGTGTGTACATGTGATTGGTTCTTATGCTTATGTTCTTTACTATTTACTTCTCTGCATATAATATTGTGAATGTTGCAGTAGTATTTATTTCGAAGTTTACTGACAGATTTCTGTAAATATCTTATTAGAGTAATAAGTAGGAGAAATAAATCTATCACTGCAACTGTAGATTTCCATATTGAAATTTTCACATGGTATCAGAGCCAAAGATGAGTAACAGGAACGAATAATCTGCAACTGAATAGAAATCTGACATTATTGCAGTAGCTCGGAGAGGTTCAGGCAGTTCTCTAGAAAGGAAGAGAAGCATGAAAGAATAGATGGATCACGATGTTTCTATTCTTGCATCCAGACTAGAAGAAGAATTTGCTTGTGCGTCAAGCACTGCTTCTCCTGAGGTCTGGTACATTGACAGTGGCAAGGTTGCGGGGAAGCTTAACCCCCCCCCTCGGTTCCCGCTCCCGAAACGCGCTCCGTTCAGGAGCGTTTTGGGAGCACTCGGAAACGCGCTCCTGAAAATGTTTCCTGAGGGGAGCGTTTTCGGGAGCGCGCTTTCGAGCCTGTAAAAATGCTCCCTGCCTTTTCGGGAGCGTTCAGGGAGCACTCGGGAGTGAACACTCCCTGAGAGCTTACGGCATTAAAAAACGATTCGGGAGCATTTTTTAAATGCCGAAAGCGGTCGGGGAGCGTTTGCTCCATAATGCTCCCCGGCAAAAGAAACGCTCCCCAGTGGCGTGAAAAAAAATTCTTAAAAAAATCATTTTTTTTTAAAAGGGAGGGAGGAGGGTTGGGTAAATAAAAGCCCACCATCCCCCTCATTTTGTGTTATTGTTTTAGTTGAGTGAGTGAGAGCAAGAGGAGAGAAGGAGAGCTTGGAGCAAGAGTTGGAGAGCTTGGAGAGAGCAAGGAGCAAGCTGCAAGAGAGCAAGAGCAGGATTGCAAGAAAGAAATAGGTCTTCTAATCTAGTTTTGTATTTTCTAGGATGAATTTTTAAGTTGTTCAAAAATGAAAACTTGATTTTTTTTTCTGAATGTTGCATTTTATTGTGTTGAAAACTTGAAAATTGAATTGTTTTTTTCCTATGTTGCATTTCCTATTCCCATTTGGCATTTCTCCTTTTTTTTTGCAGGCTAGAAACTTGAAACATCATGGCTATATGGCTAGGGATTTTCATCATGCTGGTTCCTTTCTTTAATAATGGTGTTGGAGAGTAGAAGAAAGAGGCAGATTAGAGAAGAGGAGGATGAAGAAGTGGGTTATGGTGAATTTGATGAAAAAACTGAAGAGGAGGAGGATTATGCTAAGGAGGAAGGGGGGAGTGGAGAACATGAGGCCACAGATACCCCAACTAGACAAGACCAAACTCAGACACCTTTGTGGAAATATGTTCAGAAGCAGGAAGGAAGGAAAGGTGGTGGAACCACTAAATTTCTTTGCCCCCATTGCAATAAAGAATACCATGGTTCATACGCCCATGCGAGAAGGCACTTTTGTGCGAAAATGCCAGGAGATGGAGACAAAAATCTAGGAATCAAAATTTGTGTTAGTGTGCCAGCAACACAGAGAGAGAAATATAGAAAGGAAGAGGAGGCTACCCTATAGAGATCTAAAAGATGTAGGTGTTTCGTTGATTCTTATACACCATCAGGTGCATCACATCATGGACAAAGAAGTCCATCAACTTCCACCTTTGGCAGTGGTTATGGAGGTAGTGGCACACCTGGATTAAGGTGTAGAACCATATCCGATTTCCTTGACGAAGGGTGTAGGAATGATGTGGATTCAAAAAAATTCCGGTTTCTATATGCATGTGGGATGCCATTCAATGTTCTTCGCTCACCTTATTGGCATGAAATGGTTTCTACCATTAATGATGCCCCCAAAGGATACAGGAGCCCTGGGTATGACAAGGCCAAAACAGTGGGTCTTGATCATCAAAAAGCTAAAATAAACCATTCTTTGGCTAGAATGACAAATTCGTGGAATGAGCATGGGGTGTCCATTGTCTCTGATGGATGGACCAATGTAAAAGGAAAGCCATTGATAATTGTTTTGGCTGTGTCGATTAGTGGTGCAATCTTCCTGTCAGCATATGATTATTCAGACAAATTCAAGACCGGCATTAACATTGCAGAACCATTACTTGCAATAATTGAAAAGACTGGGCCATACAATGTCATACAAGTCATCACTGATAATGCTGCTAACTGTAAGGCAGCAGGAGCAATTATTGAGGATAAATACACCAACATATTTTGGTCTGGGTGTTTGGTTCACACAATGAACCTTTTGATGGATGATATCATTAAAAACAAACAACCTAAATTCAAATGGCTTGGTGATTTGTACAAGAGAGGTAAAAAAATGATAAAATTCATTACAAATCATAGCAATACCCATGGGCTTTTCTGTACTCACTCCAAATTGGAGTTGTTGAAGATAGCAAAGACTAGATTTGCTAGCTATTACCTCACCTTCAGGCGCCTTTTGAAGGTAAGAGAGTCATTGGCCGCAATGGTATCAAGCCCACACTGGCAGGTATTAAAGGACAGGGCAGCGACAATAGTTGACAGGCAAGGTTTTGAACATGTGGAGGAGACCGCCCTTGACCCTTTGTTTTGGGCATGTGTGAGGGAAATTTTGAACTTCACCAAGCCCATTTATCACATGATTCGGTTTGCAGATACAGATAAACCAGTGATTGGGGAGGTTTATGAGCAAATGGATAACATGTTGGGCGAAATAAAAGATGTTGTTAAGGATAATGATCCCAACTTGTATGCAATGATTCACAACTGTGTGTGTGCACGGTGGAATAAACTCAATGTTCCACTACATGCCTTGGCATATATCCTTATGCCAAAATACAACTCTCCATCTTGGTTGGGCCAACCTGCACCTGGAGGTGGGGTTAGGATCAAACCTCACACAGATCCAAAGGTACAACAGGGATACATGAAGGCATTAGACAAGTTGGTACCCGACAGGGAGGAGTGTGCTAGATTGCGCCTTGAATTAGGCAAATACTTCAGTTGCACTGCTAAATTTGGTTCTTTCCATGCAATGGAAGACAGAGACAGATTTGATGCTCTCACATGGTGGGAAGCATATGGCGGCATGGGACTTTTGCCAAAGTTGGCAAAAAAAGTTCTCTCACAGGTTGTGAATACTTCTTTTGCAGAGAGGTGTTGGAGCACCTACAGCTTCATACATAATGTGAGAAGAAACAGGCTGAATGAAAACCGAGTTGAAAGCTTGGTTTATGTGCATTACAAGTTGAGGTTGTTGAGCCATTACTGTGATCAGGCATATGAGGATCAATCATACAGAGTCTGGGACAACAACCCAGAGGATGATAATTTGGAGGACGGCACGGTACATATGGAAGAATTGGAAGCAGAAATTTTTAGGGATGATGATGAAGCATCAGAAGCACTGCCACACACAGGGCCAGTCCCACCATCCAGTAGCAGTGTGGGTACCAGTGCCAGTGCCAGTGCCAGTCCTCGATATCCAACTATTGTTCCATTGCAGATTCAGCCTCCACCTTCTAGTCATGGTCGTGGACGTGGTACCCCTGAGAGTACTAGAAGACCATCATTTCCTCGCGGCTCGCACAAATTAGACATTTCTTGTGGGCGTGGCAAGGAGCCAGCCAATAGATAAAATAGATTTGTTGTTTACTACTCTTTTCTATTTTCTAGTAGATTTTATCTTTTATAACTGTTGACAGTTGACTGTTGAACAGTTGAAACTTGACTCTTTCATATATTTAACGACAATTTAAGTTTTAAGTTTGAATTTGAAAGGTGAAACTTTGAAGTTGGCATTTATAAGTTTACAAGACATTATGAATTATGAATATGATGCTTCATGAAAGTTATATGGTGATCAATGAATCAATGATGATAAATGTTATATATCAATGATGATAAATTGTATATATTGAATTTTGAAATCAATGAATCAATGATGATAAATGATATATATCAATGATGATAAATGTTATATATTGAAATTTGAAATCAATGATGATAAATGTTATATATCGATGATGATAAATGTATATTGAATTTTGAAATCAATGAATCAATGATAATAAATGAATTATGATATATATCAATGATGATAAATGAATTATGATATATATCAATGATGATAAATGTTAGATATTGAAATTTGAAATCAATGATGATAAATGTTATATATTGAATTTTGAAAGCTTGAAACCTTCAGATTGATGATTCGCGAGACTCAAGAGTCAATATGCTGTATGCTTCCAACTTGTGGGCGTGGTTGATGAAGATTATAACTTCTAGATGATTGATGTTATATGATTCAATCTATGTTTTTATGTTTTTTATGTCTAATTGATCATTCTACATGCTTTTGTTGACATATATGCATCAAAATATTAAAAAAAAAAAAATATATATATATATATATATATATATAAATGCTCCCCGAAACGCTCCGGACCGGGAGATTTTGAAAATGGCGCTCCCGCTCCCAAGCAACCATGGACAGTGGAGCTTCTGCTCATATGACAGGAGTACGAGAAGGTTTTTCCGACTACTGAGAGGAGCAGATGAACTTTAAAATTACCATATGTAATAAAGCAAAATGTACCCATATTGGAAGAGGTATCGTAGTATTTTAGACCTGAGGCTAGAAATAAGTTTATGGCCACTAATGTACTACATGTGCCTAAACTGAGAATGAACTTGCTCTCAGTGTCTCAACTTCAAAACGGAGGTAATGACGTTTACTTCATTGGTAACAGAGTTTACGTCAAACACCCCAGTTGGAAGAAGAAAGCACAAATTGGAGTAAGGAGCAACAAACTTTATAAATTACAGCTCGAATCCCCAATGGCACTAATAGGCAACGCTTATGAAACGGACATGAATGAACTATGGCACAGAAGAATGGGGCATTTGCATCATGGGGCGTTAAAGATTCTCAAGAAAACTATCATGGGAGTTCTAGAACTGAGCACCAAGCGAGACGATGTCTGCAGAGGGTGTGTATAGGGTAAATATGCCAAGGCAGTGTATCACAGAAGCAGCAATAGGGCCAAGAGTGTATTGGGCTTGATACACTCGGATATTTGCGGACCAATGTCCACTAGAGCTCTTAGTGGTGCCGAGTATTTCGTCACCTTTATTGATGACCATTCCATGAAAACCTAGATCTACTTTCTGAAGACCAAGGACGAAGTCTTCAGTCGATTTTTAGAGTTCAAAGCTCTGGTAGAAAATCTGACAGGAAAGTGGATCAAGGTGTTGCGTTCAGACAATGGTGGTGAATACATGGACAAGGATTTCACCGGGTTCTGCGCAAGGGAATGTATCAGAAGAGAGTGGGCCGCTCCATATAATTCGGAGCAGAATCGTGTGGCAGAAAGGAAAAACAGGACTATTGTCGAGGCTGCAAGGGCGATGTTGTATGATCAAGACATGCCCAAATTTATGTGGGTTGAAGCTTGTAATACAGTTGTCTATGTTCAAAGCAGGATTCCTCACAATGCATTGGGAAATATCACACCAGAAAGTGTCTTCACTAGCAGCAAGCCTGAGGTGAGTCACTTTAGGATCTTTGGCAGTATGGCATACTGTCATGTGCCCAGCGAGAAGAGGAAGAAGTTGGGCATGACTATGGAAAAAGGGTATCTGATAGGATAGAATGAGAATACAAAGGCGTATCGCATCTACATTCCAGAGAGTAGGAAAGTTGTAGTGCGGAGGGATGTGAAATTCATCAAGGAGAGGGCCTTCAAAAGATCCAAGAATTTCCTTCTGCTACGCAGTCTGAGGAGGATCCGCTGGTTCAACCTCAACAACCTGCAGTAGATAATTCAGTTGCCTCTCCAAGGCATGGGGATCAAAGGGAGAGCAAGTAAATCCACCCACTACCAGTGGGAGAACGAGCAGGGAACTATGACAAATTATGAGGGATGCAAAAGACTTTGTTGGAGCCCCTCGAGATGTGAAGAGACAACGTAAGCAGCCTGAGAGGTACCAAGCCTTGGTTGCACAGGTTGGGGAACCTTCTAGTTTCTGGGAAGCAACTCAGCACTAAGCATGGGTAGATGCGATGGTGGAAGAGTATAGTTCCATCATGATGAATGATGTCTCGGAGGTGGTCCCTAGACTTCAGGAGAGATCAGTTGTAGGTTCAAGGTGGATCTACAAGATCAAGTATGCTGCAAATGGTTGCATTGAGAAATTTAAAGCCAGGTTTGTGGATAAGGGGTATGCTCAGCAGGAAGGAATAGATTATGAAGAAACCTTCGCCCCAGTAGCCAGATATAACTCCATTAGATCCGTAATATCCCTTGCACTACAAATGGGATGGGAGATTCACCAGATGGATGTCAAGGTTGCGTTCCTGAATGGGGTGATAGAAGAGGAGGTGTATATTGAACAACCAGAAAGCTTCGAGACGCATGATTAGAAGACTCATGTGTGCAAGCTTAAGAAAGCCTTGTATGGACTGAAGCAAGCTCCTAGAGCTTGGTATGGTCGAATTGCCAACTACTTGCAAAAGATGGGATTTGTCAAGAGTGATGCATATCCCAATCTCTACTATCTAAGAGTAGGGAGTGAGCCCTGATACTGGTTTTATATGTAAATGATCTATTTCTGACAGGATCATCGAGGCTCATCAAGAGACTGCAAAGAGAATTTGGCTACGAAATTCGACATGAAGGATCTAGGGCTGATGCACTATTTTCAGGGGTTGGAAGTTTGGCAGTAAAACGGGGAGATCTTTCTTGGTCAAGGAAGATATACTATAGAGATTCTGAAGAGATTTCAGATGGAGGATTGTAGACCCATGACAACTCCAATGATCACCAACTGGAAGAAAATTGACACGTCCGAAGATGATGAGGTTGATCCTACTCTGTATAGGCAGCTCATAGGATCTTTGATGTATCTGATAAACACTAGACCAGACATATGTTATGCTGTAAATACCCTCAGTCAATTCATGGTGGAACCTAAGAGGGCTCATTGGGCAGCAACCAAGCATGTTCTCAGGTACCTTCAAGGAACAGTCGAGCTTAAATTGAAGTACACCAGTGGCATTGGTATCAAGTTGAGTGGGTTCACCAACGCAGATTGGGCCAGGAGTCCAGTAGATTGGAATAGTACTGTGGGTACAGTGGGTACTATTTTAGTCTGGGACCAGGGATGACTTCCTAATGCAGCAGGAAACATAAATCCGTGGCACTGAGCTCAGCAGAGGCTGAATATATGGCAGCTAGCACAACTTCGTGTGAGGCCATATGGCTTCAGAAACTGCTTGTGAACCTACTGAAGGAGAAAATGGAAGCGACCAATTTTTTATGTCATAATCAGAGTTGCATCAAGCTCTCTGAAAATCATGTGTTTCATGATCGGTCAAAGCACATTGATATCTGGTGTCACTTCATCCGAGACTGTCCAACGAGGAGTTGTACAATTGCAATACACTCCAACAGGAGAACAGGTGGCAGACATTCTCACGAAGGCTCTGGGGAAGACTAAGTTTGTCTACTTCAGAGAGAAGATGGGGATGATCAAGAATCCATTCCAATAGCAGGAATGGATAGGATCAGGATTCAAAGGAAGCTACAGATGCAGCAGTGAAAGTGGCAGTGTCATAGGTAGCAATATAGAAAGCAGCAGTGCAGCAGTGCAGGGGTAGCATCCAGAGATCAACAACGCAGAGGATGCTTCAAAAACAGAGCAGCATGCAGCAGGCATATTGCTAGAACACTTTCCTCGCTAAGAGGGAGTGTTGATTTTTGTAGCATCAAAAAGTGTTCTAAGTCTCAAACCTTATGAGGAGACTTGGACATCAGTGTTCTAAGCCATTTATTAGACTTCTAATATGGGTCATTGATTCATCAACGAGAAGATTATAAAAGAAGGCTTTAGGGTCATTTGAAAAACAAGTCGGGCATACACTTAGTACCCGAAGGAGATCGATTCTGAAGGATAGAATTCGATTTCAGTGGGTGAGTTGCAAGGCAAAGAGTTGCAGAAGCAGAAGGAAAAGAGGGAGTCAGCAGTGACTGAGCTCGAGGACAAAGGGACGCAGAGGGTCACAGAAGGCAGTGCAGAGTTGTAGCGTAGTGAACCCACACAGAGCCTACGCAGAGTGACGCAGTCAAGCATAGGCACTGCGCAGAGAAACACGCAGACAGACGCAGAGGAAGTCAGAGGCTCTTCCGGGTGTCAGGAAATTGTCAGGAGGGGGCGAGAATTTTGTCTTAGGTGTTTTCTGATTATATCTGCCAATGTATTCCTTGTAAAGATTCATTTTTTGAAGAACAATAATAAAACCCTCATATGCTGCACCGGTTTTCCCACATTGGGTTTTTTCCGGGGACAATTGTCCAAAAATAAGTGTGTACATGTGATTGGTTTTTATGCTTATGTTCTTTATTGTTTACTTCTCTGCAAATATAGTTGTGAATGTTGCAGTAGTATTTATTTCAAAATTTACTGATAGATTTTTGTAAATAACTTATTGGAGTAATAAGTAGGAGAAATAAATCTATCACTGCAACTTTAGATTTCCAGATTGAAATTTTCACACACAATCTATTAAAACTCTACACCTAAACAACAATGTAGGAGGCCTAACCCAGTGATATAAAAAGAAAATGTGTTACCTTTCAAATTGAGTTGACCTCACTACATGTGATAACGATGTCATCCACATAGATGACTAGAATCGCCAAATCACCATCTATACTTTGATATGGTGAACCAAATAGAAAGCATTTTAGAATTCAATGTCTATGAGATGTTTGTCAATTTTAACATACAAAGCTCTTGAAGACTATCTCAAACCATAAAGAGCTTCAGCCATCAACTAACCTGCAAAGCCTATTTCAAATCATAAAGAGCTTTAGCCTTCAACTAACCTGCAAAGCCTATTTAAAATCGTAAAGAGCTTCAGCCTTCAACTAACCTGCAAAGCCTAATTCAAACCGTAAAGAGCTTCAACTAACCTAATCCTTCCTTGATGCTTAAAATCCATGCAATTTGTACATATACGCTTCATCCAAATCTCCATTAAAAAATTTGCTACATCTAATAGATTTTCCAATGAAAATATGATAGCATGGGAAAAATTGCTATGATAGTAACTATATTTGTTGTTGGTATGAATGTCTCCTCATAGTACACCTCTTCTTGTTGTGAAAAAACATTTTGCACCAACCTGATTTGTGCTTTTCAATTGATCTATCCTCATAATTTGTTCAGAAAATCCATTTGCAGCCAAGGGGTTTTCTTCTAAGAAACAACTCCAAAATCCATGTCATAGTCATTATATTTGTTGTTGGGATGAATGTCTCCTAATAGTCCACCCCTTCCTATTGTTAAAAATCCTTTTGCCACCAACCCTACCTTGTGCTTTTCTATTAACCCATCCTCATACTTTTTTCAGTAAATCCATTTGCAGCCAACCGGTTTTCCTCATAGAAACAATCCCTCCAACATCTATGAATCATTCTTCATGAGCACATCATACTTGGCCTTATAGCTCTTTCACATTCAAGTTTCCCTTGGAGTTTAAAAGAATTCGAAACAATGATTAAAATAAAATTAATATGCTTAAAACACTTACCTTTTCTCATTGGTCTTCTATTTGGGATTTCCTCTTTCAGTTGAGGCAACCTCTCAAACCAAACATCCACCAAAGTATGATAGTACCATTTTGGCCTTCTGTTTTTTATTTGGCAGCCCTTACCAACACTACCTTCTAATTGAGTTAGATCACTTTTCGCCATCCCATAGCCATATTATCCTTGTAGACAAACTTTACAAGATTCTTAGATATAGGGGAATCCCTGAAACAATGAACTCTAACAACACATTATGCCAGCAATGTTGGGTGTGTGTTATATTCTTTCCACAACTATTTGCACGCACGGGGGGGGGGGGGGGTCGCAGGGGGGGTCTAACACCCCCCCTGTTTGTTGCGCCAGTTGTAGCAGGGGGGTAGCCCCCCTACACCTACACAGGGTCCTGGGCAACACCCTAGGAAACAAAATTTGGACTCTATAATAGGTGGGTAGACCTACCTATGGTTTTGTGCATGAGTTTTGCACCTAGTTTTGGGCATGTTATGTATAATTTATTAATTATTAGTTAAATATAGTTGTCTGAGGTTTATTAATGTGGAAGGGCATGATCAACGATCATGCCTCTTCACCAAGGGGCACCGTAAGGCTGTATTTAAAGCCTTGGTGATTCCCCATTGTAAGCATCTCATCTTTTATCAATAATAATATATACTTATTCAAGTTTACCAGAGTTTTTACACTCCAAGGCACGATGGTTTTCTGCCCATGGTATTTTGTAGATCCAATCAAGGGAAATATGGTTATGTTCTAATCCAGGTTTAATAGATTGGGGTTTATGAATGCTTCAGCATATATATATATATATATATATATATATATATATATATATATTGTAACATTGAAAAGAATATAATGAAAAATCAATCTAGTAGTCCCGGTTTTGGGGTCCAGGGGAAAATATCTGTGTATATTTGTTTTATGTTCTCGCCATTGTTTATTTTTATGTTTTAAGAATTTGTTTGCAGGTAATTTCTGTACAGGGTTAAAACCTACAAACAAGACAAAAAATAAAGCATGTTGTCCAAAATCCATGTCATAGTCATTATATTTGTTGTTGGTATGAATGTCTCCTCATAGTCCACCCCTTCCTGTTGTGAAAAATCCTTTTGCCACCAACCCTGCCTTATGCTTTTCAATTGACCCATCCTCATAGTTTGTTCAGTAAATCCATTTTCAGCCAATGAGCTTTCTTCATAGAAAAACTCGAAAATCCATGTCATAGTCACTATATTTGTTGTTGGTATGAATGTCTCCTTATAGTCCACCCCTTCATGTTGTGAAAAAAGCCTTTTGCTACCAACCTTTCCTTATGCTTTTCAATTAACTCATCTTCATACTTTTATTGTAAATCCATTTGCAGCCAATTGGTTTTCCTCATAGAAACAACTCCTCCAACATCCATGTATCATTCTTCATAAGCACATCATATTTGGCCTTCATAACTCTTTCACATTCAAGTTTTCCTTGGAGTTCAAAGGAATTCCAAAAAATGATTAAATTTAAATTAATATGCTTAAATAACTTACCTTTCCTCATTGGTCTTCTATTTGGGCTTTCCTCTTTCGATTGAGGCAACTCCTCAAACCAAACATCCTCCAGAGGAAGATACTACCATTTTGACCTTCTCTTTTTTATTTGGTAGCCCTTACCAACACTACCTTCAAATTGAGTTAGATCACTTTTAGCCATCTCATAGCCAAATTATCCTTGTAGACCAACTTTAGAAGATTATGATTCTTAGATGCAGGGGCATCCCTGAAACAATGAACTCTAACAACACATTACACCAGCAAGACATTAAATAAAGCATGTCCTCCAAAATCCATGTCATACTTTGCTCAGTAAATCCATTTGCAGCCAATGGGTTTTCTTCGTAGAAACAACTCCTCCAAAATACATGTCATAATCACTATATTTGTTGTTGGTATGAACGTCTCCTTATAGGCCACCCCTTTCTATTTACTTCCTCATTCTTTTCAAGTTATGTTGATATGCAGCTATCTCATATTAGCACAAGAATTGTTTAATTGCTCTAGGAAGAGAAATATTTTAGTTGATGTCAAATATATCTCTACAAATTCTCTCCATTGCATTAATTTAATTTCATGTGGATCTAATTGGTTTTGGTGAAGTTTTGTAGAAGAATCCTTCTTTGGTCAAGATTTGAAAAATAAGGGAAAGTTCTTGGAGGAACCAACCCACTCTTGAAATATTCATGGAGAACCTGCATGTGTTAAATTCCAAAGTCTCATCTATTTCGATTTTTCTTGCAGGGGTTCCTTTAAGTTTTAGGCTCTTATTTCTTGCATCAAAAGCAAATTAAAAAATTACTTTCCAGATATTGCACTTCATTTATTTATACCTTTCTATTTTAAAGAGATAAACCATGGCTAGTCAAAGAGGAGGGTTTACTCATACTCTTTGGCCTTCCCATTTGTGGATTATTTTGTAACATATTTTGTAATTTATTGAGCTAATACTTGTGTTTTGTAGCCCATCTCTAACTTGTTTTCTTGCAACAACTTGCGGGGTTCATCTTTAAAACTACTTACAAGTTTGCATACAGGACCTTGGGGCTCTAATTTTGAGATCAATCCTCTCTCTAGGCTGAGTTCTTCTTAGGTTGCCCTCTCTCTCTCTCTCTCTTGGCCATGGGCATTGAAGAGGCTTAGCCTCTCTTCTCCTCCTATAAAATACGAATTTTATTGAGCCTTCTTGGGCCTAAATTGCAGAAATTTTCAGCAAGGAAAGGTCTTTTCCCTCTCGTAACAACTAATAAAATTTCTGATTTTGGGAGCGTGGGTTTTACCCATTGGTATCCCTATCTCTCCACCTCAGGGAGAGGACTTGTGGTTTGATTTGTTGATATTTTTCACTTGCATGCATCTCATCTAATCAGGTAATTAACACAACCATGCATCACACTCATTTTGCATGCTCTTTATTTCGATTTGCTACAAGTTTCAAGTTCATTTACTTTCATAGCAAGTTCAGATGTTGCCTCTCTTCTCCTGCTGTAAAATATGAATTTTATTGAGCCTTCTTGGCCCTAAATTGCAGAAATTTTCGACAAGGAAAGGTCTATGGCTTAAAGCTCAATTGCGAAGACCTTCCTTGGGTTTTCGAGGAGGCTTCAAGGTCTTTTCTCTCTTGTAACAACTAATAAAATTTCTGATGTTGGAAGCGTGGGTTTTACCCATTGGTATCCCTATCTCTCCACCTTAGGGAGAAGACTTGTGGTTTGATTTTTTGATCTTTTTCACTTGCATGCATCTCATCTAATCAGGTAATTAACACAACCATGCATCACACTCATTTTGCATGCTCTTTATTTTGATTTGCTACCAGTTTCAAGTTCATTTACTTTGATAGCAAGTTCAGATTTTTTGCATGCAAACACCTTTAACTTGATTTTATTTGGCTTGAATATTGTTCCAAGTTTACTTATGCTTCACAATTAAGCACACCTTACATGCATCAAGTATTTGGGCAAGTTCTACTTTACAAAGCCACATTTTATTTCATATCAAGCAAATATATTTCAAGTTGAAGTTGATTTTTTCTTCTTTTGTTAATTTACTTTTAAAGATCTTACATGCCCCAAGCATCACTAAAACTTACCTCCAACTTAAGTTGGTTGAATAGACTTTTAGGGACCCTCTGCCTCTTGTTAGAGTCCTATATTAGAGATCTTAGTCATGTCAGTCTCTCTATTTATCTGAGGTCAAATTGTAATTATCAGTCATGATGGCCTAACTATTATGGTTTAGAAAGGTTTAGATTGGGGTTGAGTGTCATGCAAAGTCTGTCTATTTTGCTAAAGGTTCAAATGTCTAATGTCATGGCAGTTCATTGTTAAAGGAAAATCATAGGGAGTTATTGGTCACCATGGAATAATAGTGAGAGGTCATGTCATAAAAAAATTTGACCATTATGAGTTAGTCACCTAAGTCCAGAGGTCAAGTTACATCAAAGCAATCATGAGAAAGGATTGGGCACAGATTTGAAGGTGTTTGGCTCAGTTTAGATGTCATTTCATGAGTGGTCATGACCTCAGCAAGCATACAACGATCAAGAGCACAGTCTGTTGCGTTTTTCCACGTGTTGTGCTTCCAAACAAGGTGTTGTGCATTCATCATTACGATTTGAAACTGAGATTTCCGCCATCAACTCCACTCCAAGCCGCTTTGGGACGTTATTTGCACTACTTCCTTCATCCAACACCGCTCAGTTCTTGTTCATTCACATCAGAAGCTTGTGGTGTGATCGAGCTACGTTTTTGCGCAAAGAAGGCAGGGGTGTTGCGTTTCCACATAGTCCTACATTTCTTTCCAATTCAAAGATGAAACTCCTCTCACAGGTGTAAACTCAAGCTAATTTCTCTTCCTTGGTTGTGAATGAATTCCAAATTGCACGCATGAGCCAACCAAAAGCATAGGAAGCCTGCAAAAAATAGTTAATTCATCCTCGCTGTGATTTTGTGTTTTGCTGTGCTTTCCTCAATTCGTTGTGCTTTCTCCTAATTGATGCACTTCCACACAATCCTTTACCTTCTGCATTTAACGTGGTCAAGACCTCATTTTCCTCTGTAGAGCTTCCATATGCAAGGTGTGTCATGTGTTCAAACTGAATTGAAGCCTCCCACCCTAGTTGTTTGTGCTTGAGAAACGTTTGAAGCTCGTTACCTTGTGCCCTGCGTTTCTGGTGTTGCGCCTGTCCCTTCAAATTTTCTGCCACCAGTATTAATCATTTGCGAGATTGTTTTAGGGTTTTCTGAAGGAGTTTTGTGTTGACTAGTTTCTTGTGTAGAGTTCCCTTTTTTAATCATCATCAGAGGTTGAATTTAGGGAGTCCTTCTTGTCATCACCCTTACATTGTTTCACAAAACAAGTTTTCCTTAAATCCTATACTGTTCATTGTTGCTAAACAAACATCATGTCAACTCCAGAGGCAAGAAAGCACAAGAGAGGTGTTATTGTCCGATTTGAACCACAAGATCTCACATTTATTAATGCAGACCCAACCATCAGAATGGCTTTTGAGCAGGTGGGGTGTATGAGGTTTTGTGAAAACATTCAAGGGTACAATCTACAATTAACGAAAGAGTTTGCCAAGAGTTTTGATAGATTGAAGGCTAAGATTGGAAGACCTACCTTTCCAGTCACACAGGTCACAATAGCAGCTACAACAGAGATTCCCCTCCAAGGGGAAAAATGGTTCAAGGGCATGCCCCTTGATATCACCCATTACAGAGACTTTTTGAAACCTGAATACAGAGACAAGGAGTGTGGGTCAATTGTGTCTAAAGCGTATTTATTGGAAAATCACAGCAAGCTTTTGCAAGTTATTCAAAGGTACTTCACATGTGAGGGAAGGTTTGGAAGAGTATATCAATACCACTTCATACTTTTAATGCATTTCACTGGGAAAAGCTCCTTAAATTTTCCTTTTTACCTATTTAGGAGTCTCTGCAAGATGGTTGATAATGTGCAAGGGAAACAAAGTCAATTGGAACCTAGCCTATTCCATTTTTCGTTAACTAAGTTATTGGTTTTCGAGGAGCTCAGTAAAAGGAAACAATCATGGCAGTCATTTGTTGATTCTTTGAAATAAGTGGATGATGTGACAACTAGTCCCTTTAGCAAGAAAGAGACACCGTCGGTTGTGGTAAAGGACATTAAATCACCAGCTGGAAGCTCAGTAAGAGGCCCTCTTCGACAGTGCAGTCTATAGGAAAGAAGAAAGAAAAGAAACTACAATTTTCTCCAAAGGTGGTGGTTGCCCCTAAGAAACCTCTCACTAGGTCTGCTGCCAAAAGGCTGCCCTTGGAGCAGACATTTGAGACCATGGAGACCATACCAGAAGTCGAAGTGACTGATGGTGAAGTCAAGAAGGTTGCAGAATTGCAAGAACAATTGAAGAAGGCCCATTTCATGGTTGCACAATTACAGCAAGAAAATAGGCAACTGAAGAAGATTATTTTAGAAAAAACAACACAACCTAGTGAAGATGTGCCTATAGTTAAAGCTACACCAGTTGTTGTCAAGTCTAAGGGCAAGGAGAAAGTAATCAAAGAAGATACTAAGAAGGCAGAAATACCAGCAGCTAGGATTACAAGACCCTCATCAAAGAAGCTACAAATCCAAAAGGAGAAAATAGTGCAAGAGGAGATACTAGAGGTAGATGAGGAGGAGATGTAGGGAGATGAGGGAAAGCACACTTTCAACAGGTTGAGAAGGCAGCTGAAGGAGGCTCACAAAGAGACTTCTGAACTCAAGCAACAAGATGAAAAGATGAGGAAGAAATGGAGTGATATTATGGACATCTCTCAACCAGTCATGGATGATGCCAAATACATGTTGAGTAGATCCCTTCCACTTTATAGAAAAATGAAGAATGTGTGTAGGCAAAACTTATCTATGAGAAAAGAACTAAGAGAAACCAAACAACAGTTAAGGGAATTGCAAGAGAAAGACAGAGGCAAATTAGACCTTTTGGGTGAGGCAACCAAGATTTGAATGATGGAAGGGTAAAGTAGCACAATCTTGTTTTTTGACTCTTGCCTAAAGTATGTTTGTTTATGGGTTTGAAGTTCCAAGTAATATTGTTTTGCACAAAACTCCTCTAGCACCCACATCTAGTCAGAACTCTGAAGCTAATTTGAAGAAGCAACTTTGTAGTTTTTTGTTCCCTAGCTTGCATTATAGTTTTTGGTGTGAAGGTGGACATTTTGCATTTTGGGTACGATGATGAATGTGTGGTATTTTTGATATAAAAAATTGACGGAGGAAGATGGTATGGTCAATATAGTGTCAGCATTATCATTAGTGTGTGCAGCTTATCTACAACCTACTTTGATCACTCAAACCATAAAAAGAAGATGGCGTTGCGCTTCTGGAGCATACGTTGCATTTTTGCCTACAGGAGGATTTATCAGATTTTGAGGTGTTGTATGGTAAAGCAAAGTTTCTGAAGGGGAGGGTGACCATATGCAAGTTTATTTGCAGGTGTTGGAGTCATCAAGCAGCTTACAAACTGACCGCAAACATCTAAACCATCAAGCACTGCGCTTTTGCGTTGTGTTTCTACCTTTCTGAAGAAATTGGAATTTTCCTTCCAGACAGAGCTGTTTGAGCGACTTATCTTGGTCAAAACATCATGTAATTTGTTTTTTAAGTGTTAGTAATTATAATAAAGCCATCAGTAACTCATGCACTCATTTTGAGGCTGAGAAGTCAACGTAAAGTGCTTAAAAAAGATCTAGTTGTGTAGTTCCTAGATTCTAGAAATCACTTCTATTTTCCTTGCAGAAAGTAGAAACATTTATCCAAATGAGGCATTAGACCCCTAGAGGTCAAAACTGACTTATTTTTGTCTATTTATGATGTAAATGTAATTGAGCAAAAGGTTGGTTGGTTAGTCAGTGTGTGGAGAGAAGACTGCTATTTTGTACTATCACTTTTTCAAGTAAATAGAAGAAGGTTGGAGTGGTTTAACAGGGATTCATGTGTGAGACCTTATTGGTTATGTGCTTTTCTGTATTGTGAATCATTTCTTGTCAGTTTCATGCTCTAATACATGTCTTCATGTTTGACTTAACAAGAAAAATTTTCAGAATTCACTACTGTGCTCTGTTTTATGTAAGTTGAACAATTTATGTTTCTTCTTCCTCTTAATGGCACTTAGAATTCATCTTGTGACCCGATGCTCTAGATGACATTCTCATAATTCTTCACTCACCCTCTCTACAGCGAAATCAGGTTAAAATACCAACAAAATGCCTATCTTACCCCTGCTTAAATCACCTCATCATCGCTTATTCACTTGAAACCATTAGCAGAGTGTGACTCCATGCCCAATGGATGTGTTTTCTCCCACCTACCTACAAAACATTGAAATCAACCTTCTCTTTTGATCCTCATAACTAGCCTAAGATCAGAAATCATTCAGTCATCTAATTGACTGAGAAAACCTTAGTGAGAGAGCCCTCTTCAAGGCTACAAGGGCTAGATTCTAGCCTTTTGGTAAGTGGTTACCTTTGTAATCCTTTTCCAGCCTAAAGGAAATTACAGAGTGATAACACCTCTATTGACACATCACTGTGAGATCCAAATCTTTGGGCGAGGGTGAGGCCTGAGGATTAGAGTTTAATTGCAATCTTGTTTTTAGAGTCTATCTAATAAAATACACCAATAGCATTTCACATCACATTTTACTTTTACTTGCAAGTTCTGAAGTTTTTTGCTATCTTGATGGTTTAATGTTTCACATGAAAATATCATTTCCTATTTCAAGAGGCACTTTGGATGCAAGCATTGTAGTTTCTTTAACTTTGCAACAAGTTTAATTCTCTTGTACTTGGAATATTGTTTACTTTTTGCAACTTCATTGCATGTTGTCATTTTAATGGTCATTACACTCATGGTTGATTGATGCATCTCATTTCATTTCCAACCACTACTCGTTTCATGTTGCAAATTTAATTCAAAGTTATTATCTTGGTCTAACATTTAAGTTTTCTATCATTTGTGGCTTAATCTCATTTTGGGCAAACTATGGTTTACTTGAAGGCACTAGTCTACATGTTGAATATCTATTTCAAGTTTGTTTATATGCTTGTTTAATGTTTGAAGGCAAGTTACTTTCATAGACATTGACAACGATCATCTCACTTACATTCTCCAATTAGATTACTAATTGTTTACATTTGGGCAAGATATATTTACATGCTTTGACTTATCAACTTGTTTATCTTAAAGGCATTCTTGTATCTTGCATTGATTATATCTTGTGCTAACAGTTTCTTGTTTCACTTTTCAGGATTACTTTTGCTTTCCATTTGAAAGCATTTCATTTCACTTAAGCAAATATAATCTTAGAGCAATACTTTGAAAGCACTAGTTAGTCATTTGAAGATCTATAAGAAGAATTCTTTGCGGGCTTTCCTCTCCAAGAGGGAGAGACTTTGCCCTGGCTCTAGGAGCCTAGTTTTGTGTCTCGTGCATTTTGATAATTGACTTGATGAAAGACTAACTAAGCTAAAGAAAGAAAGACATAAGTAACTCAAGCAAGCTCACAAGTAATTATCAAAGTAGAGAATTTGTATTAATATCAAGTCCTTCAAATTCTCAGCATGGAATCAGAGCTAAGGTGTTGAACTCAAGGGCTACTTGACAAAGAGACACTCCAAGAAGCAAAAATCAAAGTTTGGGTGAAAAGTCAAATCAGTTTGCAAGGAAGCCTCTCAAGCTATTTTTAGTAAAGGATCAGCCTTTCAAGAAAATAATCTTTTCCATTAAAGATTTACATTCAAGACATTGTTAAGAAAAGGACATTATCTTTTGAAGACATCCTTTACCATCAAGGATCCAAGATCACCTAGATTGAAGAATTCTATCTTGGAAGAAGTTCCTAACCTCTTCGTCATCATCTAGGAAGTTGTTGAAGGAGAAAGTCACTCTCTCAAGTAAGTATCTATGACTTCATCTAAATCTGTCAAAATGACTTATCGTTTAGAAAGCAACAAATTGGTTGGGTTATCAAACTTCAATGCATGGAAGAAAAGGACAGATCTAAAGCTAATTGAAAATGAAGTTATGGGCTTCATAGAAGGATCTACAATTCAACCTCCAAAAGAAGACATTCTAGCATATATAAAATACATGCAGGGAGACATAAGAGCCCGAAGGATTCTTATAGAATCCATAAAAGACTCTCTCATTCCCTATGTATTAAAGCTAGAATCCCCAAAAGAAATATATGATAAATTGGTGGAACTCTTCTCGAAAGGTTTTACAAAGGAAATAATATCCCTAAGACAAAAACTATACAAATTGAGAATGTCAAAGAAAGGAATAATTCCATATCTGATGGTGATTTTCGTAATACGAGAACAACTATTGAAGTTGGGATAAGTAATGTCTGATAGAGAAATACTCACATGGTACAAAATGTCTTACCGAAAGAATGGAGAGATTCCTCTTCCAGGATAGATGGGAGAGAAGAAGCCATGCCATTCCAAAGTCTAGGTAAGATAGAAGAATCAAGATTGAAAGATGGATCAAGAGAAGAGAGTCAAGCTTTTGCCACCATGTCCGGGAAGAAAGGAAGATTCAGTAAATTTGGTCCTCAAAATAAGAAGAGAAATGTGGACAAAGCACAATGCTTTGGATGTAATGATCTTGGGCATTATAAACGAGATCGTCCTAGATTTAGAAAGGAAAAGAGGAAAAAGGAAGAAGCCCATATAAGAGAAGAACCTAATGAAAAGAAATCTAAGAAAGAAGAAGCGAGGGGTCTCAACTATGATTAGGATCTTCTTCTCCTTTAGCTCTAGGGAAACCCTCTTCGATAACAATTCTGATGAAAGGCAATCATCAAGATCAAGGGTCATCATGGAAACAGATTTCCGAGATGTGATGACATATTGATGGAGCAGGCCAAGGAAATGAAGCTCTTCATTCTTAAGAAATTGCTACAGGATGACTCAAGGGAAAAAAAGGTATGAGGTATGTATATATTTATATGCTGACATTGGATGTTGTGAAGTCATGTCATATGGTTGCAGGTAATGGACTTACGTATTTAGAAGTATGATCTACGGAGGAGTATCTCTCGGTGCACGGACAGATGAAATCAACATAATATGTCCTCATGGAATATGAGGTGGTTGTATATGAACGAGAAACTAGAAAAGTTGTAAATTCCTCGGAATGAAGAATGTGCAGAGAGGAAGAGATCATGAAATGCAACCATATCAAGCAGCAGTTATCATTCGGAAGCCAAGAAGATGTGACTAAGAGATCTCCTGGTAAGATATGTAGACTCTGACGGAAGTTTGGTAGAGAAGAAGACCCTTGGCAAAACATATCATTAGGAGATGTGTCAATTTGAATAGAGGATATCGATGCCTACAAGAAGATGTCATTGTGAAAGATCATCACTGAGGTAACCTTTTGTTTTAAAAGGTTCATATGTATATGTTTATCTGGATGAATTTGTGTAGGGCTATTAATCATGAGAAAGGATACATGATCCTTGGAGATGATTTGAAGGAAAGCAGCATGGCATAACAGTGGACCAGATGAGAAAGACTGATAAATCACTTTCTGATAGTGGACATGACTCGTGATTGAAAGTAATGGATGATCTATGCCCTATGAAGCCAAAAGTTGAAGATTCCTCAATATCGAAATCCATGACATCGAGGGAAGGAATTCTTCATGAGTAGCTGGATTGTTGCTGCAAGACCATGGCTGAGAGGTAGCCTGGTGGTAAGTTTCTTACTTGGAAGAAACTTGTAGCATGTCCCTCCAGTATTAAGAGGGAGAGACGTATGTAATTCTCTATTACATGTGTCATGCACTAGACTAGGACTAACAACCGTAAGTCTTAGTGAAGGCCATGTGAAGAGAATGGATAGACACATCATTCTGGTCTTCACCTGGAACATAGAATGGAGGATTGGGTAATCATCTGGCATTCGATACTCTTTGAGAATGAGATAGGGCATTCAAGATAAGAGTAGTCGTGGACCAATATTCTTTGAGGGCTGGCTACCCAAGAGAAGAATAGTCCAAGAAGGTCATACTCTGGGAACACCTAGGTGGGGTATGTACCTTGGAGAGACAATGACTATGGTGTCTATTAGTCATGTGTCTCACTGGCATTGTAGCCCATTGTCTCATTGAGAGAAGGGGTTGTTAGTCAAGGCCTTGCACTAGGACAATGTTGGTTGATATGATGCTATACAGATGTGATTACCAATCCGATTCTTCTTATGAGATTCTTCAGTTTGAAAGTGACCATGTACCTGTATGAATACCTCCCTAGTTAAGAGGGAGTGTTGAAAAGTATAACTAGGTCGGTCTTCATGTTGACTATGTAATTATGTATTTATGTAAAGAAGAAGACAAAGATAATAAAATGTATTTTGTTGTACTTGCTTCATGGGTTTCATGAGCAAGATTTTATTATGTAGATAGACTTCTTCTTGATGTCTATTAGCCTATTAGGTTCTTGTCTTCTAGGTATATATAGAATTAAGTGTCAAAATCATGAAGGATCTAGTTCAGATGTATATGCTCCAAGACCTTGTAAAGAAGCTCTCAAAATCCCTCAAAAAGCGTTGGAAGTCAAGCTCCAAATACAATGAAAACAACCTTCAACAATGTTAGAATATATGTGAAGAAATGCCTCATAAAATGCTAGAGAAAATAAACTACAAGTCGGCCTAAATACCAAGCTATAAAGTCGGCCTAAATATCAGCTGAATGGTCGGCCTAATAGCTGGATCAATCCCCTATATATATGACTGTCCTGCGGCCCATTTGGAAGAGGAGAGAATGCGGATCTATCTGAAACAGAGGAACACGAAGGTACAGATTGCGGTAGGTACATGAAGGTATAGATTGCGGAAGGTACAGGAAGGTAAAAATTGCAGATAGGTATAGCAAGCTACAGGATTGCGGATTGGTGCAGCAAGATTGCGGTTTGGTGCAGGAAGGGTACAGTGTGAATATCTCTGAGTTTAAAGTGCAGACTTCAGAAGATTGGTTCAGGGTTCAAAGTGCAGACTTACCTAAGTTATCTCAGCTCCTATCTGGGACCATAAAGCAAGGATAAGTTGCAGATATATTATTGTTAAGGGCAGTTGATCTGAGGAAAGGATTTGTTGAAGTTGAGACAGTGATCATAAGGAGAAAGGCAATAATAGTGAGGAAGGTAAATCTATGATTTACCTTCCTACAATTCAAGCAATTCAACTACAAGCATATGTAAGGTGAAGATCAAGGTCTCTAGTACTGATGCAGCACTGAGCAAATTGGTGAAGAGAAGAATCAAGGTTGAAGAAGCTGGGACAATGTCTTGAAAGCATATCTAGGTCAAGGGTCTGAGTCTGGGGCATGGTACTTGTCATCTGAAGATCTATAAGAAAAATTCTTTGTGGGTTTTCCTCTCCAAGAGGGAGAGGTTTTTCCCTAGCTCTAAGAGCCTAATTTTGTGCCTCGTGCATTTTGATAATTGACTTAATGAAAGACTAACTAAGCTAAAGAAAGAAAGACATAAGCAACTCAAGCAAGCTGACAAGTAATTATCAAAGTAGAGAATTTGTATTAATCTCTAGTCCTTCAAATTCTCAACACACAGGAGTTCTCCAAAACCCATAAATCGGTTCTGGAAATTCCACCTAGAGACAACACAATTGAATTAATTGATCATCATTTAAATTTTTCCTGTTGTTGCATAATAATAAAAACCCTCAGTTGTTGCATCGGTTTTCCCGCATTAGGTTTTTCTGGAGACAATTGTCCAAAAATAATTGTCATTTTTATCTATGTGCTAGCATTTCTCAGTTCCTATTTTTGCTTCCGCGGTATTTCATTTGGTGAAGAAATTGCAGTGTGAATAGTTCGTTATTTTGTCGTAAATAAAATAAACTGCATAATTAGGTATTCGGTTAGAAGAATTATTTCTAGTCGCTGCATTTCAAGGAATTTTCACACGGTATCAGAGCCAAGTTGAAAGACAGGAGGCTCAGATCCAAAAGAGAAAAATTTCATTGTTCAAAGGGAGCAGCAAGTCGAAATTTTCAAAGGTTGCGTAATGCCTAGCCAGGCAGTGCGAATTGCTTGACAAGGTTCGATTTTCCAGTTTCATGTGCTAGGAAAATTCGATTTGTTGGGGCCCGGGGGAAGCAATTCCTGATTCCAGCAGGAAGAGGGAGTAGCAAATCAGTATTTCACAGAGCAGATTTATTATCTGGGGACAGAGGGTTTGCAGCAACTTGCTAGATCTAATTCATTGTCGGGTGGAAGAGAAAGCGCACACACGAGGGAGATTTCTCTCAAAGGGTTTCTAGTTCAAAAAATCCAATATTTCCAGTTGCAGCAAGCAGTGTTTCTCACTCTAGAAGGGAGTGCGAATAGCAGAGCTAGTAGCCAAGCAGGTGAAAGAGGGAGATTCCCATCCCAATTCGAGCTTTTGCAGAGATGGTCACAGTTGGGCTTAGAGATCAGGACAGACTGGAGGAAGCTTCCAACTATATCAATATCATCTGGAAGGCCAGGATGTCCATCCTGCTAGATGAGCATGCTCTGAAGACCTATGCAGACAATGTTGTGGAAAAACCTACCGATGTTGATCAGCGGAAGAATTTCAAGAAGGAGATGGCCAAGGCGAAGTGGATGATCCTAGATGGAGTCTAGGACCATATAGTCTCACATATATCTAGCAAAAGCACAGCCAAAGAGATGTGGGATGCTCTCTCAAGGCTATATCAGAATCCTTCTAAGCAGCGAAAGATGTTCTTCTAAAAAAAGTTGAGGAATGCCAGGATGAAGAAGGGTGAAAACATTGATCCCTTTCTCACCAGGCTTCAAGATATCTAGGATGAATATGCGGCTATAGGAGAGACGCCTCCACTTATAGAAGTCATGAGGCTATCACTCAACAATGTCACTGAGGATTGGAATAATTTTGTCCAAGGCATTCTACAACGAGATATGTTGCCTGGGTGGGACCGGATGTGGGTTGATCTTATTTAGGAGGAGAAGAGGTGAGTTCTAGTAAAGAGCTCCATCGGCGGTAGTAGCAGTAAGAGATCGAAAGGTGTGAAGGAGGAAGACAATGTGGCCCTTGCATCGAAAGGGAAAGCAAAAGGTCCCGGTCAAGGACAAGGCTTACAGGGAGAGAAGAAGAAGAAGAAGGATCTGTCTAAGATCAAGTGCTTCATGTGTGGCGAGTTTGGCCGCCACTACCATACTCAGTGTCCACAGAGGAAGAAGGACAAGAAGGAGAAGTAGGATCAGGCGACAACATCCGCAGAGATAGACAAAATATCCTCATAGCAAGGAACAATTCGCCATGTATGTAGCTATACCTCTAGGAGAGAGGTGGGACGATATTGAGCTTTAGTCCCATAGTTGCGCAAAGATTCGGGCAAGGTCCATCAAGGTGAGCATCGGTTAGTGTTTCCCCATGGATCATTACCTGTGCTACAGGGGCCCACATTATTCAGTAGTAGGAGGATCATTACCTGTGCTACAGGGGCCCACATTATTCAGTAGTAGGAGGATCAACGTCATTTGGTGCAGTCAGCTTCGGAGTGACAGTTGCAGACTAGTTGCAGTCAGACGCTGAGGAGCGCAGAGCAGCATTGATAGCAGAGCAGGAGGCTCAGTGGCAGAATCAACAACACATATTTCCCAGTGGGCAGTGTAAAGGCTAGTAGCAATCAGAGACTCAAGTGGCAGTTGCAGCGCAGGGACACAATTGATTCAATATTTTGGATGCTTCTCAGTCGCAGTAGGTGCAATAGCAGTAGTAACACTTGATAGGGATACTAATTGGGTTGCAGAGCAGATGCATTAATGGCAGTAGTACAGTTTGTATAGTGTAGTACCAGCAGCAGCACCGATGCAGCATGGTTCAGCTTTAGTCAATAGCAGATGAATCAGAGTTAGCATAGTGGTTGGTGGACAGTAGCAGGCAGCTACAATTGTCAGACATCAGCAGTGTGGGAAGATGTTATGGAGACAGAGTTGGAGAACACCTTCCTCGCTAAGAGGGAGTGTTAGTTTTTGTAGCATCGAATGGTGTTCTAGTCTCGAAACTTTGTGGAGATCCTAAAACACAAAGTTCTCTCCAAAACCCAGAAATCATTTCTAGAAATTCCACCTGGAGATAACTCAATTAAATTATTTGACCATCATTTAAATTTTTCCCAAGTCTAACTTGGGAAAACTGGTTAATTAATAGTAATTAAATAAGCAAGGTGAGAATTCTCTAGAAACTCACACGGTTTGACTTGGAGATGATCTCATCCATCGATTAAGTTTTAATCTTGGTCGTTGAAGTCTCAACCGGAAATTATAAGAAGAGGTCGATGGGTAGATGGAGAATAACCCAATGATCACCAGTGCAGATACTTAGTGATCTAGACCATTCAATTTTCCAATGCAGGTGATTCAACAAAGAGGTATCGAGTCAGAGATCGCATAGCAGGTGACAGAGGCTCAAAGTAGCAGAATTCCGGAGGAGATTCCAGTTTCGGAAGAGTCAGGAGAGGAGGTCATACTATTTCTTAAGGAGGCTGCGCAGGGGCTGCACAGAGCCTCAAGAAGGAAATTTGATTTGGCTCTGGAGCAGAACGTTTTAGGTGCCAGAGGCCTGGAAAATTTTCAAAGGGCCTGGCCAAAGACTTCCAACAGTAGAGACGAGCAGGACGTCTGATTAAGGGAATTTCGGGTTAAGCGTACATGGGATTGCGCAGGGGTGGACTCAGATCATTCCGGGTTTCAGTTTCTGGGCTAGATTGAATCAGGATTGCTTGGAGAGGAGGGTAAATTCCCTCAAATATTTTTGTCAGTATTTCTCTTAGATAGAAACGTCAGTTTGGCGTCATTTTATTGTATTCGGAATTTTTGTTGTTGCATAGTAATAAAAACCCTCAGTTGTTGCACTAGTTTCCCACATTGGGTTTTTCCAAGGAATATTGTCCAAAAATAATTGTCATTTTTATGGGTGTGAGATAGCATTTCTCAGTTCCTATTTTTGCTTTCGTAGTATTTTATTTGGTGAAGAAATTGCAATGCGAATAATTCGTTATTTTGTCGTAAACAAAATAAACTGCATAATTAATGTTTCAGTGAATCTGTGAGGAGTTTTGGACATGTGTTGATTGGAGGTGATAGATGATCCTGAGAGCGACCAAGAGCAACGAAAATCACTCAAATCTGAGTTGTATATCATGGGATATGAATTTTTTATTGTATCTATGTGTTAATGTGGCACCTAAAGCAGGTCGACATGGTGTGTTAGGGTGCCACAAGTTATGTTTGTTGAAACCATGTGATTTGATATAAATAAAGAAGAGTTGGATGTCATTTTGATCATCCAAGAGTGCATCTTCTCATAGGAAAACCATCTCTGAGGTAGTCGCAGCTCTAGAAGAGTTGGTCGAGTAAGTTTGGAGACTAGTTGTGGGTTCTTTGAGTGACTTGGCAGGGCCATTGAGGAGCACAGAGGCAGTCGCATACCTGGAGATGATTTGGGCAGTGTTTTGGTGAGGTTTTGGTGTGGTTTCTCTCCCTTGAACAGGCTGCATCTCTAGTTGATCATTTCAGGTAGGTCGCAGGCCTTGTTTTGCTTGGGCCAGGAACCTGAAAGGGTGTTGAACAGCCTAGGTAGGCTGCAGACTTATACAGGTGGACAGAAAGGCTTGTTTGGGTGCTGGTTTCTAGCCCAGATTCGCAGAGAGAGTGGGAAAACCTATTTGGAGAGAGGTTGTAGCTGAGAAGAAGGCCTGGAAGTGAAGGAGGAATGTTGTAGCAGTGTTGTTGCAGCCCAAAAAAGAAGTGCAGGCATAGAGCAGTGCATAACAACCCATGAAGGATAACAAGGTATCTGTTTTGTTGATGATTTCATGTTGACTTGATGCTAGTTGGATGGTTGTCCTAGTATGGACAGTTGTATTGGGCATCTTGTGGTTTGTAGAGGGCAACAGGTAGGTGTCCAAGAGTAGCCCTAGAGCAGGGGACAAGAAGAAATTTGGACAACTATGAGTTGGGTGAAGTTTTGGTAGCCTAAGTAGCTCCTTGATGGACTAAGAAGGCTACTAGAAGAGGCAGATTGGAGCTCAAGGTATGGCCGGCCAAAGGAGCAGAGTGTTGGAGCCTGTGTTCATCATTGGAGAAGCGACATTTAATGGTGATAGGTGGCAGCCCTCCTTCCCTATGTTAGTCTTCATCGGAGCAGCGCAGGAAGACTATAGTAGGAAGAAGTCCCTAAGTAGCTGACGAGCAGCAGTAGGAAGTTGTGAGTTGTTCACAAACGGACAGGAGACTCGATGTGTTGATGCGTTGATGGACAAGCAATCAACAAGACAGCAGATTGGATAACCGAGATTTAGTGGCCAGATGGACTTGGAGGAATAGTAGAGGCAGGTGCTACAGAGCGGAAGCGAAGGACCCACAATATACAAGATATGACAAAGCAACTGTGCTCGTGCACTACATCAGCTAGATCGTCAGATTATCTTGTATTTTGTATTCTTGTACTTGCATATATTTGAGGGTCATTATCCTTGGTGCGGGAGCACTAGACTGTTTTATTATTCAGATGGATTAATATAACGAAGATTGGGTTATTGTACATATTCGTGTATATTTTGTGCACTAGTAGATTTACTGTTGTTTATAATTCCGCTGTGCAAAGTAGACTCATTGTGATACTTGGTTTGGTAGCGTCAGTGATTTAAGATTCTATCTTAGACACCAATATCGTGGATAAACAACATGGTATCATAGCTACTATGAAGGGCCAATGAGCCAAAGTGTGCACAGCGAAGTACAGCCTAAGAGGGACTTGGTCACATTATGGGTGAAAGGCTCACTACAATGTCAAAGTTACAGGTTGGTCTTCAGTATGAGGACAAGTTGGAAGGGTTGTTACAGGTTGGTCTTCGGTATGAGGACAAGTTGGAAGGGTTGTCCAGCTATAGTCCATGGAAGGAAAGGATCAAGTTGGTCTTCCAAGTCAGTAGGAACTGGGAATTAGCTGAGAAAGTCATCAAGAAGCCAACTGACCCTAAGGAGCCAGAAGTGTTCGAGGAGCTAGATACGAAGGCGAGATTGATCATCCTACATGGTGTGAAGAATTCCTTAATACCTCATTTGTCCAGGAAGAACACTGCACATGAGATGTGGGTAGCTCATCATAATTTGTTCCAGAATAAGAACAAGAACCAGGTTTTGGTATTGCAAGATAAGTTGAATTCCACCAAGATGATACAAGGTGAAGGGGTGACTTCGTATCTGAAGAAGTTGGGTCAAGTCAAAGATGAGCTTGTCGTCATTGGTGTGACTATTTCAAATCTTGAGATGATGAGGATTGCCTAGAAGGGGTTTACTCCAGAGTGGAAGCCAGTCATCAAGGGGATCGTTGCTAGGGACAAGTTTGCATACTGGAATACCCTGTGGGATGACTTCATTCAGGAAGAGTTGTGAAACAAGGATCTTCTTCCAAAGAAGCATGCTTCAAACGATGACATGGCACTTGCAGCGAGAATGAAGGGCAAGCAGAAGGAGGACTTGAGTAAAATGAAGTGTTTCAACTATGGTGAGATGGGTCATTTTTCAAGGAGATGTCCGATGAAGAAGGGAGATGACGAGAAGAAGAAAGGGAAGTAAGTCGCAAGTGTCACCACTTTTGTCGAGATAGATGATCTCTCTAGGAGATTGGAGAAGGAGGACTTTGATTTGATCTCTCATTTCTCACAAGGTACCATCAACGAGGTTGAATGGTACATTGACAGTGGAGCATTGAAGAATATGACAGAGTCACAAGAGGTATTCGAGACTCTAGTTGAGTGGGACTTGAAGTTGTTAATTTTAGCTAATAATGGTATGTTCTATGCTTAGCACAATTTACTTCAATGTTCCTTAGTAGCCCAATATCAATTTCCAATTATAGCAATCACATTAGCTTAATCACATTGATAGTAAATGCAGATAGAACATAAACAAGATGCATAAGACAAGCCAAGACAAGAGGACACAATATTTGGCAGATGCCAGGGAAAAAACCCAATGTGGGGAAAACCCTTTGGTCAATTCATCCTATTATTCTTCAATAGTTCAGCAGAAAGGTCAACCTTTCTATTCTATGAGGCAGTATGTCAAGATCTTTATAGACTTGTCTTGTTTTTATTTATAGGATCATTGAGATGCTACTTATAGACTGGATATGACGGTCTTTATGGCCAGCTTAAATGACTTGGTTGTAAGTCGGATAACGTTTCATAATTATCTTGACCTTAAGCTGATATCATAGTGACTGGATGGCTTGAACAGTGCAGTCAGCTCAGTTCCAATTTGTATCCTCGAACAATTGTTGAATAAAATATCACATTTTCATCTCAGAATAAAGGTAATACATTTCCTGGAAAACTAAAGTATAGGAAATGCAAATCTAACTATGTTCTTATTATCTTCAGACCATCACAGAATTGAAGTGAATGTAGTTAGTTAGATGTAAAGATACATAAATGATAAAGTTTGTATGCTTTTCATGACAGTCACAGCATAGAAAAAAATAACTCTGAAGAGCAGCACATGAATACCTGGTGCATTATCTTGAACATGAAATGAATTTGTGATGTAAGATTGTCTGAATTTTGATGAAGGTCCAGTCAATGAGAAAACTGATCCAATACCATTCTTGGCATCAGCTTCTTGATTAAGTATTCTCAATTTCTCTGGTACCTGAATAAGTGGGTTTGTAACTCCAGCTGTACAGACCCTTCTAAAGTGACTCGCGCATATCGCATTATCCTTTGACATAGAAGTTGCTTCAACACAATTTGCATCGCCTTTACATTGTTCACAAGGAGAATGAAAACGTTCATCAGCCATTTTGTCAAAAGAATGGACAGAAAGCTTATTGCTTTCAAAGTCTTTCACTTCAGACAGTTCACAAGAATTAATCAAGCTCGTCTCTTTAAACATTTTCGTTTCATTTTCATCCACAGGTTGAGATGCCACTAGACCAGCAGCTGGACAGGAATTATCCTGCCCAACAAAATCAATACCCATAGGTGCATCTAGGCATCCCTCCAGCCTTTTCCCAGATACATGCACTACAGCAATTTGTCCTGATTCCAATTTCATATTTTGATTTGTCTCCAAAGGTACAGATCGGGACTCATTTGAGCAATATTTGTTCTTAAATTCAGTGGCACCTACCCGAATCCATCGACTCTGCCTCGTATTTCTATTCATGGATAATCTACCAGTATCGAGGTATCCCTTGTAGGGCCCAACATGGGGAAGTGACCAGGGAAAAGGAGGAATACTGCCACTTTGAACTGTGTATGTGTTAGAATGTTGTAAAGATGAACTTTGCAACTCAGCAGCCATCTGAAATGGGCATTGTGCTATCAAGGTATCCACAGTTTCTACAGATGGAATTCCCAGACATTTAAAAAACTCTTCAGGTTGGAATAATGGAAGATTGTGGACTGGAAAAACTGAATTGGTTGTTGCTTTCACTAGACCTTCTGAATCGGCTTCACAAGGTTCACTGTTCCAAACTTCCTAAAAACATAAGAGGACAGAAGCAAGAAAGAAATTTTTACTATTAGATATCTTAAGAGTTCTCCTTAGCTGTCAATGACCAAAGGAAAAAGAGTTGCAGGATAAACTTGCAGATGAGAACAAAGTGTTGCCTGCTAACCATACTAGTCAGGTGGAACTCTGAAAAAGTAGAAATCAGAAGCATAGTGTACATTCAACTTACCTTTCTTGGTGAGGATTCTTGTCCGACTACTTTCCCTTGATCCATTGTGTCCTCAATCTTGGCACCAAAATTCATTTCGTTAACCTTATTTTGGCTAATGGGCCATCCTGAAAGCTTCCCTTTCAAACGGTAGGTGTTATCCAAGTCATTCACCTTCTTCTTAGATAACACTGACTGGGATGGCAGTATCTTACTTATATTTTTAATAGTTTGTATAATATTTTCATTGTTGATATTACTTTCCCTTGTATCAGTTCTAGAAAATCTAGCCACTTCACAATATCCATTAAGCAAATCTGTCAGCGTTAAATTTGCCATGTGCTTTGAAACATCAATAGAGTTGGATTTCAGGCCATAAATACCTGAACAAGAAAAGAAAAAAAACATATTCATAACAGTGATACTCGGATATATGCAACAGAGTAAATATAATCATGAAAAGAGGATATCATTCTTTGACTACTCACTAAGCACAATAACAAAGAAAACAGAAAATTACAACGATTTGCAAAATACAAGCAGTCTGCGGACCAAAATACTAGAGAAAGCCTTGCAGCTGACAGGGCATGCACCACAAGCCATTAAATCAAAAATAAAATACATCCTTATCAAAGGATCAAATGGCATCACAAAATTATTAATAATAGCTAAA
The DNA here is from genome assembly GCA_034641835.2 of Pinus albicaulis. Taxonomy (NCBI): domain Eukaryota; kingdom Viridiplantae; phylum Streptophyta; class Pinopsida; order Pinales; family Pinaceae; genus Pinus; species Pinus albicaulis. The sequence goes on along the minus strand of CM076573.1, from coordinate 903,432,055 downwards.
GTTCACTCTGAAAAAACTCAACAAAATAGTGGCAAGTGTAGTTGCACTGAAAAATGAGTATTGCAGTACAACTAGTTTGGACACAGAAAAGAGGCAAGCATATTCAATGAAATCTATAACACTTGCATGGACTCAAAAACCCTTGATCTTTTGTTTTCAAGCTTTAATGGTTTTAAATTCGTCGAGGATCCATCTGCTTATGCTTTTCCCTAAGTTACCAGGATTAGGATACAGATATGGATTAGGATCCGCTTGATTTTTGAAAAGCCAGGATTCAGATATGGCAAGGAAACGGCAAGTACAGTCAATATAAATATATTTATATAATAAAATTTTCAATATATAATTTATATTTACATTTATAATATATAATATTGATTTTGTGGTTTAATAGGTTAGAGCTTGAGTGCTTGACTGATATGATTTGCAAATGGTATCAAGTCCTTGGGCTGGTTGCCTATGTAAAATGTGAATATGTCTATAATCAATATCTTCAAATTTATTGTGATTACCACCCATCAACAACGATAGAGTTTACAGGTTGTCTATGAATTTCATGAACAATCATATAATAATTAATAATTAGTGCAATATTAATTATTCTATGATAATTAAATTATAAACTAAACATATAAAAAATAAAAGATTAAACAATAAATAAAAATATTTTAATATACTATTACTTTATATGAATTAAATAATAAGCTTGTAATATATAAAATTTTAATATAAGTATTAATCTATAAACATTAAAAAGTGTACATAAAAAATTTAATATATTTTAAATAATTAATTTATAATATATGTGCACAATAAAACAACAAATTTCATGTATTTTGAATATTTAACTTATATTATATACACAATAAAATCACTTTATAAAGTTATAACATTTTTAAAATAATGTAAATAGAATATAAGAGATATATAAAGTTATAGTTAAATTAATATAAATAAAATATAGCGTAACAATAAAGTTATAATTAAATTATTGTAAATAAAATATAATATATCTAAAATTATAATGTTATAACATATTAAAATATAAGCCATGTAACCATATATGAGTTCAAATCTGCGTAACTTATGACGGACATACGCTCCGCTGATAAATAAAAATACCCGGACCGGGGTAATACAACCAAGTTTGTACATCGAAGATCCAAAAAACAACGATATTAATAGCAACGGCTGTGTGGAATGCATCATCTCCGCCATCAATCTTATGCGTGATCTCAGTCTTATGCATCGTCTTTTATTCGTTGCACATACTATCACTCCCATTCATGCATCTTTGGTGGGACAAGCGCGTGATGCATTGTCGGCTTCCAACAAGCAACCATTGGGGTTAGAGCATGTGTTGCACTATCAGTTTCTAGCTAGCAGCCATCGCATCGGGGGCACATGATGCATTATCAGCTTCCAACGGACAGCCGCCAGGCGTTTGGGCACAGCAAGGAATGAATGATATTTGATGTCCATGAGACTAAAAATAGTCTATGGGACCACCAGCTTCCTTGTTTTTTGCCTTCTGTAACTCAATCTTTTTCTTACTCAAATTGATGATGAGCTGACCCAACCTTTTAACAGTTCCCTCACTGAGAAGCCAATGCCATGGAATTGATGTTAACATATTGCGGTAACTGTCTCTGAAAGCATTACATTCCAAAATGAAATGTTTTTTCTGATTCCATTGCCCCAGAAGTGCAAAAAGTACATACCCTTTCTTCCCAAGCTTCTTTAGGTCTCTTCCACCGTCCCGTTTCACACCGAAGTTGATGTGAGTTAGTTCTTAATTGAGCAATAAGAACCTTTGCTCTCCATGGACTGTTGGCTCCAATATATTCTTTTTGTTGGAGATCACAAGTGGAGTTGAATTCCTGAACATAATACTTCTTCTTTCTACCCAACTCTTTTCCCCATATACCCTTACGGAACTTCTCCAGCACAAAATTCTTTAACTCCTTGCTATTTGTGGAACATGCATTTAGGCAAATATTCCATTTTTGCATCCATTTGTTGTTTTGTCTCATCCATGATTTCTTTCTTTCACTCATACCTTCATTGAAGATAACTTTCGGCCATCTACCTCCTCCCATTTGCTCAATTCTTTTTATATACCTTATAAGATGCACCATGGCAATTGCTTCGATGGGAGCTGCCCCTGTTTCACTCAACATTATCTCATAGGGAACCAAACTTTTTATTTTGAACTTGCTCATGATCAAGTGTTTTTGAATTTTTTCAATTTGTTTCCATTTTGAAAGAGGGATGTTGCTAGCCCACAATTCACACCCATATAACAACACTAGACAAACTAGGAGTCCAAAAAGTACTTTGATCGTGTTACAATCCCATACCTTTGCCTCTCTACATCTATTTTGAAGTGCATATAGTGCTTTCCACTCTCGTAAAATTATTTTTCTTCTACAATCCTCCCAATTAAGCTTGTTGTTGAAATCGATCTCGAGGTACTTGTATTCATTTACTTCTTCAAGAATGTTGCCTTCAAAGAAGAACGTATGTTGGCTTTGCTTCCTTTTATTAGAGAAAATCATTATTTTGGTCTTACTTGTATTGACTTGCATCTCCACTGCTTTACAAAAATGCTCAAGGGCATATAGGTGCATCTGCAATCCATGGGTCGATTTAGCAACCAGCACAAGATCATCGGCATATAGAAGAAGCTTTATCACAAACTCCCCCAATCGAACACCATCCCCACCTTACAAATTTAGCGACTCTTCCAGTTTGTCAATATATAAACCAAAAAGGGTAGGGGATAAAGGGCAACCTTGCTTGACTCCGACGTCACTTCTAAAACTTTTCTGAAATGCCTGTTGAAGTTCTAATTTTGGCTTTCACCTCTTCATAAACCCTATGGACAGCAGCTCTATATTGTAAAGGAATTTCGAGTTCTTCCATTCTATGCCACAACTTTTCTCTAGGGACCGTGTCAAATGCCTTTTTGAAGTCAACAAAGCAGCAAAATACTTCTTCTTTGCTCCCCCAAACCTTTTCAACAATGTGTCTCAGCGTGATACCATGATCTACTGTAGAATGCTTCGACCTAAAACCTTCGTGCCCTTTTTCCCTCGTTTCTTTTACTTCTACCCACTTACTGATTCTATTTCCTACCATGCCACTGAAAAGCTTTGCAAACAAAGGATTGATCATAATGGATATGTTTTATGAGTTAAAGATTTGTTTTGTAGCAGATCATAGGCGGATCCAGGCGAATCTGGATTTGCATCCGTTTCTGATATGGGGATTCGTGAATCCATACCCCAGGGTGAACGAATACGATAACATAGGTTTTGCCAAACATGAGTATGCCTATCACTATGGTCTCAATCTTGAATGAAAAGATATTGTAGCAATAATTGTGTATTGAGGGAGGATTTCATTCAAGGACCAATGCCCTATCTTTCCTTCTTCAACGAATTGTCGGCATGGTTTACTACCTTTAACAATCTATTTTCCACCTTTAACAATCTATTGAAAGAGACATACTCTAGCAAGATGTCGAGGCTAATTTACAAGAATATTTAACACCAGAATTCCTAAGAAATTATTTGAAATTGACACCATTAATAAACTTGAAGCCTGTTAGCACACAAACCCGCACAACAGGAAATCGCTGACTATTGATTTTGTGTAGCATCAAAAGGTATTGCAAAAATTTCAAAACTGAAATCATATTGCAGGAACTGGAATTAATTTTCCTAATTGTTAATTAATTTAACAATTTATTTGCTACGGCAAATAGCAAATTAATGTAATCTTCACAAATAAAATTGCGGAAATAATAGCATTGAAAACTGAGAAAATACTAACACACATAAAAATTACACCGTTATTTTTGAACAAATGTCCCTGGAAAAACCCAATTTGGGAAGACCCGTGCAACAACTGAAGGTATGCAGCAGTGAATTCTGAGTACAATCTATGGATACCCAACTGGCATTCTAATCATCGAATATCTGACAGAAATAATTAAGAGAGAATTCTCACACCCCACGAGCAATCCCGACACTGGCTTCTACAGAAAAAACTGGTCGTCCAAACCCCAACATAGGCCCTTTGCACTGCCTTTGTGCTACCACTTGCACGTGCGGCTCGAATCTGCCTTTGAGCAAGTCGTCTAGCCTACCACTGCTACTGGAAGTGACTCTCCGGCCCTCTAGAAGACTTTCCTGGCTTCTGGAAACTGAATCAACCTCCTCCTCAGCTAACTTGAACTGCTCTACTTCACCTACTGCGCAATCCTTGCGCTGCTTCTACGTGGATCACTTATGTCACTTGTTGTTGCCTCGCTGGATCTAGAAAACTTCCTCTGGATCACTGTCTCTACCCCTCATTGTCTCTGCTTTGATCTTTGGCTCTCCGGCAACTATTGCTGCTCTTTGGAAATCGATCTGCCAAGGAAATTGAACTTCTGGTGTGTGTGGTCACCAACCAACGGCCAAGATTAAAACTTAATCAATGGCTAGGGTCATCTTAGAGTCGATTCATATAAATTTTAGATGATGTGCACCTTGACTTAATTAATTATGATTAATTAACCATATTCCCCAAGTTTAGACTTAGGAAATCTTTAAAAATTGGTTAATAATCTCTTTAAGCCATCTCTAGGTTGAAATTACAAAAACGATTTCGGGGTTTTGGAGATCTCATGTAATTCTAGACTCTCCACCAAATTTCGTGGCTAGAACATATCTGATGCTACAAAAACTAACACTCTCTCTTAACAAGGACTCTGTTCTCTCTAGTGCTGCACATTCTACCACAACACCCTGTCTTTGTATCACGTCCTATCACGTTGTTAATGTCTGGCCACTATGATTGCCTGCCACTGCCCACCATCCACTACGCAACTCTGATGTTGCATTTGTGTTGTTGCTGACCCTGTTGTACTATTGCCAACACTGCATCTGCACTGCAACTCCCTCTCATTTGTTGGTGCTACAACTACAACAACTGCAACTAAGAAATATCCAAAGTATTGAATCAACTGTGTTCAGTATGATGCATCTATCACCCAAGTCTCTGACTACTACTAGCCTTTGCACTGTTCCTGAAGACTCTGCATTGTTTCTGACCCTACATTATGCCACATTCATTGTTGCCAACTCTGCACTGCGTTCTCCAACACCTGACGGCTACTAGTCAACAATTGTCACTCTGGTTCTGACTGCATCCCTTGACACTGATCCATCCTGTTACTGAACATTGTGGGCCCCAGTAGCCAGGTACCGATCCATGAGGTGGACTCCTCGGTGGATCCTGCCCAACTCTGTAGCTCTCTGTGGCTACAATTCCAAGTCAACCCACCTCACTCTTGGAAGTATGGTTGCCATCATCGCAAAGTCTTCCTCCAACTTGGAGGACAACTTGTCGATCTCAACTAAAGTTGCATGTTGGTCCTGCTTCTCCTGCTTGTCCTTCTTCCTGAGAGGATACTGTGTGTTGTAGTGACCAAGCTCACCACATCTGAAGCACTTGACCTTCCACAAGTCCTTCTTTTTCTTATTCTCCCCCTGTGCCTAACTAGGACCCTTAGATGCAAGAACCACATTCTCCTCTTCACTCTTCACGCCCTTGTTGTTGTTGCCACTGATGGTGTTGTTCAACAAAGCTCGCCTCAACTCTTCCTGTTCCAGATTGGACCACATCCTGTCCCACCTTGACAAGGTATCTCTGCCCAAGATACTATGGACAAATACCTACCAATCCTCTGAGACACTATTTAGTGTCAATCGTACAAGCACAATGGGTTGAGGTGTTGACCCAACAGCTGACAACCGATCCCGAACTTCCTGAATTTGAGTGAGAAAGGCATCTATGCTCTCACCCTTCTACATCCTCCTGTTCCTCAGCTTCTCCTGGAGATTCATCTTCCGCTGCTCGGAAGAACTCTGAAACTGCTCAGACAAGGCATCCCACATCTCCTTGGTCGTTCCCTTCTCTGCCACATGTGAGACGAGATGATCCTGGAGTCCATCCAAAATCAACCCCTTGGCCTTCGCCATTTCCTTTCTGTACTCCTTCTGTTGATCGACATCATGGGGTACTAATACCACACTATCTCCATAGGGCTTCAGACCATATTCATCCAGAAGGAATAGCATCTTTGCCTTCCAGATGACATAGTTGGAGGCACCCTCTGATCTGTTCTGGTCCCTGAGCCCAGCTGTGGCCATCTCTAATTTGGTTTGGAAAACTCCCTCTTCCTCTACTCGGTTGTTGCTCTGCTACTCGCACTCCCTCCTGGAATGCATACTGCTACTGTCAATCCGCGACTTGGAAAATCGGTTTTCTTGACTACAAACCCTTTGAGAGAATGTTATGAAACCAGCTCCCAGAATAAAAGAAAAGAAAGATCAACGCCTTAGAAATAAACCACTTCGAGGGGGCAACCTCCTTTACATTACATAAATGAACAATTCTAGGATGATTCAAATGAAAAAACCTTCTTTCTATATATAGGAGTCCATGGGGTCACAATATAATCCTAGCCGACCTAACAATAATAATGTAAGGGCACAACAATAAAAATAGTGGGCTTTTATGGGGCACAATAATAACAATATGGGGACTACAAGGGTACAAAAATAACAATAAGGGGGCTACACTAACAACAATAAGGGACGACACTAGTAATATAGGGACCTAACATGCCCCTATCCTTCAAAAAAGTGTTGTCCTCAACACTTGTGTAGCTCTGGATGCTTCTATATAAAATTCTCATCCTCGCATGTGGAATCTTCAGTGGGTAAGTTCTTCCACTTGATGAGATACTCTGAAATTGATTGATTTCGTGCTGTCGAGCTCCTGTTTCTGTGACTGCTTCAGGTTCCAATATGATTTTTCCTTCCTCATCAAGTTCTGGCAATATTGTTTGAACTGGAATTTTGTCACCTATAACCTTCTTTAAGCATGAAACATGGAAAACTAGGTGCACTCGAGAAGAAGCAAGAAGCTCCAATTTGCATGCCATAGTACCAATCTTTTGCAACACCTTGTAAGGACCATAGTACTTTGGCGATAATTTATGATCCTTCTTAGCTTGCTTGAGCGACATTTGTTTGTATGGTTGTAGCCGTAAAATACCCAGTCTCCTACATCAAAACTTCTCTCACTGCGATGTTGACTTGCATGTTGTTTCATTCGATTTTGTGCCAAATTTAGGTTATCCTTTAAGAGTAGGAGAACTTGTTGTTGATGCTCAATGTGATCTTCGACTGCTTGAACCTTGGAATTTTCTCTTAAAGATGATGTGATGGACGGTGCATGATATCCATAAAGTGCCATAAATGGGGTCATTTTTGTTGCAGTATGGAAGGAAGTGTTATACCACCATTCAGCCAGAGGTAACCACTTGACCCATTGTGTTTGTTTATCAAATACAAAACAACGAAGATATCATTCCAAACATTTGTTCACTATCTCAGTTTGCCCATCGGATTGAGGATGATAAGATGAGCTATGAGCTAGTTGAGTAGCCAAACAAGAAAATAATTTCGTCCAAAAATTTCTATTGAAAATGGGATCTTTGTCGCTTACAATAATCTCTGGGTTTCCATGTAGCTTTTGAATTTTTTCCATAAATGCAGTAGCAACTCTACTTGCCTTAAATAGATGAGATAATGCACAAAAGTGTGCATAGTTGGTAAGTCTATCAACTACCACCATGATGACACTCTTTCCTTCATACTTAGGTAAACCTGTGATGAAATCCACTGAAACCTCCTCCCAACGTTGACTTGAAATGGATAAAAGTTGTAGCAAACGCAGCATCTTAATTGTCTCAACTTTATTTTGCTGGCAAACCACACATTCGACCACAAACTTTTGAATATCAGATTTAAGGCCATCCCAAAAAAAAAAAATTCTTCACCCTGTGGTAAGTTTTTAAAAATCTTGAGTGTCCTCCTAAGGGAAAGGTGTGCAATTCCAAAAGAATTTTTTGTTTTATTTGGGAATTCTTACAAAGATATAAGCAATCTTTGTACCATAAAGAATCATTTTTCCAACTAAATGTATCAGATGTACTGGGATCTTGCTGCAACTTTTGAATGAGTGTCCACACTTCTTCGTCATTCTTCCATTCCTCCCTTGCTTCAATTACCCAATCTGGTTGGATAATAGAAATGGCACAAAGAAATGCTTCCACCTCCTCATCCTTTCTTGAGAGTGCATCTGCAACAACATTTAGCTTCCCTCTTTTTAGATGATTTCAACGTCATATCCCAACATTTTTGTGACCCATTTTTGCTTATCTTCTGAAGATAGTCTTTGTTCTAAAAAGTATTTAAGACAATCATGATCAGTTTTTACCTTGAAGTGTCTTCCCATTAGGTAAGGTCGCCATTTCTTTAGTGCATATAGTATTGCCAACTTTTCCTTCTCATAAATAGTTTTCTGTAAATACTTTCCTTTGATTGGACGGCTTTCAAAAGCAATGGGTCTTCCTTCTTGCATTAAAGCAACACCAATTCCATTTTTTGAGGCATCACATTCCACAATAAAGGTTTTTGTGAAGTCTGGCGTAGCTAAGACCGGTGCTAGGCACATTGCCTCTTTAAGATGTTCAAAGGCCTTAGTTGCTTCAGGAGTCCATGAAAATGAATATTTCTTCAATAATGTTGTTAGAGGCGCTGCTATTTTCCCATAATTCTTAACAAACTTGCGATAATACCCCGTTAACCTGAGAAATCCTCGCAACTGCTTCATGGTTGTGGGGACTTTCCATTCCTTAGTGGCTTTAATTTTGTTAGGGTCTACCTTAACACCCTCTTGAGATACAATATGACCCAGATATTCCACCTCTTGTACTCCAAAGAAACATTTGGAGGTTTTTGCATATAATTGTTTCTCCTCCAATAGTTTGAGCAGCCTGTCAACATGTTGAACATGACCCTCCCAAGACTTGTTGTAGATTAGTATATCATCAAAAAATACTAACACAAATTTCTAATGGAATTCATCAACCCTTGAAATGTAGAAGGTGCATTGGTAAGGCCAAAAGGCATGACCAAAAATTCATAATGACCCTCATGAGTTTGAAATGCTATTTTCGAAATATCTTCAGTCTTCATTCTAATTTGATGATATCTTGAACGGAGATCCAACTTGGTAAAATAAATTGCTCCATGTAATTCATCCAATAATTCATCAATCACAGGAATGGGAAATCTATCATTAATAGTGAGTTTATTGAGCTCCTTATAATCCGGACACATGCGCCATGATCCATCCTTCTTGTGCACCAATACTACTGGAGCAGAGAAAAAACTTTGACTAGATTGAATTATACCAGCCTCTAACATTTCTGCAATCATACGTTCAATTTCGTTCTTTTGGACATAAGGATATTTGTAAGGCATGATGTTTGGAGGAACACTTCCTGGAATCAAATGATTAGCATGATCATGATCGCGAAAAGGTGGAAGTCCTTTGGGAGTTTCAAACACCTTGGAATGATTGTCCAAGACTTTTTGGAGATCTGGAGAAATAGATGATTTAAATGTTGGAACTTCTAGTGAGCATTATTTGCAATTACGCCTCGTTGTTATTTCTTCAGAAGCTTTGTCATGACATTAGAGCTTATTATCTTTCCCGACTTCCCTGCGATACCTCGTAATTCAACTTCCTTTCCTTCCAAAAAAAAAAAAAAAATTCAAGAAAAGTTATTGTAAATTAAAAGATATCGTCCCCAAAGATTGTAACTATTGTACTCCTAGTACAACATCAGCACCTCCCATTGGAATGGAAAGCATTGGACTATTCAATACATATTCCTCCATGGTTAGCTTGATATTATGGCATTTTCCAGAGCAATTTATAGATCATCCATTTGTATCCATCACTTGACACTCTGGTGTTGGGTATAGGAAGCAATTCAATTCCTTGGCTACCTTACAAGGAATAAAATTATGGGTACTACTCGAATCAATCAACACTATTACATTTTTCTTCTTGATATGTCCTTCTATCTTGAGAATTTGAGGAGTGGTAATTCCTGCCAATGCATTACAGGATATGGTTGGACTCATTTCTTCTTTCTCTAGGGTTGGTTCCTGGTGTATATCCTCTTCTTTTGAAGTTTCTTGTTCATTTTCTTCCTCCTCTTCACAATCCATGTAAAATAATTTCTTCTTAGCACACTTATGACCTTTAGTGTATTTGCTATCATAACTATAGCAAAGCCCTTTTGCTTTTTTTTCTTCCAATTGTTGTGGTGTCAACCTTGTAGGTTGTGGAAGTCTAGGAGTAGCAACACTTCCATCTTTATAGATGTGAGTGGTAGGTTTCCTTGTCACCATAGTTTTACTTTCAATTTTTCTTGCCAACCTGAATGCCTTCTCCAATGAATCAGGTTCCCAAAGGCAAACCTCATGTTGGATGTTATCCTTTAAAGTCCCTATGAAGACATCAATATTGTGTTCCTTTGGAATATCAGTTACCCTTATATTCAATTTTTCGAAGTCCTCAATGTGCTCCACCATTGAACCCTTTTGTTTGAGATTTATCAATTGGCTAAAGAAGGTGTTGTTCTTTGTATCCTTATAATGTGCTATCATTTCCTCCGTAAAAATTGACCAATTGACAATTTGTTTACAAGAGCAAAGCCATCGATACCATGCAAATGTATTTTGTTCTAAATATAAAGTTGCAATGCATACCTTTTGTATGTTTTGCACATTATGGAGATCAAAATATTGCTCCATCTGTAGTATCCATGTTACAGGATCCTTGCCATCAAACTTCCTCATATTGATCTTTGGAATATGGTGGGTCTTCAATCCAACACTAGAGTTTATGAAATCACAATTAACATTTATTTTATTCTCATCATGAGTTTCCTGTACTACCTTTTTGCCATTAGGAATCATTTCTTGTATCAGCTTTGTCAAACCTTTCTTCAAACCTCCCATGTCTGCTTTTAGATTATTCTTCATGTCTTCCATGTTGTATTTCATTTTTTCATCTATCTTAGCTTCCATTCCATTCTTCAAACCATCCATCTTAGCTTCCACGCTTTTCTTCAAAACTTCCATTTCATTTTTTGTTACTCTTTGCGTGAGCGAAATTTGGTGCACTTGGTCTTGTAATTTTGATATATTATGTTGCACTTCTTCCTCTTCATGAGTCATAGTAGAGACTTCTGAGGGCTTAATGGGTGTTGATTCTTTTTAGGGGCCATTTTAGAACCCAATAATGATATTTATGCTTCAATATGCCCTTGGAATCACTTCAAACTGATTTTTCAAACAAGACTTATGCAATTTGAAAAAATAACACACATTTTTCTCACTTTTGAGGAGCTCGATATTGAAACTGATATATCTCAGTAATTTTGGATCCCTAAGATTTTATCTTCGGTCCTTTAGTAGCCCTCTGGATCTTCTTTCCAATGCCACAGGTCTGGCCTGATTTGGATTCTTCAAGGAAAAGTTATGCATAATCTCCTGCAATGACCTAATTATGGGCTAGATCAGTAGAGCAAACTTGTACGGTGTGCCACGTGTCACTGTTTCCTCCTTCGGCTCTAAAATTGATACACATGAAACTACAGTCTGTGTAATTTCGGCCACATTTTACAGAATTCCAATCCAATGCTCAGAGAGAGAGATATGACAATTTTCCCAAGGTCACCTCTTTGAGATGAAATTTCGAAGCCTGCAAAAACCCTAACTTCCACAGATCATATCTCCAAAAATATTACGAACCAAGATCTGAAATTTTTACATGACGTTCCTCAGAATTTCTTCGCAAATGGGTTTTTTTTTAGCTACTGAACCTTCGTAGAAAAAATGTTATAGCGAAAATGCCATGATGACTTGTTTGAAGCAGCGAACCCCTAGAATCCAAATCTCTGATACCAAATGTTATGAAACCAGCTCCCAAAATAGAAGAAAAGAGAGACCAACGCCTTAGAAATCAATGACTTCGAGGGGGCAACCTCCTTTACATTACATAAATGAACAATTCTTGGATGATTCAAATGAAAAAACCTCCTTTCCATATATAGGAGTCCATGGGGTCACAATATAATCCCAGCCGACCTAACAATAATAATCTAAGGGCACAACAATAAAAATAGTGGCCTTTTATGGGGCACAGTAATAACAATATGGGGACTCCATGGGTACAACAATAACAATAAGGGGGCTACACTAACAACAATAAGGGACTACACTAGTAATATAGGGACCTAACATCTCCCACTTTGTGTGTGATTTTCTCTTCCACCCGACATTGGTTCTACTACTGCAAAACCTTTTGCGTCCAACCATGCTCAGCGAAAATCTGAGTTGCAACTGCTCCCTCTGACTATTGGAATCACTATCCTAGGCAACTCGACTTTTCTGCCAACCTGCAACTAAAAATCGAACTGTTGCTCCAACAATTCGGCCTGCCTGCATGGGTACTACGCTGAACTAGAAAATTTTAGCGTGTTGCTCCCTCTAAACAGCAAAATTATCTTCTTCCACTTTTGAGCTTCCCGGCAAATCACTTACGCTCTGATACAATGTGAAATTTTCAAAACTGAATCCTATTGCAGCAACTGGAATTGATTTTCCTAATTGTTAATTAATTTAACAATTTATTTGCTATGGCAAATATCAAATTAATCACATTGCAATCTGTGAAAATCCCTACACCGGAATCCTATAGCAGCGACTGGAAAATATTCACCTAATTGTTAACTTTTACTTAACAATTTATTTGCAGTCATCTACGACAAACACTGAATACATCACCCTGCAACTTTCACTTAAATAAACTACGGAAATTAAATGCAGAAACAAGATCTAAGAAAGAAAATAATAGCACACACAACATTGTTATTTTTGGACTAAGTCCCCGGAAAAACCCAATGCAGGAAAACAAGTGCAGCAGCTGAGGGTTTCATATTATTAAGCAGTAATTTCTAAGTACAATTCTTGCAATGCCCTGACTGGCAATCCTATACAGAGATCTAACTGAACAAGAAGCTGGTGAGATGATCCCACCCACTGGAAGATCTGGCATTGATTTGTGCTGGAGATGAGCCTCTGCGTTGTCTTTGCGCAGTACTGCGTCACTCTTACACAATTACTGCGTCACTGCTGTTAGGATTGCGCTGCACCTTTGATCTCTCTTCTAGCTGGAAAATTCAGCCCTCTGGCCTCCCAGTCTCACACCCCGGCTCCGGCACTGGATCTTGACTGTTCCCCAACAGAAATATGGACTCCCTTTGAAGCTCTACGTTGCCTCTCCGGAGTACTCTTTGCCCTCTCTGCCTTGAACTCTCCGCATCAAGAAAAACTCCAAATGGAAAATTATCTCTCCCCCTGTCTACAAGAATCAACTCGATCAATCTTCTCTGCTGCTGAGCACTGCTCACTTGAGAAATTTGATCTCTAGACTCCATCAATGTGTTTTTCCAAATGCCCATCAAGTCCTTATAATCTTCTCGTTGAGACTTCAACGGCTGTGATTAAATCGCTAATCAACGGCTAAGATTAACTTGACTTGATCTCTGTCTTTCTGTAGAAGATTCACACCTTGTTTTATTAATACCCTTTAATTATTTTAATTCGCTAAGTTCAGACTTAGGCCCCCATTAAAAATAATTATTATTTTAATAAAACACTCTCTGGGTTCTTTGGAATACATGTGTCTAAGCCTCCCTACAAATTTTGAAACTTAGAGCACATACAATGCTACCAAAAATCAACACTCCCTCTTAGCGAGGAATATGCTCTAGTAATGCATCTTGTTGAAGCACTACACTGATTTTGCAACATCTCCCTCTGCATTGTTGATGTCTAACACTGCTGCCCACCAACAACTGCGTTGTTGCATCTATGTTGTTGTTGACCCTACGTACTGCTACCAATTGCAACTCTATTGTCCGATGCAACAAAAAAACCAAGGAAAATTTTAAGGATGGAAGTTTATCTTAAAGTTTAGAAACCTTGGCGAATCTTAGTAGTCCCCAATATGTAAATTGTAAATTTTTTGATAATATTTTCGTGAAAATATTTAGGTTTCTAATTATTTTATATTAGTATATATATTTTTTTGGCAATTTTTTAGGGTAAAATAATTTTATACTATAAAATTTGGGCGAATCAATTTTCAAAAAAGGGAAATTGGCGAATCTTTTTTTTTGGAAAAAGAATGGAAAATTAGCCCACCTACGAATATTAGCCCCTAAAATTTTCCCTGAAAAAAATATCGAAACACTGAACTAAGTGTTCAAAGCATGATGCATCTGATACTGAAGATATGATCGTTGCTAGACTCTGAGCTAACCCTAGTAAGTTGTTGACTCTGCGTTGTGTCTTCCTGCATTGTTGCCAACTCTGCGCTGCGTTGCTCAGACTCTAGCATTCACTAGCCACTGCGTTGTCACTTATGCACTCCTCTACACCAATTGGCACTTGTCCATCCTGCTTCTTATGATTTGGGCTCCCGTAGCAAGGTAAAATGACCCATGAGGTGGACTCCTCAAGGATCCTACCCAACTCCAACTCTGTTGAACTACAGTTCTAGATCACCCCAATTCTCCCGAGGAGATATGTGGGCAATCATGGTGAACTCCTCCTTGATCCTTGCGGTTGCAACCTGCAAATCATGCTTCTCATCTTTGTCCTTCTTCTTGAGAGGACACTGTGTGGCGTAATGACCATAATCCCCACACCGGAAGCACTTGATCTTTGAAACGTCATTTTTCCGTCTCCGCTGCTCCTGTTGTCCCTTTATGGCAAGGGCTGCATTCTCCTCCTCCTTCTTGGCCTTCGTCCCACTGTTGTTCTTGCCATCAAGATTACACTTGATCATGTCTCACCTCATCTCTTCTTGTTGAAGAGAAGCCCATGTCGTCTCCCAATCAGGCAGTCTTTCTCTGCCCAGGATGCTCTGGATGAAGACCTGCCATTCATCTAAAACTGAGTTCAGAGCTAATCTGACCATCTCGGTGGCCTCAGGCGCAGCTCCCATAGCTGCTAGCTAATCTCGGACTTCCTCAAGCTTAGACGGGAATAGATCAATGCGCTCTCCCTTGTGCATCTGTGTTGATCACATCTTCTCCTGCAAGAAAATCTTCTGCTACTCAGAAGATCCCTAATATAGCGTTGATAAGGCATTCGACATCTCCTTTGCGGTCCCTTTGCTTGCGATGTGGCATACGACATGATCCCTCATTCCGTCTAGGATCAAACGCTTCGCCTTTGCCATATCTTTCGTACATGCTTTCAACGGATCAGCATCCACGGGGACAGCTACCACACCATCGATGAAAGCTTTGAGATCATGCTCTTCTAACAGGCATCTGATCCTTGCCTGCCAGATCACATAGTTAGAGGCTCCCTCCAACCAATCTTGATCTCTCACCCATTTGCTGCCATTTCTGCCGACTGAAAAAAAAAATGTCGAACTGCTCCCTCTCTCTCCTCTGCACAGCTGCTCGGCTGCCCTATGCACTCCCTACTAGAGTTAGTAGATCTGCTCCTCAACACTATTTGTAAATTTTTGTAGATGTTCTATGCTTGATGCAACTTTAATTTTTATCCCTATATCAGTCAGCAATCACATAAACAATAAAGTAAAATGTTGATAGAACATACCAGTAGATCGACATAAGACAAACCAGAAATATATGTGTGTTGGTGTGTTACGGTGGTCAACAGGATGCTTCAACTAGCAAAGTCTCAATACGGTCAGCCAACCAGAAGTGTCACACAACCCTCTAGGATAGCAAAAACAATCAACCCCAAAAGTCAACAAAAGTCAACGCCATCAGTCAACGCAAACAGTAGCAGCAACTAGGTCAACGCAGCCAAGTCAAAGTCAACATCCAGCCTCAGGAATAGTGCCAAAAAATGCCGATTTGGAAAATCGAAATTTTGAGAGAGTTTCAGGTCTGTTTGACCTTGCGTTGACCAAAGTCAATGCTGGTCAACACTGCTGCAGAAACCCTAGGCTGAAAACAGAAAATTGTTGCTCGCTGAAATTTCTCACGTGTGAAGAGAAGAGCCTCCAAGGTGATCAAACCAATCAGATGAGGAGAGAGAAATGTGTGAGGATGAGATGAGTGAAAATGTCCTCCAACGTTGACCAATATATATCCATCAATGAGGGTGTGTGACACAACTGCTGGGGCACAAAACCTTAAGGCCAACCTACACATATTTTGAATAAATTCAAAATAAATGTTCTGCTCATCAGATCAAGATGATCTTTAGATAGATCTTGCACCTCTCCGAAAGAGGAGGCCAATAAAAATATTGGGATCTTCATCTGAGCATCACAACATGGAGTTTGGACCTAGTTGTCCAAAATTAACACTCCCTCTCAACTAGGGAGAACTCCATCCACCTGTGCAATCTAAACATCGTGTGTCATCTCGTCGTAACTTGCTTTGCTGGCTTCTTTATTTCAGAACAGAAGTGGGTCAGTCACAAAGACATCATTCCCGGCTGACAGATTCAACCCACAAGTCCGAAGCCTCTATAGGACTCACAAAGAGTCTCATACCAACCCGAAGTTGGTTTACCTAATCCGAAGTCAGTTGGAGGTCCGAAACCTCACTATACTTGATCCCAGATCAAGTGATTGGACCGTGCCATCCTAGATAGAGAGTACGGCAATCTCTGATGCATCCATCAATTTTTGCTACTAGCATCTATATTTTCCCACCTCACTAGCCAAATGAGAGGTACTTCCCATGAGCCCTGAACTCAATGGGTAGGATGCATACAGGGCACAGATAATGAGAGGTGAACCAACTCAATCATCATAACGGTGGGGCAGAAGCACACCCATAAGGTTCAGCAAGCCTAGCCCTATGGTTGCCTATAACTCCGAGAAGCTATCCCCAAAGCCCCCCCAGAGCTCCCAGAGCTCATCGTCCAACAGTACCCTTAGAATAGGGTCGTTCCACGATACCAAGATTCTCACGAAAGGTTAGGAACTTGACCTTCCCTAGGGGCTTTGTGACAATATTCGCGAACTACTCATCAATTCCTATATGATCGAGCCTTACGGCACCTTGCTGTACCATATCCCGAATAAAGTGATACCTGATATCAATATGCTTGGATCGATCGTGGAACACGAGATTCTTGGACAACCGAATCCCACTCTGGTTATCACAGAGTATCATGCTGGTATCTAGCACATGCCCGAACAGCTCACTGAAGAGCTTTCACAACCAGACTACTTCACAACAGGCCATACTTGATGCAATGTATTCGGCCTCCGCTATGCTTAAAACCACCGACTTTTGCTTCCTGCTCATTCATGATATCGAAGCAGAACCAAGGGTAAAGCAGCATCCCAATGTGCTCTTACGATCCACCACACTGCCAGCCCAATCAGCATCAGTATATCCATGGAGTGTCACGCTCCCGGCAGTGTATCTCAGCCCATGGTTTCTCGTGTCCCGAAGATATCTCAACAGATTCTTGGCACCAACCCAGTGAAAGTGATAAGGCTCACCATATGTTGACTCAAAGTGTTCACTGCAAAACATACGGCCAGACGGGGGTGTTCACTAAGAACATCAGGGCCCCTATGAGTTCACGATACTCAGTAGGATTTGCTAGCACGGGCCCAGCAGTGCTGCCACTCAACTTCTTGAAGTTGAGCTCCATCGGTGTCAACACAGACTTACAGTCCACCATACCAAATCTTTCCAAAAGCTTCACAATGTATTTTCCTTGAGAAAGGAAAAGCTCGCTAGGTCTCTGCCAGACCTCCAGGCCTAGGAAGTAATGCAGCAGTCCTAGGTCCTTCATCTCGAACTCAGCAGTGAGCTCCCTCTTGCACTAATGAATGAGAGGGTCAGCACCTGTCAGGAAGAGGTCGTCCACATACATCACCAGAATGAGAGGCTTTTCTCTATCAACCTTGAAGTAAAGTTTCGGATCAGCATTACTATGAGTGAAGCCCAGCTTCATCAGGTAGCTATCAATCCTCTCGTACCAAGCTCTAGGTGCTTGCTTCAACCCATAGAGGGCTTTCTTCAACCTGAAGACATGGGTGTCCTGATCCTAGACTTCGAACCCCAGAGGTCGCTCCACATACACCTCTTCCTTCATCGCACCATGCAGAAATGCGGTCTTCACATCCATCTGATGAAGACTCCATCCTTGCGAAGCAGCAAGGGCTATGATAGATTGGATGGTGGTCTATCGGGCCACAGGTGCAAATATTTCATCATAGTCTACGCCTTGCTTTTGAGAGAAGCCACGGGTAACGAATCTTGCCTTGAATTTTTCAGCACTTCCATCAGATCCATGCTTGATCTTGTAGAGCCATTTCGAGGTGACAACTACTTTGTCCTCCGATCTTGGAACCACATCCCAGAGATCATTCTTCCTTATGGACTCATACTCTTCATGCATAGCATCCTTACAGATTTGATGTTTACGGCTTCCTCAAAATATCCAGGCTCAAATTGTACGATAGTACTCATGGCTGCTAGATACCCTTGGTATCTACTCGGTTTCTTGCTTTCATGGAATGTCCCCCTTGGGGAGATATGTCCCTCGGCATCCTCGAGAGTGTCCCTGAGCCATGATGGTCTCTTCCTCATTGAAGGAGATGGATAAATCAGGTCCATCGGTCCTTCAGCATCGGGCATCGTCTCATCCTTCAATTCTTCTTGATTTCCAGGCCTTGCCTCATGATCTTCCTCAGACCTCGGAAGATTGACTACTTTCCTCAGGGAAGCATCTTCGTCAAAGGTGACGTCGTGGCATATCTACACTTCCCTTTGACTGGGCACATAGACTCTATAGGCCTTCGAAGTTTCGCTGTAGCCCACAAACATTCCCTTCTTCCCAGTCACATTTCCCACCAAGGCTTTGAAGGTACAGAACCACATGAAAGCCTCATCCTTCTTCTTTAAGAAGTATATCCAGGTTTTGTGAGAGAAGTCATCTATGAATGTCATATAATAAGAACATCCTCCCAAGGATGTCACAGGCAGCATACCAGACAGATCAGAATGTATCAATTGCAAGACATCAGATGTCTTTGTGACACTTGAGGGGAAAGGTTCCCTTGTATGCTTTCCTTCGACACAGCCCTTACATACACCTTCATGATCATTTGTGAACTCGGGCATCCCCGTCACCACCTTCCTTGCTTCAAGAAGGGCCTTGTAGTGAAGGTGTCCAAACCTCCGGTGCCATAGTTCAATCCGTCGGATAGTATCCCAAGTCATCGCTCCCAGTGGACTTCCTCCAACCTGGTAGAGTGTATCAACTCTAAACCCAATCGTGATAGCTTCCTTGAAACTCTTCTTCCAGATACGCACCTTCCCATCAATGAATGCCACATTGAAACCTTTGCCTTCCATGGTCGATATAAACACAAGGTTCTTCTTCAAATCAGGTACATATAGTACATCTTGCAAGCGATGGACTTGACCTTGAGACAAGTGGAGGGTCACAGTCCCTGTCCCTTTCACGAGATATGTGGCATTGTCTCCAAGGATAATTTCCATAATGATATCCTTCTCAACCATATCAGAAAGTGCTTCCTTGAACCCAGTGATGTGCCTAGAGGCACCACTATCTATCAACCAAACATCCATAGTGTCGAGTGGAGATGCAGTAGAGAGGGCAGATACAAGAATGAATTCATTTCTTTTATCAACAACATTTGATTCCTCATACCTGGAATTTCTCGACCTTTTGAAAGGTTGACCATTTCCGCTGAAGGGAGCCTTCCTCTTCCCCTTGAACCTGTTGCTCCTTTGATTGCCATTCCTCTGGTTGTTGTTGTTGTCATCATCATCGGGAGAATCCTTCTTGAAAGGGCATTCTCTAGCATAGTGACCTGGCTTGTGACAAGTGTAACACTTGCCCTTCTTTCCTTGGGCCCCTGCTCTTCCTTTGTTCCTTGGACCACCAAAGTTCTTCTTCTTAGAATGAGCAGCGAAGGCAGCGTTTCCTTCATTTTCATATTCCTTCATCCTTGTCTCTTCTTGTACGCATCTCGATAGTACTTCATCAAAATCAGGTATCACATTGTTATTGAGAATGGTAGTGTTGAATACATGCCATTCGGATGAGAGACTTTCAAGTGCGATGAGTACCATCTCTCGATCAGCGATTGTCTCCCCAATAGCCAGCAGATTATTCTTGATCTCGATCAGCTTCAAAAAATATGATTGAACAGACTCATCCCTGCATTTCTTCAAATTCGTCAATTGGTTCTTGAAGAATAGGACTTGATTCGCATTGTCGGCCTTGAACATGTGGACCAACTTATCATACATCTCCTTGGATGTGCCAAGCTCAGAGATGTAGGTAACCATACTCTTATGAATTGAGTCCCTGATCATCAGCTTTGCTTTGATTTCCCCCTTCTTGTACTTTGTTTTGGCAACAGCAGTTGTAGTGGATGGAGGCTCTTGGATTTTACCCTGCACATAGTGCATGACATCTTGGTCTTCCAAATTAAGATCCAATGTCATCTTCCAGGCATGGAAGTCATCCTTCCTAGTCAATTTGTCATTAGCCTTAAAGCCATTGTAGTTAAAGGAACCCATGCTCTTCTTCGGTGATTGCTACAAACTAGGGCTTTGTCTTCACCTCAGCTTTGATTCCATGTAAATTTTTGTAGATGTTCTATGCTTGATGTGACTTTACTTTTTATCCCAATATCAGTGAGCAATCACATAAACAATAAAGTAAAATGTTGATAGAACATACCAGTAGATCGACAGAAGACAAACCAAAAATATAAGTGTTAGTGCATTACGGTGGTCAACAGGATGCTTCAACCAGCAAAGTCTCAATACGGTCAGCCAACCAGAGGTGTCACACAACCCTCTAGGGCAGCCAAAACAGTCAACCCCAAAAGTCAACAAAAGTCAACACTGTCATTCAACGATCAACGCAAATAGGAGCAGTGACTAGGTCAACGTAGCCAAGTCAAAGTCAACGTCCAGCGTCGGGAATAGTGCCAAAAAATGCGGATTTGGAAAATCGAAATTTTGGGAGAGTTTCAGGTCTGTTTAACTTTGTGTTGACCAAAGTCAATGCTAGTCAACGCTGCTGCAGAAACCCTAGGCTGAAAACAGAAAATTGTTGCTTGCTGAAATTTCCCACGTGTGAAGAGAAGAGCCTCCAAGGTGATCGAACGAATCAGATGAGGAGAGAGAAATGTGTGAGGATGAGATGAGTGAAAATGTCCTCCAACGTTGACCAATATATATCCGTCAATGAAGGTGTGTGACACAACTGCTGGGGCACAAAACCTTAACATCGACCTGTACATATTTTGAATAAATTCAAAATAAATGTTCTGCTCATCGGATCAAGATGATCTTTAGATCAATCTTGCACCTCTCTGAAAGAGGAGTCCAATAAAAATATTGGGATCCTCATCTGAGCATCACAACATGGAGTTTGGACTGAGTTGTCCAAAATTAACACTGTTGCTTAGCAACTGAGAATTAGAATCCCTTGGCTAGGAATTCACTAACGAAGAAAATTCCCTCAATTGTGTCTTCTTCTTCTTTCTGGCTCTTTTCTAGCAGTTAGGAAAACAGCTAGTTTAGCCATCTCTACAACTATTTAAACTTAATGTCCTGATTTGATCTCTCACCTAGTCCTGATGATGAACCACACTAGTTGGTTCGAAATGTGTCGACAATGTTCCATTGCATGTGATTATGACCGAAAGATATTTTACAATTGTGTATAATTTCTCAATGATATCAGTGGCATGAGATAAATTGTTCAAAGATCATTAGGTAGTAATTATCAAATCAAAAGATTGGTTTCTACTATGCATCTTGTAGAAAATTCAACATGGTATCAAAGCTTTGTTGAAAGAGCAGCCATTGAATTCGTCCTAAGAGACAAGTGTTTAGAAGCTTGACTAGATTTTGATTTCTTTTCAATTGGTGCCAAGTCTCAAAATGGAAGACAAAGTTACAAATCCTTAGAAGGAAGTTACTCCAGAGCTAGGGAGCTAAGGAGAGCCTCCCTTACCTATTTTTATATAAAGTGAGAAGAGAGCCTATCATAACCCCTAATTAAAGTGTGTGCTTTAATATTGATGTATTTGGCTTGGAGTCTTTATGCTTGTGTGGTACATGAGTTGGAAGACTTAGGGTTTGTAAACCCCAAAGAAGACTTGGAGGTTACGACTTGTGTTGAAGTCTTGGATGAGAAAGTCCTAGGGTTTATGGGATTAAACCCTAGAGCAAGACTTGGAGGCTTGGATACAAGTGGATTTTGTGTGATGAATACTTGGTTTATCTTCTTGATAGCATGTGGACTAACTTGGTGTTGATGCTAGCTTGTTTTTTATGCTAGTCATCTATGAATGTCATATAATAAGATCATCCTCCCAACACTAGATAGCTTGATGAATCCACAGAATTGAGAAACCCCAGCCCTTACAGTTCATACAAGAAAAAGGAAAGGAAAGCAACATGCATCAGCAGCTGATGTTGAGAATGAGGATGAGCATCCACCTCAAAAGAAGTCAAAGGAATTCTTCTTTTAGGATCTACTAACAGTAATGTTTGTGGGTAGTTGTGCCTCTAGGCACATGAGAGGTTTCCAAATTTCTCTTACAGATTTGTCAGAGAGGGAGTTGACAATCCCCAGCTATGGAGGGGAGAAGAATTCATGGTCGAGTGCCATGGTCAAAGGCACCAACATGATGGGGATCCACATCCGGAGTGTATAGAAGTGAGGTGCGAGCAATCATGGATGCATGAGTTACCAACCCAACTTTTATTCTTCCACCCCTCTTGTGCACCTTTTAATTTTTATTTTTATTTTCTTGTATTACTGCTCGTAGTTGAAAGGGTTAGAGCTTGCTTTGTATGATGTATAGCAGTTGTATCACCCCTCAATGATGAGGCAATCCATTTCCCATCGAGGTTGGGACATGCAAGGGTTCCTTTTACGATGTATAGGAGCCATATGGTGCTCAAGAACCAGGTGATATCCATAAGGGGTGAGGTAGAGCTCCTACATGGCTTTTGCCCATGTGTTAAGGTGTGTGTCCTGACCATCTTTTGCATTTTGAAATTCTTTCTTTTATTTTGCTTGTGGCCACTATATGCTTTTTCTTTTT
Source organism: Pinus albicaulis (assembly GCA_034641835.2). NCBI lineage: Eukaryota > Viridiplantae > Streptophyta > Pinopsida > Pinales > Pinaceae > Pinus > Pinus albicaulis. Next base: position 903,408,946 of record CM076573.1, on the reverse strand, counting down.
CTTTTAGCTGCATCAACCTCCCAGGGCCAAGTTTCGGGCCCTACCTATGTATGAGGATGTATGAGTGCCAAATCCCAGAGAACCGATGGTCAATTGAACCCGAAGAATGGAGGCGGAATATAGGGCTTGTAATGCAAGATGTAAAGTGATAAGTATGGAATCGATATATGGAACACGTTATCTCAATTACCGCTTTGCGAGTAGTGTCCCTCCTATACACATTGGACCATTAGGGGAGGTCCCACTAGACAAGGATCAAAGATTAATCCCCCATTTAAGGTGAGGGAACAAGATCACAATCAAAACACCTCCTTCCAGGTCACCCCATAATCCATGCCAACAACCCAAAGTACAAACAAGTATAAGCACCCTATTGCAAAATGAATAAAGCACCTTTTAATCAGAAGCCCACCTTCGTTCATGTGCTCCTACGAGATGGATGAGAAGTCATATGACTGATGCAGGTGGCGGAGATGAATAGTGGCACGCATCAACAAGTGGTGGCTCTCAAGGGATGTTGACTGGCCAACTGGATGCAAAGTGTGGGAGAAAAAATTCTCCTATGGGTTCAACCACTTTGGGTTGTAAAAATTTCAACTATTGCAGCAACTAGAAATTATTCTAATTTCTTCTAACTATAAATTAATTAGCAGTTTATTTGCTACGGAAAACAACGAACAATTCACAACTACAATTTTTACCAATAAAACACTGTCAAAAATAAAAGCACTGGAAACTGAGAAAAGCTAGCACACACACACATAAAAATGACACCGTATTTTTTGGACAAAAGTCCCCAAAAAAACCCAATGTCGAAAAACTGGTTGCAATAGTTGAGGGTTTATATTATTATTTGCAGCAGAAACTCTTAGTACAATAATTTGGACGCCAAACTGGCAATCCAATCTAAGAGAAACACTGGCAAAATTATTGTGAGGATTTTTCCTCACCCCATAGCTGATTTCAGTTCCAAAAACTGGCCCCTCAACAATTTGCATTTCCTTCTACATCAACCTCTTTGGAGTGCTTGCGCAGACCTTGCTGCTACTGCCTCTAGAACCTCCTGAAATCTACAGCTTTGCTTCTCTTTGGCTGTGGAACTGATTCATTGGGCCCTCTAATCAAAATCATGGCTACCAACTACTGAATCGACTACTCCAGCTGGATTGAACTGCACTATTGTTGTTGCCTACACAATCATTGCGCAGACCCTCTGGGTAAACTCGCACTCCCTCAATCTGACTCTCCAGAACTGGAAAATCTCTCCAGATATTGTTGACCTCTCTTGCCACCTGCTACTCACCCATTGGATCGACCTCCACTGCTGAATCAATCCTGCTACTAAGAATTCGACCTGCCTGGGGAACTGAGTATTTGCACTTGTGTGTTTTCCATCTACCCATCGATCTCCTCTTATAATTTCCAATTGGGACTCCAACGGCGGGGATTAAAACTTAATTGATGGTTGAGATCATTTCCAAGTTGATCTGTGTTAGTTTCTAGAGAATTCTCACCTTTCTCAATTAATTTACTATTAATTAAGCACTTTTCCTAAGTTAAACTTAGGAATTTTTTAATTATGGTCAATTAATTTAATTGAGCCATCTCTAGGTGGAATTTCCATAAACGATTTCTAGGTTTTGGAGAAATCTTGTGTTATTCTCTCCATAAAGTTTCGAGACTAGAACACCATCCGATGTTACAAAAACTAACATTGGTGGGAAACATTTGGCTCCAACAAGGACCTATAACCTGCACATTGCAATCAACCTGTTTGGGAGCATGTGCATTGAGTGTAGGGTATTGCCCATGTTTTATACAAGAATATAAATCCATACATAAAATAAAATCTACTCTAAATGAAATCTAATCTACATGAAACATGATATGAGTGTTATTAGCATACTCACAAAATATGCAATGCACCTACACTACTATGCATGATATACGAATGTCAGTTTCCATCAATGAAGCTGAGACAACTCTCATTTACTAGGGAAGGAAAAAGTTCACCGTCAAGTTTAGCAATGTAAAAGTAACCTACACCCACTTTCCCATGGATCTTGACGGGGATACTTTACTTATCAACCAAACACAGATCACCCACTTGGTAATCCCTCTTTGGTTTTTGGACCCATTGCTTCTTAGGAATGGTTGGTCTTGCTTTTGATCTTTTAATTTGACATATTTCTAGAGAAGCAAGAGGTTTTGCAAGCTTGAAGTCCCCTGAGGAGAATTGTGATTCGTAGCCTTTTTAGAGGTGGTCTTATTGGTGTTATGGGTCAGGAAATGGGATAGTTCAATATCTTCAACATGCTCAGGCAACTAACGTTCCCTATAGAGGACAAAAAGGGGTTCCATCAAGCTCAGGAATGGTGGCATATGATAAATCCATTTGTAGTTGTCCAACAATTGAAGTAGACCATTTCCTTGACAAAAGCATCCATGCAACTAGAAGGAGATCTACGGCATTTATAATTACGATGAAAAGATCAAATATGCATCAATACAACTAGAAGGAGATGCATACAACTGGTACATGTGGTGGAAAAAATCGACGTACACAATAAGTTGGACCAAATTTAAAGATGAATTCTTTAAAATATTTCAGGACATTAAAGAAGATGATTTTTAACTGAACTCAACAGGTTGCAGCAACAAGGAAATATAGATGAGTTCACACATGAATGAAGCACTAGCTACAAGAGTACTTGGTTTATCAACAGAACGCTTAGTGTGATCTCACATCACTAGATTGAAACCACACATCCAAAATGAGCTAAATGTTAATTTTTACTAGGGCACAACTAGAACAATCTTCTTATACATTTAACAGCTTCAAATAATCATCCTTAGCATTAGGTTTCATGTAACATTTTTAATCATGAAGCATTAACAAGAAAATTCATTCATAAGCATGATAGAGCAATAGAAAATCACAGTAGAAACACCAAGAAACCATGAGTCAAGAGACACAGAAATTAGGCGTGAGGCGAGGGCAAAACCTACAAGGGGAAAACCCAGAAATTCTTCCTTATGAGAGAGAGAGAGAGAGAGTTAAAAATACATTAGTACATCAAAAACACCATCAAGAGAACAACCAAACCAATACCCAATACAATGATGTCTCGATCCATGATAGATGATAGGGGAAATCAATTTACCACAACCAAGTCCATGGTAGTCACATTTGACCTTGGTAAAGATCATACACACCCTATTAGTCTCCAGGTCAAGCTCCATGACCTAAAAGAGTATATCATAGATCTCATCTCAAATGTATGTCTCAACATAAGGAAAGTTGATAGCTACATCATCTCATCTCATCTCATCTCGGAAGAAAGATCCACAATGACAATAGGGGAGATCGATTTACCACAACCAAGTCCATGGCAGTCATAAATGACCTTGTTAAAGATCACACAGACCCTACGTCCACTCACTGATCCTCACCCTGAACAATCAAGTGGTAGAACACCTGCATCCAACACTTAGGAAGATCAATTTACCTTAACCAAGTCTATGGGAGTCACGTCCGACTTTCGTAAAGATCGCACGCACCTAAGTGTCCTCATCCATTGGCCAAATGGGTGGCAATCTCAACAAGCTTAACCATCTCAATATGGCCCTTGGTAAATAAAGACACGAAGATGACTTGCGGGTAGGATGCATACTGGGGCATGTACTCAGCCAAGTCCATGGCTTCAAGGAGTACCCTCACACCCAAGAGGCTCGTTGCTCATCCCCCCTCCCCCTACCAAGTCCATGGCTAGTCGAAAGACTAGGGGAAGAGCATATGCTCAGTATTCTCAATCAACAATGTTACCTCCCAAGGAGGGATACATTATGCTACACTCCAAGTTGCTCTCAGAAAAATAAGAACTTCGCTTTCGGCAAAGGCTTGGTGAGAATGTTTGCAACCTGCTCATCTGTCGAGATGTGTTGGAGCCTCACTACTCCTCTCTGATGGTGGTAATTGCTTGATGAAAGATAATATAATAAAGAAGTAAAATATGTTGAAAAGTGTAACTAGGTCGGTCTTCATGTTGACTATGTAACTATGAAAAGAAGAAGTCAAAATAATAAAATGTAATTAAGTGTCATATATGCTCCTAGACCTTGTTGGAAGTCTAGCTCATAACTGCCCTCAATCAACAATGAAAGACAAGTTGTAATTACAGTGGAGGTTGCCACATTAAATAATGAAGAAAATCTCCACTCAAGTCGGCCTATTACTCAGCTGGATGGTCGGCCTCATAGCAAACACAGTGATGTGTATATACCTAAAGTTGCGGATCATTTTGGAAGCAAGTTTTCGGAGCTGATGTAAAGAGAATAGTGAATGACTCATAAGCAATCGGATATCTCTGAGATAATAGAACGGATATCCACAAGGATACAGTCCAATACCTACAAGGAGACAAGTGCAGATATTTTCAAGACAGTGCAAACACATATAAGATAGACAACACACAATTAAAATGCGAATTTTGTTAGAGTTTGTAGACTTGCGATTACCACAGCAGAAACGGAGAATATATATATGAAGACCTTGCGGTTACCACAGCAGAAACGAAGTATGAATATACATTGCGAACACCACAGCAAGAAGTGTGGTCATACTGCGTTGGTATAATCGAATATATCTAATGTAATACAGCGATGGGATGCGAGAATGTCTCAAGAAGGATTGCGGTCATAGTGCAATGACAAATGCAAATGCGAATTGATGTGAATTGACAAGAAGGGCTCCAGAATGGAAAAGGAATTCTGTAGTGTAAAGGAAGGAAGGTAAATCTGATTTACCTTCCCACAATAAAAGTATTACCTCTACCTAAAGTTTGTGTCCTGTACATTTTGATAATTGACTTGATGAAAGACTAATTAAGAGAAGACATAAGCAACATAAGCAAGCTCACAAGTAATTATCAAGAAGAGAATTTGTATTAACCTTAAGCCCTCCAAATTCTCAACAGAAGAAGCCAACATAATTTACAAGTAATTATCAAGAAAGAAGAAATCAAACCCTAATCGAATAGTATTGATTTCTCAACATCATGGAACACTGATTCTCTGAAAATCTGATCTCATTTTGATAATCACAGTATATGAAGGGAGAATTTGGCACATGATCAAACAACCTTGCAAGGACCTTCTGCAGCCACACTACCTTACAACTAGCACAACTAGCTACAATATATTATACCTCGGTTGTACTAAGAATGACAAATCTCCGCTTCCTACTCATTTAGGAAACGATGGAAAATCCCAGGCTAAGGAAGCACCCTGATATGTAACACTCTCATCCCAATCACATAATCATCAGCAACTAGCTCAACAACAAAAAAACATTCCAACAAATAGCAACATCTAGCCATTCATTCAACGCCAGCTGCAGCAAACAATCCAACAGCTAACAAGTGTCTTCTCACATAAGCAAATATCATCACCCTACTTGTAAGCAGAAAAGTGTGCCATGGTCGAATCCATCAGACAATAAACGGCTTCTCACAGAAGCAAATATCATTTGCTTGCTTGTTAGTAGAAAAGTGTGCCATAGTCGAATCCATCAGACAATATCCTAATAATAATATTAGATTAATTAGGGTTTAAATAATTTTTCTTATTCTAATGAATAATAATAATTAAATAAATAGTAATTATTAATATTTATTAATATTACATGAATGTTAATATTAATTAGTAAACTAGTATTTATTTTTAATTGTTTTAATCTTAAAAAAAATTATTAATAATTAATTTTGTAATTGATTCTAATTATTAATATCATCTAGGGTTAACTCATATTCTAGGATATTTTATTAAAATATTAGAATATTCTTCACTAAATAATAAATAAGAATTTATTAACTCCATTAATTAGTATTATTAACAAGAATTTATTAAATCCATTAATTAATTAGTATTATTAACATTTATAACGAATGTGTATTAATTAAATTAGAGAATTTTAAGTAATAAATCTAATTACAAATTCTAAAATATTTTTAGTAACATTTAGGTATTAATATTATTAATCTCATAAATAATTAATATTATTCTTAAAAAAATTGAGATTAAATAAGATACTTAAAGTATTACTTAGAATTAAATTTATTAAAATAAATGATTTAATTATTACTTGGAATTAAATTTATTAAAATAAAATTTATAAAATAAATAAGCAAAATATTAATTATTTAGTTCTTGTCAGCTATTCTTTCTCTCTGTGTCACTATTGATCCTTCGCCTTGCTCCTTCTTTCTTCCTTCATTCAACATCTTGTCTTGAAGATGGATCCCCGTTGGGATTCGAAACATCGACCATTGTGGATAATCTGGAGATCTCTTCAATAGTCATCAATTTCATACATCAGGTAGTTCAACAAGACAATCAAAGAATCAACCAAGTCAACAACAAAGTCTCTCAACTTCTTCAAATTTTCATCAAGCAAGTGTCCATGGACTCACAGACCATTATGCCAAAACCTCATAAATTTCACCTGGCTCATGCCATACTCATCTCCAGCAACTTTGGATCAGCATCACTCTTAATCATCTTCAAATTGAAAGTCACAGCTAACTTCATGCTTCAATTAGGTTGATCTTATCTGCTCCCTCTGAGTCCAAAGGCTCATTCAATCATGAGTCTTCTTGTCTTTGTTCTTTCATCCTTTATCTGTTGACACATCCCTAGCAGTCTTCATTATGCAACTGCAATCCTCACTATGAGGCAATGGAAGAACAAATCCATCCAACCAAGATATACAAGGACAAGAGACTCATCAAGAAGGTACTTATCTCTAGAACGTATCCTTCTAAATCTTAGTCTTCTCAGTGTCCATTCAACCTCGTCCACATTATCAATGGGTCCACATATCATAATCTGAGAGTTGATCATAAATCCACATCATCAAGGACATCATAAATTCACATCATCAAGAATATCAAAGATGATATATAAGGAAAATAAAAGAAATTCAAGATACTTATCTTTTGAGAACATAACAGCTCCCTCTTAATCTGCAGTCTTCCTGTACTAAGCCTACAAATCATACTCATCATCAAGATGTCAGATCTTTTAGAAGCTAGGATTTCGTCTTTCAAGCAATCAATCCCTTTTGTCTTGACAATTCTTCAAGATTGGTCTAGAGTGTACAAACCTTAGACATTCATTTTGTATCCAACATCCTAGGGTTTTGTCCTGAGTCCTCATATATGATCTCAATGTCCACATCAATCCTAGGGTTTTGCCCTCAAACCCTTGCTAGGGTTTTCAAAACAATCTAATACTTTCTATCTTTTAATGTCACAAACAACAATAGATGGCATCAAATGACCTTTGATCTTTATTCTGAGGGAAACCGATAATAGATTCAACACTCAGTTTTATGCATCAATGTGAAGGCTTCTCATTTTACAACATACCATACTTCCAACATGATCACTTCTTAATGTCTTTTAGCAAAACTTGACGAATAACATTCTATCCTCAGCATTAGCAGGGCATCAATTTTATAACCCTAGCAGTCCTCCATTAAGCTTGGTGAATGCAATCACATGCAATTTTACCCAGTCATCAAGACCCGTCAAGGCTATATGACAGCAATAAAAAACATCTTGCATATTAATAGATTAGAAAAAGAACAAATCGTTAGCCTCAATTTCCAAGCACTAGGCCTTCTTTAGTTGCCATAAGATCTAGATTCTCAATCTGCAACATAACACGTCCTTTGTTCCCTAGAGCAATGACCTACACATCAGCGAATACTTATGCACGAGTATTAGATCAGTAAAGCAAATAGACCATAATCATGTGACTTATATTTTAGTAGCAAATTTGAGTATTCAGGCTAGGGTTTGAACAAAACCCTAACAATCACCAAAGCTTACAAGCACTGAAAGCATCACAAACATCCACAGCATGAACCTCATTCTCATTGCATCCATCCAAAGAGAAATTTATTTGGTAGATCCATTCACAACCTATAGTATACTTCCTGTTAAGCTTCCTCATGAATCACAAGTAGCCAACACTTTCCCACAAGAGAAAAATTGGCCCAATGTCTATTGTCACAAAATCTCTAAAATTATGACACATCATCAACTACTACATACAAGAAACCAAGAAACTCGTCCTCTTCTCCTTTCTAGCTTGGCTCCTTTAGTCCTATGGTACCTCATATGATTGCCCTTAGATGTGTGAGTTCCATGCATGAAATGAGTCACAAGGAGATCTAATATATAGGCATTTGATTGGGTGAAGGGGTGCCATCAATAATGGAGCCGACCTGAACTTGTGCCAATGTGACCCTTCATTTTTGTGAGGCCGACTTGAGGAGGGCCTTTATAATTTGCACTAGATATTGAAGTTGAATGATTGGTTGCCTAAAAAAATTTCTCACATCAAATAATAATAATTTTCTTTAACGAATTTGAATTCTTTCTTGGGGAAAGATGGTTTTCCCTTGGGGTAGTTGGGCTTCTCTTTAGGGAAATTCACCTCGAAGCTGCCCCAAATTTCAACACTCCCTCTCAATTAAGGAGGAATTTCTGGTTGTACCATGTATCTCATCTCGAATGTACATGGCTTATCATAAAAGAAGCTCAGCACATCTCATAGAAGTAGAAGAATCCACAACCAATGGTAGGGGAGATTGATTTACCACAACCAAGTCCATGGTAGTCACAAATGACCTTGGTAAAGATCACATGCACCCTACTGGTCTCCAAGTCAAGCACCATGACCTCATATCAGCTGAACAATGATAAATCGATCCAAAGAAGAAGAAAAATGATACACGCTGACATTGGAAGATCAATCTACCACAACCAAGTCCATGGCAGTCATAAATGACCTTGGTAGAGATCATCCAAACCCTATGTCCATTTATTGACCCTCACCCAACTTGATCCTCATCGATCAAGTAGTAGAACACTTTCATCCAATAATTAGGGGAGATCAATTTACCATAACGAATTCCATGGTAGGCACATCCGCCATTAGGTAAAGATCACACACACCTAAGTCTCCTCACCCACTGGCCAAATGGGTGGCAATCCCAACAAGCTTAACCACCTCAGCGTGGCCCTTGGTCAGTAATGACACAAAGGTGACTTGCGGGTAGGACGAATACTAGGGCATGTACTCAGACAAGTCCGTGACTTCAGGGAGTACTCTTACACCCAAGAGTATCCCTGCACAACCCCCTTCACCAAATCCATGGCTAGTCATAAAGACGGGAGAAGGCATATGCTCAATGTTCTTGATCAGCAGTGTTCCCTCTCGGAGAGGGAGAGCCTCGTTGCACATCCTCCTTCACCAAGTCCCTAGCTAGTCATAAAGACGGGGGATAGCATATGCTCAGTGTTCTCGATCAGGATACATTCTCCTGCACTCCAAGTTGCTCTCTGAAGAATATGAACTTCGCTTTCAGGAAAGGCTTGGAGAGAATGTTTGCAATTTGCTCATCTATTGAAGCCTCACTACTTCGATTCTGCAATAACTCACTGTCAGAGCCTCACTGCTCCCTATGTGATAGAGCCTCATTGCTCCCTCTGTGTTGGAGCCTCAATGCTTCATCAGTGGCACCATGTCTGACAATCATATGGTCAAGTTGCAATATTATCAGCCACTACGGGCTGAGTGCAATGGAATTCTGCTACCTGCTCATCCAAGAAATCATAAGCAAGACCCATACTAAAGCAACAACTCGATGTGTTCTTTTGGTTCACAACACTCCTGGTTCACTTGGCATTGACATATCTCTTTAGCCACAGCACTGTCTAAATCCAAGTAGGTATCTCAATACCAACTTTGCAACATACCAATATACATTTCCAGACTCTATATGGCTCAGGGTACATGTTGCGAAGCAAGGATCCACTTGGTTGTCGATTCATCCTAGGATCCTCCAAATCTAAATCTAAAGAGGACTCTCTCAACTACTTCAGTGTAATCCATCATGCCAAGTCTCTGACAGCATACATCCCTTGACAAGGAAGCCCTCATCGGTTCTCTATTACACTTTTAATCTCAAGAAGTGGATCACCTGAGCTCAGAGGTCAACTCCTTCTGGTACTGAACAATGAGATGATTTGATCCTGTCATAAATAAATTATTATTATATAAAACCAAATATCAAAGACATACCTTCAACCTTGAAGAGAGGAAGATGTCCACCTCAATTGTCCATCAATCCAAGTATACCAAGCCCAGAGGACTTGCCTCAATTTGCGATGATGAGTCTCCTACTCATGCACCTCAAAGCCCTGAGGTAGCCCCAAGTATGCTTATTCCTTAAGTATCATAGAGGAAGCCAACTTCACATACATCCGATAATAGTGCATCTCACAACAAGTGTTAGGATCTTAACATAGTCCTTTCCCTCTCAGAGCACATTCCTCATCACTATTGAATTTTCTATCACATAAGCATTTCATCTGATAATTACATTCAATCTGACAGTTTATTCTCTCTGAATAAGAAGCCTCTTTAGTCATAGTCCTCAACCTGGGACACTGCAATCCTTTCTTTGAGGGCTGAGCTTTTGTCTATTTTCAAGTGCCACTCTACCCAAGGGGTTGCTTTACAACCTCCTCAATCTCAATATTGAGGACTTGGTCCTTACATCAATCCAATGTAGCTGTTGACCCCAAAACAAGTGGCAATAATAGCAAAGTAAATAAACATAATGAAAGTGTACCTGATGATGAAGCAAGATTTTACAAAGTCCAATCTTTCTACGAGGAGAATTTGAGCTTCTCATGTTGTCCTTATCTGTTGTAAGCTACATCCTGAACACTCTATTGTCTTTCTTCTCTAGATATGAGAGTGGCTCCTTCATTCTCCTGCACCAACTCCCTCTTGGAGTTAACTCTTCCTGCATTATTCTACATCTTGATGGTCCTCAAGATGGATCTACTTTATTTGATCACATCCCCATCCAAGAAATCAGGGAAAGAAGCATTTAGTTAGCCAATTACTCATGTAGGAAGAATAAACAAAACTATCCAAACAAGAACAAGGTCACAAAGAAATAACATAAGTCTTGAAAGTACTTATCTTTAATGAGGATTGTAGGAAGCTATCAGCTCCCTCTTGATCCTTCATCCTTCTCAGCCATGGGACACCATCGTCCATCAATCATACGTCAATATCGTTTGCAAAAGAAGAAATGGTTCCTCTTGACCACCACTTGCATTTTCATTTCCAGATCTGTAATCTCTTTCTTGGGCAACCAAGCCCAATTATCAATGCACAAGATGACCACAAGATCTGCAACATACCATCTCTTATTTGATAGGAGACAAGCCCAACTAGGGTTACTCTAAACTCAATAGCTTCTCATCGATCACATCATATCATGAAGTTTCTGAATCGCACTAGGGTTCCAATGCTATAGAACCCAGGCCTTTTCCATATTCAAGGCTACTCTAAGGGTTTTTGTCCAAACCCTAGCCTTCATTTGTAAGAACAAAGGCTTCCTAGGGTTTCCTTCAAAGCCTAGCATTCTTTTAGGTCTCCAACATATTTAGCTCTTTCACTTTGCTTGTCCAAGAAATCCATTATAGGTGTCTACATGGGGGTGATCTCAATGACTTTTCTTTAGCCCAATTTTGATCCCATGTTAAATTTAGGGCTAGATGGTTCTCTCTTGTAGATAATTGCATTTTTTAACTTTTTCAACAATTTTCACATTACATTCAATCATATCATCATTTGCAATTATGTAGAGAGAACATTAACATCAACAATTCAGCGGAACAGTAAGGAAAATTAGAAGAAAAGCATTCACAATAGAGACAACAGGGATTTTGGTCAGAGACCAAGGCAAAACCCCACAAGGGGGGAAACCCAGAATCAATTCTTTTTCTTCTATTATTCAATTAATGTTCAGCTGAGATACAAAGTACAATCACAATGAGACATAAGTCTTTCAATCATCTAACACATTAGGCCTCCTAGGGCCAACCCAGGATCATACAAGATCCTCATAGGATAGCACTAAACAAGCCTATCAAGGAGGCATTCACAAGCCCTCCATAAAAACTATAAGGGATGACTCAATATCACTGCCATGAGAAGCATATATATCTATCTTTAGTAGTTAATGCCATGGTCATATTAATCATTGTCATAACTACAAGAAATACAGCCCACACATCACTGTTATGTTGCCCAAACATCATTGTTATACCTCACTGTCAAATCACAGAAGATAGGGGTTGATAATAAGCCCAATTGGTTGCCCCTAAGCTCTTCCAAAGATCAACCTTTAGAACTCCAAACCATCTGCCCTCTAACAGTCGTTATTGTCCCTCACAAGAGACAATACATAGGGATTTTCTAGGAATCCTCTTACAACCCATTACACTTGTACATAAGTTGCTATGCAAATTGTCTAACCTAGACCATAGCACCTAGCAAAATTCATCAACACAAATGATAATCACATACCTCTGAAGGATGTCATGACTTTGCCCTCAATTACACTTCGAGCAGTGCACTGATCTCTAAAAATCCGGCCTTGGTTAGGCCTTACATCAGCCCTAAGTCTATAGCCCAAGTCACCTTCAAAACCTGTGCTTTCCTCTCCTTCAAAGCCCTGAATTTTGTGTTTTCCTTCAAGGTAACTTGGCCTTGATTCTACAAGTGTTCCAAGCCAAAACCAACCTCAAATCTATTCCCAAATAGGGCTCGACCCTCCTGCAATAAACTTAGAATATTTGGCCCTATTCCCAAGATATATCATCCCTCATTCATGACCAGAACCTGTCCTCAAACTCGGCCAGCAATCTTCCTTATCTCAACCCTCCTAAATAGGCTTTACGGCCTTCTCCAAATAGTTGTAACATTTCGGCCTATACACAGAAGTAACCACATATATGTATCAACATAACTCGGCCCAGGTTACCCTACAAGTAACCCCGTAGCAAACCCTTTTTGGCATAGAAATTAGGGCACAACCCTCTACAATACTCCACCAGAACTCAACCTAGAAAATCACCCCAAAACATAAATTTATCCACAAAACCATGCCCTAGAAAACTCGTCCAGTAGTTCTTACTCGGCTTGATCGAAAACATAAGAAACAAGACCAAGAAATTCATCCTCTTCTCCTTTCTAGCTCGGCCCCTTTAGTCATGCGATACCTCAGATGATTGCCCTTATATGTGTGAGTTCCATGCATGAAAAGAGTCACAAGGAGGTCTAATATATAGGCATTTGATTGAGTGAAGTGGTGCCATCAATAGTGGAGCCGACCTGAACTTCTGCCAATGTGACCCTTCATTCTTGTGAGGCCGACTTGAGGTGCACCATTATAATTTTCACTAGTCATTGAAGCTGACATGATTGCTTGCCTAAATAAATTTGTCACATCAAATAATAATAATTTTCTTTAACCAATTTGAATTCTTTCTTGGGGAAAGAGTTTTCTTCTTGGGGTAGTTGGGCTTCTCTTTGGGGAAATTCATCTTGAAGTTGCCCCAAATTTCAAAAAGAAATAACATGAATACTTCAGGGCATACTCCAACACAGAGATATACTTAGGAAAGATGAGGCTCGGATTTAAAAAAAGGCTTTCAATAAAAGGTGTCATATTCAAATATTTGTATAGACATCATACCAATCATCGTTTTGAATGCCACGGAGAACGGAGTGTTGAAAATTAGGGCAGTTATGGGACGAATTACCTCATTGGAAGCCCATCTTGCCCCAAGGAAGAATTCAATTTGGTTAAAGGAAATCTTATTAATTTGTTTGGCACTCCTCTCATTATCATTTAATATGGCACAAAATCAAGCAAGCAATCATTAAAGAAAAATATATATTTAAATATTATTTGGAGCAAATTTGAATTTATGAGTTTCCCTCCTCATTCTATACGCCAGCCTCATCATGTTGGCTTGCCCCAATAGATGTGACCTTTCACACATGGAAACAACTATAAATTAGGCATTTATAATCCTCCATTCGGCAAGAAGAAGCTCACACTTCTCTGAGGTTTATTCGCTCATCTGAGGCAACAAATATTCTATCTCTGTGGCAAATCAAATTGCAGCTCATTGATGGTATCACTATGGTTAGAATGACGTAGTATCTATAGCCTAATGATGGAAACTCATGGGACCAATTACAGCGGTCTCAGCTGCTACTTTTGTTGTTTTTATCTGAGCATTTTATGCGACCTAGTCACCTATTCCTGTGGCCCTAGTTGTGGCATGTTTGTGGCCTAACGGAGGCTCTTGTTGCGTCCTCTCAATGATAATATCTGCGACCTATTTTAGAGGTTATATGCGGCCTTCTCTTGATAATATTTGCAGCCTTTTTGGTTTGACTTATGTAGTAAGTTCATTCAAGCATATGTAGCCTATCTCTTATGTAGTAAGTTCATTCAAGCATATGTAGCCTATCTCTTGAGTTGTATGCAGCCTCTCTCTCTGAGAAAATAAGGAATGTCCTGTGAAGTGAGGTAGCCTTTTTGGTATGGTCCTAATAGCCCGAACTTCCTAAGGTTAGGGCATTGCTTATGTGACATTCAAGGCCCCTACTTATGCAACCTATTTATGAGATCAACGCACCCTTCTTGAGGAGTTCTATGACTAGGATTCATGTGCCATGATCTTCTGAGTTTAATAGTAATATATGGCACAGAGTTTTGTTATGTTTGGCAATGACGTATGGTTCATATTCTTGTAATATATGACAACTACTATATGACAGAAATCCTTGATAATAGTGAGAATGACAACAATGTATGGCCATGATGATTACAACAATGAAAGTGATGTATAACCTAATGATAATGATGAATGACCATATGACATATGACAGTATGACATTTGTAATATCTTCAGATATATGGTAATAATGAAAAGTCCCATGTGACTATGATATACATAGCATTGATACATATGCTTCAATATGGCAAGTGTTCTTGTATGACAATACTATTGTTGACAATGATAACAGTGCTTCTATAACAGTGATGACAATGCTTCTATGACAATTATGACAGTGCCTCTATGACAGCAACAACGAAGTATGGCCGTGACAGTGATGTATATTGTACTATTATCATAGTATGGTCTGTTGTTGAATTGGTCGTAGGTGGCCTAATGTGATTGATGATGACTCATGATATTTGTACATTTTATCTCAACTGAACATTTGATGAATATCTAAGAAGAAGAATTTGTTTGGGTTTTCCCCCTTCTGGGGGTTTTTCCCTGGTCTTTGACCTAAATCCTAGTGTCTCTATTGTGTATGATTTTCTTCTGTTGTTCCAAACTATTTCGTACATTGTTGATGATATTGTTCTCTCTACATAATTGCTAATGATGATATGATGTCATGGAGTGAATGTAATGCGTCAAATGATGAAAAAGTTTAAAAGTTGCAATTATCTACAGCAAAGAACAATCTAGCCCTAAAAATTAACATGGATTAAGAGTTGGGCTGAAGAAAAGTCATTGAGATCACCCCTGTGAAGACACCAATGGGCAAGAGAAGAGGGAAAGAGATGAAGATGTCAAAGACCCAAAATAATGCTAGTGTATGAAGGAAACCCTTGTTCTTACAATCGAGGTTAGGGTTTGGGAGAAACCCTTGGAGCGGCCATAGATATAGGCCTAGGTTCTACAATATTAGAACCCTACTATGATTATGATCAGTGAGAAGCCATTCAGTTACTTAAGTACATGTCACAGATTCAAAGAAACCCTAGATGGACTTGTCTCCTATATAATAAGAGATGATATGAGTATCAATCCAGTGATCATCTTGTACATTGATAAGTTGGGCTTGGCTGCCAATAAAAGAGATCAAGGATATAGATGGTGTTTCAAAGAAAGCATTTCTTCTTCTGGGAAACGACGTTAGCATATGGTTGATGGATAGTGGTGACTCATGGAGGCAAGATCAAGAGGGAGCTAATAGCTTTCTACAATCCTCATTATAGAGAAGTACTCTCAAGACTTATGTTATTTCTTTATGATACTGCTCTTATTTATCGTTTTAGACTATTTTTTATTCTTCATACATGATATTTGAATGCTTCTAGCATCTTGGATGGGGATGTGATCCATCTTGAGGGTAATGTAGGAAGAGTTAGCTATAAGAGGGAGCCGGTGCAGGATAATGAAGAAGCCACGCTCCTATCTAGAAAAAGGATGACAGTCCTGCCTCATCTTCAGTTACACCTTCATTATGTTTAATTAATATTGCTATTATTGTTCTTGCTCTTGTTATGGGGTCAACAAGTACATCATATGGATTGAAGGAGCTAGTCCTCAATATCGAGATTGGGGAGGATGCAAAGCCATCCCATGATCAGAGTGGCACTTGAAAGATGAACAAGAGCTCAGACCTTGAAGGAAGGATTTTTGTCTCCCAGGTTTATTGAAGAGGCTTCTTATTTAGAGGGAGCAGACTATCATGTAACAATGAAATATTCTAAGATAAGGAAAATATGAGAAGCAATATTTCCTTCATGAAAGGATCATTCTAGATGACAAGATGCAGAATATCAAATGCTTCCGCGATATTAAGTTCAACAATGATAAGGAATATGCTCTTAGAGGGAGAGGATTGAAGCCCCTGTTGCCAGATGCACTATTATCAGATGTTTGTGAAGTTGGCTTCCTCCATGATGAATTTAAGGAAGATGCATACCCCAGGGCCCAGGGCTTTCAGGTGCATAATTACATATTGAAGAAAGCCCCATATGGACTCTAGCAAGTCCCCTCGGCTTGGTGTGCTAGGACTAATTGACATATAATGCAGACCCTGACCTCTCTTCATGGTTCAAGGTATGTCTTTGATATTTGGTTTTATAAGCTAATAATTTATTTCTGACAAGATCAAATCATCTAAGTGTTCAGTGCTAGAAGGAGCTGACCTCTAAGCCTAGATGATCAACATCTTGAGATTGGAAGTATAACAGAGAGATGATGAGGACTTCATTGTTAAGAAAAGTATTCTATCAGAGACTCAGCATGATGGATTACACTGAAGCAGTTGAGAGAGACTCCTCTTCAAATTCAAATTTGGTGGATCCTATGATGAGCCCACAGTCAGATGAATCCTTCCTTTGCATCATGCACCTCTGATCCTGATTGAGCATGGACATGTATATTGGGTTGCTACTAAATAATTTTCTGAAACTATTAATCATGGACTGAGATACACTATCAAACTTCATGGATATACCAATGCTGACTAGGCTGGAAATGATGTTCACATGATATACCAATCCAATATCCAATCAAAGATGAGGCAAAAGTCAACTATGGTGAAAATTCAAATCTGCAATTCTGGTCAAAGTCAACAGCAGCATCAACAGCACCAACCAATCAACCTTCAATAGTCAAAGTGCCCCCAAAAGATGTGGTCAACCAAATAGAATATTTGACCTCCTCCTCCCTCCTCTTAATCAAAATTGGTCAAAACAGTCATAAATTT
The DNA here is from genome assembly GCA_034641835.2 of Pinus albicaulis. Classification (NCBI taxonomy): domain Eukaryota; kingdom Viridiplantae; phylum Streptophyta; class Pinopsida; order Pinales; family Pinaceae; genus Pinus; species Pinus albicaulis. The sequence continues at coordinate 903,391,480 of CM076573.1, read as the reverse complement.
TTGCCCACAAGAATTCGGTCAAAGTCAATGTTTGATCTATGAAAACCCTAGTTGTACGATTGCAATCAACGTTGGTCAAACTACACAAAAAAAATCAGTCCCTTGCTTAATGAATTAGGCCTTCCAAAACAGAGATAAATTCTGAATTTCCAAGTCAACCCAAGTCAAAGGCTAGTCAAAACTGTCCCAATCCAAAAGTCAATGCACAAAACAGAAATCTCCTCCTTCCCTTTGCACATGTGAGCTCGAACCTCTATTTCAGAACTGTATGAACCAATCAAATCAAAAGAGAGAAGATGTGATGTGTGATGATGTTCTCCAAGTGATGTGACATGATGTGTATTTATATGTGATCGATGAGGTGGCTTTTCCTTGCCCAAGCCGACTTGTACTTTTGTGCACATGTGGTTCCTCCATTAGAAATAATATTTTTCCATGATAAAATTAAATTCTTATGAGGGGTAGAAGGGTCTTATCTGGATGAGGAAGGCTTCCCAATGGGAATTTCTCCCTGTGCTGCCAAATTTCAACACTCCCTCTCAAGTAGGGAGGAATTTATGACTGCATCATAAATCTTATCTCATATAATGTCTCGTCCCTGCCCATCTCTGCTCATCTACTGAACACTCTCGAATCTAAAGAAGAATCATCATATGGGAGATAAATCTAACACCCTATATCTAATGATAGTAGGAGAGATACAACTTGCTGCGAAGGGTAACGATCACACACACGTCCGCTAATCTTCCCATATTGACCCTCAAGAGTCGAGTGGTAGAACACTTGCATCCCATATGCTAGATACAACTTACCATAAATGGCAAGGATCAACCACATCTCAAATATCCTCACCCATTGGCCAGATGAGTGGCAATCCCGAAAATACCAGGTTGTGGGTAGGATGCATACTGGGGTATACTTGGTCAAGTTCGAAACTTGACAACGGCCACCAAATACAACTTAATGTAATAGTAAGGATCAGCCATGCCTCGGGACTAGATACAACTTGCCATGAGTGGCAAGGATCAACCATTCCTCCAAAGAACAAGTGTAGAGGACAAATACAAATTGTCATTAGTGACAAGGATCAGGCTCTCCCTAGCATCCTCACCCCAGGAGCTCTTTTAAGCTTAATTCCTCTCCCTGGGAGATCAAACAAGGGGGAGAGCATAGCTCAGTGTTCTCGATCAGCCATGACACTTTCTCGAGAGGGTCACATCCATCAATTCAAGCTACTCTCTAAAGACCAAGAACTTCCCTTTCGACAAAGCCATGACAAGAATATTTGTTATCTTCTCGTCGGTCGAAATGTGATGGAGTCTTCCTGCTCCGGCAGTATATTGTGAAAATTTCAACTCTAGTGCAGCAATTGGAAATTATTCTTCTAACTCTAAATTAATTAACAGTTTATTTTCCCACACAAACAACGAATAGGTCTGTAATTTGTGGAAAAATTTACTAGAAGAACCTCGGACAAGTCTCTGTGAACTTCAATGAGATATGTATGATATAAGTACAAGTAAAGGGAGATAGAACTTTGGTTAAAGTCTCAAATTATTGCGGTCATACATATCTGAAGAAATGCGAAAAGAGTACGTGCAATAGTAAATAAGGATTGTGTTAAAGAGCAAAGAAAGGAATGCGTTCAGCAATGAAGAAGGGTTGTGACAAGGAGCGGAAAGCGGACTATGTTCAACGGTGAAGAAGAGTTGTGTTAAATTGCAGAATCTGGACTGCAATAAGTGCGAGGACAAGTCTGTATCTAATACAGAGAGGAGCCTATGTTGAAGTACAAGAACAGTACTATGTCAAGCACTTGCACAGGACTATGTATAGGGTGGTCTGTTCTATAAGAGGAAACAAGATAAGTGTGTACAGTCAGCAAGGATAAAGCATAAGGTGCAGAACGGTGCAAGAATGAAGGATCAGCTCAAGGAGTTAATGAAGAAGCAGTGACAAGGTCTTGGAGGCATACATATGTCAAGGGTCTGAGTCATGGTGATGGTACTTGTCAACTGAAAGTCTATAAGAAGAATTTCTTGTGGGTTTTCCTCTCCAAGAGGGAGAGGCTTTGGCCCTACCTTGAAAAGCCTAAATCTGTGTCTCTTGTGTTTTTGGTAATTGAATTGATGAAAGACTTAATAAGCTAAGAAGAAAAGACATAAGTAAAAGAAGTAAGCTCAAAAGTAATTATCAAGAAGAGAATTTGAATTAATCATTGCCCTACCAAATTCTCAACATGGTTTCAGAGCTAAGGTGCTAAAGACGAGGGCTACTTGTTAAGAAGACACTCAAGGAAGCAAGAATCAAAGTCCACATTGAAAAGTCAAATCAGTTTGCAAGAAAAATTCTCAAGTCATCTCAAGAAGACCTTCAATCTCATTCAAAAGATTCACTTATCAAGGAGATAATATTTGCCATCAAAGATTTATATTAAAGACATTGTTGGAAGGGACATCATCTTTTTGAAGACATCCTTTATCATCAAGGAGATCCAAGGTCACCTGCATTGAAAATTCTATCTAAGAAGAAGTTCCTAACTTCATCTTCATCTTCATCTTCATCAAGGAAGCTGCTAGAAGGAGGAAGTCACCCTACTCAAGTAAGTCTCTATGACTTTATCTAAATCTGTCAAAATGACTTATTGTAAAAAGAGCAACAAATTGGTTGGGTCATCAAACTTTAGTGCATGGAAGAAGAGGACAAATTTGAATCTAATTGAAAATGAAGTTATGGGATACGTCGAAGGATCTTCAATTCAACCTTCAAAAGAAGACATTCTAGCATATATCAAATACATGAAGGGAGACATAAGAGCCCAAAGGATCCTTATAGAATCCATAAAGGATTTTCTCATTCCCTATGTATCAAATCTAGAATTCTCAAAAGAAATATATGACAAATTGGTGGAGCTATTCTCGAAAGGTTCTGCAAGGCAAATAATATCCCTAAGACAAAAATTATACAAATTGAGAATGTCAAGAAAGGAAGGAATAATTCCATATCTTATGGAGATTTTCGCAATACGAGATCAATTGCAGAAATTGGGTGAAGTAATGTCTGATAGAGAAATACTCACTATGGTACAAAATGCTCTACCGAAAGAATGGAGAAGTTTCACTTCAAGCATAGATGGGAAAGAAGACGCCATGCAATTCCAGGGTGGGTCTAAGTAAGATAGAAGAAACAAGATTGAAAGCCAAAGTTGATACAGGATCAAGTAAAGGGAATCAAGCCTTTGCAGCCATGTCCAGGAAGAAAGGAAGATTCGGAAAATTTGGTCCTTATAATAAAAGAAGATATATGGACAAAGTATGATGCTTTGGATGTAATGAACTTGGGCATTATAAAAAGTATTGTCCTAAATCTGGGAAGTACAAGTGGAAAAGGGAAGAAGCCCATGTCACAGATGAAAGGGAAGAACCTAATGCAAAGAAATCTAAGAAAGAAGATGCGAAAGATCTCTATTATGATTGAGATCATCTTTCTCTTTAAGTGATTTATGTTGGTTGTAAAATAGTATGATGGGAAGCAAAGTATATTAATAGCATCATGATAGAAGCATGGAAGGAGCACTTGAAGAAGTAGCTCTTGGGAATCTCTCTGATAACAACATTGATGGAAGATAGTCATCTGGATCAAGGGTCATCATTCAATAATCAATATGGAAACAGGTGCTCTCTGGATTCACTAACTAGAAGGAAAGCAAAAGGTTTCATCGGGAAATCTATCTTGCAGAATTTAGGGATTAGAACATGATAACATATTGATGAAGCAGGTCAAGGAATGAAGTTCTTCATTCTAGTAAAATTGTTGCAGGATGACTCAAAAGGAAAAAGGATGAGGTACATATATATATGTGCTGACACTGGATGTTGTGAAGTCATGTCATATGGTTGCAGGTAATGGACTTCTATCTTTAGAAGTATGATCTATGAAGGACGATCTCTTCTGGTGCACAGGTTGCCACTAACAGATAAAATTAAATATGTCCTCATATGGAATATGAGGTGGTTGTATACAAACAAGGAACTGGATACTGGAAGTTCCTAGGGATGAAGTTGTGCGGAGAAAGAATGGAAGAGATCATGAAGTGCAACCATGTAAAGAGGCGGTTATCATCCGGAAGCCAAGAAGATTTGACTAGGAGATCTCCTAGGAAGATATGTGGACTCTGATAGAAGTATGTGAAAGAAGAAGACCCTTGACAATACATATCTTTAGGAGATGTGTCAATCTGAATAAAGGATGTCGATGCCTACATGAAGATGTCATGGTGAAAGATCATCACTAAGGTAACTTTTGATTTAAAAATTCTTCTATATATATTTATCTGGATGAGTTTATGCAGGGTTGCCTATCATGTGGAAGGATGTAAGATCCTTTGGAGATGGTTCGAAGGAAAGCAGCATGATAAAGGTGGATCAGATGAGAAAGATTGATGAATCACTTTCTGATGGTTGACATCACTCGCGGATGAAATTAATGGATGATTTGTGCCCTATGAAGCCAAAAGTTGAAGATTCCTCAATATCGAAATCCATGCATCGAGGAGAGGAATTCTTCATGAGAAGTTGGGTGTCTCACCATTGCTGCTGCAGGTCCCTGGTTGAAAGGGATCCTGGTGGTAAGTTTCTTACTTGGAAGAAACTTGAAGTATGTCCTTCCTGAGTTAAGAGGGAGTGACATATATAATTCTCTAATTCATGTGTCATGCACTAGACCACGACTAATAGTCGTAAGTCTTAATGAAGGCCATGAGGAGAGAATGGATAGACACATCACTCTGGTCTTCACCTGGGAAGACAGAATGGAGGATTGGGTAATCATCTGGCATCTAATACTCTTTAAGAATGAGATAGGGCATTCAAGATAAAAGTAGTCGGGGACCGATTTTCTTGAGGGTTGGCTACCCAAGAGAAGAATAGTCCAAGAAGGTCATACTCTAGAAACACTTCAGTGGAGTATGTACCTTGGAAAGACAATGACTATGGTGTCTAAAGTCATGTGTCTCGCTAGCATTGTAGCCCATTGTCTCGTTGAGAGATGGGGTTGATAGTCAAGGCCTTGCACTATGACAATGCCGGTTGATATGATGCTATACAGATGTCATTACCAATCCAATTCTTCTTATGAGATTATTCACATTGAAAGTGACCATGTACTATTATCATTAGGGGAATTTTGAGGTCTAAAATGAGCCTCCTAATAAAAATGTACAACAAAAATAAACTTTATAAGAACCAATAGGATTCAAGATGATGATGTCAGCCATGGGGGATGATTCACCATTTTTTAAGTAAAAGGGTAAAAAGATTAAAAAATAATAAAACTACTTTTTCAACTCGTATTTTCAACTTATCTCCCAAAGTTTTTACTCAAATTTCGAGCTGGAGTACTCGTTGGATGCAAAATTTAATTCCTCATCCAAGGAGTACCCATGTTGCATATTTTCGAGTAAACACTTTAGGAGATAAGCAAAGCAAAGCAGCAACAGCGTAGAAGCAGTAGCAGCGCAGAGCAAAGAAGCAGCAGCAGCGCAGAGGCAGATGTGACTTCAGTAGCGTAGAGCAATGCTTCTTACGCAGTGCAGAAGGCTTCAAAGGGACAGCGTAGTGCAGCAGCAGCGTGATAGACTTCAGCACAAGGAGCTGATGTGACTTCAATAGTGCAGAGGGAGTCTGATTACGCAGGCAGAGTTGTAGTTGTGCATCGTTCTTTAGATGCCAGCACAGATCTGTAGCCTATGGAACTTCAGTGATGAGGATGCAGCCCATCTGACTTGTTTGTCAAAGATTGGGCAGGAGATTCCGTCGTTTCTCTCAACAACTGAAATTGCAGTGCAGCAGATCAGCAGTGGCAGTGCTCTGAGCTACACAGATGCGGCATATTGAGAGGGAGTTGCAGTACAGTGGTTGCAGTGGTAGTACAGAATGGCAGCAGCAATGCAGAGTTGAGTGGCAGCGGGCCAAGCTTCAACAGCACATAACCAGTACTCAAAGTCATGTGATGCATAGTGTGATGTATTGCTAGAGCACACCCTTGATGCTAAGAGGGAGTGTTGAGATTTTGTATATTTGGGGTAGCATCAGTTGTGCTCTAGCTCCCAAATTTTGAAGGACTAGAGTACACCTGATCTACAAGACCCATAAATGGATTTGGGAAATTTCATCTAGTTTAGGAGATATTAAATTAATTAATTATTTTAAGTGTATTTCCTAAGCTAAAACTTAGGGAACTTAGATAATTAAAGTGAATCTAATTAAACATGTGATGAAATTGTGTTAAATCACACGGATCAAGCTTTCTTTTAATCTTAGCCATTGATCCAAGATTTGATCATGGCCGTTGATTTGTCAACAAGAAAAGTATAAAGGAAAGGCTTGGGGTCATTTGTAAAGACACACAAAGGCAGAGCACTAAAGCTAAGTTGAGATTCTAGGGTGAGGTTGCTAAGAATACTCAGAAGTGTTTCAGCTGCAGAGAGGGGAATTTAGACCAAGGGGATGATCTAATCCCGGGGTCTAGAATACACAAGAGGCAGAGATCAGCTCAAAGACAGCGCAGAGGAAGGTAGCAGCAGCAGCAAGGACGGCGTAATTTCCAGGAAACCCTTCAAGGGTTACGCAGAGACCCTTAGGGGCAGCGTAGTGACTGCGTCACCCAGTCTGGGGTAACGCAGTCTCTTCCGGAACAGTGCTGAGGGTTTGGAGGCCATCCAAGGTTGACGCAGAGGCTTTCAAGGGCTTCAGACACTGACGCAGTCCATTTCAGGGACAGCACTGGGGGGCCCTAATATTGGTTGGGTTCTGTAAATCCCGTTTGAGGGTGTGGATCAGTCATTATTTTGGCCCTAGATCAGCCATAGAGCTGTAGATCTAGTGTTATCTCTGTCGGCTTATCCAGATCTGGAACCCAGATTTGTGTATTCAGAAATATTCTTAATAATAGAACCCTCCAGCAGCCAGAGACCGGTTTCCCACCTTGGGTTTTTCCGGGGACTATTTGTTCAGAAATAACTGTGTCACTTTGTCAATGTGTGCATGTGCTTATTCTAGATCTGAATTGGTAGAGATCTGTTATGTGTTTTGCTTCGATGCTAACTTGAATTTATTCAGTTGATAACTTATTTAAGTAGGAGGAGCTTAACCGGATTAACAGTAATAATATCTGCATAAGACAGAAGATTCAGAAATTTCTACATTTTTCAATCACGTACGTATAGAACATCATGTAGATGAATGATTTCTCAATAGTCGAAATGAAATGAAACAGAACCAAAGCCCTTCACAAGATAAGTAGAATTGTCCCCAAGAATGATTTTCAAATTAGTCTCCCTCTCAACCAAGTTTTAGAGGACTACACAATACCTAGTGAAGTGTCTTGAGGCCCCACTATCTATCAACCAACTATCAAATGAATCTGAAGGAGAGGAACTAGAAAGAGCATAAATAAGAAAATATTCAGATTCAGTAGCAGCTGCATTATTTCCATACCTTGAGTTTCTTGATCTCTTTTGAGGACGGTGGCCATCTTCACGATCATCGGGAGCATCTCTTCTTCTTCTATCATTGAACCTGTTGTTGTTGCAGCCACGATTGTTGTTGAAGGATCTAGGAGCTCTTCTCTCCTCCGGACAGTCTCGAGCAATATGGCCAAGCTTGTGACAATTGTAGCACAGAATTTTTGAAGCATCCCTGCTAGGTCTTCTATTGGAGTCCTTAGATTCAGGAGAGGGCTTTCTTGAATTTGATGGGCCTCCTCTTCCTTTCTTCTTCTTGGCTTGAGCAGCAAATGTAGATGGTTCTCCTTCTTCATTCTTTTGAATTCTCCCTCTGGAAATCATCCTGATCTCTTCTTGAGTGCACTTGCCAATGAGCTCAACGAACGAAGGAAACCTCTCATTGTTGCTTATAGTAGTAATAAATGTCTCCCAAATTGCAGGGAGGCCTACAAGTGCAACAAGCACCAGCTCTCTATCAGATATATATTCTCCAGCAGTCAGTAGTTGATCCTTGAGTTGGGATATCCTCATGAAGTATGACTGCACAGTCTCTCCTTTGTTCATTTTGATGTCCTTGAGTTGATTTTTCAAGGAGAGAATATGGTTCAAATTGTTGACCTCATACATCCCAACCAGCTTATCATAGGTATCCTTGGACTTCAACTTGGAAATATAAGTAAGCAAATGATCTCTTAGAGAATCAATAAAGATTTTATTTGCTTTGATCTCACCTTTCTTGTACTTGGTCTTGATAATAGCAGAAGCATTTTTCAGACGCCAAGGTACCTTTCCTTCCACATATTCCAAGACATCATTCTCATCCAAGGTCACCTCCAACCTGATTTTCCAAGCAGCAAAGTTTGATGATTCATCCAGTTTCTCTCCTTCATTGAAGTATGAGGTAGACATCTTGACCTCGTTGGAAAATACAATATGGCAGCTATTAATTCTATTTCTCCTTATTCCTTAATATTTGCTTGTGAACTTTATTTATCTTCTTGTGTTTCTTTATTATATATTTTCATCAAACAAAAATCAAGAACAAAACAGTAAAGACAATGGACACAGAAATTAGGCGCCAAGACAGGGCAAAACCCCTCCAAGGGGAAAATCCAGAAAATATCTTCTCTTCTTATAGAATTTGCTTCAAATGAGAAAACCAAGACCCAAAGCCTCCTCCAGCACCAAGACAGCCCTCCAAGAAGCCTTTCAGATTAGGCAAAGTCTAGCCAAGTCGACAAGAGTTAAACCCTTCCAGAACTGCACCAAACTCATAATTTCGGCCCCAAGCTTCAATATTTCGAACCTGCAGTAAGTCTGCAACTTTGGCCCCAACAACAGCTCATTATCTTCGCACATGTGAGAGAAATCTAGGGCAAACCTTGACCAAAACTTTGATTTTTCTTCCTCCTAGTTTCAACTTCCCTTCTCCTTGCCTCTCTTGACTTCTTCCTTGAATTTCGCACCTCAAATCAAACTTCTTGATTGCAGATCGAACTTATTGCCAAATGAAGTAGAACAGCTTGTATTTATACTCATCTATGGAGTTCGGATAGCCCTCTCTAGACCGACTTGTCTCTCGCAGGGCCGACTTGTGCTAGGAGGCTTATTTTGACTGTCTTGACTCAAAATAAATTCTTTTTAATTGTACAATTTGCCCATATGGGTCTTATATACATGACATTGACTAGCTTGACTCATGACAATCAATCTTATGACATCACAAACCCTAGAAGCATGAATAACATGTGACAATTTCAAGTCTGAAATCCTATTGCAGCAACTGGAATTAATTCTTTTAATTGTTAATTAATTTAACAATTTACTTGCTATGGAAAATATCGAATAAATCACACTGCAACCTTAACAAATAAAACTGCGGAAAATAATAGCATTGGAAATTGAGAAATATTCTAGCACACATAAAAATTGACACAATTATTTTTGGACAAAAGTCCCCAGAAAAACCCAACTTGGTAAAACTGGTGCACCAACTAAGGATTTTTATTATTATGCAACAGTGAAATAATTTGAGTACAATCTAGATGTCGAAAACTGGCAATTATGTTGAGAAAATAGTGGCAAAAATAATATTAGGGAAATTACCCACACTCCGAGCAATCCCAGCACTCGGCTGCCACTAAAAAGAAAGTCGTCCACCTAGCCCTACGCGACTTCTGCCTCACCCTAGCACAGTCTGCTACACGCTCAGCCCGAAACAACTGCAAATCAAGACGTTTCTCCTGTTGCTGACTGGGAAACCGACACTCTAGAAATACTTTCCGACCTCTGGACTGAAATCCAGCTTCACCCCAGTAAAATTGAACTTCCTTCTGAAGCTTCTGCGCAGCCTCGTAGAGAAATTTCGGCCTCTCCGCAATGTACTCACCGGATCTGTAAAATATTTCCTCCAGCTTCACTGTCCCTTCCCCTCTCTGTCTCTACATCCTTCTGAAGCTCAAACTCTTCCAACCACTGTTGGCCCTCAGGAAAATCCAAACTCTTTAAGGAAATCGATCTCAAGTGTGTTCTTCATCTACCCATCAACTTCTTCTTATAACCCTTTGTTGGGACTCCAACAGCCAAGATTAAATCTTAATCGATGGCTAATATTATTTCCCAGTCAATCTGTGCGAGTTTCTAGATGATTCGCACCTTATCTCAATTAATTATGATTAATTAACCAGATTTCCTAAGTTTAGACTTAGGAAATATTAAAATATAGGTTAATAATCTAATTTAGACGCCTCTATGTGGAATTTCCAGGAATGATTTATGGGTTATGGAGAACTCCTGTGTTTTAGCCTCTCCAAAAAGTTTCGAAACTAGAACACCTTCGATGCTACAAAAACTAACACCTCCTCTTAGCGGGGAAGGTGTTCTAGTGATGTACAGCTACTACAACACCCTACCTCTATATCACCCTTTGTCACGTTGTTGATGTCTAGCGGCTGGCCACTGTGACTGACTGCCACTGCCCACCAACCACTACGCAACTCTGATGTTGCATCTATGTTGTTCCTGACACTGCTAGATTGGTGCCAACTCTGCATCTGCACTGCAACTCCCTCCCAACTGTTGTTGCTGCTACTGCAACTACTGCAGTCTACAACTGAGAAGAATTTGAAATACTGAATCAACTGTGTCTCTGTGTTGCATCTGTCTTCTGAGCATCTGACTGCTACTAGCCTCTGCACTTTCAACTGGGGAATTTGCGTTGTTGCAGACTCTACTAATGAGCCTCCTGCTCTGTTGTCAACACTGCATTTGCGCTCCTCAGCATCTTACTGTAACTCTAGAATCTCACTACATAACTCTAGAATCTTACTACATCACTAACACTGATCCATCCTGCTAGCAAGGTAATCATCCATCAGGAACACACCTCAATGGACCCTGCCCATCTTTGCAACTTTGGAACTATAGCTCCATATCGCCCCACCTCTCTCCTGGATGTATCGCTGCAAACATAGAAACTCTTCCTCCAGCCTGGAGGACAGCCTGTCTATCTCAGCAGAAGTTGTCGTCTGGTCCTGCTTCTCCTGCTTGTCCTTCTTCCTGAGAGGACACTAAGTACTATAGTGGCCAAGCTTGCCACACCTGAACCACTTGACCTTAGATAGGCCCTTCTTCTTCTTTCCCCCCTGTCCCTGACTAGCACCCTTCGATGTTAGAGTTGCATTCTCTTCCTCACTCTTCGGTCCCTTACTATTGTTGTCGCTAATGGTACTCTTTAATAGAGCCCACCTCAGCTCCTCCTGTTGTAGATTGTACCACATCCTATCCCATTTGAGCCCAAGATACTTTCGACAAACAATTGCCACTCCTCTAAAACATTGTTCAGTGCCAAACGTACAAGCTCTATGGGTTGAGGTGCTTCCCCAACGACTGCAAGTTGGTATCAGACCTCCTAAATTCTAGTGAGAAAGGAATTTATGCTCTTGCCCTTCTGCATCCTGATGCTCCTCAGCTTCTCTTGACGAAACATCTTCCTCTGCTCGGAAGTACTCCGATATAGCTCGAAGAGAGTATCCCACATTTCCTTTGTCGTCCCTTTGTCTACCACATGTGAGATTATATGATCTCAAACTCCATCCAAGATCATCTGCTTCGCCTTTGCTATTTCCTTTCTATACTCCTTTAGTTGATCAGGGTCGTGGGAAAATACCACCACACTCTCTACATAGGCTTTCAGGCCAAATTCATCTAGAAGGAAGGGCATTCTAGCCTTCCAAATGACATAGTTGAAGGCTCCCTCCAACCTATCCTAATCTTTAAGCCAAGTTGTGGCCATCTCTGAATCTGATCTTGAAACTCCCTCTTTCCCTCTGCTTGGTTGTCGGATTTGCTACTCGCACTCCCTTCTGGAGTGAGGAAATCTGCCCATAGATACTGCCAATCTGCAACTAGAAAAATCAAATCTCTAAAACTCGGATCCCCTAAGAAAAATTTCCCTCTACGTGTGCTCTTTCTCTTCCACCCGACACGAATTCTACTCTAGCAAAATGCTACAAAACCCTCCGTGCTCAGACAAGAAATCGGCTCTGCGAAAGTGCTGAGCTATTGTTCCTCCCTTTACCTGCTGGAATCGCTTTTCTGGACAAATCAAATTTTCCTCCAACTGCATCTAGAAAATAGAACCCCTGGCCAACATTTCGCACTGTCGAGCTAGGCTAGGCACTGCGCAACCCTTGAAAATTTCGGCCTGTTGCTCCCTCTGAACAGCGAAATTTTCTTCTTTCGCCTCTGAGCTTCCCGTCTGTCAAACACGCTCTGATACCATGTGAAAATTTCAAGTCTGAAATCTTATAGCAGTAACTGGAATTAATTCTTCTAATTGTTAATTAATTTAACAATTTATTTGCTACGACAAATATCAAATAAATCACACTGCAACCTTTACAAATAAAACTGCGAAAAATAATAGTGTTGGAAACTAAGAAATATTCTAGCACACACAGAAATTGACACAATTATTTTTGGACAAAAGTCCCCGGAAAAACCCAACTTGAGATAAACAGTGCAGCAACTGAAGGTTTTTATTATTATGCAACAGTGAAATAATCTACGTACAATCTGGAGGTCGAAAACTGGCAATCCTACAGAGAAAATACCAACAAATAATTTGAGGGAAATTACCCTCACTTCGAGCAACCCTGACACTCGACTGCCACTGAAAAGCAAGTCGTCCACCTAGCCCTACGCAGCTTCTGTGTCACCGTAGCGCACTCTCCTACACCCTCAGCCGAAACAACTGCAAATCAAGCTGTCTTGCCTGCTACAGACTGGGAAACTGACCCTCTAGCACTCTGGAAATACTTTCCGGCCTCTGGAACTGAAGTCCAGCTTCACCCCAGCAAAATCGAACTGCCTTCTGAAGCTTCTGCATTGCCTCTGGAGAAATTCCATCCTCTCTACAATGTACTCACCGGATCTGGAAAAACCTTCCTCCGACTCCACTGTCCCTGCCCCTATCTATCTTTGCTTCCTTCTGAAGCTCAAACTCTTCTGGCAACTATTGGCCCTCTAGAAAAATCGAACTCTCCAAGGAAAACGATCTCAAGTGTGTGTTCTCCATCTACCCATCAACTTCTTATAATCTTTTGTTGGGACTCCAACAACCAAGATTAAATCTTAATCGATGGCTAAGATTATTTCTTAGTCGATCCATGTGAGTTTCTAGATGATTCGCACCTTATCTCGATTAATTCTGACTAATTAACCAGATTTCCTAAGTTCAGACTTAGGAAATATTAAAAATAGGCTAATAATCTAATTGAGACACCTTTAGGTGGAATTTCCAGGAACGATTTATGGGTTATGGAGAACTCTTGTGTTTTAGCCTCTCCACAAATTTTCGAGACTAGAATACCTTTGTTGCTACAAAAATTAACAGAACATGCCTTACCTAGAAGACTAGTCAAAAGAAGCATGAAACCCATGCTTTAAAAATAACAAATTTTTTTCTTCCTTCTTTTGCTTATTACATAAGATATACATATTGACATGAGTACAATGACAATTATGAAGACCGAAACTTGTTACATCTTCCAACAGGCCAAGTCAAATAAGCTTCTTCAAATCTTTCCAAAGGTGATTGCTTGTCTCTTGTCTCCTTGGGCTTGTCTTCACCTTAGCTCTGATACCATGTTAATTTTCCAGTGTTCTATGCTTAACACAATCACTTATCTCAATTATTCTTCAATAAGCAATCAATTTATCCAATATAATTCAATCTTCCAGCAACAATAAGCAATTGTAGATAGAACAGTAAAACAATGCACAATAGAAGACAACAAAGAACAATAGCGACACAAGATTTGGTCAAAGACCAAGGAAAAACACCATAAGGGGGGAACCCTTCCCAATTCTCCTTTTATTAGATTGTCATCAAATGTTCAGCGGAGAGATATAATGTTCAAGTTCATTAACAAAGACTCAAAGGTCAAAGCCTTGAGTATCCCAAAATACCAATCCAATATTCAATCAAAGATGAGCCAAAAAGTCAAATTTGGTCAAAAGTCAAATTTGCAATTTTGGTCAAAGTCAACAACAGTAGCAGCCCTAACCAGTGAACTTTCAATAATCAAAGTGCCTCAAAGAGATTTGGTCAACCAACCAGAATATTTAACCTCCTCTTAGTCAAAATCATTCAAAACAGTGATAAATTTTGCCCACAAGAACTCGTTCAAAGTTAGTATTTGACCTATAGAGACCCTAGCTGTAGGACTGCGGTCAACACTGGTCAAACTGCTCAGAAAAATCCGGTCTCTTTACTAATGAATTCGGCCTTCCATAACAAAGATAAATTCTAAATTTCCTAGTCAAAATGATCGAAGTCAACCCAAGTCAATGGCTGGTCAAAATTGTCCCAATCAAAAAGTCAACGCACAAAACAAAAATCTCCTCCTTCCCTTCGCACATGTGAGCTCCGACCTCCTCTTTCAGACATACACAAAACAATCAAATCAAAAGAGAGAAGATGTGATGTGTGATGATGCCTCCAAGAGATGTGACATGATGTGTATTTATATATGATCGATGAGGTGGCTTTTCCTTGCCCAGACTGACTTGTACTTTTATGCACATGTGGTTCCAGCATTAAAAATAATATTTTTCCTGGACCAAAATAAATTCTTCCAAGGGCTAGAGGGGTATTCTTCGGATGAGTAGGCTTCCCAATGGAGGGAATTTCTCCTTGAGTTGCCAAATTTCAACAATTGTCGATGTAAGGATGTGTTTGATCCTTAACATAAATGGTAAGTGTGTATCTCCCCCTACTGTCAAATCTGGGACTTGACCGAGTATACCCCAATATGCATTCTACCCATAAGCTGAGCTTGTTGGGATTGCCACCCATCTGGCCAATGGGTGAGGAGACTTGGGACATGTTTGATCCTTACCACTTGTGGTAAGTGTGTATCTCTGCCAAGTGATGGGATGCAAGTGTTCTACCACTTGACTCTTGAGGATCAAGGTGGGAAGAACAGCAGACAATGGGACGTCTGTGATCCTTACCTCTCATGGTAAGTGGTATCTCGCCTATTGTCATTGGATATAGGGTGGCGGATTGACCTCTCCTATGATGATTCTTCTTTAGATCGAGACATCATTGTTCAGCTGAGGTGAAGGTCATGGAACTTGACTTGGAAAGCAGTAGGGTTTGGAGGATCTTTACCCTTGTCAATCGATCTGCCCTACCCTCAATTGTGGATTATTCTTCTTCTATGAAACGAGATGAGATGAGATGAGACATGAAGCAGCAGACATGTACATCCGAGATGAGACTTATGATGCAGATGGAAATTCCTCCCTAGCTGAGAGGGAGTGTTGAAAATTGGGGCAACTATGGGACGAATTCCCCCATTGGAAGCCCATCTTGCCCCAAGGAAGAATTCAATTTGGTTAAAGGAAATATTATTAATTTGTTTGGCACTCTTATCATTATCATTCAATGTGGCACAAAATCAAGCAAGCAATCATTAAAGAAAAATATATATTTAAATATTATTTTGGAGCAAATTTGAAATTAAGAGTTTTCCTTCTAATTCAACAAGTCAGCCTCATCATGTCGGTTTGCCCCAATAGATGTGACCTTTCACACATGGAAACAACTATAAATTGGCCATCTATACTCCTCCATTCGGCAAGAAGAAGCTCGCATTTCTCTGAGGTCTATTCGCTCATCTGAGGCAGTGAATCTTCTTTGTGGCAAATCGTAAGGCAGCTCATTGATGGTATCCCTGTGGTTAGAATGACTTTGTATCTGCGGGCTAATGATGGCAACTCATGCGACCAATTACAGTGGTCTCTGCGGCTACTTCTGTGATTTTTATCTGAGCATTTTATGTGGCCTAGTCACCTATTCCTGCAGCCTAAAGGAGGCACCTGTTGCAGCCTATCAGTGATAATGTTTGTGGCCTATTTCAGAGGTTATGTGCGGCCTTCTCTTGATAATATCTGCGGCCTACATGTGGATCATCTCCGGCCTTTTTGGTTTGACGTCTGTGGTAAGCTCGTTCAAGCATATGCCGCTATTCTTTATGATATATGCGGCCTATCTCATGAGTTGTATGCAACCTCTCTCTCTGAGAAAATAAGGACTGTATCACATATTCTTTCATTTTACTTTGTTTTATTGCCATACTGTAAACCTGAAACTTGGAGTGAAATCAACTTTCAACAAGGTTGAACCTATTGAATCCCAAAATGCTAGACTAACAGGCCTACACATAGATCTCGATATCTCATCTATCTCGGGTCTATGAAGGCTCACATGATATGATGGTATCCTACTGTTTGTGTTCAGAAATCTATGGAAAATGTTGGGTAAATGTGCCACTCTATCAAACCACTCCTACCAATTCCTCTAGTCTATAACAGGTAGCAGACAAAATGTTATAACAAACTAAAACCCTTTCCTATCTGAGAATCTGTGAGATACAACAGAAAATATGACTTTGCCCAATTACACAAAAGGGTAAATGAAAAAAAATACAAATTGAAATCACAGTATATATATATATATATATATATATGCTGCTATTTAAGCAGATTGTTTCAGTAGTTATTAAATTTCCAATATTGAGAAGTAGCATTAGATCCTTGCTAGATAACAAACTATGAATTAAAGATATCAGAATGCGTAAGGCACTTGCAATAAAATTACAACCCAGATGAATTGAGGAAACAGCTTGCATCAGATAAGATACTTGAGGATCAGATTTCAACTACAAATTTGTGTGAATGCATGCTTGTTTTCTCCTAGATGAATTTCCTCAAGAACTCTTAAGATTGCAGCAATTATAGAAAGTGCAGAGATAGTATCATAGTACTAAGATAGATACAGAGTATCAACACTGGATTTTTATTGAATCCATGGAATCATTACTGCCACATGGCACCTATAACCTGCAATTGCAGTATGCTAAAAATGGAGAAGGGGGGAGGGGGAATATTTTTCAGGCATACCAAGAATGTTCTTTCCTCCTGCATTGGGATTTATCGGACCAGTTTTCATGCCAAAATAACCTGCTCCCGTCATCCTATCAGACTTGCAACTTCTCTTCTTGCCTGTCTTACCAGCTTGGCCATGCTTCCCATTTAATTTTCTGGATTTACCTGAAATCAAACACAAAAATTATAACTAATGTTGACACTTGACAGTATCCAGGTTTCACATCTAAATTTTTTAAGTTATTATCATATCTCCTTGATAAACACAAGCAGCAATATAACCGAAGAAAAAAAGAAACAGGTAACCAAAGGGGAAATTTTAAAAATAACTACTTTTTAAGGTGTATAATGATCATCGTTAGACTTGTGCTCATCTATTAAATTAGATGTTACACATTAGAATCTTATTTCAAATGACTCCAGATAGTGCACATGGATACAAGGCATGTCAATGGCTATGATATTTGATAATCTCAAATGTTGATGAGTGCAATGGGAACAATATCTGTTGTATAGTTAAAGAGTGAAAAGGAGGAGCCTTCCAGTCACACAAAAACATATTTGATATATATAGTGAAAATAATGACATCAAATCAAGATATACACAAGCATCCCCCTTTAAGTTTGACTTGGTCGAAGGAAAGGACATTATTGTTATCTCCTTTTAATGACAATTTCTTTCATCCCAGGAAAAGCAGGAAAATTGACAGTTTTGGACTCTGTAAAAGATGTGGTGAGGATGTCAACAATCTGGTCCTCAATGTGGCAATACTCCAGATATCACATGATCTTCGGATCAACCACTTGTTGAAAAATGTGTAACTTGGTTCAGTCTTCATAAATATGAAATGTACTTTTTATTCTTGTATTTTGTAAAATAAAAGAAAAATTATTATTGTTATTTTTGGAGAATGGGTTTCAAGGTCTTTTATTTTACAGGTCAAGCACCCTGTTGACCACTCTGTGTCAACGACCCCATAGTAGTACACCTCCATTTTTGCAAATGGGATTTATCATGTTCGAGGTGTTCACGTCATTCAGATTTCATCATCAATTGGCAGTTTTGTAAAAGATGTAAACCCATTCTATGTGTTTATAATATAATTGATCTTAGTAAGACCATCATGTATGTAACAACCTAAGTAAGCCTAGTATTTTGGTAACGATTTCTATCCTAGGAAGTTTTTTGTCTCACTAATTCATTTGTGTTTCTCGACACAAATGACCGGTCTCAACACAAATAATCGGCCGAGCTTTCCCCTCCAACCTCACCCCAAAGCTAGGGTGGATTTTGTCGTCAAGATACTAAGTAAGTCCTAGTGTTTTCTATCGAGTCTTTGTAAAAGTAATTTGGGAATAATCCTAGCTAATTGGCTAGATTATTTTGTTATAGAATACTTGTTCTACTAGATCATCTTTTTAGTCGCATAATTGGGTAGCTTTTTAGGGTCTATTACAAATGGGTTCCCCCCCTTCATGTGTCAAATTGTAATATCTTGATGTAAAATATTTTAGTGCATTGTCCCTCATAGTTAGACACCATGGCTAAAAAATTAGAGGGTTAGAAAAATAATTAATCTCCCCGTGAGTCAATTAATTAACATTTTTAGCAAAATTAAAATAAAATTATAAGCCAAAAATTTAATTAATTTGAGGTCCTAGGAAAAATTAAGTCTTCAAAATAAAAATTCGTCAGTTCTAGAAGTGTTAATTTTTGGATGTCCCCAGCCAAAGGAATATTGAAAATTTCAAAAGATTTTGGACCTTTAAGCCTTGGTAGTTAAGTCAAAGTCAATTTTTTGAGATAATTAACTCTAAAATATTATTTTTGAATTAATTAAAAAGGAATTAAATAAAAAATTCGAAATTCCTCAAAAAATAAGTAATATCGACAGACGAGATTAAAGATGATTAAATCTTTCTCAACGGTCGAGATTACTTTAACGGGGATCAAGCCAGCTAGCTGTTGCAGAATAAATCTATAAATTAGAGGTCTCTATCCATCATTTTGTATCATATCATTGAATCGTGCACTTGATCTGAAAAGCTCTTGTAACTTTTGTTGATTAATAAAACGCAAAGACTTTGGGGTTTCAGACTTATATGGTAATATTGCTTCTAAAACTCTGCTGCTTTTATTTGCATTTGCTAGTTAATAGTCTTTGAAGATTGCTCTGTGCACAGGTATCTTGCACAGATTTTTTGGTTTTTTAAATATCATTTTGGTTTGATAGATGTATCAGGTATCTATATTTCTTCATGATCTTATGGTTATTTTTGAATCTCTATTAATCTAACAATTAGATCCGAGTGTGTAGAAGTTACTATTCAAGATTTGGGTGTTTGGGGAAATCCTCAGCTGGATCAACCGACTCTTAGATTTCAAAGTCTAAAAAGCCCATTGTTTTTTTTTAATTCCTGAAGCCATCTTACGGAATATTTTATTTGCAGGGTTTTTCTTAGGCTTGTGCTTCTTTAAATTTCCAGTTTATTTTTCAAATTGCGCAAAATGGTTTAAATCTGGTTAATAGAGGGCTTTGATCTACTAGATCTGTAGAATAGTATTGTAGATTTGTAAGTATCATTTTTTTTTACTCACTGGGGTTTAGGGTTTTATATTTCTGTACATGTGTTGGATTTCTAGGTTTTTCCTGTTTCTGGTTTTGTGCAGGTGATTTTGGAAGGTCTTCTAAGAATTTTTTTTTAGATCTGAGCTAGATATAGGTCTTGGAGAGTAAGATCTGGTCTCAAGATCAGATTGCAGATCTAAGCAAGACCTAGGCCCCTAAGGGCACGATCTTGCCTCAAAGTTTAAATTTTTATAGGAGCACTCATTTCAAACAAATTTTTCAATCTAAATTTACTGGTTAAAATTCTAAAAGGATAAAGTTAAAACTAGTTTTGTGCAGTTTGCCCGCAAAGTTTCTACTCCTGATCCCTTGTCTGTTGCTCGAAATCCGCCTTTCTTCTTTGCGTGAATCTCTTCTCACGTTGTTTGTGTTGCGTTAACCTCCGTGTGTTGCCTTTCCTTCTTTCCCTCACGCTCTCAAGTCTCTACCCTCCGCACCTCCCATTTCCACCTTCCTTTCAGTTGCCTCTACATGCTCCCTCAAGCAGCGCCCCTCTTCTCCTTCTGTGTTCTTGACGTGCCCTCTTTTGCCCCATCCGTAGCCTTTACCTACATCTGCAAGCTCCCATATTTCTGCTGCGTGTTGCTTCCTTTCCCTCGATGCCCTAGCGCCATCCACTCCCTTCCTGCATTCGTTTCCTGCTCTGCGTGAGCCTTCCTGCCACCGGCAGCTCTATCCCTCTCATGCTTTTTCTTCACGCTGTTGTGTATAAGCTTTTCTTCAGCTCTATCCGCTACGATCCCCTTCAAGCCTTTCCCTCCGCTCAATCCTAACCTACACACAACACTCACAAAACGTAACACATTTTTCATTTTTTTTTTAAATTTCCAAAGTTTAGTTTCAGTTTAGACATTTCAATTTTTTTTTGGGCTTTAGATTTAATTTGTTAGCTTTTAATTTTTGTAAAGTTTGGGGTTTCGTTTAAATTGTAATAACATTGCTTTTCATTATTTTTAATTGTGTAAAGCTTAAGTTAAGTTTAACATTTAAATTTTAATTTTAGTTTTGCATTTGTAATAACATTTAGTTTTTCTTTAACTTTTGTAAAGTTTTAGTTTAGCATTTTAAATTTAAATTTTACTTTTTAGCATTTGTAATAAGTATAAAGTTTTGGTTTTCATTTTTTTATTTTTGTTTTAAATTAACTTTTAATTTTTGCAAAAATAAACTTTAAAAAAACAAAAAAGGGTTTTAAATTTTTTGGTTCTAGCTTTTCAAGAATCAAAACTTAAAAAAATATTTTGTTTTCTTTAGCCTTCGTGAAAACTTCAAAAAAAAAAAAAAAAATATTAAATTTTCAAATTTTTTGTTGTCCTGGAAATATTTCTTTTCGAGATCGCTTTTGAGGATCATCATTGAGGTATAAAGGTCTTAAGCATCAGGGAAATTTTTCTTAGTCAAAGAGAAATTTAATTTTTAAACATCTCTAAAGTTTGACTGTAGAGAATTTTTTTAACTTTTTAGTACTGGAATGTTTTAGAAAATCATCTGAATTTGGAAGTTCTAAGCATTTTAATTCCTTGCTCTTTCATGGTATCGTTTTTCATAATTTAAAGTGCTTAAGTTGTGCATTGGGTTTTGAGTTATTTCGTGCTTAATATCTATTGAGATCATTCGTCAATTATTTCACTACAATTGTGGTTTAAATTTACTTGAATTAACATTGCATGATAAACATTGAGAATTTTTTCAAGTAATTGTTACATGTTTCTCATTTCCTGAATGGAATGTCTTTAATGCATTATCTTGAAAGTGATATTGAAGAGTTGTGAAGATATTTTGTTCTCTTTGAGCTATAATTGCATTTGGAATAATGAGCTTGTGGTTTGATTTGAAATTATATTGTGATATTTTTTAAAAAATTATCAAAAAGCTTATCTTTCAGTTTGGTGAAGTGAATATCTATTTGAGCAGCTAAAAGACTGTGGTGTACATCTTATAGATAATTGTGGCATAAGCGTTTTTGTCCCTGAATCTAGCTTCATCTCTCTCCATTCTCTAATCATCTCGTGCATTTGCATTTTAAGTTAGATCTGCATTGTTAAAATTTACTTCGAAGCATAAGCTTGGTCGATAGAGAGATAGGTACTCATCTGTCCTTACTTGAGAACCCTAGTTCTAATAGCATTTAAAACGGTGACATTGCAGTCGTCAGAGCCACAGCTCTCTGCAGCACCGGAGGCACTGGGTATGTTAGATTTTCAAGAGAGGTATTGTTAATCACACCCTAGTTTGCTTCACCTTAACGTCTCTCTACTACTTCCTATGGAATCAGGCTCAATATAGTAAGGGTTGAAGGGTTTGAACTTAGCTAGGCATTTAACTAAAATTAACCAAGACTCCTTGCATCCCACATTAGTCTTAGGATCTGCATTTCATACAGGATAGTTGTTCATTCTAACAGCAGTTGTCTATCAATTACTTGGTCTTAATTTCATAACGAGATAGTCGACTCCATAAGGCACTGGTATCTAACATTTAATCTAATCAAATCTGTTAAATCTCGTTAGAGTACTTGGTCGTTTGACTGTGTCTCTGAAACTAGTTGGTTTCCAAATAGTTCTCTTTCATTCCATAGGGTCTACCTATTGAGATTTTGTATAGTTGTTATAGAATCGGTTGTGTTCTAGCCCTGAAATTTTGTGGAGAGGCTAGGACACACTTGATCTCCAAAACCCAAAAAGTGTTTTGTGAAATTTCCGCTAGTGTTCAAGTTATTCAAATAATTAATTATTTTGATGGATTTCCTAAGTCCAAACTTAGGAAAATTAAATAATTAAAGTGAATTAATTAACACATATGCTGAAATGTTCTAAAAGACACGAATCAAGCAGTGTTTTAATCTCAGTCGTTGATGAATGTTTTAATCTCGGTCATTGATGAGATGAACGAAAAAGTATAAGAGAAAGGCTTGAGGGTCAATTGGAGAGACACACAATTGCAAAGCTGAGGAATTGATCTAGAATTCTAGGGTGGGTTTGCTAAGAATTTCCGGAGGAATTTCCTGCAACGAGGGGTAGTATTGGCGAAGGGGATGATCTAATCCCAAAGCCAAAAGTCAGTAAGAGGCAGAGGAGCAGCAACAAGGACAACGCAGAGAAGCAGAGCAGCAGCTACGCAGGTGTTGCGCAGCTGCTACACAAGTGCTACGCAAGACAGCGCAGAGGCTCCAGGGTGCTTCAGAAGTTAAGCAGAGGGTCTCCAGGGCGAACATAAGGCCTGCGTCACCCTCTCAGGGGTTAGGCAGTCCCACTCTGGGCAACGCAATGGCATTCTGAGGCTAGCAGGGCTGACGTTGGGGCTTCAAGGGCAGCACTGAGGGTTTCTAGGGCCAGAATCGGGCTTTGCTAAGTTTTGTAAATCTCGTTTGAGGGTGTGGATCAGTCAGATATTTGGCAGTAGAACATCAGGATAGCTGCAGATTTGATTCCTTTAATTCTCTGTTGGGTCTTCCAGATCTGGAACCCAAATTTACTATACTTAGGAACTACTTAATAAAATAACCCTCGTATCTACTGCACCAGTTTTCCCGCTTTGGGTTTTTCCGGGGACTTATGTCCAAAAATCCATGTGTCACTTTGTTGTATGAGCATATTATTCAGTAAATGATCTGCATATGTAGGATGTAGTTGTTTTTATTTCGGTATTTTCTAAATCTACTTTCTGAAATTAACTTGTATTAATATAAATCAAGTAGGAGAAATAAATCAAGATACTACAGTAGAATTTTCACATGGTATCAGAGTGATAGCAGATCAAGCTGAAGAAATATTTTTCTGCAGGGTGGCAAAAGAAGCCGCAGATCCGGAAAGGGCATCTTGACAGAAGGAGAACGCAGATCTAGAAGGGGACAGCACTGAAGCTGAAGAAGGCCTTCAGGCTTACGCAGACCCTTCCCAAGGCAGCGTAAGGACTGCATCACCTAGTCTGGGTTACGCAGTCCACTTATGAGCAGAATATCAGTGGAGGAAGCGGAAAGGCCAAAGTCAAGGAGGAGGAGGAGGAAATAGCCCTTGCATCAAGGGAAATGAAACAGTAAGGGAAGAAGAAGAAGGACCTTTCCAAGGTCCAGTGCTTTAATTTTGGTGATCTTGGACATTTCGCCAGCAGTTGTCCTAAGAAGAAGGACAAAGGATCTTCTGATTCCAAGGCTGCAACAGCAAAAGAAGATGGCTCTGATGATGATGCAGTCACGAGTGCTCATGTGCCTCGAGAGAAGAGGTGAGGTGACATGGATCTGTAGAGCATCTACAGACAATGGCAAGATCCTTGAGTCAGCCCTACTCTTGGATCACATACGAGCTACGGGAGCCTTAAGATGGTAGCAGGATGAGTCTGGAGATGGTTGCAGAAGGCCACATTGAAGCGGAAGAGGGAGCTGAAGAGCTAAAGAGGGAGCAACGTAATGCAGAGGCAGCAGCAGCGTGAAGGCAGCAGCGCAGAGGGGCTGATGGGACTTCAGCATCACAGAGAGGTTGTGCTCACGCAGTGCAGTGTTGCAGCGTAACAGTGCCTCTAGGAGGATAGCGTAAATCAGCATCCAGGGAGCTTCAAAGATGGAAGGTGTTAGTGTTAGAATATGCATTCCGCCATCAGTGATCAATAATATTCCTTCATTTTTCATTTTAGGTGTCTCATTCCGAAATTTTTATATCATTGCATTAGGTCATGTTAAAAATCATTTCACTGATGGTAGCCTTCCTCAATAAAACTTCACTCTCCCTCAGAAGATCACATTTGCTGACTCACCTTCATGTCTTCTTGAAGCATAATAACACCTATGAAAAGCTCATTTCACCATGTCTTGTCTTAGTTAAAGTCAACCATGGAAGTCAGGGTATTCAAAGTCTCACTAGGTCATTAGGGTTTTGTCTTTCAAGGTCCAAAAATCCACCATTTCATTTGCATAAGGTCAGAAAAGTATGAGAGTGATCCCAATAATGTCTCTTTACCATGTAAAGATGACCTCCAAGACGATTTCCAAAGATGTAATTTGAATTCAAATGTGAGTTTCATTCCAAGATGTAATTTTTATTTATTCATGTAATTTTATGTCATGTAATAAGTATTCAATCTCCCAAAGGCTGCCAACTCAGAGTTCCACATGCCAACACATAAAATATCAAAATGAAAGAGTTTTTAGTTCATCAATTGATCAAATGTCAAAGGGAGTTGTCTTTTCCCAAAGGTGCCCAAGTCATCATTGTTCACAAGCACTAAACCCTAATTTCCTCTCCCACTGAGCTAGGTTTTGCTATGGAAACGCGACATTTGAGCGAAGGAGCCATAAGGTAGGTCATATCAGTAAGTATGAGGTCATTTCAGCTCATAAACATCGTCTCCATCATTTTTTGAGTAGTCATTCCAAGAGTCAAGTCATTTTCCACGCATCGGGTCGGTTTTTCTTCAAACTATGTTTCTGAACAAAAAAAGATGAATTTGACAAAAGTGAGAGAGCTTTTTGTCCATAATAGGCCAAGGAAGAAAAACCTCCTTCAATTTTTACACAGGTGTCATGATTTTAGAGAAATGTCAAAAATACAAGTGCCATAAGAGAGTTGCAGCACTTCTGGAGTGACCTTGGCCAAATCATGTTTTCTCATATCTGGAGTGTCCAAATGACTTTCTTGATGATTCAAATAATAATAGACAGAGAGAGATTTCTAGTGAGCTATCATGAGCTCAATTTGGAGTTGAAGAAGGCCTCCAAAAGTTGCTTGCAATAGCACTCTGCATTTTTGCACCCTCATTCAGCACTTTTTGACCAATTTTGGGAGAATTAAGTTTTGGAAAGGCAAATCAACTCAAATCAGAAAACCAAAGGTAGATTTGGAAAGTAGACAGAATAAGCTTTCCAATGAGCTATCATGAGCTGAATTTGGAGTTTAGGAAGGCCTCCAAAAGTTGCCTGCAATAGCACTCTGCATTTCTGCACCCTGGTCGCTGCACGTTTACTAGTCTTGGGAGAAGTGGTTTTTGACAAGGCAAATGAGCACCATTTTGAAAACTGGAGGTAGTTTTGGACTCAAAGAGCTTTCCAATGAGCTATCATGGAGCTGATTTGGACACCGGAAAGGTACTCAAAATCAGCCTTGCACAGAGGTCATTTTTTCTGCCTGGACGCTGCGCGTTTGACAGGAAAATTGCATTTTTACACAATCTTCAGCAATTTTTTGAGTTTCACTCCAGTTTGACTTTTTACCTTGGAAAATGAGAAATTACTTATGTAAATGGTCATAATGAATGTAAATATCATGTTTTTACTTCTACCTAGGATAGATACATTAGGTAAGTCAATCAGTTGAATTGTAATGAATCAATTCATTAGAGATAGGAATGAGTCACTTTTCTCATCCTACACTCTAGCTATCAGTGCAACTTTTTGTGTAATATCTCCCTCACCTCATGGATTCGACCCCTATGGATGAGTGGAGGTGGTTTTGAGATCTATTTAGCTCAGGGCTTCAAAGGAGGTTGGAAGTTGGCATCAGTTTGAAAGTTATTGTATTGATCAAGCAAAAGTTTGGCTTGGATATTAATGAAAAATTGCAGCTATTTCTTTGGGATTCATGTGGTATGAATTTTTGACATAGTTTTCTCTCTGTGATCATTTGTATGAATGTTTTGTAAGCTCATAAACCATTTCATGTCTATTATATGTTAAATTTCAAGTTGAAAGGCAGAATTCATGTGTTTCATGCTCTGTTTGGGAAATTTTTCATAATCTGTCCATTTTCTTCAGTTTAGGAAGAACTCATCCCCTATGCTCTTCTTAGCTCCTCATTTGTCTTATTCCACCTCACCAAAACACTTTCAAGTGTTGAGAATTCTACCTACCCTGCCCCATCGAATGGACTGCAATTCCATCTCATTGGCCCTAATCTAGTTCCTTTGACCTAATCCTCATTCACTGAGCCCAACCCCAAATCAAAACAAACAACCCCTTGCATTTCTTAGCTAGCCTAAAATCTTTTCCATTCAGCCCTCTTGGCTGTGATTTTTGTGGAGAGAGCCCTCTCCGACTTGGTAGGGCTAGATACCAAGTCAAAAGCTTGGTTTGTGGTTACCTCTGTTGGGATTCCTTCTTCAGCCTTGGGAATCTGGTGGAGTGATAACAGAAGGCAACCTGACTTATCTGCCAAACAGTTGGGCAGAAGTCTTTCAGTTGCTTACTTCTCAGCAACTAAGTTGCAGTGCAGTAGTTAGCAGTGGCAGCGCTATGGGCAGCATGATGCAGCAATTTAAGAGGGAGTTGCAATACAGATGTGGCAGTGTCAGTGACAGTGGCATGGGCAGCAGTACAAAGAGCAGCAGTGCAGTGGATGGAGGGCAGCAGGCCAAGCATCAGCAGCACAGAATCCAGCTTCAGAATCTTGTAGTGCATGGTGTGGATGCATTACTAGAGCACACTCCGTGCTAAGAGGGAGTGTTGAGATTTTGTATAGTTGGTGTAGCATCGAGTGTGCTCTAGCCCTGAAATTTTGTGGAGGGGCTAGGACACACTTGATCTCCAAAACCCAGAAAGTGTTTTGTGAAATTTCAGTTGGTGTTCAAGTTATTCAAATAATTAATTATTTTAATGGATTTCCTAAGTCTAAACTTAGGAAAATTAAATAATTAAAGTGAATTAAATAACACATGTGCTGAAATGTTCTAAAAGACACGGATCAAGCAGTCTTTTAATCTCAGCCATTGTTTTAGTCTCGGTCGTTGATGAGATGAATGAAAAAGCATAAGAGAAAGGCTTGAGGGTCAGTTGGAGAGACACATAGTTGCAGAGCTGAGGAATAGATCTGGAATTCTAGGGCAGGTTTGCTAAGAATTTCGGGAGGAATTTCCTGCAACGAGGGGCCGTATTGGCTAAGTGGATGATCTGATCCCAGAGCCAAGAGGCAGAGGAGCAGCAACAAGGATAATGCAAAGAAGCAGAGCAGCAACTACGCTGGAGAGCGTAGAGGCTCCAGGGGGCTTCAGAAGTTACGCAGACGGTCTCCTGGGCCAGTGTAAGGCATGCGTCACCCTCTCAAGGGTTACGTAGTTCCTCTCTAGGCAACGTAGTGGCATTCTGAGACTAGCAGGGTTGACGCTGGGGCTTCAAGGGCAACGCTGAGGGATTCTAGGGCCAGAATCGGGCTTAGTCTTGTAAATTTCGTTTGAGGGTGTGGATCAGTCAGATATTTGGCACTGGAACATCAGGTTAGCTGCAGATTTGATTTCTTTTATTCTTTGTCGGGTTTTCCAGATCTGGGACCCAGATTTACTATACTCATGAACTACTTAATAAAATAACCCTCATATTTGCTGCATCGATTTTCCTGCTTTGGGTTTTTCCGGGGACTTATGTCCAAAAATCCATGTGTCACTTTGTTGTATGAGCGCATTTTTAGTAAATGATCTGCATGTGTAGGTTGTAGTTGTGTTTATTTTGGTATTTTCTGAATCTAATTTCTGAAAATAACTTGTATTAATCTAAAACAAGTAGGGGAAATAAACCAAGATACTCCAGTAGAATTTTCACACTACCCCCCTTAGTCTGCCATAAGGAGACAGCTTAAACGGAGAGATTGGGGATTAGGGTGACAGCCCCCGATCTGAGTTGTTGTCGCAGTGCCTAGACATTCTCTGCGACAACATTTTTTGACGCCGTTGCCGGGGACCAATTTATTGGACTTTGGCTTTACGACATTTATCTCTTTCTTTCTCTTCATCTTTCATCTCAGGTGTTTGAGTTAGATTCTTGTCCGGATGGCGACTCCATTTCCTTCATCTTCTACAGGAGTTTGTACTAGAAGACATCCAAGTAGCTTGGTTAATCCTACTCCAGATCCTGAAAAGGTTCTCAGAGCCCGATTACACAAGCTTTCTTCTCGTACACTGTTGAGATTTTGCGTATTTGGGGTAGCATCAATTGTGCTCTAGGTCCCAAATTTTGTGGAGGGACTAGAGTACATTGGATCTACAAGACCCATAAATGGATTTGGGATATTTCATCTGGTTTAGGAGATATTAAATTAATTAATTATTTTAATGTATTTCCTAAGTTAAAACTTAGAAATATAAAATAATTAAAGTGAATTTAATTAAACATGTGATGAAATTGTCTTAAGTCACACAGATCAAGCTTTCTTTTAACCTTAGCCATTGATTAAAGATTTAATCTTGGTCGTTGATTTGTTAACGAGAAAAGTATAAAGGAAAGGCTTGGGGTCATTTGTAAAAGACACAGAGACAGAGCACTGAAGCTAAGCAGAGATTCTAGGGTGGAGTTGCTAAGAATTCTCAAGTGTTTCAGCTACAGAGAAGGAATTTAGACCAAGGGGATGATCTGATCACGGGGTCTAGAATACACGAGAAGCAGAGAAGAGATCAGCAAGGACAGCGCAGAGAAAGGCAGCAGTGGCAGCAGCAGCAGCAGACGGCAGCAACAGCAACAACAGTGTTTTTCAGGGGCATCGATGGGGTTTCTAGGCCTATATCTGGCTGAGTTCTGTAAATCCCATTTGAGGGTGTGGATCAGTCAGTATTTTTGGTCTTAGATCAGCTAGGAGCTGTAGATCTATTGTTTTCTCTGTAGGGTTTTCCAGATCTGGAACCCAGAATTGTGTATTCAAAAATATTCTTAATAATAGAGCCCTCCAGTAGCCAGAGACCGGTTTTCCCACATTATGTTTTTCCGGGGACAGTTTGTCCAGAAATAACTATGTCACTTTGTCTATGTGTGCATGTGCTTATTCTAGATCTGAATTGGTAGAGATCTGTTATGTGTTTTAATTTGATGTTAACTTGAATTTATTCAGTTGATAACTTGTATAAGTAGGAGAACCTTAACTGGATTAACAAAAATAATTTATGCATAAGAACTAAGATTCAGAAATTTCTACATGGTATCAAAGGAATTGCAGATCTAGAAGGGCCGGCAGCTGAAGAATCTGAAGGATCTAGCTGCCCAAAGCAGCTGGAAAGGCAGCAGTAAAGCAGATCTAAAGGGATAGCGCAGTTTTCAGGAGCAGACTCACACAGAGGGAAGGGTGACGCTATCCAGCGTTGTGTCCTAGCAAGCCCATGCAATTACTGCGCAGAGGCAACTCAGAAACAGCGTTGCTTAAGTTTGAAGCCAGCCAGTGTGATTCAGATCTGAATATGTCAGATCCAGAAAAAGTCTGCAGAAAATTCAGAAGAGCTGGTGGGGTTAAATTTATGAAGTTTTCAGATTTTTAGCCTTAGCACAAGTGACAAAGTTTGGGAAGAGATCAGTTTCTCAAAGAGTTTCTTGCCAAAGGAAACTTGCAGTTTGGTCAGAGGATCAAAGAAGAAGTTGAATCATAGTTGATTTGGTAGATTTCCAAGGAGGGAAATCAAGTGTCAGAGGGAGAAGAGAGTGCTCAGTTCGTAAAGGACCCTAGATCCAAGATCTCTAGCATAGAGAAGAGGAGCTTCGACACATTCTGAGCAGATGGCTCCTCATGGACCGCGTGATCAGGATAGGCTAGAGGGCCTCTCAAACTTTTCAGTATGGAAAGCTAGGATCCTGATTGTCCTTGAGGCATACGGTCTAAGAGACCATGCAGAGCAAACCATAGCCACATCGACAGATGTGGATCTCCTACGGAAGCATAGAGAAGTTGTTGGGCATGCCAAGCGGCTGATAATGGACAGTATCAAGGACCATATTGTACCACACATAACTGAGAAGAAGACAGCTAATGAGATGTGGAAGGCCTTGACTTCCCTATATGAGGGAAAGTCTGTCCAAAGGAAGATGTTGTTGGAGGCCCAAATGAGGTCATTCATGATGACTAAGGGAGAAGACATCAAGCACTTCCTCCTTAGATTGCAGTCAATCAGGGATTAGCTGACTACAACGGGTGCAACCGTAGATGAAGTGATAGTCAGGACTGCCCTCAATGCAGTCACGGATGAGTGGGAAACCTTACTCCAAAGTATCTTGGGCAGAGCGGACCTCCCAGATTGGGACAGCTTGTGGTCGATCGTGCGGCTAGAAGAACTACAAAGGTTCACCAAGAAGCAGCACAGCCCTGCGTTGAGCAAGGTTAAGAAGGAAGAGGAGGAAGATGCAGCCTTGGCATCAAAGAAGCAGCCAAAGAAGAAGAAAAATCTTTCAAAGATCAAGTGCTTCCAGTGTGGCGAAATGGGACATTTTGCCAGCCATTGTCCAAAAAAGAAGAAGGACAAGGAAGCATCTTCTTCCAAAGCAGCGATGGCAGATGATGGGTCCGGAGATGATGTGGCAATGAGTGCTCATGAACCACGGAGGTGGGATGACATGGACATGTAGAGGCGCTACATGGAAGTAAGGCGAGATCCTTGAGCAGTTCATCTCTTGGATTACATGCGAGCTACGGCAGCCTTAAGACAGTAGCAGAACAAGTGGAGCAGTGGGTGCATAGATCACAGATGAGGCATAAGCAGAGGTAGATCTGGAGGCTGGGAGGAGCAGCGCAAAGCATAGCAGCAACAGCGTAGAAGCAGTAGCAGCGCAGAGGCTGATGTGACTTCAGCAGCACAGTGCAGTACTGCTTATGCAGCGCAGAGAGCTTCAGAGGGGCAGCGCAGTGCAGCAGCAGTGTGATAGGTTTCAGCACAAGGAGCTGATGTGACTTCAGTAGTGCAGAGGGAGTCTGATTACGCAGGCAGAGCTATAGTTGTGCATCGTTCTTTAGATGCCAGAACAGATCTGTAGCCTATGGAGCTTCAGTGATGAGGATGCAGCCCATCTGACTTGTCTGTCAAAGATTGGGCAGGAGATTCAGTTGTTACTCTCAACAACTGAAGTTGCAGTGCAGCAGATCAGCAGTGGCAATGCTATGAGCAGCACAGATGCAGCGTATTGAGAGGGAGTTGCAATACAGTGGTTGCAGTGGCAATGGCAGAGTCATGGGCAGCAGTACAGAATGGCAGCAGCAGTGCAGAGTTGAGTGGCAGGAGGCCAAGCTTCAGCAGCACAGAACCAGTGCCCAAAATCATGTAATGCATAAGTGTGATGTATTGCTAAAGCACACCCTTGATGCTAAGAGGGAGTGTTGAGATTTTGTGTATTTGGGGTAGCATCAGTTGTGCTCTAGGTCCCAAATTTTGTGGAGGGACTAGAGTACACTGGATCTACAAGGCCCAAAAATGGATTTGGAATATTTCATCTGGTTTAGGAGATATTAAATTAATTAATTATTTTAATGTATTTCCTAAGTTAAAACTTAGGAAAATAAAATAATTAAAGTGAATTTAATTAAACATGTGAGGAAATTGTCTTAAGTCACACGGATCAAGCTTTCTTTTAATCTTAGCCATTGATTAAAGATGTAATCTTGGTCATTGATTTGCCAACGAGAAAAGTATAACGGAAAGGCTTGGGGTCATTTGTAAGAGACACAGAGGCAGAGCACTGAAGCTAAGCTGAGATTCTAGGTCGGGGTTGCTAAGAATTCTCAAGTGTTTCAGTTGTAGAGAGGGGAATTTAACCCAGAGGATGATCTGATCCCCGAGTCTAGAATACACAAGAAGCAGAGAAGAGATCAACAAGGACAGCGCAGAGAAAGGCAGCAGCAACAACAGACGGTAGCAACAGCAGCAGCAGTGTCTTTCAGGGGCAGCGCTGGGATTTCTAGGACTAGATTTGGCTAAGTTCTGTAAATCCCATTTGAGGGTGTGGATCAGTCAGTGTTTTTGGTCTTAGATCAGCCAGGAGCTGTAGATCTAGAGTTTTCTCTGTAGGGTTTTCCAGATCTGGAACCTAGAATTGTGTATTCAGAAATATTCTTAATAATAGAGCCCTCCAGCAGCCAGAGACAGGTTTTACCACATTGGGTTTTTCTGGGGACAGTTTGTCCAGAAATAACTGTCACTTTGCCTATGTGTGCATGTGCTTATTCTAGATCTGAATTGGTAGAGATCTGTTATGTGTTTTGCTTTGATGTTAACTTGAATTTATTCAGTTGATAACTTGTATAAGTAGGAGAAACTTAACCGGATTAACAGAAATAATTTCTGCATAAGAATTAAGATTCAGAAATTTCTACATACACTTCTTGTTAATCTCGAGCAGGAAGCTCTCTCTAATATCCATTCGCTCTTCCTTGATCCTGTTTAGCAAGATATCATGGATATCTATGCCCCGTGTGACTTCGCTAACATTCAGGGTCATCCCAATAATTTCCCTGAACATGGTATGGATAAGTTACCTTCTTTTCAAAGAAATAATGCGGTTAGTGTCAAAGCTCACCTAAGTGCATTTACTGGTTGGTGGAATAAATGGGCTAGAAATAACGATTTCGAGGATGTAAAGATAAGCCTTTTTATTCTTACCTTGGAGCAAGATGCTTTGGAATGGTTTACTGAAAACCCTGATAATTCATTCGATTCTTTTGAATCAATTTTGAATGCCTTTAAAGATAAGTTTGGAGATAAAAGAGAAGATAGGCATTTGGCTAAGGATATCAGTACCATAAAAAAGAAATAAAATGAAACGATCCAAGAATTTAAGAGATTTAATGGTATTCTTAGGGAAATATCTCAAGATCTTATCCAGATCATAAGCCTCCTGATAAATCTCTTATGGATTTTTACATTGATGCTTTGAATCCTGATACCTCATATGAGTTAAGACGTGCTAAGACTGTTGATTATAAGGTTTGCCAAGTTTTAGTAGAAGAGCTTGAAAGGGATAAAAGGGCATCAGGGAACTCTGAAATTCCTGGTTTTGATAGGGCTGCGACTAAATTAAAAGAGCGTAAAGGAAAAGAAGTTAAAGAATCTGATGATGACCCTATGCAAAAATTACTGCAAAAACTTGAAAGCATGGAGCTTAACCAAGCGAAATTAATCTCTAACCATGCTAAGGAAAGAAGCACTTTGCAGTCTAGGTTGGTTCAAATGGAAAGAGCTCAAGCACAAAATTCCCAACCTAAGAATCATAATAATAATCGAAGTAATAACACTTGGCAGAAAAAAGTTCAATTTAGTGAGCAAAGACCTCCTAATCCACTTGAATCTACTAATCTGGTCTATGAAGCTTTGCCTTATTGTAGAGCTTGTGATGCTCTTCATGAGGAGCTTACTTGTCCCACTGTTAAGAGAATTATGAATAGTGGAATGTTTGGGGCAAGTAATCAAATAAATATTGTTGATAAAGATTTTTTTTTGTCTATGGAAGATTGGATGGAAGTCAAGGAAAATAGTCAAGATGTTAAGCCTTTCATATATTTTCATAGTATCAATAGTTGTGGGCATGAAAAGGATTTGACGGTTAAATTATTTGGTGAAAAGCCTTCTCCAGATCAAGTGTTGGAAATTGTGAGGGATG
Source organism: Pinus albicaulis (assembly GCA_034641835.2). Classification (NCBI taxonomy): domain Eukaryota; kingdom Viridiplantae; phylum Streptophyta; class Pinopsida; order Pinales; family Pinaceae; genus Pinus; species Pinus albicaulis. The sequence continues at coordinate 903,357,573 of CM076573.1, read as the reverse complement.
AGGGGCTAACTTAAGATCAAGGTAATAATCAAATTCCCTCTCGAATTTTTAACCCTAGTCCTGGTTTGAATATCGATTTGGGAGGATGGTTGAATAATTCAAAGATCTCGATGCCTGTCATTGAAATATTGAAGCTTCCCACTCAGAGGGCTAAGTTATTAGATGCCATCGGAGTGTCGCATGTTAATATTGCCCAAGATAAGGCTCCTGAAGTTCCTATCAGGATGCCCCAATATATCTGCAAAGTTTGGAATCAAATAACAAGGATCATCAGCGATTTTTTATTACTTTAGTGGTTAATGGTTATAAATTGAATAATTGTATGCTGGATTATGGTGCTTTGGCTTGTGTCATGACCAAAAGAGTCATGGAACAACTCAATTTGAGAGTTTCTGGACCGTACTACAACATATGTGCCATGGATTCTAATCAAATTGAAGTTCATGGGTTAATCAAGGATTTACAAGTTCATTTATCTGTTTACACTGACATAATGATTGTTATGGACATAGTTGTAGTTGATATACTAGATGCTTGGGGTATGTTGTTATCAAGAAAATGGGCCTCTGATCTAGGAGGGAGTATTCAGATGAATTGGTCTTATGCTATGATTCCTTCTCCTAGAGGTGAGGGATTTGTGAGACTCAACAAAGAGCCTGAAAGAAGATTCCATGTGGAAGATCCTAAGAGACCTCATAATGAAATAATTAAAGAACAATCTGACATAGGGAATTATGCTATCATGTCTAACTTCATAGTTCCTTTAGATGATGAGGTTGATAAAAAGTTTGAGGATCTAAAGGATAGAGTATGGTACATGCATATTGATGGTGCATCATCTAGGCATGGTAAATGTGTTGGAATTGTATTAAAGTCTCCCCTTGGTCATATTTTCAAATTTGCCTATAGACTGGAATTCGAAGCAACCAACAATGTAGCTGAGCATGAAGCCTTGTTGTTGGGTCTTGAGTTGGCAAAGGCTTTAAGAGTTAAGTTGCTTAGTATCAAGGGAGACTCTGACTTAGTTATCATGCAAGTTAAAAATAAATTCGCATGTAACAATCAAAGGTTAAGGAATTATCGAAATTTTGTATGGGATGTTATGGAATACTTTGATGCCCTTGACCTTGAAGCTATTCCAAGAGAGAATAACAGTGTGGCGGTGAGCTTGCTGTGGCTGCTTCTACTTTACAATTATCTGATGAATTGATCAAGGATAAGGTAAAAATGGAAATTATTTTTAGACCTTTTGTTCCAGATAATTTAGAGCATTGGCAAGTATTTAATGATGAGAAGCAAGTGATTCGTTTTCTTGATAATTTGGATGATTTTGAGAATTTTCGGATAAGTTCTAGGGAGGATGGATCTGATGATCATGAAGATATTATAAATCCTACTCCCAGGAATGTTGTTGCTTTAGAGCAACACTTTCATCGGCATGATGCCACAAGGACGATAGAGGTAAATAAAATGGATCCGGGTGAATTCATTGAAGTAAACATTGGTACCTCTAAGGACCCTAAAATTGTCAAAATTGGTACAGATACTAATGATGAAGAAAGGAAAAAGTTGACCAATTTACTTCGTGAATATAGGGATGTTTTAGCATTTTCATATGATGAGTTAAAAGGATATAGGGAAGATATCATGCAAAATACTTACTATCACTTTAAAGGATGAAAATGCTAAACCTTTTCGTCAAAAGCTTAGGCAAATAAGACCTAAGTTAGCCCCTTTAGTTCAGAAAGAGCTTTCAAAGATGCTTGCAGCTGGAATTATTGCTCAAACTAGGCATTCAACATGGTGTTCCAACCTGGTGATTGTTAGGAAGAAGAATGGTACAGTTAGACTTTGTGTCGATTTTAGAAACCTTAATCTAGCATGTAAAAAAGATAATTACCCTTTTCCAAAAACGGAGAATATGTTGCAAAGAGTAACAGGTTCAAGAATGATGTCAATGCTAGATGGTTTTTCTGGATACAATCAAGTTTGGGTTAAAAAAGAAGATCGTCATAAAACTACGTTCACCACACCATGGGGTACTTTCGAATATATTAGAATGCCTTTTGGTTTGACTAATGTTGGGGCTACTTTTCAAAGGGCTATGGATTATGCCTTTAAGGGTTTAATTGCTAAAATTATTGAAATTTATCAGGATGTTCTTTCTGTTTTTTCTAAGGATTGTATTAGTCATATAGGTCATTTTAAGCAAGTTTTTGACAAGTGTAGAGGGTTTAGGATTTCCTTGAATCCAGCTAAGTCTGTTTTTGGAGTAACTGAAGGGAAATTACTTGGTCACATCATTTCCAAATATGGGATCAAGATTGATCCTGAAAGAGTAGAGACAATCCAAAAGAATCCTCTCCCTCATAATCTTAAATCCCTTAAGTCTTTTCTTGGAAAAACTAATTTTCTTAGAAGATTTATTCCAACGCAAAAATAGCCAAGCCTATTCAAAGGCTTCTGAAGAAAGATATAATTTTTTTATGGAAAGAAGGTGGCAAAAAGGCTTTTCAGGAAATCAAGGGTGCTATTATCAAAGCTCCTGTTCTGGTTGGTCCTAATTATTCGAAGGATTTCATGATTTTCTCTTTCGCTTTTGAAGATACCATTGCTGGTGTCTTATTACAAAAGAATAAGAAAAGTCACGAATAGCCTATTGCTTTCAAGAGTATTGCGCTTCAAAATTCTGAATTAAATTATACTACCATGGAAAAGCAAGCCTATGTCTTGGTTAAGTCTCTTAAGCATTTCAGGACTTATGTGGGTTATTCCAAAATCATTGCTTTTGTCCCACATTTTGGGATTAAAGATATATTAAGTCAAACAGATTGCTTAGGGACTCATACTAGGTGGGTTACTAAAATTCAAGAGTATGACTAAGAGATTAGACCCACCAAGTTAGTCAAGGGTCAAGGCTTGGCTGAAATTATGACCAAAGGTAATGAGAGAGCTCTTGGTTTGATTCGTCTTAACGATGCATCTTCACCTAAGATGCAAAGATTAGGAGAGCATGAATGGTACAAAGATATTATTTATTATTTCTTAAATCTTACATGTCCTAACCATTTAGTTGTTCATAGAAGAAGGACTCTTAGATTAAAAGCCACTAAGTATTGCCTCATGAAGGATGGCCTTGGATGGAGAAAACTTGAGGGCATAATACTTAGGTGTGTTGATGAAGTTGAGTCCAAAAAGTTGATTTCTGAGTTTCATTCAGGATTTTGTGGTGGTCATTATGCTGTTAGAACTACCACCACAAAATTCTGAGACTTGGTTATTATTGGCCTTCAATCTTTTCAGATGTGCATAAATTTTTCAGAAGCTGCCAAGCCTGTCAACTGTTCACTAGGAAGCAAGAGCTAGCTGCCTTGCCCCTAAAACCTGTGGTTGTTGAGGTACCTTTTCAACATTAGGGTCTGGATTTCATTGAGAAATTCCATGAAAATTCTAGCAATGGCTACTCATGGATCTTAACTGCAACTGATTCTTTTTACGAAATGGGTTGAAGCCATTCCTGTTAAGAATGTCAATGAAAAGGTCATTATGGACTTTATTGAAAGTCCAATTATTACTAGATTTGGTGTTCCCACCAAGATCACTACTAACAATGCCAAAGCTTTTAGTTCTATTGAATTTTCATCTTTTTGTTTTAAGTATGGCATTGTATTATCTCATTCATCTAACTACTATCCTCAGAGTAATGGCTTGGCTGAATCAAGTAATAAAAATCTTATAACCATTATCAAGAAGATAGTAGGAGATAATAAGCAATCTTGGGACAGCAAAATCAAGTATGCTTTATGGGTAGATAGAATTACTAAAAAGAAAGCTACTGGTAAAAGTCCTTTCGAATTAGTTTATGGCTTGGATGTAACTTTACCAGTGCACCTTAAATTACCAGCTTACCAACTCCTTCAACATTTTTCCACTGATAAAGATGTTGTTCAAAATAGAATTGATCATTGGATGAAACTCATAGGAAAGCTTTTGATAATATGTGTAAAAATCAGTGAAGCGAAAATCGCGATGTCTTCAAAAAATCACGAATTTTTCAGTCAAATGATAAAATCGGTGATTTTTTGAACAATTTTTTTTATTTTAAAAAAATCTCGAAAAAAATCGTGATCCGATCGGTAAAAATCGTGGGCCCATCAAACAACGACCCAATAAACTTGAAATTTTGTTTTTTTTTTCCATTTTTGCAGACAGAGGGCATGAAAGAGAGCTAAGGAGTAGGAGAAGTCATCTACAAGGGCAAGAGAGGAGAAAAGTGAAGGAATTTAGCAACCCAAGCCAACAAAATTTAGACACCTGATATGGAGGCCATCTCTTTAGAGGCGATTGACACCACTGTTGCATGGAGGGTTGAGGTCGAGAGGCCTATCATGGACTCAACCCCTGATTGGATAGAGCAAGAAGTAGTGGAGGGGGAGGAGGAGGAGGAGGAGAAGCAGCAGCAGCAGGAGTAGGAGGAGGAGGTGACACCACCTATCCCTGCTACCAGTAGAGGACATGGCCTACCTCCTTTAGCTCCTAGTGCTTCAAGTTGTAGAGCACAACAGAGTCCATTGCCAGCCTCGCCAGCGTCTTCATCTAGAGGGAAAGTTGTTACATTTTCTTGTAAGAGGGGCATAGGAAATCAGTAGTATAGGTTATTTGGTGCATTCCCTTGTATATGACATTATGACTCATGATCTGAGATACATTATTATATTTTTTGTTGATATTTTGAGGCTGAGTTGGGACTTGGGGCTTAGTATTCAAGACATGATTCATTGTTATGTGTGATGTAGCACTAGACATGATATTACACATCTTATATATTAGTTTTTTTTTTCATATTTATGTGTCAATGCATTTATTTTATGTTGTGGATGCCTTAGATATTAAAAATGAATATTTTGTATGTGCCAATTTTTTCCCGATTTTTACGATTTTCTCCAATTTTTTCCCCTCACCGATTTATTTCCAATCGCGATGTTCGCAACATTGGTAAAAATCAATCTAACATTAAGAAAATCTTTGATAAATCATCTCGATCTAGATCTTTGTACGTTGGAGACATGGTATTGCTTTGGGATCAAAAGAATGAAAAACCATGAAAACATAATAAGTTCGACAGTTTCTGGTTGGGACCTTACATTATCTGAGGCATTGTTGGACCCAACTCATTCCACTTGAGCACAGGATGATTTAAGGATGGAAAATTATTCGGAAGTTTAAAGAATTGCTTAATCTCACTAGTCCCTAATATGCAAAATATAAAAATTTTATCGACGATTTAAAATTATTCAAATTTATAACAAAATTATATATAATGTCTATATAATGTACATTTTTAATGTAAAATAATTTTATATTGTAAATTTTAAATTTAATCATTTTTATAAAAAAATTGAAATTGGCGAATCTTTTTTTTGGAAAAACCATGGAAAATTAGCCCACCTGCGAATATTAGCCCCTAAAATTTTCCATGCTTGAGCACCTTGGAAGGCGAACCACTTCACTTACCTGCAAATGGCCAAATGCTCAAGTTGTTCTTCAAAGATGACATCTGATGCCATTGAGAATCCTTTGTATTGTATTTCTAACCTTACACCTTGTCCTTTCAGCGTTTCATTTTGTAGTTAGATTAGATTTACTTTTCATGTTAGTAGAATAATAAATGATAGAAGAGCTTCTATTTTTCATGTGTTTAATGTTATATGATGATATTTGGATGGATCCTACTTACGTAATTTTGTGTGTTGCTTGGATGCAGATTCTGGATTCTCACATTCCTTCAATGAAACAACGTGTCCCCAAGTAGAGACAAATGTTGACCACTCTGTGTCAACGACCCCATAGCAGTACACTCCCATTTTTGCAAATGGGATTTATCATTTTCGAGGTGTTCACAACATTCAAATTTCATCATCAGTCGATAGTTTTGTAAAAGATGTAAACCCATTCTACGTGTTTATAATGTAAATGATATTCATAAGACCATCATGTATGTAACAACCTAGATAAGCCTAGTATTTTGGTGACGATTTCTACTCTAGGAGGTTTTTCGTCTCACTGATTAATTTGTATTTCTTGACACAAATGATCGACAAAGTTTTCCCCTCCAACCTCACCCCAAAGCTAGGGTGGATTTTGTCATCAAGATAAAAAGTAAGTCCTAGTGTTTTCTATCAAGTCTTTGTAAAAGTAATTTGGGAATAATCTTAGCTAATTCGCTAGATTATTTTATTACAGATTACTTGGTCTACTAGATCATATTTTGAGTTGCAGAATTGGGTAGTTTTTGAGGGTCTATTACGAATGGGTTTTCCCCCTTCATGTGTCAAATTGTAATATCTTGATGTAAAATATTTTAGTGCATGGTCGCTCATAGTTAGACACAATGGCTAAAGTATTAGAGGGTTGGAAAAATAATTAATCCCCTCATGAGTGGCCAATGGCGAACTCATGGAGGCAAATTAACCCTTATAAAATCAGTGTTGTCATCTCTGCTAATTTATCAAGCGTCATACCGGATGGCACCCAAGTCGATTTCAGGACAGATTAATAAAATCATGGGGGATTTTCTGTGGCAAGGAGGCAAAGTTAAACAGAGAAACTTTCATCTGGTGAAATGGGAGATAGCAAAGCAAAATTTGAAGGAAGGAGGCCTTCAAATTCGAGATCCAGACTCTGCCAACGTATCTTTGGGATGCAAAATACTCTGGAAACTAGAAAGAAAAAAAAAAAAAATTGGCAAAATTAAATTAAAATTATAAGCCAAAAATTTAATTAATTTGAGGTCCTAGGAAAAATTAATTCTTCAAATTAAAAAATTTGTCGGTTCTAGAATTTTTAATTTTTGGAGGTCCCCAACCAAGGGAATATTGAAAATTTCAAGTGATTTTGGACCCTTGGGCCTTGGTAGTCAAATCAAAGTCAATTTTTTGAGATAATTAACTCAAAAAAAATATTTTTGAGTTAACTAAAAAGGAATTAAATGAAAAATTCGAAATTCCTCAAAAAGTAAGTAATTTCGACGGACGAGATTTAAAGATGATTAAATCATTTTCCACGATCGAGATAACTTTGACGGGGATCAATCCAGCTAGCTGTTGGAGAATAAATCTATAAATTAGAGGTCTCTATCCATTATTTTGCATCCGATCATTGAATCGTGCACTTGCTCTGAAAATCTCTTGTAACTTTCGTTGATTAATAAAACACAAAGAATTCAGGGTTTCAGACTGTGGTGTTCCTTTTTTCAGACTTATGTGGTAACATTGCTTCTTAAACTCTGTTGCTTTTATTTGCATTTGTTGGTTAATAGCTTTTGAGGATTGATCTGTGCACAGGTATCTTGCACAAATTTCTGGGTTTTTAAGATATCATTTTGGTTTGATAGAAGTATCAGGTATCTATATTTCTTGATGATCTTATGGTTATTTTTGAATCTCTATTAATCTAACAATCAAATCTAAATGTGCAGAAGTTACTATTCAGGATTTGGGCATTTGGAGAAATCCTCAGCTGGATCAACTGACTCTCATATTTCAAAGTCTAAAAAGCCCATTGTCTTTTTCTAATTTCGGAAGTCATCTTACATAATATTTTATTTGCAGGGTTTTTCTTAGGCTTGTGCCTCTTTAAATTTCTATATTATTTTTAAATTGTGCAAAATGGTTTAAATCTGGCTAATAGAGGGCTTCGATCTACTAGATTTATAAAACAGTATTGTAGATTTGTAAGTATCATTATTTTTTTTACTCACTGGAGTTTAGGGTTTTATATTTTTGTACATGTGTTGCATTTCTAGGTTTTCCTTGTTTCTGGTTTTGTGCAGATGATTTTGGAAGGTCTTTAGAGAAATTTTTTTTTAGATCTGAGCAAGATCTAGGCCCTGGAGGGTAAGATTTGGTCTCAAGCTCAAATTGCTTGCAGATCTGAGCAAGATCTAGGCCCTGGAGGGTAAGATTTGGTCTCAAGCTCAAATTGCTTGCAGATCTGAGCAAGACCTAGGGCCCGGAGGGCAGGATCTTACCTCAAAGTTTACATTTTTGCAGGAGCACTCATTTTAAACAAATTTTAGAATCTGAATTTACTGGTTAAAATTATAAAAGGAGAAATTCGAAATTGGTTTTGTGCAGTGTCCCGCAAATTTTTGCTCCTGATCCATTGTCCGCTGCTCGAAATCTGCCTTTCTTCTCGACATGAATCTCTTCTCACGCTACTCTCCTTCACGTTGTCAATGTGTTGCTTTAACCTCTGCGTGTTTCCTTTCCTTCTTTCCCTCACGCTCTCTGCACTCCACAACTCCCTTTTCCATCTTCCTTTCTGCTGCCTTTGTGTGCTCCCTCAAGCAACGTCTCTCTTCTCCTTCTGCGTTCTCTGTGTGCCCTCTCCTGCCACATCTGTAACCTTCTCCTTCAAGCCTTTCCCTCCACTCAATCCTAACCTATGCACAACACTCACAAAGCATAACACATTTTTCATTTTCTTTAAATTTCCAAAGTTTAGTTTTAGTTTAGACGTTTCAATTTTTTTGGGGGGGGCTTTAGATTTAATTTGTTAGCTTTTAATTTTTGTAAAGAGTGGGGATTAGTTTAAATTGTAATAGCATTGCTTTTCATTATTTTTAATTGTGTAAAGTTTAGGTTAAGTTTAACATTTAAATTTTAACTTTTGTTTTGCATTTATAATAACATTTAGTTTTTGTTTAACTTTTGTAAAGTTTTAGTTTAGCATTTTAAATTTTAATTTTACTTTTTAGCATTTGTAATAACATTTCATTTTTACTTAGTTTTGTATAAAGTTTAGGTTTTCATTTTTTTTATTTTAGTTTTAAATTAGCTTTTAAATTTTGCAAAAAGAAACTTTAAAAGAACAAAAAAGGGTTTTAAATTTTTAGGTTCTAACGTTTCAAGAATCAAAACTTTAAAAAAAATATTTTGTTTTCTTTAGCCTTTATGAAAACTTCAAAAAAAAAAATTTAATTTTCAAATTTTTGGTTGTCCCAGAAATATTTCTTTTCCGGATCGCTTTTGAGGATCATCATTGAGGTATAAAGGTCTTAAGCATTGGGGAAAATTTTCTTAGTCAAAGGGAAATTTAATTTTAAACATCTCTAAAGTTTGACTATAGAGAATTTTCTAAATTTTTCAGTACTAGAATGTTTTAGAAAATCATCTGAATTTGAAAGTTCTAAGCATTTTAATTCCTTGCTCTTTCATGGTATCATTTTTCAGAATTTAAAGTGCTTAAGTTGCGCATTGGGTTTTGAGTTATTTCGTGCTTAATATCTACTGAAATCATTCGTCGATTATTTCACTACAATTGTGGTTTAAATTTACTTGAATTAACATTGCATGATAAACATTGAGAAGTTTTTCAAGTAATTATTACATGTTTCTCATTTCCTGAATTGAGTGTCTTTAATGCATTATCTTGAAAGTGATATTGAAGAGTTGTGAAGATATTTTGTTCTCTTTGAGCAATAATTGCATTTGGAATACTAATCTTGTGATTTGATTTGAAAATATATTGTGATATTTTTTAAAACATTGTCGAAAATTTTGAAGTAGGGGGTCGAAGTTGTGTTGCTAAAAGAGATTTGGCTTGGTTTGACTTGGACAAAGGAAGCACATCATCAGGAGAGGTTGGAATTGGTCTTGGAAGGGTATTGGTCTTTTTCTAGAGGTCTTGGAATTCATCAATTGAAGAATCTATAAGAAGAGAAGATATTTGCAGGTTTTCCTCTCAACTGGAAAGGTTTTGGCCCTAGCTTATATCCTGTGTACTTGTGTACTATTTTTCTCTTGTTTTTGGTAGTTGTTTGATGATAAACATAATAAAGAATCTAATAAGTAAGAAAAAGTAAAAAGATATCACAAGCAGTTATCATAGAAAGAGAAATCATCCTATCTACTACCCTTTAGATTTCTCAACACCACTGAATACCCCGATGCCCAATGCTAACAAGATCATGTTCAAACTAGCTCTTAATGAAATGTCCATCTTTAGAACTCTAACCTCAAAAACACCTTCACACAAACCACTTTAGAATCGAAGAAGCAAACATGAGTTTAAAAGGAGGGTCTTGCTTCAAAAATATAGTCTCCAAAACACCTTCAAATGGACCTCTTCAAAATTATTAAAGTAAACACAAGTTTAAGTAACCATAGACATAAACAATCAATGCAGAGAGTTAATTGTGACGAACAAAGTTCATAAACGCAATAGAAATACTCAGAATATCTGGTATACGTAAATATCCATTATAGGATAGTAACATTTATATAGAAATGTTCAGAAGATATGAGATGATGATGATTACAAATGAGTTTCCTGTTTGTTAGTTTTTGTAGAATCGGATGTATTCTAGTCGCAAAACTTGGAGGAGAGGCTAGAATACATGAGATCTCCAAAAACCGAAAATCCTTTCTGGAAATTCCACCTAGAAATAGCTTAATTAAATTATTAGTCGATTTTCAAATATTTTTATACTTAGGGAATATGGTTAATTAATCAAAATTAATTAAGTCAAGGTGAGAATTCTCTAAAATCTCACACGGATCAACTCTGAGATGATCCTAGCCAAGATATAATCTTGGTCGTTGGTGCTCCAACAGAGGATCATAAGAATTCGATGGGCACTTGGAGAATACACCAGGGACACTTGGAGAATTCAATTTTCCAGAGTAGCAACAGCCAATTGTCGGAGAGTTAGAGCTTAAGTCGATTAAGTCGGGAATCAAAGACAATAAGGGGCAGGGATAGTGAGGCTGGAGGATTTTTTTCCAGATCCAGCGAGTGCATTTACAGAGGGGCTGAGGTTTCTCTAGGAGGTTGCGCAGAGCCTCATTAAACGCAGATCGATTTGCTGGAAAGGAAGACTTTTTCAGTTCTAGAGGTGGGGCAGAGGTTCCAGAATGTCAGAGAGACATTTTCCCAGTTAGCAGCAGGCAGGACGACTAGACTAGCAGTCAGTTCGAGCAGCAGTTGTAGCAGGCGACATCAAGTTGACGCAGGGCCTGCGCATGCCCAGTTGGACGACTTGGTTTTCATAGGCAATCCAGTGTCGAAATTGCCTGGAGAGAGGGTAATTTTCCTCTAGATATTTTTTCCAGTAATTTCTCTGTAGGATTGCCAGTTTTTAGCATCCATATTGTACACAAAATTTCTCACTGCTGCATAATAATAAAACCCTCAGTTGTTGCACCAGTTTTCCCAAATTGGGTTTTCCGGGGACAATTGTCCAAAACTAACAGTGTCATTTTTATGAGTGTGTGTGTCTAAATTTTCTGAGTTTCCAGCGCTATTTATTTCCGCACTTTTATTTGTGAAAGTTGCAGTGTGATTTATTCAATATTTTTCGTAGAAAATAAATTGCTGAATTAATGGGATGAATTCAGAAAATCCATTACCTCAAAGAAAATAAATTGTTAAATTAATTAACAATTAGAAGAATAATTTCCAATAGTTGCAATAGGATTTCAGTGTTTAAATTTTCATGCTGCTTATGTACCTAGGTAGATACCCATTCACGAATGGTCATGTACTTAGAGATATGACTCTTCAATACTAATTATTAGTTAATTATTCATTATTTATGATTGTTATTATTTATATTTATTTTTATTATTTTTATATATATTTTATTCATAACTGTTAATTTTAGTTAACCATGGTATGTTCTATGCTTGAAGCAATTTACTTCAATGCTTCTTATTAAGCCCAATTCAATTTCCTGTTATGCAATCACATTAACATTAATAGTTAATGCTGATAGAACATAAATAAATCGACAGAAGTCAAGCCAGGAAAGGAGACACAATAATTTGGCGAATGCTAGGGAAAAACCCCAATGTGGGGAAAACCCTTTGATCAAATCTTCTTATTATTCTTCAAATTCACCAGAGAGAGAAAGTACAATTTACAGTAGTCAACAGGATGCCCTAGCCAGCAAAGTCAACGTTGGTCAAACCAACGAATCAGCCTCCAATGAAGCTCGGTCAAACCCAGTCAAACTCTACCTCCAATCACAGTCAAACTCAGCCCAAAACAGTCTTGAAATTCGGTCAATGCACTGGTCAAATCAGCGGTCAAATTTGTGGTTAACATCAGTCAAAGTCAACATTTCTCCTCAGTTTATGTGCCTCGAGCTGTGGCCTCTTAGCATCGAAATTCTGACCCAAAAAACGAAGTCAAACAGCAAGGGTTGACCCAAAGTCAATGTTGGTCAACGTTGTCTAGAAAATCCCTAAAACAGTCAAAATTTCCAGCTGGTTCCACACGTGTAGAGGAGAGAGAAAGATTCTTATGCTTGTACGAACCAATCAGAAGGAGAGAGAGAGATGTGTGTTGATATGATGATGAAATGAGGTTTGTGTCTCTCCCTTTTATATCCATCACTGAGGGTGTGTGACACATCTTTTGGGGCTTGTGAGCCTACATTACAAATCTGGCCGACCTTGACAAATTGCACATGTGAGGAAAATAAATTCAAAATACAACTTTCTGCTCATCCAAACAAGATGATTTTTTGATCAATCTTGCACCTCTTCGAAAGAGGAATCCAGCAAAAATATCATGTCCATCATTGAGCAGTGCAACATGGAGTTTGGCCCTAGTTGCCAAATTTAACAATAACATCGCATTCCTCAAAGCTTATTGTTGACAAGGTGTGTCTATCTTTCTTTATCTTCTAATCGACTCGCATCTTTCAGAATTCTTTGATTTTTCATTTTCAATGATACAAGATGATAGGATCCTTTGAGTGACAAACAAAATTGTAGAACTGAAAAGGGATCTAACTATCCTAAATCAATCTTGAGATTACTGAAAACTTGGGATGAATTGTTATCACAAGACTGGATTATGGTGACATCGACGTTCTTGGGGATATAAGTCACTTGTTTCCGGTTTGGGCATACAGATTGTTTGAGATGTTTGCTTTTATGATTTGGATGACAGTAAGGAGCTCTTGTGATTTGATCTTCCCTCAATCTGTTTGTAGTGATTTCTTGGTTTATTAGAGGTATCTGATTTTTTCAAGTACAACACTTGATTAATTGTGAGACCTTCACTTGTAATTTTTGTTGTTTGAACTGCAACTTTTGAGTACAACTTCACTTCATCTAGTTTATCCTCTTCTTGAGTTGTAATATTGACTGGATCGGTATTCATTCCTTTTTATACAAATTGGACTGTGTAATATTCCCAATTAGCAGCAACTAATTGGTAATATTAATTTTGGTCAGTTTTTCTTTTCTAATATTAAAGTCAGTTAATAAAGTGGGTGATGAGACACATAACCCATACTTACGAAATAATCATTCCCTAAAGTCACTTGAGCATATATTTACTTGACAGCATGGGGCCCAAGAGGGTGAAGTGGCAGCGTGAGGGAAGAGGCAGCGTGGGCCCATGACAACACAGTGAGAGAGGGATAGCGTGGGCCAAGAGGGGCAGCACAGTTTGGTGGGGCCCGGGTGAGAGCAAGGCTCTCAAAGCATAAAAAGGGGAAGAGGCTCCTCATTCTCTCATTCTATTATGCATCTATGATTTCTGTCTTTGACATTGAGCACGCTTTAATCACCTTTATAAAGTAGCTTTTATTTATGCAACTAACAGATTTATGAACCCTAGTTATCGAATCATTGAGAAATTATTAGACTACCCAAAATGATATAGTATCCCTTTTTTTATAACTTCAAAATTCACGAAGGAATTAAAATATAGTTTTAAATCTGCTTGGGTTTTGTCTTCACATTATTTGCCTAAATGCCAACGATGAAGATTTTGATAATACAATTAATTTGATAAGGAGATGTCATGAAATGTCGTGACCTTCAAGTGGAGTCTCCTTAGAGTAATAATGGCCACGACCAGACAATTATTGACCAGTCATTGTTTTAAGAAAAAAATGTACCAGTTACAACTTGGGTTCTTGGCAAGATTCGATAGACTGAATCACGGCTTGAAATTTACAATGTTGTGTGACTGACGACTGGGGAAGATGGCAGTGCGGGGGCAAATTGCAAGTCAAGGCAGCAAACGCAAGGGGCGGGGGAACCCGAGATACGGGAGCAAAAAGGTGGTCGTGATGGTTGCAGTTAAGCAGTTGCTATAGCAATGTATGATGCCTTGAGGGCGAACAATGATGACGGTGGACGGTTGAGGGCCTCGAAACATGGTCTATCAGCGCTGCATATAGTCAGTGCCAGCAATTTCTATTGAGTTGTGGCCCGGGTGAAGCGAGGTGGCAACAAAAATTCGAACGGTAGTTATGCGATCGGGCAGTGCCTATGCGATCAGGGGGTGCCTGTGCGGCCTTCAAGCAGCATGGCAATTATGATTTATTAGGTCTATGGCTGTACATTCGACGGTTGTATGTTGTTTTTCTTTATATATAATTTTTTTTAGATTTTTGTTTTATTAATATAGTTTTATATATATTTGAATTTTTTTAATCTTTTTTTTAGATGGCCAAAGGCCTAAATAACGATTTGGACAATGGAGAAGATCCTAACTCTGTATAGGGAAATGCTACAATTGCACAACAACACGGAATGTTGATGGCCAAAGGTTGGATCAAACTGGCTTTGTGCAGCGGTTGAGCATCAGAGGATCGAACAACTCTGATACCAGTTGTGTGGCCAAAGGATCGAAGAGGTCAGATACCAATTGTGTGACAAGAGGATCGAACAGCTCTGATACCAATGTTATAGACAAAGTTCATAAACGCAACAAAAATACTCAGAATATCTGGTATATGTAAATATCCATTATAGGATAGTAATATTTATATAGAAATGTTCATAAGATATGAGATGATGATGACTACAACTGAGGGTCCCGTTTATATACCTAGGTAGCTACCCATTCACAAATGGTCATATCCTTAGAGACATGACTCTTCAATACTAATTATTAGTTAATTATTCATTATTTATGATTGTTATTATTTATATTTATTTGTATTATTTTTATATATATTTTATTCATAACATTAATCCCCACAATCTTGCCAAAGTACAATGTTTAAGAAACAATAACAATGATGGCAAAAGCATGTTGAAGTTGAATGTGGTTCCATATGCTATTAGGGAAAGAGTGTCAAGGATCAACATGAATGTTCCAAGCAAGCAATCCAGAGAGTTGACCATGCACAAATGGCTTCAAATCATCAACAAGTGCTACAAACATGAAATGTGACAAGATGATCTTTCCATCATAAAGAGTGAACATGTATAAAATAAGCGACAAGCTACACTACCAACAGAGTTGTTGGTGAATAAATCATTAGAAAGAGTGATGCGCATTGTAATGTTGTAGAGTACACAACCCATCAATAAGATGTCCTTCAACAAAATATCAAATGTCCCCACAACCAATCATTAATCCATCCACAATAAGCCTTAATAGTAGGTACAATCCAGACTCCAAAAGCTTCGCATCTAAACCTCTTAACAGTCCATTTGTAAGAATTGTGGCAATAAGATTTTGATCCTTAAGTGAAGAGCAAGAATGCTTCCAATCACTAGGATTAAGTTGTCAATACGGCTTAGATGTAGATAATGAAGTATCTAGATCTATCTTACTAGAAGGTCCGGGATCCCAGTTGATTACAGGGTGCAGGTTTTGGTTGCTATGTATCCATAATAGAAGTAGCAAGAGGTAGAGATTATAATTTTGGTTGATTAAAAGGTGTAGGCTCCGGTTCATTCATGATCCGTAGTAGAAGAAGTATATTGTGCAGATTCTAGTTTTGGGTTGGATAGAAGGTGCAAGACTGGGTTCCTGTGAAATAGTGATGATAGAAGCAACAAGGTGACTTGCATCCAGCAATGAAGTCTCAACATATTCAAAAGGCATGCTCTCGCTGGTGTCATCTCAAGATCAATAGGAGTAGTAATACAATCCATGCTTACCAAGTCCACATAACCCATCCACAAAGTAACTTGGAACCAATACATTTAGTATTCTTCTCAAAATCAAAAGAACATAAATTATTAGTCAATAGTGCATGAGAAGTAGTTTCATTATCCTTTTGCATGATGTCAAGTACTTCTTCCTCTTCCTTTAATGCATACATTGGCTTTTGGCATGTAAGATCTAAAGTTTCTCTCATTTCTTGTACAAGATTCTAATGGAGGTCACACATATTCTGAATGGACTTGTCTTTTTCAGCCAATCAATGAAGCAAGAGATAATGATTATTTTTCAAATCTTGAAACTTGTTAAGGAGTCTAGTATTATCACTTGATTCCTTCTCTCTTTTAGTATGTTTGAATTTGCTTACCTATGTTGCAAGAAATGCCACTTCAAATGCCTTACCAAGCGTGTTTCAATATCAAAACATGGAAACATGTGTTATAGTCTTGAAAAGAATTTATGGCTATACAAAACATCAAGTGCCTGGGAAATGCATTTTGTATGGCCTGAAACTCGCTTCCAAGCCATATCAGAAAACATATGATGCATTTCCTGTGAAAATTTCTAAATGTTTCTTATGCAGAAATCTACTGTTAGATCTGGTTATGCTCCTCCTACTTAATTAAGTTATTAAGCTGAAAATTCAGATTAATATCGAAGCAAAACACATAACAGACTTTCACCAATTCAGATCTAGAAAAAGTACATGCACACATAGACAAAGTGACACAAGGATTTTCTGGACAATAGTCCCCGGAAAAACCCAATGCGGGAAAACCGGTCTGCTAGTTGTTGGAGGGTTTTATTATTAAGAGTATTTATGAATACAACAAATATGGGTTCCAGATCTGGAAAACCTGACAGAGACAATATAGATCTATAGCTCACCTGTTGTTCTGAAGCCAAAATATTGACTGATCCACACCCTCAAACGATATTTACAGGACTCAGCCAGATCTTGGCCCTAGAAACCCCAGCGCTGCCCCTGAAGCCCCTGTGTCAGCCTCTGCGCCCCTCTGCGTTGGCCTGGAGAGGGTTGTGTAACACCAGACTGGGTGATGCAGACCCTACGCTGCCCCTGAGGGTCTCCTGCTGCCTAACGCTGCCCTGGGAGAGAGCGCGTAGCTGAAACTGCCCCTGCGCTGCGCAGCTGCTGCCCTCTCTGCTGCTACTGCTCCTGCTTCTCTACGCTGCCTCTAGAAGCTGCTCTCTTCCTCTTGCTGATTCTAGGCACTGGGATCAGACCACCCCCTTTGCCTAAACTCCCCTCTCTGCAGCTGAAACACTTCTGAGAATTCTTAGCAAACCACGCCCTAGAATCTCAACTTAGCTTCAGTGCTCTGCCTCTTTGTGTTTTACAAATGACCCCAAGCCTTTCCTTTATACTTTTCTCATTGCGAAACCAACAACCATGATCAGATCTTGAATCAATCACTAAGATTAAAAGAAAGCTTGATCCGTGTGACTTAAGACAATTTTATCACATGTTTAATTTAATTAACTTTAATTATTTAAATTTCCTAAGTTTAGACTTAGGAAATACATTAAAATAATTAATTAATTAATTATCCCCCAAACCAGATGAAATTTCCCAAATCCCTTTTTGGGTCTTGTAAATCATGTGTACTCAAGTCCCTCCACAAATTTTGGGAGCTAGAGCACATGCGATGCTACCCCCACTACACAAAATTTCAACATTTCCAACACTAAATTTTCCTTTAGCATTTAATCAAGAGCACCAAGCCCTTTATGTCTTAACTTTGGATCTACTAAGCACCAAGAGGAGTCAATTCTCTCAAGATGCAAACCTCATTTTGAGTGTAAGACATGAAGAAATGTTGGCACCTTGAGAGACTTGATCCCTCTCAACGCTTGATAGATTTGAAGTTAAGATGGATCTATGTTGGTTCATTATTATAATATTTATATTATATATAAATAGACGAGGAGATAACTTCTTGGATTACCTAAGGGAATACCAGGAAATGGGAGCAGAATTTCAGGCCCAAATGTCGCTCTAAGTCTATTGTGCCATCAAGCATAAAGGTAGAAGGGACTCTAACAAATGGTGGATGAACAATGATATCCCAAAGAAGGCCAGGAAAATAAATATACCCACTTTCAATGGCAATTCTAGAGGTTTGGCTAGAGCTTGGGTATAGATGCTCCACACAACTTCTTCAATTATGTAAGGAAATACCAGGCAATGGGAATAGAATTTCAGGCCCAAATGTCACTCCAAGACTATTGTGCCCTTAAGAACAGAGGTAGAAGAGGCTCTAACAAATGGTGGATGAACAATGATATCCCAAAGAAGGCCAAGAGAATAAATAACCCACTTTCAATGGCACTTCATGAGGTTCAGCTAGAGCATGGGTACAAAAGCTTGACACAACTTCTTGGATTACCTAAGTGAATATAAGGCAATGGGAGCAGAATTTCAAGCCCAAATGTTGCTCCAAGACTATTGTGCCCTCAAGCACAGAGGTATAAGGGACTCTAACAAATGGTGGATGAGTGATGATATCCAAAGGAAGGCCAGGAAAATAAATATACCCACTTTCAACTAGAGCTTTTGTGCAAAAGGAGGTTCAGCTAGAGCTTGAGTGCAAAAGCTCGACATTGACTTTCAGAACAATCCCATGAAGGAATCAAACGCAAACCAGTATGCCACCATGCATCCTAGTACAATGGTTGAAGGAATGAGGCACCTTTGTTGGAGAAAGTTGGTACATGACAACTGAAGAAAAGTCAAAAGAAGATTTCTACAAGGATGAATAAGGTAAAATTGAAGAGATAAATATAAATTTTGTTCACTTACATCAAATGACCTATGTCAATTATATTGCACATGACACCAAGTCTTCTAGGTAATGATGAAGTCACATAAAGAGTAAGCCAATGATCTTTTGAAAGATAGTGATGTATTATAAAATGGTTTGCATATGTACTGTTACCACACAAACTAGCAAGAGACCTAAAGGGGTTTCCTAGTGTTTTCTATCGAGTCTTTGTAAAAGACATTTGGGAATAATCCTAGTTAATTGGCTAGATTATTTTATTACAGATTACTTGGTCTACTAGATCATATTTTGAGTTGCAGAATTGGGTAGTTTTTTAAAGTCTAATACGAATGGGTTTTCCCCCTTCATATGTCAAATTGTAATATCTTGATGTAAAATATTTTAGTGCATGGTCCCTCATAGTTAGACACCATGGCTAAAGTATTAGAGGGTTGGAAAAATAATTAATCCCCTCATGAGTCAATTAATTAAATTTTTTGGCAAAAATAAATTAAAATTATAAGCCAAAAATTTAATTAATTTGAGGTCCTAGAAAAAATTAATTCTCCAAGAATAAAAATTCATCAGTTCTAGAAGTTTTAATTTTTAGAAGTCCCCGGCCAAGGGAATATTGAAAATTTCAAGAGATTTTGGACTCTTGGGCCTTGGTAGTTAAGTCAAAGTCAATTTTTTGAGATGATTAAATCAAAAATATTATTTTTGAGTTAAATAAAAAGGAATTAAATTCAAAATTCAAAATTCCTCAAAAAGTAAATAATTTCAACGAATGAGATTAAAAGATAATTAAATATTTTTCGACGGTCGAGATTACTTTGACGAGGATCAAGCCTGCTAGCTGTTGGAGAATAAATCTATAAATTAGAGGTCTCTCTCCATCATTTACATCCGATCATTAAATCGTGCACATGCTCTGAAAAGCTCTTGTATCTTTTGTTGATTAATCAAATGCAAAGACTTTGGGGTTTCAGGCTATGGTGTTCCTTCTTCTGACTTTTGTGGTAACATTGCTTCTAAAACTCTTCTACTTTTATTTGCATTTTCTGGCTAATAGACTTTCAGGATTGATCTATGCACAGGTATCTTGTACAAATTTCTGGGTTTTTTTAATATCATTTTGGTTTGATAGAAGTATCAAGTATCTATATTTCTTGATGACGTTAAGGTTTTATTTTTGAATCTTTATTAATCTAACAATCAGATCTGAGTGTGCAGAAGTTACTATTCAGGATTTGGGCGTTTGGGGAAATCCTCAGCTGAATCAACTGACTCTCAGATTTCAAAGTCAAAATCTCATTGTTTTAACTTTCTGAAGTCATCTTACGAAATATTTTATTTGCATGGTTTTTCTTGGGCTTGTGCCTCTTTAAAATTTCCAGTTTATTTTATAAATTGTGTAAAATGGTTTAAATCTGGCTAATCAAGGGCTTTGATCTGCTATATCTGTAGAATAATATTGTAGATTTGTAAGTATCATCATTTTTAACTCACTAGGGTTTTGGGTATTCATATTTTTTGTATATACATGTGTTGGGTATCTGGGGTTTTTTTTTTGGAAGGTCTTCAGAGAAATTGTTTTTAGATCTGAACCAGATCTAAGCCCTGGAGGGTAAGATCTGGTCTCAAAATCAAATTGCTTGCAAATCTGAGCAAGACCTAGGCCCCGGAGGGCAGGATCTTGCCTCAAAGTTTAAATTTTTGCAGGAGCATTCAATTTAAATAAAAATTTAAAATCTAAGTTTACTAGTTCAAATAAATTTCTGGACAAGGAGAAAATTCGAAAATTTGTGTGCACCGGTGTGCCTGCGTTTTCTGCCTGTAGTTGATCCCTTCGTCTGCATTTTACCTTTGCGTTTTTTTTTTCCCTTTTCCGAGCTCCCTTCTCCTTTTGCATCCTATTTCCCTGCTGCTCCACACTCTCTTTACTTCTCACGCAATCATTCTACCCCTTCTTGCCCACTCTCCCCGCATGAAAACCTTTCCATCTGCGTTGCTCCCTAGTCGCCCTCCATCCCTGCCATAACCCATCCACCTTTTCACATGCAAGCTCCCTTTCTGCCTGCGTGTAGCCAACTGCTCGCTCCTCACACGGCTCCTCCTCCCTCTTGCTGCGTGTTGCCTCCCTTCACCAGTTATCGGCGTCCCCTTCACGTCTTCCTCCCGTCGACTCTTCCTAACCTACGCACAGCAAGCACACAGCATAACACATTATCACATTTCTTTTTTTTTAAATAAGGTTTTCTAAAGTTTAGGTTAGTCTTGATATTTTAATTTTTTTTTTAATGAAATTTGGGTTTCAACTTTAACATAACGTATTTTTCTTTTTGGTTAGTCATAACATTTCGATCTCATTTTTTTGTATAAAATTTTGGTTTAGCATTTTAAATTTACTTTTTAGCATTTTGTAATAACATTTCAAATTTTGGTTATATTTTAACCTTTTTTTCAAAAAAAAAAAATCAAAACTTAAAAAATATTTTGTGTTCTTTAGCCTTTGTGAAAACTTCAAAAAATTTTAAATTTTCAAATTTTTTTTGGGTTGTCTCGGAAATATTTCTTTTTGAGATCTTAGGCTTTTGAGGATCATCATTGAGGTACAAAGGTCTTAATCATCAAGAAAAAAATTCCAGTCAAAGGGAAATTTAATTTTTAAACAACACTAAAGTTTGACTATAGAGAATTTTTTAAATTTTTCAGTACTGGAATGTTTTAGAAAATCATCTGAATTTGGAAGTTCTACACATTTTAATTCCTTACTCTTTCATGGTATCGTTTTTCAGAATTTAAAGTGCTTAAGTTGCGCAATGGGTTTTGAGTTATTTCGTGCTTAATATCTATTGAGATCATTCGTCGATTATTTCACAATAGTTGTGGTTTAAATTTACTTGAATTAACATTGCATGATAAACATTGAGAATTTTTTCAAGTAATTGTTACATGTTTCTCATTTTCTGAATTGAATGTCTTTAATACATTATCGTGAAGGTGATATTGAAGAGTTGTGAAGATATTTTTGTTCTCTTTGAGCTATAATTGCTTTGAAATAATAAGCTTGTGATTTGATTTGAAATTATATTGTGATATTTTTTAATACATTGTCGAAAAGCTTATCTTTCAGTTGGGTGAAGTGAATATTTATTAAGCTTATCTTTTAGTTTAGTGAAGTGAATATTTGTTTGAGCAATTAAAAGATTATGGTGTACATCTCATTGATAATTGTGGCATAAGCGTTTTTGTCCCTGAATCTATCTTCATCTCTCTCCATTCTCTAATCATCTCGTGCATTTCCATTTTAAGTTAGATCTGCATTATTAAAATTTACTTCCAAGCATAAGCTTGGTCGATAGAGAGATAGGTACTCATTTGTCCTTGCTTGAGAAGCCTAGTTCTAATAGCACTTAAAACGGTGACCTTGTAGTCGTCAGAGCCACATCTCTCTTTAGTGTCAGAGGCACTAGGTATGATAGATTTTCAGGAGAGGTATCGTTAAACACACCCTAGTGTGCTTCACCTTAACGTCTTTCTACTACTTACTATGGAATCAGGCTCTATACAGTAAGGGTTGAAGGGTTTGAACTTAGATAGGCATTTAACGAAAATTAACCAAGAATCCTTGCATCCCACATTAGTCTTAGGATTTGCATTTCATATAGGATAGTTGTTCATTCTAGCAGCAGTTGTCTATCAATTACTTGGTCTTAATTTCATAGCGAGATAGTTGACTCCATAAGGCACTGGTATCAAACATTTAATCTAATCAAATCTGTTAAATCTCATTAGATCTAAAACAAGTACTTGGTCGCTTAACTGTGTCTCCCGAACTGGCTGATTTCCAACTAGTTCTCTTTCATTCGATTTCTATAGGGTCTACCCCCCTTAGTCTGCTATAGGGAGATAGCTTAAACGGAGAGATTGGTGATCAGGGCAACAACCCCCGATCTAAGTCGTTGTTGCGGTACCTAGACATTTTGTGCGACAACACAAAGTATCAAAAATAAATGTTTTTAGCAATTCAATGCTTGTCATCTGGCAGTTCACAAAGACTAAGAAAGCCATTAGCAATGAGTCAGTGGCATTAAGTCAAAGAATTTATTTCATATTCTCAAACATCTAAACCTGGAGGTTGATAAACTTGCCAAAAAGTGTGCTACGATGAATCAAGGTGAAATACAATATAACCAAAGGAGTGGCTTCTTGTTAATTCCTTAATATGTTAAGTCCAAAATTAAAAAGTATGCATAAACAATTATCTCGGGGATGACAGAAAATAAAAATCATATAAAGGTGGATCGTCGGGCCCCTCCCTTTTCCCAGTCGACCCTCCCTCACCTCCGACTTCGAAATTCTAATGAGCAATACAAGCGTCCCTCGGCGATGTACAAGTGGTCACGTCTCATGGCTTTCATTCTAAATATCAGTCTCAGAAGATTGGGAAACGTTTGTCCAGAGCATTCTAGGAAGGGCAACGTTACCATCATGGGCAGACATGTGAGCTATCCTCCGCCAAGAGGAGATCAGGAGGATCACCAAGAAGCAGAATATCAGTGGTGGAAGCAGATCAGCCAAAGTGAAGAAAGAAGAGGAGGATGATGCAGCCCTTGCATCAAAGGAAAGGAAGCACTTGTCCTAAGAAGAAGGACAATGGCTCATATGATTCCAAGGTTGTAGCAGCAAAAGATGATGGTTCTGATGTTGATGCAGCCATAAGTGCTCATGTGCCTCGAGAGAAGAGGTGGGGTGATATGGATCTGTAGAGCAGCTACAGACAGGAGTGGCGAGATCCTTGAGTCAGCCCTATTCTTGGATCACATACGAGCTACGGCAGCCTTAAGACAGTAGCGGGATGAGTCGGGAGATGGTTGCAGAAGGTCACATTGAAGCAGAAGGGAGAGCTGAAGAGGGAGCAGCGTAATGCAGAGGCAGCAGCAGCATGGAGGCAGCAGCGCAGAGAGGTTGTGCTCACACAATGTAGTGTTGCAACATAACAGTGGCTTCAAGAGGACAGTGTAAATCAGCAGCCAGGGAGCTTCAGTGATAGATGCAGCTTGACTTATCTGTCAAACAGTTGCGCAGGAGTCCATCAGTTGCTTACTTCTCGGCAACTAAGTTGCAGTGCAGCAGTTAGCAGTGGCAGTGTTATGGGCAGCATGATGCAGCAAGTTGAGAGGGAGTTGCAGTACAGACGTGGTAGTGTCAGCGGCAGTGGCATGGGCAACAATACAGAGAGCAGCAGTGCAGTTGTTGATGAGATAAATGAAAAGTATAAGAGAAAGGCTTGAGGGTCAGTTGGAGACACACACACAGTTGCAGAACTGAGAGACTGATCTGGAATTCTAGGGCAGGGTTTGCTAAGAATTTCCGAAGGAGTTTTCTGCAGTGAGGGGTAGTATTGGCTAAGGGGATGATCTGATCCCGAAGCCAAGAGTCAATAAGAGGCAGAGGAGCAGCAAACAAGGACAGCACAGAGGAGCAGGGAGCAGCAGCAGCAGCTACGTAGCAGTTGCGCAGCAGCTACGTAGGTGCTACGCAGGCCAAGGAAAGAGAAGCGTTGCAGCTCCAGAAGGATTCAGAATTATGCAGAGGGTGTCCAGAGCTAGCGTAAGGCCTGCTTCACCCTCTCTGGGGTTAAGCAATCCCTCTTTGGGCAGCGCAGTGGCACACAGAGCCTAGCAGGGCTAACGCTGGTGCTTCAAGGGCAATGATGGGGTTTCTAGGGCTAGATCCGGGCTGAGTCTTGCAAATCTCGTTTGAGGGTGTGGATCAATCAAATATTTGGTTTTGGAACAGCAAGTTAGCTGCAGATTTCTTTTATTCTCTGTCGGGTTTTCCAGATCTGGAACCCAGGTTTACTGTACTCAAAATCTACTTAATAAAATAAAACCTCATATCTGTTGCACCGGTTTTTTCCCGCTTTGGGTTTTCCAGGGACTTATGTCCAAAAATCCATGTGTCACTTTGTTTCAATGGCCTAATTTTTGAAGATAACTTGTATATTTCAAATCAAGTAGGAGACGTAAACCATGATACTGCAGTAGAATTTTCACATGGTATCAGAGCGATAGCAGATCAAGTTGAATCTCCAGCAATCAACTGAAGAATTTTTTTCCTACTGGATAGCAACAGAAGCAGCAGAGATCTGGAAGGGGCAGCTTGACAGCAGGAGGACGCAGATCTAGGAGGGGACAGCATTGTAGATTCAAAAGGCCATCAGGCTTACGCAGAGCCTTCCCAGGCCAGCGTAAGGACTGCGTCACCCAGTCTGGGGTTATGCAAGCCACTTCTGAGCAGCGTTGAGGCTACGTTGGGCCAGTCAGTAAGACGCAGTCTAGTATTCCTTCTATTGCAGAAAGCCTTGCCAAGATCCGGAAGCAGTGCATTTTATTTTTCTTATTAGTATTTATGACCTTTTGATTTTTTGACTTCCCTCATTACGTTAATTTTCTCATTAATTATTATGAACATTAGAATTTTGTTTTATCCCTTTTTAATATTTTTTCATGCTTAACCTCCCTACGTTCAACTAACCTAACATCTCTTTTCCCCACATCTCTCACCTATTTATCTCTCAACGCTTGATCAGATTTCGTATCTTTGTCCTGAGGATGAGCCACATTTGATTGCTCAAAACGCCGACCACAAAAACTTCGATGTGAGTAATCCAGAAATGCAAGAACACTTAGGAAAAGTTGGAAATAATTTCATCTTGTAATTTCAGTCAAAAATTAAAATAAAAATGTAAAATTTAATGTTTTGAAATCAATTTAGTCTTAGGAATCTAGATGAAATGTTCTACAACAATAGTGACTTAGAATAGGATTTAACCTTACCCATATATCTCAAGATTGATAACATGGCAGCTAGGATTAAGAAGATTAGTTGGTATGATTGAGAAGATTAGTAGGCATGATTAAGATAATTAGTTATCTTCTTTCAAAGCATAAAGAGGATAGAATAGGTGAAGTTGATCACACATGAGAAGAAAGCAAAACAGCTAAAAGAAGGAGAAGTGTATCAAGAAGAAAAGAAGTAAATCAACTAAAGAGATGAGCAAGTAAAGTAGGTCATAAAGTCCATAACATTGATGTAGTTGCCCTCTCTTTATACTTAGGATGCACATTTTCAAATCTAGCCCTACAGTGTATTGCTTAAGTGTGCTTAAGTGTTGAGAGGAGAAAAAGACCAATTTGTTGTCCAAAAAAGATGGAAACAAAGCAAGTCATGCAGTTATAGTTGTATCCTCCTTTAACTGGTCATGCTTGGAGGTAAATTGATTAATGCAATACTAGGCCTAAGATGCAAGTGCAAGATGAGTGGTTACTTTTAGTGAGGATGTTGTTAAATGTCTAAGTACTTTGAATTACACAAATAATGATATTTGACTTTAGAGCATAAAAGAAAAGTACTTACAATTTACAAGACAAATCTTCACCAAAGCAATGCTAAATAAATCAATTGATGACAAGTTGAGTGTAAGGCAATTCAAGATTAGACAATCTCACAATGGACAATCACATATAAATAACAATGAATACACAAGTCCAATGTTAACGTTAATCTTCCAAGTAGACAATACCAATATTTCACAATTAGCACTTCTTGAGATTATTAGATGCCAAAATTAATCTTATCACAATAGCATAGATTGATTAGGTGCTTCAAGGGTGAATCGATTGGAAGATTATTATCTTAGATGTGAAGCTCACTCTCAAGACACAATTTTAATACAACATGTTGCCAAAAGTAATTCCACAAGAGATGCTTATTACACTTGTGACAATAAAGAGCAGTATAACCATTTATCCGTTTCTTAACCAATGACACATAAAGATGCTTGCAATTGGAAATGCCCACACCACATTACTCTTCAATCAATGTTAATGACATTTAAAAGAGCAAGAGCAGACTTATGAGGGCAGCAAGCTTACCTATGCAACAATTGCCAATTCAATCAAAATGCCATTTAGCCTTTAGAAGCATTTATGCTTGTTAATTAGATGAGGATGCAGACAATGAAATGTTTATGCATGCAAGGATGCAAGAGATGAATGCAACAGTGATATGAGGCAGCAAAGAGACCAATGCTTACAGCAGTTGGGAAAACAATCCAATCAACAAGAAAACACCCTCCCAGGGAGCAAAAGATGCAAAAAAATGAATGCCCAATGAGTTAGGATGACTGTACACTACTTTTAAGCCACTGTTATGTCTATGATCAGACCTTACAGTGCTTATATCAGACCTTAAATTAGTGTGACAGTCCTCCAAAATATCACAAGAGATGATATGCAATGCAAACCCAACCAATGCAAGTGATATGCCAATGAAACCAGGTGACTGTCACACACCTTTGTGCCACTGTATGCTTATGGTCAGACTTCTGAAATCATTTATATCAGACTTGGTTTAACTCAGAAAATTAATGTATCAGTCTTCAAAATTGATGAAAGATGTTAGATATTGACTAACCAATAAATACAAAGGATTCCCCAATAATTTATGATGACTGTAGATTGGTCCTTTAGGCCATTGTCATGTATTTTATACTGCTGCAAACAAGTGTTTCAGTGCTGCAAATGAAGCAGTGATGAAAAGAGGAGGTTAGGAAGCAAAACACATGGCCAAAAGGCCTTGTTAGTGAACTAGGAGTGCTCCAACAAACTTTTCCACTACTAAAAACCACTTGAAGCCCTTGCACAACAAATTGTTAGTGCCCAGAAATCACTGCTAACCAAGATAGGACAGATATGAGGCAAGGAGGGGAGAGGCTAGGGCCAAGAATGGGCAGTGATGAGGCTACAAGGACTGAGGGAAGGCAGCAATGATAGGTCTTTAGGGCCTGCGGTGGCATTGGAAAACCCAAATAGGGCAGCCGTGAAGGATGAAAGGTCTGTATAGGCCTACGGTAGGGCAGAGAAGACCCCTAGCGCCTGCGGCATCCAAAGATAGGCCTCCTAGAGGCTGTTGCAACAGAAAACACGGGTGTCGTCAAGGGATCAAGGCCCAAATGGGCCTGCGGCTGCTAGGGAGAGCCTAATAGGGGCTTTCAAGAGGGCTTAGTGGCTGCAGCTCAAATAAGAGAGGAAGAAAGGGCTGCAGCAAGGGTAGGAGAGGCTACGGCTAGGCCTTCAAGGCCTCAAAAATTTCTTCAACCCCTGGAAAACAAAGCAAGTTAGGAAAAACACAAAACTTTTACCTTGAAACCTCAAAATATTACCTTGTAGGGCTTGCGGCCCTCCTTCTTGGCTATGCATTGAGGCTCTAGGGTCTTAGGAGACTAGATCAAGGCCTCTAGGGCTTGATTCAGCCCTTTTCTTGTTGAAGAATTTGTCTAAAAGGATAGACATCTTGCCTTGGAGGAGAAAAACCCTTGAAACCCTAGACCTAAGGCAAGTTCCTTCACAAAATTTCGATCTCCTTTGATGGCTTGAGAATTTGCCAATATAAAATGAAAATAAAATTTCCCAAAACCCCAATATATACAAAGTTTAAACTTAAAATACAAGGGCTAGACAAAATTTACAAATATTTACAATATTTACAAATTAAATTTATAAGCTCTCATTAGCAAAATAATTCTTTTCAGCCCAAGATGGATAATTTCTTAAGATAGACAAGCCAAAACCCTCCTGCAAAATGATTTACCAAAATGAAAGCCTAGAGCCCAAACATGTGAAACTTGGAGCCCAAGGGATAGCGTACCTGTAAACCTCTATAAAAATTTCTCAAGATAAACTGTTTATCCATATAGTGAATTAGATCACCTAAGATAACTCGTACCAATAGATAGAATTTTCTTATCACTGCCAAATGAAATAACAATTAAAATTCATTTAGCACAATATAGGATAAACACATAGCTAACACATACCACAGATCAACAGATAGAAGCTGAAGAACACCATGAACTGAACCCCAAAGTCTTTTTTTATGATAAAAAAATGTTCCTAGCAGAGATGTAGCCCAGTACAAAAAATTACCTCATCCAAATATATCTAATAGAAGCTCAATAGCTTTTTTATATAGAGAAACCCCTCCAAGTGGAAAATAAAGGCTAGTTGGCTTGATCCTCATCAAAATAATCTCAACCGTGGAAAATAACTTGATCATCTTTTAATATTCAACATCAAATTTTTTTATTTTGAGGAAAAAATCGATTTTTTCTTGAAAACCATTTTTATTGACCCAAAAATTAATATTTTGAATTAATTTCCTCAAAAATTTGACTTTGATTTAACCACCAAGGTCCAAGGGCTCAAATTTTCTTAAAATATCCATTTTTCCCATGGTGGAGGACCTCCAAATATTGACTTTCGTTTGACGCACGAACTCTTTATTATTTTCCACTCGGAGAGAAATTAATTTCTCTATAATTATTTTTTGACTCAAAATTAATTAATTTTCTAGCTTTGGGTTTTTATTTAATTTAGCCAAAATTTTAAGAATTGACACTAGAGGGGATTAATAATTTTTTCTACTCTCAAATATTTTAGCCATGGTGTCTAAATATGAAGGACCATCCACTAAAATACTTTTTACATCAAAATATTACAATATCAACCCTTGAAAGGGGAAAACACATTTAGACCTGTACTCTCAATAATTTACCCAATTCTGCGACACAATATGATCTAGTATAGACCAAGTATGTTTGTAATAAAATAAGTGAGCCAAATGTGCTAAAAATATTCCCAAACACACTTTTACAAAACACTCAATATAACATTAAGACTCACCTAAGTCCTTGTCGATAAATTCCACCCTAGCTTTGGGGTTTAAGCTGGAAAAAAAAAATTGTCAATTATCAGTGTTTAGAAACACACATAATTCAGTGAGGTTAAAAAACTTTCTAGGATGAAATCCTTTTCCACCCTAGCTTTGGGGTTTAAGCTAGAAGAAAAATTTTGTCGATTATCAGTGTTTAGAAACACACATAATTCAGTGAGGTTAAAAAACTTCCTAAGATGAAATCCTTTGCTAAAATAAGACGCTTACCTACGTGTTGTTACATATTTTAAACCATACTAGCATCAATTACAATATAACTTGCAGAAATTGGGTTTACAATTATACAATAGTGTTGGTTGATGACTTTGAACTTTGAAAAAATTTCTTCACGTCTTTGTATTTTGCTTCCTTGGATTGTTGACAAAGTGTGGTCAACAGGAAGATAAGGGCTATGCAGGTGAGTTCACGAACTAGCAAATCTTCATCAAACCAAAGGAATCTAGCCTAGATACAGCTCAAGTAACAAAGGTTAGAGAAGGTAATCATTACATGTTGTAGAGTGAACCTTCCTAAGCCCTAGTTCATAATAATGATAACTCATGCAAGTTGAGGCACAATGGGATGCGACACCCACATCATAAGCATTGCCTATTTTGAGGAAGATAGTCACATGCTCAAGTGCTTCCTATGGTTGGTGGATAATAATCGAATTCTGACCTGGGATAACCCTTCTAAGCGAGATTTCCAGGGTCTGAGACGTTGTTGCCTTTGCATGGAACATAGTGAGGAGACCTCACACCTTTTCTTGCATTGCCCATTTCTCCAAATTGGTTTGGCTTGAAGTGCTTAGACTTTTCGATTCCAACGTTGTCCCGGTCTGGACTCACATCTCTGATTGCCTCCACCACGGGTTTGTTGTGCATAAAAATCTCATATCCCTTCCTTTTTTTCTCTTGTGGGGCATCTGAAGAGCCTGTAATGCCCTCATCTTTGACTCCATTTAGCCAGCAATTTTCAGAATCGGCTCCTCGATCGTGGCTTACTTTTAAGGAATTCTCTTTTGAGCCCCCCTTATGTCCTTGCTCCTCCTACTCTCCTATTGATCTTTGGACTTCCTTTCCAGTTGACTTATTCGATGGAGCCAACTCTTTTGGGTCATGTGGTTGTGGCATGGTTATTTATTTGCACCCGGTTCGTCTTTTCAAATTCTTTTGGTTCAATCGAAAGGGATCGAATACGAGGGTTGAACTTCTGGCATTATGGGGCACTCTCTTTTGCGCTTCTTAGATTGGATTGACAAATATTGTCATATATGGGGACTCTAAAGTTATTATTGATTGGGTTAATAATCGTTGCAATCTTCAAACTCTAACCCTTCTCACCTGGCAATAGAGAATCAGATCTCTGACACAATCCTTCCAGCAGATCTCTTTCTCCCATATCTTTCGTGAGCAAAACAAGGAAGTTGATGTCTTGTCTAAGCATGGATGATTTACTGCCCCGAGTTCGATTCACTCATTTCTTATTGCTCCATTTGGATTCTTTCGAACTGGGAGTTTTGTCTTTGGCTTTCAATGATTTGGTTTGATGGGCCAGCCCCTGCCTACTTGTTGCTTTATGTTTGACGTTTTCAGTTGGTTTTGCTTGCTCTGTCCCCCTTTAGAGCGCTTTTTCAACATGGAGATGGTTCATTTTTGACTCTTTCAACCTATTGTTTAGGATCTGTCTCTAATACTTTTTTGCTATAGCAGATGTTTTAGGAATTTTTTATGTGAGCAACTTATGGGAGTCTTTTTGCCACACAATATTACTGATGATTAAACTCTTATAGACCAATTCGATCATTCTACTATTTTTCTCTCTGCGATGTTCTTAGGAATTTTGGATTCTAGATACATGCATCTGTAACTATCTTCTATTTTATTAATATAAGATGGTGTGTTTTTTCCTCTTGAAAAAGAAAAAGACTTCTTGAGTTCAACATTGAGCAACACAGAGTATGCATAGGTTACACACTTGTAAAGCATGCCAAGATTGCTTTCCCTAACAATGAGCATAGGTCTAAGGGGACTCTAGAGTCTAGACCTAGCATATTCAAAATGTTCGTGAACCAACATCAGTAGCATCAATTTGAGGAAGTATGTACTATGTCTCCTTCATTGAAGACTTCTCTTGCAAAACTTGGAACTACATCTTAAAGACCAAGGATGACGTATTTAGCAGGTTTCAAAAGTTCAAAGCTCTTGAAAACCAAATTGTGAAAATTTCAAACTGAAATCTTATTGCAACAACTAGAATTAATTCTTCTAATTGTTAATTAATTTAACAATTTATTTGCTACAAAAAATACCAAATTATCACACTGCAACCTTCACAAATAAACTGCGGAAATAAGATAGCATTGGAAACTAAGAAAATACTAGCACACACATAAAAATGACACTATTATTTTTGGACAAATGTCCCCAAAAAAACCCACCTTGGGAACACTGGTGCAACAGTTGAGGGCTTTTATTATTATGCAGCAGTGAAATCTTAGTACAATCTATGGATGCCCAACTAGCAATCCAAACAGCAAGAAAATCTTGGCAAAATTATCTAAGGGAATTACCCTTCTTTTGCAAGCAACCTCGACACAAATTTCCTTCAGAAACGCATCCTCCTGGACCCTCTACGCCAGCCTTTGCGCAAACCCTATGACGTCTAGCCTCTGAACTGCCTCTAATGAAGTCATTTTTCCTGTCTTTGTTGAGGAAATCACTTCTTCGACACTCTGCACCCTCTGCCCAACCTCTGGAACTGAAAACGAATTTTCCTCCAGCTAAATCAAGTTGCTCTTCTGAAGCAACTGCGCAACCCTCTGCGCTACCTCACTGGGAATAACGTAGCCCCTTGCTGCTACATCTCCGGATCTAGAAAACTTCCTCCGGATCATTGTCTCTGCCCCTCACTGACCCTGCTTCGATCTTTGGCTCTTCAACAACTGTTGTTGCTCTCTGGAAATCGATCTGCCAAGGAAATCGAACTTCTGGTGTATCTTCTCCAAGTACCCATCGAATTCTTCTAACAATCCTCTGTTGGGACTCCAACGACTAAGATTAAATCTTATTCAATGGTTAGGATCATTTTGAAGTCGATCAGTGTGAGTTTCTAGACTATTCTCACCTTGACTTAATTAATTATGATTAATTAACCAGTTTTCCTAAGTTTAGACTTAGGAAACATTAAAAAATAGGTTAATAATCTAATTAAGTCGTCTCTAGGATGAATTTCCATAAACGATTTCTGGGTTTTGGAGATATCATGTATTCTAGCCTCTCCACCAAATTTTGTGGCTAGAACACATCTAATGCTACAAAAACTAACACTCCCTCTTAGCGAGGATTGTGTTCTAGTGCTGCACACCATGCCACAACACTATGTCTCTGTATCATCTCCTATCACGTTGTTGATGTCTGGCCATACTGCCCACCAACCACTGCACAACTTTGATGATGCATTTGTGTTGTTGCTAACATTGTTGTATTGCTGCCAACTCTGCATTTGCACTGCAACTCGCTCTCATATGTTGTCGCTGCATTTGCAACTACTGCAACCGAGAAGCATCTGAAATACTAAATCGATTGTGTTCAATATGATGCATCTGTCACCCGAGTCTCTAACTGCTACTAGCTATTGCACTATTCACTGAAGACTCCACATTGTTGTTGACTCTGCACTGCACCCCCCAATTTCAAACTGCTACTAGTCTAGAACTGTCTCTCTAGAACTCACTGCATCAACTACCACCAATTCATCTTACTACTGAATATTGTGGGCCCCCATAGCAAGGTGATGATCCATGAGGCAGACTTCTCAGTGGATCCTAACCAAATTTGTAGCTCTCTGGGGCTACAACTCCAAGTCACCCCACCTCACTCCTGGAGGTATGGTTGCCATCATCGCGAAGTCTTCCTCCATCCTGGACGACAGCCTGGTCCCGTTTCCCCTGGTTGTCCTTCTTTCTGAGAGGACACCGAGTATTGTAGTGGCCAAACTCACCACACTCGAAGCACTTGACCTTGATAGGTCAATCTTCTACTTTCTCTGCTCCCCCTGCCCCTGACTGGGACTCATTGGTACGAGGGCAACATTCTCCTCCTCCTTCACCACCTTCGATCCGTTGCTATTGTTGTTGCCATTGATGAAACTCTTTAGCAAAGCTCGTCTCAAATCTTCCAGTTGCAAGTCGAACCACACCCTGTCCCATTCTGGTAGCTTGTCTCTACCCAATATGCTTTAGACGAAGACCTACCCATCCCGAGACACTATTTAGTGCAGGGTTGTGAGGGAGCAGCTAAATTCTCTCTTCCGATTGTGAACTTCTTGGCTGATCACTTACGCTCTGATACCATGTGAAAATTTCAAACTAAAATCCTATTACAACAACTGGAATTAATTCTTCTAATTGTTAATTAATTTAACAATTTATTTGATACAACAAATACCAAATTAATCACAATGCAACCTTCATAAATAAACTGCAGAAAGAAAATAGCACTGGAGACTGAGAAAATACTAGCACACATAAAAATCACAGTTATTTTTGGACAAATGTCCCCGGAAAAACCCAACTTGGGAAAATCGATGCAGCAACTAAGGGTTTTTATTATTATGCAGCAGTGAAATTTGAGTACAATCTATGGATGCCCAACTGAAAATCCAAACAGCAAGAAAATCTGGGAAAAAATATCTAAGGGAATTACCCTTCTTCCATAAACAACCCCGGCACAAATTTCCTTTAGAAACTCATCCTCCTGGACCCTCTGCATCAATCTTTGCGCTGGCTTTGCGCAGACCCTATGACGTATAGCCTCTGAACTGCCTCTGATGAAGTCATTTTTCCTGTCTCTGCTAGGGAAATCGCTTCTCCAACACTCTGGATCCTCTACCTAGCGTCTGGAACTGAAAACGAATTTTCCTCCAGCTAAATCAAGTTTCTCTTCTAAAGCAACTGCACAGTCCTCTGCGCTGCCTCACGGGGAATAACTTGGCCCCTTGTTGCTGCCTCTCTAGATCTGGAAAAATTTCTTTGGATCACTGTCTCTGCCCCTCACTGACTCTACTTCGATCTCTAGCTCTCTGGCAATTGTTGTTGCTCTCTGAAAATCCTTCTGCCAAGGAAATCAAACTTTTGGTGTATCTTCTCCAAGTGCCCATCGACTTCTTCTTATAATCCTCTGTTGGGACTCCAACAGCCAAGATTAAATCTTAATCAATGGCTAAAATCATCTTGAAGTCGATCTGTGTAAGTTTCTAGACTATTCTCACATTGACTTAATTAATTTTGATTAATTAACTAGTTTTCCCAAGTTTAGACTTAGGAAACATTAAAAAATAGGCTAATAATCTAATTAAGTCATCTCTAAGTGGAATTTCCATAAACGATTTCTGGGTTTTGGAGATCTCATGTATTCTAGCTCTCCACCAATGCTTGTGGCTAGAACACATCCAATGCTACAAAAACTAACACAAACAAGGAATAAGATCAAAGTCTTCATATCAAACAATGGAGGTGAGTATACCTCCAAGAAATTCGAAGGTTTCTACAAAGGAGGAGTTGATAGTTCTGTATAATCCACAACAGAATAGGGTTACAGAGTGGAAGAATTGATCCATCATCAAGGTTGCTAAGACTGTGATTCATGACCAAGAATTGTCGATTTTTTGTTTGGAAGAAACATGCAATACAATAGTCTACCCTCAAAACTAGTGTCCTCAGAGGATCTTGGATGACAAGACACCAAATGAGGGATTCACTAGTGTGAAGCCAAAGGTAAGTTATTTCAGCATGTTTTGTTTCCTAGTTTACAATCATCTTAAAGTCGATCTGTGTAAGTTTCTAGACTATTCTCACATTGACTTAATTAATTGTGATTAATTAACCAGTTTTCCCAAGTTTAGACTTAGGAAACATTAAAAAATAGGTTAATAATCTAATTAAGTCATCTCTAAGTGGAATTTCCATAAACGATTTCTGGGTTTTGGAGATCTCATGTATTCTAGCCTCTCCACCAATTCCCGTGGCTAGAACACATCCAATGCTACAAAAACTAACACAAACAAGGAATAAGATCAAAGTCTTCATATCGAACAATGGAGGTGAGTATACCTCCAAGAAAGTTCGAAGGTTTCTACAAAGGAAGAGTTGATAGTTTTGTATAATCCACAACAGAATAGGGTTACAGAGTGGAAGAATTGATCCATCATCAAGGTTGCTAAGACTGTGACTCGTGACCAAGAATTGTCGATTTTTTTTGGGAAGAAACATGCAATACAATAGTCTACACTCAAAACTAGTGTCCTCAGAGGATCTTGGATGACAAGACACCAAACGAGGGATTCACTAGTCTGAAGCCAAAGGTAAGTTATTTCAGCATCTTTTGTTGCCTAGTTTACATCAATGTACCAATAGGAAGGAGGAGTGTGTTGGAGCCCTCTAGAAGGAATGGTTTATTTGTGGGTTACGACGAGACTTCAAAGGCCTATAGGATCTATATTCGAAAGCAGAGAAAGAAATTAATGAATAGGGATGTAAAATTTGAGGAAGGCATTACATCCAAGAAGTCCCATGAGTCTATTCTATGCAAATTTCACTACTAAAATCCTATTGTAGCAACTGGTATTATTTCTTCTAATTGTTAATTAAAATAATAGTGTATTGCAACGGAAACAACGAAACAAACACACTGCAATCTTCACAAAAATACTGCACAAAATAATAGAGCTGGAAACTGAGAAATAATCTGGCAAACAAAGATAAAAATTAACACAATTATTTTTGGACAAATGTCCTCGAAAAAACCCAACTTCGGAAAAAACCGATGCAGCAGGAGTGGGTTTTTATTATTAAGCAGTAGTGAAATTATCTTAGTACAATTTAGATGTCGAAAACTGGCAATCCTAGAGAGAAAATACTGGAAAAAATTATTTGAGGGAAATTACCCTCACTCCGAGCAATCCTAGCACTTGACTGCCTCTGAAAAGCTAACCGTCCAACATGCCCTGTGCGGCTTCTCTGTCACCCTAGCACAGTCTGCTACACGCTTAGCCCAAAACAACTGCAAATCAAGTCGTCTTGCCTACTGTTGGCTAGGAAATTGTCTCTCTGGCACTCTGGAACTACTTTCTGACCTATGGAGTTGATAACCAACTTCACCTCAGTAAAATCAAACTTCCTTCTAAGGCTTCTGTGTTGCCTCCTTGAGAAATTTCGGCCTCTCTGCAATGTACTCACCTGATCTGGAAAATATTCCTTCGGCTTCACTGTCCCTGCCCCTCTCTGTTTATGCTTCCCTTCTGAAGCTCGAACTCTTCCGGGAACTCATTGTTGCTCTCTGAAAAATCGAACTCTCCGAGGAAATCGATTTCTTGTGTGTTCTCCATCTACCCATCGACTTCTTATAATCTTCCATTGCGACGCCAACAGCCAAGGTTAAAACTTAATCAAGGGCTAAGATCATATTTGGGTCGATCTGTGTGAGTTTCTAGATAATTCACAGCTTATCTTAATTAATTCTAATTAATTAACCCATTTTCCTAAGTTTAGACTTGGGAAATATTAAAAAATAGGCTAATAATCTAATTGAGACACTTCTAGGTGGAATTTCCAGAAACGATTTATGGGTTATAGAGAACTCTTGTGTTTTAATCTCTCCACAGATTTTCGAGACTAGAACATCTCTGATGCTAAAAAAACTAACACTCACTCGTAGCGAGGAAGGTGTTCTAGTGCTGCACCACTGGCACAACACCCCGTCTCTGTATTACCCTCTGTCACGTTGCTGATGTCTGACCATTGTGACTGCCAGCCACTGCCCACCAACCACTGTGCAACTCTGATGTTGCATTTGTGTTGCTGCTGACATTGCTATGCTGCTACCAACCCTACATCTGCACTGCAACTCCCTCTCATTTGTTTTTGAGGCAACTGCAACTACTGCAACTGAGAAGTATCCTAAATATTGAATCAACTGTGTCTCTGTGTTGCATCTGTCTCCCGAGTCCTGACTGCTACTAGCACTTGCACTGTCCACTAAAGAATCTGCGTTGCTGCCAACATTGCACTAAGCCACCTGCTCTGCCAACAATGCATTGGTGCTCCTCGGCACCTAACTGCAACTAGTCTGCAACTGTCGCTCTAGAATCTGACTACATCAACTGCCACTGATCCATCCTACTACTGAATACTATGGGCCCCTATAGTGAAGGTGATGGTCCCACTGCAACAATCTGAAACTGATTTGACTGATCTCTTTGTTGCAACTACAATGTACCCTACCCATCTAGCACACTAGAGTCTCATACTCCTCCTGGATTTGGTGCCCAACTATCTCCTTTCAAGCCTGGATAACTCATACGTCCTCTGACACCCATCTCCGGTAACTGCAAGTTGATCTACTGCCCAGATCTGCATTCTGGTTGACTCACACGAGCTCCTCTGGCAATCTCGTATGGCCATCTCTGCAAAGCTGCAAAATTTGTTCTGAAACTCGCACTCTCTCCTAAAATGCGCAAAACTGCTTTATCTGCCTCGCTTTGCCTTCAACTGCTTTTTGCTTATCCGTCCTATTGCTTCCTCTAAACAGCAAATTTCTGCTTCTCCTTCGGAGCTTCCCCATCTAATCAAAATCACTCTAATACCATGTGAAATTTTCACTATTGAAATCTTATTGCAGCAACTGGAATTATTTCTTCTAACTGTTAATTAAATTAGCAGTTTATTGTTATGACAACAACGAAATAAACATTGCAATCTTTACAAAAACACTGTGGAAAATAATAGCGCTGGAAACTGAGAAATAATCTAGCACACACAAAAATTGACACAACTATTTTTAGACAAATGTCCCTGGAAATACTCAACTTGGGAAAATCGGCGCAGCAGTAGAGGATTTTTATTATTAAGCAACAATGAAATTATCTGAGTACAATCTAGATGTCAAAAACTGGCAATCCTGCGGAAAAAAATTGGCAAAAATTATCTGAGGGGAAATTACCCTCACTCCGAGAAAACATGGCACTTGACTGCCTCTGAAAAGATAGTCGTCCAACTTTCCCTGCGCATCTTCTGTGTCTCCCATGCACAGTCTACTACACGCTTAGCCCGGAACAACTACAAATCAAGTTAACCTGCCTGCTACTGACTAGGAAACTATCTCTTTGGCACTCTGGAACTACTTTTCGGCCTTTGGAGCTGATAACCAGCTTCACCTCAACAAAATCGAACTGCCTTTTGAGGCTTTTGCGCATCCTCATGGAGAAATTTCGACCTCTCTACTAGATCTGGAAAATCTTCCTCTGGCTTCACTGTCCCTGCCCCTCTCTATCTTTGCTTCCCTTCTGAGGCTAAAACTCTTCCGGCAACTGAGTGTTGCTCTCTGGAAAATCAAACTCTCCAAGGAAATCGATTTCATGTGTGTGTTCCCAGAACAACTGCAAATCAAATCGTCATGCCTGCTACTGACTAGGAAACTGTCTCTCTGGCACTTTGGAACTACTTTCCAGCCTTTGGAGTTGATAACTAGCTTCACCTCAGCAAAATCGAACTGCCTTCTAAGGCTTCTGCGTAGCCTCATGGAGAAATCCCGACCTCTCTACCAAATTTGGAAAATCTTCCTCTGGCTTCGCTGTCCCTGCCCCTCTCTATCTTTGCTTCCCTTCTGAAGCTAAAACTCTTCCGGCAACTAACCGCTACTCTCTGGAAAATCGAACTCTCCAAGGAAATCGATTTCATGTGTGTGTTCTCCATCTACACACCAACTTCTTCTTATAATCTTCTATTGGGACTCCAACGGCCAAGATTAAAACTTAATCAAGGGCTAAGATCAAATCTGGGTTGATCTGTCTAAGTTTCTAGATAATTCACATCTTATCTCAATTAATTCTAATTAATTAATCTCTTTTCCTAAGTTTAGACTTAGGAAATATTAAAAATTAGGCTAATAATCTAACTGAAACACTTCTAGGTGGAATTTCCATAAACAATTTTGGGTTATGGAGAACTCCTGTGTTTTAGCCTCTCCACAAAGTTTCGAGACTAGAACACCTCCGATGTTATAAAAACTAACATATTCCACCGACAGAAGATGAGTAGTTGGAAGTTTTGAAGGTTAAGCCTTTCAATCAACCTTTCAACCAAGAGGAGGAGAAACTAACCCCTTCCACTTCTATCGAGATATCTTGATGGCTCATTCTAACATTGAGGGATGCTCAATGGTATTTTGAGGCTCCTAGGAGCACACTTTTTGCAAGAGCAAACATCTAAAGAAGTTTCCAAGCTACATGGAATTAATGAGTAGCATCGTAGATTTCAATCCTTCCAACTTTCAAGACACAGTAGACCACCAAGTATGGCGAGATGCCATGGTGAAGAATGATGTTTGGGACATAGTGCCCAGACTATAGGGAAAATCAGTAGAGAGTTCCAAGTGGCTCTATAAGAGCAAGCATGCAGCAAACAGAAACATTAATATCTTCAATGTAAGGTTCGTGGCAAGAAAGCACTGCCAAAAAGAGGGAGTGCACTACGACGACACATTCATTGAAATCACCATGTACCCTCTTTTTAGAGCATTTATGTCCTAACTTCCATTTAGGGGATGGAGGATACATCAAATGGATGTGAAGACAACTTTCCTTAATGAGATCAATGAGAAAGAAGTGTACATAGAGCAGTTTCAAAGCTTTGAGGTAAATAGGAAAGAGTCACATGTTTGTAGGATTAAGAAAGAATTATGTGCACCCAAGTAGGCACCGAGAACATTGTATTCCAAGATAGATGGATATTTGCAAAGTATGGGCTTCACCAAAAAAGAAGCAAATCCTAAATTAAATTATATAATTGTTGGATTTAACCTGCTTGTTTTGGTGTTGCATGTAGGTGACTTGTTTCTTACAAGTGCAAAGCAAACATGGCAGTTGAGCTTGAAAAGAAGGTCATCAGCGTGATGTATCACTTCTTGAGTTTGGAGGTTTTGCAGAAACCACGGGAGGTTTTACTTGGGCAGGGTAAGCATGCAATTAAGATACTGAAGGGGTTTCAAATGGAGGATTGTTATGGCCACTAATCAAAAGGTGACAATCTCATATTCAAAGTTGGTGGATCCCACAATGTATTTGTAGCTAATAAGTTCCTTGACGTATTTAGTCAACATTAGATAAGATACATGTTTTGTAGTGAACACATTGAATCTGTTATGAAAATAATTCTTAATAAAATAATAATAAATATAAATGTAAATGTAATAATAAATAATAAGTCATTAACTAATGATTAGTTAGTTAGCGATGAAGAGGCATGTCTTAGAGACAGCCATTCCCGAAAGGGCACCTGCCTAGGGTATATAAGCAGACCGTCATTCTCATTTGTAATCATCCTATCATCAATTCTTTATATAATATATAATTTACAATTTCTATCCTGCAATGGATGTCTTGTCTACGAAGTATTTTAATATTTCTGCTGCGTATACAACTGTTGGTCGCTACATTACAAGGGAAAAAAGTGAGAAATTATTTTGCAAGAGAACTATAAAAAAAAAGGAAAGAAAAAAAAAGTCTATATAAAAAAAGGGGGCAATTACCTAATACTTAAAGTCAACTCAACAAAACAAAAAATGGGATCAATCATGGAAAAAAATGATGGAGATAATGGAGCTCAAGTCTAAAATGTCGAAGGAAGAAGGGTTTTCTTATAATGGTTTTTCAATTACAAAAAACAAAGTAATTACATTAAAAGGAAGTATCCAAGGAAGAAAAATCAATATTGCTATCAGTACAAGCAACGATAAAAATTATATCAACATCAACTTGGCGAATAAGCTATTAATTCCAGAGCCAAGCATTGGGGTAAGGAAAAAATATTTTTGAACAAAAAGAGTATACAATTAGTGATTTACAAGTGACAGTAAATCATTATGAGTACATATCTCAATTTCTTGTTGTAAAGATGGATTATACAGAAGTTGACGTCATACTCGTCAACCCTGGTTTAAGGATTTGAGTTCATTCATGTTAAACATAGAGAAACAAGTTTTGACTTTTCCTTATAAGGGAAAGATGATCACATTTCGAGATATGACAATAGAGTCAAAATCGATAATGTCTGCATCCAAAGACTTTAAGGATATCTCAGACTTGATGTTCAAAGATAACAAAAAAACTATATCAAGGAAGCAATGAGAGCTTGAAGAAGTCATCTCCAGCAAAGATAAAGAAGTTCCGCGCCTCAGAGAACACCAAGAAAAACTACTTGAACAAGTCAAGAAAGCTAAAGCCACAAAGAAGGAATTGAAGAAGCATTTATTAGAACAAGAAGAAGAAAATTTATGTTTTAAGAGCCTTAATCAGACATTATTAGAACAAATCAAACATTTAAAAGCTGATGAAGCTACTAAGAATAAAATCAACAATTTAGAAAAGGATGAGCTTGTATGTTTAAGGAATCATAACCAAAATCTACTTACACAAATAAAGAAACTTAAAAATGACAATAAATCGTTGAATGACAAGCTAGAACAACCTCAAAGTGAAGTATTGAAGTTATCAGTCGTTCCAGTCCAAGTTGAAGACAAAGGGATTAATATTGATCCAATCAATATCACAAGTAAGGAAGAAGAAGAATCTAGAGAATTTAAAACATATGCAGAAGTTGCAGTTCAAATGTTGGACATTCCAACTGATGATTCAGTTGCCCACTCAACGACAACGTCTGAAGGAAATCAAGAATCAACCACTAACATTATAAGGGAAAGCCAAACCAAAGGAGTTATGTATCGACATCTGAATCACAAGAGCAGACTTTCTAATCAAGCTACGTACCGGTATGTTCCTAGGGATACTAAAGCTTGCAGAATCCAGTGATACGACAACTATTCACCACACATCTCCAAAGATCAGAAGATACCCCAGAAGATCAATCTAGGATGGTCTGATCCGTTCTCAGTACGACAGTTTTGTATATCACTCAAAGTATCATATCGTCTCGTATCAACGAAGATGAAAGTACAGAGACGAGAAGATGTTCTTAAGTAAGCTTTGAGGACAAAGCTTCTTGAAGGGAGAGGCTATGTTATGAATATAATTCATAATAAAATAATAATAAATATGAATGTAAATGCAATAATAAATAATAAGTCATTAACTAATGATTAGTTAGTTGGTGACGAAGAGGCATGTCTTAGAGACATAGCCATTCGTGAAAGGGCACCTGCCTAGGGTATATAAGCAGGCCCTCATTCTCATCTGTAATCATTCTATCATCAATTCTTTATATAATATACAATTTACAATTTCTATCCTATAATGGATGCCTTTGTCTACGAAGTATTTTAATATTTCCGTTGCGTATACGACTGTTGGTTGCTACAGAATCAATTTATGGTAGAGCCAAGGTAGGTGTATTCAGTAGTAGCAAAACATGTGCTCAAATACTTGAGGGCCATAATGGAGTATGGCCTAAGATATCTTGTAGATGGCAAAGTGAGGTTGCAGGGGTATATATATTATAGTCTCAAATTGAACAGGCAGTGCAACAAAGAAGAAGAGCACTTCATTGTGTTGCCTTAGCTTGGGTTCGGCCATAATATCCTGGCTCGGCAAGAAGCGGACTTTCATGCCATTTAGCTCAACAAAGGCAGAATACATGGCAGCTATTACTGTTAGTTGTGACGCGATTTGGCTTCACAAGTTACTTGTAGTACTTTTGATTAGAAGTTGGATCCCATAGTCATTTACTATGATAATCAAGGTTGTATCAAACTCTCTAAGAATCTAGCGTTTCATGACAATTGCAAGCACATAGAGATTGGATATCACTCATATGAAACAGGATTCAAAACGGAACAATGAAGCTCCAATATATTCCCATAAATCAGTAGGTAGTTGATATTCTGACCAAGACCTTAGTGAAAGGGAAATTTTAAGCATTCAGAGACAAACTTGGATTGATGCAGAATTCCTTCCTCGCCAAGGAGTGTTGAAAAATGTAGCACAAGAAAGAACTTCTTGCAGAAGTTCAGTGTAAACAAGCAGGAAGTGGTTCAACACATTTCTTTGGTGACCACTTAGGAACAGTTGGAAATAATTCCACCTTGTAATTTCACTTGAAA
Organism: Pinus albicaulis; assembly: GCA_034641835.2. NCBI lineage: Eukaryota > Viridiplantae > Streptophyta > Pinopsida > Pinales > Pinaceae > Pinus > Pinus albicaulis. The sequence goes on along the minus strand of CM076573.1, from coordinate 903,313,973 downwards.
AATAAAGAAGTGAAAGTCTAATGTCTTGAAGTCAACTTAGTATTAGGAATCTAAATGATATATTTTAGAAGTTCTAGAACATTAATGGGTTAGATTAGGTTTAATCTTAACCTTATATCTCAAGATTGAGATAGGTGGAAGCTAGGACTGAGGAAATTAGTTACTAGGATGGAGGAGATTAGTTATCTGCTCAAAGTATAAAGTGGACAAGATAGAAGTTGATCACACATGAAAAGACAGCAAGAGAGCTGGAAGAAAAAAATGTGCATCAAGAAAAAAAGGAGCAGATCTGCTAAAGAGACCAGCAAGTACAGCAGGTTGCACAGTCCATACCTTTTAGCTGTCTTTTCTTTATGCACAGAACATACAGATTCAGATCCACGTTTAGCTGTCTTTTCTTTATGCATAGACCATACAGCTTCAGATCCACCGTACACCTTCAGATCTGATTGTACAGTTCATTGCTTGAGCATGCTTCAATATTGAGGGGAGAGAAAGTGCAGTTTGCTGTCTAGAAAAAGCAGAAACAGAGCAAGCCGCACTGTTGTAACCGTACCCTCTTTTCACAGACCATACACTGCTGTTTGAGGTGATTTAATTGACCGGGCAATTGCTGGTTCAGGTAGACTGCAAAGGTCATCTTGTAAGTTTTGATCAAAGTAATGAAAAAATTATTAGAAGGAGAAATCCCAATGCATGTGATTTTTTTCTTCCATCATTGATTTTTCAGTGACGGTGTAATTGATGAAATGTTTAGAAATTTTATTTTCTGCTGTTAAATAAATTATATTTTTAAGTTACTTAATAAGAGAACTTTAGGACAGCAATTCCTTAAGCTTGAAAAAATCACATTATATAATGAAATAGTGAAAGGGACCTTAACTTTCAGTCACACCCAAAAACATTTTATTTTATATTATACGTAAAAATATACTATAGCAATTAGGATAATATTGACATCAAGTCAGGAGTATACACTAACACATGTACAAGAGTTTTTCTTACCTGAAAGGAGAGTTAATAGCACCAAAAAAACCTCCCTAATACGTGAAATGCATTCAAAATGACAATGTCACAAAAAATCGCACTACTTATCCTCAATTTAGTATTGATAATGCCAATATGGTAACAATAACAGTCTTAATTAATATTGAAAGTATCTTGGGAGGTATTCCAAAAGCCCAGATGGGGTTTGTGAGAATTTTGGTCACAAAAAGGGGTTTGTGAGCAAAAGACACAAGTGAAGGGGTTTTAGACCCAGATGGGGTTTAAAATGTAAAAGTGAAATTAAAAGAAAAATTAAAAGCCTAAGTTTAAATGGATAAATTCCTCTAAGATCAGAGGGTTCTATAGAAAGTCCTGGGAAAGCTATTTAAGAGAAGTCTTAGCACAAGGCTAGAAATTGAGTAAGAGGGAGCTTGCTTGATCTATAGGAAGTCGAAGATATAGTCTGAAGTGAGCCCTAGTTGAGGGTCTAGAGGGCTATTAGACAGGCCAAGATCCATCAAAGGCATCAGATCTGACGTGGCCGCATCCTACTGGTGCTAATATGAAGGAGAAAGGAGGATGACAATGGTCCTGTTTCTTGTGATCTGATTGGACCGAGTTAGGACGAAAGTTAGCCAAGTTTGAGGAGAGATCTGTGCAGGGTTTGTGGGCAGCATAGCTATGGATAAAAACCGCAGCAGTTACAAATCTCAAGGTGAGGGTCGAGGTCCCTACAAGTTGAAGATTTGAGGGCCGCAAGGCCTAATCCTTAGTCTGGAAGGAAGGCCGCATACCTGGGTGAACCAATGCAGCTATATAAGACCTTATTGAGCGCTGCCACAAGGATAAAGATGTGCTGGACAGGCCAAGGGTTAGGGCTATCTTGTAGGAACCTTAACAGAGGACTGTTATACCACAGAAATGCACAAGACAGCGAGATCTGGACGCTAGAGTGACCTCTTCCTCAAGAGGACCAGATGCCAAGTGATGGAGTATTGTCTTGAAGGTTTCGGGACTGAAATAATGCCCTAGTTCAAGGCCAATTCCGTGGTCATTCCATCCTTTGGATCTGCCCTAAAAGTCCATTGTTTCAGCGCTGGTTTTTGTGCAAAAGAGAGGGCCGAGACCCATGAAGAATTGATCTTAGCTAAGAGATATGGCCACAGATCTTTAGGCTTGTCTCTGTGGTTTTGGTCACCAGATTTGGTACAATGGTGCGAGACTTGGAGCAGAAGAGAAGGCTGATATTATGTGAGGAATAGGGAAGATTTATGGAACTGAGTCTAAGTATTTAGGACAGCAATGATGTGTCTCAGATTTGAGACCTGTCCTGAAGGATTAGGACAATGGTGGATACACCATAGATTAGGGCTCCTACCTCAGCATGGGGTTGTCACACTGATCTCTCCCTTCAGTGTTGTGAACTGTGCATAAACCATGAGCTGTGAAGACTTGGACTGCAGACCTGGAAAGTTATCTACAGTGGGCTGAATAATGTTGGCCAAGTAAACGAGATATGGAGGGATAGATGCAATGTGGAAAAAGTCGAAGTCAGGAATCGGGATTAAATCGGCAAGGGTCAAAAAGTTGAAAAACTCAATAAAGTCTGGAGTTTTTTTAAAAAGTCGGAAAATTTAAAAAAAAATACAAAATTATTCATTTTTTTTTTAGCATCTAAAGTATCCACGACATCAAATAAATGCATTTCCACATAAACATGTAAAGAAAGCTAATATATAATATGTATATGAAGTCTAGTGCTACATTACATATCAAAATAGTGAATCAAGTCCTGAATCTTGAGTCCTGTCTCAATCTCAACTCTCAAGAGTCAAAATATCAACAAAAAATATAATAAATGTATATCATGAGTCATTTTCATGTCATAAAGTAATCAGTGACTGAGATCCCCTGCCCTTTTTATGGGAATAGGGAATGGCTTTGCCTTTTCCTCTAGAGGAAGAAGGCCCTGCCCTTGGGGATACAAATGGACTCAGTCGTCCTCTAGAAGCCAATAAAAGAGGTGGCCTCTCTCCTCTGCTGCTACTGCTGCCCATCCTAGATGGTGTCACCTCCTCCTCCACATCCTCCTGCTCTGCCTCCTAACCCTACTCCTCCTCCTCTACCTCTGGCTCCTCCTCCCCTGCAACTGCTACCTCCTTTGGTGCCAATGCCTCTGGATCCACAACTAACGAATCAGAGATCGAGTCCATGGTCGGCCTCTCAGTCTCAACCCTCCATGCAGCAGTGGTATCAATATTGTCCAATGAGATGGCATCCATATCAAGAGTTTTCTGAAGTTGTCTCACCACAATCGAAGATTGTAGTAGACGTAGACCATGTCATTGAAACGTTAGGATTCCAATCTGTATTAGGGTCATAGATTGTAAATTAGTACTTAGAAAATTTAAATATTAAAAATAATCAAATGAGTTCAAAATTTTAATTTGAAATTTTTTTACCTGATACGTTTTAATATCTGTATTTTTATAAATACACTCCAGTTGCGCTCACACCCAAAGGAACTGCATGTTTGGCTGAGCACTCAAATGGCAAGCTTTTGGAGATGGGGTACTCTGCCACCATAGCTTGTCCACCAAGCATCTACAAGTTAAAAAAAAATGAGAAGCAAAAATTATGAAGAAACAATGAATTATGAAATTTGAAAGTTGAAAGTTGAAACAAACTGAAGCTTACCTAGCGTTTTGGTCATCTTATTCTTAATAGCCATGGTAAAACCAAATGTGCCACCTGCCATCCTATATATTTCCATTTCTTTAGAAATATCTTCACGTTCTTGCTCAGATGCCACCATCCTCTCAACACAAGTGAAGAATCCATCCATCACCTCGGCATCAAATCTAAAACCACGGGAGTAAGCAAATGCGGGGTTGAGGTAGATACATGCAGCATGAATGGGGCGATGGAGGGTACTATTCCATCGCTCATCAATCACTCTCCATATGACCTGTTGTTTCTCTAACCCCTCGTCTCCCTTATCTTCATAATAGGCACGAATGGCTTTTTTGGCCCTATCCATGGCCTCATACAAGTAGCCCATTACGTGCTTCTCTCCATCAACCAACCAAAGAACCCTTACCAAAGGTTCTGAAATGGCACACACCTTCTCTACTCCTGCCCAAAAGCTCTGAACATATGAAACTAATCTGGATATGCCCTCTCCCTCTAGTTTGTGGCTAATAGATAAAGCATGCCAATCCTGTGAAAGAAACATGCCCTTAACATCCCACATAAAATTCAACAGAAACTGAAGAGATATGAAAGTAGTGGCAAATTGTGTAATGGCAGGACGCACCAACTCTTTGTTGTTGGTGAATCTTCTCATCAAGCTAAGCACAGATGCATGATTATATATAAATTTTGTTATGCTCTTGGATGATTCAACAATATGCCTCACAAGAGGAATCTTACCTAATTCCTCCAACATCAAGTCAATACAATAAGAAGCACAACGTGTCCAAAATAGGGTAGGATTCCTCTCCATAAGCAACTTGCCAGCTGCAACATAATTTGCAGTGTTGTCCGTTATGACTTGGAGAACATTTTGTGGGCCTATTTCCTGAATGAAGATGTCCAACAACTCACATAATAAACGTGCATCTTTAATGTGTGCAGATGCATCAACAGATTTCATAAACATTGTCCCCTTGGGATAACTAACCAAGAAGTTAAGAAGAGTCCTACCCTTCTAGTCAGTCCAAAACGCTGACATCACTGTTCATCCAGTTTGTTTCCATGATGCCCTAAACTCCTCCAATATAGCAGTGCAATCAGTCTTTTCATCTTGAAAAAGAGGCCCTCTCAACTCTGCAAAGGTAGGGGCTTTGTACCCCAGGCCAACGACAACAACAACACCAAACATAGGTTGGTAGAATGGGTTTGTCTTGGCAATTTTGAAAGGAACATCACTCCATAGAAGACATTTACTGACCAACCTGTCAGCTTCTGCCTTTTCCATTTTTTTAATTGTTGACTTGATTCCAGGTTATGCACCAAGTGTGGTTCTAGGGACAAAAAAAGATGAGAAAGCTGAGGGGTTGGGACATGTGGGTGTGGAAGGTGATGTTGAAGAACCACTCTCACTTACCCCCACTCTTGAGGCCCCTACAAAATGGCTTTTTAATGCTGCCCTGGAGTCTTTTCCATTCTCTTTATCTATCAATGATTTAATGGCCTGTCGGATGATTTTTGGAGATGGATTTGGGAAAAGTTCTATTATTTTCCCTGGAATTTGCCTCAAATGGAATTTTAATATGTTAACACCCCCTGACATATGCTTGCCACACAACTTGCAAGTCAAATACATTCTATTCACATCCCCAGTTTCGGGTATAGTATCAGGTTCACCATATTCCCACATAGGGTCCAAAACCCTTGGCATTTTGTTTGAAACTTTGAAATTGAATTTGAACTTGGGCACAGAAAAATTTCAAAAAAATTAAAAATTGCCCATCACATAAGAAGCAGACACAAATGTAATTGTTGATTTTAAATTTTAAATGCCTCTTCTCACTAACTTGAACACACACAAACTCATTAAACAAGGATTTGAATTTTTGTCATTTGATTCTTGAAACTTGAAGTTTTAAATTTTAATTCAATTTAGAGTCTAGAATCTAGACTCTAGACTCTAGATTCTAAGCAAAAATAAGTTAGAAAACAAGCTAATTGAATTATAGAAAGATTTAAGAAGACATTTGTGTAACAAAGAATAAGAGAGAAATCAAAATACATACCTGGCAGTAGCAAACTGGCACCTTCAATCTCCCACGTGTTGAGATTTTGTGTATTGGGGTAGCATTGGGTGTGCTCTAGCCCTGAAACTCTGTGGAGGGGCTAAGAAACACATCACCTCCAAAACCCAGAAATTGTTTGAAGAAATTTCATCTTATGTGTGAGATATTAAACTAATTAATTATTTTAATGAGGACCCTTAGTCAACTTACAAAATTAGAAAAATTAAAATGAATTAATTAAACACATGTGATGAAATGTTCTAAGTGACGTAGATCAAGCAGTCTTTTAATCTTAGCCATCGATAAGAGATTAAATCACAACCATTGATGTGTAAACGAAAAAGTATAAGAGAAAGGCTTGAGGGTCAGTTGGGGACACACAAACGGAAGCAAAGCTGAGAGACTGAGCTGGAATTCTAGGGCGGGTTTGCTAAGAATTTCCAAAGGAGTTTTCTGCATCGAGGGGTACTATTGGCTGAGGGGATGATCTGATCCCAGAGAGTCAGCAAGAGGCAGAGGAGTAGCAATCAGGAGCAGCGCAGAGGAGCAAGGGCAGCAGCAGCAGTTGCGCAACGCAAAGGGCTTCAACCTCTATGTAGGTGCTACGCAAGCCCAGAAAGGGTAGCGCTGAGCCAGCAGGAGACCTCTAGGGTTATGCAGAGGCCATCCAGGGCAGCTTAGGGACTACATCACCCAGTCTGGGGTTACGCAGCCCTCTCTAGGCCAGCGCAGAGGTACGAAGAGGTTAGCAGGGCTGACGCAGGGGCTTCAGGGGCAACGCTAAGGTTTCCAGAGGCAGAAAGTGGATGAGTCCTGTAAATCCCGTTTGAGGGTGTGGATTAGTCAAGTTTTAGTCTCCAGAACAGCAGGTATTGTTGTAGATCTATTTTTTCTCTGCCGGGTTAACTAGTAAGGTGCTCAGATTTGTTGTACTCAGATTCTACTTAATAATAATAAATCGCCATATATGTTGCACCTGTTTTCCCGCATTGGGTTTTTCCAGGGACAATTGTCCGAAAAATCTGTGTGTCACTTTGTTGAATGAGAGTAATATTCAATAAATGATCTATATGTGTGTAGCATGTTAGTTGTGTTTACTTCGGTATTTTTTGAAAAAAATTTGGAAATAACTTGTATAATTTAATCACAAGTAGGAGAAGTAAACCAAGATACCATAGTAGGATTTTTTCATTATTATATTCAGAAATTTTCACATGGTATCAGAGCGAATACAGATCAAGTTGAATCTCCAACAAAATCAGCTGAAGACATATTTTCTACAGGGCAGTAGCTGAAGCAACAGATCCAGAAAGGGCAACTCAGTAGCAGGAGAACGCAGTCCGAGAAAGGGCTACGCAGTCCCATCTGGGTGACACAGAGACGGCACAGCACCCTCCAAAGGGACGCAGGAGCAGCCTGCGCTGCGCAACCGCTCCACAGAAGCTACGCTGGGCCAGTCTGCTCACGCAGAGGCCAACCAAAGGGACGCAGTCCAGTTATTTTTCTGTTGTGGAGCAGTATTGCCGAGATCCGAAAGCAGTGCTTCAGATCTTCAGCAGTTTCTGGTGTGGTGGAAATTCTTCTGGTGCAGAATTGTGCCTAGCTAAGTCCACAAAGAGCGAGAGGAAGACAATCACTCAGCAAATCTAAGCCAAACCGATTTGAGATTCAATCAGGAGGGTGATCTGAGAGAATTGTCCGATTGTTTTGGCTGAAGATTTCCAGGAGGGAAATCAGTTGATAGAGGGAGCAGCTACTATGGAGGGTTTTTGATCGCCAAGAAACCCAAATCCAGCATTTTTGTTGAGTCTTTCAACAGAAAGAGGGAGAAGAGTATTGTTCCAACATATTTGAGCTAGATGGCTTCTCATGGGCTGAGAGATCAGGATAGGTTGGACGGTGTGTCCAACTTTGTCATCTGGGGAGCCAGGATATTGACATTCCTAAATGAGTACGACATCAAGAACCATGTAGAGAATGTCCTTGCTGAGCCTGCAAATCTTGATCCTCTGAAGAAAATCAATGAAAATCAAGCGTGGGCTAAGCGTCTGATTATGGACGGAGTAAAAGATCACGTCGTGCCACATTGTCGGAAAGAAAACGGCAAATAAGATGTGGACCGCTTTGGAGACGATGTATCAAGGAAGCTTCGTTCAACGAAAGATGCTTCTAGAGAATCAGATGAGGTTGTTCCAAATGCAAAAGGGTGAGGAGATAGATCCCTTCCTTTTCCGACTTCAGACTATCTAGGATCAACTGATTGCCATGGGTGCAACTCCGCATGAAGGGCTCTTGGTAAGGATTGCCCTGAATGCAGTCACCGAGGAGTGGGAAACGTTTGTCCAAAGCATATTGGGCAGGGCAGCATTACCATCCTGGGCGGATATGTGGGCAATCCTCCGTCAAGAGGAGATCAGGAGAATCACCAAGAGGCAGAACAGCAGCAGCGGAATTGTCAGGGTGAAGAAAGAAGAGGAAGATGATGCAGCCCTTGCATCGAAGGAACGAAGGAAGCAAGGGAAGAAGAAGAGGGACCTACCCAAGTTCTGGCGCTTTAATTGTGGCAAATTTGGACACTTCGCCAGCACTTGTCCTAAGAAGAAGGACAAAGGAGCTTTAGATTCCAAGGCTGCAGCAGCAAAGGACGATGGGAGTGATGATGACATACCGATGAGTGCTCATGAGCCATGTAAATGGGAAGATATGGATCTGTAGAGCAGCTACAGATCAAAATGGCAGGATCCTTGAGTAAGCCCAACTCTTGGATCACATACAAGCTACGGGAGCCTGAATACGGTAGCGGGACAAGTAGATGGATGCATAAGTTCACAGTGAATCAAACGGCAGTGTTGAGATGTTATAGAGGGAGCAGTGCAGTGCAGAGGCAGTAACAGCGTAGAGGCAGCAGTGCGGAGACTGATGGGACTTCACCAGCGCAGAGAGGAAGTGCTCACGCAGTGCAACGCTGTAGTAGTGCAGTGGCTTCAGGAGGACAGCGTAAAGCAGCAGCCAAAAAAGTTTCAGTGAGGGGATGCAGCCTGACTTGTCTGTCAACGATTGGGCAGGAGTCTTTCAATTGCTTACTTCTCGGCAACTGAGTTGCGGTGCAGTAGTTGGCAGTGGCAATGCTATGGGCGGCATGATACAACAATTACAAAAGGAGTTGCAATAGAGATGTGGCAGTGTCAGTGGCAATGACATGGGCAGCAGTACAGAGAGCAGCAGCACAGTGGATGGAAGGGGAACAAGCCAAGCATCAGCAGCGCAGAGACCAATGCCAAGATCTTGTGATACATGGTGTGGATGTATTGCTAGAGCACACTCCGTGCAAAGAGGGAGATTTTGTGTATTGGGGTAGCATCGTGTGTGCTCTAGCCCTGAAACTTTGTGGAGGGACTAAGAAACACATCACCTCCAAAACCTAGAAAGCGTTTGAAGAAATTTCAATTTATGTCTGAGATATTAAAATAATTAATTTTTTTAATGAGAACCCTAAGTCTAACTTAGGGAATTAGAAAAATTAAAGTGAATTAATTAAACACATGTGATGAAATGTTCTAAGTGACGCAGATCAAGCAGTCTTTTAATCTTAGTCGTCGATAAGAGATTAAATCACGGTCGTTGATGTGTCAACGAAAAAGTATAAGAGAAAGGCTTGCGAGTCAATTGGGGACACACACACGAATGCAGAGCTGAGAGAATGAGCTGGAATTCTAGGGCAGATTTGCTACGAATTTCCAGAAGTGTTTTCTACAGCGAGGGGCAGTATTGGCTAAGGGGATAATCTAATCCCAGAGCCAAGAGTCAGCAAGAGGCAGAGCAGCAACAATCAGGAACAGCGCAGAGGAACAAGGGCAGCACCAGCAGCTGCGCATCGCAGAGGGCTTCAGCCACTACGCAGGCCTAGAAAGGGCAGCATTGAGCCAGCAGGAGACCTCCAGGGTTACGCAGAGGCCATTCAGGGCAACGTAGGGACTGCGTCACCCAGTCTAGGGTTATGCAGCCCTCTCCAAGCCAACGCAGAGGCTTGCGGGGTTGACGCAGGGGCTTCAGGGGCAGCGCCGGGGTTTCTAGATGCAGAAAGTGGCTAATTCCTGTAAATCCCGTTTGAGGGTGTGGATCAGTCAAGTTTTCGGTCTCTAGAACGGCAGGTATTGTTGTAGATATATTTTTTCTTTGTCGGGTTACCCAGTAAGCTGCCCAAATTTGATGTGCTTAGATTCTACTTAATAATAATAAACCCTCATATTTGCTGCACCGGTTTTCCCGCATTAGGTTTTTCCAGGGACAATTGTCCGAAAAATCTGTGTGTCACTTTGTTGAATGAGCGTAATATTCAGTAAATGATCTGTATGTGTGTAGCATGTTAGTTGTGTTTACTTCGGTATTTTCTTAATATTTTATGGAAATAACTTGTATAATTTAATCACAAGTAGGAGAAGTAAACCAAGATACTACAGTAGGATTTCTGCATTATTGTATTCAGAAAATTTCACATGGTATCAGAGCGATTGCAAATCAAGTTGAATCTCCAGCAAAATCAGCTGAAGACATATTTTCTGCAGGGCAGCAGCTGAAGCACCAGATCCGAAAAGGGCTACTCAGCAGCAGCAGGACACAATCCCAGAAAGGGCTAGGTAGTCCCATCTGGGTGACGCAGAGACGGCGCAGCACCCTCCAGAGGGACGCAGGAGCACCCTGCGCTGCGCAGTCGCTGCACAGAGGCTGCATTAGGCCAGTCTGCTCACGTAAAGGCCAGACAAAGGGACGCAGTCCAGTTATTTTTCTGTTGTGGAGCAGTATTCCCGAGATCCGGAAGCAGTGCTTCAGATCTTCAGCAGTTTCTGGTGTGGTGGAAATTTTGCTGGTGCAAAATTGTGCCTAGCTAAGCCCACAAAGAGCGGGAGGAAGATAGTCACTCAGCAAATCTGAGCCAAATAGATCTGAGATTCAATCAGGAGGGTGATCGGAGAGAACTATCCGATTGTTTTGGCTGAAGATTTCTAAGAGGGAAATCAGTTGATAGAGGGAGTAGCTAATATAGAGGTTTTTGATCGCCAAGAAACCCAAATCCAACATTTTTGTTGAGTCCTTCAACAGAAAGAGGGAGAAGAGTATTGTTCCATCAGATTTGAGCTAGATGGCTTCTCATGGGCTGAGAGATCAGGACAGGTTGACGATGTGTCCAACTTTGTCATCTGGAGAGCCAAGATACTGACATTCCTGAATGAGTATAGCATCAAGAACCATGCGGAGAATGTCCTTGTTGAGCCTGCAAATCTTGATCCTCTGAAGAAAATCAATGAAAATCAAGCGCAGGCTAAGCGTTTGATTATGGACGGAGTAAAAGATCACGTCGTGCCACATTGTCGGAAAAAAGACGGCAAATGAGATGTGGACCACTTTGGAGACGATGTATCAAGGAAGCTTCGTTCAACAAAAGATGCTTCTAGAGAATCAGATGTGATTGTTCCAGATGCAAAAGGGTGAGATAGATCCCTTCCTTTTCCAACTTCAAACTATCCGGGATCAACTGATTGCCATGGGTGCAACTCCAGATGAAGGGCTCTTGGTAAGGACTGCCCTGAATGCAGTCACCGAGGAGTGGGAAACGTTTGTCCGAAGCATATTGGGCAGGGCAGCGTTACCATCCTGGGCAGATATGTGAGCAATCCTCCGTCAAGAGGAGATTAGGAGAATCACCAAGAGGCAGAACAGCAGCAGCGGAACTGTCAGGGTGAAGAAAGAAGAGGAAGATGATGCAGCCCTTGCATCGAAGGAACGAAGGAAGCAAGGGAAGAAGAAGAGAGACCTACCCAAGTTCCGATGCTTTAATTGTGGCGAACTTGGACACTTTGCCAGCACTTGTCCTAAGAAGAAGGACAAAGCAGCTTCTGATTCCAAGGCTGCAGCAACAAAGGACGATGCGAGTGATGATGACATAGCCATGAGTGCTCATGAGCCACGTAAGTGGGGCAATATGGATCTGTAGAGCAGCTACAAATCGAAATGGCAAGATCCTGGAGTAAGCCCAACTCTTGGATCACATACGAGCTACGAGAGCCTGAATATGGTAGCAAGACAAGTAGATGGATGCAGAAGTTCACAGTGAAGCAAACAGCAGTGCTAAGATGTTGTAGAGGGAGAAGCGTAGTGAAGAGGCAACAGCGCAGAGGCTGATGGGACTTCACCAGCGCAGAGAGGCAGTGCTCACGCAGTGCAAAGCTGTAGTAGTGCAGTGGCTTCAGGAGGACAGCGTAAAGCAGCAGCCAAGGAAGTTTCAGTGATGGGATGCAACCTGACTTATCTGTCAACGATTGGGCAGGAGTCTTTCAGTTGCAGTGCAGCAATTAGTAGTGTCAATGCTATGGGCGGCATGATGCAGCAATTTCAGAGGGAGCTGCAGTACAGATGTGGCAGTGTCTGTGGCAATGACATGGGCAGCAGTACAGAGAGCAGCAGCGCAGTGGATGGAAGGGCAGCAGGCCAAGCATCAACAGCGGAGAGACCAGTGCCAAGATCTTGTGATACATGGTGTGGATGTATTGCTAGAGCACACTCCATGCTAATTGGGAGTGTTGAGATTTTGTGTATTGGGGTAGCATCGTATGTGCTCTAGCCCTAAGTGAGGGCAGTTTTGTGAGCGTTGGATCAGTCAAGGAGATGACTGAAGATAGGCAGATCTAAGATGGAAGCAATGCAAGATGTAGTGCACGCTGGTTGTCCTAGTTTAGGATAGAAGATTAAGGACACTCGTGGTCTATTGGACGGCAACGGGAGAGTAATACAACATGAAGTTTGACCCTAGTTTCCAAATTTAACACTCCCTCTCAACTAGGGAGAACTCCACCTGACCATCCATCTATCAACCTGTGCAATCTTGTCATCCAATACCATCATGTACTATCATATATCATCTTGCAATCCTATGTCATACTATTATCTCTACTTTGTTGGCTCTGCTCTGATATGATCGAGAGTGAGTCACAAAGACCTTGCCACTATCCACTGACCTGAAGTTGGTTTAGAGGTAAAAACCTCAACCAGACTTGATCCCAGATCACATTGTTGGACACAAGCCATCCTAGATATAGAGAGTACCGCAATACATGATGCGTCCATCGGTAATGCTATGGTCTCTATCCTCATTTCCCAACTCATTGGCCAGATGAAAGGTACTTCCCATGAGTCCCAGACTACATGGGTAGGATGCATGTGGTGCATAGATCAAAGAGAGGGTGAACCAGCTCAATATCATAACAGTGGGGAAATAGCACACCAAGAAGGTAAGGCGAACCTAGCCCTGAGGTTGCTTATAGCTCCAAGTAGCTATCCCCAAGCCCCCTCGAGCTCCCAGAGCTCATAGTCCAACTCAAGCGGGACCCTCACAATAGGGTTTGTCCACAATACCAAGCTTCTCACGGAAGGTTAAGAATTTGACCTTCCCCCTGGGCTTCGTGAGAATATCTGCAACCTGCTCATCAATCCCAATGTGATGGATGTGGAAATATCTGAATCTTTACACTTTATACAGAAATTATTACTGTTAATCTGGTTATGCTCCTCCTACTTAGACAAGTTATTAGCTGAATAAATTCAAGGTAAAATCAAAGTAAAACACGTAACAGATCTCCACCAATCCAGATCTAGAACAAGTTCATGCACACATAGACAAAGTGACAGTTATTTCTAGACAAATAGTCCTCGGAAAAACCCAATGCGGGAAAACCGGTCTCTGGCTGCTGGAGGGTTTTATTATTAAGAATTTTTCTGAATACACAAATCTGGGTTCCAAATCTAGAAAACCCGACAGAGAATATACTAGATCTACAGCTCATTGGCTGATCTAGGGCCAAATAATCACTGATCCACACCCTCAAATGAGATTTACAAAACTCGGCCAAGATTTGGGCCTAGAAACCCCAGTGCTGCTCCGGAAGAGACTGCGTTACCCCAGACTGGGTGACGCAGTCACTACGCTGCCCCTTGGGGTCTCTGCATAACCCTCTGAGGGTTTCCTGCTGAAAATCACACTGTCCTTGGAGGGACTGTGTTGTCCTTGTTGTTGTTGCTACTCTCTTCTTTTGCGTTGTCCTTGAGCTGATCTCTGCCTCTTGTGTATTCTAGACCCCGGGATCAGATCATACCCTTGGCCTAAATTCCCCTCTCTACAACTGAAACACTTTTGAGTGTTCTTAGCAAACCCTGCCCTAGAATCTCAGCTTCGCTTCAGTGCTCTGCCTCTGTGTGTCTTCACAAATGACCCCAAGCCTTTCCTTTATACTTTTCTCGTTGACAAATCAACGACCATGATCAGATCTTGAATCAATGGCTAAGATTAAAAGAAAGCTTGATCCATGTGACTTAAGACAATTTCATCACATGTTTAATTAAATTCACTTTAATTATTTAAGTTCCCTAAGTTTTAACTTAGGAAATACATTAAAATAATTAATTAATTTAATATCTCCTAAACTAGATGAAATTTCCCAAATCAATTTCTGGGTCTTGTAGATCAAGTGTACTCTAGTCCATCCTCAAAATTTGGGACCTAGAGCACAACTGATGCTACCCCAAATACACAAAATCTCAACACTCCCTCTTAGCATCAAGGGTATGCTCTAGCAATACATCACACTATGCATTGCTGCTGATCTGGGTATTGGATCTGGGTACTTTGGGTACTGGGTACTTTGGGTACTTTGGGTACTGGGTACTTTGGGTACTGGGTCTGGGTACTGGATCTGGGTACTTTGGGTACTTTGGGTACTGGATCTGTGCTGCTGATTTTTGGCCTACTGCCACTCAACTCTGCATCGTTGCTGCCATTCTGTACTGCTGCACATGACTCTGCCACTACCACTACAACCTCTGTACTACAGCTCCCTCTCAACACGCTGCATCTGTGCTACTCATAGCATGGACACTACTAATCTGCTGCATTGCAACTTCAGTTGTTGAGAGAAACAACTGAATCTCCTGCCCAATCTTTGACAGACAAGTCAGATGGGCTACATCCTCATCACTGAGGCTCCATAGGGTACAGTTCTGTGCTGGTATCTAAAGAATGATGCACAGCTACAGCTAAAGATGCACAGCTATAGCTCTGCCTGCATAATTAGACTCCCTCTGCACTATTGAAGTCACATCAACCCCTAGTGCTGAAATCTATCATGCTACTGCTGCACTGCGCTGTCCCTCTGAAGCTTTCTGCACTGCGTAAGCAGCTCTACTCTGCGCTGCTGAAGTCACATCAGCCTCTACGCTGTTGCTGTTTCTACGATGATGCTGCACTGCTCTGCGCTGCTTCTTCCAATCTTTAGATCTGCCTCTGCTTCTGCTTCATCTGTGATCTATGCACCCACTGCTCCACTTGTCCCGCTATTGTCTTAAGGCTATCATAGCTCGCGTGTGATCCAAGAGATGAGTTGCTCAAGGATCCTGCCTTACTTCTATGTATCTCCTCTACATATCCATGTCGCCGCACTTTCATGGTTCATGAGCGCTCATGGCCACGTCATCTTCGGCCATTTGCTCAGCAAATCTGTCGGAGCTCCTCCTCTCTATACTAGAGATCTGGATCTAGAATCCTTTACGAACTGGGCACTCTCTACTCCTTCTGACAACTGATTTCCCTCCTTGGATATCTGCCAAATCAACTATGATTCAACGCTCTTTGATCCTTAGATCAAACTGCAAGTTTCTTTGCCTAGAAACTCTCTGAGAAGTTGATCTCCTCCCGCTCTTTGTCACTTGTGCTAAGGCTGAAAATCTAAAAACTTCATAAATTTAACCCCACCAACAACTTCTGAATTTTTGCAGCTTTTTTGCAGTCTTTTCTGGATCTGACAGATTCAGATCTGAATCACACTGCCTGGCTTTAGACCAATCCAAAATTGTTTCTAAGCTGCCTCTACGCAGTAATTGCGTGGGCTTGCTAGGAGACAGTGCTAGATAGCGTCACCCTTCCCTCTGCGTGGATCTGCCTCTAAAAATTGCGTTGTCCCTTCAGATCTGCGTTTCTGCTGCTTTTCCAGTTGCTTCTCGCAGCTAGAACATTCAGTCTCTTGCTAGTGACCCTCTTAGATCTGCAAATGCTCTAATACCATATGGAAATTTCTGAATCTTTACACTTTATGCAGAAATTATTACTGTTAATCTGGTTATGCTCCTCCTACTTAGACAAGTTATTAACTGAATAAATTCAAGTTAAAATCGAAGCAAAACACATAACAGATCTCCACCAATCCAAATCTAGAACAAGTTCATGCACATATAGACAAAGTGACACAGTTATTTCTGGACAAATAGTCCCCGAAAAAACCCAATGCGGGAAAACCGCTCTCTGGTTGCTAGAGGGTTTTATTATTAAGAATTTTTCTGAATACACAAATCTGGGTTCCAGATCTGGAAAACCCGACAGAGAATATACTAGATCTACAGCTCACTGGCTGATCTAGGGCCAAAATAATGACTAATCCACACCCTCAAACGGGATTTACAGAACTAAGCCAAGATTAGGGCCTAGAAACCCTAGCGCTGCCCTGAAAGCCTTTGAAACCCCTCAAACCCTCACTGCTGCTCTGGAAGAGACTGTGTTACCCCAGACTGGGTGACGCAGTCACTACGCTGCCCCTTAGGGTCTCTGTGTAACCCTCTGAGGGTTTCCTACTGAAAATCACGTTGTCCTTGGAGGGACAGCGATGTCATTACTGTTGCTACTGCTGCTCTATTCTTTTGCGTTGTCCTTGAGCTGATCTCTGCCTCGTGTATTCTAGACCCCAGGATCAGATCATCCCCTTGGCCTAAATTCCCCTCTCTGCAGCTGAAACACTTCTGAGTATTCTTAGCAAACCCTGCCCTAGAATCTCAGCTTAGCTTCAGTGCTCTGCCTCTGTGTGTCTTCACAAATGACCCCAAGCCTTTCTCTTATACTTTTCTCGTTGACAAATCAACGGCCATGATCAAATCTTAAATCAATCGCTGAGATTAAAAGAAAGCTTGATCTGTGTGACTTAAGACAATTTCATCACATGTTTAATTAAATTCACTTTAAAAATACATTAAAATAATTAATTAATTTAATATCTCCTAAACCAGATGAAATTTCCCAAATCAATTTTTGGATCTTGTAGATCAAGTGTACTCTAGTCCTTCCTCAAAATTTGGGACCTAGAGCACAACTAATGCTACCCCAAATACGCAAAATCTCAACAATGGAGACTTACGACACCTCGATGTACCATGTCCCGGACAAAGTGGTAACTAATATCAATATGCTTGGACCGGTCATGGAATACGAGATTCTCAGAAAGATGAATCCCACTTTGGTTGTCGCAAAGGATCACGGTGGTATCCAGCACATGCCCAAACAACTCACTGAAGAGCTTTATCAACCAAATAGCTTCACAACAAGCCATACTTCCTGCAATGTATTCGACCTTGGCGGTGCTCAAAGCAATCGATTTATCCTTCCTGCTCATCCAAGAGATCAAAGCAGAACCTAGAGTGAAGCAACATCCAGATGTGCTCTTACGATCCACTACACTGCCTTCATAATCGACATCGGTATATCCATGGAGCCTCATACTCTCACCAGTGTATCTCAGCCCATGGTTGATTGTGCCCCTGAGATATCTTAAGAGATTCTTGGCACCAATCCAGTGAATGTGATGACGCTCGACCATATATTGACTCAACGTGTTCACTGCAAAACATATGTCCGGACATGAGTTCACTAAGAACATCAAGGCCCCCACTAGTTGACGATACTCGGTGGGATTTCCCAACTCGGGCCCAAAAACACTTCCACACAACTTCTTAAAGTTGAGTTCCATCAAAGTAGTCACAGACTTGCAGTCCACCATCCCAAATCTCTCCAACAGCTTCACAACATATTTTCTTTGAGAAAGGAAAATTTCACCTAGCTTTGGCCAGACCTCCAAGCCTAGGAAATAGTGCAACAGTCCTAGGTCCTTCATTTCGAACTCAAAAGCTAGCTCCCTCTTACATTGATGAATAAGAGGGTCAGCACCTATCAGGAAGAGATCGTCCACATAGAGAACTAGAATGAGAGGCTTGTCATTATCAACCTTAAAATAAAGGTTTGGATCAGCATCACTTCGTGTAAAGCCCAGCTTCATCAAGTAGTTATCGATCCTCTCATACCAAGCCCTAGGGGTTTGCTTCAACCCATAGAGGGATGTCTTCAACCTGCATACATGTGTGTCTCTATCTCGAAATTCGAACCCCGGAGGTTGTTCCACATAGACCTCTTCCTTGATTGAGTCATGTAAGAAGGCAGTCTTAACATCCATCTAATGTAGACTCCATCCTTGCGATGCAACAAGGGCAATGATCGATCGAATGGTGGTGTAGCGAGCAACAAGTGCAAATATTTCATCATAATCTATGCCTTCCTTCTGCAAGAAGCCTCGGGCAACAAATCTTTCCTTGAACTTTTCAACGCTTCCATCGGCTACATGCTTGATCTTGTAGAGCCATTTCGAGGTGATAATAGATTTGCCCTTTGGTCTAGGGACCAAATCCCAGACATCATTCTTCATGATGGACTCATATTCCTCGTTCATAACATCCTTCCATACTTGATGCTTCAAGGCTTCTTCAAACATTCCAGGCTCAGATTGTACAATGGTGCTCATGGTTGCTAGGTATCATTGGTACCTATTCGGCTTCTTACTTTCACGAAATGTTCCCCTTGGAGCAATGTCTCTTGGCATCTTTGAGAGTGTCTCTAAGCCATGAGGGTCTCCTTTTATTTGAAGAAGGTGGATCTATAGGATCCATCGGACCTTCAACATTGGGCATCAGTTCATTCTTCGGTTCTTCCTGCCTTCTGGCTTCTTCTTCTTCTTTGTCTTCCTTTGAGATAGGAAGATCCCTAACCTT
Organism: Pinus albicaulis; assembly: GCA_034641835.2. Classification (NCBI taxonomy): domain Eukaryota; kingdom Viridiplantae; phylum Streptophyta; class Pinopsida; order Pinales; family Pinaceae; genus Pinus; species Pinus albicaulis. Next base: position 903,295,320 of record CM076573.1, on the reverse strand, counting down.
CCTGAGGGCAGCATCTTCGTCGAAGGTGACATCATGACATATCTCCACTTCTCTTTGACCAGGCACATAGAGATTCTATATGCCTTCAAGGTTTCACTGTAGCCCACAAACGTTCCCTTCTTTCCAAAAGCATCCAACTTGCTTCTCTTTTCTTTCGGCACATGAAAATATACGGGACTTCCAAAAATTGTAAAATGAGAGACATCAGACTTCTTACCAGAGAAGACTTCTTCAGGAGATTTGGAGTCCAATGCAAAATGTGGGTATCTATTTTGAACATACACAGCAGTGTTGGCAGCTTCTCCCCATAGGAACTTCGGAAGACCTTGGTCAGAAAGCATGGCACGGGAAGCTTCCAAAATGGTTCTATTCTTCATTTCAGCAACACCATTTTGTTTGGGAGTATACACAGTAGTGGTCTCCCTCTTAATGTCAGCTTCCCTGCAATAGTCATTGAATTCATTTGACTCATATTCGGTTCCATTATCGGTTCTCAAAATTTTGATCTTCTTCCCTGTTTGATTTTCAACCAAGGCCTTGAAGGTGTGAAACCACTTGAATGCTTCGTCCTTCTTCTTCAAAAAGTATATCCAGGTTTTGCAGGAGTAATTTATAAAAGTGATATAATATAAGCATCCTCCCAAGGATGTTACAGGCAGCGTACCAAATAGATCAGAAAGAATCAATTGTAAAATATCAGATGTCTTCGTGACACTTGAGGGGAATGGTTCCCTTGTATGCTTTTGTAATATCCCCAATTAGCAACAGCTAATTGGTAATATTAATTTTGGCTAGTTTTTCTTTTCTAATGATAAAGTCAGTTAATAAAGTGGGTGATGAGACACATAACCCACACTTAGGAAATAATCATTCCCTAAAGTCACTTGAGCAAATATTACTCGACAGCGTGGGGTCCACGAAGGTGAAGCGGCAGCATGAGGGAAGAGGCAGCGTGGGCCCATGATAGCGCAAATGAGAGGTGACAGCGTGGGCCAAGAGGGGCAACGCAGTTTGGTGGCGCCCGGATGAGTGCAAGGCTCTCAAAGCATAAAAAGTGGAAGAGGCTCCTCATTCTCTCATTCTATTATGCATCTCTGATTTCTATCTTTTGACAATGAGCACGCTTTCGCTGTTGAGCGAAGTCTACACGTGTTGTTCAGCACACCGAGTGTCTCCGAGCGGAGATCCCAACCTCAGCCCCGGGGGACTTCGAGTCCCTGCTCGAGTGAGGAGATCTATCCATCGTTTTGCAGGAGGGAGCCATAGCATCTTCAGCCAGGATCACGTAGTTGCTTGGACAGCGCAGTCTCTTGGAGGGACTATGCAGTTTGTGGTAGAGGCAATTGCGAGAGTGAGGAGATATCAGGGATTTCAGCCCAAGGATACTGTGGAGGGACCAGCCCTTCACTGATCATCATTTTGATACAGGAGGAGGACATAAAAGAGTTATAAGTCATGGCCAGCGTATTCACTAGGAGAGCGTTATTTCCCAAGGGAGGTCAAATTCCGGGGCCAGCCATTCCAGGATTCCTTTCTGGGCTTTTCTGGGTTATTGGAGGAGAGCTCATTTCCAGAGTTTCACAATTTTCTGAGCAGGGGAACAACCCCAAATAACCATTCCATTCCAGCAGTAGCAGTAGTCCGACAGCAGCAGCGATAGCATTTGGAGATTACGCAGTCCTTGACAAAGCAGCGATTCATTGAGCATTTCTAAGAGTATTTCCAGCTTGCCTTGTGCAAGCCAAGGTGCCATCATTCTGATCACCTTTGTACTCATTGTTATCTTTCAGTTATATAATAAAATGGCTTAGCGTTTCTCCATATTTGCATTATTTGTATGATGTCTCTCTATTTGTTGTAGTTGCTTGTTTATGTTGCTTTGTATTACTATTTATTTCTATTTGGAATATTACAGCTTTCCTTCGACACAACCCTAACATACACCTTCATGATCATCTTTGAAGTCGGACATACCTGTCACCACCTTCCTTGCTTCGAGAAGGGGTTTATTATGAAGGTGTGCAAACCTCCGATGCCATAGCTCGGATTGAATAGTTGTGTTGCATGTCATGGCCCCCAGCGGACTTCCTCCAACCTGATAGAGTGTATCAACCATGAAACCAAGAGTGAACGCTTCTTTGAAGTTCCTCTTCCAAATGCACACCTTTCCATCAATGAATGCCACCTTGAATCCTTTATCTTCCATTGCCGAGATAGACACTAGATTCTTCTTCAAGTCAGGTACGTACAGCACATCTTGCAAACGGAGGACTTGACCTTGATTTAGAATGAAGGGTCACAGTCCCTGTCCCTTTCATGGGATAGGTGGCATTGTCTCCAAGGATAATCTCCAAATTAGTATCATTTTCAATCAAATCAAAGAGGGCCTCTTTATATCCAGTGAAGTGCCTTGAGGCACCACTATCAATCAACCAATTATCCAGGTTATCAGGAGGAGATGTAGCAAAGAGGGCAGATATAAGAATATATTCATTTTTCGTATCAACAACATTGGATTCATCATACCTGGAGTTTCTTGACCTCTTGAAAGGTTGACCATTTCCATTTCCATTTTGATCAGAGGGAGCCTTCCTATTTCCTTTGAACCTGTTGTTTCTTCCATTCCGCCTGAGCTTGTTGTTGTTGTTGTCACTGTCATCTCGAGGAGAGTCCCTTTTATTAGGGCACTCTCTAGCATAGTGACCAAACTTATTACAATTGTAACATCTTCCCTTCCTTCCTTTGGAATCCACTTTATCATGATTTTGGTTTCTCAAAACAGCATTGTTCTTCTTCTTGCAGTAGGGTCACTTCCATTTCCATTTGAGGGATGGTCTCTCTCCATCATCCTTGTCTCCTCTTGAGTGCATATTGTCAACAATTCATCAAAATTAGGATTTATAATATTATTGAGAATAGTAGTATTAAATACATACCATGGTCGGGGAAGACCTCCAAGAGCAATGAGGGTGAGCTCTCAGTCAGCTATAGCCTCTCCAATAGTTAAGAGATCATTCTTGATTCGGTGATCCTCATGAAGTAGGATTGGTTGGACTCTCCCTTGTCCATATTGATGTTCTTCAAACTTCAACTTGTTCTTCGAAAAGAGAATTTGATTAGAATTTCTAGCCCTGAACATGCTAACCAACTTATCATACATCTCCTTAGATGTGCCCAGCTCAGAGATATAAGCAACCAAGTGCTTATGAATAGAATCCCTGATAATCTTTTTTGCCTTGACTTCCCCTTTCTTGTACTTTGCTTTAGTGGCAGCTGGTGCATTTTATGGAGGCTTAGCGATCTTTCCTTGCACATATTCCATAACATCTTGTTCCATCAATGTTAGATCCAAGGACATTTTCCAAGCATCATAATCAGACTTATCATTCAGCTTGTCATCAGATTTGAAGTATGATGAGGAAGCTAATGATCCTGGTCCTTGTCTATTCTTCTTCAGTGATTTCTCTTCTCACTCTTGCTTGGGCTTTGTCTTCACCTTAGCTCTGATACCATGTTAATTTTAGTTAACAAGGTATGTTCTATGCTCAGAGCAGTTTACTTCAATCTTTCTTATTAGCCCAATTCAATTTCCAGATATGCAATCACATAACCATTGACAATAAATGTTGATAGAACATAAATAAATCGACAAAAGACAAGCCAAGACAAGAGACCCAAATATTCTTAATTTTCTTCTTATTTGGCAAAGAGAGAAAATATAATTTACATAAGTCAACAGGATGCCCTAGCCAGCAAAGACTTCGCTGGTCAAACCAGCAAATCAGCCTCCAATAAAGCTCGGTCAAACTCAGTCTTTAGTCAAAGTCAAACACAGCCAAAGTCCAAAAATCCGGTCAACACAGTGGTCAAAGTCTACAATCAAAACAACAATCAAATTTGCGATCAACGCTACGGTCAACAGCAGTCAAAGTCAACGCTTCACCTCAGTTTTTGTGCCTCCAACTGCAGCCCCTCCAAATCGAAATTTTGTCCCAAAAAAACATAGTCAAATCACAAGTGTTGACCCAAAGTCAACGTTGGTCAACACTGTCCAAAAAAAGCCCTAAATCAGTCCAAAAATCTCAGCTTCTGTTTCACACGTGTGGAGGATAGAGAAGCCTCTAAGGTTGTACGAACCAATCAAATGAGGGAGAGATGTGTGAGATGAATGAATAATGAAATGAGGATCATGTCTCTCCTTTTTATATCCATCACTGAGGGTGTGTGACACAACTTTTGGGGCTTGTGAGCCTACATAACAAATCTGGCCAACCTTGACAAATTGCACGTGTAAAAAATAAATTCAAAATTCAAATTCTTCTCGTCCAAACAAGATGATCTTTAGATCAATTTTGCACCTCTCCGAAAGTGGAATTCAACAAAAATATCTTCTCCATCATATGAGCAGTGCAACATGGAGTTTGGCCCTAGTTGCCAAATTTAACAGATACGCCCTAGATTAGGGCTCCTACCTCAGCATGGAGTTGTCACACTGATCTCTCCCCTCAGTGTTGTGCATAAACCATGAGTTGTGAAGTCTTCGACCGCAGACCCAGAAAGTCATGTACAATTGGTTGAATAATGTTGGCCAAGTAAACAAGATATTGTGGGATACAAGTATGGAGGCATCCTTGAGGAGAAATGGAGACGATGATGATTTGATGATATCTATTCATAATGTATGGACAACAAGTGGATTTAGAGCCCTGATCTGGGCAGATCTGATAATGTTGAAACAATAGGGAGGTGCCAAGCCCTAGATCTAAGGGCAGAGTGTTGGAGCCCAAGAACAGTGAAGAGCAAGGAGTCTATTCACTGTTAGATGGCAGATCTAAAAGCCCTAAGTGAGGGCAATTCTACGAGCCTTGGATCAGTCAAGGAGATCACTGAAGATAGGAAGATCTGAAGATGGAAGCAGTGCAGGACGTACTGCAGGCTGGATAACCTAGTTTAGGACAAAAGATGAAGGACACTTGTGGCTTGTTGGAGAGCAGCGAGAGAGTGCTCCTTGTGAGTCGTAAGTGCGGCACATTGAAGGACTAATGGACTACTAGTAGTGGCAAAATTGGTGAGCTTAGGACTAGTTCTTGAAAGACAAAGAAATGAGGTCAAGGGAGCAGATCACATCAGCACATGTTCTTTGTTGGAGAAGGACTTCTAGCAGTGATAGGTGGCAGCCCTCCTGCCCTATGTTAGCCTTCATATAGCAGCAGCAGGAAGACTATAGTGGGTTGAAGTCCCTGAGTAGTTGAGGAGCAGTAGTGGGAAGTTGTGAGTTGTTTACAAATAGAGTTGTGAACAACTCGACAGGAGTCTCAATGTGTTGTGCCCTTGATGGACTAAGGCAAAACTAGTGAGCAGATTGGATAGTCGAGGTTCAATGGCCAGATGGACTTGGATCATTGATAGAGGCAGTGCTGCAAATCGGGAGCCGACGGACCGGGCAGGTACAGGGTACGACCGAGAGGCGCTGAGAGACCGCACCACAGCCAGATGGTCAGCGTATCTTGTTGAGGGTAGATTGGTTATCGATGCACTAACACCAAGCCCCAGTTTTGTATCTTTGTATCAGTGGTGTATGAGGGCCATTAGCCCTGATATGGGAGCCCTAGACTATTGTCTTACTCAAGTAGATTAATATAACGAAGATTGGGTTATTGTATACTACAAAATTGTAAAAAGTTGTGTATATTTTGTACACTAGTAGATTTACTGTTGTTTATATTCGGCTATGCAAAGCAGCTTCGTTGTGATTCTTGGTTTGGTAGCGCCAGTGATTTAAGATTCCATCCTAAACACCAGAATCGTGGAAAAACAACAATTAAGATATCGAAGATCATTCAAATGTATGGCACTATTTGAAGGCTGTTCATATATTGGACCAATCTCACCTTTCATTTCACCAAATATCACAATTACAAGATTTAATGGATTGGTCCTTTATGAGGATATGAATATTTATTAAACAAGGGAAATGTTATTAAATGAAGAACTTTATGGCACAAGAAAAATCAAGCTACAAAGCATTAAGTAGATACATGAAACCTACCATTGAATGGAATAGGACAAGAGGGATCTTTCAACGCAGTCTTTTTCATTGGTACATTTGTACTGTCAGGTCCACCCACTGAATGTAGTGAAGCTTCTTCTGGGTTTGTCCTTGTTCTTTTCCTACCTACTCCTCCATTTTTTGTCCTTTTCCCTAATTTTCTCTTTATTTCTTTTGCTGTTTTTCCATGCACCTTGGAAACCAAGATCTTTTCTGCTGATTGAAAAAGTGACACTCCACAGGTTTTACCATTAGAGTTCAGAAATGGACTGTTGTTTTCTTTGCATCGAATCTCAGCTTTCACTGCAGATCCAGACCCTGATCTGTACAGTGACTCGGGGACGCTAACTTTTGGCAACTCTGTCAAAAAACAAAGAAATCACCGAACTGATAAGAATTTGTCCACAAAAGAAATCACCGAACTTATTTTGTATTAAAAGCATCCTAAGTAAATGTAAGCATAAATGATGAATACAGAATTACAAATCTGGAGGAGAAAAATGAGGTTGCAGAAGTTAAAATACATTCTCGCAGTTCTATTCGTCTTCTGGAACACTTTTTAGGAAGTATTAATAATTGTATTACAAACATTTTAAAACCATACATTTGCTGACATGCCTTTAGCAAGAAAGAGAGAAATTTCTGTTTTATGCTTGAAAATACCATGCTAAAAGTGGCAATAAGCATCAATATAAAGGAAGTTTATCCTCTAAGACCTAAAGATATCACTGTTTACTCCCCTTCCCAAGGAACAAAAGCTAAATAAGTGACATCAAATGACTATTGGGCATTAAGGTAGCATGCACTAAAGTTTAAACCCTTGTAAAACTTGTACCTATTACCCACCAAAAGTAGGTAACCCATAGGTGAAATTTGTTCTCCTCTTTTGACAGCCAACCAGCCAGCAGCCCTATGATGGCCCACAGATAGCTTTCCGTTAGAGCTCTCCACTTATGCTCCAGTCACTGCTCTCTCCCATCTGGCATGCTCCTTGAAGGAAGGTGGATCATCTATCAGAAGGTACATTAACCATTCTTGTAAGCATGTGCTTGCATTTAATGTATTGGGACATACTAATATGGATCACAGGCGATGCAGGAAGATTGACCACTCTTGACTGTACCCTTGTTCCCATGCATCACCTGGGAGGTTATCCTTGCCCCTAGAAAAGTGTGATGTCCCCAGGCATGCCTTTAGCAAGAAAGAGAGGAAATTCTATTTTATGCTTGAAAATACCATGCTAAAAGTGGCAATAAGCATCAATATAAAGGAAGTTTACCCTCTAAGACCTAAAGATATCACTGTTTACTCCCCTTCCCAAGGAACAAAAGCTAAATAAGTGACATCAAATGACTATTGGGCATTAAGGTAGCATGCACTAAAGTTTAAACCCTTGTAAAACTTGTACCTATTACCCACCAAAAGTAGGTAACCCATAGGTGAAATTTGTTCTCCTCTTTTGACAGCCAACCAGCCAACACCCTATGATGGCCCACAGATAGCTTTCCATTAGAGCTCTCCACTTATGCTCCAGTCACTGCTCTCTCCCATCTGGCATGCTTCTTGAAGGAAGGTGGGTCATCTATCAGAAGGTGTACATTAACCATTCTTGTAATCATGTGCTTGCATTTAATGTATTGGGACATACTAATATGGATCACAGGCGATGCAGGAAGATTGACCACTCTTGATTGTACCCTTGTTCCCATGCATCACCTGGGAGGTTATCCTTTGCCCCTATAAAAGTGTGACGTCCCCTGAAGTCCTTCCTTCAAGAGGGGCACTACTAGGAGGCACCAATTCAAGTAGCATGCCAAGATACTTCATACTTATCACACTCCATGTTTCTGTTATTATCCACATCCATTCTTTGGGTTGTTTTTCATTTGTCATTGGGCTGGCACCTTGTATCCTCATCTCTTTGTCATGGCCCGAAAATTTGCCCTAAGAGGTTGCGTAGCTTAAAGAATGATAAAACATATGAAGCCACAACTAAAGAAAAGAAAAATGCAAAAGATGGCTAGGAAATAGTAAGCCTGTGGGAAAAACCCTAGCATGAGCTCTACCCTCCTCACTGGCCATCACCTAGTCCCTTAGCATTTTATGCTACATCATAAAAGAACTCTTGAAAGTCCCAATCTTGATGAACGAGAAAATGTTGCATCTTTAAGGGGTATTGTAAAAGCATAAATTAAGATTGGTCTCCTAAGCTATGCCAAAAGAAAGATAAATCATTAAAGTAAAAGGTGCATCAAAGGGGTGGAAAAAGTAGGCTGAGGAAACGGGTAGCTCATGCCTCCACGATTACTCCCTTTTCTCATTATAGTACTCGGAGATGTTGGAGCCCCTCTAGCTCTTATCAAGGCTATGGCCATCTTTCTTGAAGTTTTTCCCATTCCATCAATATCTTTATCGCATGCACATATGGATTGATAGATCTACCAGAGACATGTCCTTCCCCTTGGAGGTTAGAAGCACCTAATAAGGCTGAAGGAATAATCATCCCTAACACAAGTGTGGTAACTTGCTTACAAATCCTAAGCTATTAAGACATTGGAAGACAAGGTTTGAGCGAACTATTTTTGTGCCCCTAACATTGAATATGGTTCACAATGATATTTCGATGTATTTTGTCCCTGATGATGTTGATCTCACTTGATCTTGGGGTATGTTTTAGGCGGTTCATCACTCATGCAACAAATATCCTTTGAAGGAAGACTTGTAGCACCATTCAGAGCACATTTTTCCCATTGTTGAGAGTAGATATTACCTTGTAGCCACAACGTTTCCCTCATGAGATAGACGTTGGCCTTTGATGAGACTAGACATGATTGTACACCCCTTGCTATAGCTCCAGATGTTGAAACATTGTACCAAGAAGCCAAGGCATTTGGCTTATTTTATGATGTTCCTAGATGGACCCAGGACGCCCCCAAGAAAGCCTTGACCTTGTTTGATGGACGTTACCTTGTTCCAAAGCCCTATCACAGAGATGACTGGTAGGACTAGTATATAATGCCCATATGCCAATGCTTGCCTCAGAGCTTGCAACGTCAGCCCCATATGCCCTAAAAGGGTGACATGAGCCTTGTTACCTACTAATTTTTACCTAGCAGGGAACTAGACCCATCAGCCCAATGGACATGGCATCCAGACAAATTTCCAGAAGATCAGAAGTCAGCAGTGCATCCATGACCCTTTTCTCTCTCTTCCCTCTATACTTTCTTCTCTCAAATTTCATACCCCTGCAGGGAAATTGTAATAAATGAACACTAGCATGATAAACTTTTGTAACAAACTTAGACGATTTGGGACCCAAATAATAAATGAATCCACTCTAGAGTGTTTTTTTCACTTGACTAATTATTTTCGCTTTTCAGCAATAAATAACTAATCCAGTGTTTTCACTCACATACCTCCAAAGTTGGAGTGTGGATTAATAACTAAGCCTTGAGTGTTTCCTAATGTCTAGTGTCATGTATATTACCATGCTAGGTCATATCCATAGTCTTATGGAATTTGACTAAGTCTTTCTAGGATTTTTTAATTAATTAAAAATTCCCGCAAGACGAGATTTTTAATTAAATTCCCATGTAATGGTGTAAAGATGTTGGCAGCATGTGGGTGCTCAGAACCTTGACATTATCCTAAAACCCCCTTTGGGGGTCAAAACATGATTAATTTCCCCATGAAAATACGCTTTTTCTAATAAAAGTGGAGGAATGGACAAGAAAAATTAAAAAATTAAATAAGCGGTGGACACATTAAAGTGTTTCCAAGTCATGGGGCCAAGCAAAGTGACTTGGCAAGACAAGTGGAGTTCAAAAGTGATTTGACATCCACCTAAGGCCTACGAATTGAGGACCAAGTGGACCACCACATGAAGGCATGAGTTGGCTGCCTCAACAGCCAGTCAAAAGGGACGAGTACAGACATTTAGAGGAGCCAAGTTTGGGTCTTAAATAAAGCGGAGTTGACTATCCCAAAGTAGATTTATGTGGCGGGATGACTGCAGATTTAGTGGGGGGCATCACTGCCACTTGAAAGTTTGAAACACATCCTGGGGGACATCACTGCCACTTGAAACACAGCTTAGGTATCCTATGCAAAAAACTATATTCATTCGTTGATAATAAAGCAAGACTTTGGAGGTCCAACGGTGTTGATGTTGTGTTGTTTTTCCTTACACACTTGAGGTAACATTGTATTTTATTCCAATGGTTTACTCGCTTGCAAATAATTTGTATCTTAGCTACAGGGGCATTGTTGTCTAAGGGAGAAAAGCTACAAGTATTTGTAGATTTTCTTGGACTTGCTTATATCCTAGGCTTGGTTGGGACTTGTATGTTCTCGGTTGAACAACATGTCCAATCTTGCCATCATATGAGCAAGCTCCCTTTGATGCTAATCTTTGTATTGCAAGGTTGTGGCTATTGTGATGCAGGTTACCAAGAGTCTTGGAGATGGGGACAATTTTGGCTATACTAGGCACCTCCAAGCTAATCAAGGAACACATAGCTCAAGTTTTCTTTGGACCATTCAAAGGACTCTAAAAGAGAGATCAAAAGGGCTCCCAAAGTCCTTGAAATTCTTTTTCCTCCCATCACTCAAAACAGAAATTTATTTGGATACTTTATCCATGCTCAAATTGAATATCTAAACATTTAGGCTTCTTGATTTGACTGGTGGTATTAAAAAAAGAGCTACATTTAAGGTTCTATAAATGGAAATGAGATTACATTTTGAAAAAAGAAAAAAGGGTGTTATATTATAAAAATATATAAAAGGATCACTTATTGTGATGTGAAAGTATTGTTGTCCTACAATCAATGTTTGTCAGTTCCCTTTGATGCTAATCTTTGTATTGCAAGGTTGTGGCTATTGTGATGCAGGTTACCAAGAGTCTTGGAGATGGGGACAATTTTGGCTATACTAGGCACCTCCAAGCTAATCAAGGAACACATAGCTCAAGTTTTCTTTGGACCATTCAAAGGACTCTAAAAGAGAGATCAAAAGGGCTCCCAAAGTCCTTGAAATTCTTTTTCCTCCCATCACTCAAAACAGAAATTTATTTGGATACTTTATCCATGCTCAAATTGAATATCTAAACATTTAGGCTTCTTGATTTGACTGGTGGTATTAAAAAAAGAGCTACATTTAAGGTTCTATAAATGGAAATGAGATTACATTTTGAAAAAAGAAAAAAGGGTGTTATATTATAAAAATATATAAAAGGATCACTTATTGTGATGTGAAAGTATTGTTGTCCTACAATCAATGTTGCAGGAAACGCCCGGCCTAAGGCAGAACTGCTGTCCCGTACGGGAACTGTGACGGATCTCACTCCTGGAATCTGGTTCCAAAAAATTTATTTATCTCTTGTAATTTCTTAACTCGCATGCTAGGATCCGCGGTTCCAGCAGCCGGTTCCGCGCGTCGCATTTGGCGGGGTTCGCACGAAACCGTCATGTCTCCGGCATTTGGATCCGCACGGTCGCGACCTGCTCCGCATCATGCATTTTAATTTACCCATGACACTTAAAAAAGCGCTTTTTTAATTTTTTTTTTGGTGTTAGCTTGGTTAGTTAGTGAGTTAGCTTAGGGTTAGGGAAGGAAATGAAGTTTATAAGTCTTGCCATTTCATCTTATTTGCTCACTTATGTTTTTTTTGAGAGCTGGAGAAAGAGAGGAGAAGAGAGCTTGGAGAAGAGAAGAGAAAGAGAGGAGAAGAGAGCTTGGAGAAGAGAGAGTTGAGGAGAGCTTGGAGGAGTGAAGGAGGAGGAGCTTGGAGGAGTAAAGAAGGGCTTCTATCTACAAGATCTAAAGAGGTAAGTGCAAACCCCAAACTCTCTCATTTTTTTTGTCATTGTTTTTTGTATTTTCTCTCCTCCCTCTCCTACACTTTCCCATTCTTTCTTCTTGTACATTTATTTGCAGGTTGCCCACCATCTATATTCATACTCAAAGATGATGTTTCTTTGGGTTCTATGTATCATTCCTCTCTTGGTTTTGATGATGGTAAGGGGGAGTAGAAATAGAAGAGGGGAACATGAAGAAGAAGAGGAAAGTGGTTACCATATGAATGACCCAATGTATGATGAGGAGGAAGGCTTTGAAGAGGAAGAAGATGATGAAAACATTGAATCACAAGATGGGAAAGTTGCATTGACACCCTTGTGGAACTATGTGACCAAACTTGAAGGGGGAAAAGGTGGTGGAAGCTACAAGTTTTTGTGCCCTCATGGTTGTCATGGAGGAAAACCATATAGCGGTTCATATACCCGTGTGAGGAGGCATCTTTGTGGGGTGATGGACAGTGATGAAAAAAAGGGTGCTGTGGGGATAGCAATTTGCCCCAAGGTTTCAACTGAACAAAGAAGAAAATACATCCAAATAGAGGAGGCTGCACAACAAAAAAATAAAAAACAAAAAACTCAATCTGACTCAAGTGCAAACTCTAGATTTGGTAGCTCATCTGGTCATGGTGGTTCTGCAAGTTCTGGAGGTAAAAAAACTATAGCAGATTTCCTTAATGTTGCTGGGAGGGATGATGTGGATGGAAAGATAGTCTGATTTCTTTGTGCTTGTGGTGTACCATTCAATGTGCTTCGCTCTCCCTATTGGCATGAAATGGTAAAGGGCATCAATGAAGCCCCAAAAGGATACAAGTCCCCCAACTATGAGAAAGCTAGAACAATGTTATTAGAAAGAGAAAAAGGAAAGGTTCAAGCAGCTTTGACACGTTTTACAAATGAGTGGGTAGATAGTGGGGTATCCATTGTATCAGATGGGTGGACAAATATCAGAAACCAACAGTTGATAAATGTTCTTGGTGTTTCTGCTACTGGTTCAGTGTTTATTGCATGTCATGATTCCTCCTCTGTCAGTGCAACTTCCCAAAACATTGCAGATCTCCTATTGCAATCAATCCGAGATGTTGGTCCTAGCAAAGTGGTTCAAGTGATCACAGATAATGCAGCAAATTGTAAGGGAGCAGGTAAAATTATTGAGCGTACTTATCCACACATATTTTGGTCTGGGTGCTTGGTGCACACATTGAACCTTTTGATGCATGATATTGTGAAGCATAAATAATGTGGGTGGATTAATGAGCTTTACAAGAGAGGGAAGAATCTCATTAAATTTATCACAGGGCATACAAGGGTAAACTACTTCTATGGCACTTACTCCAAGTTGCAGTTGCTTAAACTTGCAAAAACCAGATTTGCAAGTTATTACCTCACCTTTAGGCGGCTAGTGAAGGTGAGACAAGCTCTAACTAATATGGTCACCGTTGAATCATGGGAGGAGATTAACACTGATAGAGATGGTGCTAATGCAACAAAGGACACTATTCTTGACATGTTCTTTTGGTCACAGGTTAAATATGTTTTGCAATTCACCAAACCAATTTATTACATGATCAAGTTTGGCGATTCAGATAAGCCAATAATTGGGGAGGTGTGTGAGCAAATGGATAACATGTTGGGGCAAATTAAAGACATTGTTGAGCCTAGAGATACCACCTTGTACAAATATATTCGTGCAGAGGTGGTAAAGCGATGGGATATGCTAAATATTCCATTGCATGCATTAGCATATGTATTGACACCTAAATATTATAGTCCATCATGGCTTTCTACAACAGCACCCTGGGGGGCGAGCAGGAGAAAACCACACCTAGATCCAGAGGTCCTACAAAAATATATGCTTGCACTGGATAAATTAGTCCCTGATGAGGATGAGGCACACATGGTACGGAAACAATTGAGCAGCTATACACTTTCCACTGGTCCATTTGGGAGCATGCATGCTATTAGAGATCGAGAGAGTTTTTCTTCTATTGAGTGGTGGAACATGCATGGCGGTGCTACTCCACTTCTACAGAATTTGGCATTGCGGGTGCTATCACAGGTGGTAAACACTTCTTCTGCAGAGAGGTGTTGGAGCTCTTATTCTTTCATCGACAGTGTTAAAAGGAACAGGTTGAGTTTAGATCGGGCAGAGAGCTTGGTTTATGTTCATTACAACATGAGATTGTTGTCCCATTACTGTGATGATGCAAAGAGCAACAAAGACCTTATTGTTTGGGACAAGCATCCAGAGGAGAGCAATTTGGAGGATGGAGTGTTGCGATTAGAGCAATTAGAGGATGCTCTTATCCATGATGATGAAGATCGAGTTGACATGCCACCCCCCACTAGTGCCTTGGTTCCTAGGTCCCATGGTTCAACAGCAGGGGCTTCGTCTTCAGCAACTGTAGTGCCATTGCCACGGCTTCCACAGCCACCATCTTCTTCATTGCCACCACGTGGAGGCGCACCATCACGTACTGTTCGTGGTAGAAGGAGGAGAGATGAGTAGATATTTTCAGTGTTCACAGTGCACACTTTACTGCTTTTGTCATAGATTATCATTACACTTGTAGGCTTGTTGTTAATTTGAACTTTTTTGTGTTGGTGGTGGCCAAGTGGCCTATTTTGTAAACATTATTATTTGAATTTTGGACATGACTAATGTTGACAGTTGCTGGCTTTAACACTTATAATATGCTTTATGTTTTATAATATGGTTAAATGCTTTATGTTTATCATTTATGTTTTATAGTATGCTTAATTTTTAAATGTTTTATGTTTTAAAATTTATAGTATGCTTAAAGCCTTAAATGTTTTAAATTTTTATCATGCTTAAATGTTTTAACTTTTAACTTTTATGTTTATCATTTATGTTTTATAGTATGCTTAAATCTGTTATGTTTTATAGTATGCAGCATGCTTAAATGTTTTATCGTGATTCATGCTTAATTATTTGATGTATGTTTGCAATTGCTAGGATCTAGAATCTAGATTCTAGATTTATGATGCTCGAATAATTAATTATTGATGTACAATGGAATCATGGATGTCATATCTATCTTGATTTATGTAAGAATATGCATGTTTTCATGTCTTCTACAACTAATATGGTATTTGGGATTGTTGTTTTGAATATAAATGCAAAAAAAAATATAAAATATATATATATATATATATACTAGACGCTTCCCCTACAATACATCTGTTTCCAAAGAAATAGTCGAAACAAAAGTCATTGCCACCAGTGTTGGGCAGATGGCATGAATAGTGAATATCGAATACACCTTTTAATCAACTCCATTCTAGAACCTGTCTGACAATCAATTGTAAAGCTAAAATCTTGGTCTGTTCCAGTAGACGATGGCAAAGCATGCAATGTCACATGCATTCTCAGAGGATATGTCGCCTACATTATCCCCTTTGGGGGCCTTATTGTAGCTCCCTCCAGATGTGACTCTGCTCCTTAGGTGCTCTCTCTGGCTCCTCTTGTCGTGACCCTGGTAAGTGTTACTAGGTTCTAGGTGCTTCTATAGATTGGCAATATAGGTTTTTTGCGGTTTTACAGCGATTGTTTTTGTTTACCGGATTTGACCGCGGGCAAATCTAGAAATGCATATATGACATGCTCTATAAATATGTAAGTTGGGTTTCTATGTTGTGTACATTTATTTATTATTTGTTTTTAACGAGTTGACCTCACAAATGTGCCACAAACTGTGGAAAATCTTCTCAGTGGTGGTACAACGTTCTTTGATCATGGCTGCAAGTTTTCAACCTTTGGAAAACACGTTGGTGATGTTTGAGGAAATCAGAGGAAATCCTTCTATAGATCTGTAGATAGTGTGTGTTCATATATATGAATCGCATTCTCAATCTATCAACTGTTGACATCATCTTTGGTCTTTTAAAGGAAAGGTGCAAATTCCAGAGCTTTTGCCTTGAACGAGCATATAAATATGTGGCAATAAAATAAAAATAAAATATTCTAGTTACGAGAACTGCATAACAAGACAATCAGAGACAACTTCCTTCAAAAATCCATCAAGTGGCCATGAGCATTGGGGACTAGATGGTGAAATTAGCTTGGAATTATAACCAATTTTATGAAACCACTGATTTTATGTCTCGAAGGCTTGCAACTTGTTTTCATTTGTGAATTGGAGATCAAGAACATTATATACCAAATGCATTGTGATGTCCCACTAACTTTGTCACTCATTCACTCTTCATTGATTATTTGATTGATAGTGCATTTTTAATAGAAATTGAAACACTTCAATTCTAAGGTTGAATTGTTTGAAAAATGGCTCAAATTGGTGAAGTTTTAGAGTTCTTGAAAACTTTGATACACTCTATTGTTCATGATACAATAAAAATCAGAAAAGCCACTCATGCTGATATTAAAATATGTCTACAAGATGTGCACAAGTAAATTGAGTTTCTCCAACTTGAGTCACAGCTACAACAAGATGAGCTACAGTAAAAGAATCAACATTCTCAATTGGTGTTTGTTAAAAATAACTCGCTTTTTTAGTCTGAAGTTGACTCCCATTAGCAATTAAAAACTGATCAGATCAATGATGCCATTTCAAGAGCGGAATTGCATGAAAATGCAAATGTTCAGCCTGCACTTCCCAAGCTCACCATCAAACCTTGGGAAGAATTTATCAGCAACCAAAAAGATTTGATCTTGGATATTCCAAACTATTCCAAACCAATCGAATTTCATAGTGTTTGGTTTCTTGAGGACGGTTCACCTTCAGCTGCTCAACATCTTGCTCCTCTTCCACAACCACTTCAGATTCTCAGATGCCAACATTGTGATCAAATTGGCCATGTGAAAGATCAGTGTTTTGATCTTCACCCTTGTGAGGATTGTGGCAAACATATTCATCATTCAAACAAATGTTCAGGAAACAAAACTCCTACAAGAACAAAGATTCACCATGGATGGATCGTTTCTTGGCAATGGCCTTCAACAACCAAGAAGATGTATCGATCGTACCTCAGAGCTCAGTCTCGAGTATTGACACGTCTTGCTGTGGAGATATCTTCATCTTCTCACCTTATATCTAACAAGGGGGGAATTGATGATCAGCTACTAGCTTCGAAGAAATATCAAGCAAGCCTGAGCCACAGCCTAAACCAAGAGCCAACTGCCAAAGCCTACAGCCAGAGTCAACCAGTGCCAGAGTAGTTGTAGCTAGAGATAGATTCATGTTCCAAGAGCATGGCCTAGTTGGTGGCCAACCTTAAACCACCACTGGCAGAAGACTTCGGTTTTTGCGACATTAGTTTGTGGTTATCTTCAAACCATCATCAATAAGCATTTCCACTTGAGATATTGTGATCAATGTTGCAAACATTGGCATCGAGATAAAATCGGAAAAGGTCCAAAAAACCAAAATATCGTAAAATTCGATAAAATATTGGTAAAAATTGACAAACATCCACAAAATCAAGATACCACCAAAATATCAGTAAAAATTGGCAAACAGGCTAGGCCAAAAAATTGCAATTTCAGGATTTTTGCTACACTGATTGTGATTGATAGCTAGCACTTCTGCTCATGTATTAGAAAATGAATTCACATTCAATATTGTGATTGTATTGTTGAAATTATGGGAACCATCACTTGTAGTAAATTGACATTATAACTAAGAATGTTCATTATCATATTGCTAGGTTATGGTTTAATCGTTAAACTAGTCAACATTATAGTTTTTAACCCTGTACAATTAATTGCTACCAATAGATTCTTAATAAAACGGAAAAGATGCAATGGAAAATACACACATAAATAGAGAAATTTTACCTTGTAAACCCAAACCAAGAAAACCAAAAAGATTTTTTAATATATTCTTCCTTACAGTATTACAATACTATACATACACACACACATATCACAACATCCATAAATCGTCAATCCATTTACCCTCGATTAGAATAAAATCATAGTTCCTTAACCGAAACTACAAAACCATGGGCTAAACAACCATATGCTACAAAACCACTAAAGCGAAAATTGTGTGCTAAAAACCACCAAAAATGGATGTAAAAGACCACCCAAGAAAAAAAAATGGGGCATTGCACCCACACAACATACATCGTGTGGGGGTAGTGGTGCAAAGAATATAACACACCCAACAAATAGAAGCCTAAGCGTGCCAAATGAATAAAATGATTGATTGTTGATACACGGTAGAAGTTGGACTTTGACATTAGTCATTGTTCCTTTCTTAATGATGAAGCATATCAAGTTTGGGTGATTGCAATGTACCTAATTAGATAATTTATATCAACTACACTTAAGTACACATCTCTAGAGATGGGCATGTTGTTTTGAAGAGTTTGTGAAAATTCCAAGATCTCAGATCTAAGAATCCCTATTGCAACAAGTTGAACTACTTCTACTTGCAAATATGATTTAAACAAGTTATTTAAGATTACTTCTTAAAATATCGAAGCAGTTACTAAAGCAGCCTTCACCAATTAAAATACATTTGTGAAATCAAAAACTGAGCAAGAAAAATAATGCAAACATAGGACACCGTTATTTTTGGACAAACGTCCACGAAAAAACCCAATGCGGGAAAACCGGTGCAACAGATCTGAGGGTTTATATATTATGCAGTAATTTTCTGAATAAAAATCTGGGATACCCTTCTAGCAATCCTTGCAGAGAATATGACTGACAAAGAGTTAGTGAGAGAAATCTCACACTAAAATCTGGAAACCTAACTGACCAACAAACCCAGAACGGCAAGCCCTCCCCTGCGCTGCACAGTCTCTGCATAGTCACTACGAAGTCTCTGCGTGGGGACTGTGTGGCTTCTATGTGGCTGGTCTTTGGCTGGTTGGATTTGTCCTTTTGGCCACTTCCAATCTCACACCCTAGCTTTCCGGCACTAGATATGGCTGACCATCAACTGAATTACGGATTCCCTCAAGGCTGTAGCGCTGCCTCTACTGATTTTCTCTCTGTCTTCTCCGCAATGTATTCCCGGCTCAGGAAAATCTCCAACCGGAATTACTTTGCCCCGCACTACAATCAAGAATCACTTAGATCTGATTTTCGTCCGAGCACTGCTCCGTCAGAAAAATTCAATCTCTAGATCCTCTCGATGTTCTTTACAAATGACTCTCAAGTCTTCCTTTATAGCCTTCTCGTTGACAAATCAATGACCAAGATTAGATCTCCAATCAATGGCTAAGATTATATTAGACTTGATCTGCTTTATCTAGAAGATTCGCCCACAGTTTACATTAATACTGATTAGTTATTTTAATTTCCTAAGTTAGACTTAGGGTCCTCATTAAAAATAATTAATTTTTAGTAGAAATTCAACACACTACATTAATAATCACGTAAAAGAAACCGAGGTACACGTTTTGAACCAACAGTGTGGTTCATCATCGGGACTATGTGAGAGATCAGATCGAATGATAAGTATAAATAGATGTAGAGATGGTTCAACTAGTTAGGATAACGACTAGTTTATTTCAAAAAAATAAAATTTCTTTATATATTTATTTATTTAATTAATTAATTAATTAATTTTATATTCTTAATTAATTTATTTTTGTTTAATTATTATACAATTAATTGACCCGATTAAATAATACAATGGTAAGTAATTTAACAAATCTAGGTGTATATATAAATTTTGATTAAATTATATAATAAATATTTATACAATTAATTCTTTATTCATGAAATCTAATTGAAAATAAACCATCTATCAATAGTCAAACATAGTCAAAAATTAATAAATCAATAAAATAAATTAAAAATTATTTTAAAAATATAAATAAATAAATAAAATAAAAATAAAATATAAAAATAAAAAATAATTTTATTTATTTATTTATTAATATAAAAAATAAAAATAAAATAAAATTAATTAATTAATTAAAAAATATAAATAAATAAATAAATATAAATACAATATAAATATAAATTAATAATAAATAAAAATATATTTTATTTTATTTTTAATTAATTAATTAATTATTATTATTACTATTATTATTATTATTTAACAAATAAAAATATAAAATAAAATAAAATAAATAAATAAAAATAAATAAATAAAAAATAAAATAAAATAAAATAAATAAATAAAATAAAATAAAATTTTTTTTTGTTAAGAATATAAAAAATGGGAATCGACTGGCTAGTAGTCCAGAAATCATCTCTATTGAGATTAACGGGCCTTTTTTCAATTTCAATAGCCTCTCGCAACTTACGATGGTGGAAATGGTCGATTCTAGCAATGACCTTAGCATCTTCTATGCAAATATGATGGTTAGTCTTTTCTGCATGCTCAGCTAAGGCAGACGAGCGAGATCTTCTATGCTTGATATCAGTAGCATGCTCACATATCCTTTGATTAATTGACCGACCCGTCTCACCAATGTAAGGAGTACCACAGGAACAGGGAATGATGTAGACACCTTTTCCATCCCTGGGGTCAATCGGATCTTTAACCGATTTTAGAGAACTACGAATAGTATTAAGGGGCTTGAAGTAAGAGGAAACCTTATGCTTTTTAAGGATTTTAGCAATTTTATCAGTGGTACCCTGAATGAATGGAAGGCTGACACTGCCATACCATTCACTAGGTTCTTTTTTATTTTTAACAGGAGGACCTTTCTCCGCTTTGAGGAAAGCTTTGAGGCCCTGCGACAAACTATAACCATTATTACAAAATACATTCAACAGATGGGTCTTTTCCTTATCAAGGTGAGACTCATCAGAGATTCTCAGCGCCCTCGTGGCCAAGGTGCTAAGGACGCCTAATTTCTGAGCAGGGAAATGGTGGGAGCTAGCATGAAGATACTGCTCAGTATAGGTTTTCTTTCGAAAAACCTGATGGGAGAAAGAACCATCATCATTTCTAGAGATAAGGACATCAAGGAAGGGAAGACTACCCTCCACCTCATATTCCATGGTGAATTTTATGGAACTAGACTGGCTATTAAGATGAAGGAAAAATTGATCTAACTTATCTTTGCCATGAGGCCAGACAACACAAGTATCATCAACAAACCTTTTCCATAACTTTGGCTGGAAAAGGAGAGGTAGTTGAGTTCCTAGATTAAAGTCCTCCATCTCTCCATAAGCAGATTATTGTGGGTGTTTATGGGTAGACCTACTAAAAATGTTTATGGGTGGATTTTACCAAAACGATTTATGGATTATTTATAATGCATGTATCTAAGCCTCTCCATAAAATTTGGGGCTTAGAGCACATCCGATGCTACCAAAATTCAACACTCCCTCTTAGCGAGGAATGTGCTCTAACAGATATGCCCTGCTGCACACTGCTCTGACTATGAAGCATCTCCCTCTACGCTGATGATGTCTGGCATGCTGCCCATTAATCACTGCAATGTTGGTGCACTATACTGTTGCTGACCCTGCCACGATCAACACTACATACGTACTACAAATCCCTTTCAAATGTTGCATCTGCCGCTAGCACTGCCACTACAACTCAGCCACTGAGAGAAGCAACTAAAAATGTCCAAAAATCTGAACAAGTGTTCAGGATGCATCTCGGTGCCGAAAACACTGACTGTTGATAGCTATTGTGTTTTCCTCTGATGTAGTGCGTTGTTGCTGCTCTGCACTATGCTATTGTTGCTCTGCACTGCGTTTGTTGTCGCTATGCACTGCGCTGTGCTGCGCTGCTGCAACTCTACATTGTGATGCTCAGAAGTTAGCGTTGCTATCCACTACAACTGTCGTCTCTACACTTCTCTGCACCAACTGAAAACTCCTCCAGCCTGCTACT
Source organism: Pinus albicaulis (assembly GCA_034641835.2). NCBI lineage: Eukaryota > Viridiplantae > Streptophyta > Pinopsida > Pinales > Pinaceae > Pinus > Pinus albicaulis. Next base: position 903,273,616 of record CM076573.1, on the reverse strand, counting down.
ACTGATTATGGGCACCCATAGCAAGGTTGTGAACCGAGATGTGGACTCCTCCAGGATCTTTCCCAGCTGAATTTCTTGCGAACTTACAGCTCAATGTCGCCCCATCTCCCTCCTGGAGATGCGTGAGCACTCATGGCGTACTCATCTTCATCGATCTTCACGGTTGCAGCCTTCAGATCATGCTTCTCATCCTTGTCCTTATGCTTCAAAGGACATTGGGAAGCATAGTGATCAAGTTCACCACACTTGAAGCATTTTCTCTTCGAGACGTCTTTCTTACGTCTCCGCTGCTCTTGCTGCCCTTTGGATGCAAGGGTTGCATCTTCCTCCTCCTGCTTCACCTTCAATCCACTGCCACTGCTACCAAGTCTCTCCTTAGCTCTTCATGTTGAAGAACAGCCCACATCTCCACCCAGCCTAGCAAGGTTGCTCTTCCCAGGATGCTCTAGACAAATATTTGTCAATCATCAGTGACTACATTCAATGCCAATCTCACCATCGTTGTAGGAGAAGGGGTAGACCCTACTGATGGAAGTTGGTCATGAATCTCCTAAAGTCTTGACAAGAACAGATCAATGCGTTCCCCTTTCCGCATCTGTGCCATCCTTAGTTGTTGCTCAAGGTACATCTTCCGCTGCTCGGAAGATCCCTCATATAGTGTGGCCAAGGCTTCCTGTTGAGATTTTGTATAGTTGGTGTAGCATCAGGTGTGCTCTAGCCCTGAAATTTTGTGGAGGTGCTAGGACACACTTGATCTCCAAAACCCAAAAAGTGTTTTGTGAAATTTCAGCTGGTGTTCAAGTTATTCAAATAATTAATTATTTTAATGGATTTCCTAAGTCTAAACTTAGGAAAATTAAATAATTAAAGTGAATTAATTAACACATGTGCTGCAATGTGTTCTAAAAGACACGGATCAGGCAGTCTTTTAATCTCAGCCATTGATGAATTTTTTAATCTCGGTCGTTGATGAGATGACTGAATAAGTATAAGAGAAAGGCTTGAGGGTCGGTTGGAGAGATACATAGTTGCAGAGCTGAGGAATAGATCTGGAATTCTAGGGCGGGTTTGCTAAGAATTTCCGAAGGAATTTCCTGCAGCGAGGGGTAGTATTGGCTAAGGGGATAATCTGAACCCAGAGCCAAGGGTCAATAAGAGGCAGAGGAGCAGCAACAAGGACATAGCAGAGAAGCAGAGCATCAGCTACGCAAGTGTTGCGCAGGCGCTACGCAGGACAGCACAGAGGCACTAGAGGGCTGCAGAAGTTACGCAAAGGGTCTCCAGGGCCAGCGTAAGGCCTGTGTCACCCATCCAGGGGTTACATAATCCCTCTCAGGCAGCACAGTGGCATTCTAAGGCTAGCAGGGCTGACGTTGGGGCTTTAGGGGCAGCGCTGAGAGTTTCTAGGGCCAGATCCAGGCTAAGTTCTGTAAATCTCGTTTGAGGGTGTGGATCAGTCAGATATTTGGCACTGGAACTTCAGGTTAGCTGCAGATTTGATTTCTTTTATTCTCTATCGGGTTTTCCATGTCTGGAACCCAGATTTACTGTACTCAGGATCTACTTAATAATAAACCCTCATATCTATTGCACCGATTTTCCAGCTTTGGGTTTTTCCGAGGACTTATGTCCAAAAATCCACGTGTCACTTTGTTGTATGAGCGTATTATTCAGTAAATGATTTGCATGTGTACGCTGTAGTTGTGTTTATTTCGGTATTTTCTGAATCTAATTTCTAAAAAAATAACTTGTATTAATCTAAATCAAGTAGGAGAAATAAACCAAGATACTGCAGTAGAATTTTCACATGGTATCAAAGCGATAGCAGATCAAGCTGAATCTCTAGCAATTAGCTGAAGAAATATTTTTCTGTAGGGTGTCAGAAGAAGAAGCAGATCCGAAAGTGCATCTTGACAACAGGGGAACGCAGATCCAGAAGAGGACAACATTGAAGCTGCAGAAGGCCTTCAGGCTTACGCAGACCCTTCCCAGGGCAGCGTAAGCACTGTGTCACCCAGTCTGGGGTTACGCAGTCCACTTCTGAGCAGCGCTGAGGCTACGTTGGGCTAGTCAGTGAGATGCAGTCCAGTCATTTCTCCAGTTGCAGAACTATTTTGCCAAGATCCAAAAGCAGTGCTTCAAATCTTCAGCAGTGCTGGTGGGGTGGAGATTCTGCAGGTGCAGAATTGTACCTAGCTAAGTCAACAAAGGCGGGAGGAAGACAGTTACTCAGCAGATCTGAGCCAAATAGATCTCAGATTCGATCAGGAGGATCGGAGAGTGTTGTCCGTTTGTGTTTGGGTGAAAGATTTCCGGGAGGGAAATCAGTCTTCAGCAGAAGCAGTTACTAGACGGTTTCTAGTCACCAAGAAACCCAGATCCAGAGGGAGAAGTATTGTTTCTGTCAGATCTAATCAAGATGGCTTGATATGGACTGAGGGATCAAGATAAATTGGATGGCATGTCCAACTATGTTATTTGGAGGGCCAGAATCCTTTCAGTTCTGGATGAGTATTGTCTCAAAGATCATGCAGAGAAGGTTCTTGTTGTACCAACCGATGCGGATCCTCTGAAGAAGTATGAAGAAAATCAAGCGCGGACTAAGCGTTTGATCATAGACGGAGTCAAGGACCACGTGATTCCTCATATTGCTGGAAAGACTACAGCAAATGGCATGTGGGTAGCCTTGGACACGATGTACCAAGGAGGCTCCGTCCAAAGAAGAATGCTTCTGGAGAACCAGATGTGGTTGTTCCAAAAGATGAAGGGTGAAGAGAGACCCATTCCTCTTCAGGCTTCAAGCCATCCGAGATCAGCTGGTTGGCATTGGTGCTACTCCCGATGAGGGGCTCTTAGTGAGGATTACTCTAAATGCAATCTCGGAAGATTAGGAAACGTTTGTCCAAAGCATTCTGGGAAGGGCAGCACTACCATCTTGGACTGAAATGTGGGCTATCCTCCGCCAAGAGGAGATCAGGAGGGTCACCAAGCGGCATAATATCAATGGAGGAAGCGAAAAGGCCAAAATCAAGGAGGAGGAGGAGGATGCAGCCCTTGCATCAAGGGAAAAGAAACGGCAAGGGAAGAAGAAGAAGGACCTTTCCAAGGCCCGGTGCTTTAACTGTGGTGATCTTGGACATTTCTCCAGCAATTGTCCTAAGAAGAAGGACAAAGGATCTTCTTATTCCAAGGCTGCAGCAGCAAAAGAAGATGGCTTTGATGATGATGCAGCCATGAGTGTTCATGTGCCTCGAGAGAAGAGGTGGGATGACATTGATCTGTAGAGCATCTACAGACAATGGCGGGATCCTTGAGTCAGCCCTACTCTTGGATCACATACGAGCTACGAGAGCCTTAAGACAGTAGCGGGTGTGAAAATTTTTGAATCTTTACACTTATGTAGAAATCTTTATTGCTAATCTGGTTATGCGCCTCCTACTTAGATAAGTTATTAACTAAATAAATTCAAGTTAAAATCGAAGCAAAACACATAACGCATCTTCACCAATTCAAATCTAGAACAAGTACATGCACAAATAGACAAAGTGACACAGATATTTTCTGGACAAATAGTCCCCGAAAAAACCCAATGCGGGAAAACTAGTCTTCTAGTTGATGGAGGGTTTTATTTTTAAGAATTTTCTGAATACAACAAATCTGGGTTCCAAATTTGGAAAGCCCGACAGAGAAATAATAGATCCACAGCTCACTTAACGTTCTGAAGCCAAAATAATGACTGATTCACACCCTCAAACGGAATTTACAGAACTAAACCAAGATTAGGGCCTAGAAACCCCAGTGTTGTCCCGGAAAGCCTCTACGTTAGCCTCTGTGTCCCTCAGCGCTGCACCAGAAAGAGCTGTGTTACCCTAGAATGGGTGACGCAGGCTTTACGTTGCCCCTTAGGGTCTCTGCGTAACCCCTGAGGGCTTCATGCTGAAAATCACGTTGTCCTTGTTGTTGCTGCTCTCCTGCTTCTGCGTTGTCTCTCTGAACTGATCTCTGCCTCTTGTTGATTCTAGACCCCGGGATCATATCATCCCCTTGGCCTAAATTCCCCTCTCTGCAGTTGAAACACTTCTGAGAATTCTTAGCAAACCCGCCCTAGAATCTCAGTTTAGCTTCAATGCTCTGCCTCTGTGTGTTTACAAATGACCCCAAGCCTTTCCTTTATACTTTTCTCATTGGGAAACCAACGGCCATGATCAGATCTTGAATCAATGGCTAAGATTAAAAGAAAGCTTGATCCGTGTGACTTAAGACAATTTCATCACATGTTTAATTAAATTCACTTTAATTATTTAAGTTCCCTAAGTTTTAAGTTAGGAAATACATTAAAATAATTAATTAATTTAATATCTCCTAAACCAAATGAAATTTCCCAAATCCATTTATGGGTCTTGTAGATCAAGTGTACTCTAGTCCTTCCTCAAAATTTGGGAGCTAGAGCACAACTGTTGCTACCCCAAATACACAAAATCTCAACAGCGGGATGAGTCGGCAGATGGTTGCAGAAGGCCACATTGAAGCAGAAGAGGGAGCAGCGTAATGCAAAGGCAGCAGCACAGAGGGGTTGATCGGACTTCAGCAGCACAAAGAGGCTATGCTCACGTAGTGTAGTGTTGCAAATTGACAAGGCCTCCAAGAGGACAACGTAAATCAGCATCCAGAAAGCTTCAGTGATGGAAGGCAACCTGACTTATCTGTCAAACAGTTGGGCAGAGGTCTTTCAGTTGCTTACTTCTCAGCAACTGAGTTGTAGTGCAGCAGTTAGCAGTGGCAATGTTATGGGCAGCATGATGCAGCAATTTGAGAGGGAGCTGCAATACAGATGTGGCAGTGTCAGTGACAGTGGCATGGGCAGCAGTACAGAGAGCAGCAGTGCAGTGGATGGAGTGTAGCAGGCCAAGCATCAGCAACACAGAATCCAACTTCAGAATCTTGTAGTGCATGGTGTGGATGCATTACTAAAGCACACTTGCTAGAGCACACTCCGTGCTAAGAGGGAGTGTTGAGATTTTGTATAGTTGGTGTAGCATCAGTGTGCTCTAGACCTGAAATTTTAAGGAGCGTCTAGGACACACTTGATTTCCAAAACCCAGAAAGTGTTTTGTGAAATTTCAGCTGGTGTTCAAGTTATTCAAATAATTAATTATTTTAATGGATTTCCTAAGTCTAAACTTAGGAAAATTAAATAATTAAAGTGAATTAATTAATACATGTGCTGAAATGTTCTAAAAGACACGGATCAAGCAGTGTTTTAATCTCAATCGTTGATGAATGTTTTAATCTCGATCGTTGATGAGATGAATGAAAAAGCATAAGAGAAAGGCTTGAGGGTCAGTTGGAGAGACACACGGTTGCAGAGCTGAGGAATAGATCTGGAATTCTAGGGCGAGTTTGCTAAGAATTTTCGGAGAAATTTCCTACAGCAAGAGGTAGTATTGGCTAAGGGGATGATCTGATCCCAGAGGCAAGAGTCAGTAAGAAGCAGAGGAGCAGCAACAAGGACAGCGCAAAGAAGCAGAGCAGCAGCTCCGCAGGTGCTGCAGAGCCGCTACGCAGGACATCGCAGAGGCTCCAGGGGGCTTCAGAAGTTATGCAAAGCGTCTCCAGGGCCAGCGTAAGGCTTGCGTCACCCTCTCGGGGTTATGCAGTCCCTCTCTGGGCAGTGCAATGGCATTCTGAAGCTAGCAGGGCTGACGCTAGGGCTTTAGGGGTAGCGCTAAGGGTTTCTAGGGCCAGAATCGGGTTGAGACTTGCAAATCTCGTTTGAGGATGTGGATCAGTCAAATATTTGGCACTAGAACATCAGGTTAGCTGCAGATTTGATTTCTTTTATTCTTTGTCAGTTTTTCCAGATCTGGAACCCAGATTTACTGTACTCAGGAACTACTTAATAAAATAAACCTCATATCTACTGCACCGGTTTTCCCACTTTGGGTTTTTCCAGGGACTTATGTCCAAAAATCCATGTGTCACTTTGTTGTTTGAGCGTATTATTCAGTAAATGATATGCATGTGTAGGCTATAGTTGTTTTTATTTCGATATTTTCTGAATCTAATTTTTGAAAATAACTTGTATTAATCTAAATCAAGTAGGAGAAATAAACCTAGATACTGCAGTAGAATTTTCACACTTCCCACATCTACTTGGCAGTATCTTAGCCAGCGATATGGGACACAATGTGATCCTCGACTCCATCAAGGATTAGTCTTTTCGCCTTCGCCATATCAGCCTTGTACTGCTTCAACTGATCTGGATCTGTAGGAACAGCTATCGTGTTCTACACGAAGAGCTTGAGATCGTATTCATCTAGAAGAAACTTGATCCTTGCCTTCCCGATCACGTAGTTGGAGGCTCCCTCCAACCGTTCCTGATCTCTAAGCCCGTGAGCTGCCATGGTCGTCAAATCTGTCAAATATGCTCTTCTTCCCCCTCTGCGCAGCACTGGAAAGGCTTACGCACTTCTTGTGGAGCTCGTAGATCTGTTGCCAGGATCTGCTGCACAGATCTTGGAAGAACTGAAATTCCCTAGCTAGGAATCTCCTGGAGAGAAAATTCCCTCACTGTGTTGCTTCTTCTTCTTCTCACACTTTCTACCCAACAAAATCAAGATTTGCCTGCAGAAACTGCGTCCCACCAGCTATGCGTTGAGGCCGTGCGTTGCTCCCTCTGCCTTGGCAAAAATTCCGATCAGGAAGTCTTACCTCTCTGTCGACTCACTCAAAGAGAGACCTTCCCGGAAATTTCAGCCCTCCTGGCCTAGACTACGCAATCCCTCTAGGGATTCAAATTGCTGCTCCCTGCAGCTTTTCGGCCTCCGTGATGCGTTGGATCTGCTCTTCACTGTTTCACAATGCAAGCCCTGATACCATGTGAAAAATCCAAGATCCAAGAACCCTACTGCAACAAGTTGAACTACTTCTCCTACTTGCAAATCTGATTTAAACAAGTTATTTAAGATTACTTCTTAGAATATTGAAGCAGTTACTGAGGCAGCCTTCACCAATTAAAATACATTTGTGAAATCAAAAACTAAGCAAGAAAAATAAAGCAAACACAAGACACCGTTATTTTTGGACAAATGTCCCTGGGAAAACAGTGGTAGCAGATCTGAGGGTTTATATATGATGCAGTAATTTTTTGAATACAAATCTGGGATGCCTTTCTGACAATCCCTGCAGAGAATATCACTGACAAAGAGTTAGTGAGAGAAATCTCAAACTTAAATCTAGAAACCCGACTGACCAACAAACCCCGGACGACATGCCCTCCACTACGCTGTGCAGTCTCTGTGTCACTCTGCATGGGGACTGCATGGCTTCTGCGTGGTCGGCCTTTGATTGGCTGGATCTATCCTTCTGGACCCTTCCGGTCTCACACCTCGCCTTTCCAGCACTGGATCTGGCTGACCCTCAGCTGAATTATGGATTCCCTCAAGGCTGCAACGCTGCCTTGCGTAGTTGCTACACTGCCTCTGTTGATCTGCTCTCTGTCTTCTCCGCGATGTATTCCCGGCTCGGGAAAATCTCCAACCAAAATTACTTTGCCCCTCACTACAATCAAGAATCACTTAGATCTGCTTTTCATCCAAGCACTACTCCGTCAGAAAAATTCGTGTCTAGATCCTCTCGGTGTTCTTTACAAATGACCCTCAAGTCTTCCTTTATAGCCTTCTCATGGACAAATCAACAGTCGAGATTAGATCTTCAATCAATGGCTAAGATTTAGACTTGATCTGCTTTATCTAGAAGATTCACCCACAGTTTACATTAATATTGATTAATTATTTTAATTTCCTAAGTTAGACTTAGGATCCTCATTAAAAATAATTAATTTTTCTTATAAAACTGTTTCTAGGTGGATTTTCCCAAAAACATATACATTCAATCAAAATGTACACACATGCAAACCGATTACACCAGAAATAACACCCAAAATGTTGAGCCATTTTATTATATTAATCAAATTGGGTACAATGAGTTGGGACAGAAGAACCTGGGCTTTCTATGGCAACCAAAGCCAAACCTAGGTGATGATCAAGCTGCCCTAATGCCAGATGAGCTCCCCACCATGTTCTGTGCTAGCCTAGAAAATCACTGCCACTGTTGTTGTAGGTGCATTGAGATTGCGGCCCTCAAATCTACCCTAAATTTTTTTCAAAAATAAATCTAGGCTTTCCATGCTCGCTCCAACCAAACCCATAAATATCTCACGAACCCAAGAGGTGGAAATGGTCCCGAAGTGAACTACGCCCTCCTCTAGTGATTTCTGCTACTAGTTGTTGACTGGAACACTCATTTTGGCCAGAAATACTGCCCAGAAAATTCTACAAAATTAACCACGCGCTCCTCTCACGGTCACCAAACCCACAAAACCCCAGAAAGAGTTTGGCCTGAATCCATGACACGAAATTGCCCAAAATTGGTGCGTTCTCCTCCAACTATTGGCCCAACAACCAGTCCAGAAATCTCTGCTAAATCCCTGCTCCAAAACTCCTACAATTCGCTGGAAATTCCTGTAATATTTCTCCCAGAAGAGGGGTGAGATTCGAGCCTTCAATTCCCACTAGCTCTAAGTGATTTTACTGCTACAAGTTGAGCCCAGAAAATGATTGCACGAGCCCTAGGAAGGCAAATTCGTCCCACACTAAAGCAAGCACCTCCAGCCCTGTAAATCACTCTAGAGTTTCGCACTCCCTCAAGGAAATTCTTGTAAATTCTCGAAGGGAAATTCCCTAGGAATCTCCTCCCCAAGCACCATGATATGCTTTTATGTCCTTGTCAAAAGATAGAAAAATCGACCCAAGTGATAGCCTCCAATCCAGCCCGGCAAATCACTGTCCAAACTCCGATCTAACAATAAGAGAATCTCCTGCAAAAACACAGAGCCTCTAACCCGTGCTTGCTCCCATAATGTGCACCACGAAAATACCTCTGCCCAAGAAATGTGCACCGTTGAGTAAACTCCTACAATGATGTCCAATGGAAGCTCTGAATTGATATCCCCAAACTTGTCCCACTAGGGAGACACTCGAAGTTTTCTGAAATGAGGGTGGAATTCCAACTCGAAAATCACTTGTGCTTAACACCACTAGTGTTAAAATTGGGAACTAGGGTCAAATTCCACTTTGATCTGCTCAGTTGATGGAGATAACAATCCCATTGAATTCCTCTTTTCGAGAGGACCAAAAATGATGTAAAGATTGTCAAATTTGGACAAGGAAAATATTTGTTTATTCAAAAAATAAATTCTATTGGTCATGATTTTGTTTAGGGGGGAAAATTTGAAAATTCAAATATTGAATTTGGCAGGAAAATTTGAAAATTCAAATTTTGGATTTGCCTCCTAATATCTAGAACAAATCATCATGTCAAATTGTATGTAAGGGCATCCTCCTTCCTCATTACAAATCATCAAATGGCTCTCAAGTATGTTTGAGGCATCTGAATGCAGATGGAGTACGAAGGAGTGATTTTGTTTGGGTTTTCTCTTCCGTCACAAGGTCGTGAGTCTCATGAGAGACAGCCATAATACCTAATGGGTTATTTAGGGCATCGTTGAGGTCTGTTGTATCTTCTTCAGGAGGCCGACTGGGAGTAGAAGGCCGCAGGCCTATATCAATTGTTATTTGGAGGTCAAGCTTCATAAGGGAGAGCCACAGATCTATTGTTAGGGCTTGTATTAGCTCAGTATAACAGTATTACATTGCAGACCTTGTTTGAAGGTTGGTCGCAGTTGACTGAAGTGTTTTCAATCAAGTGGAAGAGGACCAGAACAGCTCCTTGCATGTCAAGCTCAGCTGCAGTCATGAGGTGGGTTTTGATGCAATCAACAGTGACCTGTACGAAGCCCCAGACAGTCTAACTCTCTTCAGTATCATCTATGCAGTTCATGCCAGTTTGTTGTTCCAGATGGATCATTCATTTCTTCAAGGGTTGTGATGCTTGCAAGTCATTATTGACTTTGATCCATTGTACTCTATTTCTCTCTCTCTTTGCTGAATACTTTGATATGAGATAATAAGAAAAATTGATAAAGGGTTTTCCCCTTCTTGGGGTTTTTCCCTGACTGGTGCCATATGCTTGTGTCCTTGTCTTGTCTTCTGCATTTAGCATTTATGTTCTTTCTTAAGTTACTGTCAGTATGGTTAATCTGATTGCTAATTGGAATAAGATGGATTAATAAATGGGCTCATATGGAACTCTGAAGTAACTGTCCTAAGCAAAGAACATGTTAATCAAATTTAACATGGTATCAAAGTTGGGATGAGGACAAGCCCAAGCAAGGAAGTGGAAGAAAGCAATCACTCTGTCACACAGAATCAAGGTTGCAAACATCGCGATTTTTTCCGACCGGTGATTTTTTCCCGATTTTTTGAAAAAATCGCCGATCGCCAAAAAATCGCGATTCGATCGGAAAAAATTGTTGCCTCCTAAAACAGCGCGATTATAATGCGATTTTGATGTTTTTGTTTTTCATTTTCACATGGACAGGTTTGGTTATGAGAGCTAAGGAGAGAAGGACGAGAGCCAAGGAGGGAGATACGTGATCTACAAGCCCAAGATTAGACAAAAGTGAAGAATTTCTTGCAAGCCAAGCGAACAAAAATCGAATTTGGACCAAGTGTCTCCGGCAAAACATTTTTTCCAGGTATGGGCATCAAATTTGACCCTTTTTTTTTGTTTTTTTCTTGTTCTTCCATGGGTTTCTATTACCCATGTATTTTTCATCATTTCTGATTGCATTTGGTTGTGTTTTTTTTTTTTTTTTTTTTGAGAGGAGAGGGTTTATTTTGGTCAAAAATGCAAAAAATTGTTTGTTAAATTTTGTTTTTTATATTTCTTCTTGTGCTCTTAGTTTCTTCCCATTATTTTTGCTTGTGTTTCAACATGTATTTTTTCCCATTATTTTTGCATTGAGTTGAGGGTTTTTTTTTGTGAAAAAAATCAAAATGTTGTATGTAAAATTGTAATTTTTTTTATTTTATTTTTTAACTTGCAATTTTTCTTGTGCCCTAGGTTCAAATTTCAACATTCAAAGTTCAAAGTTTCCAACATGCTAAGGAAATTAGATCCTTTATGGGAATTTGGTGAACCTGATCAGGGGTTTGACCGATCAAACTTGACTTGCAAATTATGTGGTCAACACATGACAGGGGGGGTATACAGGTTGAAATACCACCTGGCACAAATTCCTGGGCATGAAGTAGGCCCTTGCAGAAACACCAATCCAGAAATAATCAGAAGAGCCATGAACTCATTGGGAGAAATAGAAACCACTAAACTCAGCAAAGCAGCTCTGAAGAGTCAAATATCAGGGTTTGGGGAGTTGACCGTGAGAGTGGTAGTGGCTCTTCAGCATCGGCCTCTTCTACAGGCAGCCCTGTAGCTGCCTCCTCATTTTTCGCTCCTAGAACCACTCCCGGGGCACAGCCATCTATCTCCTCCCTTATTAAAAAAAAGGAGAAGGAAGAAGCTGATAAGTTGTTGGGAAAACTGTTTCTTTGGAGTGATATTCCTTTCAATGTTGCCAGGAACAATCCATTTTATCAGGCTACGATTGATGCTTCGCTGTTGTTGGCCCAGGATACAAAGCCCCTTCATATAATGACCTTAGAGGGCGCATTCTGCAAAATGAGAAAGCTGACTGCACCAAGAGATTGGAAGAGTTAAGGGCATCATGGGAAGTCAGAGGATGCACTGTGATGTCAGATGGTTGGACTGATCAAAAGGGTAGGACCCTTATTAACTTCTTGATCAGTTGTCCCAAGGGGACAATGTTTATGAAATCTGTTGATGCATCTGCACATGTCAAAGATGCAAGATTATTATGTGATTTATTAGATGTGTTCATTCTAGAGGTTGGACCCCAAAATGTTGTCCAAATCATAACGAACAACGCTGCAAACTATGTTTCTGCTGGCAAGATTCTTATGGAGAGGTATCCGAGCATATTTTGGACACCTTGTGCTGCACATTGCCTTGATTTGATGTTGGAGGACATCGGAAAGATTGATTTTGTCAAAGAGATTGTAGAATCATCAAAGAGAATCACAAAATTTATATATAATCATGCATTTGTGCTTCATTTGATGAAGACATTCACCAACAAGAAGGAGTTGGTGCAGCCTACTATTACACGATTTGCCACTACTTTCATATCTCTTCAATCCCTCTTGAATTCTAAGTGGGATTTGAAGAGAATGTTTCTTTCAGATGAGTGGCGTGCTTTGACTATCAGCCGCAAATCAGAGGGACAAGCCATCTGCAGGTTGGTGTCATATCAAGAAAGTTTATGGGCTGGAGTGGAAGAGGTGTGCAACATTACTGAACCTTTGGCAAAGGTTCTTAGATTGGTGGATGGAGACAAGCCCGCAATGGGCTACTCGTATGAGGCCATGGATGGGGCCAAAGAAGCTGTTCGCAGCTATTATGATGATAAGGGTGATGAGGGGTTTCAGAGACAACTTCTTTTATGGGAAGTGATTGATGATCGATGGAACAACACACTCCATCATCCCATTCATGCTGCAGGGGTCTTCCTGAACCCCGCATTTGTTTATTCATGTGGTTTCCTATTTGATGTTGAGGTCATGGATGGCTTTTTCACTTGTGTTCAAAAGATGGTGCCAAATCCATCAGAACATGCAGAGATATCCAAAGAGATGGAGGTATACAGAATGGCAGGTGGCACCTTGTGCTTCGACATGGTTGTCCAGGATAGGACTACTAAAATGCTAGGTAAGATTTTCATTATTTTAAAATTTTTCTTATGTTTGTAACTTTATAAGTTTATCTTATTTGTTGTAACTTGTAACTTGTAGATGCATGGTGGAAGAGCTACGGTGGCAGATTACCAAAACTCCAAAAACTTGCCATTAGAATACTCAGCCAAACATGTAGCGCTTCAGGATGCGAGCGCAACTGGAGTGTATTTAACAAAATACACACCAAAAGGCGCAACAGGTAAAAGACTTAAAATATTCCAACTGATTTTTTGAATTCATTAAATATTTTTTTTTTAAATATTTAATTTATTAATTTATAACCCTTGTATAGGTTGGAGGCCCAGCAGCTCAATGACATGGTTTACGTCTACTACAATCTTAGATTGTGGGTGAGACAACTTGAGAGGACCCCTGATATGGAGGCCATCTCTTTAGATGCGATTGACACCACTGCTGAATGGAGGGTTGAGGCTGAGAGGCCTGTCATGGAGTCAGCCCCTGATTGGATAGAGCAGGAGGTAGTGGAGGGGGAGGACGAGGACGAGGATGAGGAGGAGCAGCAGTAGCAGCAGGAGGAGGAGGAGTAGGAGGAGGAGGTGACACCACCTACCACTACTACCGGTAGAGGACGTGGTCTGCCTCCTTTAGCTCCTAGTGGTTCAGGTTCCCGTTCTGGTGCTTCATTTTTTACTTCTAGAGCACGACAGAGCCCATTGCCAGTCCCGCCAGCTTCTTCATCTAGAGAGAAAGGCAAAGTTGTTGTATTTTCTCGCAAGAGGGGCAGAGGAAATCAATAGTATAGGACCATAGGTTATATGGTGCATTGACATTCCTTTGTATATGACATTAAGACTCATGATATGAGATACATTATTATATTTTCTGTTGATATTTTGAGGCTGAGTTGACTCTTGAGACTCAGGACTTAGTATTCAGGACAGAATTCAGTTTTATGTGTGATGTAGCACTAGACATGATATTACACATCTTATATATTAGTTTTTTTTCATATTTATGTGTCAATGCATTTATTTTATGCTGTAGATGCTTTAGATATTAAAAAAATGAATATTTTTGTATGTGCCAATATTTTCCCGATTTTTACCGATGTTTTCCCGATTTTTACGATTTTTTCCGATTTTTTCCCCTCGCCGATTTAATCCCGATCGTGATGTTTGCAACCTTGCGCAGAATGACTTCTCTAATGCTGGAGGCTGAATTTCAGATATCATTTCATTTCTGGCATGAATGATCTCCTATTGCGGACAGATCAAGAGGCATACCTGGGCTATATTTCCTTTCTGTGTGGAACTGAGTCCTTTCTGAGGTATGTTATACTGAGTTCTTTGAGGTTTAATCTTTTATATCTCATGAAGGTTCTTCTCTGGACAATCACAGCAATTTTATCTCACAAGGTTAATCGTTGATGTCTACCTGAAGTTCGAACTCATTCTCTTAAAGTTGTTCGCACTTGCTCTAAGGAGGTTTCCTGAGGCTAGGTTCTATTTTCTTAAGAACCATTCTGGATAAATAGAGAGATTTACAAGCGTTGTTCTTGGACCTATATCAGATCTTTATGGGTCTCTTTTCCGGACATAAATCTAAAGATGTTCGGACCTCTGTTCAGGGTATTGAAAGGGTTGTTCTGTGACTCGTTTCTCTGTGGCTATTCATTGGTTAATTCATAACCATCTTACACTTTGTATGACACATTTTGACAACAGCAATAATGGCTTATAAGCCTGACCTTGGCTCTCTATCACAAATTTTTTTAAGCATGTCAAGAACCACTTTTTTCTAAGGCAATATCCACAATCAGTTTCTAAGATTGCATCAAGTCCAAGGATAAATTCAGTGCGTGAAGTCAAGACCTGTGACATGCTGATTTCCTTTTTTTGAAATTGTTCAGTATATCTGAAGGCCATTATTTTTATTTCTTCCTATGACTTTAGGTCAGCACTCCTATGACACACTATTGTATATATCCCTGACTTGCTTGCTGTAGTATGGTTGAATTTGTATATGGTTCAGATCAGTATGAATGGCATCGATTCTTTGTCTTCAGTCCTGCATCTTTTGTTGTATGGTATGTTCTAACATGACCTCAATGCACAGTATGTATGGATGGCATCGTTTGTACAGTTGACATGCTCGGTTGGTATGACCTGATTGCCATGGCCCTGTGCTCGGATTGGCAGTTTCCAACTGGTATGGCCCTATGGCCATGTCAGTATAACCTTGTGCTCGGTTGGTATGACCCAGTTGGTATGGCCCTATGGCCCAATTGGTAGTGCTCAGTTGTTATGGCCCTTTGGCCCGATTTGTATGGCATGTATGGCTCAGTGATATGGCATGACAACAGGGCCCAGTGGTGTATGGCCCACATGGCCCAGTGTGGCACGGTGGTATAAGGTTCACAAAACAGTAGTAATATAGAAGAACATTATTGGTATTGGCTTATTGGTATGGCACCATCTTAAGTACATATGCACGATCATTTGGCATTGGACCTTCAGTGCAGACCATCTCAGAAGCTTGTCATGAAGTCTACTTAATACATTGTCAGGGTTTTCTATCACCAAGCAAAGCAATCCGGGATTCAACTCAGAAGATATCTCATTGGCTAAAGGAGATAGTGTTAATCCAATGACCCTGTAAATGATTTTCAACGTGACTGAAGGAATTCGAATTTCTGGTATTTTCTTATTGAAAGACTATGCTGAGCTCAACATGAATGAGTTGGAACAGCTTCATACTTTGAAAAATTGTAGTACTAATCTCCAAAAGTTCCTATAGGAAAAGCGCCTGAATTTATTATGTCAAGACTCCCTAAATTAAGACGGCAATATTAAAGACAAGTCCATTGTTATGAACCCGATTCATGAGGTTCGTTTTTGGTTCTAGGGATGGGCAGATTGCACATTCAACTCATCATTCCATCAGAAGAAATTCTTCAGGTCACGCTCTTGAAAGAAATACGAAATTGATCTCATTATCTCTTGTTATCCAAAAGAGTGAAAAGGAAATCAAGTGCACGGCACTCCAGAACTGTTCTTTGTACCAACCTCCTATCAGCATATATACTTTGAAGAACGTAGGAGATTCAAATTTTGACCTCTTGATGAAGAATAGTCTTATAGACGAGAATGCCTGAATAAGGTAGACTCTTCCTTATCATGGATTGAGTAATCTAATACGCTGGTAACAGTCATCTACCTATGAAGGTTCATTCAGCTGCATCAAAGATCTTTTTTTATGATCTTATGGGAAGCCCAAGATTGAAACAAAGCTTCAGAAGAAACTATATCTCTGGATTAATAGCAGATTGAAGATAGTTCGATAATTATGTTTTACCCTTCTCAATATTCAGAGGGAGCCATGAAGTTGATATTGCTTGATGAAGACAATTCACGAATATCTACTTATTCTGATAAAGCACTACACAGAGTTGTTGGTAGGAATGTATGGTAAATAGCAGAGAACGCATTGTTGTATCTCTTGAGGACTGAAGTCGGTCACTTTGAAAAGGAATGAAGCAGCCAGCATGGCCATTTAAAATAATCTCCACAACAGCCATTCATGCACCCATTGTTGAATAAGATGCAGAGAATCATGTGTCTTACAATAGATACTACTTTATGTAGTACGACAAAGGACTTTACTATGGAAGAACCCTACATGTGAAAGTTTCAAAACAGAAACCCTACTGAAGTATTCTTGATCTACTTCACCTACTTGTTTGATTAATTAACAAGTTATTATTCTCAAGTATTCAGAAAAACATTAAAGCAAATACAAACTGCAGCCTACACATTTACAGATCATTTACCGAACAGCACGCACTTGTGACAAAATTACACCGATTTTTCGGACAAATGTCCCTGGAAAAACCCAATGCGGGAAAACCGGTGCAGCAGCTCTAGAGGGTTTTATTATTATGCAGAATCTAAATACAGTTATATAGGCACCAGAAACGGTCTTTCTTACAGAGAAATTACACGGCAGTTGTACCTTTCGAGACAGAAAATATGGCTGATCCAACCCTCTCTAGGGAATTACGAATTCGAGCCCTTTCTGGCCCAGTGGAACCCTCATCGCAGCCTCTGTGTCAGCCCCTACTGGCCAGCGTACCCACTGCATCACCCTGACTGGTGTTGCGTTGCCCTGGTTGGGCCTACGTCACACTGGCTGGTGCTGCGCTGCCCATGCGTTGCGCTAGCTGGTGCTGCGTTGCGCTGGTTGGTGTTGCGCTGCCCATGCGTTGTGCTGGCTGGTGTTGCGTCACCCTGACTAGGCCTACGCAGTCTTCTGCGTGGTGTTGGCTGAACTACGTCCCTTTGGTTGTCCTATGCGTTGCCTGGTACAAGTTGCCTCTTTGTTGTTGATCACTGCCCCTCACTCCACTGCAAATTCACTTCGAATTCCTTAACAAACCCTGCCCCAGAAATTCGACTTAGCTTCAGTGCTCTGCAATGTGTGTGTATCCTCCAACTGACCCCAAGGCCTTCTCTTATACTTTTCTCGTTGGGAAACCAACGACCGTGATCTAATCTTTATTCGACGGCTCAGATTTAAACACTGCTTGATCCACATCACTTAGAACATTTCATCACATGTGTAAATTAATTCACTTTAATTTTTCTATTTCCCCAAGTTAGACTTAGGGTCCTCATTAAATAATTATTTGAATAACTCATACACCAGATGAAATTTCTCCAAACGCTTTCTGGGTCTTCGAGATCTCGTGTGTCTTAGCCACTCCACAAAGTTTCGAAGCTAGAGCACACTTGATGCTACCTCAAAACCTCAACACATGTTTGATCACATTAAAAAATTATCCACTAAGTGGGTGGATCTTATGGCAAGCAAGTTGCCAGATGGACTCGTTTCCCTCTGGAAAGACAAGCTTAGGCTTGTGAAATCCCTATGTAAGAGGGAGTAAGAACAATTAAATATTTTCTTCATCCTGAGATGTAAGAAACAGAGAATTACATTGTTCTACTAAAGCCGTGTACTCTCCTATATGTTGTTGGGTGGAGCAATAAGGCTTCCATTGTCAATTTAGCCAGCAATAGCATCACGTAGATCTTAATCTTCGAAAAGCAGCCTGGCTCCATCCCCTATATGAAGGGGTCTCTGATTAAGATGAAACATTAAGCTTTAGAAACTCCCGAAGGCACGGGGTACTTATTGAGCTATGAGCAACCATAGGGTGATTGGTTCACCTTCCCCTATAGCTGCGTGATGTACAAGGTGAGTGGTTCACCTTCCCCTATCACAGATACATGAGCATAAAATGAGTGGTTCATCTTCTCCTATTGCATATGAATAGGATGAGTGGTTCACCTTCTCCTGCGGATACCCCAGTAAGAGATGCATTTAGGCATCTGTTGACATGTCAGTGGGACGTGGTTTATCCTTTCCCCACATGTAGGATGTTCATTCCCTACGATTGATAGTTGACATGTCGATGGGATGTGGTTCATCCTTTCCAACATGTAGGACTCTTCCTACTATTGTTGGTTTGCATGAGTGTAGGAGGTGGTTCATCCTTTCCCTAATGTTGGTGTTTTTGCATGCGTGAAGAAGGTGGTTCATCCTTTCCATACCATTCGTATTTTCGCATGCGTGTAGGAGGTGGTTCATCCTTTCCCTACCATTGGTGTTTTTTGCATGCGCGTAGGAGGTGGTTCATCCTTTCCCTACTGTTGGTGTTTTTGCATGCGTGCAGGAGGTGGTTCATCCTTTCCCTACTGTTGGTGTTTTTGCATGCGTGTAGGAGGTGGTTCATCCTTTCCCTACATATGACTGTGATGTGTGTTTGTAGCATGTGGTTTCTCCTTTCCCTACATGTGATTATGAGCAGCAGGTGATATATTCTTTCCATGTTGGTGTCTCTGCATCATCCTACCCATGTAGTCTGGGACTCATGGGAAGTACCTCTCATCTGGCCAATGAGTTGGGAAAAGTGGTTAGGGACCATAGCACTACCAATGGATGCATTGTGCACTGTCATACTCCTTATGTCTAGGATGCATTGTGTGTAGAAATTTCTGAATCTTATATCTTATGCAGAAATTATTACTGTTAATCCGGTTATGCTCCTCCTACTTTAACAAGTTATTAACTGAATAAATTCAAGTTAAAATCGAAGCAAAACACATAACAGATCTCTACCAATCCAGATCTAGAATAAGCACATGCACACATTGACAAAGTGACAGTTATTTCTGGACAAGCAGTCCCCGAAAAATCTAAATGCGGGAAAACCGGTCTCTGGCTGCTGGAGGGTTCTATTATTAAGAATATTTCTGAATAAACAAATCTGGATTGCAGATCTGGAAAACCCGACAGAGAAAACACTATATCTGTAACTCACTGGCTGATCTAGGGCCAAAATAATAATTGATCCACACCCTCAAACGGGATTTACAAAACTCAATCAAGATTAAGGCCTAGAAACCCCAGCGCTGCCCCTCAAAGCCTCTACGTCAGCCTCTGAAGTCCTCCAAACCCTCAGCGCTGCTCCGAAAGGGACTGCGTTACCCCCGACTGGGTGACGCAGTCACTACGCTGCCCCTAAAGGGTCTCTGCGTAACCCTTGAGGGTTTCCTGCTGAAAATCACGTTGTCCTTGGAGGGACTGTGTTGTCCTTGTCGCTGTTGTTGCTGCCTTCTTCTGCGTTGTCCTTGAGCTGATCTCTGCTTCTTGTGTATTCTAGACCCCGGGATCAGATCATCCCCTTGGCCTAAATTCCTCTCTCTGCAACTGAAACACTTCTGAGTATTCTTAACAAACACTACCCTAGAATCTCAGCTTAGCTTCAGTGCTCTGCCTCTGTGTGTCTTTACAAATGACCCCAAGCATTTCCTTTATACTTTTCTCGTTGACAAATCAACAGCCATGATCAAATCTTGAATCAATGGCTAAGATTAAAAGAAAGCTTGATCCGTGTGACTTAAGACAATTTCATCACATGTTTAATTAAATTCACTTTAATTATTTTTCCCTAAGTTTTAACTTAGGAAATCCATTAAAATAATTAATTGATTTAATATCTCCTAAACCAGATGAAATTTCCCAAATCCATTTCTAGGTCTTGTACTTATGCATTACATGATTTTGGGCACTGGTTCTATGCTGCTGAAGCTTGGCCTGCTGCCACTCAACTCTGCACTACTGCTGCCATTCTATATTGTTGCCCATGACTCTGCCACTGCCACTGCAACCATTGTACTGCAACTCCCTCTCAATATGTTGCATCTGTGCTGCTCATAGCACTGCCACTGCTGATCTGCTGCACTGCAACTTCAGTTGTTTGAGAGAAACAACTGAATCTACTGCCCAATCTTTGACAGACAAGTCAGATGGGCTGCATCCTCATCACTGAAGCTCATAGGCTACAAATATGTGTTGGCATCTAAAGAACGATACACAGCTACAACTCTGCCTGCGTAATCAAACTCCCTCTACACTACTAAAGTCACATCAGGCCCTTGTGCTGAAATTTATCACGCTACTCCTGCACTGCGTTGTCCCTCTAAAGCTTTCTGTGTTGCTGCAGCTCTGCTCTGCGCTGCTGAAATCACATCAGCCTATGCGCTACTACTGCTTCTACGTTGTTGCTGCTTTGCTCTGCCCTGCTCCTCCCAGCCTTCAGATCTACCTCTGCTTCTGCCTCATCTGTGATCTATGCACCCACTGCTCCTCTTGTCCCGCTACTGTCTTAAGGATGTCGTAGCTCGCATGTGATCCCAGAGATGAGCTGCTCAAGGATCCCACCCTACTTCTATGTAGCTCCTCTACATATCCATGTCACCCCACTTTCATGGTTCATGAGCACTCATGGCTGCATCATCTTCCGCCATTTGCTCAGTAAATCTGTTGGAGCTCCTCCTCTCTATACTAGAGATCTGGATCTAGAGTCCTTTACGAACTGGCACCCTCTACTCCCTCTGACAATTGATTTCCCTCCTTGGAAATATACCAAATCAACTACGATTCAGCTTCTTATTTGATCCTCTGATCAACCTGCAAGTTTCCTTTGGTTAGAAACTCTCTGAGAAGCTGATCTCCTCCCACTCTTTGTCACTTGTGCTAAGGCTAAAAATCTGAAAACTTCAGAAATTTAACCCCACCAACACCTTCTGAATTTCTGCAGCTTTTCTGTAGTCTTTTCTGGATCTGACAGATACAGATCTGAATCACACTAGCTGGCTTCAGACCAAACCAGCGTTGTTTCTGAGCTGCCTCTGCACAGTAATTGTGTGTGCTTGCTAGGAGACAGCTTTAGTCAGCGTCACCCTTCCCTCTGCGTGAATCTGCCTCTGAAAACTGCGGCGTCCCTTAAGATCTTCTTTTATGTTGCTTTCTGCAACTAGATCCTTCATATTCTCCTACTGGTGACCCTCCTAGATCTACAATTGCTCTGATACCATGTAGAAATTTCTGAATCTTATATCTTATGCAGAAATTATTATTGTTAATCCGATTATGCTCCTCCTACTTAAACAAGTTATTAACTGAATAAATTCAAGTTAAAATCGAAGCAAAACACATAACAGATCTCTACCAATCCAGATCTAGAATAAGCACATGCACACATTGACAAAGTAACACAATACGTATTTTATTAAATAACCGAAAACCCAATGCGGGGAAAAACAAATTTCAAATTACTGGAGGGTTCTATTACTAAGAATTTCTCGAATACACAACAGGGTTCTTAGATCCGGAAAAGCCACAGAGAAAACACTAGATTCGTTAATCTCTTACTACTCTAGGGCCAAAATAATGATCGATCCACACCCTCAAACTAGATTTATGACCCACCAAGATTAGGGCTCAGAACTTGGCCGCTGCCCCCGAAAGCCTCTGCCGGTCTTCTCGGGTCTCCAAACCCATCGTTGTCACTCGAAGGGACCGCGTTACCCAAGATCGGGGCGTATTGGCCACTACCACGCGCCACACCCCCGCGGGTCTCTGCGTAACTCCTGAGGGTTTCCTGTTGAAAATCACGCTGTCCTTGGAGGGACTGCGCTGTCCTTGGAGGGACTGCGTTGTCCTTGTTGCTGCTGTTGCCGCTGCCTTCTTCTGTGCTGTCTTTGAGCTGATCTCTGCCTCTTGTGTATTCTAAACCCCGGGATCAGATCATCCCCTTGGCCTGAATTTCCTTCTCTGCAGCTAAAACACTTCCAAGTATTCTTAGCAAACACTGCACTAGAATCTCAGCTTGGCTTCAGTGCTCTGCCTCTTTGTGTCTTTACAAATGACCCCAAGCCTTTCCTTTATACTTTTCTCATTGACAAATCAACGACCATGATCAAATCTTGAATCAATAGCTAAGATTAAAAGAAAGCTTAATCCATGTGACTTAAGACAATTTCATCACATGTTTAATTAAATTCACTTTAATTATTTAAGTTCCCTAAGTTTTAACTGAGGAAATACATTAAAATAATTAATTAATTTAATATCTCCTAAACTAGATGAAATTTCCCAAATCCATTTCTAGGTCTTGTAGATCAGGTGAGCTCTAGTCCTTGCTCAAAATTTGGGACCTAGAGCACAACTGATGCTACCCCAAATACACAAAATCTCAACATTGTGTACTTCAACTTGATCACTAGGGATCAAATCCGATTGGAGTCCACTCTTTGGTTTTGTGGACTGACTTTTGTCAGTAGAGAGAGGCAAGGTCTTGTGACTCACTCTCGATCGATTCTTCTTCATTATTCATATCAGTGTTCAGCAAATCAGAGCAAAGCAAAACATAGCAGAGATGAGATACAAAGATGGTTCATGACGACAAGATGGCATGATGATCTATGGCAACAGATGGATTGGAAGGTGGAATTCTCCCGAGTTGAGAGGGAGTGTTAAATTTGGCAACTAGTGCCAAATTCCACTTTGGTCTACTCAGTTGATGGAGATAACAATCCCATTGAATTCCTCTTTTCGAGATGACCAAAATCGATCTAAATATCGTCAAATTTGGACAAGGAAAATATTTGTTTATTCAAAAAATAAATTCTATTAGTCATGATTTTGTTTAGGCGGGAAAATTTGAAAATTCAAATTTTGAGTTTGGCGAGAAAAATTGAAAATTCAAATTTTGGATTTGCCTCCTAATATTTAGGACAAATCATCATATTAAATTGTATATAAGGGCATCCTCCTTCCTCATTACAGATCATCAAATGGCTCTGAAGCATGTTTGAGGCATCCGAATGCATATGGAGGACGAAGGAGTGATTTAGTTTGGGTTTTCTCTTCTGTCACACAGCCGTGAGTCTCATGAGAGACAGCCGCACTATCTAAAGGGTTATTTAGGGCATCGTTGAGGCCTGTTGTATATTCTTCAGGCTGCCGACTGGGAGCAGAAAGCAACCACTGTAATTTAGGACTGTCGCAGGCCTATATCAATTGTTATATGGAGGTTGAGGTTCATAAGGGAGAGTCACAGATCTATTGTTAGGGCTTGTATTAGCTCAATATAACAATATTACATTGCAGACATTGTTTGAAGGCTGGCCGCAGCTGATTGAAGTGTTTTCGATCAAGTGCAATAGGACCAGAACAGCTCCTTGCATGTCAAACTCAGTCGCAGTCATGAGAAGGGTTTTGATGCAGTCAACAGTGACCTATAAGAAGCCCTACATAGTCTAACTCTCCTTAGTATCATCTATGCAGTTCATGCTAGTTTGTTGTTCCAGATGGATCATTCATTTCTTCAAGGGTTGTGATGCTTGCAAGTCATTATTGACTTTGATCCATTGTACTCTATTTCTCTCTCTCTCTATTGAATACTTTGATATGAGATAATAAGAAGAATTGATAAAGGGTTTTCCCCTTCTTGGGGTTTTTCCCTGGTTGGTGCCACATATCCTTATGTCCTTGGCTTGTCTTCTACATTTAGCATTTATGTTCTTTCTTCAGTTAATGTTAGCATGATTGATGTGAATGCTAATTGGAATAATATGGATTAAAAAATGGGCTCATATGGAACTTTGAAGTAATTGTCCTAAGCAAAGAACATGTTAATCAAATTTAACAATCTTGGCTATGCAGCTCAACAGAACTAGAGTTGATTTGTAAAATGATCAGGCTTCCAAGCTCTATTTATAATTGTTGGCCCTCTCTCCCCCTTGGTGGTCCCCACCTTCCACTATTTCGCACCCCTTCCTCTCTCTCTCTTTTCACTAGTGCGAATTACTCCATTGGGTCGAATTTCCTTCTCTTGTGATCCCCACACTCCACTAGAATTGTAATTTTCTATTTCTCCGAAGTCCCATAAGCCAAAAATGTCTCCAATGGCCAGATTACAAAATTGTGCTATGCTTAGCATCTCCCCAATAAAGTCCATTAATCTCCTCAAATTAAAAATCAAAATTGGGGATATAACAGTCCTGCCAACCAAAAATTGTTTGTCCTCGAGCAATTCCTGAACAAGCGCCCCCTCTAATGGTTGATCCCCACTGTCACTGCAAACTATACCAGGATCCCAAATGTGCCATTGAATCATCCCTGATCTATGCATTGTCCTGTTGTGAAGGAGTCCCTCGATACCAGGATCCCAAGCCAACCTGATCAACATGAAGCACTCCTTGCTCCACTCATTATCCTGCCAAGTATAGGCGTTAGAAGCCCTCTGCCTACCACCAATATGTAGAGCATCCTGATAATGTGGAACTTTGTCCAACTCCTCATGAAGTTGCCCCACCAAGTATTCCATCTCAAGCAATCTGATGGTAAGCCCCTGAAGATGCAACTCATCCCCTATGGAGATGAATACTTGCTTGCATGAGCTTCCCCTGATCTGCTCCTACTGGTCATCCTACCATCCTTGTGAACTCCCCCATGTCACCAGCGTATCACTAAAGCCCAATGGAAATCGAAATGATCTTCCCCTGTGTAGAAACCAGCTCATCCCCAAGGGTAGTTGGACTGCCAAGTCTTGTGATGCCTGGATCCCATGCTAGTCTAAAAAGTGTGCCACCATGTTGTCGTTGCGCAACTCTAACCATGATGGTCTGCCCATCATGCGCAAGTTGCATCCTCCTCTCCTGGGACATGATGGCAAAATATCTATAGGGCCCCAACGCATCTGGCCCAAGCATCTCTATGATGTCACAACCTACCCATCCAACACTCACCCCGATCCGTAGCAACGATAAGGGAAACCAACCTTGCCATGCAACAAAGACCTCAACGCTCCTCCGCATGTCAAACCATGTCTGAGTTGGGTCATCCTCTGTCTTGGTCCCACTCATCATGAAACAGAGTGTCCAACCAACCAACCAAATCCCTAGATCCCACAATCAGAAGCTAAAAGGAATGGTGCTCAAAATCGAACTATCCAAGGCATATGACCGAGTGAGTTGGGTCTACATCAAAATGCTTTTGACGCATCTAGGTTTTGAGGTAAGGTTCATCAACTGGATCATGTCTCGTATAACTTTAGTCTCCTTTGCAATGCTTATAAATGGATCTACCTCTGCTTTTTTTCATGCTGAAAGAGGTCTTCATCAAGGTTGTCCACTATCACATTGTTATTTCTTCTAGTTGTGCAAGGTTTAAGTAGACTATTAGTAGAGGCGAAGAGGAGAGGTCTAAAAGATGTTTTAGTAGTAAGAGATTTGACCATTACACATTTGTTGTTTGTTGATGACATTTTGTTGTTCAATGATGGATCTAGGAGAGATCTAGCCTCGATCAAATCGACTATGTCTCTATTCAAAAAAGCAAAAGGTATGTTGGTTAATTTGCAGAAATCATCATTGTTTGTGGTGGGTCTGTCCAGATATTGAGATTACCAATGCCCAAAATATTTTCCCTTTTCATTCTAATATCCTTAATGAACGGCTCAAATATTTGGGTTTTCATCTGAAACCCAACGACTACAAAAAGGTGGATTGGCATTCGTTGTTAGCAAAGATTGATAAGTGGCTCAAGGTGCAGAGATTCAAGTGGTTGTCTCGAGCAGGCAAATTGGTGCTTATCAAATCATCGATTTTCTAGATGCCTTTATCCTGGATTCCAAAAGAAATCCTAAATTCTTTTGGTAAAACTTGTTGCAAATTTCTATGGTTGGGTTCAAAGGACGGCAGAGTTTTCCCATGGGTTAAATGGGATAAAATTTCTCTTCCAAAGAAATAGGGCAGCTAGGGTTTAAAAAACCTGGGTCCTCCTCCAAAGCTTTGGTAGGATGGAGGTTGATATCCACAATAAGCTTATGGACTGATGTGATCTATATAAAATACATATTCCCCATTTCTATCGAAGATTGGATCAAATCCCTAAACAAACATAAGCCAAATGTTTCAGTGGTTTGGAAAGTTGTGATTGAGTCTTGTGGCATTATCGAATAGGGCCTAGCATGGAAGATTGGTTTGGGTTAACGAGTTAGAATTAGTCAGGATGCTTGGGTCATTTGTGGGGCGAATTACATTTTGCCACAAGAGTTGGTAGCTTTCCTAGATGAAAGTGGACATATAATTCTAATCAAGTGATGGATCTGAACATAAAGTCTATTTGGGCTCAAAGGTTGGATGGACGCAAATCAATTAAATCTGCCAAATGCTTGGTCTGAGTTGTGGCAGATTCACACTACCTCTTTCAATGCATCTCATGTTAGATTGAGCGACAAGGAAGATATTTTGAATTGGGTACATTCTTCCCCAAAGGGAATATACACCCAAGGCAGGGTATCTTTTTATTATGGCTGACAAGGAACATGGAGTGTTAGCTTGATGGTGGAAGAAGCTATGGTGACTCAGTTGTCCAACAAAATTGCGACTCTTTCAATTGTGTATTCTCAAAAACAAGCTACCCACAGGTGAAAGTATAAAAAAGAGATGCTTCCTAGGGCTAAGTTGGTGCCCTCTTTGTAAAGCGGTGGAGGAAACAGCGGCCCACCTTTTCCTGGAATGCCCTTTCACCCGTGTTGTGTGGAATACAATTTGTATTTCATTATCTTTAGATTTAATATGGTAGGTTATATCATGCTTGGATGCATGGCACTCCTAGTGGGAAAATGCTTCTCCTAAGAAGCTCAGAAATCTTTCACCCATTATCAACTGGGGGATTTGGCTTGCATGGAATCATGTCATCTTCGAGGATAAGGCTACAACCCCCAACACAATGGCAACAAATTCACTGGCAATATATGATCTAATCCCGAAGTTAACTAATAGCCACACACCGAGGCATATTTCTCTCGACATGGTGGACTGATCTTGTCCTTGGGCCTACTTTGATGGGGCATCTCAGGTTGATGGCAAGTGCGAGGGAGGCGTTGTGTTATTCTTACATAAAAACCATTTCTTTAAACTCTAAAGTGGCTTGGGGTGGGGCACAAATAGTTTTGTTGAATTATACAGTTTAAAGATCTTGTTATTATTTGTTATTAAAAAGGGATGCAAACAACTCCAGATTTTTGATGATTCCCTCATTGTCATTAATTGGTTTAATGAAGTAGCAAGATGTGTTAAAACTGACAACTAGGGCCAAATTCCACCTTGGGATAGCTCATTTGATGGAGATGATGATTGCATTGAATTCCTCTTTTCGAGAGGACCAAAATTGATCTAAAGATCATCTCATTCGAACAAGCAGAAGTGTGGTTTTAAATTTATTCACACACATGTGCAAATTGTTCAAGTCGACCTCAACTTAATGCAAGCTCAAGAAGCCAAATGGATGTGTCTCTTCACCCACAACGAATTGTATAAATAGTTGTGACCTTACACCTCATTTGGCATCAACATCACTCACACATTCTTCTCTCTCTTCATCAAATTCGTTCGTACAACTTGGGCAGCTTCTCTCTCTCAAATGTGCGACTAGGAGGACAGATTTTCTGGGCTAAATCACAGAACCGAAATTGCAAAATTTGAAACTTTTTGACCAGCATTGACCGAGGTTGTTTTGACCTATTTTTACTGTGGTTTTTGGGGCAGAATTTTGGTTTCTTTAGGCCACATTGACTGGCACATAAATCGAGGAGTTTGGAGCTATTTGACCTGCGTTGACCACAAGCATGTTTGACAACAGAGCTGACTGCAAGTTGACCAAGTTTGACCAAATTTTTGTGACTATTTTGGGTATACTTTGACCACAGTTGGAGGCTGAATTTGACTACCTTTGACCAAGCTTCAAAGGAGGTGTTTTATTGTTGTTTTGACTCAAGTTGACTTTCTGGTTAAGGCTGAAGTTTGATTGCAGCTGACTACATAATTTGAGAGGGCTGATTTGACTTTGTATTGGGCTAGTCTATTTGACTTTTGTACTTTCTCTTTGTTGAACTATTGAATAATAATAACAAGATTTGATCAAAGGGTTTTCCCCAAATTGGGGTTTTTCCCTGGCATCCGCCAAATCCGATGTTCTTCTGTCTTGGCTTGTCCTCTGCATTTACTGTCAATGTGATTAATGGTTAATGTGATTACTGCTAGAAATAATTGGATATTATTATTAGGTTGCTAAAGGAAGATTGAAGTAAATTGTGTTAAGCATAGAACATACCATTGTTATCTAAAATTAACATGGTATCAAAGCCCAAGTGAAGACAAAGCCCAAGCAAGAGAGAGAAAAGCAGTCACTAAGAAAGATCTGTTGGACAAGGACAAGCCTCAATGGCTTCTACATCTTACTTCAAGACTAAGGATAAGCTCAAAGATAAATATGACTATCATGCATGGAAGATGTCTTTGGACTTTACTTTGGAAGAAAATGATGTTATGGATTATGTGCAGGGAAATGTGGTGGAGCCTCCTTCAAATGCATCGGCTACTACAAAGACAAAGTATAAGAAAGGTGAGGTCAAAGCTAAGAAAATTATCAGAGACTCAAATCAATAGCATTTGGTTTCTTATATTCTAAATTAGGAACATCTAAGGAGATGTATGACAAGTTGGTTGGGATGTTCAAAGCAAACAATGCAAATCAAATCCTCTTTCTCAAGAACAAGTTGAAGGACATCGAGATGGATAGAGGGGAGTCTCTCCAATCCTACTTCATGAGGATTACCGAAATCGAGAATGATCTTATATATATTGGAGAAGTTGTTGCTGACAGGGAACTCACTCTTATTGCTCTTGGAGGTCTCACACGAGCTTGGGATGTGTTCAACACCATTATTCTTAACAATAACAGGATTCCTGGTTTCGACAAATTATTGAAATGAGCCCACTGCACTCTCCACTCATGCTAAGAGGAAGAACAATGTTGGTCCAAAGAGACAAGGTCAAGGATTCAAAGAAGGAAGAAAGCGAAGATGCTTCAATTGTAACAGGTTTGGCCACTATGCTAGAGAATGTCCTCATAAGAAGGATACTCCACGGGATGACGACAACAACAACAACCACAATAATTTCAAAGGCAATGGCAATCAAAGGAACAACAAGTTCAACAACAAATGAAAGAGGAATGCTCCTGTTGGTCAATTTGGAAATGGTCGACCTCCTAAAAGGTCGAGAAATTCCAAGTATGAGGAAACTAATGTTGTAGAAAAGAAAAAGAATTTTATCTTATTTCTGCCCTCACTATTGCCTCTCCTCCAAACACTTTGGATAATTGGTTGATTGATAGTGGTGCCTCAAGGCACTTCACTAGGTACAAGGCGGCCCTCTCAACTTTGATTGAAAAGAAGACTAATTTGGAGATCATACTTGGAGACAATGCCACCTACCCAGTGAAAGGGATAGGGACTGTCACTCTTCACTTAAGTCAAGGTCAAATCCTTCATCTACAAGATGTATTGTATGTACCTCATTTGAAAAAGAACCTGGTATCTATTTTTGCGATGGAAGATAAAGGCTTCAAGGTATCATTCGTTGATGGGAAGGTACCTATTTGGAAAAGGAACCCGAAATATGCATTCACACTTGGATTTTTGGGGTTTAAGGTCTCTATCAGGTTGGAGGAAGTCCTTTGGGAGCTATGACTTGCGATACTTCTCTTCAATCTGAATTATGGCACCAGAGGTTTGCTCACCTTCATTACAAAACCTTACATGATGTAAGGAAGATGGTCACAGGTATGCTCGAATTCAACATAGATCATGAAGGTGTTTATAAGGGTTGTGCAATTGGGAAACATACAAGGGGACCATTCCCCTCATCTGAAAGTCAAACTATCGATATTCTTCAATTGGTCCATTCTAATCTATCAGATATGTTGCTCGTAACATCTTTAGGAGGATACTTGTACTATGCAATTTTTGTGGATGACTTCTCTCGCAAAACATGGATCTATTTTTTGAAGAAGAAGGACTAAGTGTTCAAATGGTTCCGCTCTTTCAAATCCTTGGTTGAAAATCAAACAGGGAAGAAGATCAAAATATTGAGGACCGAATATGAATCAAATGAATTTAATGACTATTGTAGAGAAGCTAGCATTAAGAGGGAGACCACTACTGCATATAATCCTGAGCAAAATGGAGTTGTCGAAAGAAGAATCGAACAATCATAGAAGCTACTCGTGCCATGCTTCATGACCAAGGCCTACCGAAGTTCTTGTGGGGAGAAGCTGCCAATGCTGTCATATATGTTCAAAATAGATGCCCACATCAAGCATTGGACTTCAAAACACACGAAGAATTTTTCACCGGTAAGAAACCTGATGTTTCTCATTTTAGAATTTTTGGTTGTCCCATACATTTTCATGTGCCGAAAGAGAAAAGAAACAGGTTAAATGCATCTGGGAAGAAAGGAACTTTTGTGGGCTCAATGAAACTTCGAAGGCATATAGAATCTATGTGCCTAGTCAAAGAGAAGTTGAAATAAGTCATGATGTCACCTTCGATGAAGATTATGCCCTTGGAAAAGTCAGAGATCTTCCTATCCCAAGGAAGGACAATGATGATAATGCGGGAAAGCAGGATGAATCTTCGACTGATGAACCAATGCCTGATGTTGAAGGCCTGATGGATCCCATTTATCCACCTCCTGGTGAACCCTCTACCTCAAGGAAAAGACCTTTGTGGCTCAAAGATATTCTCGAAGATGTTGAAAGACATATTGCACCAAGGAGGACATTTCGTGTAAGCAAGAAGACGAAAAGGTACCAAGGTTACTTAGCTGCTATGAGTACCATTGTTCAATATGAGCCATGTACATTCGAAGAAGCCGTGAAGCACCAAGTATGGAAGGATGCGATGAATGAGGAATATGAATCGATCATGAAGAATGATGTCTGGGATGTGGTTCCTAGACCCAAGGAAATGTCAGTGGTCACTTCAAAATGGCTTTACAAAATCAAACATGGAGTTGATGGAAGTGTTGAAAAGTTCAAGGCTAGGTTCGTTGCTCGAGGCTTCTCTCAAAAGGAAGGAGTGGACTATGACGAGATATTTGAACCAATTTCCTGATACACCGCTATCTGATCCATCATTGCTCTCGCTGCCTCTCAAGGATGGAGCTTACACCAAATGGACGTCAAAATTGCTTTCTTGCATGGCTCGCTTAAGGAGGAAATATATGTAGAACAACCTGAGGGGTTCAACGTTCAAGATTGAAAGACACGTGTAGCAAGTTGAAGAAATCCCTTTATGGGTTGAAGCAAGCCCGTGGGGCTTAGTATGAGAGGATTAATAGCTATCTTATGAAGTTGGGATTTACAAGGAGCGAAGTTGACCCTAACCTATACTTGAAGATTGAAAAGGACAAGCCTCTCATTCTGGTACTTTATGTGGATGATCTCTTTCTGATAGGTGCAGACCTTCTCATTCACCAATGCAAGAGGGAGTTGGTTTCCGAATTCAAGATGAAGGACCTAGGGTTGATGCATTACTTCTTAGGCCCGAAGGTCTGGCAAAAGCCAGGTGAGATTTTCCTTTCTCAAGGAAAACATATTGTGAAGCTACTCGAGAGATGTGGGATGGTGGAATGCAAGTTTGTGTCTACTTTGATGGAACTCAACTTCAAGAAGGTATGTGGAAGTGTTGCTGGGCCCGATTTGGCAAATCCTTCTAAATATCGACAACTTGTTGGGGTCCTGATGTTCTTGGTAAACTCCCGTCAGGACATTTGCTTCGTTGTGAATACATTAGGTCAATTTATGGTCAAGCCTCATCACATACATTGGATTGCTGCCAAGAATCAATTGAGATATCTTCATGGCACTATCAACTATGGTTTGAGATACACTGCCAGGAATTTGAGGCTGCATGGATATATTGATGCTAACTGGGTTGGCAATGTGGTGGACCATAAGAGCACATCTAGATGTTGCTTCTCATTGGGGTCTGCTTCAATATCTTGGATGGGCAGGAAGCAGAAATCGATTGCTTTAAGCATCGCTGAGGCTGAATACATTGCTGCTAGTATGGCCTGTTGTGAAGCATTTTGATTGAGGAAGCTCTTTAGTGAGATATTTGAGCATGTGTTGGATACCACCGTGATCAACTGTGACAACCAAAGAGGGATTCGCCTTTCAGAGAATCCCGTGTTCCATGACTGCTCCAAGCACATTGATATCAGGTACCACTTTATCCGAGATATGGTACAACGGGGAGCAATAAGGCTCCAACACATCAGGAATGATGAGCAAGTCACAGACATTCTCACGAAGCCCTTAGGGAAGGTCAAATTCTAAGCATTCCGTGAGAGACTTGGAGTCGTGGAAAGTCCCTCCTATGAGGGTCCCGCATGAGTTGGACACTGAGCTCTGGGAGCTCCTAGGGGTTCGGTGTACTTCTTGGAGCAATGAGCGAACATATGCTGAGTGGTTCACCTTCTCCTAGTGGTGCGTTATGTACAGGGTGAGTGGTTCACCTTCCCCTGTGATACCCCATGATGGTTGACATGTGTGTAGGGTGAGTGGGTCACCTTCCACTACAATCGCCGACACATGTATGTAGGGTGCGTGGTTCACCTTCGCCTACAATTGATATATGCATAGGATGAGTGGTTCACCTTCTCCTATGGCATATGAGCAGGATGAGTGGTTCACTTTTTCTTGTTGATGCCCTAGCATACATCTTACCCATGTAGTCTGAGACTCATGGGAAGTACCTCTCATCTGGAAAACATGAGTTGGAAAACATGGATAGGGACCATAGCACTACCGATGGACGCATCACGTACTGTCGTACTCTCTATGTCTAGCATGCATGGTGTTCAACAACTTGGTAGGGGATCAACTGAGGTTCTACCTCTGGACTAACTTTTGTCAGCAGAGAGTGGTAAAATCTTGTGACTCACTCTCGATCAGTTCTTCTTCATTATTACATCATGGTTCGGCAAAGCAGAGCGGAGATAACAAAGATGGTACATGACGACAGATGGATTGGCAGGTGGAATTCTCCCTAGTTGAACTTGATAGGGAGTGTTAAAATTGGCAACTAAGGCCAAATTCCACCTTGGGACAACTCATTTGATGGAGATGATGATTGCATAAATTCCTCTTTTCAAGAGGATCAAAATTGATCTAAATATCATCTCATTTGAACAAGCAGAAGTGTGATTTTGAATTTATTCCCACACATTTGCAAATTGTTCAGGTCAACCTCACCTTAATGTAGGCTCAAGAAGCCCAATGGATGTGTCTCTTCACCCACAACAAATTGTATAGATAGAAGTGACCTTACACCTCAATTGGCATCATCATCACTCTCTTCATCAGATTGGTTCGTACAACTTGGGCAGCTTCTCCTCTCACACACATGCGGCTAGGAGGACAAAATTTCTAGGTTAAATCACAAAACCAAAATTGCAGAATTTCAAACAATTTGACCTGTGAAAATTCGGAGACTCGAATCCTATTGCAGCAACTGATATTATTTCTTCTAATTCTTAATTCTATTTAACAATTTATTTGTTGTTTTCTACGGCAAATATCGAAATAAATACACTGCAACCATCACAAATAAATTGTGGAAGAAATAAATGCTGAAAGAAATACTAGCACACGCACATAAGATAACACAGTTATTTTTGGACAAAAGTCCCAAAAAAAACCCAACTTGGGAAAACCAATGCAGCAGTTGAGGGTTTTAATACTATACAGTAGTGAAATAATTTGAGTACAATTGGATGCCCAAACTAGCAATCCTACAGAGAAAAATTGGCAAGAAAAATCTAGTGAGGTTTTTCCTCACTCCGCAAGTGAATCCGAGCACTAACCTAAGCTCGAAATTGAGTCGTCCAATCTGCCTCTACGCAATCACTGCATCACCCTCACGAAGTCTCTGCGTCACCTAGCTCGGAGCAGGTTCTCCTCAAGCTGTCTGGTCAACTATTGTCTAGGAAAATGACTCTCATGCTCTCTAGAACCTCTGCCCAGCTTCCGGCACTGAATCACTGCTTCTCCCCAACAACTACGAATTTGCCTCTAGAGGCTACTGCGTCAGCCTCACTGCAAATGCATTCACCGTATCTGGAATGCCTCCTCCAGCTTCATTGTCTCTACTCCTCTCACTGCTTCAATCTCACTGAACCTCTCTTCGGCAACAAGCAGTTGCTACTCTGGAAATCGACTTCCCAATAAAATCAAATTGCTCAAGTGTATCTTCTACAAGCCCCATCGACTTCTTATAAGCTAGGTGAAAAAGTGACTACGCAGAGGCAGTTTGGAACAGCGTCTCCTCAAGTCGTCTGGTCAGCTGTTGTTTGGGAAAATGACTCTCATGGGCTCTAGAACCTCTGCCTAACGTCTAACACTAAATCACTGCTTCTCCCCTGCAAATATGAATTTGCCTCTAGAGGCTACTGCACTGCCTCTGCATCAACCTCTCTGAGGCTTCTTTGCCTCTCTGCAAATGCACTCACTAGATCTGGAATGCCTCCTCCAGCTTCACTGTCTTTGCCCCTCTCTCACAGCTTCGACCTCATTGAACCTCTCTCCAGCAAAAAACAAGTGCTACTCTGGAAATCGATTTCGTTGCAAAATGGAATTGATCTGGAATGCCTCCTCCGGCTTCACTGTCTTTGCCCCTCTCTCACAGCTTCGACCTCATTGAACCTCTCTCCAGCAACAAACAAGTGCTACTCTGGAAATCGATTTCGTTGCAAAATCGAATTGATCTGGAATGCCTCCTCCGGCTTCACTGTCTTTGCCCCTCTCTCACAGCTTCGACCTCATTGAACCTCTCTCCAGCAACAAACAAGTGCTACTCTGGAAATCGATTTCGTTGCAAAATCGAATTGCTCAAGTGTATCTTCTCCAATCTCCATCGACTTCTTCTTATAATCCTCTATTGAGACTTTAACAACCAAGATTAGATCTTAATCAATGGCTAGGATCAACTTGAAATCGATCCATGTGAGTCTCTAGAACATTCACACCTGGACTTAATTAATTTTGATTAATTAATCATATTCCCTAAGTTTAGACTTAGGAAATATTTAAAAACTAACTGATAATCTAATTAAGTCATTTCTAGGCGAAATTCCCAGAAACGATTTATGGGTTTTGGAGATCTCATGTATTCTAGCCTCTCCAGTTTCAATGCTAGAACACATCCGATACTACAAAAAACTAACACTCCCTCTTAGCGAGGAATGTGTTCTAGTACTGTTTCACCTCTGATAACAATAATTTGCTTCTGCACCATCCCCTGTCACGTCGTTGATGTCTGGCTACTGTTGCCGACCAACCACTGCGCAACTCTGATATACTCTGCACTGCACTCTCCAGCATCTGACTGCTACTAGTTACTGCAATTGTCACTCTGGCATCTAACTGCATCAACTGCCACTTGTCCATCCTGCTACTGAATATTGTGGGCCACTGTAGCCAGGTACTGATTCAAGAGGTGGACCTCCTCAATAATCCTGCCCATTTGTAGCGCTCTGGGGCTACAAAACCAAGTCACTCCACCTCACTCTTGGAGGGGTGTCTGCAAACATGGTGAAGTCTTCCTCCAGCCTGGAGGACAGCCTATCGATCTAGGCAAAATTTGCCTGTTGGTCTTGCTTCTCCTCCTTGTCCTTCTTCCTAAAAGGACACTAGGTACTGTAGTGGCCTATAGTGGCCTAGCTCGTCACACCTAAAGCACTTGACCTTTGACAGGTCCTTCTTCCTACGTTGCTCCCCCTGTCCCTGACTAGGACCCTTCGATGCGAGGGCCACATTCTCCTCCTCCTTCACCTGCTTCGACCCACTGTTGCTACTGTCACTGATGGAGCTCTTTAGCAAGTCTCGTCTCTACTCCTCCTGCTCCAAATCAACTCACACTCTGTCCCACCTTGGCAAGGTGTCTCAGCCCAATATACTTTGGACAAACACTTGCCACTCCTCGGAGACAATTATTGAGTGCCAATCGTAGTAGCTCTGTGGGTTGAGGCGCTGCCCCAACAGCTGCCAGCTAATCCTGTATCTCCTGAATCCTAGTGACGAAGGGGTCTATGTGTTCCCTTTTCTGCATCCTGACGCATCTCAGCTTCTCCTCCAAGTACATCTTCCACTACTCGAAAGAGCCATAGTACAGCGTGGAAAGTGTATCCCACATCTCTTTCGTCGTTGGCTTGGCCATTATGTGTGATATAATGTGATCCTGAACACCATCAAGGATCAACCTCTTCACCCTCGCCATCTCCTCTTTGTACTCCTTGAGCTTATCCGCATCCGTGGGAACTACTACCACTGCATCAATATATGTTTTTAGGCCAAACTCGTCCAGAAGGAAGGACATCCTTGCCTTCCAAAGGACGTAGTTGGAAGCCCCATCCAACCTATCCTCATCACGAAGCCCAGCAGTGGCAATCTCAATGGGTTGTCGAAAATCTCCTCTTCCCTTCTGCTTAGTTGTTACTCAGCTATATGCACTCCCTTCTAGAGTGAGAAACTCTACTCACAACCACTGATAATCTGCAAGGGAAATCGAACTTCTTGAGACTAGAAGTTCCCTGAGGAAAATTTTCCCTTGATGTGTGCTCTTCTTCCACCCGACGCTAGTTCTGCTCTAGCAAATCGCTGCAAAACTACTGCGTCCAACTAAAGATCTACTCTGCAAGAAAATATTGGCTGCTCCCTCTGCCTCTGGAATTCCTCAATCTGGAGAAATCGAATTTTTCTGTCACTCTCTCAAATAAATAAAAAATAAAACGATTTTCCTCAAGAAATACGACCTCTTGGCCAAGGTGACTGCGCTGCCCTCTAGGGTTTCAATCTGTTGCTCACACTAAATAGCGAAACTCCTTTCTTCGCTACTGAGCTATCCAACTAATCATTTGTGCTCTGATACCATGTGAAAATTCGGAGACCCGAATCCTATTGCAGCAACTCATATTATTTCTTCTAATTGTTAATTCTATTTAACAATTTATCTGTTGTTTCCTACAACAAATATTGAAATAAATACACTGCAACCTTCACAAATAAATTGCGAAAGAAATAAATGCTAGAAGAAATGCTAGCACATGCATAAAATAACATAGTTATTTTTGGACAAAGTCCCCGAAAAAACCAAACTTGGGAAAAATGGTGCAGCAACTGAGGGTTTTAATATTATGCAGCAGTGAAATAATCTGAGTACAATTGGATGCCCAAACAGGAAATCCTGCAGATAAAACTGGCAAGAAAAATCTAGTGAGGATTTTCCTCACTCCACAGGCGAATCCGAGCACTAACCTCAGCTCAAAATTGAGTCGTCCAAACTGCCTCTGTGTAGTCACTGCGTCACCCTCACGCAGTCTCTATGTCACCTAGCTCGGAACAACTACTCCTCAAGCCATCTGGTCAGTTGTTGTATGGGAAAATGACTCTCCTTGCCTCCGGAACCTCTACCCAGCGTTTGACACTGAATCACTGCTTCTCCCCAAGGAAATACGAATTTGCCTCTATAGGCTACTGCGCTACCTTTGCATCAACCTCTCTATGGCTTCTCTGCATCTTTGCAAATGCACTCACCGGATCTGGAATGCCTCCTCCAGCTTCACTATCTCTGCCCCTCTCTCACGGCATCGATCTCACTGAACCTCTCTCCGACAACAAACAGCTGCTACTCTGGAAATTGATTTCCTAGTAAAATCGAACTGCTTAAGTGTATCTTCTCCAAGCCCCATCGACTTCTTCTTATAATCCTCTGTTGAGACTTCAACAGCCAAGATTAGAGCTTAATCAATTGCTAGGATTAACTTGAATTCGATCCATGTGAGTCTCTAGAACATTCACACCTTGACTTAATTAATTCTGATTAATTAGTCATGTTCCCTAAGTTTAGACTTAAGAAATATTTAAAAACTGACTAATAATCTAATTAAGTCATTTCTAGGCAGAATTTCCATAACGATTTCTAGGTTTTGGAGATCTCATGTATTCTAGCCTCTCCACAAAATTTCAAGGCTAGAACACATCCGATGCTACAAAAACTAACATGACCAGTGTTGATCAGTGTTGACCTAGGTTGCTTTGACCTGTTTTGACTGCAGTTTTTGGGTCTTTAGACCACATTGACTGGCACACGATTTTTGTTGTTTGACCTACGTTGACAGCAGAGCTGACCGCAGGTTGACCAAGTTTGACCAGAGTTTTTGTTACTGTTTTGGGTTGACTTTAACAATTGCTGGAGGTCAAATTTGACTACCTTTGACCAAGCTTCAAAGGAGGTGTTTTACTGTTGTTTTGACTCAAGTTGACTTTCTGCTTAGGGCTGAAGTTTGACAGCAAAATTTGACAGGGCTGATTTGACTTTGTATTGGGCTGGTCTATTTGACTTTTGTACTCTCTCTCTCTCTCTATTGA
The DNA here is from genome assembly GCA_034641835.2 of Pinus albicaulis. Taxonomy (NCBI): domain Eukaryota; kingdom Viridiplantae; phylum Streptophyta; class Pinopsida; order Pinales; family Pinaceae; genus Pinus; species Pinus albicaulis. Next base: position 903,235,196 of record CM076573.1, on the reverse strand, counting down.
ACTATTGAATAAAAAGAAGAAGATTTGATCAAAGGGTTTTCCCCACATTGAGGTTTTTCCCTAGCATCCGCCAAATCTGATGTTCTTTTGTCTTGGCTTGTCTTCTGCATTTGCCTTTATGTAATTAATGGTTAATGTGATTGCTACTGGAAAGAATTGGATATTGTTATTGGGCTGCTAAAGGAACATTGACGTAAATTGTGCTAAGCATAGAACATACCATTTTTATCTAAAATTAACAAGATGTCACTTGCACAGATTATTCCCATGTTGGAGGAGGTATTGCAGTTAAAAATAAGTTCTGACAAAATTTCTTGTTCTCGTATTTACAGGGAAAGGAACACCATGGCTGATGACCTTTCCAAAGCAGACACGCAGCAAGCTTGTGGCACATGGAAGATATCAGAACAGAATGACGATGCATTTTTTGAGTTCTCCCACAGGCCTTTATAGAAGGCCTGGAGATGGAACCTTTGCAGGATTGAAAAAAAATTGTCTATTCACTCATCATGGCATGACTTTATTTTTGGATCCTCTCATTATTTAGGAGGTTTTTCAGTGATGTATTTTGATATTTATGTATTTTGGATACACTTGGATGTTGTTTGAGATAAGCTCTCAAGCCTGTTGTTTTTAGAAATTTTATGATGGATGGCTGTCTTTTTTACAACCTGCTTTTGAATGCACTACAGTGCATCTACAAAATGTAATTTTCACCTCCTTTAATGAAAATTACGATTTTTCCTTGGGGAAAAAAGCTATGTTGAAAACAACTATAAATTACTTTGGTTTTATAAAGAGATTAGATTCATAACTTAGATTAAGAAGGTGATTGAATAAGAATTATTCAAACATTTAGTACACAATCCAAGTCACTACTATCTTATTGTTTTAACTTTTCACATTGCTTGAGGTCGAGACGGTGGAAGCACTAGACTTGAATGACTTCTAGAAACCCACGTACAACATTTAAATTTTAAACGTTGAGATGACCTGAAAAATGAGAAGAAAAAGGGAAATCACCACAAGGATCAGACCTTTGAAATGTTGCATTTCCTGTTTTCTTGACATGGAAGCTTCGCTTGTACTTTGTCACTGAAAATATAATATTTATATCACCAAAAACTCAAATTGAAACCCATCATAATTGACCCATATTTTAAGTTGTAGCTTGTATAACATATTTAGATTTAGTGCAATACAAAAATAATGGATGGGAAAAATAACAATATGTCGAACCAATAATGTCTACGATTGTCAAAACCAAATATATATGCCCAAATTATCCCTGAATATGCCTAAAAAATCCTTGAAATATGTGCAAAATATCCTTGAAATCTGCCCAAAACGTCTCTAAAATTTGCCTAGCATGTTTTGGAGATGGCCAGCAAGTCCTCGTGTCCCTGATGAAGTCCCCTACAGTTTGGGAATATCTTCTAAGGGTCCATAAGTCCTCAAAACGCAGGATACATGACTTTTTTTTTGGGAGGAAGGGTGCCATTATGGCATCATTGCAAACTTATTTTACTATGGTTCTTGTCCAGCTAAATACTCTAAATAAGAATTTACAGTCAAATAATAGTTCAGGGATATCAAAATTAAGTCATATCCCACCTTTGCATGTGCAAAAATTCACTTGTGGATAGGTTCAAGAGATAAGAGATGAGTCCTTATCATAGTAGAAGCAATTCCCAAATGGAGGCAATGGGTGTATACAAACACACATCACAGTAGCACACGTAGGAGTAAAGAGCTCATTGAGCTACAGATAGTGGTATATTTTGTTGATGTTTGTATCATTGAACAGTAACTTCGCACGTGTGGAAGTCGTCCAAAAAGATCCTTTATGTTTTATAATTCACTCTAATTAAAGCTAATTATTAAAGTGAAGAATCTTTTAATAGTGAGTTGATTCATGTCTAATAAAATGTGAAGTATTTACATTAGTGATTTAAATGTATCTCCATTGTGGATTGGGATTTAATCTCAACCATCAATCTCACTGAGAGGTTAGGGTTAAGGAGACTTCATCATCAACTCAATGTTATAAAAGAAAGACAGTGAAAGGAAAAGGCATTGAGAGTGTGATACACAGTGTTAGAAAAACACAAGCGAGAGAGTGATAAAGGATTTTCATTCAGTGTGCAAGTCCAAGGGAGAAAAGAGAAAAAAGTTGAGCAACAAAAGCAGATTAACAAAGCTCTCAAAAATTGAAGGGGCCATACACAGCAGGTGCAAAGGCAACTTCAGCAGGCCATACAACCCAGTAAAAGAGAAGAGCGACTGTACAAATATTTGGGACAGATTTCAGCAACAGCAAGAGGGTTTTTACAACAGGTTTTGACAGAGTCATACATGTACCGGAACAGCAAAGTTTTGTTGTAATTTTTTCTTGTTTTCTCAGTAGGCTATTTTCCCAGTTTGGGAGCCCTTGTAAACTTGGATTAATTTTAATGAAAAGCTAATATTTGAAGGGAAAAAAAATTTGTGTGTAATTTGATGATTGGTTTCCTGTGCTTCTGATGATTCTTTTTTCTAGTTAAATTTCCAACAACTGTATTTTATTCAATGTTACCAGACTCGAAATCGGCAATGCAAAAGAGCACAAAGTTTTAATCGGATCAGGAAAAAATCGGTGAATTCAATAATAAAGATATACAAATATATTGAATTTAAAAAAAACAAACAAAAATATATATATATATATATATATATATTCATTGACATTCAATAAAGCCATGCCCAAACAATGCATAATATCAATAGATGTCCAAAATATCATGAATGAGTAAGTATCTCATATGTTATGAGTCCAAAGTTCCAAACATGATACAAAGCACTGATTCCTGACTCCTAACCAGTGACTACGTAGAACCAGAAGCATCTGCTTCTAAAAGTTTATAAAATACTGTATACTAATCAGTAAAAAGGCAGTATAACCGAAATCTCTTGATTGCTGTTGAAATGATACGAGAATGGTTTTACTGAAATCTCAGACAGAGCACGCGTTGGAGGCTTGGAGCACATTGCACACTACGCCTCTATTATGCAAAGTAAACTAAAACTGAAACCATGCCTCTATTACCTTCTCGGTGTATGATTTGTCGGGCATGAGCAGTGATAAGTGAGTTACAAACCAACGTTTAATTTTTAACCTAACTAAACCACGCGGCAAACAATGCGGCAACCCTAAAAGTTAAAACCCGTGCTCGCCGAGTCAAGTGCTAAAAATCGACTCAGTCGCCTAAATTGCAATTAATTGGTGAGTTTCATAATCGCATTGACCACGAGTCAAACTCGGTCAATGTGAGTTTGACTCGCCTAGAGTTGAATCGGATCGTTTGAGGGAAGAGTAGAGTTTGACAGATTCATGTTTAATTTTTTAGTAAGGAAATCGCAAGGAATTAATTTACCTACGTTGTTGGAATAGAGATTTTAAAAGATGTCTCATTGTGAATTTAGTTAGGGCAAAAAAAAAATACATCAATTTTGTACGTCTAGATCTCTCTCTCTCTCTCCACAAACAGAGAGAGAGAGATGGATAAGAAGATTGCCTTTCACCATATTCAAAGGAGGGCAGAAACAATCTAAGCAATTTCATAGGTATTATGATCAGATCAACGTTGCCAAGATGATTGGGGAAATTGTGAAGAGGAAAATCTGCAAGTAGGCTAATGAGACAAATAAGGGCAAGGAAGCACATGGGATTCAAGCCAAAGCATTCTACTATCAACCAATGTCTCACTCTAAAACATATGATAGACAAGACATGGAATGTGCTAAGGAGAAGGATTTGTGGTGTTTCTTCATAGAATTCATAAAATCCTTCAATCAGTTCGAAGAGAAAGGTTGAGGGGACAACTCTTGGAGCTAGGAGTTTGAACCAGATAGAGAGAGGTGTACAAGTGTATGAACAAGGCATGGTCAAAATAAAAATCAATAAGGATGTGTCTAGAATATTTCCACAGTGACACTGAAGTAAAGCAAGGGTGCCCCTATCCCCAACATTGTTCGGGATATATGATAACCAGCTAGAGAAATGAAAAATATGAAAGGGGGGTTGGGGGGGAAGGGGGGGATTGGGAAGCACAATGGTGTGAACATCACAAGAATTATAATGAAAAACTATTATATGCAAAATACATCATCTCAGCAGAAAAAACACTTCTAAGCTTACAAGAACACCTTAAGGCACTAGAATTTTTTTACATGGAAGTAGGCATTGTTGCCACTCAAATTGTACACCAGATTGCGACAATGCTCAGGGCAGGGGTTGTCACTCTGATCCCTACCCTCTCTGTTTAAGTTGTCTCCTAATTGCAGACTAAAGGGGGTAGTCCCTCTGGCTAGATGATGAACAACTTATTTGGAACAAACAAGTCAAGGAGACACAACTGAATGGCCTGGCAACTTGGATCGGATTTAGAGGCAAGTATGATTATCTAGCACATTTTTATTAGATTCCTTAAGATTTTTAAGTTAGAGACCAATTCCTTCACAAATTATTACTTGCTCAATATGAATTAGATTTCCAAGTCACTTGATGAAGAGTTGTTGCAATATGCAAATTCTATCACATATGAAGTGCAAGATCTAGAACTATGTGAGATGCAAGATCTTGGTTAATTTTAATTTAATGCCCTACATAGGTGAATCATTTCTCTTAATTGTTTTGAAGTTAGTCTCGAATGCAGGTTGTAGAGAGAAGTCCAAAGGAATGAGGTTGAGGCCTCATTAACGATACCTCCCTTGGAGTTCTAACCACCCAAGTGCCTTCGTTCCTACAAGGGATTGCCTGCAAGAGAATTGCAAGGTCACCTGTGTTAACCGCAAATGAGGGTTTGAGCTTCTCAAGTTGGGTGACAAAGGTGGTCTTATCTTCTTACAACCAAGCCTATGCTTGGAGGTATTTTTTAGAAATGCACCTCTAGCCTAGAATGAGAATGCAAGATGATTTGCTTCAATGAGATAAACTCCATGTCAAATGCTTCGATGAGTCAATAAACAAAAGATTTACTTCCAAAAAAAATTCAATGACAATTATCCCAATTTTGCAATGAAAAAGTAACAACAATGAAGAAGTACTTTGCAAATTAGGATCTTATAACCAAAGATGATAATTATGACAAGAGCCCCAAAGATTGCCAATAACCATTAGTAGAACAACAATAAAACAAGCTCCGCCTTTAAAATTACTTTAGCAAATGATTTAGAGGTGTCAATTAGGAACAAGAGAGACTTTATACCTCCTTATCACTTATGTCAATTAAGAGTGAGGGAATTTCCAACAACTATACAATAGCAACAAGAAAAAGAGATGAGATTGCTAACAGTGATATATAATACAAGAATGCCACCAAAATGCAAGGATGCATAATGCAGTGATGGAGTAGCATGCAAAGAATTGTCTTATCCTCGAAGAGACACCAATGCAATCATTTAACCTGTGCTTCTATCACTCAAATGACCATTGACAAGATACACTAAACCACAGAGAATACAAGTAAATGTCCAGATCAGATCACTGATATAGGAGAATTAGCTCGCTGACTTATGAAATCAGTCACAAAACCACCTGCAAATCAATCAAAATAACAGTATTGAAGATCTTAAGTTAAGGCATGAATTTCTTATTATTTGCTAGGCTTATTTTGACCACTCCCTAGGATTAGACACCACCATAACAAATATATCAGACCTCTGCAAACACATATAATCACCAACAGAAGAGCACAATGATGGTTATCCTTCATATAAGGTGTGCCACTTACAAGGGCTTGCTAGGATTAATTTTAGGGGATCCTTTTGATGTTTATATGTCAATGATGATATTAATTATGCCACTGCTAATGCTAGTCCAAATCCGGTATGCTTATGACAGCGAGAAGAGAAAGAGCAAAGGGCAAGAGATTCAAACTCTTTAAGCCTTGAGGCCTAGTCTCAATAGTTGATAGGGGTAGATTGGTCTTCAAAAGTGCAATGAAACCTCTTCCAAACGCCTGCAATCAAAATATTAGCTCTGAAAACACTGAACAGTGTATCAAACCGTCAAACCCTCACAATAGGGCACACTAGGCCTGCGGCCCTCTCAAAATGACAGATGTATTGAGTTACAAAACCCAGAATGGTGATTGTTTAACCTCCAAACAGGTGACAAGACCCCAATACCTCTGCGACCATAAGACATTAGCCAAAGACAAAATTTGCAATGGTGAGTCAAGCCCTTAAGAGGCTGCGGCTAGGGCCAGAATGCCCTCTTACCCTTGTGGCTACCTTCTACAAGTGCAAGAATGGCTACAATATAAGAATCCACCTGCAAAAGAAACTTTAGATAATAATATTCATAAAAACCCAATCTTTTGCAACAGGTCAGCCTTCTAGGGCTAATGGCCAGCTGAAGGATGGAAGGCGTTACAATTTTGAAGCCTGGGTATGAGAGATTAAGCCCTTGAAATGCCAGATCTGGCCCTAAATCACTAACGGCCTCCTCCAAGAAAGCTACATGGTTTCTTTTAGTGATGTGGGAGTGCTCAAACACTAGCCTTTGGCTTGGATGAGGGCTTAAATATTCACTTTCCAAATTTGCCTTTGAATTTTGAATTATGGCACCTACAAATTAAATCAAAATAGTCGTCCACAATATCTAAAGAAAATTCAAAACAAAACCATAAAACTAATCATATGCAAAATAGAAAAATTTAAAATACAAGGGTTAGGAAATTTACAAATAATTTACAAAGTATTTACAATATTTACAAATTTAAATTACAAGCTCTTAATTAGCAAATAAATCATCATAGCCCATATAGAAATATGAAAATAATTGGTTTGAAAACCATTTTTATTGTTGGCTAAGATCCTACATCACAAATCGTTAGATTAGGCTCAGAGTCCAAACAAGAATGTGATCACCTTAAAGTCCACATACTTGGGGCTTGCCCAAGGGCTGAATCGCCTGAAGATCTCTACACACTTCGAAAGATAAATTATTAGTCTCAGAGTGGTCTGATTCACACAAATAAAACCAGACATCTAGAGATACCTGCCAGATCTGCAAGATCTTTTGTGTTTAGTCTAGCCCAATACCTAAAGCAAGATATTGTGCTAATAGATAATCCAACCACTAGCAATGAGATAATAATATTCAATAAGCACAATATCAGAGCATTAACGAACATTCAGCACATACCATGAATCATTAAGCGAGAGACACCTTGAATTGAAACCCCAAAGTCTTTTTATTAAGTGCAAAATAAAATTCAGGCAGAGCTTAGCTCAGTTACATCAAATGATTTTCTAATGAGTACATGATGATCCAAATGAGGAGCCTTATGCTTCCTTATATAGATAATGAGAGGATTAAACCCCTCCAAGTGGAAAATAACGGCTAGTTGCTTGATCCATGGCTTCATCTGTGTCAAAATAATTTTATCCGTTAATAACACTTGCACAGATCCCAAAAAAATAATTTTTTGGTCCATTGGAGAATCTTCAAAAATAAAATTGTCGTAACTTGTGCAATTCTTCAACCACTTGGTCCAAAAATTCGAATGAAGGCCTTTTTTCCTAGTCCAAAAAATAATATTTTGAACTCAACCCCAAAAAATCCCCTTTGACTTTAACTTTACCACCATGGTCCAAAGGGTCATTTTTTCTTAAAAAATGATTTTTCCCTTGATGGAGGACCTCATAAAATTATTTTTTCCTGGAACCACGAATTTTTCTTCAAAATTTATTTTTCCACTTGGAGAGATTAATTTCCTCTCATTTTAATTTTTTTTAATTAATTTCTATCTAATTAATTTTCTTTTATTTTTCCCAGAAAATGAATAAAATAACTAAAGAGGGGATTTAATTATTTTTTCACCCTCTAAATATTTTAGCCATCGTGTCTAATTATGAGTAACCATGCACTATAATAATTTTTACATCAAGATATTACAATTTAATCAATATTTTTTACATCAAGATATTACAATTTAATCAACCTTTCAAAGGAGAAAACATATTTAGACATAACCTCTCAAGACATAACCAAATATTGCAGAAAGACACATGATGATCTAGTATGAAAAATAGGTTGACTTGATAACACTAGGAATTACCTAAGACTTGGTCAATGAGTTTCACCTTAGCTTTGGGATATATTTGGGAGAAAAACTTTATTAATTATTTCATGTTTAGAAACACAAAATAATTAACGAGGTTAAAAAATTCCCAAGGATGAAATCCTTTGAGAAAAATCATAGGCTTACCTAGGTGTTGTTACATGTCTTTGTAGTCATAGTAGAATAATTTACAATAATTTGGCAGAATTTGGGATTATAACGACACATCAGAAGCTGTGTGATGATGCTGACTTTGAAAAAAATTAGTCTATTCTTTTGTACTATGCTTCTTAGAACTGTTGACATGTACATGGTCAAAAGGCATGAAGTGTAATATAGATAAAACCAAAATGGTTAATTTCACCAATAATAAAGAGACAAACTAAGCCCAAATCAGGTTCGAGAATAAGCCTCTAGAGATTGTTCAAAACTACACATAGTGGGAATTAGAGTTCAACGAAACGCTGAACTGGGATAATTGCATGAGGAAAAGACTCCAAGACAGGTGGAAGGCAACTTCCATCCTTCAAAACAAGTGAAGATTGAAGGAGGTAAGAGATTGGGGAATAATCAGCTCTATTCCAGACACCAATAACACCTGTGTTGTTTAAGGACGCAAGATCTGGGATCTAAGCATGCTAAGAAACAAGTGGAGCCAACTAGAGAGTACAAAAGCATATTATGATATCATGCCTCCAAACAAAAGCTTCTACCCCATATGAAATCACGTTAGCAGAAACAGGTTTATACCGTCATGAGCAGAAGGTGATAAGGAAGTTGATACTTTACAGGGAAAGGGTGACTGAAATGGAAGGCAAGCGATATGTAAAATCTAAAAAGCCCTAAGAAGGAATTGGGAAATCCTATGCAGAAAATGTATCAAAAGTTGAAACATAAAAAATAAAATCCCAATAGATAAGGGAGATGAAAAGCTACATACAACGCAGCTAGAGAAGAGGTAAACCGGAGCGAAAAAGCAACAATGCCACGTTAGTTAGTTTAACCCGTCTTGGGCAGGCAAGATACAAGAATGTCTAAAATTAAATATACCGAATAGGGGAAACACATGTCTATGAGAACAAGCTCACGAAAATTAAAAATGTGAGACAGTTCGGAGGGAACTCAAAGAATATTGCCACGTATGCGAGTCAAGGAAGTACAGACCGAACAACGCTTCCTGCTAAAATGTGAGGCGTAGAACCACAGCGGAAAACGATCAGTATTGGAAAGAATCAGATAGGAAAAAGTATTTCAGCATGGACAGCCGGAAGGCATCGCAGGAATGACATAATCATAACGCATTTTAGGGACGAATTGCTTTAAAAGTGCCGAATAGGCGTAGATGACCAGACCCACATGGGTGGCCGAGTTAATAGACTAATGTTTTATATAAGAAAAAACCTTAAAAGAGAACTCCTATAGACTTTATCTTCTTCGTTCGTATCGTATCTCTGCATGGACTTTTTATACTTCTATAAAAGCTTTACTCACAAATTCCGATACCTATTCTTTCTCACAGATTGACGTAGAAAACGAAAATCCCTATTTCTTAGCTAGCCCATCGTTACGCGAGTCCTCCAGCTAAAAAAACATGACAAGCTAGATAAAATGACGTAAAAGAAAAGAAAACAGAAGCAAATTTTGAAACAAAATTTCGTAATTCTAGAGACTCTTACCTGGCACTGACAACACCCGAATTTCACTTTCTACAGCGTTGCCATTAGCCCTTTCATGCGGTAGAAGCTTAGCCACCGCCGGATTTGCAGGCAATGGCAACTCCGCGGACTCCATTCTTCCTTCTCGAAATTCTGCTAAATTCTCGATTTTTTTACTAAATTCAGACCCATAATGCCCGAGGTTTTCTGCAAAATCCCAACATCTCCTCCTCCATTGCTTACGTTCCTCGTTGAACAATTATCGCAAAATATTTCCTCGAAAAGACGGCTGAAACTTCTGCCCCGAATCAGCATATTCCGAAGCTGAAAACTAAAACAACTCTAAACTGTATCTTAAACGATGCCGGGAAATATATACGCAGATGGGGGTAAAGAACAGAAACAGGGAACGAAGGTTAAAGGAAGGTCGTGTGGGACATCGGAGGGCGTCCAACCCTGCCGAGAAAAACACAGCATTTCTTACCCACAAAGATGAATATAAAATTAAATATGGATCCGTAGGGCCCTGTGACAACCGGCCATAGCTTTCCCGACCAAAGATTCCCGGACCCCGGGCGGTATAGGAATGTTTCGTGCCACGCGGACGAGACGATGTTTATGTGGCAGTCTGGTAACGTGGAGACGTTTGAATAAATTCGCCCCCACCGGTTTCCGGTTCAGTTGATTTGGCGTCCGATTTGTTCGACGGGGGCCGTCCCAGCAACGGCGGCACGGCATCGCAGGAGAGGACGTTACGTAGGATGTGTGGGGAGTTGCGTAAGCGGTAAACGGGGATGGAGAAGGTGTTGATGTTGGACCGGAAGAATCTTTCTAAACCCTTTAAGTGCAGACAGTTAAGGATTCTGGTCTGTCGCGCATTACGACAGATACTCGCTTTGAGAGATTTGAACTCTGTACCTGTACGTATAGATTTTACAAATGTTTTGGATAGAATATAATAATAGGCGGCTGTGCATACCTTATACATCTAAAATTTGAAAAGTTATAGTGATTTTTTATAATAATAATAATTATTATAATTGTTTTTTTCAAATGAATTTGAGGTGATAGTGTGCATACTTTAGACATGGATTTGAATTTAAACATGTGACATTTTTAAGAAACTTATTTAAACATGTGATGATTTTTTCGAAAAGGAAATACATGTTTTTAAATAAAAGGTATACAAGTTGTATAGTGAAAGAAAATTTCATGAATTTTTCGAGGTGGTTTAATTGTCGATGTCAAGAGTATTAAATATTTTGTGGTACAAATTTTTTTTGTATAAAATTTGAGGAAATATTTGTATCTCGAGAGATTTGATTTCTCTCGATGCTTAATAGATCTGAAATTAAGATGGATCGAGGTTGGTTTGATATATATAACTCTCCGATTTTTTTCGTCGTCTACTTGTAACTCATCATCTGGTAGATCCCTTTTCAACCTCCCCCTCTCCCACTTGGCGCAACCGGCGAACTAGCAAAGACATGGTTGCTCGAAGGCTTGATCGCTTCCTCATAAAGGAGGAACTCCTACTTCATCTTGCCTCATACAGACAATGGATTGGCTCAGGAGGCATCTCTAATCACTCTCCGATCTACCTTGAAATTACAGGTGTTTTCAACAAGCCGGCCTCACCTTTTAAATTTTGCTCGGTCTGGCTACAGGACGCAGAATTTATAGATATGGTCAATACTCAATGGAGGCTTGCTCTCCCTCAGGGGAATCACTCGCCCTCATCTCTTTTTGCGCACAAATTACTCTCCATCAAAAAGCAGACTGTCACTTGGGCCAAAAATAAAATAAAAAAGAATGGAGGATCACAATCTCTCACTCATTGAACAGGGAATTAAAATGCTTGAGAATCCTATCGGGGGTGGCTTCATTTTAGAATCTACAAAATCTCAACTCATTGAGTTGGAATCAGACCGAATAAAAATTCTTCAAAACAGGGATGAAGTTTGAAGGCTTAAAAGTCGTGCCACTTGGATCAAAGCGAGGGACGAAAACTCCAAATTCTTTCACCAATTTGCTAGGGGCAAGAAAGCAATTAATATTATCTGGGAACTTGAGAATGATGATGGCACCTCTGCTACTACCTTTGATCAACTTGCACAGAAAGGTATCGCACATTTCAGAGAATTATACAAGGCACCACAGCAATCATCTCTGGCCGATATCATCAAGGTTGCCTCCCTATTTCTCAGATATGTGGATCAACATTCGGCTCAGGACCTCCTCACTCCTGTCACGAAGGGGGAACTAGAATCTGTCTTCAAATGGTTCAAGAAGGATAAGAGTCCTGGCCCCGATGGATGGTCTGTGGAATTTTATCTGGCTTTTTTTGACTTGCTGGGACAAGAACTACTGGAGGTTGAGGAAGAGACTCGGCAATCTGGGTGCATCTATGAGGCTTTCAACTCCACCTTCATCGCCCTCATCCCCAAATCTGATCATCCCACATCTTTCAAGGATTTCTGACCCATCTCCTTAAGTAACTGCATTTACAATATCATGGCTAAAATTCTTGTTAATCGGCTTAAACCTATTTTATCTAACTTCATCTCTCCTGAACAATTTGCATTTCTTGAGAACAGACAGATCCATGATGCCATCGACATTGCTCAGGAAGGCCTATACTCCATGCACACTAAGAAGATCAAAGGACTGATCCTCAAGATTGATCTTGCGAAATCTTTTGATCAAGCCAGTTGGATCTACATCTGCATGCTCCTTACTCATCTTGGCATCCCCAATCAGGTTATCAATTGTATCATGTGATGCATCACCTCTGTTTCATATAGTGTCCTCGTTAATGGTGCTGCTACAGATTTTTTTCATGCGGAACGAGGTCTCTGTCAGGGATGTCCACTGTCCCCCCTTCTATTCCTACTGATCATGGAAGGCCTCAACAGATGTATCATTGATGAAAGGGACAAAGGCGGACTAAAAGGCATCTGAATCATGAATAATTGTATCCTCACACATTTGTTTTTTGTTGATAACATCACACTTTTCCTCAATGGGTCTTTAGGTGACTCCACAGTGGTAAAATCGATCCTATTACTCTTCTACACTGCTACAGGAATGCAATGCAACAACAGCAAATCCACTATTAATTTTCATGGCTGGTCCCCATATGAGGTCCACTTTGCGCAACAGAGATTCCCTTTCAATCCCACCAGATTTGAATAAGGCCTGAAATACTTGGGTTTCTATCTTAAACTTGTTAACTATAAAAATATTGATTGGATCTGGTTAATCACCAAGATTGAAAAGAGACTAAACAATTGGTGCCATCGCTGGCTCTCCAGGGCTGGTAGGCTGGTACTTATTAAGTCTCTTTTGGAGGCCAATTTGGTCTATTGGATGTCCCTGGCCTGGATACCTAAAGGCATTCTATACAGGATTCAAAAGATATGTCGCAAATTTCTCTGGATCGGGGCAAAAGAAGGTCACACACTTGCCTGGTCCAAATGGACGCGTATTGCCTTACCTAAGAGATGGGGAGGTTGGGGCATCAAAGACCTCCCAACTTTTGCACAGGCTCTTGTTGCTAAGCTTGGGTGGCAGATACTCACTAGCGACAATCTTTGGACAAAGGTTGTCATTCACAAATACATCCACCCCCGCAACACAATTGAATGGATCCGACAACTCCCTGCACATAATTCCAACATCTCTACGATCTAGAGAGAAATTTTGTGTTCCATCACTCACATTAGCAATGGTCTGGCCTGGAAGATCGGTTCAGGAACAAAGGCACACATCAGATGTGATCCTTGGACGGGATGTGGCAATGCTTACATCCTCCCGCCAGCTCTCATCGACATTCTCAACCAAGCCGGTATACACACTCTGCATCAAATTACTTACAGAGACTACCATATTCACCCAAGGCAGGTTGAGTCATCAGGATTTACACCTTCATCCACAATGGGAGGTAGCCTAGACTATATATTTGGATGCCTTAAAAGAATCTCATGTCAAAATCACAGACCATGAGGATGAACTCATCTGGACCATGTCTAAACATGGCAGATACACACCAAAAGAAGTGTACCTTCACATATACAGTCCACATTGACCTCCAACTCGTCTACCTTGGTGGTGTACTCTTTGGAAATTAAAAGGTCCTGCTAAAGCTAGGCTTCTTGTGTGGTGCATACTGACTGATAAAATTCCTACGGGGGCTAATCTCTAATTGCGCTCACAAATTGGACCCAACCAATGTATCCTTTGCGCCGCGGCCTCTGAAGACACAATGCATCTATTCCTTAACTTTCCAGCCATTCTTAAACTTTGGGGCCTCATCCTCACTTCCTTCAACCTCCATCATCGTTGGGCAGGACTGACTGTATCTACTGTATAGGAGACATGGTGGCTTTCTGCTAATCCCCACAAGCTCTGTAACCTTCCCCTATTAGTCTGCTGGGGTATTTGGATTGCCCGCAATTGGGTCATCTTCCACAACTCTTCACTCGATTAGATTTCATCTACTGCCCATATTATCTCCATCTATCATATGATTCCGGATGACCCCCCACCTCCCTCTCCCCGGGCTATCACCCCTAAACACATTGACCATTCACTATCTTGGGCATACTTTGACGGCTCTACATAATTGGATGGTTGTGGCGGTGGATTCATTCTACATTTAACTCCTCTACATTTCTACAAATTCAAGATCAGTCTTGGGCGTGGCATTAATAATTTTGTTGAGCTATCATGCCTACTTGTTCTTTTGCAATTTGCCATCACTAAAAACTGCTATAATCTCCAGATCTTTAGCAATTCCAAAATTATCATAGACTGGTTCAACCTGCTCACATCCTGTCACGTGCACACACTCTAGAGCATATTGGATGAAATACTTCAACTCAAAACACATTTTGATATCATCTCATGTCAACATATTTATAGGGAAAGGAACGCAATTTCCGATCTCCTATCCAAGGAGGCAGTGCACCTATTAAGAGATCACATGGAGATACAGGAGTAGAACGAACATGCATTTTATCAGTATTTTCATCGACCCTTCGATCCTGATCAAAGGATGGGGTGATACTCACTACACTAGATGCATCATATGACTTATTTTTGGCTACTTATACTATTTTTTGAACACGTACTGTAATGTTAATATTGTTGCCATATACAATATGTACATATTCAAACATTTATCATGATACAACTTCATTGCTTATATGAATATGCTTTTGCATATACAGCATGTAACTTTTATTTCTATTTAATAGAAATTATGATTTTTCCTGTGGAAAAAAAATAAAAATAAAAAATAAAATATATATATATATATATATATATATATATATATATATATATATATATATTTAAAATATAACAAAATACAAAATACAAAATAAAAGAAATTCAAAGTTCAAAATGGTCAACAAATTGCCTTGCAATACATTTGGGAGGTAAACAAGTTTGTAATACATTTGATACCTTATAAATATATTACACATATTTTATCTTTCCAAGCACAAATGGTTATTGGTTTGCATAACTATTTAAACTATTTATCAATGCTTTAGGAAAAAAATTAAGTTTGATGTAGAGTTTACACCTAAAAATTAAGTTTGATGTGGAGTTTACACAATTGGTTATATCAAAGGTGGATATTTGCTCAAATTCCAATCCCATATTTGATAACATGACCGCATTTTGTCATATGACAAACATTGGCATTATTAGTCCCTCCCAATGCTCATTGATAACTATTATTATAACATTGACTAATGCAATTTGTAATCTTTAACTTTTAAAAATGTTTTTTTCAATATTATTAAAAAAAACTAATTTTCAAATATTTGATTGGACCATAACTTGAAGGTTTTAATACAAGGTTTGCACAATATAATGTCACGCGGATAACTGTCACATATTTTTCCTATAATTTATGGATATTGTTGCCATATTCATGCATGATTTTTGAATAATTGCGTAGTGGTGTTTTATTCTTAACTTTTGCAAGAAAATCATCCAAAATTAAAATATTTAAAAATAGTTCATACTTAGGTAAATAACATATTTATCATCAATTAATTCCCACCATAATTTAAGCAAGTATTTTCTAAAAAAAGGAGAGTTATTTCCAACATAATTTATGTAAGAGTAAAATTGTAAATTGTAAATGTATGAACATCTCAATTTATTAGTTCTTGCCAAAGCAAAACTATAGCATTTGATTTGCCTATTAACTACTATTAATTTAGCATTTCCCAATGCAAGTTATAATGTTCTATGTAATTTTGTTTAGAGCATAATTTCTAACTTCATTGATAGGCGCTAAACTTCCTAACACTTGTTTTAAGTGAATTGTTAATTTTGTAATGAATACATTAACATATAGTTAAATTTTAATCTCTTCCTTTTCGGTGTTCCCTTCCCCTTGCTCCAAGGGTATGCTAGTTATAGATTTTACAAATGTTTTGGATAGAATATAATAATAGGTGGGTGTGCATACCTTATATATCTAAAATTTGAAAAGTTATAGGGGTTTTTTTTATAATAATTGTTTTTTTCCAAATGAGTTTGAGGGGTTAGTGTGCACACCTTAGACATGGATTTAAATTCAAACATGTGACATTTTTAAGAAAGAAGCATTTATTTGTAACCAATTTAAACATGTGCTGATTTTTTCGAAAAGGAAATACTTGTTTTTAAATAAGAGGTACACTGATGTTGTATAGTGAAAGAAAATTTTAAGAATTTTTCTAGGTGGTTTAATTGTCAAAGTGAAGAGTATTAAATCTTTTGTGGTACAAACTTTATTTTAGTGTAAAATTTGAGGAAATATTTGCACCTCGAGAGATTTCATCTCTCTCGACGCTTAATAGATCCAAATTTAAGATGGATCGAGGTTGGTTTGATATATAAATATATGAAAGCTCGGTAGTTAAGACAGTGTACTTGAAGCTTTGTTGTTAGACTATAAAACCTAATATTCTAATAAGTTCTCCATATAATCAAACCCACTCAAAATATATATATCTTTTTATTCTTATATTTAAATATATATATATATATATATATATATATATATATATATATATATATATATATATATATATATATATATATATATATAAGTCTTAATAAATAAGATAGTCGATTGAAGCTCGTTTTATATCTAAACGTAATAAGCTCCTTTACATATCAGAAACTAAAACATATACTTATTCTTCGTTAAGAGTTTATAATATTAACTAATAACTATCCTTCGTTTAATTTTATTTTTGACATTATCATTCGATCTCCTAAATAAAACTTAATAACAATTGTATCCAAGCTAAGTTGTTATGAATATTTGAGAGACATTTTCCAGTGAATTTTCATGAGGAGGTTAAAACTAATGGTTGACATTGTCTAAACGGAGCATCTCAAATAAATGTTAATGCGGGCAAAAAAAATATGAACAAAATGTAGGACTACATGTACCATATTTTATTTTTTTCGTGCTCGCTTTTCTCTTCACACTCAAGAGTAATAACATATAGAACAACCTAGAAAAATCTAATCTTTGAAGGTTATATAACAAAGTGAGAAAGACCTGGAAGACATGCATCCACGAAACTATAAAGTCTTTGTGTAGCATGCCTTTATTGAGTGGTTTCCTTTGCCAAATTGGATATAAAAATTACTGAGGGTTATGATATTTTGATATTTTTTGTGAAAATTAGGATTTATTTTGATATAGCTAAAATATTTTATTGCAATGAATGTCTCACATTAGCGAAAAATACCTTTAAATAGGCTACAT
The DNA here is from genome assembly GCA_034641835.2 of Pinus albicaulis. Classification (NCBI taxonomy): domain Eukaryota; kingdom Viridiplantae; phylum Streptophyta; class Pinopsida; order Pinales; family Pinaceae; genus Pinus; species Pinus albicaulis. The sequence continues at coordinate 903,217,647 of CM076573.1, read as the reverse complement.
TAAAGAAGAATACAACGGGCAAAATCATGGATTGTAAAACCTGGAAACCAAAAACCTCTATCCATAAATTTACTATTTTATTTCAATTTTATTTTAATTATTAACTATTAATTTTTTATTTTATTTTCTTTTTAATTTATTTTATTTAAATTTTAATTTTTTTGCCCACTGGATCTTGGATAGACAGTGATCGGGTGTGTTGTTAAGTCACCTCTAGAAGTTAAGTCACCAGTGTAATTCCCTACCCGGGGTTATTCTTGGACATGAACGTGATGTAGCATTACCATTGTCGAACTTACAAAAACAAAAAAATTAATGTAATTTGATCCTTAGAGAAGAATACCATGGGTAGAACCATGGGCTATGAAAACTTGAGCCCAAAAACCTTCATCCACAAATTTACTGAGTTATCTCAATTTCATTAAAATTATTAATTATTTATTTTATTTTATTTTTTTAACATTTTTATTTAATTTTATTTTTAATTTTATTTAATTTGACGATTAAAGAAGAATACCATGGGTTGCAAAAACCTAAAGCCCAAAAACATCTCGTAAATTTATTATTTTATCTCAATTTTATTTTAATTATTATTATTATTATTATTTTTATTATTATTTGACGAAGTAAAAATGTTACATAACATAATATAACATAACATATGTAGTAATTATTGCTTTAAGAATTTTATAGATGGTTTTGAAAAAAAATTCGCTCGGCTCTAAGTGTTAGGCCTATGGCGTCCACGGGAGGAGGGGCTCCCAACCCCTTTGCCCCCCTTCAGACTCTGGATCCTCCAAGCTCTGTGAGTCCTCCAAATGTGAACGATTTGCCTTTGCCTCTCGATTTGACTGACTAACCTCTGCAGGCTGCACAGACTGGTGATTCATTCCTCCACTCCACACCTATTGAGACTGCCCTTCCCTCCACCATGCATGCTTGCATTTCTAAATCTTATGTCATACCCAAGTTCCACATTCCACCCACTCGTTTAGCCAACAACATACAATACATGCAGGACCACGCTTTGATTAGCAAATTCATAGGCATTTAACCATCAGAGACCACTCTCCTCACTTGGATAACACAACCATGGAAGCCAAAATCTCACTATGAAGTGAAGCTAGGCCCAAAAGGTTTTTTTACAGTGGTTTTCGATTTCCATGAGGACCAAAAGGCGGTTATGGAAGGAGGCTCGTATTTTCTTAGCTCTGCAGACCAATTTTTGAGACATTAGACTCCCAAATTCAACCCCAATAAGGAGGACTGCTCTTGGGCTCCAGTCTGGATATGGTTGTATTCTCTACCCTTTGAATACTGGGACCTTGAAACCCTAAAGGACATCGGTAATAAACTGGATCAGTTTTTCTGCTTGTCAGAGCAAACAAAATACGGTTTCTACTCCTCCTATGCCAGGATCATCGCCTACCTGAACATATCAGGATCACTCCCTGAAGCCATAGCTCTAGAATATGAAGACAACACTTGGACCCAAGTTCTAGAATACAAGCACGTTCCTTTCCGCTGACATAAGTGTCATCAACGCAACGATATCTATAGACACTGTCCCCTAAACGCTGCAAGATAGGAAACCCACCAAGAAAGCAAACAAGAAGAGGAGGGTTTCACCAAAGTTCCTAGCAAAAGATGACAAAACAAGAAAGTCACTACCTTAAGCTCAACAAAGACACAATCCGTATCAGGCAACAACTTTGAGGTGTTGAGCAAAATCCCATAGATCAAATGGACCAAGATCAAGAAAAGAAACAACCATTGTCTCGCACCAAGATCCAGCTCAAAATCCAAAAGGGAAAGGGCCAATAGATGATATGAGCCATCTCTTAAAGAAAGATTCTCCAAAATCTAAGTCCTTGGCAACACAACTTATTGAGGAAACAACAACAATGGAGAAGGACTACCTGGAAGAGTTAGAGGGCCTTGATATCCTAGCCATGGAAGAAGCTTGCAAGAGAAATACCCTGGACTGTATCCCTTCCAAGCATATCAATCTTCTAGAAACAACACTTCAGAAAGCCAAGGTATCTCAGCAACTTGGGGTTTAATAAAACACCTACAAAGATGGCAAGAAGAGCAGCAAGGAATTCAAAAAGAGGGGTCGCAAAACCACCATGCAACGAATAGATGTCATGGGAAGGAAGCTTGTTGACTCGAGCTAGTATAAACATATCACTAAGGTCTACGCCTCCCAAACCACCCCCCATTTATGAAGATCATATCTTGGAATCTCAGGGGATTGAAGGCTCCCTCTAAGCATTATATTCTTCGTCAGAAAGTGCAGCAAAATCTTCCAACAATACTACCAATACAAGAAACAAAGTGCTCAGACAATGATTTTGAACTCTACATGAGGAAAATATGGAAGCAATCCCACACAATAGCTATAAACACTGAAGGAGCCTCTAGAGGGCTTGGAATGGTGTGGAACTCACACCTCATTCAAGTTGAGCTTCATGATCAACACTCAAATACAATGACAGTCAAATTCCACATTCTTGGCACAAATCAACATGTCTACTTGACCAATATCTATGGTCCCAACATTCCCTCAAAAAACATATGATATGATCCAATTTTTAGCCACCCTTCGTGGCACCCTCAACCCCAATCAATGGATCATAGGAGGGGATTTTAATCTAATCCTCTCTCTTAGGGAAAAGCAGGGAGGTCGCATGCACTTGGAGCTTGAAGCAGAGGAGCTACAAACCTTCATAGATGACTCTAATATGGTGGATATAAAGAATTCCAGTGGTCTTTACACCTGGAACAATTGGAGGGGAGGCACTGCCCAGATATCTTGTAGGCTAAACAAATTCCTAGCGGCTGAGCAGTGGATTACTAGTAGCAACGATCTTGCAGCTAAGATCCTCACCTAAGTAGGATCAAATCATTGGTTGATCTCTTTATCTTGGAGATATTTTGGTAAGCCCCTCAAACGTTCCTTTAGATTTGAACAATTATGGCTAACATACCTTGAATTAGTCGGAAAAATCCAAAACTGGTGGCAGAGCACGAAATTTCACGGCACCAAGATGTCCATTTTCCAGCAAAAATTGGAAATAATAAAATATCTTCTCTGTAAATGGAACAGAGAAGAATTCAACAACATATTAAGGGAAAAGATAATCCTAAAAGAGAAACTATCCTCTCTCTAGTAGGTCATAATCTCAAGGGGATCCACTGCGGAACTCACAGATCATGAAGGCCAAATCATGTTGAATATGGAGGAACACTATAAACAAGAATATATTCTCTGGATACAAAAATCCAAATATCATGGCAAAGAGAAGGAGAAAGGAACACAACGTTCTTTCACTGCTCAACCATCCAACACAGATCTAATAACCTCATTGCATCATTGCACATGGACAATGGGGATATCATGGAAAATCAGGAAGACCTAGAAGCCACTTTGATCAACCACTTCTTGGACATCCTATCAAAACCTCAAATTAAAATAGATGTCGATATCAAGAACATATATGGCCACATCCCTCGCCTTGTCTCCCAATAACACAATATTACTCTATTTGGAGAAATCAGGGAGGAGGAGGTCAAGGAAGCTCTATTCAGCATGCCAGAAGAAAAGGCCTCGGGACCGGATGGCTTTACTGTCTCCTTCTTCAAAATTTGTTGGCATTTCCTGCATCAGGACATCACCAAATTGGTAAAAGACTTACGAGCTTCTCAGTCCATTCTGCATGCTCTCAATGCTACCTTCCTTGCTCTAGTCTCAAAGGAAGACAATGTTTCCACTGCAAGTAAGTACATGCCCATAGCGCTATGTAATGCAATTTATAAAATTATATCCAAATTTATACCAAACCGCCTCAAAGTTATCCTCCCGAACCTCATTTCCCCTCAGCAATCAAGTTATGTGGAAGGTAGGCAGATCCTTGATGGCATCATCCTTGCTCATGAAGCCATCCACTCTATCAACTCTCAGAAGCTTCCTACCATTCTCATCAAGTTGGAACTTTCCAAAACTTTCGACACTCTCAACTGGGATTATATAAAACAAGTCTTGCTTACTTTCGGGTTCAGTCCCCCCCGTGGACCTCCTGGGTTATGTCTTTGATCTCCTCAAATTTTTTCTCCATCCTTGTCAATGGTTCCACATCGGATACCTTTCAGCCCTCTAGAGGAATCAAGTAGGGAGATCTTCTCTCACCCTTTCTCTTCATCATTATGGCAGAAGGATTTGGTCGTGCGTTAAAAGCTGTCATCACTTGGGGATCCCTCTCTGGTCTTTCTCTCCATGGAAACTCCCCCCTCTCCCACCAACAATTTGTTGATGACACACTGCTTTTCAACAACTTCTCTGTCAAAGAAGTTCTCTCCATTAAAATAATTATGAATTCCTTCTCCATGGCCTCCAAAACTTCCATCAATCTGGACAAATCTCTTATCTTCTTTTTTCACACTCCCCTTGCCACCCAAAGGAACATAAAGTGAATTATTGGCATTTCGATGGGAAATATTCCTTCAAAGTACCTCGGTATTCCCCTATATAGTTCTACCACCAACGATCCATCCTGGAAAGCCCTCCTGGACAAAATGAAATATAGACTCAATTGTTGGTCATTTAGACCTCTAAATATTGTTAGCAGACTTGTTCTCCTCAAATCTGTCCTACATGCTCTGCCTACCTATCTCTTTTATGTCTTTGTTGCACCCAAATGGGTCCTCAAAGCACTCAAAAATATTCAGCGCAATTTCCTATGGGGAGGCTCCATTCGCAAGAAAAAAATGGCCTCTAGTTAAACGAGACACACTCTTCCTATCAAAGAAAGAAGGAGGGTTGGGTCTAAAAGATCCAGAAAAAAAGTTAACAAAGTCATGGGGCAAAGATATGGTGGAGATGGGTCAATCAGACCACTGAACCATGGGCCAAACTATGGCACTCTAAATACACGCACAACACCGATAAGCAGGATCTCATTCGACTGAATTCAACCATCCAAGGATCACACATCTGGAAAATGGAAAATGATAATAGATCCATGGTCCAGAGTCACAACTTTTTGGGAAACAAGGGATGAATTTTCAACAAGATTTTGGTTTGACTCTTGGAAGCAAACCCCAAGTCTCATCCAAGAGTTACTTCTCCCCCTCCGTGAATAGTAGGATCGGGCTTCAAACAGAGAGTTAGACTCACTACACTCGCAAGAATACCCTTCCACTGAAATGTGAAAATTGAACCTCCCCACGCTGGCTCAAGAGGAGGACTAAAAAATTAATTGCTTGGGATTGAAGGAGGTTCTAGATTGCAGAACGATAAAAAATAAAAATGTCCCTGACAATTTAATATGGGGATACAAAAATTCAAGTGCGTTCATTGTCAAAGAAGCCTACAGCATAAGCTTGAAAACCCAAAATCAGATTAGGGACCCTTTTTGGTCGAATTTATGGGCTCTACAACTCTGGCCGAAGATTGGCATATTCACCTGGCTTCTGGTCAGACGACACATCCTTACCTGAAAAAATCTCACTATGAGAGGAATCATTGGCCCTTCATGGTGCTGCATGTGATGATCCTCGTAGGAAATGATGGATCATCTATTCGATGAGTGCCATACAACAAGCGAATTATAGGGAAAATTTGAACATTCCTTTTGCAGGAAAGACATGGTTGCGTCCAACATCACTCAAACATTGAAAAACTGGAACATGAACCGCTTCAAAACTTTGATCCTCAACAGGCTTTGGTCCCTTATCCCCTTCTTCTTTGTCTGGGAAATATGGAAGGAAAGGAATCGCAGAATTTTTTATGGCAAAGCTCAAACAACGAAAGGAATCTGGGCACTTCTCCACAAAAATGTCAGCGAAACGCTTCTCATCCAAAAATGGGAACAACATGACTTTCAAGGACCTAAATCGGAGCAATCAATCCTCGACTTGTGTCATTTAATCAAGCCTCCAAATCCAATCATCATCAAACCAAGGCTCCCTTCTGACATGCCAGGTCGCTGGACTACTCCTCCACCGAACTTCACGAAGCTAAACTATGATGGAACATCAAAGGGTAATCCAGGTCTAGCAGGCATAGGAGGGGCCTTTCGCAATCTGCAAGGAGATGCCATATGTGCATTCACTGGCTCCATTGGTTGAGAGAGCATTAACGTGGTTGAATTATAAGCTCTCCCTCAGGGGTTAATAATTTTCATATCACTCAACCTTCATCCCCTAATTGCTAAAGGAGACTCGCAGCTAATCGCCCACATAGCTAATAGAATGTTAAATGGTGCCCCTGTGCACAACTGCTCTAGTTTTTGGCACCTGGACCATGGTGTTCAACAACTCGTAGCTCCCATTGCTGAAGGGTAGGAAATATTATTTGCACACACCAGAATAAAGTCCAACAGTCTTGTCGATCTCCTAGCAAATAAGGGCGTGGAAGGAAATTCTGCTCTAAAACAATATATGCAGAGCTCTCTTGATAACAACAACTGGTCAGCTCAATGTCGAAGCATTATCGCGCAAGAGAAAACTACCTAGGATCCAAAAAACTTCTTATATGTTCCATGCTAAAATCAAGCCTCATGGGGACAGATTTCCTGGTTCGCCCATGCCTGTAATGATTCATGAAAAGATCAAGCTTCATGGGGACAACCTCGCTGGTTCACCCAAGCTTGTAACAAAAATGTTCAATTAATATGAAATTGTAGCTTACAAAAAAAAACATAATATATGTCTACTTATGAGCCCCACATTTAAAAAATATTCACATATTTAAATCCTACACATTTCACATCTAACGCCTACACGCCTACCCATATCAGGTTGTAGAGCACCTCTCAAAGCAATGAGTAATCGAATGGGATTTGATTAGATTTTAAAACTTTATTGGATTAAAAGAAAATAATTCATGATAAACTCCATCATGAAAGAATGCACTTAAATTGGTTGGGCTAACTCAATAGACTTTGTATGCGACTTTCAAGGGGTTAGCTCAACCAAATGTTGTCAATATTGTTGGACATTTTACTAGTTCTATATTAATAGGTGCCTTATTTAAATCTCATAGGTGAGGCATGCCAGTTTATGTCGAGGAATTTACTCGGGATGTCATTCACAATGGAGTTCATCGCAAGGTTTTCCTTGGGGTATGTTGATGCCTTGAAAATCACTGCAACAACATTAGGGAAAACAACCTGGTTGGGGACTTGAAAAGCGTCCCTTATCTGTTTGGTATAGTGGTTCCGACTGGGGATTATGGGACCAGTTTCCCAAATGAAATATAATTGAGTGGATGGTGTGGTATTTATAACTAACTATGACTTGGTGAATGAGAGTGACAACAAGCTTGAAAATGTATATATACCTATCTCTATCCTTGGATGAATTATGTTTCTCTTATATGTGATCTTAAAAGATAATCTTAAGTAAATTTAAATGAAGATTTATCAAACACTTATATAAATGAAAGACAATTTAAGTTAATTGATTTGATTAAATAGTTAATCAAATCAATTGATTAAGCACATATCACATTTAATAACTGCAAGTATTGTATATGTATATAAAAAATGGCAATCTAAGCATGTTTAGAAGTGAATTAATGTTGGATTGTATTAAAGAGATACATACAACAAAATATCATAAGGAAATTTAACTATTATTCACATAAACCTAACATCAATATAGTGATAAAAGTACCATGTATATTTTAATTCTACTCATGGAAAAACAATCCTTGGTCCAGTATTTTCTATTAAGAGAACTTCAAGAGTACAAAAGTGCAACTTCTTCAAAGCCTTCTTTACAAAATTTTAGGACCCTTTCTTCAAAGATATGAAAGGGTTTATATAGTAAAATAAAAAGTATAAAAATAGCAAATACATGAAGTGTTGAGGAGGTTTAAAAAACTCTCCTTAAAATAAGTGAAATAAGACAAGAATAGAGTTTGTTGGGTGATTCGTTTCAAGAGTGTGGTTTTGTCTCTGCTGCCATTCGTTGCTTGAGCTGAAGGATATCTAAAATGGGCTGAACTTAAGGGGGTTGGCCTAGTCTGATGCGCAACTGTCCTGTGTAGACCGCATCTAATAGTGGAGGTACCATGTGAGAGGAAGTGTCAGTTAGACAACACAACATTAGCCATTGACTATGTGGCTTGACCAAATACTTCCAGTACTTATCCCAATCTAGCTTTACCAATTTTTTGATGTTTTCCTCTTTCATTTTATACATATCTTTCCACTGCTTCATTAAATATTTCACAACAAGGAGAGAATCAGGTGGGAATTTATCAATTAAATTAGCAACAATGAGGTTCCTGCTGATTGTTTCAATAATATTATTGGCAACATCTCTTGCACTGCATATTTCCCTCTCTGCATGTTTCAATTGTATATCCCAATCAGTGAATAATATTTCCTTTTTTGAATCTTCAATCCTGGGAAGATTGACCTTTCGTCCCTCTGTAGTATCTTGCCAAGTGATATATTGAGAAACCTTATCAACAATTTCATCAAATCTGAACCTCTGGTCTGCCATTTGATTCGTCAGTGAATCACTTTTCTCCCATAGATCATTTATGTTAGTCAAATTTTTAGAAAACACCACTTGTTTCTGAGCCAACAAAGTGTTGAGTTTCGAAGCTTCTTTCTTAAAATCATCCACTTTTGGGTTATCCTTTAACTGTTCCACTGTAAATTGTAGCTGGTGAACTTGAGCATCCTTGGCACCATTGTCAGAATGAGGTTGCAACTTTAATTGATCCATGCTTTGCTGGAGCTCTGACACTTTTGTTTGCAATTGATGTTAAATGCTTTGTTACTCTATCAGTAGCTCTTGTTCTCGCTGTAGGATTCTCTCATCCTTTCCTTTAACCAATTGTTGGAATTATGTGTCTTTATCAATTGTGGAAAATGCATAATCACCTACAAACTGATTCAACCTTGTCAAATCTTGAGATGGATATGCTTGAGGATCCTTCCATACTACCTCCATGGGGACATCACTAGGGACTAGAGCCCGTGATTGTTCAATTCTCATCCTTTTTCTTTGTCTTCTCATTACAACCTTATGTTTGGGGCTGTAAAGATATCTAAAGGAGGGATTTCTTCTATCTTTAACACAATTTCATATGTCAGGTAGGTCAGGATGAATTCAACTCCTTCTGCGTTGACAAACTTGTCAGTAGACCCAGTAGTGAACAAGCTTTGACTTTTGTCCTGAGGTGTTTTGACTATTTCTTGAGGATCAATGATTATCACCTCTTGATCTCCCTTAAGCTGTTGATCAAAATCTTTCCATACTTGGTCTAATTCACTGGAAAACAGTGGATTATTAGTCTGTGCTTTTATGGATTTAACTTATTTTGATCCATTAAGGACTTCAATATCCTTGGGAGGCTGTTCTTTTTCTTGTTCTTTCTTCTGCTCTTCCTGTTGATTTGTCTATTAGTCTTTCTGTGAAATAGGTTGGGATACCTCTAAAATTTCTAGAGGAATACCTTCAAACCTATTGTTCTTGTATTCTTTGAACTGTACAAGTTGTTCAGGGCTGAGATGCATGGGCGCCAACTTTTCAACATATAGATAGGTATTGGCATACTCGAATAAGTCATCATAATCATCATATTCATGGAGGAACTGCCTGATATTTACCTGAGTTGTAACATTTTGAGAAACCTTATTTGGATCAAATTGTCTGTTGGAAACTGTAAATAATTTCAAACACTGGATTTGATCAATTTCTAATCCATCATGTTTGAAATTGTCCAATGCATAAACACCACAGTGGATGGGAAAGGTAGGCCAGGAAGCTTTCTTAGCCTCTTTCAAGGCTTTAGTCAATCCATGCCCCACTGTCTCGTAATCAATTTCTCTGGTGAGAAGCTTGTCTAGTACATATAGTGGGAGTACATGGGGTTTAGAAATGCTTCCATAAAATATTACATAAGTAAATAATTCTTCCCCAAACCATTTCCCTATGATTGTAAAGTTAGGTTGGGCTTCCTTAGACAATCTCGGGCTTTTTCAGAAAAAAACAACTTGAAAGAGTGGCATAATAACTCCATGACAAATCTTGTAAAATTAAATTCATACTTGGATTCCCAATGAATATTATGGTAAACATGAATGGGGGTAGGGTCTTGGATGGTCCATTTCCAACCCATGGTTGGAAAATCAGAGGTAAAACACACAACGTCCATGATGTATGCACTCCTAAATAATGGGGGGATTTTCTTGGAGGTAAAATAATGTTTTTTCTATATTAAAAGATATGTGAAGCGATATTATTTTAAAGAATGGTACCCCAATCCATGATACAGGAGTTTGTTACAACATCTATGAGAGGGACCCTTTCAATGGAAAATTTACTAGTTTTGGGTGAGTTGAATAGTCTACACATCATAGTAGAGATATAACAGTAGGGACCAACAAGAGAGGCAGTGGAATACATACCCTTTTCATCATGCTTGTGTTTTTTGGGGTTATTCCTCCATTGCTTTATAGGGTCTGACTATAACTTGTTTTCCCTTGCAAATTGTGCGAGGAAATCCTTGTCATAAATCTTCTACGGGTAAGGTATATGGTACATTTTCCTTAAATCCTCTGCCCTTAATGACCCTGACACTGTGCTTTTTGTAGTCAGAAATGTTTTGTCATCAATGTTAAGATTGTCAATTATCCATTTTACCATATTTGTATATGGTAAAATCTTAGGGCGTGTAGAAATTCTATGAAGAAAAGAGTTGGCTACATAAGAAATAGTAGCTTTTGAGGTATTATGGGCATCCGTTGTGGTTGTTATTTTGATTAGGCTGGGTTTTTCATCTTCAAAAAGCCTATACATCGATTCCCAAGAAGAAGAACCTCTTTCTGTAGCACATGCAGTATCTGAAAACAAGGGAGGCATCTCTGTCACTTTTGCAGTGGGAGGTGTAGGATTTGGAGGAGCCATAGTTTTCTTTGATTTCTTTGCAACTTTAGACATCTCAGAGGAATTTTGTTTTTCTGGGCTAGCCTGTAAATAAGAAGAACATGGAGTGAAAAAACAATATTTGAAAATGCAGGAGCAATTTTGCAATAAAACTAAAGTGATGGAAAATATAGTGTTGTGTATGGAGAAATCCTAAAACATTAATTAATCCACCATCAAATCACATTTGGAGGCTCAAAGCTTTCATACCGTTATGGTTGTGCATTTATGAAAAACGTGAGTTCATGTGCTTGAATGGACACTTAATAATTTTAGATTAGAACATCCCACATCGCAATTTCATATGTGTGTCAAGTATCTAAAACATAGAGCGCACTTGTTTTTCCAATTTGTGATCAAGATTTTCCCTTTTTAAATAATTCTTTTGAATTCATTTATCAAAGGTTTTAACGATTTGGAACGTTAGCGGGGGGAAGAGCGATGAATGATTTGCGATGTGATATCACATCGCAATTACAATCTCGACAAATATGAATGGCGGAAGAGAAATGATACTTGGTGAAAGTGCGGTGCGATATATCGCATCATGGAAATGAAAGCGGGAAGAGTGCATGGAAGCAGAAGGAATTGTGATTTTGCGATTGCAATTGGTGACATGGCAAAGGGCGGGTCCTGCTAATCGCTTCTTATGAAATATAACTTTGTCGGGGGCCTTTTCCCTTTGTTATCACACTTTTCGGCTTTTATCACCTTTTCTTTTTATAAAGCCTTTTTGCGCCTTTTATGATTTTTGGCGATATCTCATCACAAATTTTATGTGGAAGGCCTTATATGCTACCTGTTGTGTTTGAGATTTGCAATTTGCAATAAAGGCTTATTTGGGTTTTCCGCCTAGGTCTTTAGCCAACAAAACATGACTTTTAATTTTTCAAATTCCCATCTCTATCTTTATAAGTTAGAAAGAGTTTTATTGTCTTAATCTAAAAAAATTTAAAGGGTCCCCATTATTTTCTAAGGCATCTATTCACAAATAATGGGGGGTTGTTGAATAGCACAACACGGTAGAGGGGGATAAACACACACACATGTAAAATATTGTTTTTGCACTTCTGAATCATACAATAAGAACCTCTTTAGAGGTCACAAGTTTTAATTCAAGGGAGGTAGGGTATTTACACCCTCCATGGACTAAGAAGTCAAATTGGTGCAACGAGGGGATCTCTTTTTCCACAAACAAAGGGTTCTAAAACATCAATTTGGGATCTAGATAGGTAGTGACTTTAAAAAAAAAAAAAAGGAAAATGTCATAGGGAAACCCTCATGTACTTCTCCACATTTTGCAAAATGTGGCTAGTGTAAACTCATCAACATTGATTATAATGCTTAACTTGACATGGACATCAACTAAAGCACAAAACATAGATGGAAAGCTCGTGGCATCAACTCCAAAACCTCCTACATGAAGCTTAAAGCACCAACTACCCAGGCTAATGCGTCGAGATATTATTTATTATTATATATTACTTTTACACTTTTGGGGAAAAAAACATTTATGCAAACCAATGGGTTAGCTTATTCAATTCAAATAGGTTATGTCAATATGGAATAAATTGTGAGGTTTCCGATTTTAGTCTAACTGAGGTTTCAGTACAATTGAACCTTGTAGGACTGATAACCACTATTGTGGTTGGTAGTTGAGTTTCCCTCTATTTTAATATTATAGAGAGGTGGGGGGGGGCGGGGCGGGGTGAGGGTGGAATCCTGCAAAATTTTCCTTGTTATGTGTATGCGCTTATTATGAAGAAAAAACTCATTTTTAGGTAATTTTAAGGTAGAAAAGTTTATTGAGACATTTCACATTGATTTAAAAAGATGTGAGATTTTTAAAACTCTTACAAATTTTTCTCTATTATATAGAAACAATTTTGAAAAAATAGAAGCTCTCTCTATGCATAGAAGAACATTGAAAAGGTGAGGGCACATTTTAAGAAAAACATACACATTGTTTGAAAATCTACTAAAACACAACTATCATTGATAATTAAAAAAAGACTCTAGGGATAGGAAAGAGGGAAGGTACATAACAATGTCCATTAGCGTTGAGAACTACAACTGCCATGAAGGGACAACTGAGTTGGAATTAATCGAAATTTCCTTGGAGGGAGTGGTATAGCAGTGCACCTAATGTTCCTCCAATTATAGTAAACTTGCATACATAAATAACACCTTATTAAAGAAAAGATTAATCTCCTCATTCACTTCTCAAAATGAATGAGCAAGGGATATAGATGACAAGTTGTCTAGTTGTTCTCTTGCACTCTTGATGATGTTTTTCAAGAAGAAGTTCTCGCTAAAGATCCCACCCAACATCCAAGAGATGTCAAAGTTAGAACCCAAAAAACTTGAAGGTCTTGGTCATTCTAGTCTCTTGCCAACTTCGGGAGAAATGGAAAAGAATGAGATTTTACTCAATTCTTTGTCCCCTACTCTAAAGCCCCCTTTAAGGAAGCGATCCTCTTTTAAGAAGACTCTACCACCTACCCCACAATGACTTAAGTGGCCTCTAGAGGCACTATCAAAAAAACCCCAACCTTTGACTTCTCAAAAAGAGGATTTTCCGCCACTCTAGTATTCATAGGCTTCAAGGTCAATGTTGTCTTCTTGTGAGAAATTTTGACCATGTGTAACACTTAGGAGGGGGAAGGAATTCATCATAGAAGATGGTTGCGTTCTTGTTCCTCTATATTTCCCAAGAAACAATGAATGGAAGGTAAGAGTGGTCTTTTGTTTCAAAGCTTTCCAACCACCCTTACACTACTACTTCTAAAGACTCTAACCCAAGAAGATCTAACAATGATTAAAGATAAGGCAACATCCCATGCTACCAGTGAATTGACATGACAATAGAAAATTATGTACATAATCTAAACATGTCTTGCATAAAGGGAATATGATTGAACCTTTCCATGACCATATTTGAAAGTTATAATCCCATATGATAATGTTATTTCATATTGCTAACCATAGAAAGTTATAGATCTTCAAAGAGTTTTTCAACTTCCATACCATAAGCCACCACCACCTGTTATCATTTTGGTTTCTAGGAAAAGGATGTACGTATCCCTTCTTTATGGTGTAATAACATCCAACATCATTTTTTCTCTGCACTCACTAATATGGTTCATCCCTTAGTTTTATAGACATTTCCATCAAAGTTCTATTGGACATGGAAAACTTTTGGACATGATTCTCTTGAAGTCCAAGATCCAAATCAATTGACTATCCATATGTCCATATATTGTCTTTGTTCATTTAATATGTGTCAACAAGATGATTTCTCCCCCTTTAAACACTCCCTTTAAGAGATAAAGGCATTTATCTTATATGATAACCAGTAGGCATCCCCACCTCTAATATATGAATAAATAATTAGGTTGACACTCCTTGCATTGCCTATTTTATAGAATAGGTTGTTGCTAATTAGAAGCAAAGAAATGATGAGAGATTTCCATAAAAGAGATCCATCTAAAAACTTATCTAAAGTATACCTAATATTTTTCTTTAGGGGTATATTTTCAACATACTTCTTCATGATTATGGATTGTCAAAGACCCATGGTATCTATTATCCTCCAAATTTTTTAGTTGTCACTACTCCCCTAAACATATCAATATGTTTCAAACCCCATCCTATTGAATATTTCCATTGAGCTAGGGTGGTCCACTTAAAAATTCAAAATTATTACTTCTCTTTCTTAGCCTTCCATAGGAAGTTAAAGCTTTTCTTATGAATCTGATTCAACATCACACTTGGGTTGTAGGCTAGGGATTGTTAGTACACAAAGATGGCCTCCAAGACTAACTTAACTAGAACCAACATTCCTCGAGGACAACCATCTATTACAACAAGTGTTTACTCAATTTTTTGTCCTCTTCTATGATCAATGCTAATGCTTTCTCCTAAAATTGTTTGTCTCCATCTCAAATCAAATGTATTTCATGACAACATCAAAAACCAATGTTTTTCAAAGGATGATCATTTTGATGACCTAATTGTGCCAAAGAAGAGTTTTTTTATAATAAAGGGTAGACTTGGCTAGGTCTAAATCCAACCCTATGGATTTATAGTAGAGAGATAGAATCTAATAATATAAATTTTCATTCCTACAGGTTCTAATCCCAATGAGAATAAGCATCAACTACAAAGGGGGAATGAGTCACAAGAGGATCTCTACCTACTTTGATTCCTTTTAGGGCCCTATTTCCTCATTGTGATTTACGAGTCTACTCCCATCACACCCAAGTTTTAATCCCCAAAATAACAATGTGTATTTGTGTATATGATGAATGGTTAAGGGCCAAACCATGTAATATGCATGTTAAAGTTTAATAATAAAAAATTACATTTTCAACTAGGTTAAAGACAAAAATATGAAGTGTTATGATTCCACGTGAGACGAAAGATTAAAGGCTTAGGGGGATCAAAGAGGCCAAAGCCAAATAATATTAGTTTACCCATAACCTAAAGTATTTTGTTTATGTTAACCTAAGTCATGATATCCTCAGAATGAATGGGAAAAGTGAGATACATGTAGTTATTAGGGAATCACATGGTGAATTATGAGCATGCAAATATAATTCATTACTTTTGGTTGTTGTTGTTGTGTCTTTTTCCATTCAATATGACAAAAGTCGTGTTTGGGAGTTAAGCTATCATAATTGTAATTAAATTATGGGAAAGGAGCCCATGTGGAAATTATAACCTTTTGTTGAGGGAATTGTTATCCTTGAGAAGGATAGTGAAACTAAGAATCTATGGAGGCCTCAACAAAGAGGTTTCCTAGCTAGTATATCTATAACCCATAAGGGAATAAGGATATACCAAGGGACAAAGAATGAGATTACATTCCTTAGGTTGTGTGGGTTGAAGGGGAAAGGGAATTCGTGGAATTGGGATAGTTGTAATAGTTATGATAGTTGGGAAATTCAACTATGTGAGAGGATTACAATCAGCCATAGGAAGAGTTCACCCTTCTGGACTTTTAGCCTTAGCTTAGGAGTGGTTTGTTATTGAAAGAGTATAATGCAACAAAGCCTATAGTTGGATGTGATCCAAAATTAAAAAGTCAAGGCTTCATGAAATACTTTGCAAGCTAGTTCTTGTCTTTTACGAAATGGATCGTGATTGCAAAAGTACACAAACTTAAGTAAAATTTGAAGAATTTTAACAATTAAAAATAAACAAACAAGCAGCATCAAACACAAGAAAATTGATAACAGAGTTCACCCCTCTTGGGCTACATCTCTAGGTCCAACTTCCAGTGGTGGCATTTTTATTATATGTTCAAATTATCAATACATAAACATAAAATATTCAATTTGCAAAAAATTTCACTCCCATTGTGTCCAAAATGCTCAAAAACCCCTTTCTAAGCTCTTCTTGAGCTTAAAAAGTATTTAAAATGAGCAAGAAACCCCCCCTTTTCCAAAATTGATTTGCAACTCCCCCATATTAGCTCTTGACCGTATCAAACTTGCAACAAAATTATCACATCCCAATTGGTCACGCGTTGGAGTGGAATGGTGGAGGTCACAGGTTTGATCCGCACCTCTAGTACCTCCAGTCATTGTTTGTGTTGGTTGGTTTAAATATATTAATTTTTTTTAATATGCCTCTGCCCTGACCCGAAGCCTACACTCCTAGTTTATTGTTTCTACATGGCCACAGGACATGGGCATGAGTAGTTTGCAATGCGCCCCCAACTCCTAACTCCCCATCGGTGGTCGCATCCGTTTAATATAACCGTGGGTCGTTAACCCAACCTTCGCGCCCACCTTTGATACCTTCGATGGGGTCCTATGCAATCAAGTGGAATTGTGGGCCAAGGCTTCCATGATGTTCTCACCTCTATTGGGTGCGAGCCACGTTGTCAGCCATATAACCAAGCGTTGGGCTAGGCGGGTTAGCCCGTCGGCCAGACGTTAATACCAAATGATAGATAATTTTACTTTAAATATAACCTGTTTATAATGATATAAAAGGTGGTACCCATGGCCGACTATTTGGATGGTATACTTGTGCATTGGAGGTTGATGGTTTGAGTCCCGTGGAGGCTTAATCTGGTCCATAACAAAATTTTGACACAGAAACCGAGACCACTTGGCGATGTCCCATAGGGCCACATGGCAACTCTCTGATTGGCCCATGTGGTGGCCTGTGGTTGGTCCACCAATTATTTATACCACCCAATAAAAAACCGACATGTCATTGCTTCGTACAACCCAATTAAATGATGACATCAACACCAGGTGAGTGTACTGACTGCCACATCAGCGTACAGACTGCACAGTCAACCTTGTAAAATGTTTTTTTTTAATTGATTTCCAAAAACTTCAGAACACGATAAATTGCTCATACGATGCCGGATTGAGGTGATTCAATCGTTGTTAGAATTAAAATGACGAGATCTACGATTTTGCGCTAGTTTTAGGAGATTTTAAGCACTTTCATAATGTGATAACTTTCTCATACGATGTCGTATTGAGGCGATTCAAGCATCGTTAGATTCAGAATGCCGAGATCTATGATTTGGCACTGGTTTAAGGAGATTTTGAGCACTTTCATATTTTAGTATTTTTTTATCCCTTGGATCACTCCTCCCCACTCGAATATTTTGGACCACCAAAAGTTTATTTTTAATCAACAAGTGAGGGTACAAGTCCCTCACTTTCCCGATCTCTATCCACCTTGATTTTCTTGGATTGGTACTTTGAGCCCCACACAAAGATACTCCACATTACCTTTGCATTAAGTTCTTATCCTTCTGTCAAGAATAGTGTTTCCTACAACTCATTTAAATATTTAGGAGCAAAATATTTTATAGATGGAATATGAACACTCTCTTCTTGATTAATGATCATAGGAGGCTCATATAATCTCAAGTTTTCCACATTCAAAATAGAATAAATTTTCATGTAAGGTGGAAAATCTAAAAGGAAAGTGTTTTTACCAATCTTCTCCAAGATTTTGAAAGGACCATATCTGATTGGCTTGAGACTTTTACCTTCACCTTGTAATCTTTCCTTGTTGATATATAACCAAACTTGATCTCCCACTTAGAATTCATGATCAATCAGATGCTTATCATGTAATGCTTTGTACTTTGATGGGCTTTTCTACAGCTTTTCTTGTACCATTTGATGCACTAATTGGATTTTTTCAATGAAATGCTTGGCTTTGTCCATGTCACTATGTCTATCTACTATAATATCTTTACCAAAGATGAAATCCAAAGGATACTTTAGAAAATAACCCAAACAAGCTTCAAAAGGAGATACTTGTGTAGATGAATTCTTGGCACAATTGTAGAGACGCTGGATGTAATGAAAATGCTCATCCCAAAGTTTAGGATGCTTACCACAATATCCTCAAACGAGATCCACCATTATTCTGATCACTGCCTATGTTTGGTCGTATGTTTGTGGATGAAATGTTGTGCTCTTCTTCAACTTTGTGTCCATGAGTTCCCGTAAACTTGACCATAACTTCCCGACGTATCAAGAATCTCAATAAGAAATAATCGAAGTAGGTAACCAAAAATGAACCCATACATTTTGGAAGAACGTCTCTGCAATTTGTTCAATTGTACCTTGTTTCTTATCAGGCATTAACACACACATTTTGCTGAAACGATCCGCTACAACATATAAATAATAATGAGCTTTTCTAGACATTGGTAGTCCCCCAAGAAAATCCATATAAATACTTTCCCAAGGACAAGAAGGGATAGGAACTGGAGTGTACAAACCCAATTTCCTATTGCTTGGTTTGCTAGTAGCGCACATATAATAACATTTTACATATATTGATATGGTTTCATTCACACGAGGCCAAAAACAATACCTCTGTAGTTGAGAAACCGTTTTGACTACACCAAAGAGACCAAAAATAAAAGAAGTATGGGCTTGACTCTCGACATTAACTCTTTCACCCTGCGGAATACACAACTTGCCAAGATGATACAAAAAATTGTTATGAACATGATAATCCAACTCTTCAACATGATTTCCTTGAGTCAAAGTTGTATATACATCTTTAAAATATTCATCTTGAGCATATTGTTCAATATAACTTTCACGCATGATTGAGTTATGCTTAAGAGTAACAAATGCAATAGCAATAGGCCTTGAGAAATATCTACAACTTTGTTGTATATACCTTTATTATACCTAATAACCAAATGAAATTGTTGCAGAAATCCCATCCATTTAAAATGTCTAGCTTGTTGTAGCTTGGTTTGCGATTGTAAATATTGAAAAGGTTGATGGTCAATATGAATAATCATTTCTTTACTCATCAAATAATGCTTCCACTTCTTCACGCTTTGTACCAAAAGTATACAACTATTTATCATAAGTTGGATAGTTAATTATTGCATTAGAAAAGGTTTTAGAATGATAACATATTGGCTTACCATGTTGCATCAATCTGCTCCCATAGCATATTCGCTTGCATCGGTTTGAATTTCAAATGGTTTCTTAAGATCTGGAAGTGCTAGAAATGGTGTTGTATTGATTTTTTATTTAAAAGTGTCAAAGGATTTTTGTTTCTTTCCTCCCCATTGAAAGGCTTGCTTCACACTTGTCAAAGAAAGTAATGATGTTGCAATGAATGAAAATTTAGCGATAATTTTTCTCCAATATTGGTCCCAAAAATCTCCTAACTTATATTGCATTGTTTGGTTCAGGCCAATTCACAATAACATCAACTTTGGGGGAATCAATCTTCAATTCACCAACTCCTACAATATGACCTAAGTAAACCAAAGAGGTTATCGTAAATTCCAATTTAGACATCTTCAAATACAACTTTTCCTTTTTCAATACATCTAAAACTTGCTTTACACGCTTGATATGCTCTTCATGAGTGTTACTGAAAATCAAAATATCATCTAAGTAGACTATGAAAAAATCATCAAGGAATGGTCACAATACATCTTTCGTAACTCTCATGAATGTGGCAGGTGCATTACAAAGCCCAAACGACATAACTAACCATTCAAAGAGACCTTGTTTTGCCTTGAAAGCAGTTTTCCAAATATCACCTTCAATAATCCTTATCTAATGATAACTAATTCTCAATTCTAACTTAGTAAAACAAAAAATATCCTTTAATTGATCTAGCAAATAATCAATGCGAGGAAGAGGACAGTGATTCTTTACTGTGAGCTTGTTCAAAGCTCAGAAATCCACACATATGTGCCATGTACCATCTTTCTTCGGAACCAAAACAATAGGAGAACCACAAGGAGATGTATTAGGTGTAATGACCCCTTTGTCAAGCAGCTCTTGAATTTTCTTCTTAACCTCTACATTCTCTAAAGCTGACATTCTATACATGCCAATATTCATAAGTGGTGCATCCTACTGCAATTGTATCTCATGTTGGATTCCTCTTTTTGGAGGTAACCCTTCAGGTTCCTCAAACATCTTGTCATAAGTGTTAACAAATTCAACCAATTCATGCTTGAGTTTAGATTCATATCCTGGAAAAGCTTCAGATTCAACAATATCTTTAGCTTTAATCCCCAACAGCACAAAATTATTACTAGCATACACAAGCCTTTTCATTTTATCGACACTAACATGAGATAATTTCATCTTCTTGCGATGCGCTCTAACAATATACTCAACTCCATCTTTGAAAATATGATTTTTTTTCTTCTCATGATGATAGAATATGGATTTTCAGTGATATAAATATGAAATCCCTTTGACAATCCCACAAATATCAAGTGGTACAACATCAAGCTCTACCTTATCTATAAAATTAACAGTGATGGCAAATTTGCGTTTAAATTTTCTTGTCACTTTCAATTTGGAAGTATCACATACCCAACCCAAGGGGTAAGGTTTTGCATGAGGTGTAGTCTCTAAATTAAGTTTCTTGACAATTTATTAAGAGATAAGACTAACTTGAGATCCACTATCAAATAATGTATCAACTTTTGTATGTTTTGTAATGACCCTAATCTGAAAAAACTCACTTCTTTCTTTATCATTTTTAGATTCAACACGCTTTCTAGAAGAACTAGTACTTGCGTTAAAAGTTATACCTTTCATTCCCATGGTTGTGATTTTGGTTTCATCACCTGAATCAAATCCTAGATCTTGTTGAGTTGTTGCAGTAGTCTTTTGTTTCCCCTTGTTATTGAACTTCTTTGGTCTTAATTTTGGATTTAATTTCCAAAATTGGTTTTCATCATGATCATCTTTTGAACAACATTTACAAGTAAGTTTCTCTCCCTCTTTATTGACGGTAGCATTCTTCTTACCTTTATATTTTAATTTCTCCTTTCCTTTATCTCCAAATTTAAATGGTTTCTTGATGGACTCTTGAGGAATATTCTTGCCTCTTGATTCTAAATGAGTTTCGTGAACACATACTTCATCTAAATTGGTCGGATTAAACATAAGTATAGTATGTCTCAAATAAATATGTAGTCCACCTATATACTTAAGGAGAGTATCTTGTCAGGTCAAATCAACACCCAAGATTAATTCTCTTTTCCTAAATTCTTGTGTGTAACTTTCGACACTTTGAACTTTAGCTTGTCCAAATTTTTTCCAATCCATAATTTTTTTTTTGCATGTAAGATAATGGATACAAATTCCTTCTTAATGCAATTATAAAATCATTCCAATAAGATATATTTTTACCACTTTTCTTCAAATCTTCTTGAGTTTTTTCCTCCCACCGGATGAGAGTTGCACCTTCCAAGAGAAGAGAAGCAAGCCAGATCTTTGTAACATCATCATCAATCTTTTGAATCCTGCAATAAACTTCAATTTGACGAACCCAATTATCCAACCTTTTAGCATTTAATTCTCCATTATATATTGGTAATTCAAACTTGACATCAAGCTTAAGCAAAGGAAACTTAGCATGTCCTTTTGGAGATGTAGGAGGAGTAGGTCTATGTGAGGAAGGAGGTGAGGATGGAGGTGAATATGGAGGTGAAGGAGGAGGAGTAGGTGGAGACTTGCTCCCATTACCACCATTACCTTTTGGTTGATTATAAATTTCTCCTTGCAACCGTGTTGTTTTCTCATTGTACAACACTTTCACCATCTCAGTCATATGAAAGAAAGCTTTTCTAAAGGCTCTCTCATCCTCATACATAGTTCTTATTTGTGTATTTCTTCATGTTCTGTGACTTGTGGAGTTTGTGGCCTTTTTTAGCCAATTTGAGGGTTAGGTTCTTCAAGTGCTCCTTCTCCTCTTCTCAATATAGACCTTGCAAGCATTCGAAAACCTTGAAAATTATGTCAAACCTTCACAAAAACCATGCCCTGATACCAAACTGATCCAAAATTAAAAAGTGAAGGTTTCATGAAATAATTTTCAAGCTAGTTCATGTCTTTTAGGAGATGGATCATGATTGCAAAAGTACACAAACTCCAGTAAATTTTGCAAAATTTTAACAATTAAAAATGGACAAACATGCAACATCAAACAAAATAAATTTGATAACGGAGTTCAACCCTCATAGGCTACGTCTCCAGGTCCAAATTCTAATGGTGGCCTTTTTATTATATGCCCAAATTCTGAATACATCAACATACAAGCTTCAGTATACAAAAATAACACTACCAGCGTGTCCATAATGCTCAAAAACCCCTGTTTAGGCTCTTCTTGAGCTAAAAAAGGTTTAAAAATGAGCAAGAAACCCTCCCTTTTTCCAAAATTGGTCTGCAACTCCCCCATATTAGCTCTTACCACTGTCAAAATTGCAACAAAATGGTGGTAGGCCAATTGGTTTTTGTGTTGGAGTGGTATGGTGGAGGTCATGGGTTCGACCCACATTTCTCATCGTTGTTTTTGTTGGTTGGTTCAAATATATTAATTTTTTTTTTTAATCAGCCTCCACCCCTGCTCGAAGCCTTCGCTCCTGGTTTCTTGTTTCCACATGGCCATGCATCCCCAACCCCTAACTTCCCGTCGGTGATCATATTTGTTTAAAATAACCGTGGGCTATTGGTCCAACCTTCGCACCCACCTTTGATACCTCCACTATGGTCCTATGCAATCAAGTGGAACCATGGGCCAAGTCCTCCCCAACGCTCTCACCTCTGTTGGGTGTGGGTCACATCATGACCCATATAACCAAGCGTTAGGCCAAGCGGGTTAGGCTGGCATTAATTCCAAACGACAAACAATTATACTTTAAATATAACTCGTTGACAATGATATAACAAGTGTACCCATGGCCCACATGTTGTGCGATAGACTTGTGCGTCGGACGTTGATGGTTCAATTCTCGCAGAGGCTTAATTCAGTCCATAATTTTTTTTTGACACAAAAACCAAGACCACTTGGCGACCTCCCATTGGGCCATGTGGTGCTCTATGATTGGCCCACATGGTGGCCTGTGGTTGGTCCAAAAAATATCTGTACCACCCAATCACAAACCGACATGTCACTGCTCCATACAACTCAGTTAAATGATGATGTCATCACCATGTTAGCGTATGGGTTTCCACGTCAGCGTACGGATTGCACAGTCAACCTTACAAGTTGATTTTTTTTATTGTTTGCTAAAACTTCTAGAACACGATAATTTGCTCATGCGGTGTGAGATTGAGGCAATTCAAGCATCGTTGGAATCATAACGACGAGATCTATGATTTTAGCACTTTTATTTTTGAGCATATTTTTTATCCCCTAGATTAGGGTGGAACATCCTTTGTTTGCAGATAGTTGGTGTTTCATTTCCCCAAAATTCAAGTGTTACAATTCATTTGCAATTATTTTGATTTAATTTTGGTTTTGATGTTGAATGAATGTAGCTCTATTTATATATACCAATATGTATTTGTAATTATACATGGATTAACTGTATTTACGTAAGCTTGCTTCATCATGTTTGCACGCATAAACCATTAAATTAAAAGGTAGTGATAATTATGATATCAAACGTCTAGAATAAGGAATTCAACCCAATAAGATAAGTGGGCATGTGACAAAAAGGTGTACGAGTAAAATATAAAGTTGGTGGAAGGAATTCTGAAGTGCCCCTCTCTGATCCGAATGGAAAATGGCATCCACCCATGGTATTCATCTACTCATGTTATCCATCCACCCATGGAATTTACCCATGGTATTGTAAATGTCATTGACCCATGGTATTCATCCACCCATTGTATTTATTCATCCATGGTATTGTAAGTGACATATATCCATGATATTCATCCACCCATGGTATGTATCCACACATGGAATTTACCCATGGTATTGTAAGTGGTATCTACCCATGGTATTGATCCATGGTATTGACCCATGGTATCCACCTATGGTATCTACACATGGCATTGTAACTCAAAAAAGGCTATAAATAACAAGCCTCGGGTTGTAAAAGGAAATATTGTCCACCACAATGTAGCTTCTATAGTTATTCTCTGTTTTAATAAAACAAGTTTCTTTGTGGTTTTATTTGCTTTGTGTTCTCTCTCTCTCTCTCTTTTTTTTTTTTTTTTTTTTTGGCATTCTAATTTTGGCATCTTGCCGATCTATTTCAATTTTTAGATCTTTAGGCCTCCCCTGTCATTTGGATCGTTGATGATTCATCTAAGTATTGAACTCATGGGAATGAGAGTTTGAAGCATATTTCAGTTTCAATGTTTTGCAGCAATCTTCAGCAAAATCCATGAATTTTTTGGGCGGCGAGTTTGTAAATCAGATCTGAAACTTTTGCTGAAAATTTTACAAAAACAAATACCAGATCTGGATTCCTTGTGAAAAATTACCCAAATACAAAAAAAATCGGCCGAATTGGAGTTCGGATGAAGGAGATATCGCTTATTCAAAATCAACAATGTTGCAGAAAATGTTCTGACGACAATTCATGGACAGCGGCTCTCCTGTCATTTTTTTTTTTTCATTTTCCTTGTGAAATTTCAAAGAAATGGCTATATATCTGTGCTCCCCTTGAAAAATCACCCAATTAAAAAAAAAAAATTGATCAAATCAGAGTCCGGATGTGGGAGTTATCGTTAATTTAAAATCAACGATTTTTTTTTTGTCAGAAATTTTGTGACGGCGAGACAGTTCCAGCATGAATATGAGAGTCTAGAGTCTCCAAATAGCGGTTTTAAATACATGAGAAGATGCATAATGATCATTCCATTTCCAAAAATAGGTTATAATAAATATTCCTAGTTATATTGACCGAGTTATGCTCATTTTAAATTTGGAGCAGCATTCAGAGCGGGTTCCCTTTGGAGACGTGCCCTCCCACCCCGCTTTAGTAGGCACCTGCTTCACATTCATCAGTTTCAGCATAGCAGCATTTGGCTTGGGTTATTTGGAGACGTGCCCTCCCACCCTAGGCTATGTAGGCACTACTTCATCAACAACGGAGATCGATTTACAGGGTCAACGCACAAAAATCCTTCTCATCGAAGTCCATTCGCTAGGCCGCACAATCGTTAGTCACACATTAATACAACACAGTATCTCTATCCCTCGGATCTTCATTTGTCATGGCTGGTTCATTCCACAAACCTACACTCTACCTAGTCCATTTGTTGTATGCGCATAATCACAATATCACAGTTGGTCACAAGCATTACAGGGTATCTCTATCCTCGGATCTTCGTTCATCATGGTTATGGGTTAACTACACAAAAACCTTCTCTTCAGTGGCTCTTCATATTCAACAAAGGCTTCTCAGGAGGGAACTTCACGCAATGGGGGCCATTGCTTCTTAAGGAGGGAGGAATGATCTGAATGGAAAATGGCATCCACCCATGGTATTCATCTACTCATGTTATCCATCCACCCATGGAATTTACCCATGGTATTGTAAATGTCATTGACCCATGGTATTCATCCACCCATTGTATTTATTCATCCATGGTATTGTAAGTGACATCTATCCATGATATTCATCCACCCATGGTATGTATCCACACATGGAATTTACCCATGGTATTGTAAGTGGTATCTACCCATGGTATTGATCCATGGTATTGTAAGTGGTATTGACCCATGGTATCCACCTATGGTATCTACACATGGCATTGTAACTCAAAAAAGGCTATAAATAACAAGCCTCGGGTTGTAAAAGGAAATATTGTCCACCACAATGTAGCTTCTATAGTTATTCTCTGTTTTAATAAAACAAGTTTCTTTGTGGTTTTATTTGCTTTGTGTTCTCTCTCTTTTTTTTTTTTTTTTTGGCATTCTAATTTTGCAGATCTTGTCAGATCTATTTCAACTTTTTAGACCTTGGGGGCCTCCCTCCAAGATCTGGATCAGTGATATCCGATTCAGGTTACGAATCCATGGGAATGAGAGTTTGAAGCATATTTCAGTTTCAATGTTTTGCAGCAATCTTCAGCAAAATCCATGAATTTTTTGGGCGGCGAGTTTGTAAATCAGATCTGAAACTTTTGCTGAAAATTTTACAAAAACAAATACCAGATCTGGATTCCTTGTGAAAAATTACCCAAATACAAAAAAAATCGGCCGAATTGGAGTTCGGATGAAGGAGATATCGCTTATTCAAAATCAACAATGTTGCAGAAAATGTTCTGACGACAATTCATGGACAGCAGCTCTCCTGTCATTTTTTTTTTTCATTTTCCTTGCGAAATTTCAAAGAAATGGCTATATATATGTGCTCCCCTTGAAAAGTCACCCAATTAAAAAAAAAAAATTTGATCAAATCAAAGTCCGGATGTGGGAGTTATCGTTAATTTAAAATCAGCGATTTTATTTTTTATTTTTATTTTTTTTTCAGAAATTTTGTGACGGCGAGACAGTTCCAGCATGAATATGAGAGTCTAGAGTCTCCAAATAGCGGTTTCAAATACATGAGAAGATGCATAATGATCATTCCATTTCCAAAAATAGGTTATAATAAATATTCCTAGTTATATTGACTGAGTTATGCTCATTTTAAATCTGGAGCAGCATTCAGAGCGGGTTCCCTTTGGAGACGTGCCCTCCCACCCCGCTTTAGTAGGCACCTGCTTCACATTCATTAGTTTCAGAATAGAAACATTCAGCTTGGGTTATTTGGAGACGTGCCCTCCCACCCTAGGCTATGTAGGCACCTGCTACTTCATCAACAATCGGCATCACGGTTATGGGTCAACCGCACAAAATCCTTCTCATCGAAGTCCATTTGCTAGGTCGCACACTGTTAGTCACACAGTTGGTCACAAGCATTACAAGGTATCTCTATCCTCGGATATTCGTTTGTCATGGTTTTGGTTCATCCACAAACCCACACTTCATCGAAGTCCATTTACTAGGCGGCACACTGTCAATATCACAGTTGGTCACAAGCATTACAGGGTATCTCTATCCTCGGATCTTCGTTCATCATGGTTATGGGTTAACTACACAAAAACCTTCTCTTCAGTGGCTCTTCATATTCAACAAAGGCTTCTCAGGAGGGAACTTCATGCAATGGGGGCCATTGCTTCTTAAGGAGGGAGGAATGATCTGAATGGAAAATGGCATCCACCCATGGTATTCATCTACTCATGTTATCCATCCACCCATGGAATTTACCCATGGTATTGTAAATGTCATTGACCCATGGTATTCATCCATGGTATTGTAAGTGACATCTATCCATGATATTCATCCACCCATGGTATGTATCCACACATGGAATTTACCCATGGTATTGTAAGTGGTATCTACCCATGGTATTGATCCATGGTATTGACCCATGGTATCCACCTATGGTATCTACACATGGCATTGTAACTCAAAAAAGGCTATAAATAACAAGCCTCGGGTTGTAAAAGGACATATTGTCCACCACAATGTAGCTTCTATAATTATTCTCTGTTTTAATAAAACAAGTTTCTTTGTGGTTTTTTTTTTTTTTTTTTGGCATTCTAATTTTGTAGATCTTGTCAAATCTATTTCAACTTTTTAGATCTTGGGGGCCTCCCCCAAGGATTCGGATCACTCTCCTAACAATGTATATTGGTGGTTGGATATGTTAGAAAGTGGTACCAAAGAAAGAAGATGAAGGAAATTTGTGGCTTCAATATGTACCTTAAATTCTCAATGGTAAATAGAGTGTGTTGGGTATGTTACATCTCTTAACATCCAACCAATAAGAAAAGTAGGGGGATCAAGGAATTCCTTGCCTAAGCTCTCTAGTTGGCTCAAAAAGCTAGAGGGTGATCAATTTATTAAGACAACTAAAGGGGAATTAAAATTACATTCTTCTATACAATTAACTATTCTTAGGTTGAAACAAATGTGAATAAGATCAACATAAGAAAAGACGAGATTATACTTCCACGAGCCTTCTTCAAACCCAATTTTGCATGAATTTTGATAATGTACCTATATAGATAGTATGCATGTTCTCATGTGTACCTCCAACATCATAAAAAATTAGTATCCCTATAGAAATCCAAACTACTTCTTTGTTATATCACTTGAAAAAATAGGTCTCAACCTAAGAATAATCATGTTTGCATTTATTTTGTAAATATTTGGGGATAAAATATAACTATCTACTCTTCAAGAGAATTGAAAATTCTTTTTTCTTGGGAATGGGGGATATGAATGTAGAGATTAAATCTCCCAAGGTTCTTCCTTCCTTCCTTTATTCCCCCATTTCCCTTGGGAATCCATCCTCTAGAAGACATTAGAAACTTGGATATAATTATATAGGGAAGCCATCAAGGCGAATAAATTTATCATGTTTCAAGGTATAGAGCACATATTTCAATCATTGAAGGAAAAAAAAGGAAGTTTTTTTTCCACTCCTTAACATAAACTGCAAGAGATAGAAGACCAATATTTTGGAAAAGAATAAAGTCACTCATCCAATCCACTATAACATCTACAAATTATCTAGCGTTCTATCTATTTATATTTTTAGAAACACAAAGACTACTCTAAATATCACCCAATTATTTGTTTTTGTTTCCTAAACCCAATGAGACATCGTTATGAGATACAAATAAATATAGAATGTTATGGGTATATGCAATGTTGGCTTTCGCTAATAGACCCCATGTCAAAATACCCATGATGTAGGTTCCTTGATCCCTAGAGCTCTAATTACCTAGGGAACTTTGGCTTAGGAATTCTTTTAAATTCCTAAAAGCTAACTTGTATTTTATAGATAACTTGAAAGATGACTTCATTCCTCATATTTCATACAAGTCACCTCTCTATGGTTTGGAATGCCCCAAAAATTTTAACACATGGTTCCTTATACAAAGCTTTATATGCCCATGACAATGAATTACCATCCCCAGTAAACATTTTTTTCACTGGCCAAACTTGCTCAGTGAAATGACATCATGTGAGAAGGTGATGATGCTCTCTTCCTACTCTATGCATAGAAAACAAATGTTGGGTCTTTGTCATTGCCTCTTTTATATGGTATACTAAGTTAATATATTGTTGGACAAAGATAACTAGAAAAAAATAGTTTGATTTTTAGAGTACCTTTTAGCTTTCAAATTTCACTCCACCATCATTAATCACATGCTCATATATGTTCCACAAGTAAAGATGAATACCCAGGCTTGATAATATATACATTTGTATTCATGACCATACTAATCTATCCTCGCCTTGATTTAACTTAATTGATTTTTTCACCCACTGCTTGATGTAGCCATGCCATTATTTACTACCATACATCCAAGCCTAGCTTGTTAGTTTTCAATCATGGTTATAGGGAAAATTTTGAATCGGCAAGGAAGTGTCACTAAAAAAATGTATATTGTGTTCACGAGATTCAACAATTCATTTGATATTAAAAAATTCCCTTTGCACCCAACCCATGGGCCAAAAACTATTCTAACTCTCCTTTGAAAGATTTATTAATTAAAAGCCTCTTCTAGACCACTGATGCCTATTATCTTTTAAGGTTACTATAAAAATTTTCACACCATATTTAGGGTTTAGTTATGAGATTTTGGGTACATGATGTATGATTGGCCCCTAGATGGTCCATGACAGATTTTTCAATTAGAGGTGGCTAACTCAATGGTTGTTTGACCTCAGTTGGATGCTTTCATGACATTCTTTGATGGAGTGTTGTATATCTTTAGGTAATTAAGGACATTCTCCATGTTGGGCACATGGATATTGGTTGCTTGCTTGAGAGGACATCATACATTAGAGGAGGAGTGTTTTGCATTCTTGAGGAAGTCATTGACCCATGGAAAATGTGTGGTAGCATGGATGCTTGCATGAAAATATGAATTTTAATTTGGGACACTTGGGTTACAACAATTTTTATGCAAGTAAGTGGACCCAGCAAAGCACATGGCTTAGGAGGAGTGTTGTAGTCGTTGAAGCCTTTTAGGACGAAAATTGGACACATGTTGTGGAGCACTTTTGAATTAGAGCCTTGCTTCTATAAGACATCATTTTGGAGCTTAACATGTGTATAATACATTAGAAAGGCTCCAATGTAATGGTGATGTTGTACATGGACAAGGCTCCACAAATGGGCTCAAACATCGTGGTTTTGTAGGTTGCTTATAATGGTTAAGGCCCACATATGTATAGTTGGTTTCACTTACTTGTCATATCTATAGAGGAAGGAGAGTGTCCTTTCAAATAACTTCTTACATTGTGTTAGAGATGTGAAGAGAAGAATACATCTCTCTCTCTCCCTTTCTACTTCTTTTTTGTATTTTATCTCTCTTTCCTTGGATGTGTTAGGATTTCTTGGAGCATTTAAATAATGATATTAGATATTTGGGTTAGGGTTTAATCCTTTAGATACATTAGAGCTAGTGTTTTGTGATTAAGCCTTGGGTTGTACCTGTTTAAGTGGAGAAGAAGAGACAACATCTTGTCGAGGCAACATGTTAATGTTGATGCTAACTTGTGGAGAAAATTTGGTGGAGCTAGGGATTTTTTTGTTTTCCCTAGCTAGGGTTTTTGAGATCTAGAGGATTGTACTAGCCTTGGGATGATTCTATGGTATTTACATATACTTCATGTACTAAACCACAAAGAAAAATATAGATAAGACTCAAATTTGCAATAATACAACTACGAGTTTCAAACAACTTATATGCATGCATGCTTACATACATACTTATGTACATAATGTTTTTACGCATTTACATACATATATGCATATTTGTATGTATGCAAGCATGCATGCATACATACATATATGCATATATGTATGTATGCAAGCATGCATGCATATGAAATTTTTGGAAACCCATAGTTTTATTATTGCAGATTTGTCTTATCTATCTTTCTCTTCGCGGTTTAATAATTTCCAGCACTTGTATGTCTTGCTGATTTTTCACAAGTGAAGGTTGCAACTGTTGAGGATTTTAACATTAATCTTGAAAAATATAGGCCAATTTTACCTTTGTCATAAAGTACATTTAAGACATGTTTTATCCTTGATCAGATGACCTTAGAGGGCTTGAAATTGTTGACAAAAGAAAATTAAAAAAATTGTATTGGATTGTCCTAATGAGTGGTGTTGAAAAGAGTGAAATATTGTATATTGTTTGTTGTTGTAAGAGTACATTTTATATCAGCTTTGAGGCTACACATTCATAGGGTTAAGACCCAATATATGTCTAGGAAAGAGGTAAAATTTATGAAGTTTCTTGCAAGATTGAATTTAGTAGAAATTTCTATAGCACTATAACATCCTTAATTCTTTTAATCCTTCCAGAGGAGTTTGAAACATTTCTACCTCATGTTTTTATGAATAACAATGAGAATGCAAGATATAGAATGCCAATATATTGGCATAGTTTCTGAAATAAATCTCAGTAGAGTGAGTATGACTCCTAGGAATATTAAAAAAAAATTACTCCATGTTTCAAATCTTTGTTTAACTTTTGTATATAGGCATATCCAATCCTGACAATCGTAGTCATTTTCTTTCAACAAAAAAACCCTAGTACTTTATGCTTTTCAAAGGGAATTTTTGTGAAGGTATAAATTATTTTATTAACCCTTTTTTACCACCCAGGATATCATTAAGACAAATGAATATTTATGTACATTTATCTACATCCCTGTGGCCTTCATGTGTATATTATGTACCTCTTTGTGACTATTTTCATTCCCATATGATCCATTGCCAAATTATAAAATATCATCAGAAAAATGCAGATGAGGCAATATTAACTCTCTTTTCCCATCTCAACACCTTTCATTCCATTTGTATTTGTGAAATGAGATTAGAACTTGTTGAAACCTTTTACCACCAATTAAAAAACAAGAGGTGATAAACATTACCCTTATCTTAAAACTAGGTGAAGAAATGGGTTCTTGAAATATTGATTATTATTGAAAAAGATATAAAAATAAAGCATCATTTTATTCAATTAGAAATGGACAAAAAAACAACAATATGAATTGGAATCAATTTTAGATACAAGGAAGGCATCATATCATATCTTTGAAATATCAAGTTTGATAATTAAAGCAAACAATTTCTTTGTTTAAATAGTGTGTAAGCCCTTTTGGGACACCCCAACAATATCATGTAATTGCTTGTCATGCAAGAACCCAAATCAATTCAAGGCGACAACCTTTACATAGACTCTAATTTTCTAGGAGTTACCTTTTAAATTTTTTTAAATATTGTGTCACAAATTAAATGGAATTGAAATCCTCAGAATTGTTACCGACCTCCTTCTATGGAGTCATGGTTACGAATGTAGAGTTGAATGTCAATGAGCCTTGGAATAATCTTGTATTGTTCATCCTTTCGTACCCATTTTAACCATTATAATTGCCCAGTAGCCCCTCAACATACTAAAAATATTCCGAACTATTACTTATGGCCAATTAAAGTATTGCTTAGCATATGTTCTTTGATTTAATAAGTTTTGACGTAATTACAATGAAGTGTGATTAACAATAGTTTTTATTGAATCTTTGAGTTTATTATATTGATTATGATGTTGTCACATGACATTTCTTGCATTGATTTTGTTAATGTAGAGCCAAGGTATGTTGCATAATCTCCAACACACTAATTAATAAGGCTATTTATATGCATCCACCACAAAGGGAAGGTCCAATCCTTCATGTAGACACTTCATTATCGTCCAACTATAAATCCCTTTGACGTAGTGGTAGAAATATAAATTCCAAGGATCATCTCACCTCAACCCATGGTAGTGACATCATAGGTGGTCAAGTCTCATGAAACAACCCATGAATCAATTAGGAGTTCACAACACGAAAGTCTAGTTATGATCAGGGATAGATTTAGTTAGAGAGACGAAGTTCAAATTCCAAAGCTCCACTGGAACTACACAAAATCATCCAAATGCCTAGAAATATTGACAATAATCAATTGAGCTAACCCCTTGGGATGTTTACATGCATATGTCTATGTGTATTTTAAACAAAAGCTAAATGTGTGTGTGGGGGTATTTTAAACAAAAAAGTGTGCGTAGACACACAAACATTTTTTTAAAATATAAATATAAATGTGTATGTGTGTACATAATATTTTATCCCAATGGATTATATTTTTGTTAGGATTACATGTGAAGAAGTGCCGTAAGTGTTTATATTGGGACATTTCCATGGAAATATGTTTATTGAAGTAATCACTTTTTTGGAATATCAAACACTTGGTTTCTATTTACACCTTTCTCCAAAGCCATCCCTAGGGGTGATACAACAACTTATAAACTCTACCTAATTATTAGTTCCCTTCTTCAAGTTAGTTTGAAGGATAAATAGTTGCATTCAATTAAATAAAGGATTCTTCAAGCTCCACAAGGCCTTGTGTTGCCTTGACATGCACCATTAATGAAACCTCAATTGAAAGACTTATCAATGATTGGAAGGTCATTGATTAGAGGGTTAGCTTAGTTGGTTGAGTCCCCATTGTTAAAGAACCTTTGTTATTAAGAGGTCACAAGTTCAATTCTCTCGACAATCTTGGGGCCCGACTTTGTGGTTGATACGATAGAAAGTGATCATTTTGGGTAGATTTTCCTGGTACAAATATTCCATGGATGTAGCAATCACCGGTCACCGGTTTCTAAGAATTGTGAACCACATTAGCAAAAATAAAGAAAGAAAGGATAAATAAAGAAAAAAAAATTGTGCACACATGAATTGTTTGATTTAGGGTAGTTTTTGGCATTACTTTGATGTTTAAAACATTAAATAAACATCAAAATTAACTATACTAAATGTTGATGAAAAATCAAACAAGTATTGTAAAATAGCCGATCCAAATGGGCTTTCAGGAGAGCTAAACAAGGAGGAGCAGCTTAGCTAGGTCATGGAAACCCAGGGGTTTCGTCGCCCCTGCGACAGGCACCGACATAGCCCCTGATCCCACCTCGAAGCAAATATTTACGCGGTGCTGAATACTGCGCGACCAACCCTGCGGAGAACGCCAAGGAATGATGGATTTGGAAGGGGGGGAGGCTCGACCCCCCCCTAGTTGTAACTCTCATGTCATCAACGATGCTGAGCGCTCTGACTCTGGGCCTCTTAACAAAACAACATGTAACTTTGACCCTGCAGCAAATCCTGAATCTCAGTCAGAGAAGGAAAAGGACAAAAATGGGCAGACAAAAGCCTCTTCCTCCACCTGCAAACCCATTGTAGCCAACAGGCCCAAGATCTATCTACCTGCCCACTGCGTCGATGGAAGAATACAGTTTATGAAAGACCATGCCCTCATTGGGAATTTTATTGGGTTCTAGCCCACTGAGAAGGCTCTCTATGGATGGATTGCCTCCAAGTGGAAGCCTAAAGGACGAATCTTGCTCCAGCTTGGACCCAAAGGATTCTTCAATATCATTTTCACCTACATTGAGGACAAAAACTGCATTATGGATGGAGGTCCCTATTTCTTTAACTCTGCAGGCCTCTAACTAAGGAACTGGATCGAGAGATTCAACTCCGACAAAGAAGATTTCAACTGGGCTTCTGTTTGGATTCGGCTCTAGTCCCTCCCCCAAGATTACTAGGACGAGCTATCCCTCAAAGAAATCGGCAGTCGCCTAGGAGAGTTCATCAAAATAGCCTAGGAAACCAAACTCAACCGCTACACTGCCTATGCCAGGATTTGCGTCTACTTGCACCTGGCCAAAGCTCTCCCGGACTCAGTAAGTCTTTTTCATGATGATTTTGAATGGGTCGAATCGATTGATTATGAACATGTGCCATTCCATTGCCGCAATTTCCATGAACATGGGCATATTTTTCATGATTCCCCCCTCAACCATCATGTGAAACCTTCCCCATCTTCTGATAACACTGACCCTGATGGTTTCACCAAAGTCTCCAACCACAAACGACATGTTAGAAAACATTCCACCCCAAAAACCTCTAAACTATCCACCAACAACAGCTTTGATATTCTTGCCATCCAAACATTGGCGGAAGATACCCCATCCGCTACCCTAGAACCAAACCCATCTATTCCTCCTGTCATCCCACCCCACCCCCCCTATCACCTGTCAATCCCTCTCGATACCCCTGATCCCCTCAACCTCGTCCCCGCATAATGATGATCTATCCAAAGCTCGAACCAGTGACAAACCCAACCTAGATAAGAATAAAGAGAAAAAGGTCATGCAGAAGGAGAAAACAATTATTCAGATTCAAGAGCAACCAACTCACATGGAGGAAGATACTCAGCCGAATCAATCTCCACAGGATACTCACAACAAGACTATAGATGGGGACTAGCCCACCCATATGGAAGAAGAGCCGGAAAGCATAGATTTCGGTGACCTTAATATCCTTGGAATGGAAATAGCCTGCAAAAATCATGAGTATCACATGATCCCAGCTTGGCAGATTGAATGTCTAGCTGATGTTCTCACCAGAGCACAACAGCTTCCATCCCTAGGCATACAGGGAGGGATATTCTCTCAAGATACTTCAAAGATCTTGAGAAAATCAAGGAATAGAGGCCAACGTATTGATCTTCAACGTCTCATCCTGCTCGGAATCTAATCAGTTGAATCGGGATGTTATCCCAAGTTAACCAGGTTCTATAAGGTCATCCTTCATAGTTCTCAATGATGAAGCTCATATCTTGGAATATTCGAGGGCTCAATAGCCCCTCAAATCACCAAACAATCAAAAAAATAATCAAGTAGGATAATCCATCCATATTTTTCATGTAAGAAACCAAATGCACTAGCTCCACTCTGAACTCCATTATATCAAGGCTCTAGCCCGGATGCCACACAGTAGCGGTCGATGCCATAGGCACCTTTGGAGGCCTGGCCATAGCATGGAATTCTCTCATCATCTCCCTGAATGACCTCCATGCCTCGCACAACTACATTCAAACCTCCTTCCATCTGATCGGTACCAACATCCACAGTCATCTCACCAATGTCTGTTTCCCTCAACCTATTGCGCAGAAAATTGAAATTTTGAACTCCATTGATCTCCTCAACTCCCAACGACCTCACCCCCTCTGGATTTTGGGAGGAGAATTTAACATGATCACCAATCTGGATGAAAAGAAAGGAGGCAGATCTCGTCTGGACGCAGATTCCCTCAGATTCAAGAACTTTATTCATCAAAATCAGCCAATCAACCTGCCCACCTCAAATGGCCTTCACACTTGGAATAATCGTCGAGGAGGAGCTCAAAAAATTGCAGCAATATTGGACCATTTCCTAATAACGGGCAACTCAATCCATTTGGGAGTTGATATCTTCTCCATCATCCTTCCTACCTCAGGCTCCTATCACTGGATCATTTAACTGCAATGGTCACACCTGGGGAAAATCAGTAATAAACAATTC
The DNA here is from genome assembly GCA_034641835.2 of Pinus albicaulis. NCBI lineage: Eukaryota > Viridiplantae > Streptophyta > Pinopsida > Pinales > Pinaceae > Pinus > Pinus albicaulis. The sequence continues at coordinate 903,180,946 of CM076573.1, read as the reverse complement.
TACTTTGAACAATTCTGGCTCTCACATCCTGGTTTTAAAGAAATAGTCCACGCCTGGTGGAATGGCATCACCCCTCCGGACGGCTCCAAAATGTACCAATTTCAGCAAAAATTGAAGATCTTGAAAAATCACCTAAAGCGATGGAACCAAACTTCTTTTGGCAACATCTTTACAAACCAAAGGGAATTGGAACACCAAATGGCTGAGCTTCAACAACTCATCATCCATGAAGGACGCACTGAGGAACGGGCCCTTCAGGAACATGATTTAATGAATCGTTTAGAGGACGGAAGACTCCAAGAATAAATCCTCTGGAAGCAAAAATATAGAATCCGGTGGCTCCAAGAAGGGTAAAAAAACACCAAATTCTTCCACCAATCCACCATCTAGAGGAGAATGATCAATCACATTTATGTTCTAAAAAATGAACAAGGAGATAACTTAGAAGCTCATGAAGATATTGAGCAAGAACTCTTGAGCTACTTCAAGGACACTCTTACTGAACCAAACGTTGAGTGACAACCTGCCATCAACAAAATCATTCAGCACATTCCCAAGCTCATTACAGAGGATCATAACCAAATTCTTTTGAAACTGGTCATGTTGTAGGAGGTTGATCAAACCATGTTGCAGCTCAAGGACGGGAAGGCAGCTAGGCTGGATGGTTTTACATCCAACTTCTTTCACTTCTTCTGGGAGAACATTAAGAGGGAAGTTTGGGAATTGGTTGAGGAATCTCGATGCATGCATTGGATCCTCCCAGCCCTCAACGCCACCTTCCTCTCTCTCATCCCCAAGGAGGAGCATGCAACTACCGCCAACAAATTCAGACTAATTGTTGGGTTCCATTTTTGTACACTTTTCCTACCTTTGTTTTCCCTATTTTGCCTCTTAACTATAACCAATGGGAGTATCTTTGCCTCTTTCTCCTACCTTTCTACCCTAACTTGTGTTGTTTCACCTTGTTTTTATTACTTTTCCAATTCACCAATTATTATGATATATCGTACATTTTTTATGACTAATTGATGGTGAATGTTTGGAGAAGATCGATGGTCTTTTTGTTGTCTTTTCAGATGTCATTTATAGCACCAAAGATCCTGAGCACAAATTTCACAGAAGCAATTAAGAGGGTGTTGTTACAGCAAAGCGATGTTGTTACACCTTGCTGTTACAGACCCGCTGGCAAACTGTTGTTACACTCTGCTGTTACAGACCCGTTTGCGAACTGCTGATATAGTTGTACCGTTGACTAATCCCGTCAACACTTGTTGTTGATATGTCCTTTGGCTGTTACACTACAGCTGTGGTTCTATTATGATAGCTGTAGAAGTTTTTTAGAATTATATCTTTGGTATAAAAACCTAATGGCTGTTTTGATTGTAATATTTTATTTTCTAGTCGGAAATTTATTAGGAAGTGGTTATAACTATATGTGTTCTATTTTGATCAGCATGAGAATCATAAGATTCTCATGACTGATCTATCCCTAAATTTTCTGATGTAACCACTATATAGTTCTCGGCCCTAGAGTTCGAAAGGCTAGCGGAGAACAACATTATTTTGGCTCTGTAATTGTCTTCAGATTAATACATATTATCTTGTTATTGCTGTTACATGCGTTATTCTATTTAGTTTCTGTTAATTTCTTCCTCTACCTGCACCCTTCTAGGGAAGAAGGGCCCTCCTTCTTAACAGGGATTGCAGTGATTAAAGTAGTTGTGTATGTAGTTGTATTTCATTTTATGTATCAATAGAGTGTTGTTGCTGCTGTTCAGCTGAGACTATATCCTCTTCAATTTCAATACTTTATATGCTATTACACATATGATATTAGAGACACCAGCTGGGTACGTGTTGTGTGGCGAGCTAGACAGATTAATTGAAGTGTGATTCCAATCTTGTAGATCCTTTTATTTATGCATGAGTGATTTATTTCCAACATTTACTTCAGCAACGATTTCTTTTCTTTGGATTTGCTTCTGGTTGGTGTATCGGCACAGATAGTGCAACTGTCATTGGAATAAACAGACCCCCCTAGATTGATAATTAATGTGTGATGTTTAGTCATTTAATAGTGATTTATATAGTCCAACATTTTGGCGCCGTTGCCGAGGATGGCAGTGATGATTCCAATCAATCAAAGTTGTTTCTTAGAGGTGCAATTTTCGTGTATTTTCATAGAGTGTCTCCAGCGACACAATTGTCAGGCAGTAAGATGAGAGGTAAGAACTTGTGCAGTGCTCTAAAAAACTTGAGCGGGCTCACCAATATCTTGCTGGGACACTTAGGAGGTTGAATTTCTAAGCATTTTGTTTTTCTTTTCTTAGAGTGCCTCCAGTGACACAATTTCCGGGTGGTAAGACGAGAGGTAAGAACCTGCACATCGCTCTAACAAACTTGAGCAGGCTCACCAATGTCTTGCTGGGACACTTAGGAGTTTAATTTTGGGTGTTTTTTTTAGGGTGCCTTCATCTATACAGTTGTTGGGTGGTAAGACGAGAGGTAAGAATCCACGCATCACTCTAACAAAATTGGGCGGGCTCACTGCTGTAGAAACTGAAGCATGTATAGGATGAATTAATACACATAGGGCCCATGTGTGCCGGTAGGACAACATCAACATCTACAAACACCCCACTCTACTGAATACAGGAAAGACAAGTCATAAGAAGGAAAAGAAGAGTGCAGATTTGGGAAGGAAAACAGTCTTTGGAGATCTGATTTCAAGAGCAGAAAAGGAATAGTCCACATCATACATAGATAATAGGAAGACAAGACCACGGAAAGCAGCTACCATATCAAGGCCTGAACCATTGGTGTCTTCCATGTTTGGACCTCACCACCCTTCAAACAACATGTCCACTCTCAATATCAAAACTTTAGATTTAAAACAATAGTGGAAAATAATTGATCAGGATCTGTGAATTGAAGGACACAGAGAGACGAGTGGGGAACATCAGGGACCTCAGGAACAACATTCAGTTGATCATCAATTGGACGCTAGTAGTGTTGTTAAACAGTTGGTCCTGGAGCAGCTTGATCCTTCTATTTGTCAATCTCCAGTACACTCTGAAGTCAATTCATCCCATCAAGAAGAATCAACCATGGGGGACGAGAATGTCAAGACAGACAGCTATGTTACTTTTGAATTCCAAATAGTAATAACACGGGATGAGGCTTTTATGAAGAATATCCCTTTATCATCCCTACCATCCTTTCAGGGGATGGCTGTTGAAGATCCTCATACCTTTCTGTTCGGATTCGATGTGCTATGTAAAGGTTATGACTACACTTCAGATGCCTAGAAGCTAAAATCATTCCCTGCTACTCTGAAAGGAGCAACATTAAGATGGTTCATGAGATTGGGTGCTGGCACGATTCGAACCTGGAATGACATAAGAGAGGCCTTCCTCTTTAAGTATCATGACTACTGTCGAACCAGGGACTCGAAGGACGAGATTTTTGGAATTGCATAGAAGGAGGAGGAAAGCTTGGAAGACTATCTAGAGCGATTTCACTACAATTTACAGAGGTCTTAGTTCAGTAATTTAGATCCAGAAATTCTAAAGCCAATATTCTTAAGAGGTTTAAGAGATGATTGTATGGAGCATTTGAACATAATAGGAAAAGGAGACATATCACAAGAGACGTTTGATGAGACAATGAAGCTTTGCTTGCATAGCTCAAGAGGATCAGTCAAGGGGAGAGTTTCAGTTCAGGATACTTCACTTCAGATACAGAAGTCCACAAATGGAGAAGTAACCAGAGCGGAGATCGGGAACTTATTTGAGGATTTTAAAATTGACCTCCTTAGCACTCTCTCTGCCCTAATCACTACGGTAAAATTCAAGAAAGCACAAGCAGAAGCTGAAGAAGCCTTAGAAATATTATGTCCTCGATGCAAAAAAAAAAACATTTGGAAAGAGAATGTGGACTGAATAGTGTCAGCCTGTGCAACATATGTGAGTTGGCGCACTCTACGAATCAGTGTCCTGAGTTGCCCAGACTGAAGGCGGTACTTCAAGAATCAAGCAAGGATGTTCAATCTTGTTATTTCATCGGATCAAAGAGACCATGGCAGCCGCGAACTATAGGTATGCCTTCAGATTTTTCCTCTTTTTATCCTCAGAAAAATGTTTATAATAGTCAGCAATACCCATGGAAGTATCCTACTCCTTCCTCAACACAATTTCCTTCACCATGGAACCAGTGGTCATCTCCTCCACCTATGCAATATCCTCCATCACAACCCAATTCTTGGGGTCAAAACCGGAGAGGCAATGGCCAAGGTCCACTACCCCCTCCAATACCAATGCAACAGAAGCAATTACAACTACCTTCTATTCAAAATCCTACACCTTCTGTCCGACCCAAATTACCTGTGCAACCTAACCCCAATCCAAATAATAAGGCATCCCAGAGCATGGATGCTCCGGTTACCCTCCAGACTTATCTTATTACTCCTATTAGACTTAATGAGGTTCAGCTTCGATCAGGGAAAGTAATCAGATCTGAACATACCCCCATTATTACCGAAGAAAGTGAATAATCCAGGAAGGATATGGACGATGAGGCAGTTGTTACACATGAAACAGCTGATACAACATGTGCTATTACATCTATAACAGCCAGTTCGGGAGGGTTTGTTGTTCCTACAATAGCCAATCTAAGTAAGGCTGGTACATTTTTGATAGCCTTTTCGGCTATTAGTATTCAGAACCCCCCATACCCTCAACGATTAATTGAAACTGGGCTGGTCTCACAACCTGAATCTGAATTCCTCAGAGAGCTGCAAAATTTGTATGTGCGGATTCTGCTATTACAAGCCCTTAAATAAGTCCCTATCTATGCTAAAACAGTAAGGGATCTATGCGTCAAAAGACCTGGAAGGAAACCTAACGACCCTGCTACTATCCATGTCATGGGAAAATTGTCTAATATTATGATTGACCAGCCTTTGTTGACTAAATATAATGACCTAGGGAACCGTACAGTGACTGTCCATATTGATAATCATCCCATAAACAATACTTTGATTGATCTAGGGGCAACTATTAATGTTATGACTAAAGACCTCTTCATCTCTCTGGGACTCCATGGACTTAGACCTACACCTACATTGCTTGAATTAGCAGATAGGTCCCGTGTCAAGCCCGAGGGAGTGATCGAAGATGTGGTTATCACTGTGGCTTCCTGGAATTATCTGACTGACTTTATCATTTTACAAACCAAATGCAACCTGGGGGGTCATCCTTTAATCTTGGGAAGACCGTGGCTAGTCACTGTAGATGCATATATCGGATGTAGGTTCGGATCTATGGTGATCTCAAATTTACAGGCCACTCAGAACCTAAACCTTTATCCCCCAGAAAAAAAAACCTCATATGGATTTGAGTAGTCCCTGGTGGGACGAATTTGCACCTGAATCTGATCTTTCCCTACCTCTTCTCACGCTTGGAAAAGCACAATAATTTAAGGATGAAACATAGGACGATATCAATAATGGTTTTATTGGTAATTCACTCCATGTTGCCTCCATTAGAGATTTGGGAGAAGAAGGTGAGGAATATGATGTACTTATTGAACATTTGAAAACAACTCCACTTACTATCAACAGTCCCGTTGAAATCGAACTTGGAAAATATTTAAACATCAATCCTAACCTGATTGCTGAACAAAACAGATTGTTGATACAACTATTACGGAAACACAAAAAGGAATTTGCATGGGACTATACTGATATGAAAGGAATCCATCCTAGCCTATGCACTCACCGCATTTACCTTAAAGAGGATTGCAAACCAGTTAGACAACCTCAGCGCCGAATGAACCCCACACTTAAGGAGATAGTGAAAGAAGAATTGCATAAACTCGTTAATGCTAATTTCATCTACCCCATTTCAGATAGTTAGTGGGTGTCTCTGCTTGTCATAGTTCCGAAGGAGAATGGCAAATGGAAAGTGTGTGTTGACTATAGAGAACTTAACAGGGCCACTCAAAAGGACCATTTTCCTTTACCATTCATCGATCAGGTGTTGGACACTCTTTCTGGAAAAAAATATTTTCATTTCTAGATGGGTTTAGTGGCTATAATCAAATACAGATTGCCCCAAAAGACCAAGACAAGACAACCTTTACTTGTCCATGGGGTACTTTTGCATATAAGGTCCTTCCCTTTGGCCTCTGTAATGCACCAACAACGTATTTTTTCTGATCTTTTGAATGATTGTCTTGAAATATTTATGGATGATTTTACACCCTACGGGGATGCCTTTGAGACAACATTAGCTAACTTGGAAAAATTGCTAGAACATTGTGAACAAAAATAATTTTGCTATGAGCACGGAGAAATGCCACATGTTGATGACCGAGGGAATTATGCTGGGACATTTCATTTTAGAAAATGGAATCAAGGTAGATCCTACAAAAATTGAGGTATTCTCGAAAATCCCGACCCCTAAGACTCCGAAAGAGGTACGTAGTTTTCTAGGACATGCAAGATACTATAGGAGATTTATAGAGAATTTTTCAAAGATTACATCTCCTCTATTTTCATTACTTATGAAAGATGTAAAATTTGTGTGGACAGGGAAGTGTGAGCAGGCCTTTTTTAAATTGAAGAACTGTGTAGCAACAACACCTGTTTTACGAGGACCAAACTGGGAGTTGTCGTTTCATATTGCTACAGATGCATCTGACATGGCTGTGGGTGTTGTTTTGGGGTAGATGGAGGAGAAGAAACCTTATGCCATTTATTACATCAACAAGAACTTGACTCCAACAGAACTCAACTACACTATTACTGAGAAGGAATTCCTAGCAGTAGTGCATTCTATCAACAAATTTCAGCACTACATCACTGGATATCAAGTATTTGTACACACTGACCATGCTACAATTCGATTTTTAATGAACAAGCATGTTACTAATGGTAGAGTTACACGGTGGTTATTGCTGTTACAAGAGTTTGATATTACTATTGTAGATAAACCCGGAAAAGATAATGTAGTTGTTGATTTCATTTCTAGATTAACTATAAGTGATGACTGCACTGCCACTGAGGATTATTTTCCAGATGAGTATCTTTTTTCCATCCCTACTCACTCACCAGGGTATGCAGATATAACCAATTACCTTGCTGCAGGAAAATTCCCACACCAATTGTCTTCCAAGGAAAGAAGGAGGATTATACAACAGAGTGATACCTACTCTTGGATAGAAGGCAATCTCTATCACACTGGGCTAGATTTTCAGATTAGGCGATGTGTTAGAGAAGATGAGGTATTTGAAATCTTGAAGGCTTGTCATGAGGAACCTTGTGGAGGACACTTCGCTGACAAGAGGACAAGACATAAAGTACTCTCAACAGGGTACTACTGGCCAACTATATTCCAGGATGCCAAGAAGTTTGTGAAAGGATGTGATAGCTTCCAAAGGATGGGCCAGCCTCTGAAATCAGATGAGATGTCGTTACAGCCTCAGATAGTAATAGAACCATTTGAGAAATGGGCCCTAGACTTTGTGGGGCCAATTAATCCTCTATCGCAGTAAAAAGCATACATATTGGTCTGCACCAATTATGTCACAAAATGGGTCGAAGCAAGGGAACTAACCAGAGAAACAGAGCAGGCTGTTTCAGACTTTTTGTTTCAAGATATTTTTGTTCGCTTCGGGATACCCAGAGAGATAGTGACAGATGGGGGACCTCAGTTCATGTCTCATTTGATCAAGAAGTTGGTTGAAAAATATGAAATTCATCACATAATCACTACACCATATCACCCACAAGCAAATGGTCAAGTAGAAAGCACCAATAAATTCATTGAGTGAATCTTAACAAAGACAATAGCCAGCCACCAAAGAAACTGGGCTGAGAAACTTCCAGAGGTACTGTGGGCTTACAGGACAACATGGAGGAATACTATAGGCTTCTCACCATATGAACTGGTGTATGGTAAGAATCCCTTATTCCCCACAAAATTTGAAATAAAGACATTAAGAACAACATTGCAGGTCGATCTGGATTTGAGTACAGCACAGACTCAAAGACTGAACCAGCTCAATGAGTTGGAAGAGAAACGACTAGCTGCCATTCAAAAAACAGAGATCATTCAACAGCAAAGAGCCAGATGGCATGATGGGTTTATTAAGAAGAAAAATTTCCAGAAAGGAGATTGGGCTCTTTTGTATGATTCAAGGTTCAAAGATCTCATAGGCAAGCTCTGCACCAGATGGCTAGGTCCTTACGAAGTGGATACGGTCTTTGACAATGGGACTGTACAATTGGTCACCATTGATAGTGCTAAGACACCATTACTGGTTAATGGGCACTGTCTAAGGTTATATCATCAACCCTTTTCGAAGGAATCATTTGTCAACATTGTCGCGGACTCTGATCTTCATGTTACGACAACAGGGGGACATTCTCTTGTGCAGCCTTAAAAATCAAAATTCCAATACGTGCAACAGTTGAAAACCACCTTTGTGGCAGCTGTTGCACCTGTTTGAAAAAAAATAAATGTAAAAAATTAAATAAAAAAATAAAAAGAAAAACAAAAATAAATCTAACTGTGAAAACTCCTTTTCGGGGCGCAGTCAGATAGTCAGTAACAACTGAAAACCACTCTTGTGGCGGTTGTTACACCTATGTTTTTCTTCCTGAAACATCATCTCCTCTTTCTGATCTATTTTATAGGATAATGGTATTCATGTAATTTCCTTTTCTGTACCAATTTCTCCTGATTATTATGTTTTTCCGAGAATGATCTAAGGGTTGTCTTGGCTGTTACACATGTAACAGCTGACAGCCACGAATACTGTTTTTTTTTATGATTCATTACATAAACAACAATAACCGTGCCGGCCAAACGCAACAACATGAGCGCTGCAAGTAGGACGCCGCCAATCCAAAGTCTCCCTCCACGTCACCTCAGGTATGTCATTAAAAAGGTAAATGTTGTCATTGATGATTCAATGATTAATTGGAAAAGTAATGATACTCCTGTGACGACCGTGGGCAGCTGTCACCATTAAGGTGGGGGAGGGGATATGTCTTGAAATCATTGCAAAATGTTGTAATCATAAATATCTATCAAATCCGCATGCACCTAATCAATAACAAAATTGCCAATGATGACTGAATATGGTTGGAAAAGAGCGTGTGTATGAAATCCCATTATTTCCCATAATGAGCCATTTATGAATACTAGTGTGAGGTACGATTTGGTAATCCATAAAATCAATCACCTCCCATCAACCTCCTTGACTGAAATCTTGCATAATCATTGTAAAATCGTCGATTGGGATAAGCATAGACGTTGAGAAGCAGTGAATTCAGAGACACAATGATGTTACATTGGGGATGAACAACAAAGAAGCGAATTCAAAAACACAGTGATATTACAATGCGGTTGAACAACAAGAAGCAAATTTAGAAACAAAAAACAGAGATGGGTGGAGCAGCGGTCAAGCACAAATTGGATTCTATGGACGCCTTGCAGAATTGTCCAGAAGCCTACCATATATTCAGAGATGCTGGATGGATTGAGTTTTTCCAGAAGCTTGAAGTCTCAGAGGAGGCAGTGGCAATTGAATTTTCTCAGAACTTGAACAATAATAAAACTCGAGTAAGGGGCATGCAAGTGGAGGTGACTGAAGGGGTAATTGCTCGGGTAACTTCATTGCTAGTAGAGGGGCGAAGGTGGTTTAACAGATAAATCAATGACCCCTCCTTGGAAGAAGACTTCCTAGTAGGGGAAGAAAAACTGGAGAAGAAAGGGAGAGGAATTGACAGATTGTCACTTCCTCATCCTTGGGAATATTTTGCTCCGGGATTAATTAAATATATCACTTGTGAGGGAAGATCCACGATAGTGTTCAACTATCACTTTCCTCTGCTTAATCGCCTACGGCACCAACAAATAATTAATCTTCCATTCTATTTGTTAGGTAACATCAAGCATATGGCGACATCAGTGAAAACAACAACACACTAGGAGGCATTTGTGACTAATCACGGACTCATGAATCTAATCGTGTTGGATGCCCTAGGCCAGCAAGGAAAAAATTGGGAAGAATTCAAGCGAAAGAGGCCGAGGACAAGCCGGGGGAAACATACCACGACTTCAGGAGGAAGTCATGCAGAGGTGGAAACCCAGACAGTTAGGATTGGGAAAAAGCCTATTGATGAACCGATTGGGGATAGAAGACCAAAACAAAGAGTGAAAGTCAGCATACCTGCAGAACCTTTCCCTACGGTTGAAAAACTGATAGAAGCAGGAGTCCAAGAAGAAGAAAGGCAACCCTCCTCATCAGGTAAGGATGAAACCAATGCCCTGTTTTTAGAACTCAAAAATTTAAGAAAGGAGAATGAAGAATTAAAGCGGAAATTATCTGAGGGGAAGGAAATCCCAGTGTCGGTATACATGACATGTTTTCAAGACTTAATAGCAGTGGGATACAAGGTTTGTAGAGAAAATATTAGGCCAATGGAAACATAAATATAACAACAGGAGGTTGTTACACAAGAACCTGCTGATGATACTGCTGTTACAAAAAAACCTACAGTTAAAGCAGAGCCTCCTATAATAATTGACCTATAATCCTACCCACAAGAATCTGTGGAGGCCACTCCTATTTTAGAAGAAACATCAACGGACACAGAGGCTACTCTAGGTGGAAACAAAGGGGTTGACACACAAGAACCCACCGAGGAGGCTGTTGTTACACAAGAACAAGCAGCATATGTGGAACAACCCCATGTAGTAGAGGCTGGTACACCCATTGTTGATGAAGATATTGAATGCAGGAGAATGCCGAGTCCTATTTCAGGATTGAGTTCTGAGAAAATATTGCTAATTTCTGAGTTACAAAAGTGGAAACGAGAAGCAATCTCCCTTCGGGAGGGGGAAATTTCTCTAAAAGAACATCAGAGAGAAATAGACACTTTACGTGAAAGATGGATGAAAGCAGAATTGAAGAAAGGATGGGAGAATTACAAGAAGAATGAAACTCTGAAGAAACATGAAGAACAGTTGCTGCTGTTACAGTAGCAGGTTCAGGACCTCACCATAGACAAGCAAAAACTTCATGACCTCACCCTCAACTTGCTAGGTTGTAGGCAACCTTCTCCATCCTATCCTATTTTTCTTTGGGAACATTACTTCTTGTTTCAATTGAAAGCCATTATGGAGGATAAACCTTATTTATGTTCTTCCACTCGTACATTTCTAGATGTTTTCCGTGCCTCCGATTTTTATGAGCAAAGCTTGTTGTGTGAGTTATTCTTACACAATGTTATTTGTGAACATGTGAGTATGCATATGGTTTTGACAATATTCTCCTATATGGGAGATCTTCAATTGAGGGATTTTGTGTCCTTCATGAAGAATAATATTGAATGGCATCTGGCCATTAAATCTATGGAGACTAATGAGGAGAAGATGACATTTTGGGTTCTGGAAAAACCAGGACGGGCTGCTGAGTTGAAATGAGAATTCCGAAGAATGCTGAGTACCCCTGGGATTAAAGAACTGACTGCCACTTATAGAAGCAGAGTTGTGAACTTCTGCCTCAATCAATTCTCAATGGTGAAGATCCAAGCTTTGATAGGGTGCTTGAAACACATGGAAGCCAGCAGTGCTGAGCTATTGAAGGGGGATCCATTCTCATTCCAGAATTTCGTGGTGGCTATTACACTTGTACCAGCTTATGCATAGATTGTAAAATCCCTTAGTGTTTTGTGGTTGGGATTGAGATTCAAGTTTCCTTTGATCTGGATGCCAATTGAGGATTACCAGATCAATTATGAATTGAGTAAGTATGAGTCAGAATCCTGGGTATGTCAGTTGATGGCCAATCAAAGATACATGTCTGTAGACGAAGATATAGTTGGTGCTTATGATCTCACCGACCTGCACCGAAGATATTCCCATGAGAGATGAGTTTGCATGAGGACATGCAAGTATTTCAGTTGGGGGGAGATGTTGGGTGCCAGTTTTGTACACTTTTCCTACCTTTGTTTTCCCTATTTTCCCTCTTAACTATAACCAATGGGAGTATATTTGCCTCTTTCTCCTACCTTTCTAGCCTAACTTGTGTTGTTTCACCTTGTTTTTATTACTTTGCCAATTCATCAATTATTATGATATACCATACCTTTTTTATGACTAACTGATGGTGAATGCTTGGAGAAGATCGATGGTCTTTGTGTTATCTTTTCAAATGTCATTTACAGCACCAAAGGTCCTGAGCACGAAGTTCACAGAAGCAGTTAAGAGGGTGTTGTTATAGCAAAGTGATGTTGTTACACCTTGTTGTTACAGACTCGCCGACAAACTATTGTTACACTTTGCTGTTACATACTCGTTGGCGAATTGCTGATACAGTTGTACCATTGACTGATCCCGTCAACACTTGTTGCTGATCTGTCCTCTAGCTGTTACACTATAGCTGTGATTATGTTACGATAGCTGTAGAAGTTGTTTAGAATTGTATTTTTGGGATAACAAACTAAGGGCGGTTTTGATTGTAATCTTTTATTTTATAGTCAAAACTTTATTAGGAAGTGGTTATAACTATATGTGTTCTATTTCAATCAGCATGAGAATCATAAGATTATCATGACTGATCTATCCCTTAATTTTCTGATGTAGCCACTATATAGTTCTCGGCCCTAGAGGTCGAAATGTTAGCGGAGAACAACATTATTTTGGCTCTGTAATTGTGTTCAGATTAATACAAATTATCTTGTTATTGCTGTTCCATGCGTTATTCTATTTAGTTTATGTTAAGATATTTCTCTACCTGTGCCCTGCTAGGGAAGAAGGACCCTCCTTCTTAGCAGGGATTGCAATGATTAAAGTAGTTGTGTGTATGTAAGTGTATTTTAGTTTATGTATCAATATAGTGTTGTTGATGCTGTTCAGTTGAGAATATATCCACTTCGATTTCAATACTTTATATGCTGTTACACATATGATATTAGAGACACCAGCTGGGTACGTGTTGTGTGGATAGCTAGATAGATTAATTGAAGTGTGATTCCAATCTTGTAGATCCTTTTATTTCTGCATGAGTGATTTATTTCCAACATTTACTTCAACAATGATTTATTTTCTTTGGAATTGATTCTGGTTGGTGTATCGGCACCGACAGTGCAACTGTCATTGGAATAAACAGACGTCCCTGTATTGATAATTAATGTGTGCTGTTTAGTCATTTAATAGTGATTTATATATTCTAACACCGATTACGCTTTGCAATGTTATATATAAAATCATTTCAAAAGTAATAGCCAACAGGCTCAAACCCCATCTCCCACTACTGGTATCTCCAGAACAAACAGGCTACATGGAAGGGCGCCAAATTCTGGACGGCGTCATCCTGACGCATGAAGTCACTCAATATTTGAAAACTGAGAAAATTCCATGTATTCTCTTCAAAATTGATCTCTCAAAAGCTTTTGATAAACTCAGCTAGAATTATATCCAACAGATGCTTGTGGCGTTTGGATTCAGTCCAACTTGGGTCAGATGGATCATGTGCCTCATCTCTTCCCCCTTCTTCTCAATCTTGGTCAATGATTCCCCCCCCCTTTTCTCCCTCTCGAGGAATTCATCAAGGAGATCCCTTATCTCCCTTCATCTTCATTCTCATGGCAGAAGGTTTTGGGAGGCTTATTCGCCAAGCCATCATTTCCAATTCTCTCAAAGGATTATCAATCCACCGTAAATCTACCATCTCTCATCAACAATTTGTGGATGATAATATGTTGTTTGGCCATCCTTCAGTCCAAGAAGCCCACTCCTTCAAAGCCATTCTTGATTGCTTCTCAGATGCCGCGGGAACCACCATCAATACCAATAAATCTCATATTTTCTTGTTCAACACCCCAGCCATAACCCAACGCAACATTGTCAGGATCCTAGGCTTCTCCATTTCCAATATGCCCTCTAAATACCTTGGAGCTCCCCTCATTGATTCCGCCATCAAGCACTCTTCTTGGCAGGACCTTCTGGAAGAGTTAGAAGCCAAGCTCTCCCTCTGGACTCATCGCGCCCTCAACATCGCTGGACGTCTCGTCTTGATCAAATATGTTCTCCAATCCAGGGCCTTATACTTATTCTCTGTTCTGGCAGCCCCAGTATGGGTTCTCGATTCAATCTGTAATCTACAACGAAATTTTATTTGGGGTAGCAAGAAAGACAACAAGAAATGGGCTCTTGTAAAATGGACAGAAGTTTGTATCCCCAAAAAAGCTGGAGGTCTTGGGCTCAGAGACCCTAGTCATAGCAATGTTGTCATGGGAGCACGAATCTGGTGGAAATGGGTCTCCAACCCATATGATCCCTGGGCCCAGTTGTGGATGTCAAAATATGCAGGTAATTTCCCTCCCCGGGATCTGATTAGATTCAACTCAGAAGAGGCGAATTCCCAAATCTGGAAAGCATCAAAGCAGTACATGTCCATAATCCAGGAGCACAGCTTTTGGGAAATCCACTCTGGCTCGCATGCTCATCTGTGGGAGGACTCATGGAAACAATTGGCTAAACTTTCCACGTTGTTTCAAACTCTACAATGGAAATCTATCCTCCAAGCACAAGAGAATAATCAAATTAAACATTTTTGGGATACCCCTCTCAACAATGGCTATCGTCAATGGCTTCCCTCTTAGCGATGGCAGGATAACTGGCACCAAGAACCGTATGAGTAAATCGATAAGGAGCTTCACAAGAGGAAAATCAGGTTCATGGAAGGAGAGGATATCTTAAGATGGGGGTACTCCATGCAAGGCACATTCACCACCAAAGAAGCTTACCACTTGCTCCTCCCCAGTACTCCGGCTACCCAAGATGCCATCTGGGCTAAGATTTTGAATCCTTGAATATGGCCGAAAATCTCCACCTTCTTATGGTTTCTCAGCAAGTGGCATATTATAACATGGGAAAATCTGCTGAATATTAGTTTCATAGGCCCATCTCACTGTCTGAATTGCCAAAACTTAGAGGAAACAATCGAGCATCTCCTGGACTCTTGCCCCTTGTAAAAATCTCGCTCGGACAACATAGCCACACTCTGCAGACGAATGGACAAGCAAAAAGGGGACATCCTCGGCTCTATTCAACTCTAGCACACCTCCCCTTTCAACAATAATCTCTTCAACTATCTTTGGGCTATTCTCCTGGGGCTCCTCCTCTGGACGATATGGAAAGAGAGAAACATGTGCATCTTTAGGGATCAAACCACTCCTCAAGGGATCCTTTGGACCAATCTATGTAGCAATATTAAGGAAAATATATCTCTGCATCACTGGAAGGACACTGATCTTCCATTTCAACCTCCTGAGAGCATCATCTGGGCTAACTGGGACCTCTCCATCCCCTCCCACTCGGTCGATGAGCCCCCTTCAAACCATTCTCCCGGCTCCCCTTGCTCTTGGAGCCCTCCTCCACAAGGCCTTTTCAAACTCAAATTTGACAGGGCCTTGAAAGGCAATCTGGGGAATGCAGGCTTTGGGGGTATTATGAGAAACTCTGAAGGAGAGCACTTGCTGATTTATCTTAGTTCCATCGGATGGGACACCAATAACTATATTGAATTGGAAGGCCTCATGCAAGGTCTCTTCTTGGCTAAGGATAGTAACTTCTTCCCTCTTGAAGTTGAAGGATATTCTCAAGTCATTATCAACATTGCTCATTGTCTCCTCATTGGGTCCTCCTCCTCCAAACTCTCCAAAAGCTGGAGGCTAGCTGGCCGCTTTGAAATTCTGGAGCAATGGTTGCATCTCCATAAAGCTATCTCCTTCAAACATATTCGCAGATCAGCCAATGCCGTTGCGGATCTCCTGACCAATAAAGGGGTGGATCAGAGCGCTCCTCTTCTCTTTAGTAGACTCCACAGTTTTGATGATGAAGCACTCTGCACAGAATGCACCCATTTGTGCTCAAAGATGCCTAGCTCCTGGATGCAGGTGTTAATACAGGATCTAGTTAGCCGCCACCTGGCTAAGCCGTCGCTTGGCAGTCATCCTCATCTAGAAAAGGCACAAGGCCCAGGCATGGTTAATAAAATCTGGGGCATGAGTGATATTTTCTCCGCCAATCTTGATCTGCATGCCGCGTCCTCTCGACACCTAATGAGAATTTATTTCGTCCTCTGTGCACTCAATCATCCTTCTACGACTTTACTCCTCCTGTAGCCTTATATGGACAGAGGCAATGTCTCTCAGAGATTCTCCTTCGGCCTCTCTGTCATTCTCAGCATCGGCTATGTCTCCTCCTCTGAATTCTCTGCTCTTGCCACGGTCCTGCATTACCCCCCAACTCATTTTTGCCCCGCTACCGGCCCTCCCTCTCCGCCTACTTCGCATCCCTGCAATTCGGCCTCGGACATGCCACGTCGCCACTGCATGTGGTGCCACAGAGGGGGTGGTCGTGGCCTTCCATATCGTCCTCCCATCCCCATCTTGGCTGGTAGAATTGTGGATTTTTCTCTTAACAGGGCTGCGCTTGAAGTCCTGGACCCTCTCAGTATTTTCGGTCATTTGTCCATGCTTCTCCCTGAAGCCTCATCTGAGCCCTTTGGTTCTCGCTCCAGCAATCGCAAGCGCAAATCCACCATGTCCCCCACCTCCCCCAACCTTCCACGCAAAATGGTGGCTCTACTGGTTAATCCATCCTAGCTAGACTTGAACAACGACAGCTTAGACGAAGAAGGCAAGGATACTGAGACAAGTGCCTGCTCGTCCTCCTCTCTGTCGTCGGACACCCAGATGTCCAAGCTCATGGATGACATCTCTGAGTACAGGTGCCGCATCGTGGAAGAGCCACCTCAACCACCATTGCAGGATGAAAAGAAGTTGCCAGATTAATCTCTTGGTTCCAACTTGTCTCTTTTCTATGTTCTGGTTTTGTTATGGTTTTGTTCTCATGACTTGTTTTACGCACTGCTTCATGATGTTTAAAGATGGTTTCCCTTCAAGGGCAGCATTTTCTCTAATTTTTGGACATGCTTCTTGGGCTAGTTTCCCCTTCAAGAGCAACCCCTCTTTTGAATTTTTGAACCTGCTATTTCCCCCTGGAATTGGCTAACGCAACAATCCCAGAGGATGACGAATGTATATCTGTGACTTGTATATTATAATAGAAGTAGCCATATTTAGAAAAAAAAAGTATTGTAAAATAACCAATGTTATAATTTTCTGATAAACCACAAAATTAATGATATAAAAGACAATATTTTTATCATAAAATATTTGTATATCAACATTCATTCAACACATAATTTACATTTCACTATTGTTTATGAACGTAATTGACATTACACTATTGTTTACGAACCTAACTATGTATTGAAATGTCACCTACACATTATATAAACCTTGTGTAATCAATGTAAAGTATTTCAAATCAATGTTTATTCAATATCTATTCAAAGTTACGACACGTTTATGCGTTGAAGTGCGCATTGAATTATCTCCCCAAGATGTTGGATATTTGATGAAAAAAGATGTTCTAAAGGAAAATGGAAGCCACATGCCTAACTTGTACTTAACTACATTTCAAAAATGCCATGTCACCTCATTCCCAATTATCACAACTTACATTAAACCAAAACTTGAGATAAATATAACTAGCAATTGCCCCTAAAGGTGCAAAGATAGATTGAAGGTATGGAAGATTGGGAAGATCACTTGGCCAAGATTTGGGAAGCTTTGTATTTCATCATTGTGCTTGAAGTAGCAAGTTTGTGTTGTGGTTATGCATACAACATCATGAATTAATTATCTCCCAAATATATAAATTGTGCATGTTGTGTTTGAAGTAACACATTTTTCTTGTGGTTATGCATAAAACATCCTGAATGAATTATCACCAAAATATGTGAATTGTGCATGCAATGTGGTTAGCCTATGGTTGGGTGCAGAGTTGAAGTCCCTCCTTTAGTTGTCGTTCGCCTACACATAGATAAATGTACATTTATTACATGTATTTTCTTATGGACCGTGATGAATCTTATTATGTTGTGAATAATGCAATATCTCATGTGTTATAAACATAAATGATTGTGTAATCTCTGAAGCTCGCTGATATGTCCATGGTTGGAATGGTGTCATATAAATTTATGGATTGATGTCTACTTAGATTCTGTTTTTTATTATTATTATCATGAAAATTGTGCAATTATGTTTTATAGTTATAGGACGTACTTTAATAGTATGTAAATGAATGCATAAATCAAACTACTCTTACATTAATTACCTCATTTAAATCAAGATGTTGAGACCTTAGGCCTCAGGCCATAACTCCCAAGAGTAATCTTGCCTTCAGATTGCAAGTTGCAATGCACAAGCAAGGTGATCACCCTCCCATTCACTAACATTACCGTGGGATTAGATACCTTGCATTGAACCAAATTCTTATCGAAATATTGGATGTATGTATCAAATTATGAAATTTTGGTCTTTTTTTTTCCTCATTCGAGTGAATTTGGTAACTATGATTGAAAGGTTGTTCTCCGCATTTCGTCGATGTAACCTTTACCATGTTCCCTTTATTTATGCCTCCAACATGACAATGAATCCATAGTCTTGTGATTGGTGTAAATATAAATTTGCAATAAATGTACCAATCCGTTGTCTTAAGAGTCAGGCATGATGTTAAGTATGTCTGGAATTCATTGGTTGTTTGCATGCTCGATGCTTCTTCAATAGGCCTAAATGGGTATCTTCATTATCTTGATCGTCAACATCCTAGCGTTCACGTACTATGTTCTATTTCTCAGCAAAAAGGCAAATAACGAAATCCCTCTAGAATGACCTTTCCTAATTATTCTCCCCTCATTGTTTATACATTTCAACCATCTGTGCGATTCTATTTCAGAAATCCTAACCGAATGTGGGTGAACTTTTATTGCCAATGGTTTTCTGGAAACCACTTTCCTTACCAAGAATCCAGCAAATATGGAGTATATTAATGCCCCAACCCTTACATCACTCATTTGCGATACCACCCCCATTGGGGAGAGCTTCTTTCTCTCAAGTATGTTTTCCAAGTGCTCAATGTCCCTTTGATCCCATTGGATCATTGGGGGAGGCCACAAAGAAGCAAATTCGGGTTGGATTCTCAATTTTCGTAATTCGCCAACCAATCTCCCACCTAGTTCCTTGACCTTCTAGTGTGGGAGGTTATTGCATAAGGAAAAGAAAGAAGAAAGTCTCCTATTAGCGAAACTCGAAGTTCGAGGTGCCAACTTTTAACCACTATAGAGATAGGGGACTCGTTAATGAAAAAAATGTTATAAAATTAAATTAAAATAAAAAATTTATAAAATATTTTGATTTTGAAATGAGTTATGGTTTTTTAGCATGTGGTATTGATAAGCCACGATATTGGCTCATAGTATTGTAACAAAACCTATTTACAAGTTAATATTATCCATGGTAAAGTTTACATATCCATGGTTAGAATTATAGTTGTATTGTATGTCTTAAGTTTTTATTCGTTTATTATTTTAATTTATATGATAACATGGATCTTAATATGGTTAAGGAATCATTATTTTAATTTATATGATAAAATAGATCTTTTTTTTTTTTTTGACTGTGAAGTTGTATGTGATCCTCTAGGCTTGACTTGTGGCTTGAGGAGCCGCGAGCCAGGGGCATCTAAGCCGTCAAAGTCACCTGGGGATCGCACCCAGCCTAGGCCACACCAGCCCTTAGCTGACTGGAATTTTTAACATGTTGCCTCCCCCTAGCATAAGGCACAAACACCCCTCGTGAGGTTTGATCCTCGGTCGCCTTGCTGACGAGGCCCATCCTCAACCAATTGTGCTAGTAAAACTTACTGATAAAATAGATTTTAATTTCTATGTATTATTTATATATTATATATTTTAATGTGATATGTCTATTATGATTTTCTTTTATTTGAAAATTTGTTCATAATTTTATTAATAAAAGCAAAATGACAATATAACAAATTGAATTTTACTATTTTTATTACTTTAAATTTATTTATTATTATTTTTATTTTTAATTTACTATTAATTGAGCCAATATTTAGATGTTTAATGTTTAAAAACATTTACATACTTCCACTAATTTTATTACTTTTAATTTACTATCAATTGAGTCAATATTTAAATGTTTAATGTTTAAAAACATTTACATACTTCCACTAATTTTATTACTTTTAATTCACTATTAATTGAATCAATATTTAAATATTTAATGTTTACAAATATTTACATTTTATGCTATTTAATATAAAAATTAAAATATTTTATTTATTATAAATTCAAAACGATCTATATATTGAAATTTATACCTTACTCTTCTTATTTTCTTAGTATTAAATAAAATATTTAGATTAAAATTGTGATGTCATATTAATGCATTGGAACGGTTGAATTAGACTATTAGCTATAATACACACAAGTCTTTTTGGAACCGATGACAGGAAAAGCTGAAAAAAGAGGAATCTTCACGATAACGTTCAGACTGATCTACACAATTTGTTATGGAATTGAAAATATCTTCGACATGGAAGGTGGATCGGGCTTCGAATCCCGATATGGAAGTATTTATGTGGAAAGAAAGAAACAAAGAAAGAGTTTTTAAAGTCCACGAGGCTAAAAATAGCCTATGGGACCGATTGCTTCTCTATCTGACTCTTGTATTCGGCCCTTTTCCTGTGAAGTTTTACAATGACCACTCCCAGCTTATCGACCAACTCTTCGCTAAATAAATTATCCCAAGAATTAATTGCCAGAATATCTGCATAGTTTTCCCTGATGTCTTTGAAGGCCTCACATTCTAGAATGAAATGTTTTTCTGTTTCCACTTTTCTGGAGGAGCAAAAAATACATACTCTTTCTTCCCAAATTTCTTTTGGCCTTTTCCAGCGCCCTGTTTCACAACGGAGTTGATGAGAATTAGTCCTTAATTGAGCAATAAGAATTTTAGATCTCCAAGAAATATTAGCCCCTATGTACGCATTTTGTTGATGGTTATGTGTGGGGTTAAACTCTTCAATGTAGTACTTCTTCTTTCTCTCTAGCTCTTTCATCCAAGTATGTTTGTGGAATTTATCCATAACAAAAGTTTTTATCTCTTTACTGTTTGTAGGACACATGCTCAAGCAAATACCCCATTTACTAAACCATTTGTTATTTTGCCGCATCCAAGTCTTCTGTCTTTTGCACAATCTATCACTAATCACAACCTTAGGCCATCTACCCTCTTCCATTTGCTCAATTTTTTTCAGATAGCTTATGACTCGTACCATAGCAATTGCTTCAATAGGAGCAGTCCCTGTTTCACTTAGCAGGATAGCATAAGGAACGACACTTTTAATTTTGAATTTGTTTGTAATCAAATGTTTCTGAATTTTCTCAATTTGTTTCCACTGCATCTTGGTTGTGCTGCTAGCCCACAGTTCCCAACTGTAGAGAATCACCGGAATCACTAAAAGCCCAAAAAGAGTTAGAGTGGTTTTCCAGTCCCACAGCTCTGCCTCTCTACACCTGTTTTGAAGAGCATAAAATGCTTTCCAACCCCCTAAAGTTCTTTTCTTTCTACAACCATCCCAGCTTAAATTTCTATTGAAGTCAATTCCGAGGTATTTGTATTCTGCAACTTCTTCCAGAATGCTGCCTTCAAAATAGAACTTATGTTGGTTATGCTTTCTTTTGTTAGAGAAAACCACTACTTTCGTTTTGCTAATATTGACTTGCATCCCAACCCTTCTACAAAAATGCTCAAGGGAACGTAAATGCTCTTTCAAACCAAGAGCCGATTTAGCAATCAATATAAGGTCATCTGCGTACAAAAGAAGCCTGATAACGAACTTGCCCAAATGGATACCGTCACCCCCTTGCGAATTTAGCCACTCTTCAAGCTTGTCAATATATAACCCAAAAAGGGTAGGAGATAATGGGCAACCTTGTTTGACCCCGATATCGCTTCTAAAACTTTCAGAAATGCTAGCTGAAGTTCTGATTTTGACTTTCACCTCTTCATACAACCTATGCACAACTTCTCTCAAATGCTTGGGAACCCCGAGTTCCTCCATTCTGCCCCAAAGCTTATCCCTAGGAACCGTGTCAAAGGCTTTTCTGAAATCAACAAAGCAACAGAAAACTTCTTCCTTTTTTTCCCAAACTTTTTCGATGATGTGCCTTAAAGTTATACAATGATCAACTGTGGAATGTTTAAGTCTAAAACCCGCTTGCCCTTTAGCACGTTTATCTCTTTCTTCTGCCCACTTGCTGATTTTCTTTTCTAACATGCTTCCAAATAACTTTGCAAACAAGGGGTTTATCATTATGGTTCTATAGTTGGAGGGATTATTGACGTCACCGCTCTTGAAAAGAGGTATTTCCATACTAGTTGTCCAATCTGTGGGGAACCCCTGCTGTAAGATGTTGTTGAAAATTTTTGTGATGTGAGGTGAAAGAATTTTTAAGCCCCATTTTAGATACTCTGCTTGGAGTTCATCTAAGTCTTTTGCTTTTCCAGCGCTCAACTTCTTGATACCCATCTCTACTTCATGCACCGTGAAGAGTTTTGTGTCTGTGTTGACCAAGGGAGGAGGGTCAACCTTGGGATCCTGCTCATAAAGTTGTCTTGCATAGTCAAACCATTTAGAAGCTGTAATGTTGTTTTCAGTTTGCACCTTTTTCGACTGGAGCTCCTTCCAAAATAATTTAGGGTTATTTTTCCCGAGGAAGATTAGTTCTTCTCTCCTTGAAACCATGAAATCATCTTTTTTCTTTTTTACTGTCTGCTTGTAAGCTTTGAGCTTTATGCTATCCGTGTTTGATTCCTTCCACCTTCTCCTTGACTTTTTGCATTCCTCATCAAACCAAGCATTAACTGGAAAGCAATTTGTTTCAGACTTCTTAATTTTTGCTCTTTTGCACTCCGCAAGTGCGCTTTGAATTAAATGTGTTAATCTGTGACTATGAAGGCCATGAGATGGGATTTCCTCCTTCTTGAAGAGCTTCTCTAGCATTATTTTGAAAGTATTACAATTCTCTGGATTCAAAAGAATTCTGCCATTTGGGGGATTTTGTTGAACACACTGATTTTTTGACCCTAATTGCTTCTTTCCGGTCCAAGAGAAACTTAAATAGATTGGCTTGTGATCTGATTTTAAGTCCCAAATTTGATCTCCAATCACCACTTCCTCCATTTTCTCACACAAACTATGCGAGAAAATTACATAATCTACTACACTTGCCCCATTGTAAGTATTGCAAGTGAAATTACCGGACTTTTCCCATCTAGTCAAACCATTACAAATGACTAAATCGAAAGCCCCACATAGCGTAAGTAGTTGTTCTCCAAAGAGATTGCAGCCTTTATCCTCTGAAATTCGTTCCCACTGATGATTACTCTCTTCTGTAAGCCAGATAGGGTCACTATCTTCTTTACAACAAAGAATGCTAGCTTGTTCACCTGCAGTTCTAGCATTGAAATCCCCCACTATAAGGACTTCACCTAGCTGAGAATATATTGCAATATCTGTTTTTAGGGCTGCAAAGGGATCTTTGTGGTCAAGCCCTCTACTCTTGTAGATTTTTGAAACTTGCGGCGCAAAATAGCATGCTGCAATTCTAATGTGATTTCCATTTTCTGATATTTTAAGCCAAACAAATTGCTTATTTGGGTCTTCTTTTTCCAGTTGAATGAAACGACCTTCTTTTTCTCTTACTAATACCATGATACCCCCGTGCCCTTTGCCATTCCCTGCTGCCCTGTTCCACACTGCTATCTTCCAGTACCCTTCAAACAAAGGTGTCTTACACCCTTCATGCTCATGTGTTTCTATGAGGCAAATTATGTCTCTAACTTCCGCAATAGGCCCTAACCCAGGTCCTCGTCTCCATGGGTAACCCCTGCAGTTCCAACAAACTAATCTTAAGGAAACCTGGGTAAGACTTGATTGCTATTTGTTTTGACATACAAGACTCACAGTGGAGTCTTTGTCCCTGTTTGCCCATAATGACCTTGCTTCCTCATTTCTTGCTAAAGAGTTTGCTGCCTCTTCTTTGTTATCATTTTGCTGCCTTGTTTTGGAAGGAGGTCCAAATTGCGCAATCACGGCTTTACCTTTATAAATCCATGCTCTTTTTCCCTCATCTCTTGCTGCCCTAACTTTTGTCATTTCATCCCTCCTTTCCTCTTGTTGTTTTACAGTTAAATCTTTTTCTAGAAAAAACCGAGAACCCCTTAAGAGTTGCTTCTTGCTTAGAATGATATCTTTATCACGCAAGTTGGGCATGATGACTTTTATGGGCCTGGCTCTCTCACCGTTAAGCTTACCTACTCTCCATGCTTGACATATTTGTCCTTGCCATTGGAGCTTGTCTTTCAAGAAGTCTCTTGCAAGGTCAAGAGTACATTCATTTTTCCCATACTCTTTCACCCCTTTAATAATTATGTTTGTTGCTCTATCCAGTCTTTCCTTGCTTTCTCTATCTTGCATCTTGTTAACCTGAATGTTTGTTTCTTCTTCCCTCTTAGCAGAATTGCTAATAACTTGAGCCCAAGTTTTGGAAATTTTTGTGGGATCTCCTTTCCTCCCTTCTCTTGATGTTTCTTCATTGTTGTCTATTTGAGCAACTACTTTCTCCTTATCCTGGGATGGCTTCGCATTCATCACCTCTGTATTCTCCACTGCAAATTTCTTCATGTTTTGCACCTCCGCTTTCATGCGTTGCCATTCTGTTTTCCCTATTCGGAGAGCTTCCTGCAGTAATGCCACTTGTTCCTTCAAAACTTTGTTGCTTTCTGCTGAAGCCTGATTTTCAGCTGTTATTATATGGATTGTACAATCTCTTTCCAGCTCTTTAGCTTCTACTGCTTCCAACCTTTCTTTTACATTTAAGAGTTCTTTCACATAAAGATCAGATATCCAAGTGAGAGGTGTGGATGTGGGACTATATAAAGCATAATCATCACTAATTTTTTCTTTTTCTTTGGACTTGTTGCCACATGTTCGCGAAGAAGACTTGTTTGAATGTTGTTTCTTGCGAACAATACTCTCCCTTTGAGACTTTTTTTTCCTTGTCTGCTCCCATTTTAGACGAGCTAGTCTCCTTTTTAAAATGCCCTGATATTGTTTGGCATTGACCCAAACCCACTTCCCAGTTTTCGTTGATGAGGCAATTTTCACTTGCCCTATATCATTTGTTTCCACGGGTTGTAAGGTTTCTTGTCCCATTGTCAAAATCTTTGCCCAAAACTGACCCTTTGTTTTACGCTTAACTCTTCAATATCTGTTGGTCTGACCACTGAAAACTTGCTGCTCTGCCCACTGTCCACTGAAAACTAGCTGCTCTGCCCTTGCTGCTCTGCCCACTGTCCCTGTCCCCTGTGCTGCTCTCTCCACTGTCCACTACTGTTCTATGTGCTGCTTTTTTGGTGCTCTCAGCATTCGAATTGAAAGTTGATGGTGTAGATCTTCGCATTAAATATTCTGTAAATGTACCTGTTACAAAGTCTTAAAGCCATTATCAAATTATACCTCAACTCACCCTAGCCCAGCACAGCCCAGCCCAGCCCAATCCAAGCAAAACTCCAACTCCTTTCAATGGCGGACTTCAAAGATTGCAGCCGCTTCCTCAACTCGAACTGGGCAAATGAGAGATCAAACGGAAGCCGAGAGGAGCACCCTCAAACCCACCGCGGTTTAGTTATCAACAAGCTGACAAAGGAGTAGATAAATATACA
Source organism: Pinus albicaulis (assembly GCA_034641835.2). Lineage (NCBI taxonomy): Eukaryota > Viridiplantae > Streptophyta > Pinopsida > Pinales > Pinaceae > Pinus > Pinus albicaulis. The sequence goes on along the minus strand of CM076573.1, from coordinate 903,155,202 downwards.
GGCGGGTTGTGCCTTTTTTTGTCTGAACTGGCTAGCGGAAATAAAGTTAGATCTGTTGTCTGAGAGAGTCCCAAGTCAGCTGCAGATGGAGTCGCACTAATGGAGTCGATGAAAGCTATAGTGCAGGGTCAGGCGGAGACAAAGAAATGGATGACGTGACGTCGAGTGTTGGAAATTGATGGCCCATTTTAGACCATCAAAAACACATTTAAGAATTTGGAATATATATTATATTTATGTGGAATATATATTATTTACAAAGTGAAATTAAATTAACTTAGATTTATTATAATTATGGATTTATTAAGTAGAGAGATTAAATTTGTTGAGATGTAAATTATTTTCTCTCGGAGTTAATGTTGATCTAGATATTTGAACAAAAATAAAATTAATATACATAAATTATTAAATAGTATAACATTATTCATGATCTTAAAATATAATTTTATTTTGAGAAAAAAAAATTGTTATTTCATTCTAGAATTTATGCAAATTTTATATGAAGCATGCTATTAAGTATTTAGTTATTAGTTATTGAATTTATGTTAATTTTTTCAATAACCAAAACATTTTTCACAATATTTATTCAATAAGATCGGTTGCCTTTTTCACCTTGTCTTGAGGATGAACCACATTAGTTGATTCCAAATGTCCACCAAATCCTAATGATGTGATTAATCTAAAAAGACATTTATCTATTTTGCATATTTTTCATAGTGTTCCATCCAAACTATCATAAGCAACAATGAAAAAATAGTTATCTTTAAATTAGATATATCTTACTAAAATTGTTACATATTTTTAGAATTGAAAAATGATTGAAATTGTCTATGCAAAGGAAATTGCAAAAATAAATTTATGATGCGAGTTGAAAATTTTAAAATTAATTTTATATATATATATTTCGTTGTATATAAGATATATCTATGTTAATTTTAGTTAATACTTAGAACACTTATAAGCCATTTTCACATTAAATTTTTAATTGTTGCCATACAACTGTATTAATATATTAATGATTTCGACAATGGCATCGATCGCTCTGACCTAGCCTGTCGCCCTAACCCTCCCTGTCGCAGCGCGCATCTTTGCTCAGAGGCCGCGGCCCCTGCAGCCACAGGGCCTTCATGGGCTCACCCCGGGCTTCTTCAATGGAGTAGGATGGAGGCCCGCTGGCTCCATCCTATTGAGATCTCACTGCAGGACATACCTCCAAAAGCAACATTTCTTTCTTCACCCGCCTCACCCCAAGCTTAGCATTTTCTCGCCCAAACCCCGAACTGACGACGACATCTCTGCAAAATCATGGAAAAGAGGCAATGGATACCTCAACAGCAACAACCACAAAGAATAACCAGACCCCTCTCCCCTCGGATGAGACTGGAGAAGAAGTGAAAGAAGACACAGAATCAAAAGAAGAAATAAAGAAGCAAAACACATGCAACCCAAAAGCAAGGAAAACTCCAGAAATAATTATACAGGACCCGGATGTTGCAGTTTACAGGGAGTACATGCATGAACATGCAATTATCTGCAAATTTATGGGCATTTGGCCCACAGAACAAGCACTAAAGGGGTGGATTCATGCCAAATGGAACCCAAAAGGAGATATTGACCTACATCTCGTGTCCAAGGGCTTATTCACGGTGGTCTTCGCCCTCCTGGATGATCAGGACAAAATATTTGAAGGGGGTCCGTACTTCTTCAACTCAGGAGGATTATACATGAGATTTTGGAAGGAGAAATTCACCCCAGACAAAGAAGACTTCACCAGGGTTCCAGTTTGGATTCAGCTCTACTCTTTACCTACAGACTACTGGGCACCATTAGTCTTGAAGGCAATAGAAGATGAGCTAGGAGAGTACAAAAAAATGTCAGAGGGCACCAAGAATGGACACTACATCTCCTATGCAAGGATATGTGCCTACATAAATGTCTCAGGCGCCCTACCAGAAGCAATAAGACTAAACTACATGGATGACATCTCGTCTCAAAACATAGACTATGAGCATATTTCTTTCATATGTAGGAAATGCTATGAACATGGACATCTCTTTCGAGACTGTCCCCAAAACACGGCTCCAAAATAAGGAAATCAAGCAGGAAAAAAAGATGACCAAGGATACACCAGGGCAGAAAACAAACACAAGCAGAACAAAAGAGTATACACAAAGAAAGACCCTCCCATGTTCTCCCAACAAAATAATTTTGAAGCTCTAAACGCACTTTAAGAGGAGGCAGGACAACAAAGCACAAGGAAAGAAGCAAACATGCAGCAGGAAAACTCAACATAAAACAAAAGCAAGGATATGGAAGCCCAAAACAAATCCACACAAGAGAGAAATACCAAGAGGATACTGACATGGAGAACATACAGGAAGTACCCACCCTAGAGGAAACTGAGTTTGAACAAGTCCTAATGGGAATGGATCTGCAGAAAATAGCAAAAGAATGGAACAAAAATGGAATAGAAGCCATTCCCAGGGAGCACATCCAAAAACTTGAAGAGGCTTACCTGCTACAGGAAGGAATGCACCAGATCCAAGAACAACAAAACAAGGGAAAAAGTACAGAAAGCGAAATTGTAGAAATTTATTAATGCTGATGTATTACCGGATCCTCCTGATCTAACAATATTTATCTTCTTGCTAAATACAAAATCCTTCCACTGTTAAACTTGTGGAAATTTAAAACTCAATTGCAAACACATGTGAATAAATTAAATCCCACATAACACATTTGTTTAACGGGAAAGCTTAAAGCTAAAAACCCCAACTATCATATATTATGTATATCAATGGAATCATGTAATAATCTCATACAAAGCTTAGTACATCAAGCTCTCAGTACAATCAACAATCATTACACACTGTCATGCATAAATTTTCATATCTATGCACCAATTTCTTGCCTCCTAATAGCCTGCCTCCATTGCATAATCCTTGCTGAAGAAGACCCCTGAATGAATTCGAATTGGCCTTGCCTTGACTGTGCAATCCTCATTGGCAACTCCAATGTGTGTCAGATGCATTGAATGCATCACTATAGTCACAACGGATAGTCCATCTCACCCTTTCACCTATCTCTCCACTGGGTCTCCACTGGAACTGACATGCACTGTAGTTAACTGTTGTATTTGTTCAGTTTTTAATGAGTTATTAGTTTTGAATTAATTAAATAATTAATTCACTAAACTCTCACTAGTGTATCTTTCAGTTAGACTAGATACAATGTAATATTCCTAATTAGCGACAGCTAATTGGAATATTCGACTTTGTATTGTTTTGCCATATGTGGTTTGTAGATAAATAAAAAAGTGAGTAAAGGGGGGTCTAACTCACTTTAGTGGAATAAAACACCTTCCTAGTAGCACAACGTTGTAACTTAAGGGGGGAGCCAAGGGGGGCCACACACCACGTGGAGGAGATAGAGACTACGTTGGTTTTGGTGGGAAACCAATGCTATAAAAGGTGGAGGAGCCTCCTCATTTGGGGCATTCTTGTTGTTGATGAAATTGGAGCTAGACATTTTGTCTTCTTGAGCACGCTGGCTGTTTAGCCTGTCTGCAGCATTGTTTAGTGCGTTGAGTGTATCCGGTCGGAGATCTCGCCCTTAGCCCCGGGGGACTTCGAGTGCCTGCTCGGGCAAGGTTTTTCCTTCAGTCTTTAGCGGGAGATTTGGTTGGTTGTTTGGCTGAGGAGCTGGCCTTCTCTTGTGACTGCGCAGTGTTTGGGAGAGAGGACACAGTTCTAGTTGGAGGTGTTCCGTCGCGGGGTTTTCTGCAGGAGTTTCAGTTGATATCCGGTGTGGAGGATCAATATTTGCCAGGAGGAGGTTTCCTGAGGAGTTTGAGGCACTGTCACAACTATTATCATTTGGCATCTGCGCTGAGCCTTGCAGAGGCAGCGTAATTCCTTGAGGAGGGTTTCTTTGGTGATTTTCGGAGGCTGACCGTTCTTGACATGGTTTTTGGGTTTTGTCCGGGGTGGTGAGTACAGGTGATCTGCAGATTTTCAGCTCATTCCGGCAAGGGGATCAACCCCTAGTTTCAGTCCATTCCAGCAGCATCAGTTTTACGGCAGTTTTCTAGCAGCTGGGACGCAGTCTCTTGTAGCAGCCATTTCCTGTCTTTCTGAGAGAGTTCTTCACTTGCCTTGAGCAAGAATAGGTGCTATCATTCTGTTTATCCATTGTATTTCATTATATTCTTAGATTAATAAAATGGCTTAGCATTCCCGGTATTTTTATGAGTATGTGCTTTATGTTCTATTTCTGGCATTTTCTATATTGTCGTATGCTTGTATTGCTGTCTATTTCCCTTTCGGGATATTACAGCGTTGATCCAACCACTACACCAAAAGCTCGAACTGTTAGTGAGGGCGGCATCCCAGGGTGTTAAGGGTGGGGTCTTAAGGCCCACCAGAGCATCTCGGGACGGGGACCCTCGCGCAGTCCCCCAATTACGCAGACCCCGGCAGCGTGTCAGGGCCCACCGGACCCTCAACAGGGAGACTGCCCTAAACAAGGATATTACAGCCCACCACGCTCCGCGAGTCTCAACCTCGAGACCTCGGCTCTGATACCACGTTGGTCCAACCACTACACCAAAAGCTCGAACTGTTAGTGAGGGCGACATCCCAGGGTGTTAAGGGTGGGGTCTTAAGGCCCACCAGAGCATCTCGGGACGGGGACCCTCGCGCAGTCCCCCAATTGCACCGCAACGTGTCGTGCCCACCGGACCTCAACAGGAGGTCGCTCTAAACAGGATATTACATACAAATAGGCTCCTTGAATCTTGTTTAACTCACTTAATCGAGTTTAACCGAATAACAACTCCATAAACTACTCTTCCAACTCTGTCATAACTTTTCCACTTCAGTTCTAACTGAGTCCTCGATGCATGAGTCACCATAAATCCTAGGAATTGTGTAATTCCTTCAGCCCACTAATTTTCCAAATATTTATACCGAAATAAAGTGCTCCAAGAGAATAAGTTGATGTTTATTGTCAGATTATTATTAAGAGCTAATAATAATCGACATGCATCTATTTTTAGATCGACAATATATAAATAAACTTCGCCTAATTTTCTAAAAATAGAATTTCATCTATTTTCCACATTTGACCAACCATCTACAAATAGCATCTTGCAACTTATAGAATATGCTCACCATGTCTAAAAATAGACATACACCTAAAAGTAGCCTGCGGGCCCCACTTAGTGAAGGTGCTTACTTTTCACTAAGTTCATCATCTTGTTGAATCTCAACACTCCCTCTCAACAAGATAGGGATTATCCTTCACCCCAACCCTGCCTCTGTAGTATTCGAATTTGCTCCTGCTGAGCGCCTTCGTCAAAATGTCTGCATCCTGATCTTCCGTCAATCTCTGATATGATGATACCAGATATCAATATGTTTAGATCTATCATGAAACACAGGATTAATCAAGAGTTTAATGCAACTCTAATTATCAAAATGTATCACTGTAGGATCTAAATGTGAACCGAACAAACCAACCAAGATCTTCCTCATCCAGATAGCCTCACATGCAGCTTGACTTGCTTCCATGTATTCTGCTTCCGCTGAACTGAGTGCCACGAAACTTTGTTTCATGCTGTACCAAGAAACTGCTGTAGATCCGATACTGAAAACGCCTCCTGATGTGCTCTTTCTGTCCATTGGGCTTCCTACCCAATTTGCATCCGTGAAGCCATGCAACTTCACCTCATTCGTCTGTCTGTACCATAATCCATACTCAGATGTGCCCCTGAGATACCTCAGGACATGCTTGCCTGCCTTCCAAAAGAGCTTGGTAGGCTTAACCATCGCTTGTGAAAATTGGTTCACCGCATAGCATATGTTCGGTCTTTTATTAACTAAATACATGAGCAAACCCACCAACTGTGGATAAACAGTGGCATCCACTACCTTTGTCGATGTAGCATCCTCTTTCCTCCAATTTCCTGGAAGAGGAGTATCCATGGGCTTGCAGTCCTCCATGTGAAACTTACCAAGTATCTCCCAAGCATACTTGCCTTGAGACACAAGCAATTCACCTTCTCGCTACCATATTTCCAATCCAAGGAAATAATTAAGGAGGCCCAAATCCTTCATCTTAAACTCCTTTGCAAGATCTGCCTTGCATGAGTGTATCAACTACTCATCACCCGTTAGTATTAAATCATCAACATAAAGAACAATGATTAAAAGCTTACCGTCCACCACAATTTGGTACAGGTTTGCATCTGCCTCACTCTTGGTGAAGCCAAGTCCAGTGAAATAGCTGTCGATCCGTGGGTACCAAGCACGTGGTGCTTGCTTAAGCCCATACAACGCTATTTTGAGTCTGCACACATGCGACTCGCTGCTGAAGATTTCAAATCCTTTAGGCTGCTTAATGTACACCTCTTCCTCAATGATCCCATTAAGGAACACAATCTTCACATCCATATGATGAATGTGCCAACCCATCTGCGCTGAGAGAGAAAGGATGGTCCTTATGGAAGAATACTGTGCGACAGGTGCAAAGGTTTCTTCATAATCAATCCCCTCGATCTGTGAGAAGCCCTGGGCAACAAATATTGCCTTATACTTCTCGACGCCCCCATCAACAGCTTGCTTTACCTTGTAGATCCATTTCGAATCTACCACTGATTTACCTACCAGCCTTGGAACAATATCCCAAGCACTGTTTCTGACAATGGAGTCATACTCCTCCACCATGACATCTACCCATGTGGGCTCCTGCGCTGCTTCTTCAAAACAAGATGGCTCTATCACGATACACTTTCTCATAAGAGCCATGTATCCAGTAAATCGGTCAGGTGACTGTCTCTATCTGCGCTGTGATGTTGGGACTCCTACATTCTCTGCCACATCAAACCTCAGTCTCTTAGCTTTTTTGGTACGCTTTCTGCCAAATCTGATGTTTGGATCTGCTTGAGTGGACTCCTCCACTCCATAAATCTCCTCCTGTGGCTGATCCACATCTAGAGGCTCATCTTTGGGAACAAGAAGTTCCTCCTCCGCATGCAAGTGTAGCTCCCTCTCAAGCGACAACTTCATGGATTTCACCTCATTGAATTTTATATCCCGTTGCACCACAGTCATTCGATTGTTTGGAAAATACACACGATAATTATGGGGTGTTTCTGTGTACCCCACAAATATCCCAACTTCTGCAGTCGGCTCCAGCTTCTTCCTGGCGTCCTTTGTCACATGAATGTAAATAGATGAGCTAAAAATCTTCAAATGAGAAATATCAGGCTTCTTACCAGTAAAATCTTCTTCAGGTGTAGTCATGCCAAGTACCCTATGAGGACAACGGTTTTTCACGTAAACCGCAGTGTTGCATGCTTCCGCTCACAAGTGCATCGGTAGGCCCTAGTCATGCAGCATAGCTCGTGCAACACCCACGATCGTTCTGTTCTTCCTCTCCACGACCCCATTCTGCTGTGGGTTATGAGGCGCTATGAGTTCTCTTTGAATTCCTTCTTTGCTACAGAAATATTTGAATTTATTCGAGATATATTCACCACCATTATCGCTCCGTAGAGCCTTCACTTGCTTCCCCGACTCCTTCTCCACCAATTCTTTAAACTCACATAACTTTGAGAATGTTTTGCTCTTCTTCTGCATAAAGAAGATCCAGCATCTACGAGAATAGTCATCAACAAATATAACATAATACATGTGTTTTGCTGTTGAAGCAACCAAGAAAGGTCCAAACACGTCTGTGTGAATTCTCTCCAGGATCGCTGAAGCACAATTCTCCTTCTCATGAAAGGTGGTCTTCACAAACTTACCCATAGTACATCCCTTGCACTGATCTGACTGTGCAAGAGTACCCTTGGGAAGTCCAGTATAAATTTGCTGCAAAATCTTCAAGGTGCCATGGTGAAGATGGCCCAATCTCCTGTGCCATAATTCACCCTCATCCTGGCTCACCACTTCTTCTGCTTTGCCCATCATTGTAGCGCAGGCATCTACCTCCAGCTTGTAGAGATTCTTAACTCAAATCCCTATCCTCTTGGTTTGACCTGTTGTTTTATGTCGCAGGAAAGCTTTTCCCTCGCTGAAAACAACTTCATAATCTTTGTCTTCCAACACTGCGACCGAGACCAAGTTCTTCTTCAGACCTGGAACATGCATAACATATTTCAACAGAAATGGTTTACCTGACTCCCTCTCAAAGGTAATGGTTCCAACGCCAGTCGCACTGTATTTTCCATCGTCACCCATCTCTATATGCATTTGGAGATCCTTCTCCTCCAAGTCACTAAACAACTCCTTGTCTCCCATCACATGGAAAGACGCACAACTATCAAGATACCACACCGATCCCATTGAGCTTGAAACCAATCATGTGATCAAAGAGAAATCAAGTTCAAATTGCGAGGCTAAGGCCTCTCCAAATGCAACTTCAGCAGCCTTCTTGTTCTTCTTTTTTCTGTGGGTAGTTAGTGGCGAGATGCCCATGTTCGTGACAGTGAAAACACTTCACTTTGGATAAATCCAACTTCTTGCCTTTAGCCTTGTATTTTGTATGGTATTTCTTCCCCTTCCCTTTCCTTTATTTGGCAGCTAAAGCGCAATTCTCTTCATCATCATTCTTCGATGAAGAGCCATCCCTAGTACTTCGCCTTATCTCCTCCTACACAAGATCCGACCAAAGTCGCTCCCAACCCGACAGTTTCTCCCGTCCAATAACAGAGTCTTCGTAGCTATGCCAAATCTTCGGAAGCCCAAGGAGAGCCAAGCTCACCAAGTAATCATCATCAACAGTAATCCCCACACTTCCCAGTTCATCCCTACAATGGAAAAACTTCGTGAGATATTTTGGAATAATGTCGCCGTTCTCCATTTTTATTTTTCTGAGCTTATCTTTTAGCGCCAACTTCCTTTGGTCACTGCTGCTTTGTAAAAGATCTGTCAAAGCCTTCCACATTGCAAATGAAGTGGATTTCTCGTGAAGGCTTGACACTATATGGTCCTTCACACCTTCCAACATAATTCTTCTTATCTTTGCTACCTTCTTTTTCCATGCGTCAAGTCCTGCAGCATCGCTAGAAGCGGGCTTAGGAACATCGCTATCGATGAACTCTTTCAGCCCATTATCTTCAAGCACCGCCTCCATCATATCCTTCCAAGATATGTAATTCGAGCTACCCTCAAGGGCATACTCCAATTGCAACCCATTGAAAGATATTTCAATGAATACTCAACTGTCGCACCAAGAAATTTTTGCAGCAAATTCGAATTTTCCACCAGCACAAAACTCAACAATTATTCACAATTGCAATATACAGCGATCAATACTTCTCTGATACCATGTAGAAATTTATTAATACTGATGTATTATCGGATCCTCCTGATCTAACAATATTTATCTTCTTTATAAATGCAGAATCCTTGCACTGTTAAACTTGCAGAAATTTAAAATTCAATTGCGAACACATGTGAATAAATTCAATCGCACATAACACAGTTGTTTAACGGAAAAGTTTAAATTTAAAAACCCCAACTATCATATATTATGTATATCAGTGGAATCATGTAATAATCTCATACAAATATTAGTACATCAAGCTCTTAGTAAAATCAACAATCATTACACAATGTCATGCAGAAATTTGAATATCTATGCACCAATTTCTTGCCTCCTGACAGCCTGCCTCCACTGCGCAATCCCTGCTGAAGAAGACCCCTGAATGAATTCGAATTGGCCTTGCCTTGACTGCACAATCCTCATTGGAAACTCCAATGTGTTTCAAATGCATTGAATGCATCACTATAGTCACAACGGATAGTCCATCTCACCCTTTCACCTATCTCTCCACTGGGTCTCCACTGGAACTGACATGCATTGTAGTTAACTGCTATATTTGTTCAATTTTTAGTGAGTTATTAGTTGTGAATTAATCGAATAATTAATTCACTAAACTCTCACTAGTGTATCTTTCATTTAGACTAGATACAACTAGCTCAACTAAGTTTAACTCACTTAATTGAGTTAAACTAAATAACAACTCCATAAACTACTCTTCCAACTCTGTCATAACTTTTCCACTTCAGTTATAACTGAGTCCTCCATGCATGAGCCACCAATAAACCCTAGGAATTGTGTAATTCCTTTAGCCAACTGATTTTCCAAATCTATTCACTGAAATAAAGTGCTCCAAGAGAATAAGTTGATGTTTATTGTCAGATTATTATTAAGAGCTAATAATAATCGACATGAATCTATTTTTAGATCGACGATCTATAAATAGACTTTGCCCAATATTCTAAAAATAGAATTTCATCTATTTTCCACATTTTACCAACCATATACAAATAGCATCCTGCAACTTATAGAATATGCTCACCATGTCTAAAAATGGACATACACCTAAAAATAGCCTACAGGCCCCACTTAGTGAAGGTGCTTACTTTTCACTAAGCTCATCATTTTGTTGAATCTAAACAGGAATAATGGTCAACTTAAGTGTGGGGAAAAACTTTCCCAAAAGGAAGAACAAGAAGAGAGGTTGGAAGTCTACCAGCCAACTCCTAAAAGAGTTGGGAGCTTGCCTCATTAATTAAGGAAAGGCAAGAGAAATCACTCTACCCCCCAAAAATTTTCAATGATTTGTACATCCTTGAATATTAGAGGACTGAACAGTCCTAGTAAGAAAATAATTCTAGAGGAACCGGACATTGTCCTGCTTGAAGAAACCAAAAGCGATCTAAACTCAATGGAAATTCTTAAACAATCCTCCTTCAAAAACCAATACAGTCATGTGGCCATCTCGGCATCGGGCACTGCTGGTGGTATTTCCACCTTTTGGAAGGACTCACACTTTCACCTTTGTGAATTTGCGGCTTCCAAATACACTCTCACCACAATCCTTCAAATCATTAGCACCATAGACAAGATTTGTATCACCAATGTTTATGCTTTTCACTCTGTTACCGAAAGATTGACCTGGTTAATCAAATTAAGGAATCACCTTCGCTCTTTCAACCATCCCCTCAGCATCATAGCAGGAAACTTTAATACGATAATCAATCTTGGGGAAAAGAGAGGCGGACTCATAAAATTGGACAAAAAATTAGCTGCCTTCTAGGACCTTAATGATGCTCTTCGACTTATAGACACCCCCACCAAAAATGGCTCTTTTACCTGGAACAACAATAGAGGTGGGGAAAGATAGATAACCTCTAGGCTAGATATATTCCTCCTCTCTGAGGACCTGTACCTCAGATCCTTGGAAATGGAAGATAGCATTGCCCCTTAGGTGGGATCAGGTCACTGGCTATTGTTTTAAAAATCCAATTTTTAGAAGGTCCCCAAAACAAGCCCTGGTTTGAAGAATTTTGGATCAATCATCCTGAATTCATGGAAAAAATGAAAGAATGGTGGTCCTCCCTCCAGCCCACCCAAGGTAGCAAAATGTATAATTTGCAGCAGAAACTGAAATTCATCAAATCTGAACTCAGACTCTAGAACAAGAACACCTTCGAAGGCATCATAGCAGATAAGAAATTGATAGAACTCAAAATGGAATCCTACAATAGAACATCATCAACAATGGAATGACCGAGTAAAGAGAGTAAGAGGAATCAAGGCTACAAAAAAGCTGGGAGGAAAGGGTTTTTCAAGTAGAGACCTTATGGTGCCAAAAATCCAGGGTTAACTGGCTCAAAGATGGAGAAAAAAACACAACATTATTCCACCGTTCTATGATCCAACACAGGAAACAAAACAGATTACTAAGCCTAAAAAATGAACAAGGTAACATCCTCAGCACTCACACATAAATAAAAGAGGATCTTAACCAGTATTTTGGAGACATCCACACTTAGTCTAACAACGCCAACGGGGAAGCAATAGAAAAATCACCAGAAACATCCCCACTATCTTAACCAAGGAACACAACCAAATGCTTATAAGGAAATTTTCCATGAACGAAGTTGAAGAAGCAGTCCAGACCATGCCTAATGGAAAAGCCCCAGGACCAGATGGCTTCACCATTGAATTCTTCAAAGCCTGCTAGCCACTGATCTGGTGGAAGAATCCCGCATCCAAAAGTCAGTCCTAAAAGCCCTTAATGCTACTTTCCTCACCCTCATCCACAAATATGAAAATGCTGACTCCCCTGTCCAATTTAGGCATATTTCCCTATGCAATTTTATTTACAAAATCATCTCCAAGGTTCGGGCTAATCACATCAAAAACATACTGCCCCTCCTCATCTCCCCCCAACAAACAGGCTATGTGGAAGGCAGACAAATTTTGGACAACATTATCCTCTCACAGGAAGTCATTCACTCTCTTAAGGAGCAGAAGAAACTAAGCATGCTCATCCAACTGGACATGTCCAAAGCCTTTGACAAAATCAACTAGAATCACATCAGAAAAGTATTGGCAACTTTCGGTTTTAACAAGGACTGCATAAAATGGATAATGGCCATGGTTTCAGGAGCCTTCTTCTCCATTATTCTTAATGGATCCCCCTCCTCCATCATCAAACCTTCCCGAGGAATCAGGAAAGGGGATCCCCTCTCACCTTTCCTTTTTGTCATCATGGCAGAAGGTCTTAGTCGCTCCATACAGGTAGCCTCATCAAATGGAAATATCTCTGGCATAAAACTATACCCCTCCACTCCCCCTTCCACTCACCAACAATTTGTGGACGACACTTTGTTCATGGGCTCTCAGAACATTCTTCATGAATTTTCCCAAGCCTCTGGCACTTCCATTAACACTGCCAAATCTAAAATCTTCTTTCTAAATACCTCCCAACCCATTCAACTTAACATAGCAAGAACTCTAGGTTTCCAACTCAGTTCCTTCCCCTCTAAGTACCTCGGAGTTCCCTTAACCGATAAACCTCTTGCTAAAGCTAATTGGGATTCTCTTGTAACCAAACTAAAAAAAATATATTTCCAATCGGACTTTAAGATCCCTGAATCTCTCTAGTAGATTAGTCCTTGTCAACTCTGTTCTACAAGCCATCCCGCAATACCAGTATTATTCCATTGCCACTCCCAAGCTATATCTAACCAAATTAAGACCATCCAAAGAGACTTATTATGGAAAGGAAAAGAAAACAAAGAAAAATGGGCCCTTGTTTCCTTGGACACAATTTTCAGACCAAAAAAAGAAGGAGGGCTTGGCCTCAGAGATCTAGATTTGCTATGCAAAATACTGGGCGCCAAAACCTGGTGGAGGTGGATCACCTGCCCTAAAACCTCTTGGGAAGCGCACTGGAACGAAAAATATGCCCCATCTCACCAAACAGAGACTCTCATCAGGCTCTGTGGCAACATCAAGGGCTCCGCGGTTTGGAATCAAGCTTGGGGGAATAGAGCAACGATTCAAAAACATTTATTCTGGGAAATATGAAATGGAGGCACAACATTTTTCTGGGATGACGCCTGGGAGAAATGCCCTCGTCTCAATGAAGACCAATTCCAACAAATCAAAACTCATATGGACAGCCAAAATAAAAATCTTGTCAAAGATTTTTGGAAAAATGATTAAAACACTGGTTGGAGGGAATGGCAAGAGGCCCCGGAATGGGTTCAGAAAAATCACCCTCAGGAATGGATAAATCTAGCTGAAGAGCTAGGAAAAAGGCAGATTCAAATGGAAGAGGCGCGGGACAAGCTAATATGGGGCTTTAATGTTTCTGGTCAATTCAACATAAATGAGGCCTATGGCTACTTATTCCACCCCAATCCCACCCCCACTGAAAGAAAATGGTGTACTCTCTGGAACCGCAAACACTGGCCCAAAATCTCACTCTTTCTTTGGCTAGTAATGCATGGAAAAATTCTAACCTGGGAGAATTTAGTCAAGAAAGGCTTCATCGACCCTTCCATCTGTATGATCTGCAAAAGGAATGGTGAAACTTCAAATCATTTGTTAAATGAATGCCACTTTGCCTCCAACATCTAGAATTGGATCTTCCTTGTCTTTAACTCCTTGTATAGGGACCCCTCCTCTATCCTCAACTCCTTGGATCACTGGTGCACCTCCTTCTCCAATCAACCTCTCATCAATCTGGCGTGGAACCTTTTGCCAGGAATCATATGTTGGGCCATCTGGAAGGAAATAAATGCTATAATCTTCAAAAAGCAGGAAAAAGAAGAAGAACAGATAGTTCATTCCATAAAATAGACTCTCAGGGAATCTGCTTCCATCGCCAAGCTACCAGACCTCACTTCCCCCCCACTCGAGAAGATCTCCGCATCCTATCGCTTCTCGATCTATCCCTCCACAAATATCCTATGCATCAGAAACCTCCACTTGCCACGTCGTCTGACCCTAGGTGGATGCCTCCGGAATCCAACTACATAATTTTAAATAATGATGGGGCATTAAAAGATAACCCAGGAAAAGATGGCGTCTTTAGAGATCACATAGGACAAATTCTTTGGATATATTATGGAAATCTAGGACACACTACCAACAATGTGGCTGAGCTTCAGGCCCTTGCTCATGGTCTCGCCATTGCTTTGGATCAGAAATTCTGGCCCTTATTCGTCGAGGGGGACTCCATGGTCGCTACCCAAGACTGCAAAAATATCCAGTAGTGTAGAAATGTCAACCATGTTTCAGATAATTGGAGGCTAAACAAAATCCTTCAAAAAATTAAACTCCACATCGATAGGGCTAAAGGTGTCACCTTCCACGCAGTCAGGCGCAAGGCCAACCAGCTAGCTGGCCTGCTGGAAAACGCTGGCATCAACAAAAATAACCATCTCATGTCCATATCATGGGATGCCTTCACTCCGTCAGATGTCAAAACCGACTGTAGTCACATCAGGGACATTGATTCGTCGGTAGAAGGACAACCCACCACGTTGGCATCTCCGCTCCTCCCCCACGAAAATCATGACCGAGACCTCCTCACCCTCACTACTCTCCCATCGTATGATCGAGCCTACGACTATGTCCTTGACAGACATTCGATTGACAGCACCAACTGTCATATTAATTTCCCACAGATGATCTCCAGCCCATGTGTCCCTTTCTCTTGCCACATCTCTTGTCGTGCTCTCCTCCCTCCAGTCTATATTAACCTCACCATCCTCTATTATATTTCATTCCGTTCTCTGGCTTCTGTGATCCCGTGTTTGACTACCTTGCTCACCCACTCATCTCTATCTCTCCCCGCTCCTAGCCACCCAGGCCTCCCATTGCAGCTCATGGCTCCTGCCTAGACCCCTATGTTCTTCATTACTCTCATGCCCCCTTGCAGCGTCAATCCCCCCCTCCAGGGATTGACGCCAGGGAGAACCTTTACAGTCGTGCTATTGACCTCCACTGGTAGACCGAAACCATGCTGGCCATGGCGCTTCAGGAGCAGCAGGACTGTAACAGCATTCTGGAACGAAAAATAGACTCCCTCACTGAAATTTTTTTAATGTATGTCGACAAAGTTCACCATCGTTGCTTCATTGACAAAATCTCTCCGCACTATACTCTTCTTAAATGCAGGACTACAACTCGCCATCTTAATCCGGTCACCAAAGCTAAAGGCGTTGATCCTCATGTCCCCCACTCTTTCTCGATGTAGGTCAGCTCCAGTGGCACTGGACCCTCCTCCAGCGAGTTGGAGCATTATGGCTCCGAAGATGGTAGCACCCCTAAACGTCCGATTAGTGTAGATGACTTCCTGATGGATGAAGCAGCCCAGCCTTGCTCCCCAGGCTTCTATTTTTCCATGTTCTACGTCTGCAATCTTCAAATGCTCTATTTTTCCTCTTTAGCGAGGCCAAAAGGCCTTTTTTTCTCTACCTAAATATATATGTTTTGATCACTGGTTACTCCCCTATGATTCTCTCCCTGTAACTCCTATCCTAGAGGGTGAAAACAATGTCCAAAGTAACAGATGTAATGACTACAACAAGACAACAATCTGTAATTTTTCTTGATACTGGCACTGATGTAATTATCTGTTTTATATGAATATGAATGTGAATAGCCCCATCTTATTTACAATAAATATATAAATATATATATATATATATATATATATATATATATATATATATATATATATATATATATATATATGAGTTCAACATCTTTATTAAATTTAATATTTTTTCTCTCCATGAGTTAGAATATTGTAAGGGAGATCTCTGCAACTTGCGACTCTGAACTTGTAGCACATCAAGCTTTTCAGGAATGAATAACTGATGTAGTGGCAAGAAATTTGCTCACATTGGATTCGTTGGTGAGATTTTTTATGCGACTTCCCTAGTACTAGTTAGACCTACTTGTCTCACGCCGCAGTGGTATTAGTGCCTCTCCCTTCCTCCTTCCTAGAGGCTAAATATTTTAAGCTCCTGATCTCAAATGGGTCCAAGTACCAAAAAACTAATCTCTCTCAATTTTTTAAGAAGCTAGATGAGATACCGAAAGTTGAGGTGTGTGCTCCTTAGGATAGATCGAGAGAATTACAACTTGTTGAAAGAGGGTTAGTCGGCCAATTCACAGGTCTTTGGCCATATCAATGCATAATTCTTGAATGGGTGGAGGAAAAATAGAAGCCCCTCATCAAAGGTGAGATCTCCTCCTCCTTTTGTGGTAAGTTTTTTTTTTTTTTTTTTACTTTCTTCTTTCAAAAAAAAGTTGATAGAGATTTTATCTTTCAAAGTGGAACCTATTTTATGGGTTCCCGAGGCCTTTATTTAGATCGTTGGAGCCCTAAATTACCCCTTGATAATGATGTCCCTTCAGTTTTCCTTTGTCTGTGTCAAACTACCATTTCTCCCCCTGCATTGTTGGAATGATGCTAGCTTCAGAAGTTTTGGGAAAACCTTTGGAAAATACATTGACAAAGCTTAGCCCCACAAAGGCCTATTCTCTTGTGCACACATTTACAGGGAGGTGGATTTGGACAAAGGCCTTCCAACGATTATCAATCTTAATATGGATAATTGGTCTCATATTCAAGAGGCTTATTACCATTATCTTCCTTTTCAATGGAAATTTCACCATGAGTATGGATACGTTGCCAAACACTACAAGAAAACACAGGAGGAGCAACCAAGTTAGGGAGAGGCTGCAGAGCAATGGCAACAATAAAAGGGGATGAGATGATCTCGTCATCAACAATAGCCACAACAACCACCGAGACAATGAAATGAATAGGAAATAACTAAAGGATCATGACATAGTACCCTATGGGCATCAAGATAAAGCATTGGTCAAGGAACCAACAAATCTAGAAATGTTAGTAGGAGAGGCAACAACTTTAAATTATTGGGTATGGACGTTGAAGAGGTGATATACTGGATTCTTACCTCCCTACCTCAAATTTGAGGATCCAAAATGAAATGGTATAGGCCAAAACTGATGAGCATATACTGCCCTTGCAAGAATATTGGAATGAATCGTTCTAAGAAAACCAAATAATATAGGAGGAGTAATTCCTCTTCCCATGGGAGGCTAAATATGCTTCAAACTTTTCTAGTTCAGCGGATGAAAAATTAGAAGTTGAAAAATAGAAAGATATGGATGTAGGTTTTAACCCTGTATAGAAATTATCTACGAGCGAATCTTTAAAACAGAAAATAAACAATAGTGAGAGCATAAAACATAAAACAGATAAACATAGAGATTTTCCCCTGGATCCCAAATCGGGACGACCAGCTTGATTTTTCATTATATTCCTTTTAGTGTTACAACACATATATACACATGCCGAAGCATACATAAAGCCCAATCCATTAATCCTGGATTAGAACATAACATCAGTTCCCTTGACTGGATGTACAAAATACCAGGGGCCGAAAACCATCATGCCCCAAAACCATGTGCAAACCCATGCACAAAACCATGGGCGGGTCCGCCCACCAGAAAATAAGGACCAAATTTTGTTTTTTCCGAGGCGTTGCCCTGGACCCCAACAGGGGGGGCTACCGTCCCCCCTGTGACCCCCCCGTACGTTGCGCCCAGTGCAATGTACAGGGGGAGCTATCACCCCCCCATGCGTGAATAGTCATGGAAAGAATATAACACAAACCCAACAATGGAGAGGCAACACAAAAGAGGAAGGAAAACCAACAAATAAACAAAACTAAATAAATCTGATAAGGAAAATTAAATGGGCACTGAAGTCATGTTGGACACACATATGCAAGCAATCATGACCAACAAGAAAGGAAATAAAGCCTCCCCATCATAAGGGACAACCCATGCTTGTAATAATTAATGAAGATTTTTTTCCTAGAACTACAGGGGCCTAGGATTAGAGAAGTGAATGGCATAAGTCAAATCCTTAATAAATTAGGACAAGCCTTTAGTGGCACTGCTCCAAGAAAAAAAATTGTAGGAACATGATCTCCTCCAAAGACAACATAAATTATGGAATGGTAATGGGATATTATTAATAATCTCAAGGGGAGCCTCATGAGGACTCTACTCTATGGAATACCACACAACTCAATATGATCTGTCATTTTTCAGCGCTTTGTTGGTTGGCTATCAAGTTTCAACATATTCCCTCAAACTAGGTATGGATTGTGTTAAATGCTTATATGCCTGTTAATTTGAGAGAGAAACAATAATGTTGGGATTCATTACTGGCCTTAGAAGACTTCATTTATTCCTCATATTATGGCTTTGGAAGGGATTTGAACACCACGCCACAAATGGGAGAAAAAAGGAGGTTCACAAATTATAGATTAATTCTAGGAGAATATGGAGGATCTCATCCATAATTATAAGCTTATGGACATCAATATCGTTAAGTATAGTTATAGTCAGACTAATCAACCCTATGGAATAGAGCATATTGCAACATGCCTAATTAGACTTCTAATATTTGACTCTTTCCTTTCTCATAATCTAAATGTGCAATCCTACATCCTCCCATGATTGGATATGATCATAGGCCTATATAACTAGAGTTCATCAAGAAAACATATTATGGTCATCTCCCCCTTCGGTTAATCCCGACCTAGCTTTCAACAACGGTATTCACTGACCTTGTTGCTTCATCATGGGTTGAATGGTTCATTGGTAGTCCCATCTGCGTTTTGGAGAAAAAAATAAAAATATTAAAGGATAATTTCAAACTTTGGGTCAAGGGATCAAATATAGATTTCCAAGAGACAACCCATGAATATGAAAGGAAATTGGAAAAACTGCAGGTTTGGTTAGAAGACGGTCAAGTGGACGACGTTCTCTTCCAACCAGAAGGAAAAACATTCACCAAATATCATGCTCTTCTAAAAGAGGAAGAAGAGAAACAAAGACTAGAATCTTGAAGCATTTGGCTCCAATCAAGAGATCAAAACACAAAGTTCTTCCACAACCAAGAAAAAAGCACAGGGTGGAAAAGCAATATATATCGATAAGAAGGAACCTAATCACAATTTTTTTCTAGAATAAAGAAGAGGTTGTTAATCATTTCTAAGATTTTATATTCAACCAAAAATCTCCTCAGAATAGGTTGAGGTCGACATGCTAGAACATGTCCCAAAGATGATTATATTTGATGATAACTAATGGCTAACTTAACCTCCTCAGGAAAATGGAATCAAACAAGTTTTTTTTTCCTTAAGCCTAGACAAAGCTCCTCGGTTGGATAGATTATCTACCCATTTTTATCAAGCCTTTTGGGATTTAATCAAATATGACTTATGGAGATTGGTTAGGTACTCTCTAAAGAAGAACTATATACGGGGTGGGGGAGTGAACTTTTCCTTCCTTGCTTTGATTTGAAAGGAAACTAATCGCCCCTTTGCATAATTTAAACTTATCTCCCTATGTAATGTCTCTTACCATATCATTTCAAATGCCTTGGACAAAAAACTCCCTAGATTTCTCTCATCTCTCATTTTTTAAAATCAAGGGGGATTTGTCAATAAAAGGAAAATCCTAGACAATATAGTTTTAGACCAAGAAGCAATCCATTTTATCCAGAGTAAGGGAGACAAAGGAATGATCATAGAACTGGATATAGAAAATGCATTTGACCGAGTCCTTTGAAAAGTAATGGATAAATTCAAATTTGTTGAGAAATATATAAAATGGGTGGATTTGTGCATAGGCTCTCCATGGATTGCCCCATTAATAAACATAAGAACTACTAGTTCATTCAAGCGTCTAGGGGATTGCAATAAGTATGCCTTTTATATCCACTTTTTAACATTTTAATTGCAAATAATTTGAGCGAAAAATTGTAATATGAAAGAATCACGTGAAGGATAGCAGGAATAAGAGATGTTCAAGGCACTCACAGTATTAATCATTCACAGTTTGCTGATGACACTCTTCTTAGGCGAAGCCTCAGTGATAATTGCTAGAAGATTTAAGATGTTGATAAATACCTTTATGTTGACATCTAGAGGACAAAAAAAATCAGATAAATCTCAAATATAGTCATGGAATATTTTGACATCTAAGTAGAATCAAATCAATGGAATTATTGGTTTTTAGACAGTAGGAGCGTGGAAAGAGTTTAAATAGTTAGGAATTCTCATTTTCTTAACAACCCACTCTAAGCATTCCTAGTTTGGTATTATCTCAAAAGTCAAGAAGAAACTTCATTAATGGGGCACAAAATGGCTCAGTCTGACAGGTCGCACTGTTCTAATCAAGGCAATCTTCTTAGCTCTCCCTCTCTTCCAGTTCTTTGCTTTACTGGCCAGGGAGAACCTTTACAGTCGTGCTATCGACCTCCACTGGTAGACCAAAACCATGCTGGCCATGGCGCTTCAGGAGCAGCAGGACCGTAACAACATTCTGGAACGAAAAATAGACTCCCTCACTGAATTTTTTTTAATGTATGTCGACAAAGTTCACCATCGTTGCTTCATTGACAAAATCTCTCCGCACTATACTCTTCTTAAATGCAGGACTACAACTCGCCATCCTAATCCGGTCACCAAAGCTAAAGGCGTTTATCCTCATGTCCCCCACTCTTTCTCGATGTAGGTCAGCTCCAGTGGCACTAGACCCTCCTCCAGCGAGTTGGAGCATTATGGCTCCGAAGATGGTAGCACCCCTAAACGTCCGATTAGTGTAGATGACTTCCTGATGGATGAAGCAGCCCAGCCTTGCTCCCCAGGCTTCTATTTTTCCATGTTATACGTCTGCAATCTTCAAATGCTCTGTTTTTCCTCTTTAGCGAGGCCAAAAGGCCTTTTTTTCTCTACCTAACTATCTATGTTTTGATCACTGGTTACTCCCCTCTGATTCTCTCCCTGTAACTCCTATCCTAGAGGGTGAAAACAATTTCCAAAGTAACAGATGTAATGACTACAACAAGACAACAATCTGTAATTTTTCTTGATACTGGCACTGATGTAATTATCTGTTTTAAATGAATATGAATGTGAATAGCCCCATCTTATTTACAATATATATATATATATATATATATATATATATTAATGATTTCAACATCTTTATTAAATTCAATATTTTTTCTCTCCATGAGTTAGAATATTGTAAGGGAGATCTCTGCAACTTGCGACTCTGAACTTGTAGCACATCAAGCTTTTGTTTTGTTTGACTGAGTTTATTTTAACTAAGCCATCTTCCATAATTACCATATGTCCTGCTTTTAGAATTGTGACTAAAGATAACAAGTTTTGCTTAAATGTTGGGACATACCATACATTTGAAATCATTCTTTCTCCAATGATTGGTAAAAAAACTTTAACTACGCCTTTGCCTGAAGGAGTATGTTTTGTTTTATCAGCAAGATAGATTGAATTCAGATGACAATATTTAAAACTCCAAAAGAAGTCTCGTTGAAATGTCATGTGTTGAGTTGCGCCTGTATCCATAATCCATGCATCTTCATAATCACTTTTGAGAAAGCTTGAAACTTGTAAAGTTGTTGCTTCTGTGTTGGTGAATACATATTCGGAACTATCAGGATCATCTTCATCATTTGAAAACTATGCAGAGTTTGGATGAAACTTGGGAATTTTCTCAATAGAAGTTCTACAATCTGCCGCATAATGGCCAACTTTGTTACATCTCCTGCAAACAATTTGACTGAAATCGCTGCCTCTACCTTGAGACTGTCCTCTGCCTTGATACTGTCCTCGGCCTCTGCTTTGGCCTTTGTTTTGAGTTTGTCCTCTGCCTGGACTTTGTCCTCTGCCTTGATGATATCCTCTATTTTGGTTGTTGCCTCTTCCTTCAAAATTGCTCCTTCCTGAATTGTAGCCTTTATTGAAATTGTTTCCTTTGCTTTGACTGCGACCACGACCTTGGTTTGCTTGATTTTGATTGAAATTTCCTCTTCCTTGACTGCTTGAACTATCATTTGAGGAGGTACTTGAGTTGGCTTCGGTGAAGAAGACATCTTCTCCAATATGTTTCTTCTTCCCAAAGGTTTTATCGTGTTGAGCTAACATGTCACTCAATTCATCAAACTTTATCTTCTCTAACTTTCCAGTGACTTGCAAAGTTTCCAAAAAATGTGCATATGATGATGGAAATCCAAAAATTACAATCGTGGTCAAGAGGCTTTCATCAACAGCTTGAAAACCAACATTTATTATTTCTTGCTTGATATTTTTAAGTTGTGAAATATACTCAAGGACATCACCACGTTCAGTTAATTTATGTTGAAGCAATTTTAATTGAATATCAACCTTCTTTGATTCAGGTTGTGTATCAAAGAGATCTTTGAATGTACGTAAATCAGTCCATGCTTCTGAGGAATTTTAAATATGTATATACATTTCATTATTAACTAAAGCTTTTATAAGAGCTAATGCTTTGCCATCTTTTACTTCCCATTTTGCAAGTGAAGCTACATCTGTTGGTTTATTTGGCTTAATGTTTCCATCACAAATTTCATGCCACAATTCATTATATATGAGAGTGCTTTCAATTAGACGTTTCCATGTCTTATAAGATTTCACTCCTTCTAGCTTATCAGATTCAGAGAACAGATTAATTAACTTCGACATTGCAGTGTGGAAGCAGTGCACCAAAAGAATCAAGCACAAAAAATTGAGCAACTCATCACACGAAACACGCCACGCAAAGAGGACACATGCCACACAAAAAAACGATCTATCGGGGCTTGGCCTTGACCCTCGTATAGTCGTTCAAAAAAAAGGAGAAAAATGACTGAGCTTTTCACTTGGCTCTAGTCAATTTCTCATTGAGTGTTTTGCAATGAAATCTTTGCAAAATTTGACAATGCCTTTAAAAAATATACCCCCCCTCAAAGTAAAAAAATTACTTTGAGTTACAATATCACTCCTTGTTTCTCCAAAAAAATGACAAAATTTCAATTTTCTCCCTTATAACTCTAATTACAAAAAAAAAAATTCACTCCTTATCTTTCCCAAATCACTCTTTAAATAGTGAGCTTATGTCCTTCATAAAAATGTAATTGATTTTTTACTAGCTGGCAATTCAACATGTTCTTCTTCAAAATTTTATCAATTACATACACTTCAATCCACCCAATGCTTATTAATCTGGAAAACAAAACAACTCTCCACAGAAATGGATTTATACCCTCTACACTGGTTCATACAGTTTCATACATTTATTAAATAAATGCGCAAATTCTGATTCTCAAACCCAGTGCAAAATGTGGAGATTGTAAGATGTATAGGCTGGGATCTAAATTCTTGACTTCTGGTTGATGCCTCCACTCAACAACATCGATGGAAATCTATTTCAAATATTCGAATCATGCAAAATACATTTGTTTAAACAATGCGTTGATCATCATACACCCATAGCGTTCCAAACGCTGCCCATGCCTTCACGGTGGTAGCGTTCTACTTGTATCTCGGCTCCTACAGCGCTGGGTCTATCGCTTATATGGCATTGGCATTTACCAATGCAAATACCACGGCTTTAACTCTGCTACAAAACATTACTGATTTCATTCTACCTCCAAACCATTACGGATTTCATTCATGCCTCCATCCGGTGATTGGTCTTGCAAACAGTTGATTGCTACGATGGTCATGAGTATGGCCTCTGCACTCCCGTTTGCTCACATCCCTTCGATGGTTGAGTGCTACCTGTACACGATGGTTCGATTTTCTTCACGCAATCGACAATACTCTCAACGAGCATGAAAGCTCTGTTCTGCACCACTTTAAAATTAAATCTCTGCACTGGTTCATCCACATGAAGTCTTTGCGTTAGTTAGCTTCAGTGCTAATAGTAACACTTTTAACAAGATTAAGCTTGGACTTCAATTCGCCTAGAAATCTCTGCGAGTGGCTGGGGGCTCTTTCCACGAACAAGCTTATTCAATGGGAAGAAAAACTGTAGGAAGATCTCGACAAGAAGCTCGCAGAAAAATTGAATTTTAAAAACAAACTGAATCTTAAATAAAAAATCAATTTTCAGATTATAACCAATAAATTTCTTTTCCTTAAAGCATTGACAAGATTGCATACCAATTCATCCTTTAGCAGAATTTTCCAAAAGTCTGCAAAGATGAAATCTTCACCTTCACGTCATCTGCATTACCGGTGGCTCTGATACCACATTAATGGTAGAAGTGTCCTTAGACACGTAATTTTATTAATAATGGAAAAGAAATTACATAAAAAGTTGCAGGAGTTTACAAATGTAAACTTCTACTAAATTTGCAATTAGGAGACTAACCTATTTATAAGATATATGTCCTAACTTAATTTATTTATGGATCACTTGAAAAAATAACAAGTGTCCATTTACAATAAATGATCTTCTATCTCATCTACTAACTTTATTCCTATTTTAGA
The DNA here is from genome assembly GCA_034641835.2 of Pinus albicaulis. Lineage (NCBI taxonomy): Eukaryota > Viridiplantae > Streptophyta > Pinopsida > Pinales > Pinaceae > Pinus > Pinus albicaulis. The sequence continues at coordinate 903,130,468 of CM076573.1, read as the reverse complement.
GTCTAAGATACGACTCAATTCTAGAGTCCTATCTTTGCTAACAATATTTTAATTCTAAGTGTCTATTAATATTTATTAAATATTATAATTTAATAAATATTTTTATTCTCTAATATTTATTAAATTAGCTCTAATATTTATTAAATATTCTAATTTAATAAATATTTTGTCCTAACTTTACATTACATTAAGACAGATTGACGAACTGGAAGCAATATGGCAACAAATTATGAGCTTGCAAGAACAACTTCAAATTCTGCAAACCAATGCAAACTAACCCAACTCGGGGTGTCGACAATAGGTAAACCAATTCCAATACATTAATAAAATTCCAAAGAAAACCACGAAATGATCAATGCACCACTGTAATTTTGCGTTATATTAGACATTTTTCGTTATGTACTTAGTTTTTTAAAATCCTGTGATGCAACATAAGATTTTGAAGCAAATAATTCTCATAAGAAGTCAAAGTCTCATGAAAGAAGATGCAATCCTTGTGTACCTTTTGTGACCAAGCACAATATTTATCTAATATAAATACACATTATTGTTAAAAAAAAAATCATTAAATTCATTAAGCATGACAACTCATAAGATTCAAGTTACTTAATGGGAATTATATTTCTCAACCATTGGTGATTTGATAAAATGGTTATTAATGACTAGATAAACCACTTAGCCTGAAAACACTCATATGCTAGCAACTCAATATTAACAAACTTTTAATCTGAGGGAGGTCGTCCTCAATTTCATGGCTCAATAATAAGACTTCAGTTTAATGAACCAATTATATGCTATATACATAGATTTAAATATTATTAAAAAATAATTTGAGTATGCAATCTTAAACAATGGAGAAGATATAATTTTTATGGTTAAGTTACAAAATAATAACAGTTAAACAAACGAATCGACTGCAATATAACTTACGTGGAACAAGTATAATAATAAAAATAATAATGATTTCATTCCTCTTCCCATACATTTATTCCATATGAAAAAACCACCAATGATTGGATGTACGCCACATGAAAAAACCACCAATGATTATCCAACTAACCATTCTTTCATGTAGTTTATCGTTAATGCCTATATTTTTACGAAGTCTATTTGTAAAATTACATTTTTAAAATATACACTTTCATTATTATTATTATTTAAATATTTTTTAAATTTAAAATATTCAAAACCAATAGTCCACGGGGTCTTGGATAGATGGTGATGGGGTGCTCTGTTAAGGCATTCCTTGATTGAAGTCATTGATTCAGTTCCTCGTCCTGATCGGGGTGATATATTAGACATGATGCAGATGTAGTATTACCAAGGTTACAATATATATATATATATATATATATATATATATATATATATATATATATATATATATATATATATATATATATATATATATATATATATATGTGCCGAACTTGCGAAGAGTCGAGCACAATATGGTAATGTCTATATAGAAGTATATAGAAGGAAGTGGCTCTTGCTGGTGGAGTCACTGAGCAATGATGCTGCTCACTGCGGGTTTGGAAACATTCAGACTCAAGGGGTAGGTTTCGGTGGAATCCTCCGCTGACAGAGAAATCCCTAGTCATCTATTGGCACAGAGGATGATGGTGCAGAGCTGCATAAGTCGAAGGTTGTTGTGCCCCTACTGATGGAGCCTCTATGCATTGAGTAGTTGTTCAACATGTTGGTCATTACAATGTTGTTATCTACCTGACCTTGGCTTCTGAAATTGGTGGAATACTAACCTGACTGATCAAAATTTGTAATTATTGACCTGATGGTAGAGAGCGGGAACTCCGGAGTTTTGAATGGCGAAGAGCAGGAATCTCTGAGTGTGTGAAGTCTGCAAGGCCTGATACAGAGGAATGAAGCGGAGGAGTCATTTGGTCCCTATTTTTTCTCTGGGGGTTTACATGGAGTGGCGGTTGATGGAGGGGGGTTATCTTCAAGTCGGTTAGGGGCCTTAGATTAGTTTTTTTATTCTGGGGAGTGGTTCGGGCAGTGGGTCATCGGGGGAGGAAGTCATGGGATCTTTGGCTAGAAATATCGACTATGTTGAGCAACGAGGCTGCCCTAGCCTTGGTGGTGAAGGGGGAAAGGAATTGGGACATAGCAGTGTCGTCGAAGGGAAAGATCTCAGGTGGGGAAGTGGAAAACGAAGTCGGAAAATATGGATTAAATCGAATAAGGTGGAATACAACTATGTGCTGGGGGAAGACATAGGTTGGGCGCAGGTGCTCCAGATGCCCGACAGGACCTTAGTGGGCAGGGATGTGGGGAGGAATTTTGCTCTGAAGACTGTGGTACTATGGGAAGAAGTAAACTGGAAGGAAGCTATTGGTTATGTGCCAGAGGTTGTGACTCTCACTCGGGGATGGTTTGCCTTCAGTTTCCTACAAGCTAAGCATTCATTGTGGGTTTTACATTGGAGCTTTGGATCATACTCCTTTGATCCTTAAGCCCCAGAATCCTCTTTTTGATGCTGGTAGGGAGAGGGTGGATTTGGTTCCTGTGTGGGTGAGGTTACCTGGTTTTCCTCTCCACTACTGGAATGAGGAACACTTCCGCAGCATTGGGAATCTTCTCGGGACTTACCTTGAAGTTGAACTCTCCTTTCTGGAGACTAATCAAAGATAGGTGACTCAGATTCTGGTCAACATAAATGTTAGAGAAGGTCTTGCGGAATCTATGAATCTTAGTTGGGGGCCTTATGTGATTAAGTAGGTGCTAGATTATGAAAATGTGCAATTTAGGTGTAGAAGATGTCATGCCTATGGTCATCCTCCATCAGATTTCAGGCTCCCTTTCCGCTCATCAAATGGTCGGCACTTTCGAAGGAGTGATAAGGAGAAGGGCGTGGAAGAGGAAGTTCTAGGCTTTCCATATTCTCAGCTTTCATCCTCTCAGGAACCCAACAATGATCCTATAAGTGAAGAGGTGGAAATCAACAGTCAAGGGGAGGAAGTTGTGGCTTCCTAGCCAAAGGTGGATAATGTAATGTTGATGGTAGGTCAGAATTTGCTGGGGTCCCCTTTCCAAGGCTCTTCATCTACCCCCCTCTCTTCGTCCATTCACTTTTATCTCAATAATGTTTCTCTTTCGGGGCTGGACTGGGTCGAGGGTCTAAAGCACTTATCCCTTTCCTCCCGACTCCCTCAATACTCCTCCTCCCTTCCTGTCTCTCCTATGGCTTCTATGGAGGGCCTACCACTCATTTTGGATCCCAATCCCTATGTATCAGAGCTGGACCTAAATCCTTCAACAAATAATTCCTCGGATTTTGGATATTTTTTGCGGTCTAGTGCGAAAAAAGCTTATGGTGGGTTGGGAAAGGGGAAGGTACTGGACTCAAAAGGAAGGGGCAAGAAATCATATTTGGAAAAGGCTCAGTGTCAGGCTAAACTAGATCTTCAAGATGGGAAAAAAAATTCTATTGAACGGGTGCTTAGAGCAGATCGAGCTCAGCGTAAGGGTGGTAGATGAAGATTATGTCATTTAACTCTCGGGGTTTGGCTAGTCCCCATAAAAGATTAACATTAATGAGGGTGATTATTATTAATCATTCGGATATCATTCTGTTACAAAGACCTTAGGAGTAGGTGATGTTGTCAAAGATCGATTGGAAAGTTTGCTTCTGGGGTGGATTTTTGAAACTCTGGATGTCAGAGGGCGATCATGTGGGATGGCAGCGGGGTGGAATGGAAGATCGGTTAAGTCCTTGATTTCGTGGGGCATGGAGTCAGTTCTTGGTCTAAATTTATTGGCACTAGAGTTAGGTGAATCGTTCACCATATTTAATATCTATGGCCCATATCTTAATAGGGTCCATTTCTTGGATACTCTTCTTAGTATCCCTTTGATCAGCGGGGACTTGGTGATCCTGAGTGGGGATCTCAATTTCTCTTTGGGCTAGTCTGAGGTCTGGGGTCCTCATGCTCAAGCTGACTCTTTGACTGGTTACTTCACACAAAAGTTGGAGGAGAAGAATTTTCTTGACATTGAGCCCATTAAGCTTAAACCTACCTGGAAGAATAACAGAAGCGGTGAAGGCATAGTTGCGAAGCGGCTTGATCGTTTTCTGGCGACTGATGAGGTTGTGGATAAGCTTATGCAAATCATGCAGGGGGTTGGTAGTCGAGTGCCTCATATCACTTTCCCATATTTCTGGAGATTAAAAAAGGGCCTCTTAAGCCCTCGAGCCCTTTAAAGTTCAATAATATTTGGCTCAAGGACGAGTCTTTCAAGCTTCTAGTTCATTCTCGGTGGATCCCTTTCAACCCGGCTAATCCACGTTCTGCGACATTTCAGTTTGCTGATAATTTCAAGAGGCTCAAGAGTTCCATTTTAGAGTGGGTTGTGGCTAAGAGGCAGAGGGAGGGCAGATATTTGAAGCAGGTGGAAGAAGACCTCCTCTGGATTTATGAAGGGGATGGAGGGGGTCTTATAACTCAAGAGGAAAAGGACTCCATGGTTTGGTTGGAAGGGAGAAGGAACATTCTCCTTTTGGAGGAGGAGGAGAATTGGCGGTTGAATAGTAGAGCTACCTTGCTGGAATGTGGGGACGATAATACAAAATTTTTCCATGCTTATGCTAAAGGAAGGAAGGAAACTAACACTATTTGGAGCTTGATTGATGATCAGGGTACCAAACATACTTCTTTTGAAGAAAAGGCGAAGATGGGGATTGACCACTTCAAGGATTTTTTTAAAGCTCCTACACATGCCTCCATTGCAGAAGTTATTAGAGTTGCACAACTGTTCCCACGGTTTGTGGAGGAGGATGATAAAAGGGCTTTGATGGAAGAGGTGACGGAGGGTGAACTAAAGGTTGTGCTCCAAAGCTTTCAAAAATATAAGAGTCCTGGGCTAGATGGATGGACTATCGAATTCTTTTTTGATATTTTTTATTTGCTTGGCAAGGATTTACTGAGAGTGGTCGAAGATACCAGAGCCTCTGGGCGGATTCCAGCGAGTTTTAACTCTACCTTCATTTCTCTCATTCCGAAATTTGACAATCCTCTTTCTTTGAATGATTTCAGGCCCATTTCTCTCTGCAACTGCATTTATAATGTGGTTGCTAAGGTAATTGCCAGAAGACTCAAGAACATCCTTTCAACTCATATATCAGGTAAACAGTTTGGCTTCTTAGAAGTTCGGAAAATTCATGAGGCCATTGGGGTAGCTCAGGAGGGAATTCATAGCTTGAAAACAAAGAATCGCAAAGGGGCGGTCTTGAAAATTTGCCTTTACAAAGCCTATGATAAATTAATTTGGATGTATATTCGAATGCTCTTGACCCATATTGGCTTTGGTATTGGTTTTATTAGGTGGATTATGAGCTGCATTACTACTGTCTCTTTTTATGTTTTGATCAATGGGGCAACCTCACCTTTTTTTTCATGCTGAAAGGGGGCTTCGTCAAGGCTGTCATTTGTCTCCTTTGTTGTTCTTTTTGGTAGTGCAGGGGCTGAGCAGGGCTATCATGGAGGCCAAGCATCAGGGGACCCTGAAGGGCATTCAGATATCCCCAAATCTGTTTATTACACACCTTCTTTTCGTTGATGATGTGCTAATCTTCTGTTTTGGCTCTGTGAGGGATGCTCAAACATTAAGGGGGGTTTTGGACCTGTTTTCCAAGGCTACTGGTATGACGGTGAATGTTGGTAAGTATTCCCTTACCACCCATCTATTAAGGGATGAGGAGAGGCTTGCACTCATTCGGGTGTTTCCTTCTAATCCCTCTGGACTAGATGATGGCCTGAAATACTTAGGTTTTCATTTAAAACCTAATGACTACAAAAATCAAGATTGGAAGTGGCTCTTAGAAAAGCTGGATAAGAGGTTGAAAGTATGGAGCCACAAATGGATTTCATGTGATGGGAGGTTGGTTTTGGTAATTTCGGTGTTGGAGGCTATTCCTATTTATTGGATGTCTCTTTCATGGATTCCTATAGGCATTCTCAAAGCTGCTCGCCGCATCTATTTCATATTTCTTTGGAGTGGGAAGAATGAGTCCCAGGTGACCCCTTGTGTTAGATGGGAAAGAATTGCAGTGCCCAAAGGGCTGGGGGGCTAGGGCCTTAAGAATATTTTTCTTTTTGCTCAGGCCCTTGCTGCTAAGGGTGGGTGGAGATTAATCACTTCGGTCAGTATTTGGACCAAGGTGATTGCACAGAAATATCTTGAACCTGATTCCATTGAAGTCTGGATTAGAAATCCAAGGAAGCCACATGCAGGAGGGTCGATGATTTGGAAGGCAGTAGTAAAGTCCTTTCATATTATGGATTTCAATCTGGCATGGAATGTGGGCCATGGAAGGAGATTAAAAGTGGGAGAGGATCTGTGGATGGGAAGTAATCAACAACACATTCTTCCAGGGCGTACGATTGAGGTTTTGAGGTTGAGGTGGATTATATTTCTCTCCCATCTTACTGATCCGGTTCAGAGACAACCTTGGGTTCAGTCTTGGAGAGTGGTTGCCTCTCTTGGATTGGATGATTAGGATGAGAGGGATCTGGATATGTACATTAGTGAACTTCTCCTTACACATATTCAGCTTCGGGAGAGGGATGATGAAATTGTGTGGGACTTCGATCCTTCGGGAACCTATTCTCCCAAGGCAGGTTACTTAAAGCTGAGAATTTTTGGGGCTAAAGGGGAAGAAATTTGGTGGTGGAAAAATTTGTGGAAGCTCAAGTTCCCTCCTAAGACTCGCCTCTTTATGTGTTGTGTTTTGGAAAACAAGGCCCCTACATGGGAAAATCTGCAGAAAAGGAGATTTCAGGGGCCTGGATGGTGTGTCCTATGCAAATACGCGGTGGAATCTGGTTCTCATCTTTTCCTCACCTACCCTTATATCAAAGAGGTGTGGAAGGAATGCTCAAGGCTGTTGGCAATTCCTTGCAGATGGGAGGGTATTTCAGTGGCTTAGGCTTGGGAGGATTGGTGGGCCTCTACTGATGATGCTTCTCACAGATTTCTGCCTCTCCTTGTTATTTGGGGTTTCTGGATGGCTCATAATAATATGATTTTCGATGAGAAAGCGTGTACTCCTGATATCACTGGTGCTCTGACTGTTGGTTATTTTTCTGCGTTTCCTCATCATGTTTGTGCTGCTAATAAAAGGGAGGTATTGGATCTGGAGATTGATAGGGAAATTCCTTGGGGTTTTTTTGATGGGGTAGTGAGGAATAATGCTTGTGGGGGTGGGGATCTCATTTTTATATCTACCTCACATTTCTATGATATATCTATCGGCCTTGTGGAGGGATCTAGCAACTATGCTGAGCTACTGAGTCTCAACTTCTTCTCATCTTTGTTGTAGAAAAAGGCTGTCGGAGTATCAATATCTATGGGGACTCCATGAACGTTATCAATTGGACAAGGGGTATTCAGCAGTGCAAGACTCTTTCTCTTACCAATCTGTTAATCTCAATTAAGGAAATCATCCGCAGCCTTGACTCTTTCTCATGCCGACACATCTACAGGGAAAACAATGAGAAGGCGGATCAAGCATCTAAGGAGGGGTTGCAATTGGCGGTGGGGATATAGAAGGTGAAGGAGATAAGGGATGGACACGCTCAGGAATATTTTCACAGGCCTCTCTACGCCTGATTAGGTGGTCTCCTCACGCAATTTGAGAATTAGATGTGTCGTGGGCTATATCAGGCAGATTTGGCATTGCTGCTGGCGTTATTATACTGCAGAAGTTACAAACTTGTTGTCGAGATGGTCAATACACTGCTCAGCGTTAATTCACCTGCTATCTTTGTTTTATTTCCAATGAGTTCGGATTGGATTTTGTTCTGCCATCCCAATAAACTTTACAAATGGACATCAAGCTCCTCTGGTTGAGCTGTAAATTTTCTGCGAAATGTGTCATTACTTGTTTGGTGATCCTGGGCGATCAGTCACTACTTGTTTGGTGCGCTGATCTATATATCTTATCCACAGTGTCTATTTTTTGTCCAGGCAATCGAGATCCTAGTATAGAAATTATCACACAGATATGTGCTCTTGTCTGAATGTAATGGGTGTAGATCTACAATTGTGCCTAAATATTCTCATGCCTCTGCAAACGAACTTAGTATTGATTGATGAACACAATTATGTGTTCCCTTATGAATGTAATTTTGTTCTCTTCTGATGAAATAAAATTACGCTTTTTTTATGAGGAAAATAAAATAAAACAATATATATATATATATATATATATATATATATATATATATATATATATATATATATATATTTTATTAACCAATAATATTAATAATCATTTCATTTATCCTTCCATAATTGGTTATGATTATTGAGCTGAGAGGCTCATTCTACAACCTAGTATGAGGGGTTCTCTTCTGATGAAATAAAATTACTCTTTTTTTCTGAGGAAAATAAAATAAAACAATATATATATATATATATATATATATATATATATATATATATATATATATATATATATATATATTATTAACCAATAATATTAATAATCATTTCATTTTTCCTTCCATAATTGGTTATGATTATTGCGCTGAGAGGCTCATTCTACAACCTAGTATGAGGGGATGTGTAAGTTTGTCCATATATCCATTCCCTTTCAAAAAAAAAAAAAAAAAAAAAAAAAATACTTTCTAAATAGAAAATTTATGTCGACTATAATAAAAATAAATAAAGTAAAAAAAAATGTATGTGTAGGATGTTTAAATCTTATACTATTCAAAAATATTTTAAAAATAAATTTAGATAAACTACTTGGAAATCTATGTTAACTAATTTATGTCAATATCAACTTCATATATATGTATATATAGAAAAAACATTGTTAATATCAAATATTTTAATGTTGTATATAAAAAAATATGCAATGTGAGTTATCAATACAATATTTTAATATGAATTAATATTCATATATACTTAAAAATAATAAAAAACTATTTTAATTTGTGCGATAAAATGTCTCAATGTACATGTTATGTAAAATATTTTAATGTCAATTACTTTTCATTTAAAAAAAATTATGTATATATCATGAAAAAATTAAGTACATGTTATGTAAAATATTAAATGTCAATTATGTATCAATTTAAAAAATATGTATTCCCTGATGGGGGTGTCCTACCATCTAGACAGATGGAGGCACATTGGATCGTGGAGCCAGGAAGGCCTCCATGCGCCACACATTTGAATTAATGGGATTTTGGGACACGTACCCAAGTTCTCGCACATCCATTATATCCAAGCTTTAGAGTAGTTTGTTGGTTATTTGTAGTTGGCGGGTGATGAGGAGTGAGTGTTGGGAGAGAGCACCCTGCGTATTGGCGTCCTGGTTAAAGCCAAGGCCCGGGGCATCAACACAGGGCAAGGTATGCTATTGCTGTTGGTTGCAGAGTTGGTTCTAGCTTCGGGCCTGGCCTTGGTATCTCAGGGTTGAATTCCCTAGTGGTAGTGATGATGTGTCGAGTCCTGGGCATGTTGTGTGCGAGGTGAGTAGGGAGTATACGATTATGGCTGTGTGGTTCTATCTCTGGTCTGTAGAATTCGTGCGGGTTAGGCAGCCCGCAGGGGAGCGTTCCAACCACTGTTGTATCTGGTACGGGAGGAGCCTGGAGGTCCTTGAGGCCTGGAGCGTGCCTTGTTGCGACAAATTTCATTGTGGTATTAGGAGGGGTCTTCGGGATTGCAGCCTTACCCAAAATTGTTTTGAGCCACCCATTGACCTGGGTTTGGTAAGCACTGCTTTTTTTCAACATTACAATTTCAATTTCGTGTCGTGTTATTGCCTAGCCAAGACGGTACTTCTCGACGAAAAAGTAGTCGGGGGTGGTGGTTTTAGTTGTATGCCTCGTCAGAGAGGTCGTACGAGAAGGGGAGGAATAGGTCGTCATAAGGAGGAGAGGTAGCCGCTAGGGGAGCCCAGCTCTGACTCTGTGTCAACTGAGAGCCGCCACTCTGTGGTGAACATGGCTTCGTCCCCAGCTCACTCTTCGGGCAGTGTTGAAGCTTCGGTCACCCTGGAAAGGATAACGGCTCAATTGTAGAATATTCAACTCAATATAAATACCATGAGGGAATAGTGGCATGAGGACAAGAATGAACTTATACCCTACATCAATGACCTACAACACCTATAGAATGAGTCTTTGGACTCTTTGGAAAGTCTCCGACGCTAGCATCGACGCACCAACAACCACCTCCGCGCTTTACAAATCCAAGTAGAAAATATCGACTATCACTATCTTGGCTCTTTTCCAGGATTTTTTCTATGTAGAGCTATGCTCCTGGTGGCTCATAAGCCTGTGATGCTCAATTTTGTTGAAGTAATGTTGTATCCTGATGTAACTTCAGGAATTATATTATAATGATATTTTTTTTACCGACAAAAATAAATAAATTATGTATATATCATGAAAAAATTAAATTTTTATGGTTAAATTTTTTATTTGGTCCTATATATACTCTATTTACCATTCACAAATACAATTAAACAATGAAAAATAACACATTTTATTTTGCACTCCAAAGAAATTTGCTCGTGAAGGAATTTGATCCCTCTCGGCTCATGTTAGATCCATACTTAAGATGGATCTATGTTGGTTAACTAACCTAGATCCATCTTAACTCTGGATTTATTAAGCACCTCGAGAGATCAAATTTCTCAAAGTGCAAGCCTTTTCTCAAATTTTGCACTCAAAAAAAAGATTTTCACCTCGAGAGATTTGATCCCTTTTAGTGCTTGATATATCCAGAATTAAGTTGGATCTACCTTGGTTTTATATATATATTTATCATTGTAAAAAACACGGGTTGTCAAAACATGGAGCCCAAAAACTGCCAATAGTAAATTAACTCTATGACCTCGATTTTTCCTGAACTACCATAATAAAAATATTTATAAGCATTAGTTTGTTATAACTTTTTAATTTACTTTATACACATGAAGAAAATTCAAGCGCACGGGAGTTTTTTGCTGCTGCGTTAGCCTGCGCAGGCCGAGCTAGAGCGCCGCCCCCACGGCCTCCTCTGCTGTTGCTACGGCCCTCTCGGCCCCAGGGGCCCTCGATCCTGGCTGGATCTGAACGGATCCGCCTCCAGATCTCGTTTCTGGCCCTTCAGAGCAGCGCCCTCTCACTGATCTGCTGCACAGATCCTCAGCTATTCCTCTGATCTGACCCCTGCTTATTCTGTTGCTCGGTCTCGGAGATGCCTCGCCTCTTGTCTGGAGCAGGTCGGGTGAGTTACTGATCTTTTCTGCTGACTATGGAGACCCAAGGATCGCCTCAAGGGCCCCCTCTGTCTTCTCCTCCGGATGCCTCAGCCGCCTTCTCTTCCTTGATTGCTTCGTTACCCAAGAAGAAGAAATCTGACGTCTCCAAGTTTGTTAAAAAGCTCGATGATGTGCCGGAGGTAACCCTACCTCCGGAGGGGCCGATCCAGGTTGCCTTGTCTCTAGCAGATCGCGCCCTGGTCGGTCAATTCACGGGTCTCTGGCCCTCTCCTAAATCAACTGAAAACTGGGTTGCAAGGAATTGGATCCCGCTGATCAAGAACAAAGTCACTTCATATTTTCTTGGAAGAGGCTACTTCCTGTTTGAATTCAATACTAAGGAGGATAAAGACCTGATCTTTAGGAATGGGCCCTATTTCATGGGACCTCAGGGCTTCTACCTAAATAAATGGACTCCAGACTTTGATCCAGCTGTGGATGTTCCATCGGCAGTTCCTGTTTGGGTTCGGCTTCCTAACCTACCGGTTCACTGTTGGAACTGGGATTCCCTTAAACACATTGGCAACACATTGGGCAAGTTCATAGACAGAGCCAATAACAACGATCAATATGATTGCGCCCGGATCTGTGTCGAGGTAGACTTAGAGGTGGGTCTCCCTGAGGCCATCAAAATAAAGGTGGGCAGCTAGACGCATGTTCAAGTGCTGGATTATGAGCAGCTCCCGTTCAAATGTCGCAAATGCCACATCTACGGCCATTTTGCTAGAGGATGCCCGAACATAGGTGAAGCAGAAAAAGGAAAGGAGGAAGGATGGAACCAAGTTAAGAGATCAAAGATAAACCACAAGAAATCCGGGGCACAAGGATCTCATCCTGCCGCTGCCCAAAATGTATCCTCGTCGAGAAGTCAAGAAAATAAGTTCGAGATCCTAAGCTCTGCGGAAGAAATCCCCAGGGAAGAGGAGAGACCGGCCAAATCAGCAGAAAAATCGAACTCAGCAGGAACAAGACCCGAAGAGAGTATCATGGCAAGGGACAAGGAAAAGCAAACAGAAGCCTCTGAGGAGGAACATGACTCAGAGGAGTCTGAGGAAGATGGAGAAATCAGAGATATGCAGACATCAGTTAGAAGATCTGCAAGGGGCCGGAAATCTGCAAGAGAAAAGAGAGACCAGGAAACCTACAAAGACAAGCTTCAGGGTAGTCAGCCCACGCTGGAAAAACTCCTTGGCAAGAACCCGAAGACGGTTAAAAATCAAGTTCCTGGCTCCAGGGGAGCCCCTCACCAAAGAAACAAATGATGAAGACCATCTCCTGGAATTGCAGAGGAATGGGGAGTAAAGTAAAAGAAGAAGCAGTGAGAAGTCTCATTAGAAGAGAAACCCCGGACATCCTTCTGATCCAGGAGACCAAAATGGAGGACAATGAGTTCCTTCAAATCAGCAAAAAGCTCTGGAAGGGAAGTAGCGGACTAGCAGTATCATCAAGGGGAGCCTCCGGGGGATTGGGCTCTCTCTGGAACCCCCTCAAATACAGCCTGGTCACTGAGGCACACAATAGCCATTGGCTATTCTTGAAGCTACACTCTGTAGATTCAAGGGAGACTATCTGCCTGTTCAATGTCTACGTACCTATTAACATAGGGGAGAAAAGGGAGTGCTGGGACTCCATTAGACAGCTGGCGGAGACTGAGAACCTGGGAAACATCATCATTGCAGGGGACCTAAATCTCACTCTACGCACGGATGAAAAGCGAGGAGGCTCAATCGTAAGGGACCCAGCAAGGGAGTGGGTGGAAGATCTCATGCAGGACTGGGATCTACTCGATACCCCTCCAGACAATGGTAAGTACACCTGGACCAATAAGAGAATAGGCCCTGGTCATATTGCTGCTAGACTTGATAGATGCTTGGTGCAGAGTTCTTTTCTTTTGCTTGGTTTAGAATCCAGATTTCACATCCTCCCATGTAGTGTCTCAGATCATAAGCCCATTTTGTTAGAGATGACAGGTCATAAGGATCTTGGTCCCATTCCATTCAGGTTCAATGCTCTTTGGGTTAAAGAGCCTGAGTTTTTGAACTTGGTTCAGGACAACTGGAATTTGCCAGTGAAGGGTTCTCCCTTCTTCATCTGGGAAGAAAAACTTAGAAGATTGAAAGCTGCCCTCAAAACATGGGCCAAAAGTCTTCCCACTCCTGCAAAAGAAAGAAAGCAGGCCCAAGATAATCTTACACAGCATCAAACCCAAAGTGAGGATGTTGAAATCACTAAAGAAGTTTTAGACAAGGAGGAGGAGCTTCAACAAATCTATCGCAAAGCCTGCCTATCAAAGGAAGAGCACTGGAGGCAAAAATCTAGGAGTTTATGGCTTAAAGCGGGAGATAGAAATTCTGCCTTATTTCATAAACAAGCTCAAGCAAGAAAAAGCTTTAATTCTATAGCATAAATCAAAGAAGGCAATCTGATCCATAAAGACTTTGAGAGCATAAAGAATGTAGCTTACAATCACTTCAAAAAATTGTATAAAGAAGAGGGTGAGACTGATCCAAAATCCAAATTTCTGGAGGTGATACCCCCAAGGATCTCCCCTCTTATCAATCAACAGCTTGAAAAGAAGATTTCCATCCAAGAAATAAAAGAAGCTCTAGCCAGTATGGAGCCTGACAAAGCCCCAGGCCCGGATGGCTACACGGCCAGATTCCTCCAAACTTGCTGGCAGATCGTGGAGAAAGATCTCTTTAAGATGATCCTGAAATCACAAAATTGCCAAAAAATTGGGGGCAACACTAATTCTGCCTTTCTTGCCCTTATTCCCAAGGAAAAGGGTGCAAAATAATTCAATCGGTTTCGCCCAATCTCTCTCTGCAACATTGGATACAAATTAATCACAAAGGTAATAGCAAACAGGCTAACAGGGATCCTTCCAGTGATCATACCTGAGAATCAAGGAGGATTTGTTAAGGGGAGACAGATTGTCGATAACTACATTCTGGTGCAAGAGGCGATCCATTCGAGTCAACTTCACAAAGAGAAGGGTATGGTAATTAAATTAGACCTGGCAAATGCCTTCGATCGTGTTAGGCAAAGTTTCCTTTGGGAAGTTTTGAAAAAGTTTGGCTTTGGACTGGGTTTTGTAAATTGGATTCGAGCTAGTATTGCTAACCCATGGATCGCCCCCTTGGTGAATGGGAGAGCAGCTGGCTTCTTCAAAGCATCAAGAGGGCTCAGGCAAGGCTGCCCCCTCTCTCTGCTGCTTTTCGTTCTTCAAGTCTCTGCCCTAAGCTTCTTCCTAGATCAGAAATTGGAAGACCAGGAGATTTTGGGGCTTAATATAGCTAGAGGTGTGAAAAATGTAAACCACACTCTTTTCGCAGATGATACCCTACTGTTGGGGGCTGCCACAGCTCGATCTGCCATAAGGTTTAAGGAGGTTCTAGATGATTTCAGTGAAGCTACAGGAAGCAGTCTAAACAAAGGCAAATGTAAAGCTTACTGCTGGAACATTTCTGCTCACACTCTCTCTGTCATCTCCAGAATCCTGGGCTTTGCTGCCACCCTCAGCTGGTCCTCCTTTATATACTTGGGTCTCCCCATCTTTCGCAATCTGGTTTATAGCAGAGATTGGGCCCCCCTTTTGGACAAATTCAAGACAAAATTTCAGGCCTGGGGTTTCTCTTGGTTAAACCTTGCAGGCAAACTTGTTCTAATCAAATCAGTACTCAGCAGTCTCCCCATATTCCAATTTTCTGTGCTCCTAGCACCCTCTGGCATCATAAAAAAAATGGAAGCCTACATCCGCAAGTTTTTCTGGAAAGGTGGCAAACTCAATGACAGAAAAATCCTGTTGATCAGTTGGGAGAAAATTTGTAAACCTTTGATGGAAGGAGGCCTTAATTTCAAAGATTTCTGCTCTCAAAATATCGCCATGGGGGCCAAGCTCTTCTGGCGAATCATCGCTCCACACCCAGGCTGGGCGCAAACAGCCCTCTGGAAAAAATATCTCACGGGGAACAGAAAAATATCTCTAGATAATCCTCTTCCCACAACAGGAACGCATTTGGTTAAACGCTGTCATAAAGCAGTGGCTCTTATCAAAGATATAGCGTTCTGGATACCGGGCAATGGTAAAAACATTAAGATCTGGGATGACAATATTATGCTACAACCTCCCTTAGCATCGAACAATTCACTGCACGCGCTGAGACAGTGGATGGATCACGCAGGGTTTAATACACTGTGGGACATTTCACAGTGGTCTGACAGAACCTGGCAGCGATGGCGCCTACCTCCCGTGCCTCCAGAGCTTGCGCAGGCCAGACAAATCCTTTTATCTCTGTTACATGGCAAATTTCCCCTTCGCACAGGTAAGCACGATGCTCGGGGTTGGGGATCCGGTCCAGGTATGTACACAGTAGCGCAGGGGTACAATTGTCTGCAAGAATGCCCCTATGTCGCCCCCGATCCAGCTGTATGGAAGGGGCTGTGGCATCACAAATCTCTGCCAAAGGTCGATATCTTCTGTTGGTTGCTTTGTCATAGAGCAATCTTAACAGATGACAAATTGAAGAAAAAAGGCTTTCAAGGCCCATCCAGATGCCACCTATGCTGCGAAACTGAAGAGAGTGCCCAGCACATTATTCTGGAATGTAAATTTTCTAGAGTAAATTGGCAGATACTTTTGAATTATTGGAAAACAGAGTTCATTCTTCCTGTCTATATTTCAGACTTATTTGCTAATTGGCATAGCTGTTATCCAGGAACTCTTCCAAAAAACGAAAGATTTAAAGCAGCATGGTTCTCCTTGCCGAAATTCATATGCTGGCAAATCCGGCTTGAGCGAAACAGAAGAGTTTTTAGGGATGAAAAATTAAATCCTCAGCTCATCACCATCAAAGTAAAAAACCTCTGGAAAGAAAATTTGGGTGAACAGTTATCGGAAGCCAACTTAAACCAAAAGGATCTAGATTGGGGTGCCTCGTTGGGTCTTCACTTCTCTGGCGAAACAAGACAGGAAAAGAGCATAAAAGAGTGGAAATTCAGAGGAAACAAGCAAGAACTTTCAGACTTTCTCACCAGACAAGCCAGACACTGTTTATTCTTCGATGGGGTTGTGAAAGGCAATCCCGGTTTGGCTGGGGCAGGAGGAATTATAAAGAACAAGGAGGGCATAACAGTGATTAAGTATGCTTGGGGTCTCGAGCATTCAACCAGCATCCAAGCTGAATCAATGGCACTTCTGCAGGGTCTTAAGCAAGCAAAGGCCACCGGTATTTCAGATTTAAGTGTTATAGGAGATTCTCAGTCTATCATCAAAGTTTTAGTGGAGGACTCCTCTCCTACAGATCTTAGATTGGCTAGAGCGATCTTAAGAATTCGAAACATGGTGAAATCTTTTCGAACTGCAAGCTTCCTCCATGTATTGAGAGAAAACAATAAAGATGCAGATTCGGAAGCCAACAAGGCGGTGTCGCTTTCAGAAGGCTCCCTTCTAGTAGACGAAACTGAGGAGTGGGACTCTATCCCATAAAGCTGCAATGTTTTTTCGTATCATTTTACAACAGTTTGTGTGTTTATATAAGCTAGGAAAAATAACAAAGATAGACTTTCTAGTCACATGCAAAAATGGTGGATTCTCAAAACTTGGGGTCTACGATCAGACCATGGCAGAAAGACTAAGGGCTAGGCCCGACATTTTGTAATCTTGGATGGCATTTGGCCACTTTCTAATATAATCTCATAACCGTTCTTGTAAAAAAAAAAACTTTTTAATTTACTTTAATTTTTATTTTTTATGTAATTTGAACAAATACAAATGTTTACATAACATAACAATACATTACAACATTTCTTCCATACTAGGTTGGAGAGTGTCTCTCTGCCCAATAACCATTCTTTAATTTAATTGATCATTAATACATTCCCTTTGTATAAAATCTACTTGTCAAATTACATTTATAAATATTTTTATAAACCAGTATAGATCCATCTTAACTACGAATCTAGCAAGCACTAAGAGGGATCAAATCTCTTTTCACTCTGAAAGAGGTTTGCATCTCATATTTGATCCCTCTTTGCGCTTGGTTGATCTGGAGTTAAGATGGATTTAGGCTAGTTAAATTATTAATTATTAATTATAATTATAATTATTATATATATATATATATATATATATATATTTTTTAAATGTAATTTTACCAAGTCAATTTTTTTTTTCTCTGTCTCTCTCTCTCTCTCACACACACACACATAATAATAATAATAGTTATTATTATTTTTAATTTTCTGAAGTCAAAATGTTTATATCACATAACACGATAGGAAAAGACAATATCTCTTTCATACTGGGTTGGAGAATGCTTCTCAATGCAATTATATATATTTTTAATTTAAATTGTTTAACATTTAATAAATTATTTATAATTTGAAAATCTTTAGGTATAAAATCATATCTAAATTATTGGGTCGAAGCGTTTTGAACCACTTAGTGGGGTTTATTGTCAGGACTAAGATGGGGAGTCTGATCTTAGCACAAAAATAAATAATGTAGTGATGTAGAGAGAATTAATTCCCAACGATTGGATTATAATAGTAATAACATGAATAATAATATATTAATTATTAATCAAAGGTTTTTCAATGTAACATTCAAAAACTTATTAGTTACTAAATTAATTAACAATAATTAATGAATTAAAGGACTCGGTGGACCCTAAAAATATGAAAGGTGTTTATTTAAACTCGTGTTCCCGTGGAACTCCCTACATTGGAGAAATGAACCACTCCATAAAACAAAGGATTCAGGAGCATGTTGTTGACATCAAAAATTGTAGGATTCACTCCTCAGCCTTGGCGGAGCATGTTGAGAAGACAAAGCACCACATTCGTATTGAAGAGTTCAAGATCATTGCTAGGATTGACCATTTTTATCACCGAAATTTTATAGAGGCCATCAAAATCGAGATAAGGTCAAGTACATTAAATATGGATGATGGTTGGAAAATTAGTAGTTGTTGGATCCCTGCCTTGTCGTCCTGAGTGGTTTCTTTTCTTGTTCTGTTCCCTTCCTTTTGTTTATGTTCATAAGGCTTATTTTGTATATTTTTTCCTTTTCCTTATAATTGTCACAACATTAATCTTGCTTTTTTAAAAATTGATTTAATGGATTCTATTTCATACATATACATTTATTCATTATTACTTTCCTATATTCACATTTTCTTTTTCTTTTTTCATTTTAATTCTTTTTGTTATTCTTTCTAGGCTTTTATAGATTATAGTTTAGGTAAATTCCTCTTTCGAATCGATCACATCAATATTTTGGGGTCAATGTTTAGAACCGTCCACTATGGTTCATCATCGGGACATAGATTTGAAACATCCTAGTTGAACCACAGTGGATGGTTAGAAACATCAACTCGAAAAATATTGATGTGATTGATCCGAAAGAGATATTTATCTAAACATTATGAATCACAGAAGCCTGAATTCAAATATTATTGTTTTTAATTTAATTTTACTATTTTTGCTATATTTTTTGTTTGTAAGTTTGGCATGACCTTCTTCATTCATTCATAAAAAAAATTAGATTACATCCATGATCAGATGCTAAGGTGGCTTCAATCTGCCCATTGGGAAATGAGATTTGTTGGCCACCTTACCACATTATAAGCCATCCAAAAGCAAAATAATTTAAGACTGTCTTGTATAACTATATATGCATGAGTATCCTTAAGTCTCCTAGTGTCTAAATATATAAGACATAGTATCAAAGGCTGCAAATCTTGCATTTATACAAAACAAAAATTGGAAATCACACTATGCATGACATACTACTAATCATCAAAAGAGTTCACAAGAGGTGGATATTTCGCACTCGATCCAGGTAATTTTGTTTGAGGGAGACACAAAATATTCTTTTCTATGCGGATGAGGAGGGCATTTTTTTGTTGAATCTGGAATTGGATACATTGGAATCCTTATGAATTTCCTAAAGTCTGGGATTGTTCTTGGGTGGACCATCTGAGGGATTCGACAGGGTTCTTTCCATAATATTTTTCAATAGCCAATATAGGTAGATGGTTTGTTTATATTGAGAATATTGACCTCTGGTATGACCAGGGTATGGTACCAACTCTATCCATTCCTTGACACTTCATGTGCTACATGTTGATTCAATTCCATTTCCCACCCAGATATGAGCTGGAAAATATGAGGCTGAGTACCGGTCTAATAATCCTGAGCCACTTCATGAATAAGACCAAAGGTTGATCTACGACCTCGATCCCGAACAAGACGTGGATGGGACTATCTTCCTCTACTCCAGAGCCCAGCACGACGACTTCATCCCCTACCCTCTCCTGTCGTGGTGCCTCTACTAGAGGAGGGCCTTGCCATAATGAGAATTCACTGACCACAATACTGAAAAAATACCCTAAAATGGTAACGCACCGAGAGTTGAAAACTGAAGGAGTATTATAGAAGAAATCCAAATATATATGATAAGCAAGCCAAGAAAACAAACTTTTTCCACCGAATATAATATGGGTACACTTATAAGGGCCATAATCATCAATCAGTGATTCCCCAAGGCTTCGAAGAACAAAACACAAAATCCAATCGAGCGAATATTCTTTCAGAGGATCTTTTCTCTTAAAAATAAACAAGAACAACAAGGAAACAATAAATAAAACCAAATCACCCATACATAGAGTACAAACTGAATGCCTGTGGGCAAACCCCACATACATGCCTATCCGGGGGAGTAAAATACCATAACAAACAGAAACAATTCTACCAAATTGAGACTGCCCATTAGAAAAACCAACGCTTTCCTTCCAATATTTATGGAATTTAGTATTTCTAATCTGAAACATTGTCCATAAGATCCTTTTCCAACGAATTATCAGAGAGAAATTAAGCGAAGGGAGAATTTACTAAGAGAACATACCCGCAAATGCTGGCCACTGGATATCAGGAGATACCTTTTGCACCAGGTTAACGGGCTTCACGAGAAACCTTCGAGAGCTCTCTAGAGTATTCCACTAGACCTGTAACCATATCAATTTCATTACCTTCGGTTCGAACCAAGCTCACGACATAAAATCCCATAATCAAATTATCACACCATTCTCTATGTTCTTCATTAATGCCTTACATGAGTATAAAAACCTTGAAAAGGTTGGCGAGTGTGTGAGGAAAGATATAACACCCCTCACCGTTCTTTTGCCTCAATTTTCTATCCATGACATGAATCCTGAGGGCTCTAGTTCTCCACTCATCGGGAATTTTTTCTAGAATTTTATTCTCTCCCTCTCTCTCTCTCTCTCTCTCACACACACACATTATTTATTCAATACGTATATATTTATTAATATGTGTTTTGAAATATTTTGACCAATTTTAAAAAAAAATCGCTCTCATGCCTTCTCTGAGCTTCACTCCTTTTGTTTTTCTCCCTAATGGTCCCTCTGGAATCTGCTGCGGATGGGGTTTTCCTCCCTCTCTCGGATCCTCCTGGTGATGACCCCTCGAAAACAACATTCTCCTCCCTCATTTAATCATTGGGGCCTCCTCAATTCCACGCTTCTATTTCAAATTTTGTGAAAAAACTCGATGAAATTATTGAAATAAAGTTGCCTCCAACCCTTCCTCGCAAAGTTTCTCTCTCCCTAGATGAGCACGGACTGGCTGGTCAGTTCACTTGCTTTTGACCTTCCCCAAAGACACTCCAAAAATGGGTTGAAAGGAACTAGGTGGATAAGACCCAAGTGAAAATCTCCATTCATTTTTTTGGCAGGGGATTCTTCTCATTTTACTTTGAATCTAAAGAATACAAAGACCTGATTTTTAGAAATGGGCCATACTTCATGGATAAAAGGGGGTTATTCCTAAATAAATGGACCCCTGACTTTGATCCTGAGATCGATGTACCTAATGCAATTCCAATCTGGGTACATCTTCCCCAGATTCCTCTTCATTGGTGGGGAAACGAATCAGTTAAGGCTATAGGAAACACCTTTGGGAATACATAGACAAAAGAGATACAAAGGGAAAATTACACGTGTGTGCTAGAATCTCTGTTGAAGTCAAATTAGGCAAGGGATTACCAGAATAAGTGAAGATAAAAGTGTACAACTAGACTCACATTCAAAAAACTGGACTACGAACAACTCCCTTTCAATTTCAAGGTATGTCCTTAATACAATAATTTTGCAAATAGATTCCTGAAAAAAGTAGTTGAAGTATCTACAGAAGCCTAAGAACTCTAATGGGAAACAACCAAACGAAAAAAAATAAAAAATAAAAATAAAATAAATAAATAAATAAATAAAAATAATAAAATAATAAAAATTAAAAAATAAAATAAAATAAAATAAAATAAATAAATAAATAAATAAATAAAGTAAAATAAATTAAGTTAAAATAAAATAAAAAATCAACAAAGAATGTATCATCATCTATCCCTGACCCCTCTCCTCTTGAAGCTCTCTCCCCCGCCCCCGCCATCTCTTTTTCCTCTGATCCTCTTTTCCCCTCCTCCTCCAACCATTTCTCCATTTTAGGCCCTCTTGAGGATGGGGAGTTACCATATCCTTCCTTCCCCTCCCATTCTTCCTCCCCCCTCTCCCCTCCCCTTCATCCCCATGCCCCCCTCTGAGTCCCCATGCCCCCCTCCAAGTCCCCATGCTACCTCCATTGGCAGAATCCTCACCAGAAACAAAGCAAAAGAAACTCCATCACTCCTTGAGATTCCCACAAAACCAGGAAGAAAATCAAACAAGGAAATTTGGGATGAATGTGCTCAAAAGGACATGGCATTTGGAACACGACAACCTATGCAAATACATATAGACAGAGGAACATGAATGAAAGACAATTAAGAATAGGAAATGAAAGGTAAGGGACCATCCTACCCATTACAGAATAAATAATGAAGTTGGTATCTTGGAATAGTAGAGGGATCGATGACTTTTCCAACATCAATGCATTGAAGGACATAATGAAGACTGAATGCCCTAAATTTTTACTACTTTAGGAGACAAAAATACTTGAAGAAGAAATGAATTTAGTCATTCATAACATAAAAAACCTCGAAGGAATAACAATAAGCTCTAGAGGTTCGTTAGGCGGAATAAGCACTATGTGGAAAAAAAACCATTGGGAATTTTTAAAATTCAAATAAGGAACAACACTAGATTAAAATAGAAATGAGAAACAAAATATATGAGAAAATCATAGTAATCTTCAAAATCTATGCTCCCACTCACTATAGAGATAAGGAGGCATGTCGGTGGTCTATGGAAGAACACCTAAAAGTAGCAGAGAATCGAAACATAATAGTTGCAGGGGACCTCATTTTGATCCTAAATTCAAAGGAAAAACGAGTGGGCTCCTTTTTTACCAACCCAAGCAAAGAAAGACTGGAAAATATAATTGAGAACCAAAACTTAATGGATGTAGTACCTAAAAACAAAATCTTCACTTGGAGCAATCACATAACTGGGTCGGGAAATATCAAGGAACGTTTAGACATATTTCTTGTCAATCTTAGCCTCATTCTAGAATCTATCCTTGTCTCCTAAAAAATTCTCTCCTCCATTGCATCAGATCACAATTCCATCTCCCTCACTTTTGGCTCTCCCTCGATCCTAAGGCCTCTCCCTTTCCGATATAATCCCCTTTGGTTTGCTTTTGAAGATGCTAGGAAATTGGTGGAAAGTTCCTGTAAAATTTGCATCAGTGGATATCCCCTGTATGTTTCGGAATCACAATTGAAATTAACGAGATCTACTCTCAAAATCTGGTCTAGAATCCACTATATAGAGCCCATGCAAAAGAAAAAGGAAATGCAATCTGAGTTGGATAAAATTCAAAAATCATGGACAATAGAGAAGAAACAAGAGAAATGAAATCCAAGGAAAAGGAGCTCTATTGGGAAATATACCAATCCAATCAGAGAGAAGATGAAAGCTGGAGGATAAAGTCAAGAAGCCTGTGGATTCAAGAAGGTGGTAAGAACACAACCTTCTTCCATAATCAAACAAAATCAAGAAGAACAAGGAACCACATTGATACAAAAAAGTGGATGGAAATACATAAGTCAAAGATCAAGTTTAAATTAAGGAAGAGGCCTTTCAACACTTCAAAATACTCCTATCAGTAGAGGAAGAACCCAACAACTATAATAACTTTCTAAGGTATATTCCAAAACTAGTGACTGAAAGTGAAAACACAACCCTTACAAAATCAGTTGAGGAAGATGAACTAATTCGAGTAATCTGAAACCTCCATCCAGAAAAATATCATGGGTCGGATGGCTTCTCCATCTCTTTCTTTCATTATTTGTGGTATATCATCGAGAAATACCTTCTAAAAATGATTCATTGGGTTCAAAGAAAAAAAAAGTCGGAGGAAATACCAACTCAACTTATCTTGCTCTTATTCCCAAAGACTCAGGACCTACCTCCTTTAATCATTTTAGGCCCATATCACTATGCAACTCATCTTACAAAATAATCACCAAAGTAATGGCTAACCTCCTTAAACTATTTCTTCCGCAAATGATTTCTAAAAATCAGGGTGGCTGTGTCCCCAATCGACAAATTGTTGACAACATTATCCTTGTCCAATAAGCCATCCACTCAAGCCAAACTAGAAAAGAGCAAGGATTATTATGAAATTAGACATTGTTAACGCCTTTGACAGGGTTAGACACTCATTCTTTCTAGTTGTCCCCCACAAATTCGGATTTGCAAATGAATTCATTGATTTTATAAAAAATTGCATCTACAAACTTTGGATCACGCCTCTAGTCAATGGGAGACCTAATATTTTTTTTCAGAGCACTAGAGGGCTTAGGCAAGGCTACCTAATCTCACATTTTCTTTCCCTTTTGATGACAGAGTCTTCCAGCAGAAATTTGGAAAATTTCTGAAAAAAGAGTCTTATAACAAGGATCCAGTTCAGTAGAGGAACAAAAAATATGAACTTTTTAAAATTTGTTGACGGTACACTTCTCATGGCAGGAGAATCTTGCATTTAGACAGAAGATTTAAAATAATTTTGGATCAATTTATGGAGTTTTCAGGAGGCTCCATCAACAAGCTCAAGATTTGTATCTATGGTTGGAATGCCCCCATTGGGGTCCTTCAGAGTAACTCACAGATTTTTAGCATTCCTCTCAAGCTGAATTAGAAACACTTTAAAAATTTGGGAATGCCAATCTCAAATGGTTCATTGAAAGCTGAGATTTGGAAGACGCGTTAGACAAATTGAAGAGAAAATAAAGCAATGAGGCATGCAATGACTCAACTTAGCTGGGAGATCCATCTTGATAAAGTATGTTCTTTCTGCTCTCCCATTATATCAATTTTCTATTCTCCAAGCTCCATATGGGGTTAAAAAACAAATTGAGATAATAACTAGAAATTTCCTTTGGCGGGGAAGGAAAAATGAGACAAAAAATTTCAGCCTCATAATTTGGAAACAAGTCACATTAGCCCATGAAAAAGGCGGAATAACAATAAGGCATCCCGTCATTATGAATATTACTTTAGGAGCCAAAATCATTTGGAGACTTCTCTCTGGTGAACCCTCTTGGTGGAAGCAGGTTATGGAATACAAATGCATTAATTATCCTCGTCACCATCTCCTCTCTAGAAAATTTGGAAAAAATCTCTTTCCTTAATCAGAGATAACACATCTAGAGTCCCTTGAGGAGGTCAGTATATTAATAAATGGAATGACAATATTATGGGAAATCCCTTACTTTCTTCCTTTCCAGAAATAAAAATCATTACCCGGTGGCTTCAAAACTCGGGCATCACAACTTTGGATCAAATCTACTTATGGAATTGACAATACAACCCTTGGGATGGTTGGAAGATCATTACTGTCGCCCTCGATATTCTTCATAAAAAAAATATTCTATTGAGTTTACTTAAAGGATCAAATCCTAGAAAAATGGCTTCAATTTGGATCCATCAGAAAGAGAATATATAGTCAAAGTTGGATACGCCAAGATGCAAGAAGATAATCAACAATATCCATCTTGGACCCTTTGGAGATTGGTCTGCAAAGTTGAATCTCTCCCAAAAATAAAAATCTTCATGTGGATAATGTTGCAAGGTAAGATCCTCACTACGGAAAACCTCAAAACAAGAGGCATTCAAGGACCCTCTATTTTCCCTTTTTGTTCTTTGGCTAAATAAATAAATAATCAATCATATCTTATTATTCTGCTCTTTCTCAAGAAATTATGGGTGTGAGATAACCAATCCTCTTCTCACTCACATAAATCCGAGCCCTAACATTTCTGAATTTATTTTCAACTGAAAATCCTATTACCCTCATACTTTTAAATACAAAGGCTTTCTAAAGTGCTTCTAGACAAACCTTCCAACATTTTTATGCTGGAACTTATGGATGACAAGGAACAAACTCATCTTTCAAAACAAAAATCCTGACAACAGGAATGCCATGGCTAAAACCTGGAGTTTGATGACTGAATCTATTCTTTTAAAATGTAACAACAAAATGGATGTCAACTCTCTGCAAATTGAAGAGAAACAATGGACGAGCTTCACAATAGATCGAATCCCTCTATATCCCCCTATACAAAAAACAAATATCAACCATGTTAGATGGAAGATTTGCTTTAAAATTTAGGACTTCAAAGACTAGATTGATTCCCAAATGAGACCATGCTTGTTTTTTGATGGGGCTTCAAAATCTAATCATGGTCGTGCAGGAGCCGGGGGTATCATCACTGATTGCAACATAATTTAAATCTCTTACTACAAGTGGGGTCTGGGTCAAGCATCAAACAATCACTACAAGGAAAATACCATCTAGTGGAGGTTATAAAGGAGGTTTTTAGTGTTATAAAATTGGCCAAAATTATCAAAAAAACATTTTCTACAACATCCATTTTTTGTAACGGAAGTTTTAACGAAGTTTCTGATTGAACTTCAACACAACTAAAAAAACTAGGCGATCGAAGGTTTTTACGGATGTATTTCTTATCGGTGCACGCTTCATGTGTGAACACACCAGTGCATTTTAACTTGTACCCACCGATACTGTAAATATACCGAGCACCAAGATGGAAAACATATTTCGGAAGCCCTAGGGCGTTAAGCAATGTACCGATGCGTGTCACCCACAAATACACACCGGGACGATAGAAGGTGCATGCACCGGTGTTGTTAAGGTGTAAAAACGTGTTGGGTCATTAAGGTGTAAAAACACACTAGACCGTTAAGTTATAAAAATGCACCGGCGCGTTAAAGGCAAACCATACCGGTGCATGCAACGCTTATCCTCTCCGGTCGTAGTCATCGATAAAGCGCATCGGGCGTTCTAATTGGTATTGGTATTTGGTGTGGTGCTCATAGATGGTAGAAACGCACCAGTGCACAATATTATACAAACACACTAGTGCGCAGTATCATACACATGCACCGGTGTTCATTCTCTATTTTTTAGAAACATCGACCTGTGACAGTTCAATTATTGTGATTTTTTTAAAATTCATTATTCATCAAAAGTTGAGACATATCTTATAACATTATTCATATCAATTATATTTTTATTAGTGCAATTAAATGTGATGTTTGGATGAATTTGATATATCATATCATTAGATTTCGCCTCTCTTCATTAAAATATTTAATCACCCATATATTTAATCAGTGACCTGTAACATTTCACAACAACAATGGGGAACGCAATAGAATAAATTAAAACGTATATATATATATATATATATATATATAAGACACTCTTTGTCATACAAAATGAGACAGTTATTGGTATCCTTTTGTCTTTCAATTTGGACACTATGTCCATTACATTAAACAAAATGTGTGATTTCACAGACAAATATTTCAAAAAATACAATGCCTTGCTTTGATATCCAAACATATTGATCATCATTCTTCGCTGGAACTATTGTCACTGCTCGAGCTATTTCCATGATTTGGGTTATTTGGAGGAATGTTTTTTCATTATGTTGATTGTTTTCTTCTTCTTCAAGTTCCATCTACAAACATAAAAATAAAGTGTAATGAGTGTATATACATTGGTGACAATAATGAAAATTGAAATATTAAATAATATACATCAATGTAAATCGAAAAGAAATGTACCATAACAAGAATTGACTCGTGAACTATACACATTCTTTCAAAACCAAATTTCATGCCATCTTTCAACAATTCATTTGCGGGCGCAGTTCCATACTTTGTTTCGTGCAAGTTTTATACCCCATAACAAATCAAACATTTAATATAAAAATATTTTTTTGTTCTATTAATTATAGACAGAGCTAAGTAAAACAAGATAGATACTTACAAATTCCACAATTAATTTATGATATGCCAACATATACTGACAACCCATATTTAACCCAATGTCAATCAATTCTTCAAATGTTCTTCTTTGTATGTTAGCACCTGTTTTAAGACATTCAATGATGATTGTTATAAAACAACTTAAAATATACAAAAATGAAATCTACTTAAGTTGTTATAAGGAAGCAACAATTACTCACAAACTTAGATATCAACCCTTTTCTTCCTTGTTGTCTTGTTTTATGTGCTGAATGGGTTCCATTTTCTTTTCTTTTCTGCAAGAAAATACTTGAAAATTAATATTTAATGCTAAATTATTTATTTATTGTACCTAATCGAAAAATTCAATGATTATATATTACATTTGAAGCACGTTGTTGTTGAGATGGCTCCTCGTGCGATGCAATTATGTCCATTTCTTTGACCATCTCCTTGTACACCTTCTTAGACATTCCTACTGGCATATTTCTGATATCAGCTCGTTCATCCTTTGAGATTTTCATAATCTTCCTGAAAAAGTAACAAGACAATAAACTATTTAATTTTTATATTGATATATGAAAACTAAATATAACAAAAGCGATATTTATAAATGATTGCTTTGTAGTAATATATACATATAATTCTAGAAAAGCATTTAAAAGAATATTACTTTTTCAATCCTTCTTTTTTGTTGTTGTACGTGTTTGCTATTAAAAGTCTGACATGTCACATTGACCAGTTCTGTGGAAACTCTTCCTGTAATTTAAATAAAAGTTGGTTCTTGGAATCATTGGATTGATTTTTGTATTGTAAGTGGAAACAACGTCTATACATTCGTTCCATTAGATCCCTCAAAGTTTTGTAAAAAAATTTCCCCCTTTCGTTAACCTCCAACACCAATCCATATGAGCTAAGGAGAAATTCATTTTCATTTGCATGTTCTATTTTTTTTTTCTTTTCTTAGAACAACATTCATTTACTTCATTGTTGGTCCCTGTAGAACATTAAACATATCTGAATTAATATATTGTTTGAAACATGTTATATAATATTTTAAAGTATATTATTAATGAAAATTCAAAAAAGAAACTCATATTGGATCAATAATATTTTTCATTCACCTCATTCACCCTTCTGCAATTTTTCCATCAAGATTTTACGCTCTTCTGGTCTTAGATCAGAAAGAATCTTATCAAGCTTCGTCATTTTTTGGCTCTGCATGATACACACTAAACAATACATATTAGTTAAACTTACATATAGTTAAAAAATAATCATTTTTTTAAAGAATTTACAAAGAACTTGCCTTTTTTGCTTTTATGGATGTGCTATCAGTATTTTTGTTACTTGAACTCTTGTGAGCCATTTCTTTATCAACATAAAACCTGTACCATTAATTAATATATTTTATAAATAAATCACATACTTTTCAGATAAAAAATAAATAAATCAAGAAAATGGTGTGTCTATCTAAATTAAACACTTGGTGCGACTTTCGCAACTTAAGCACCGAAAATAGTGCGGTAGGTTCTTATAAATGCACTGCCAATACAATAGAGACACTTTACGGTGCTCTTTGTTAATAGGAGCCCAGTGCGTTATATTAATACCAGAGCACCAATTAACATAAACATAAATTAATAAAACATTGTTTTTTGTCAATACGCGCCCGGTGCATTATACTAAACTCGCGCACCAGTGCACTATTTTAAACAGTGCGCACCGATTAACAAAATCTGTTTTTTTTTTTAAATTATGGAAGGGCCGACAGGGATTGGGATCCAAATCTGCAAGTGGTCCCACGTGTTAGATGTCATACGCCTATATATATAGTAATACAAACCCTATATATCTAAAATGAAAATCCCTAATTGTGAAGTCACATAAACAAGAAGAAGCAAGAGTTTAACGTAAGAATGGATTTTTTTTCTAAATTTTAATTTAATGTAGATAGGAATAGAAATTGTAAATGATTTTATTAGTAAAATGAACTGTATAATTTAAATTTTTTACTATGCATGTATTAAATCTAACAGAAACTGTAAAAAAATAATTATTACAGTAAAATTTAGCAATTTTACTATACTACGGGGTTTTTGTGTGAATCACCAGATGTTTCAAATTCTGATTCTCTGAATAGTGCTGATGTTCGAAAGTATTTTTTTCTCCACAGTGCTCCCTTGCTCTAGGTATGTCTCTCGTGCTAATCCCTTCCTGACAAAATTTTCTAAAATAATGAAATAATGAATAGGTTTTACTATTTAAAGATTTTTTTATGAAATCAGATTTCCAAAAATCGTTTTTCGCTCATTTTTCAGGTTACCATTTCTTTCACTTCAAAAAAATAAAGTTGTTTTTTTTTTCCCGATCTTCAGTGCGTTTGTTAACTAACAGCACCGGTGCGTCCGGTAATAAAACCGCACTGGTGCAGTTAACAGTACATTAGCACCGGTAAAAATAACTCATTTTTTAAGGCACAAAAATTACATTTAGGTATGTACATCCAAATTTATTTTTGATTTTGCTCAAATGCAGAGAGAAAATCTCATAATTATATCCAATGGACAATTATTCTCTTATTCCATAATATTTCTCAAAGTCCATCGCAGAGTCCTCCCTATCCATCTCGAGACGTAATTACTTTAGATTTTATTTATATTTTCATTATCTAATTGATTTATTTATTATTTATTTTTTTATCCATGTCAATCATCTGAATAAAATTAATGTATACAAATTTGCAGGTTCAAGCAGATTCAGAATCGAGTTCAGATGCACAAAATATTCAAACAGTTCCAAAACGTCGGAAGCTCTTTTCAGGAGCATCATGCCGCAAGGCGCGGTTGGTAGATGAAAATGGACAACTGCTTCACCATGCCAATTGTAACATGCCATCTTCTAGCCACAATCCAGGGACAATGAGTGTAATAATTGTTTGGTATAATGTAATTATTTCAACGTCAAACTAATTAATCATGCATTGGCGTGCTTACTAATTGAAATCATCGATTTTGTACTAATCATGTTCAAATATTTTTTTTGAAATTATTAGGATTCTAATGATGATGAATGACCTACCTACCATCTTTCGTTGCACCCCACGAAAATTTCAAATCAAGAGGAGGCTAAATTAAGAGAAAAATTCACAAAGGAACGATACCAAGAATGGTTGAATCAAGCACCTATTCAATTCCCACTACGTCCAGATTCACCAATTAGGAATGAATACAGTAATATTAGTTCTTCAAAAGCTGGAAATGGAGGCAATCAAATAGATGTTGGTATGGATGATTACTTAATGATTGACAATTAATTTACAAATTTTACAATTTTAGTAAAATTGAATCATGACAATACATACAATTAAAATTACAATTTTACAATTTCACAATACAATTACAATTTTACAAATATTTTACATACAATTACAATTACAACCACGATAATTACAATTACAATTACAATTTCACAATACAATTACAATTACAATTTTACAAATATTTTACATATAATTACAATTACAGTCACTATACATACAATAACAATTACAATTTTACAAATTTACAATTTTAATAAAATTGAATCATGACAATACATACAATTACAATTATAATTTTACAATTTCACAATACAATTACAATTTTACAATTTTACATTCAATTACAATTAAAATTAAAATTACAATTACAATGATAATTACACAATTTTACAATTACCAATACATAATATTTAATAAATACCATGATTTAATATTAAAAATAAACATCACGATCATGATAACCATCGTATAAAAATCATATTCTAAAATACACATTCAAATTTGCTAACATCATCTAATCATCGTGATCATGATCACCTAACAAAACACAAGCATTGTGTAACATCATCACAACACAAACATCAAATATACATCTCATGTAAATTAATTGCTATCACATACACATATATCTGCAATCACATTAAATGAACATATCTAACATGACCTAACAATATACACATCATGATGAACACCAACATGTAAATTAAGTAAATCAACATGAAAATAAAATACATGCACTATATATATATATATATATATATATATATATATATGTCAAATATCTGGTGGTACTACATCAATACTATAATTAGTACTCGAGGCATGGTTAGTCGATGGTGCCTCATGCTCAGATGGATGTGCCTGCTCAACCAGATGGTGCCTGTTGATCAGATGGACGTGCTTGCTCAGGAGGTGCCTATTGATCAGATGGACGTGCCTACTCAAGAGGCGCCTGTTGATCAGATGGTGTCTGCTCAGTAGGTGCCTACAGAGATGGTGCAACCTGCTCAGTGGATGGTGCCTGCTCAGATGGGTGTTCTTGCTTAGGAGCTGCATGTTGAGATGGTGCAGCCTGCTTAATGGATGGTGCATTCTCAAATGGACGTTCATGCTCAGGAGGTGTCTGCTGAGATGGTGTTTTCTCAGGACTACGTGTCTTCTGACATGATTCCTGCTCAGGAATAGACACTGGTTGATCATCTCCGGGGAGGAGGTGGAGTACTAGAATGATCACTCCCCTCATGATCATGATCATATGATGAGCTACTCTATCGCGCATCTCCATGGTGCCTATCCCTCTTAGCCGCTAATAGCCTGGAAGCTTCGACGATATTACACATAAGGCTCATCATATCGTGGGGCATGTCCCTCCAGAGCTCTGTGAGCATGCGATCAGCCTAGATCTCTCTTATCGTCGCAAGGCGAACTCCCTCATCAGCCAGGAGTCTACACAATCAGTCGCCCAACTCCATCCTGAATCGAATGTCTGCCCTACGCCTCATGCCCAGGAGTATTTGCACCCGAGGAGGTCTGTCACCCTGATCCACGGCCTCCGCCATCTCCTCGTCATCTATAGGATCATCCGATGGGGGTGGATCATGTCCCCAACAAATGTGCCAATATCTACAAAATATATAATACACAACAATAATTAGACAATTTAATAAAACAAGTTAAAGAACGTGTTAGAATAAATTTTATTCTAATTAATTAAGTCAATAAAATGAAACTATATTAATTTAAAGAAAACACTAATATTACCTCTAGCATTTGGTGGTTCATCCTGTGTGAAGAGGATGTTGGTACACCCTCGCCAATCCAAACCCGCATAAGGACATGACACCATCATGAACATGTGATCATCAACACTGGCTAGCAGCTCCAGTGCATCACTAGATATCCTGGATAGATACTCAGGCAAGCCCCTCTTGGGCATCATCTCACCCCACATCTGCATCTGTACATGTAACATCGGCCTACAAGGCTGGCGAAAAAAAGTAGGCCTCATATCTGGAAACCTCTTAAAAAATAAACAAAATAACTTTGAAGGAAAAGGGAAGGTCAACCTCTCACATGCCTGAGAATGAAATCTATCTAATGCTATACAAAACTGCCACAAAAAAATGGAAAACCATCTCATAAGTCGTGACATTTGGAATAAAGAATCAATATAAAATAAAAGAGGGCAAATAATGCATTGCCCATCACTAGTATAATGTGCAATGGTTGTCAGTAGTAGTGAGAGGCACCTAACCTCCTTTGGACCAAACGAAGCAATGCGTAGCTGACCACTAGACACCTGGAAATCTGTAGGAGAAAGTATATCATCCCTAATGTTTCTCTGGGAGTACGCCAATTGAATCCTTGCTACATAACCGACGGGGACATCTAGGAACTTGGGAAAATCCTGCCCTCTCCTAGATAGGCTAGTAATAAAATAAATGTCCTCCTTAGTGGGCTGGTACCGCTGGCCAGGACCGACCCGGAAAGCCTATCGGTGGGCATCCCACATGTAGATCAACTGTCCTAATAACCCACTGTGCCCCTTCAAGGATGTAGCCTCCTCATAGAAATTAAGGAGGCCTACCCCCCTTAAGAAAAACTGCCCTTAAGAAAAACTGGGTGGGTGTCATAATAAGGCGAGGGTACAAAAGTCTCTCCCTCTCCCGTGCCTCCCACTGTTGTATCATGTTATAATTGTCCTCCCTCTGCTATTGTTGTTGCCTTTCCTCTCTCCATTGACATCGCTGAATGATTGAAATATTAAATACATCAGCCTCCCTCATACATAAAACCTAATGTTTTTTTATTAAATGACAGATGTATTTACAAATATATAAATATAACTTTTATCGGAAAAAAAAATAGTCGGTGCGCCCAAAAAAACAATCACTGGTATGTACTTGTCTATCATGCACCGCCCATGGTGCGCATGAAAAAACTTCACGCACCGCGAAAACAAAAAATATTTGTGTGCAGTACATTGACCAAATAATTTGCCCCGGGGTGGTTGTTAAAGCGCAATGCACCGCCAACTAGCATTTACCACTATCGGTGGCAGTGCGTTCCCGTAATATGGACGCACCGGGGCGTTATGTCTATTTTTACATAATGCCCAGTGCGTTCTGGTAAATGGCTACACCGTTGCACATAGAGATATTTAAAAGATATATATATGTGTGTGTGTGGCCGACAACCGACACACACCGCACTATGTTATTGTTCTCGGTGCACTTTTTCTCGGTACTACACTGAAACTCCCGGTTCGGTTTCCATTAACACCGTTCGCGACGCTCCCTGTAAATTTACAAGGAGCACCGCGAATGGTGTGAGCGGAACGAATCGAACACACCGCACATAAATTGTTATTATTGTTATTATTATTATTATTAAACGGTGAATTTTAAGTCCATTTAAGTTAATTCGCTAAAAGATTAAGTTGGTGAGAAACAAGTAGATTACCTGCACATTTGCATGTCGAAGAAGCATCTTTGCAACGGACTACTAAAAATCAAATTTGCCCACCGCTTTTCAAAATTCAAACTCCACACAGTGAGAAATGGATGGTAGCAATGCGGGCAATGGGAGCACCAATGGCAGGGCGCCTCAGAGAAGAAAAACTCAAATCAGTGCTTGAGATCTCTATAGTACTGTAACAAGTAAAAATGATTTTTTTACGGCCGGTATTTTTTTTTTTTTAAATTAACACTTTTTCGGTGCGCTCAATTATGAGACGCATCGGGCGGTTGTATCAATGGCGCACCACACTTCTTTACTGTGCACTAGATTAATGAGACGCACCGGGCCAATTTGTATGGAGAGCACAGTTTCTCAGTGTGCCATTTGATAGTACGCACCAATGCACTTTATATAAAACGCTCTAGTGCGTTGTATGTGTGAATTGCACCGTTGTATGTGTGAATAACTCTGCAATGCTTCTTTAGCCTCTACTATGCACTGATGCATTACATACATATCAAGTGCACTGGTGCGTGTTATGATTAGAAACGCACTGCAAAAAAAACATTCGTAAAAACCTCCACCTGCCAACCTCCTCTAGTGACCTCTACTACAAACGGATATCTGGGTTATTTTTATAAGGGCTTCCTCAGAAACATCCACTAGAGGGTCTTTTCCTTGTAGTGAATAGTGCTGAGGCTTATGGCCTTCTTCTAGGAGTTTAAATTATAAGTGAGATCAAAGTCACAAATCCAATAATAATAATTGGTGATTCTGCAATCCTTATTCAACAAATGATTAAAAAGACAACCCCCTCCAATGCGAGCCTCAAAAAGATAATTTCCAGAATTAAAAATCACTTAAGGAATCTGGGTGAGATCTCTTATTATCATGTTTTAAGGGAGAACAATGGACAAGCTAATGAGATGGAAAATAATGCCTATCTCAAACAGCAAGGATAATCAAGAATCAATAGAAATTTCTCAGTCAAACACATCCCTTGAATCTTTGCTAATCCCCCTACCAATATGCTCTTTCTTTAGTCTAAATCCTCTTCTTCCAAGCTTTATGCCTCTCCCCTCAAATTCCCTTTTTCTTCTATCTGTTACCTTATAAATCATTATCATCTGGATATACTGGATACCCGTGGCTCTCCTCTGACCTTTCTTGTTTCACAGCGCTATTCTCTTCGACGTGTAGTGCTCCTCCTCTCGATCCCCTGCACATCCCTTAGTGCTCTTCCCTGTCTCATTAAGGGAATTTTGAGGTCTAAAATGGGCCTCTAAGAAAAATGTACAACCAAAATAAACTTTATAAGAACCAATACGATTTAGGATGATGATGTCAACCATGGGGGATGATTCACCATTTTTTAAGTAAAAGGGTAAAAATATTAGAAATTAATAAAATAATAAAACTACTTTTTCAACTCGTATTTTCAACTTATCTCCCAAAGTTTTTACTCAAATTTCGAGCGAGAGTACTCGTTGGATGCAAAATTTAATTCGTCATTCAAGGAGTACCCATGTTGCATACTTTCGATGGACCTTGCTATGCGAAAAATGAGAAATACACGAAAAAACGTGATTTCATGTATTTCTCATTTTTCATGTAGCAGGGTCCATCAAAATTATGCAACATGGGTACTCCTTGGATGAGGAATTAAATTTTCTATCCAACAAGTACTCTCGCTCGAAATTTGAGTAAAAAATTTGGGAGATAAGTTGAAAATACGAGTTGAAAAAGTAGTTTTTTTTTCCCCTCTAAAATTTGATGAGGTCATCAAACCTTTATCATTTCCACTATTATTTTATAATTTCCTTAGGAGGCACATTTTATACCTCAAAATTCCCTTAATGCCCCTTTGTCTTCCCTTTCTATAGAAACTTTATCTGCTCCCATTTTCAGCCTCCTAGCTCCTCAATACTTCCTGCCTTGTCCCCTTTTCCTAGTTGTCATAGAAGAGCGGGCTCTGGCGATGTCTTTGTTCAGGCATTGGAAGGACTGGTTCTCATCTATCTATGGATTCATTCTCTATTTACATAGATCATCCCAAAGATCAACACGAATTGTCAAAGGGGAAAATCTCAATGAGGGAGAAATTTCAAATGGACAAAAAAATATTTCTCAGCAGAGGGAGAACCAAACAATTTATCAATAATTTTGAATAATGGACTAGTCAAGTATCTTCAACAAGCATCAAAACTTAATCTCAAGAGATTTCCCTCTAGCAAGTTCTAATCTCAACTTCTGAACTTTAGTTATTAGCTATGAAATGCAATTTTTTCTTTCTCCTTCAGCAGTTTGTTAGGGTCTATAAGATAAATGTGGTAAGAAAATCAAGCAATCATCGGTTATATGTAAAAGGAGGAAAACAATATTCCTCAAGATCAGATCAGATATCTGGTAAAATTACCATGTATCATAGATTATGCCATCTTTTTTTGGAATCAATATAACACAACCGACCTTGTTAAAAAAATGAATAAAAAATAATTTTTTTTGGAATCAATATAACACAACCAACCTTGTTAAAATATAGATAAAAAGTTAAAAATAAATTAATATACTTATTAATCAATTTAGTTACATGTTATGTAATATTCCCAAATGGGAAAAGTAGGAATATAGTGCAAAATGCTGGAACAAGAGTGTAAATCATCATATTAAAGCAAGAGGCCAATATGGAGATGTTTCATATGTTATAACAACAGCAAAATATGCATAAGAAATGGGCCATAAGATGTACAACAAGAAAGAACAAGCCTCCAATGGACAAAATCCCTCAAAAAGAGGTGTTGCTACTATATATAAAGACTGGAAGACTGTTACAGCACTTTTTTTAAGCCACTGCTACAACACATGAATATACATCAGATCTAGGGCTAATATGTGCCTCAAAAGATAGATCTACTACAGGTTTGAGCACTATACAACCTCCTTTGAAGAACCCCTTAAGGGTTTTCAGCAAAACACCATGTACAAGACGGGGATCTAGGCCCTAGGGCTGAAGATCCACTGCAAAATACAAATCTAGAAAGTGTGGTTGATCTGATATGATCAATAGAATAGCCTCCTCCAATAGATCCTCTAAATGAAAGGAAAATCCCTTTCACTAGAAAACCAACTCTCCAAATGATGTGCCAATCCACCCTACAACTCCTCCCACAAAAATAACGCAGATCTGGAAGTAAACTGTGCAGTAGGGATAAATAAATGGTTGGCCTGATGCCAAGAACTGAAAAATATGCACAAGGGACTTCCTTATTGTCCTCCCAATGGAAAGGAATCCTCCTCCACTGAAAATAAGCAATGAAATGACCCAGATCTAGTCTCCACTGCTGCAACCTACAAAACAACTCAACCCTCAATAGGATCTGCGCTGTAAATGAAAGATGAAGCTTGGCCTTAAGCCTGATAGTGGAAAATGTAGTACAAGACTCCTCCAAGAGCTTCTCAATGGAAGAGGTGGGATTCCCGATCAGGAACACCCTATGCTAAACATCACTCAATCTCAGCTAAACAACAAGAGAAAGATATATGTCTAAAAAAACCATATATTCAGAAATATCAATACATAAACATAATGAATATGGCTGCCATCCTATTCCTTTTATAAGATATGAGCTTGCAAACCCTGAGCCCCATCTAATAATAGCACTACTTCCATGCAAAGCATCTCCATCTAAAACTATGATGTCTTTCATTGATGACCACTCCTCCATGACAATGTTATTGATTTGGTCAAAGTTGACCCAGTCAAGGTGTTCCAGCCCCTTTTAACGCCAAAGGGTGCTCAATTAAGCTGCCAAGATCTATCTCTTTCACATTGGCATTTATTTATTCATTATTAAGGAGAATTATGGACCTCCATTGTCCTCTTATTCATAAAACAAATCAGCAAAACAAAATTTAATATTCCAACTAGCTCATGGCTAATTGGGAATATTACAGTACTCCCTTCCCAAATGTTGCTTGTCCTCAAGAAACTGACAAGGTGAGTGATGCAACTCTCCATCATTGGTGACACCAACATGTGATAAGCTTCCCTCATAAGCTAAGTGTCTACCAATCCATCCCTCCATGAACTGCTCCTCCAAAGTTCTTATGAGATGTAAATCGTTCATCCCATAAGGAGACAATAGTTCAAATGAAACAAACATGGTTTGCCTAATGTTCTCCCTGAAACATGTAGTGTAACGAACATGTAGAATCTCTCTCCCATAGGGCACATACATTCCTCCCATCCTCCCTCCAAACATTCCCATAAAAAATATAAGTACATCATCTATGTATGGGATCAAAACTAAGTACACGCAAACATAAATTTGTACAAATGGAGGTGGGTCATAGTCCCACATGTGGAACCAGCGCAGTAAATCTCCTGACTCCATCAGATAATGATGTGGTAAGTGGTTTCCCCACCACTTACTTGCTGCCCAAGTCTTCTCACCATGGCTGAAAGTGTGAGATATATTTGGTGCTTTTGGAGTGCACCGACAATGATACAAAATCTCCCTATCTCCTCCAAGGGAGTGGTCATGTTCAAAATTGTTTATGGCCCAAAGTTGGACATGAAGTTTATATGGAATAATGCTCCTCCTTGGATCTATGGCCTTTATATACATGGTAAAATAATGCATGTAATCATCAAATGAAACATCATGTACATAATCATATTCTTCACCAAAATTCCTCCTCATACAAATGGAGTGGTGCATAGATATATCCCCTCTCATTCCAAAAGAGGAAAGAGGTGGCTGAAATAAATCCTTCATTGAGTCATGTATCTCTTCCAACTCCACATGGTTCATGCATCTTTGAAACTGTTGATATAGTTCCTCTTCAAAGCCTTCCCAAGTGTAGCTTCCCATGATAGTGTTGTAGGACCTCATGGAATAAGTATGGTTGGAAAAGAACTCTTCATAAGCCCTTTGTAGCAACTTCTCCTTGAGCTTGGAGGCTCTATAAGATCCTACCACTATAGTAGATGACTTCTTCTTGGACTGAATATCCCTCTTTATGTAGCTTGTCATCAAGTATCATGCATGTGAAAAGATCCTTGGAATAATCCACCAACAGCTCGGATTTCCAATATGGATCAATCTTCCATAGTGACAGCGCTGAT
Source organism: Pinus albicaulis (assembly GCA_034641835.2). NCBI lineage: Eukaryota > Viridiplantae > Streptophyta > Pinopsida > Pinales > Pinaceae > Pinus > Pinus albicaulis. The sequence continues at coordinate 903,090,983 of CM076573.1, read as the reverse complement.
GATCTATCACAAAGAATATCTATCATATGTATGCTCTCCTCTTTGACATCTCCTATGCCAAAGGTATATGTTGGAAGGTTGCTATTCCTCCCATGCTTCTCCTCCCACGGCGTAGATTCTGAAATGAGAGTGGGTACTGATGATGTTGGGAGAATGTCTTTCTCCTCCTTGAGCCTACCCAAGACTCCAAGCACTGTATCATGGTCTTCTAATGCTCCCATCCCTCCTGGATCTATGCTCGGAGCATCATTTTGTGAGACATCTCTCACCAAATCTGAATCAGGTGGCCTCCCAGGTGGTTTTCCACAAGACAATAATGTCTCATGAAGTAATCTCAAAAGCATAATAGATGGGACTGTAAGGTCCTTGCTTCCACTTCACAAATCCATCTCTGATTTCTGTATGGAAATTGTATGTGAGGGATATGTGTGCATGCCTTTAATAATTTTAGTTTTTCCACTCTTTCTATCCACCCATTCCATCTGCAAAGTTCCCAATCAGTGGTGACTTTCCCCGAAGTAATCAACCATTGCACACCCAATATCACATTGGTACCAGGTATGTCAACCACAAAGAAGTGATCAGTCAATGTATATGTTCCCATGGTGACTGATAAGGATGGAACATAGTGCATGCATTTCATAGTTCTATCTCCTGGGACCAAAACAGAAAATCCCTCAAAAGCATCATGGGGTATTGCCCTCCTTTGCACTAGTTGGGCATCAATAAAATTGTGGGTAGCCCCACTATCAACTAAAATAGAAACTGTCTGATTTAAGATGGGAACTTGAACCCTCAAGGTCAAGTACTTAGGTACTCCTCTGAATGATGCAAAGCCCCTCGAATTGGAGCAAATGTCCCATTCCCATCTCCTGATGGTGTTGGTTCATCTCTTGCTGTGTCAGCGTTGTGACCTCTTCTTGGTTCATCTTCTTCTTCCTCCTCATCATCTGAGACCTCTATGTAGTGTGCCTTTCCTGCTGCACATCTATGTCTGGGTGCCTAAGATTCTTGGCATGTGAAGCAAAGCTTCCTACTCCTCAAATCTCTTCGAACATCATCATCAAGAAGTTTTTTATTTTGGCTTTCCTTTGAAAAAGGAGCCTTCTCATCTTTTCCCTTTGATGGAAAAGAGGGCTTATGCTCAAAATTTTCCTTTGCTTTTGGAAAGGCATATTGAAGATCTCTAGCCCTTTCAATGACATCTTGAAGGGTAGTGGGCTTGGTAGACTTAACCAACCCATGAAGAGGTTCATCTAACCCATCAATGAACATATACACCCTTCTTACTGCAGATAAATTAGGAACCATAATAGAAAGTCTCAAAAATTCAGAAATGTAAGTTTCTGGATTACCTGATTTTTTTAGCTTTGCAAGCCCCATGAATGGTGCTTCAAGATATCTTCTATCAAACCTCTCCACCAGCCTCCTTGTGAACTCTAAATATGCAGTCACATTGGCATGACCCAATGTAGACAAGCCATGGAACCACCAAACATGTGCTTCACCCTCAAGGTGCAGCGTTGTTATCTTAATGGCCTCCATTTCTAGAACTTTGTTCAACTGGAAGTAGATTTCAAGCTTCTCTACCCATGATTTGGCAGTGCATTTAGATGACCCATAAAAGTTGGGTAAAAATAATATGCCCATAGTGTGGTGTAGATCATGATTATGAATGAATCCACCACTTCTATTGTGATGCCTGGGTCTCCTATTGTCCTTGATTTGACAAAATTCTTGAAAACTCAATTGTTCCTTTAATCTCTGAGTTTGAGACTCATACTCCATAAAATAGTCTTCAAGGGATTCTTGCTCTTGAAACCCTTCATTTCCCATAGCCAAGAATGTAGGCATTGTAGAGTGTTGGGAAACTTGTTGTTGCTGCACTGGTTGATCACTCGAGCGATGAGAAATGCCAAAGCCTTCACCATGATGAAATCATTTAGGGGATTCCTTGTATCTATCCATTCTCACCTCCTTGATTTCTCTAGAAATGTATTGCATGGCTGTAAGAAGGATATTGGGAAACTCCTTCTCTTCATCTTCTCCTCCAGATAAAGGGGTTTTACCCTTGTCTTCTTTGTCATTTGTATAATCAAACTTCCGGTGTCCTATTCTTTGATACCTCTTCTCTCTATCGGTAAGAGGATCTCCTTCTTCAAATGACATATTGGCTTTTCAAGATGCACAGGTTGTGCCAATATTATGCTCTGATACCACTGTAATGTTCCCAAATGGGAAAAGCAAGAATATAGTGCAAAATGTTGGAACAAGAGTGTAAATCATCATATTAAAGCAAGAGGCCAATATGGAGACCTTTCATATGCTATAATGGGAGAAAAATATGCATAATAAATGGGCCATAATATGTACAACAAGAAAGAACATGCCTCCAATGGACAAAATCCCTCAAAAAGAGGTGCTGCTACTATATACAAAGAGTGGAAGACTAATACAACGTTGTTTTTAAGCCACTGCTACAAAAAATGAATATACATCATATCTAGGGCTGATATGTGCCTCAAAATATAGATCTACTATAGATCTGAGCACTATACAACCTCCTTTGAAGAACCCCTTAAGGTTTTCAGCAAAACACCATGTACAAGATGGGGAACTAGGCCCTAGGGCTGAAGATCCACTATAAAATATAGATCTGAAAAGTGTGGTTGATATGATATGATAAATAGAATATCCTCCTCAATAGATCCTCTAAATGAAAGACAGATCCCTTTCACTAGAAAACCAACTCTCTAAATGGTGTGCCAATCCACCTTGCAACTCCTCCTACAGAAATAACGCAAATATGGAAGTAAACTAAGCTGTAGGGATAAATAACTAGTTGGCTTGATGCCAAGATCTGAAAATATGCACAAGGGCCTTCCCTATTGTCCTCTCAATGGAAAGGAAGCCTCCTCCACTGAAAATAAGCAATGAAATGACCCAGATCTAGTCTACACTGCTGCAACCTGCAAAACAACTCAACCCTCAACAGGATCTGCACTGTAAATGAAAGATGAAGCTTGGCCTTAAGCCTGATAGTGGAAAATTTAGTACAAGATTCCTCCAAGAGCTTCTCAATGGAAGAGGTGGGATTCCTGATCAGGAACACCTTGTGCTAAACAACACTCAATCTCATCTAAACAATAAGAGAAAGACATATGTCTAAACAAACCATATATTCAGAAATATTGAATAAATAAACATAATGAATATGGCTTCCATCCTCTTTTATAAGATATGAGCTTGCAAACCCTAAGCCCCATCCAATAATATCACTACATCCATGCAAAGCATCTCCATCTAAAACTGTGTTGTCTTTCATTGATGACCACTCCTCCATGACAGTGCTATTGATTTGATCAAAGTTGACCCAGTCAAGGTGTTCCAGACCCTTTTCACACCAAAGGGTGATCAATTAAGCTGCCAAGATCTATCTCTTTCACATTGGCATTGATTTATTCATTATTAAGGAGAACTGTGGACCTCCATTTTCCTCTTATTCATAAAACATATCAGCAAAACAAAATTTAATATTCCAACTAGCTCATGGCTAATTAGGAATATTACAGTCCTCCCTTCCCAAATGTTGCTTGTCATCAAGAAACTGACAATGTGAGTGCTGAAACTCTCTATCATTGGTGACACCAACATGTGATAAGATTCCCTCATAAGCTAAGTGTCTACCAATCCATCCCTCCGTGAATTGTTGCTCCAAAGTTCTTATGAGATGTAAATAGTTCATCCCACAAGGAGACAATAGTTCAAATGAAACAAACATGGTTTGCCCAATGTTCTCCCTAAAACATGTAGCATAATGAACATGGAGAATCTCTCTTCCATAGGAAACATACATTCCTCCCATCCTCCCTCCAAACATTCCCATAAAAATTATAAGTACATCATCTATGTATGGGATCAAAACTAAGTACATGCAAACATAAATTTGTACAAATTGAGGTGGGTCATAGTCCCACATGTGGAACCATCGCAATAAATCTCCTGACTGCATCAGATAATGATGTGGTAAGTGGTTTCCCCACCACTTACTTGCTTCCCAAGTCTTCTCACTAAGGCTAAAAGTGTGAGAAACATTTGGTGCTTTTGGAGTGCACCCACAATGATACAAAATCTCCCTATGTCCTCCAAGGGAGTGGCCATGCTAAGAATTGTTTATGGCCCAAAGTTGGCCATGAAGTTTATATGGAACAATTTTCCTCCTTGGAGCTATGGCCTACATATAGATGGTAAAATAATGCAAGTAATCATCAAATGAAACATCACGTACATAAGCATATTCTTCACCAAAATTCCTCCTCATACAAATGGAGTGGTGCATAGATATATCCCCTCTCATTCCAAAAGATGAAAGAGGTGGCTGAAATAACTCCTTCATTGAGTCATGTCTTTCTTCCAACTCCACATGGTTCATGCATCTTTGAAAATTATGATATAGTTCGTCTTCAAAGCCTTCCCAAGTGTAGCTTCCCATGATAGTGTTGTAGGACCTCATGGAATAAGTATGACTGAAAAAGAACTCTTCATAAGCCCTTTGTAACAACTTCTCCTTGAGCTTGGAGGCTCTAGATAAGAAGATCCTACCATCATAGTAGATGAATTCTTCTTGTACTGAATAGCCCTCTTCATGTAGTTGGTCATCAAGTATCATGCATGTGAAAAGATCCTTGGAATAATCCACCAACAGTTGGGATTTCCAATATGGATCAATCTTCCATAGTGACAGCGCCAATGATCTATCACAAAGAATATATATCATATGGATTCTCTCCTCTTTTACATCTCCTATGCCAAATGCATATGTTGGAAGGTTGATATTCCTCCCATGCTTCTCCTCCCACAACGCAGAATTTGAAATGAGAGTGGGTACTAATGATGTTGGGAGAATCTCTCCCACCTCCTTGAGCCTACCTAAGACTCTCAGCATTGTATCATGGTCTTCTAATGCTCCCATCCCTCCTAGATCTATGCTTGGAGCATCATTTTGTGAGACATTTCTCACCAAATATGAATCAGGTGGCCTCCCAGGTAGTTGCCACAAGATAATAATGTCCCATGAAGCAATCTCAAAAGCATAATAGATGGGACTGTAAGGTCCTTGCTTCCACTCCACAAATCCATCTCTGATTTCTGTGTGGAATTTGTATGTGAGAGATATGTGTGAATGCCTTTAATAATTTGAGTTTTGCCACTCTTTCTATCCACCCATTCCATATGCAAAGTCTCCCAATCAGTAGTGACTTTCCCCAAAGTAATCAACCATTGCACACCCAATATCACATTGGTGTCAAGTATGTCAACCACAAAGAAGTGATCATTCAATGTATATGTTCCCATGGTGACTAATAAGGATGGAACATAGTGCATGCATTGCATAGTTCTATCTCCTGGGACCAAAATAGAAAATCCCTCAAAAGCATCAGTGGGTATTTCCCTCCTTTGCACTAGTTGGGCATCAATAAAATTCTGGGTAGCCCCACTATCAACCAAAACAGAAACCCTTTGAGTTAATATGGGACCTTGAACCCTCAAGGTCAAGTAATTAGGTACTCCTCTCAATGATGCAAGAGCCCAGCAAATGTCCCATTCCCATTTGCTCATGGTGTTGGTTCATCTCCTGCTGTGACCTCTTCTTGGTTCATCTTCTTCTTCCTCCTCATTATCTGAGAATACCTCTATGTAGTGTGCCTTTCCTACTGCACATCTATGTCTGGGTGCCTAATATTCTTGGCATGTGAAGCAAAGCTTCCTCCTCCTCAAATCTCTTCGAACATCATCATCAAGAGGTTTTTTATTTTGGCTTTCCTTTGGAAGAGGAACCTTCTCATCTTTTCCCTTTGATGGAAAAGAGGGCTTATGCTGAAAATTTTCCTTTGCTTTTGGCAAGGCATCTTGAAGATCTATAGCCCTTTCAATGGCATCTTGAAGGGTAGTGGTCTTGGTAGACTTAACCAACCCATGAAGAGGTTCATCTAACCCATCAATGAACATATACACCCTTCTTGCTGCAGATAAATCAGGTTCATAACAAAAAGTCTCAAAAATTCAGAAATGTAAGTTTATGGATTACCTTATCTTTTTAGCTTTGCAAGCCCCATGAATGGTGCTTCTGGATCTCTTCTATCAAACCTTTCCACTAGCCTCCTTGTGAACTCTAAATATGCAGTCACATTGGCATGACCCAATGTAGACAAGCCATGGAACCACCAACCATGTGCTTCACCCTCAAGGTGCAGTGCTGCTATCTTAATGGCCTCCATTTCCGGAAATTTGTTCAACTGGAAGTAGATGTCAAGCTTCTCTACCCATCATTTGGCAGTGCATTTAGATGACCCATCAAAGTTGGGTAAAAATAATCTTCCCATAGTGTGGTGTAGATCATGATTCTGAATTAATCCACCACCTCTATTGTGATGCCTAGGTCTCCTATTGTCCTTGATTTGAAAAAATTCTTGAAAACTCAAGTTTTCCTTGAATCTATGAGTTTGAGACTCATACTCCATAAAATAGTGTTCAAGGGATTCTTTCTCTTGAAACCCTTAATTTCCCATAGCCAAGAATGTAGGCATTGTAGAGCGTTGGGAAACTTGTTGTTGCTGCACTGGTTGATCATTCCAGTGATGAGAAATGCCGGAGCCTTCACCATGATTTAATCCTTTAGGGGATTCCTTGTATCTATCCATCCTCATCTCCTTGATTTCTCTAGCAATCTCTTGCATGGCTCTAAGAAGGATCTTGGGAAACTCCTTCTCTTCATCTTCTCCTCCAAATAAAGGGGTCTTACCCTTGTCTTCTTTTTCATTTGTATAATCAAACTTCCTGTGTCTTCTTCTTTGATACCTCTTCTCTCTATCAGTAAGAGGATATCCTTCTTCAGATGACATATTGGCTTTTCAAGATGCACAGGTTGTACCAATATTATGCTCTGATACTACTCTAATATTCCCAAATGGGAAAAGCAGGAATATAGTGCAAAATGCTGGAACAAGAGTGTAAATCATCATATTAAAGTTAAGAGGCCAATATGGATACCTTCCATATGTTATAACAGATAAAAATATGCATAATAAATGGGCCATAAGATGTACAACAAGAAAGAACAAGCCTCCAATGGACAAAATCCTTCAAAAAGAGGTCTTGCTACTATATATAAAGACTGGAAGACTGTTACAACGCTGTTTTTAAGCGACTGTTACAGCAAATGGATATACATCAGATCTAGGGCTGATATGTGCCTCAAAAGATAGATCTACTACAGATCTGAGAACTCTACAACCTCCTTTGAAGAACCCCTTAAGGGTTTTCATATAAACACCATGTACAAGATGGGGATCTAGGCCCTAGGGCTGAAGATCCACTGCAAAATACAGATCTGGAAAGGGTGGCTGATCTGATATGATCAATAAAATAACCTCCTCCAATAGATCCTCTAAATGAAAGGAAGATCTCTTTCACTAGGAAACCAACTCTCCAAATGGTGTTCCAATCCACCCCGCAACTCCTCCTACAGAAATAATGCAGATATGGAAGTAAACTACGCTGTAGGGATAAATAAATGGTTGGCCTGATGCCAAGATCTGAAAATATGCACAAGGGCCTTCCTTAATGTCCTTCCAATGGAAAGGAAACCTCCTCCACTGAAAATAAGCAATGAAATGACCCAGATCTAGTCTCCACTGCTGCAACCTACAAAACAACTCAACCCTCAACAGGATCTACGCTGTAAATGAAAGATGAAGCTTGGCCTTGGGCCTAATAGTGGACAATGTAGTACAAGACTCCTCCTAGAGCTTCTCAATGGAAGAGGTGGGATTCTCGATTAGGAACACCCTGTGCTAAACAACACTCAATCTCATCTAAACAGCAAGAGAAAGATATATGTCAAACAGACCATATATTCAGAAATATCAAATTCTTTTGGAATCTAAGCTTCTGTGATCCATCATATAAATTAGTAAAAATTCTTTCGGTAATAATCACATGCAATGGAACGTGGTCGACGCATTTCGAACCAACCAGTGTGGTTCATCATCAGGACTATGTGAGAGATCAGATACAAACATTAAGTATAAATAGATGTAGAAATGGCTCAACTAGCCGTTAGGATAACAACTAGTTTGACTTTGAAAAAGTAAATATTCCATTATTTATATATTTAATTAATTTTTATTTATTTATTTATTATTATTATATTATTATATTATTTATTTATAAAATCTTTAATATATTTATACAACTAATTAATATAATGGTAAGTTATTTAACAAATCGTGGTGTATATATGTATATCTTTCTTATTAATTTAATTGATTAAATTATTAAATCAGTTAAAGATCTGATTGACCCCAGAGATGGAAAAGGTGTCTACATCATTCCTTGTTCCTGTGGGACTCCTTACATTGGTGAGACTGGTCAGTCTATTAATCAAAGGATCTGTGAGCATGCTGCTGATATCAAACATAGAAGATCTCGCTCGTCCGCCTTAGTTGAGCGTGCAGAAAAGACTAACCATCATGTTTGCATAGAAGATGCTAAGGTCATTGCTAGAATCGACCATTTCCATCATCGTAAGTTGAGAGAGGCCATTGAAATTGAAAAAAGGCCCGTTAATCTGAATAGAGATGATGGTTGGAATATCAGCAGGTGTTGGATTCCTGCCTTATATTCTTGATTTTTATTTTTATTTATTCAGCTTTTTATTTATTTATATTGGTTATAATTTTATTTTCGTTTCGTTTTATTTATTTATTTATTTTTTATGCTTATTATTATTATTATTATTTTGACTCAGTGTTTGATTATTTGATAGGTCGTTTGTTATAATTTCATTTTTGCTTGGACCTTGACTCTTATAAATAGTTAAATATATGAATAAAAATTAATTATATTTATTAATTAATAATAATAATTGATTATTATATAATTTAATCAATTAAATTAATCAGAAAGATATACATATATACACCACGATTTGTTAAATAACTTACCATTATATTAATTAATTGGTTAATTAGTTGTATAAATATATTAAAGATTTTATAAATAAATAAAATAATATAATAATAATAAATAAATAAATAAAAATTAATTAAATAAATAAATAATGGAATATTTACTTTTTCAAAGTCAAACTAGCCGTTATCCTAATGGCTAGTTGAGCCATTTCTACATCTATTTATACTTAATGTCTGGATCTGATCTCTCACATAGTCTTGATGATGAACCACACTGGTTGGTTCGAAACGCGTCGACCACATTCCATTGCATGTGATTATTACTGAAAGAATTTTTACTAATTAATATCAAATACATAAATATAATGAATATGGCTTCCATCCTCTTCCTTTTATAATATACGAGCTTGCAAACCCTAAGCCCCATCCAATAATAGCACTACTTCCATGCAAAGCATCTCCATCTAAAACTACGTTGTCTTTCATTGATGACCACTCCTCCATGACAGCGCTATTGATTTGGTCAAAGTTGACCCAGTCAAGGTGTTCCAGCCTCTTTTCACACCAAAGGGTGCTCAATTAAGCTACCAAGATATATCTCTTTCATATTGGCATTGATTTATTCATTATTAAGGAGAATTATGGACCTCCATTGTCCTCTTATTCATAAAACAAATAAGCAAAACAAAATTTAATATTCCAACTAGCTCATGACTAATTGGGAATATTACTTCTTAGGCCTTTATCTCATTATTTTTCATATATATATGTGTGTGTGTGTGTGTATGGAAATATACTTAAATATGTTTTAGTTTTATTTTTATTTTTAGTACTTTGATTTTATCCCTTTTTTATAAATTAATATATATATTTTTTTAATACATAAAGATACATTTATTCTTAGTACATTAATATATATTTATTAAGAAGTTTAGTTATTTTCGTCCTTTTTATTTATTAACTCACACATATATAATGATTTTATATATATATTCATAATTTTTTTTGTAAGCAAACATATTTACATTATATTAACAAGTAAAAATGTACATAGTTTACAACCATGAGTGCATTCTCTGTCTCTGTGTGAGGAAGCCAGGGATAAGATTTGAAAGAATCTTCCCCAAGAAGGAGAAAATAGAGCTTGTAAGTATTACATTCAAACTGACAATGATAAAAAAGAATGAGCATCTAGAATTTCAGTGATTTGCATTAATTGACCAAAACTGGTGAGGGGCCCAAAAACATCAGTGAGCCTCGAGGCTCTATGCAACATATTCGCCAGCCAAACCAAAATGTACGTTGTTGTGAGCTTTCCATGCAACCAGACCAGGTTGAGAGAACCAACCTAAGAATCATCTTGAGACCATGGTCCTACATTGTCGCGACGCTGGAGCCACACTGAACTTGAGCGCTGCCTTGGGCTTGCACATTGCCAGAATATGTTGGGAGTTCCTCCAGGATGTAATAATCATAGGGACTGGGGCGAGGAGGGTATGGGGGAGGGGCATCAACCATCAGAGGGGAAAGATAATGGGAGGGTGGGGGAGGGGCCATGGGAGCACTCGAGATAGGCGGAGATGAGGGGCTGACAGGAGGGGAGTACGAGGGAGAGGGAGCATGAGAATAGGGGATGATATGTCCGACGAAAATTCAATATGGAGGTATTTGTCCAAGCGTTTGAGTGAGGAGAAGGAATGAAACTAGTGGGAAGAGAGATCAATTATCCAGCTTCTCTTGGCCTCTCTCCTTAAGCTGGCGGGTGAGGAGGTTACAAAGATCCCAAAGCGTCGGATGACCTTTTCTAATCTCAGCCTACTCCATGGAAAGATACTCTCTTTTGATTGATTCTTGGATGTTATAATCAAACATAATTGCAATAGTGTCTTCGTCAAGGTGGTGGGGAGACGCCCACAACCCCTGCCTCTACAAGGATGATGATCTCTGTCTTTATTACGATTCATCATTAGGTGGCATCAAGGAAATGTTGCAGAGCCAAAGGAGACATAGAGAGCACTCATGAGAATAACCAAGGGAGAATAATGCCTAGAGAAGAGAATTTCCATGGTTTTTTATTTATTTATTGCAAGAGCAGGGGAATCTATTACATGTATTTCAGGTGCCAGTGAGGTGAGTTAAGAGCCATGAATGCCACTTGGTGGAGTAGACATGCCAACTGGTGGCCGCTAACAGTAAGCTTGGGGAGTCGTGCCAGTTGTCCCGCGAGCACCTAGATCCAGGGGTATATATATTCGTTATTAGTCATAAATATATTTCTATTTTTATTTCATAGATAAGTATTTATTAACAATTTTTGTTTACGTTGCTAGCTGTTCCTTTGTTGTTCCCTTGCTGTGCCCAAGAACATGACCCTTCGAAAAAAAACGTGCGTGCCACCTGTGCTAGCTGCTAGCCGTCTCTGAAACTTAGGGCTCACCCGATCGTTAGCCATGGAGGATATGGGCTCCTCCCATCCTCCTCCCCCTCCCCCACCGGAAGCCGATGTGTTCATGGCCCTGCTGGCCTCGCAGCCCAAAAAGAGAAGAAACAAAGCCTCAAAATTTGAAAAGCGTATGGAAGAAATCCCTTCAGTTGATCTGCCCCCAGAAGAAACTATGAAGGTCGCTCTTTCTCTTGCAAATCGGGTGCTCGTGGGCAGTTCACGAGATTGTGGCCCTTCCCAAAAACAACAGAAGCTTAGGTGATCAAGAACTGGAGACCCCTGATCTCGAACAATGTCACCTCGTACTTTCTAGGAAGAGGATACTTCCTCTTTGAGTTCATATCTAAGGAGGACAAGGACCTGATCTTCCGAAATGGACCATACTTCATGGGTCCTCAGGGCCTATATCTGAACCGTTGGACACCGGATTTCAACCCATCTGAGGACGTTCCAAATGCCGTATCAGTTTGGGTTAGGCTGCCGAACTTACCAGTTCATTGTTGGAGCTGGGAATCCCTGAAATTATATGAAATACCTTGGGAAAGTTCATAGACAGAGCCAATAACAAAGATCAATATGATTGTGCCAGGATCTGCGTTGAAGTAGATCTGGAATTGCGATTACCGGAAGCCATCAAAGTAAATGTAGGAGGGTGGACACACGTCCAGAAGCTCGACTACGAACAGTCACCCTTTAAATGTCGAGGGTGTCACGAGTACGGCCACCTTGTCAAGAATTGTCCCAAGAGCACATCGCAAGTTAGAGAAAAGGAGGAAGGATGGTAGCAGGTGAAAAAAGCCAAAGGAAATCCTAAACCAACCCCAAATCAGCAAGGGGCAGGAAAGCAGAAGCAAGGGAATGGGAATCAGTCACAAGCCCGCCCCAAGGCACAAGGCCACAGATTCAAGCCACTAAGCTCTAAACAGGCAGAAGCTCAATAGGTGGAAGCAAGGCAAGAAGATCTGCAAGAAAAAACCTCTCCAATCAATCCAATACTATTACCATCTTCAGAGACTGTCCAATAAAATAAAGAGGCTACTCCAGAGAAGGAGGAACAGGACTCAAAAGGCACAGAGGAGGAAGAAGAAATACTGGATTCAAAAAATACGTTTCGAAGATCGGCAAGGGGACGGAAGACCTCCCATGAGAAACGAGAACAGGAAACATACAAGGATAAGCTGCAAGGCAGCCAACAGACGTTGGAGAAACTTCTGGGAAAAAACCCCAAAGTGACAAGAAATCAAGGACAGGGATCCAAAGGGGTCCTAAACTCTTCTAAAAGTAAGTAATGAAGATAGTCTCCTGGAACTGTAGAGGGTTGGGAAGTAAAATAAAAGAAGAAGCAATGAAGAGTCTTATAAGGCAAGAAAACCCTGATATCCTTCTCATCCAGGAGACAAAGTTGGAGGAAGGTGCCTTTCTCCAAAGCAGTTTTCAATTTTGGAACAGCAGTGGTAGACATGCAATATCTGCTAGAGGAGCCTCTGGAGGTCTCGGTATTCTTTGGAATGAGGCAAGGGTAAAAAAATGTTGGATAGGCATAATACCCATTGGATGCTCATGAAATTCCAGCACCAAGATTCAAAGGAAACTTTTAGCCTGCTCAATGTGTACGTTCCAGCAAGTGCAGGTGAAAAAAAAGAGTTTCTGGGATTCGATTCGAGCTCTCCCAGACGAAGAAACCCTGGAGAATATCATTCTAGCTGGAGATCTCAACATTACTCTCAGAATAGATGAAAAAAGGGGAGTTTTCATTGTCAAAGATCCTGCTCGTGAGTGGGTTGAGGACATCATCCAGGACTGGGATTTGCTCGATATAAAGCCCGCCAAAGGTAAGTACACTTGGACCAACAGAAGAATAGGCCCTAGTCACATAGTTGCTAGGCTAGACAGATTCTTTATCCAAAGTTCCCATCTGCTCTTAGGATTAGATGCTAAATCTGAAATCCTCACCTCGAGTGTCTCTGACCACAAGCCAATCAAACTAGAACTCAATACTCATAGAAATTTTGGCCCCATTCCCTTTCATTTCAGTTCGCTCTGGACCAAGCAAACCGATTTCCTTGCAAGGGTGGAATAAATCTGGAAAAAACCAGTTTTGGGTTCTCCTTTCTTTGTTTGGGAAGAGAAGCTATGTAGAGTTAAAAAGGAATTAAAAGGTTGGGCCAGGTCTCAGCCCAGCGCTGTCGAGGAAAGAAAGGCAACCCAGGCAGCGTTAGAGTTGCACCAACAACAAATGGAAGTTTCTCATATCTCAATAGAAACCTTAACACATGAAGAGGAGCTATAGTTAAAGCTTCACAAAGCCTGTTTTCAGGGGGAAGAGTATTGGAGGCTGAAGTCTCGAAGTCTTTGGCTCCAAGCGGGTGACAGAAATACTGCTTTCTTTCACAAAAAGGCGCAAGCTAGAAGAAACCAAAATGTGATCACGGAGATCCAGGAGGACTTTCAAACTCACACTAAATTCCCTAGCATTAAGGAAGCCGCCTATAGCCATTTCAAGAATCTCTATAGAGAAGAAGTAGATTTGGTGCAACATCCAGATTTGCTTGAGATGATCCCCCAAAAAGTAACAAGTAAGATGAATCAGTGCCTCACTGCCCCAGTCAGTAGCAAAGAAGTAAAGGCAGTCGTGCTAGCCATGGAACCGGATAAAGCCCCGGGACCTGATGGTTTCACTGCCAGATTTGTCCAAATCTACTGGCACATTATCAAAAAATATTTAATCAGAATGATCTTGAAATCCCAGGAATGTCATAAAATAGGAGGCAACACTAATTCAGCCTTCCTGGCCCTAATTCCAAAAGAAAAGGGTGCTACCTCCTTTGGCAGATTCTGCTCGATCTCCCTTTGTAACATTGGGTACAAGATTATCACCAAAGTCATAGAAAATAGAATGAAGATCTTGCTCCCAAAGCTTATTCCTAAAAACCAAGGAGGATTTGTTCATGGCAGACAAATAGTGTACAATATCATCCTGGTGCAAGATGCAATTCATTCTAGTGCTCAGAGACAGGAGAAAGGGATGGTTGTAAAATTGGATCTTGCGAATGCCTTCGATCAGGTTAGACATAAATTTCTTTTTGAAGTCTTGGCCAGGTTTGGGTTCAGTCTTTCTTTTATCAATTGGATCCGGGCTTGCATCTCTGAACCCTGGATAGCCCCATTGGTAAACGGTTGACCTACCGATTTCTTTAAAGCTACAAGGGCGCTCAAGCAGGGCTGCCCCCTCTCCCCAATGTTGTTTGTCTTGCAAGCCTCTGTTTTAAGCTTCCAATTGGAGAAAATGAGACAAGATCTTAACATTATGGGCCTCAGGATTACTAGAGGAGTCAAGGACATCAACCATGCTCTCTTCGCAGACGACTCCCTACTGCTTGGAGGGGCTTCTCTGTGCACTACTAAAAAATTTAAACAAGAAATTGATAAGTTTTGTGAAGCATCTGGAAGCATGTTAAATACTGGAAAATTCAAACTCTATGGTTGGAATATCCTGGGATTAGAACTATCCTCAATCATTCGATGTTTTGGGTTTGCTGGAACCACCCATTGGGTCTCCTTCAAATACTTGGGTCTGCCGGTGTTCCAAAGAAAGTCCTTCAGCAGGGATTGGCTTCCTTTGCTGGAGAAATTCAAAGCCAAACTCCAGGGCTAGGGTACCTCTTGGCTCAATCTAGCTGGCAAGTTAGTCCTAATCAAATCGGTCTTAAACAGCCTCCCTATCTTCCAATCTTCCTTAATGCTTGCTCCCAAAGGCGTTCTCAGAAAAATGGATGCCCTAATTAGATATTTCTTTTGGAAAGGAGGGAAGCACAACTAGCACAAGTTTCCCCTGGTTAGTTGGGATAAGCTCTCTTCTCCCTATTATGAAGGTGGTCTCATGATGAAAGACCTGTCTGCACACAATATTGCACTGGGTGCAAAAAATTCTTTGGATCTCTCCGAAACCTGGGTGGGCTCAAAGAGCCTTATGGAAAAAATATTTTGGTCATCCAAGATTTAGAAGTTTGGATTCCATCATAAAGATAAGAAATGGTTCCCAAATTTATGGGCTGTGCAAACAAGCGCTCCCAGTTATTCAACAGAACTTCTACTGGATCCCTAGGAATGGCAAATTTATCCACCTCTGGGCTGACAGAATTATGGATGAGTGTCCTATTGCAGATATGAGGGAACTGGATCCTCTTATGCATTGGATGGGCTAGAGAGGCGTCTCCACACTTTGGGATATCTCTAACTGGATTGGCGCAGACTGGGTGGGCTGGAAAAAGCCCGATCTGCCTATGGATCTGAAGCAGTTATGGACGCTGTTAGTGGACAATCTGAAGGGGAAGGCTCCTCTCAACATGTTACAGCGGGATGAGAGAGGATGGGGCTCAAAAACTGGTCGTTACTCTGTTGCTGAAGGATATCGTGCTCTCACTTTGGTTCCTCACATTCCCTGTAATCCAACCAAATGGAAAGGCGTTTGGATTCATAAAACAATTCCAAAAATTGATATGTATGTCTGGCTGATTGCTCACGACAGTATTCTCACAGAGGATAACCTCAAAAAACGCGGATTCCAGGCTCCTTCCCGGTGTGATCTGTGCCATGTGGAAGAGGAGACTATTAATCATTTGTTGCTGGAATGCGTCTTCGCCAAAGAGGTTTGGAGGGAGGCCTTAAGAAATGAGGATCAGAAAGTTGCCCTTCCAAGTCAAAATTCATGCTTGTTTGCGAATTGGAGATCAATGTACCCTGGGAAGTTAATAAAAAAAAGTTGGGTTCAGGTCGGATGGATGGCTCTTCCGAAGATGGTCTATAGGAAACTGTGGCTGGAAAGAAATCGTAGAATTTTTCAAGGCCGCTCCCAACTCCCCAAGACGGTCTTCCTTAAAGCCAAATGTCTGCTAATGGATTTTTTACAGGAATGCAGAATTCCATCGAGTTTTCCAACTCCAGAGATCAAGAGAGTGTTTGGGGGAGAGAATTAGGTTTGAAAATTCCTATGGCAATCATCAACGAAAAGAAATCTGAGGACTGGAAAGTTAGAATGCCATATGAATATTTTACTGAATGGAGCAAAGGGACCAGCCACTGTCTCCATTTTGATGGGGTAGCTAAAGGTAATCCAGGGAAAGCGGGAGCTGGAGGAGTTATTAAGAATCTGGATGGTATTCTTGAGCATAGATATGCGTGGGGGCTAGGGTGCAACACCAATACTCAAGCGGAAGCTCTAGCTTTGCTCCAGGGATTAAGACAGTTAAAAAAATTTGGCATAGAGCAAGCTAGAGTCTTCGGTGACTCTCAAAGTATCATCCGAATTCTGATCAATAATTTTTCTCCTAAAGACCTCAGACTAAATAGAAATATTGCAAGAATTAAAGGGGTTATGGGAAAATTTCAAGAACTCAGGTTTTTTCATTTTCTTCGAGCTAATAATAAGGAAGCTGACAAGGAAGCCAACAGAGCGGTCCATCTCTCGTCGGGAACCCTTCAAAGCGACGAAGATGAAAGTTGTGACATGATCCCATAGTTTAGACTGGATTCTATATGTATTTTTGTATTTTGTTAAAGCAGTTTGTATGTATTCATCGAAAAGTATCTCCCTCGGATATTGCAAGATTATGCTCCTCTAAAATCTGGACTTATCCCTCTACTTTTCAACTGATGAAAGCAAGGGAAGAGATTGCAGAAATCTTTCCATGTATGCGACCCTGCAACTTTTTTTGAAACTTATATAAAAATCTAACCGCTTCTGTTAAAAAAAAAAACAATTTTTGTTTACGTTCATTGATATTATTTGAAATTCATTTTTTTATTTATTATTTTTTAATACCAATTTTTTACTTACCTTTTTAATTATTGATTCTTTAATGGTTCCTTTGAATAATAATAAATTTAAATTTAAATATTATTGGTTTATTTTTTATCATTATAATTTAATCGTTGCATCTCTACATTATTAAATTGCTTGTATAGATCAAACTCCCTACTTAGTCCTGATAATAAACCACATTGGGTGGTTGTTTGAAGTCGATATAGTCATGAATGTTATTTTTATCGAATTTTTTTTATGATGCAATATGAATAATACACACATACACACACACACACACACACACACACACTAGCAGTTCCACCGAGACATGCAAAGGGACGCCGAAGGAATAGAATATTAAAGTAGATTTTATAATTTCTTTTTTCCAATAGGTTCCTTTTGATATACATAAGACCATCAAGCTCAGTGACATGTCAGAAAAGGCCTACACAAGATCCTTTACTCTTTGTAGACTGTAGGTTCCTTTTGATAGACAGAAGGCCATCAAGCTCAGTGGCATGTCAGAAAAGGCCTACACAAGATCCTTGAATGCAATGTAGAATGCTCTCGGTGTCAGGTAATCGAAATTTGCCAAATGTTGTATTACTTGATTTTTGAATTTGTATAATGCAAAATTCTTCCTTATGTATTCAATTTTTCATATGGATTACATGCCAAAGCTAGAAATTAGAGAAAAGGGAATCCAATTTGTTTGTCTTAGATTGATTGGGCTGCCCAAAGAGAAATTTCTTTGTAAGTTCAGTATTCTATGAAGCACAAAAACTTATGAAAGAAAAATTGCTTGGAGTGATCATACTTTTGTTTTGTTATATAATTCATGGCTTGATTACATAGAAATGTATAGAAAATGAATAAATAAGTCACACAACCCTCAATTTTAAATGGCATTCTCATTTTTACTGGTGGATTTGTTAGAAAGGCCTAATATAATGATAACATTTTCCAGATACAAGGAGAGATTTGTAGCTGCTTTTCCTAAGTCTCGGCATTCAATGGTTGATTTTAGTCGTCCCATATTTAATGCAGTGGAATTTTACTTATGTGCAAGAAGGAACAAGGTTAAGAACATACACTCATATAAGATGTTTGAGTTTTGTATTGAGTCAATTATTAACACAATGTTAAGGTGTTCCAGTTATTTGCCACGAATATTGGTGGTTAGGCTGCACTTTAACACTAGTTCATTGGGAGAAACACTTCATCAGATGAAATAATTGGATGTAGGTAAAAGTGGATAGGACAAGATTGATTGAGATTTGTGGTACATCCGATTCAGAATTCTTGAGTGTAAGTTTTAGACTTGCAACTCAAAATTAGCCTTTACTATGCTTGCATCTTAGGCTTTTCAATAATGGTTATATCCTAGAACATGGAAAGTTGCACTGAGTATTCAATTGTAGTTTAAATATCCAACACAATGAATTTTTTTTGCACAACATCATGTACCTTTGTCTTAGTGCTATTTCATCTCTGATCCATTTTATTACTCTATATCAGGTTGCAACATCCATGACTGAACTTTTCTTTGGTGTGGTCAGAATTTCCAAAGAAAAGAAGGATCCAAAGTCTGTGAAGAATAATAGAGGCACGATTACATATGAAGGCCCCTTTGTTTCCTATTTAGAAGAAAAGAAACTATTGGAAATGATTGTAGAAATTACCATAATAATGTTCAATTCATTCTTGCTATTATAGAAATTGATGTAGTTGTTTGTACATCAAAATGCTCTCTCCTATGCATATGCGAGTAGGTTGAGTGCATGAGATGTAGCTCCCACATCTACGTTCTTGCAATTTTTTCTTTAAAATATCAGATGCCATTATATTACTATAGGAATTAAAAGCAACCATTTATCAATTAACGTTTCTTTGGGAAAATATAAATGTTTTTTCACATCTCTTTTGCTACAATAACTAAAGAGTAACTTTCCTGACAACCTATAAGACACTCAAGCCAGATTTGTGCCAGCTGTTGAGCTCCGCAAAAAGTAGTATGTTGGGAACATTGGAAAATTGTTGATGTGGGATCTTTCTTCTACCATTATACCAAGATGTACTTCAAATTGGAAATCCATGCGACTCTGAGTTAATTTAGAACAAATTCTCCATATCTCCTGGATTCCTCAAGGATTTAAATGGCTCTCCTTCGATGTAGAAGATGTTGAGCAAAAGGGATTTTATAAGCTTGCACCATGCATTGTTGAATAAGCAAGGAGAGAATGGGTTGAACTCCAGGACATCGTCGATGCGCAGGTATTTATGGAAGGGGAGTATGATCGTTGAACTTTCCATAGATTTGTGTTCGTGTTTTGGTTTGGGTACCTCGGGGGATCTGGTATGGCTTCGATGTTGCAATACTCATTTCAATCCCCTTCCATTTCCAATTTCATAGAGAAATTTAAGGATTTTGAAACTTCAAGGTTGTATGGACAACGTTGAATTCGTGATGGTTTGATTCATGGACTTTCAATGAAAACTAAAAATTATATATGGCCATTAGAGATAGAGATGCCTATGCAGTTGTGTGAGTTGAATATTTATGCAAGGGAGGAGGGCTCTCACTTCAATCCTCCAAGCAACAATAAACTGCTTGAGATCTCCACAAGAAACAAAAATGCATCAAACTCACACAAAATTTCATCAAATTTGACCACATTGTCCCGATTCTCAACCTACTTGTTTTTAAGATGGGGAATGCATTCAAAATGCTGCCATTCAGAGAAAATGGCTTCGATAAAATCGAATCCATGGGCATCGAGCCGCTTGTATGGGAAACAAACTAATGCCATTGTTGTCCCCCGAGGTATTCAAACCTCGCCTATTCAAATTTCTAAAGCTCTTTTCCACGCTATAATGGTAATATCCATCTACTGGCTTGTGATCACTTAGATCAACAGCTCAATCGGGTTATTGAAAGTGGAAGGATATGGCACAATAGCTTCTGCTCCTCCATAGAACCCACCCCTGTAGCTAACTCACCAATGGCTCTCACAATCCTTTTCCCTTCCACATGTAAGTCTGTAGCAATGAGGGCGTTACCGGCCAGAGCAATCTTCACTTCCCCACAATTAGGAACCACGTCTGTAGCATCAACAACATCTTTCTTCATAGATGAAAACTAACAATTTATTACACAGATTGTTTCAACCATTACGATGGCGTATGCAGCAGTCATGGCCAAATTCTCCTCTTCTTTGCCTTCTTCGCGGATGTGGAAGATTCCCATTGCAACACCCAAAATAATGTGGATCCTAGTTTCCCAATCCAAAGGAGTGCGACCAGATCCTCTGCTGCCATGCAAAAGGGTCGATAAGCTGTCGATGGGCATCACTGGCATATAGTCATAGAGGAGAAATATCTCATCTATGGAAAAGTGGAAGGTTCTCAAGGGCACCAAATTCCTGTGATGGATCCTTCCCACCAGTTCCATTTGCTGCTCCTATGACAACCACATCCTTTAAGCGTTTGACCAAAACTGTTGTCCCGTCTATTACTCTTGACGGTTATCCGCTCGTTTTTCTGAGCCTTCTCCCTCACACTCTCGCCCCTGACAACATCGGTGTTGAGCTTTGATTTCTTGGACCCCTGGGGCACAGCAGAGCTGCTAGGAGAGGGATAAGGCTACGAGAAAAACGATCTGCACATTGTTAAAGGAACCCAACAGAGCCGCTGGGAGAGGGAGAAGGTGAGGGGGAAACAATATGCACAATGTTAAAGGAGCCACGTAGAGCTGAGAATTTCTAGATGCAGCATGGTGAACAATCGAGCTCTCCTTTGTGCTGCCAGTGAAATTAAAATAAGTTGTCAGACTCTGTTAATATAACAACGGTAATGAATTTCCACAATACTACCCTGAGCGGATCGCAAGCTAAGAGCAATCAATCCGACAGAAAGAAGGAAAGAAAGAAAACACGTGTCAAAATCCAATTGAAAGGAGGATGACTAGATAGGTATATCAATTCAAACTTAAATGTGCATTAGTGGACATGTGTTAGAGATTGTGTCGATGAATCTCTACAATGTCAGCTAATAGAACCTCACAATAAAAAACACCTTTGGCTTAATAATTCATAAAGTATAAAAAAAATTCACTTAATTTTTATATAAACATTAATTAAAAAGTAATAATAACAGAATCACATGGTCCAGACTAATAAACTATAATATTATATTAACTTAGAAGTATTATACAAATGAAATCTATATATTAAAATCTATAATTAAACAAACTATTATAAATGAAAACATAAAAGTAAAAATTAATATAGAAAAACAATAATAAATAATAATAATAAATTAAGAATATATATATATATTTAAAAAATAAAATAAAAATACTAACAATTATATATATATATATATGTGAGAGTTAGAAAAGAAAAATCAATATCAGTTATTAATTATTTATAATATGTAGGAAAAATATATAAATTAGGGATTTTTTAAGAAAAGGGAACACAAATATGTATGGAAAAAGGGAATAAACAAAGAAAGTAACAAAGGGAAAAATAAATAAAAAATGAAGATCCCTAATAAGAAAGGGAAAAGATCCAACAACTACTAATTTTCTAGTTATGGTCGAGGTTCAGAGTACTTGACCTTCTCTCAATCTCAATAGCCTTCCTAAACTTTTGGTGGTGGATATGATCAATCCTTGCGATGACTTGGGCCTCTTCAATACATATGTGGTGTTCTGTCTTCTCAACATGTCATGTCAGCACTGAGGACCAAGTCCTACCTTGTTTGATGTCGGTTGTATGCTCATGAATCCTTTGATTTATGGAGCAACCAATTTCTCCAATGTAGGGGAGCCCACAGGTACATGAGATTACATAAACACCTTTCATACTTTTAGGGTCTTTGATGGATCTTAGGGAGCTCTGAATGGTGTTTAGGGGCCTAAAGGAGGAAGGTACCTTGTGCTTCCTAAGGATCCGAGCAATCTTGTCTATGGTCCCTTGGATAAAGGGAAGATGCACCCCAGAAATTAGATTTATGGGCTCTTACCTTTTTAATTTTTTATTCTTAACGGTTCCTTTCAATAATAATAAATGTAAATATTATTGGTTTATTTTTTACTATTAGAATTTAACCGTTGCATCTCTACATTATTTAATTGCTTCCCCAAACGAGACTCCTCATCTTAGTCCTCATGATAAACCACATTGGTGGTTTGAAGTCGATAAAATAATCATGAATGTGATTTTTACCAAAAACTTTCTCTAAAACAATAAAGAAAAAAATATAATAAAGTATAAGAAAATATCATCACTTAATTTCCATATAAAAATGAATTAAAAAATAACAAAAATGAAATCACATAGCCTTTACTAATAGTATGGCATTAAGTAAGAAGTATTATACAAATGAAATAATATATATATGTGTGTGTGTGTGTGTAAAAAAAAAAAAAACCAATATAGTTATTAATTATTGATAGTATGTAGGAATTATAATATACATATAAGTAGGGATTTTTTAAGAAAAGGAAAAACAAATATGTAGAGAAAAGGGAACAAAGAAAGAAATTATCAAAGGAGAAAAACAATTAAAAAATGAAGATTCCTAATAAGAAAGGGCATAGCTCCAACAAGTACTAATTTTCCAATCATCGTCCTTATTCGGAGTACTTGGCTTTCTTTCATTTCCATCACGAAAATTTTAGGGAGACCATTGAGATTAAGAGAATCCCAAGTATTTTGAATAGAGGCAATGGTTGAAAATTTAGTAGTTGTTGAATCCCTAGTCTTTATTATTAGGAATATTCAGTTTTATTCTGACATACTATAAATAATTAATAACTAATATCGGTCTTTCTTATATATATATATATACATATATATATATATATATATATTATTTATTTAATATTTAAAAAAAAAAATCCTTATTTTATTATTTTCTTTCTATCTTCATTTCCAATACTTCATTTAGTTATAAATTTTTAACATATATATAATTTATTTATTTAGATATATTAGTTTGTTTATATATGTTAAACACGCATGAAATGGACAGAAAATGAATGAGAAAGATAATCGTGTGTGTTCTTATTATTCACATGATGTACATTTATAATACATCATTGTGACCCTTGGATTCTTCTTCCAAGGTCTCTTGGACTTCTTATGTCCATTTTCCTTCTACACCAACCCTTAGAGGATTAGGTGTCCAACATTCCCCCCCTTAATCCGAAGGGGTATGTGTGAGTCCAAGAAGAGATCTGTAATACAAAATGGAAAAGTATGCATGGCAGCACTACGCTGAATGAGCTCTCTGAAATGTTGGCATAAAGAGGTGGTTTAAGGATGACCACCAGCATTAGAATGCTTAGTGCAGTTCCTGGAACTCTTCCAAAAATGGCAAGAAGATGAGGTCTTATGGTAGAGGAAGTGCTCCTCATATTTTGAAGAGGGAGACCTTCAACCTGGAAGAAGGGAGGTCTACAACCTGCGATGGTTTAAGAATGACCACCAACTCTGGAATGCTTGATGCATTTCTTGGAACTCTTCCAAAACTGGCAAGAAGTTGAAGTCTTCAGCTAGAGGAAGTGTCTTGAATTCTTTGAAGAGGAATAATACCAACCTCACATAGATGATTTAAGGCTGACCACCAACCAGAGGCATGTTCATGGGCATCTGTGTCTCTGGATACAACTTTGAATCTGGAATTACAAGTTGTGGCTCAGCCTCACTTGAACTGTTGTGTCTTTGGCTACAACTCTGAATCTGGAATAATAGGTTGTGGCTCAGGCTCGCTTGATGTGGCTTTGAAGCTTGTAGATGACCACCATTTTCCCCCTGTCAGATTTAAGGTGAGATGATGGTGAAACTCAACTACAATATTACTCAATACTTTAGAACAAGTTCTGACATATGACTTAAACATATTCTTGGTTGTTGATGCCCATTGAAAAGAAGCAATCCATCCAATATGAATCTTTGTTCTTGCAGGAGGCTTGTTTCTGAAGCATCTGTGTGAAGAATGAGTGTGTCGACAATAGTGCTTGCATGGGTGAAGATCGAAACAGTGATCTTTCATATGGCCAACTCGATCATAGTGTTGGAATTTTACAATCTGTTGTGGAAGAGGAGCGGAATCTAGAATAGTTGAAGGTGAGCTATCATGAAGAAATATGGAACTTTGAAATTTGATGGGCTTGGAGTAGTCTAGAATATGAAAGGGCACCTCCTTGTCATATCCAAGACCAGAATTGTGCTTTGTATGGACAAGCTCTTCCCAAGGTCTGATGATGGGCTTGGGAGGTGAAGTGTGAGCTTCTGCATCTGCATACAAATATGCTCTTGTACAGAGCTCAGTGATCTGACTAGTATCTTGCTGTTGATGGGAGTTTGTCTCAGTGTTCTGAACAAAAACAATTTCATAATGACAACTCTTTTGTTGTAACTCCTCTTGTTGTAGCTAAGATTCAAGCTGCAAAAAATCAATCTCATCTAGTGTATTTTGTAAATAGGCTAGAATATCGTATACATTGTCCTTACTGATTTGGATTACATTGTTAGTAGTGGACATGATTAGAGTTCTCAATAACTCTAATAATCCATGAATTTTTGTCATTATTTAAACAACTCTAGTCAAGAAATGATCACAAATGTACTTGCAATATTCGTGAAAAATAAATGTGCCCAATTATAAGAGGGAAATCTACTCAATCAATAACCTTTTGCAAGCAATAAAAAATATCCTTGAAAATGTGATTCTCCTTGTGTCTAGACATCAAATGAGTTCCTCTACTCTATGTCAACAAACAACACATTCATTAAAGTATCCACATGGAAAGCATGTCCAAACTTTTACCCTTCCAAATGAAGTTATGGGTTGAAACTAGGCCAGACACCACAACAAATATGGCTCTGCTGCATTAGCTTCCAGTGTTATATTCTGTCTACTGCAAAAAAACTCAGTTCTGATGATTTTTTTGTTTTTGTGTTTTTTATTTTTATTTTTTAATAAAAAAGATTGCAAAGGCTTTTCTGGGGGAGGTTCGATAAGGGGAGGTATGACCTAGGGTGGTTGTATAGGGGGAGGTTCGAGGAGGGAGTGGAAGGGAGGGCGGTGTTTTACATACAGAGGGAGGGCAGTGTTGTGCAGGCGGAGGGAGCCGAATATGTGAGAGTGGGGAGCGAGAGCAGGGGAGGGCGGAGTGGGAGTGGGAAAGGGAGTCGGGAGACAAGAGGGGGAGCATCGGGGGAGCGGAAGGAGGGGAGGGAAGAGGGGGAGTGGGGAAGGGAGATGGGAGGGGCAGCAACAGGGGCTGCGTGGAGCGGGAGGAGGGGAGGGCGGAGGGGGAGTGGGGAAGGGATTCGGGAGACGGGAGGGGGAGCAGTAGGGGCTGTGGAAAGCGAGAGGTGGAGGGGGAGTTGGGAAGGAGGGAACGGAGGGTTGCGAGAGATGTAGCTGCGGGGAGGTGGGGAGGTGAGAGCCGAGGGTGGAAGAGAGAGGTGTGGGAGGCAGGGTGGATTGAAGCCCGCAAAGGGGGGCAGGAGCAGCGGAGGTGAGTTGCAATGGAGCAACGGGAGTCGCTGTGGAGGGGAGAGCGGACAGGAAGCACACAGCGTTGCTCTTCGCACGGTCCGGGAGACACTATGGAGGGAGCCAGAAAATAATTTTAACAAAATACATAGCACAAAGAGCGGAAAACTAAATTTTTTGTTTTTGTTTTTTAATGCACCAAAACAAACAATGCACAGAAGAGAGCCGAAGTTGTTTGCATATGGACGCGGCACCAGCAAAATAATTCAACAATGCAACACAAGTCAAGTTTGAAACAATTTCTCAATGCTGCAAAATAATTTATGAACGCAACAAAATAATTCTCAATGCTGCAAAATAATTTCTGAACGTAGCAAAATACTGAACACAGCAAAATAATTTCTCAATGCTGCAAAATAATTTCTGAACGCAACAAAATAATTTCTCAATGTTGCAAAAATGCATAGGATTTTTTCATGTTTACATAGGCCACAAGTGGCTCACACAAGATTGAGCTGGTTATGAACGTACCAACTCTGATACCATGTTAAACACACATGAAATGGATAGAAAATGAATGAGAAAGATAATCGTGTGTGTTCATATTATTCACATTATGTACATTCATAATACATTATTGTGACCCTTGGATTCATCTTCCAAGGTCTCTTGGACTTCTTATGTCCATTTTCCTTCTACACCAACCCGTAGAGGATTAGGTGTCCAACAATATATATGATTTATTTATCATTTCATGTATATAATACTTTTTACTTAATGCTATAGTTTATTAGTCTTGACTATGTTATTTTGCTTTTGTTATTATTTAATTGATTTTTATTTAGAATTAAGTAATGATATATATATATATATATATTAGCATATTAGCTTTTGTGATTCATATTGGTTCCGAATTTTTTTCAATAAAAATCACATTCATTAATATTTTATCGATTTCTAACAACCCAATATGGTTTATCATTAAGATTTAGATGGGGAGTGTCTAGACAAGTAGTTAAATAAAGTAGAGATACAAAGGTTAAATTCTAATGGTAAAAAATAAACCAAAAATATTTACATTTATTATTATTCAAAGAAACTGTTAAAGAATCAATAATTAAACACGTAAATGAAAATTTGATATAAAAAAGAATAAATATAAAAATAAATTACATAGGCCCAAGGAAATCCTCTAAATCGAACCCTTTTCAATTACATAGACCCAAGGAATCCTCTATATCGAACCCTTTTCAATTACACACAGGCCAAAGGAATCCTCTAAACCGAACCCTTTTCAATTACAAAAAACTTCAATAAATATGCAAAATACAAGGCCTATTTTTGAAGAAAATGTCTTTTTCCTTAGATATAAAAAACAAAAAGCATCTCTATCATTATCAACCTATCCTGAATATAATTTTTCCAAACCTATAACAATTTTTTTTAACTGAAACGGGTATGGATTTTATTAGTGGAGAACTCCGAATGGCCATAGCCTTACATCTTTCAGTGCAATTCTTTTACATTTTCTGTTTCCAGCAATTTTCGAATTTCATGGTATACAGATTGTTTCTGGATATCCACCATTTGTGCTTAGATCTCCTTGGGCCAAGAGGCAGCCTTTGTTGGCATAGAAGTCTACCTCTTTGTTTGATTCTCTGAGAATGTGATAGCATTTGAAGGAAGTGAAGTCTTGGAGAAGGTGTCTTAGCCTTTGCAGATTCTTATTTAAACCAACTTCATTGAATTGGCCTTGCGTATGTATTATTTTGATCAGGATTTCTAAGTCTCTGAATGCTTGCAGCTCCTGATGTCCTCTTTCTTTGGCTATTTGGCAAACTTTTAACAGGCTAAGGATTTCTGCTTGATTGTTAGTTCGCTGTCCTAGACCCCAACTGAAGGTTTCTATGATGCCTCCATCAGAAGAGTATATGAGTCCTCCAACTCCTGTTGTCCCAGGGTTACCTTTAGAGGCACCGTCAAAAAAATTTGTTGTTATTCCTTGCTTCCTCCACCAATTCTGAAAACCTTCATCCTTTTCTCTTAGCCTCCACTTAGGATTTCCGAGGGGTTTTTTGTGTTGTGTATCCGTTGGATGAATGCTTCAATTCCAAGCCAATTATTTTCCTCTTGCTGCATCGAATTGTCCTCTTTGATTTTCTGAGAATTCAAAATTTCTAGAAGAAGTCCTTTTTCTTTTGTTACTACCATGTTGGGGGTCCAAGTTACATTGTTAAATATCTGCTCATTTCTAGCTAGCCATAGCTTCCAACACACTAGCTTGGGGAGAGTGATCTAGATTCTGGCCCATGATGAGTTTAGGGAGAGCGACGGGTTTCGCTCTTTCCATGAGAGGAATAACTCCACAACTGAAGTTTTAGTGGGGATTACAGCCTTTAATCCTTGAAGAGTGTGGGTCCAAACTTTTTTTGCATATGGACATTCAACAAATAAATGATCCATGGTTTCCATGGCTTCTTTGCAAAGTGTTCACCTATGCGGACCTGCAATGTTTATTTTCATAAGGTTTTCACCGGTCAGGATCTTTCTATGCATTAATGTCCAGAAGAATAAGTTTACCTTGGGTAACGCTATTGGATACCATACCTCTTTCCAAAATTTTGTTGGATGAATTCGGTCTTTGTGTGTTTGCATCAATTCATATCCTTTGGCTGAGGTGTATGATCCTGTAGGTCCCCATCCCCATTTATCCTTTTCTGATTTATGCACCATATCCTCGAATCATGTTATTTTGGACAAAAAAAAACAGTAAAAGCAATGAATTGTTGGATTTGTGTTTCGCAGCAGCTCGGTAGCACGCAACACTACCATGTTTTCCTCCCAAAGGTGACACCTGGCTGATGAATGGTTGTCTGATCTAGATCCCAACTCATCAACACCTGATTCCACTCAATCCTTGACAACTGGAATTCTCCAAAAACTCGTGAAGACCTGTGTGCAGCAACTGCGTAGCACTTGTACATCAGGCCAATGATTTGGGTATATCTCCAAAGAAGAAATACTTGTGTAAAAAATGAAGGAGGTTATTGTATATAATGTTTTTTTGAAGATAAAAATCTCTCAGTTTATCAAAACTCTTCACCAGCCTCCCATTAAATTCTCTACAAAACAATGACTTAAAACAAGAAATTTATGAATTGTGAAAAATGAGCTTTGAAGATGCATTCGAAAATCCTGATCTGTGACACCTATGCAAACACTATAAGAGTTTATTGTTATTTGGCTTTCCCTTAAGAAAAACCTCTTTTTGTTTCCCAAAATTCACCTTCATTTTTTCGTAAACCGTTCTGCAAAATGGTGGCTAAAACAAAGTATTTGTGCAACACTTGGGAAGTGGAAACAAGGCTTGCACACCATATTTCCACAGTATGTGTGACCTGGTTTCTTAACAAATACTAATTGGAGATTGACCTCTGGTTTCCTATGTTATTATTATGTCCAGTGATTAACACAGTGAATGTACAGTGCATAAGATTAAGGTGGCATAATCATTTGAATTACCCCTTGTTCCTTGTCTTATAACGCAATAATTTGTATTGATGACGTGGAGCGCTCCACTTGATTTGGCATGATCATAGGAATATGTGGAAACATTGAAGTATTATGGATATGGTGTCTCTTAGGTATGTTTAGTTGTGTATTATGCATAAGGGTCATACATAGTGTGAATATGGGAAAGTAGTGATGTTATGGGGGGATGGGTTTAGAATGAAATGGGAGTGCAAGAAATGTAATATGAATGATAGGTGGGAAAGGGAGTAGGATGTAATTTATAATTGAAAGGGTATAAATGTAAGGGAAATGGGGAAAATAGGGTGTGAAATAAAAGGAAGCATGACTTAATTGTACAAACATACACAACCATGACTCCCATTGACTGAGAC
Organism: Pinus albicaulis; assembly: GCA_034641835.2. NCBI lineage: Eukaryota > Viridiplantae > Streptophyta > Pinopsida > Pinales > Pinaceae > Pinus > Pinus albicaulis. Next base: position 903,061,346 of record CM076573.1, on the reverse strand, counting down.
CCTTTCAAAATTTGAATGAACCCTTCATGCAAGAAACTCAAAGTTTTCGGACATCGATCTAGAGGCTATGATAGCAACAATAGTCATAGGCTCAACAACTCAAAACTGAAAATTAAAGTATAACGAAAAAAACATTTGACGATAAAACTTATGACCCTAACATTGGCTCCAATGGGGATGCCAGCCTCCCTGTGAGGTGCCAAGAACGACACGCAAACTAGTAGCCTATCCATTGGGCAACAGAGTCAAACTCTAAAAACAAAGACTAAACTGACCATGACTAACTGATTACACTTATTCTAAAAAAAAAACATTGTACAGACTGAAAAACTTCAAAGGAAATAAGTAAAATCTAACAGCACATCACATAAGTCTTAAAAGTCAAAAGAAATACAAACACTGCCCTCATTTTCCAATGTAAAATCTTTGTCAAAATGAAAGATGACAATATTTTCATCAAGTTTTTCACTTGCATCAGAAAAAAGGGAAGTGTGTTCTTGAAAATATGTGTTTGAGTCAGCCATATTATCAAAAGAAAAACTGTGCACATCCATAGGATCAGAGACAACCTGCTCTTCTTCAATAGACTCTTTATTTTCTGAACCTAGAGGAAGATCTTCATGTGCAAGAGGCTCTAAAACAACCTCTTCTTTTTTGCTACTCTCCTCTTCATTATCTTCTTGTAATGTTTGATAATTATTTTCTGCCATAATTACATTGCCTGAAACTTCCACACATGCCAATTCAAAATTCTAATTTGTACAATTTTTTTCTTGAAATAATGCCATAGAAAATGGATGAGGTGGAAATACATATGAGTGATGAATTTCCAAAAGTCCTTGTTCATGCATTTCATCAGAAACCTCATCTTGGTCTTCAAAAACCTGAGACTTACAAGCCTGCAGCAAATTTTCATCAATTTCAAAAAATAAAACTTGGTTGTCGTCATTTAAATCATGTTTAGGTTCCTTTTCATCCAATATATCAGCCACCATTTCTTGTTGGTAATGGAAATTTTTCTCATGAATAGCCTCTAAAATTTCCTCATCCATGAACTCATCATCCTCATACAAGCTTTCTAAATTTTCAATGAAGTTCTCAAAATGTCCACAGAACTTTTTATCGAACAATAAAGATCGATAAGATTCTTTGTATTTTTCAAAAAATGTTGAATGGAAATCTTTAAGAGAATGAATACTAGCAGATGGCAAACCTTCGTACCAAAATCTCTCTTTTCCTTCCAGAGTAGCCATAAACATATTCATGAGACAATATTTATGAAATTGAACCTTCAACTTGCACGCATGTATATGAAATTTAACCAGATGTAGAGCAACATCGTCTTCGTCCTCATCTTTGAACCTTGGTAGATAAGTATGCCAATCTACACAAGGCATGCGGTTTGGAAATCCTGGAATGTGATCTTGTTTTAAAGGAGTATACCTCATCGTTGAAATCATTTTGGCCAATATATTTGCTAGTAAAATTATGATTTTTGGATCCTATTGCCAATAAAGTCTTCAGATCATACTTTATTGGAGTCTCCAGGTGAATGGTTTAGCCTGTATATGTGTCTAACTGTTTTCCACCATCAAAAATCAGATCTAAACTATGATGATATTTCCCGAGGAATATGAAAATGTTCGCTCCCCGGAAACGGTGCCAATATTTTAGCATTTTGTAGTTCTCTCCAGGCTTAAAGGATAAAAATCAGAGGTAACTACAAAACCACTTTAGATCATAAGCTAGCCCTTCTCATCTAGAGAGGGATCTCTCTTACAATTCAATCAAGACTAATTGACCATATTCTTAGGCTCAATGGCTAGATCGTCAATGAGGTGGTTTGAAAAGAAAAATTGGTTGGGCAAGAGAGACATCCATTGAGCGATGGAGTCAAGAATGTGAAATATCAACAAAGCTTCTACAAGATGATGGTTGTATGATTACTGAATAGCATAGGAAACATAGACAATTATTTCCTACACTTTAAATGTTGTTGTAGCTGAAAGTAGAAGGGTAGAAAACAGTCCACTACATCAGGGCATAGAAGATGAATCCTAGAATATCTTTAGAGGGGAAAAGTGAAAATATTTGAATGCCTTGACATATAACATTAACTTTAAATGAATTATGCATCACTTTATCTCATTCAAATGCTTCAATATAGTACATTAAAATGTACTCACAAGAAAGAAGCACAAATCACATAAGAAGACACTGACTAGAAAGAAGTTGGCACATGAATCCATACCACCAGCAGATCAAAAAACTTTGATCTTGTATCTTTATTATTAAATTATGGAAACAATCAAACCCAAGGATTCCTCAAAACCAAACCCTTTTGAATTACAAAAAACTTAAATAAATAGGCAAAATACAAGGCCTTTTTTTGAAGAAAATGTTTTTTTCCTTAGATATAAAAGAATAAGCATCTCTATCATTATCAACCTATCCTGAATACAAAGTGTTCAAACCTATACAAATTATTCATATCCTCGAATAATGTCTTTTTGGACAAAAAAAACAGTAAAAGAATTGAATTGTTGGATTTGTGTTGCGCAATAGCTAGGTAGCACGCTGCACTATCATGTTTTCCTCCAAAATGTGACACATGGTTGATGAATGGTTGTCTGATCTAGATCCCAACTCAGTAGCACCTCATTCCACTCAATCCCATACAGCTGGCATTCTCCAAAAACTCGTGAAGACCTATGTGCAGCAACTGCGTAGCGACTACGTAGCCCCTGTACAGTGGGCCAATGTTTTGGGTAGATCTCCCAAAAAGTAATATATGTGTAAAGAAATAAGTATTTTAATGTATATAATATTTTTTTGAAGATAAACCTCTCTCAGTTTCTACAAATTCTTCCCCTTCCTCCCATAAAATGCTCTGCAAAACAAAGACTTAAAACACGAAATTACGAGTTGTGAAAAATGAGATTTGAATATGCATTCAAAACTCCTAATCTGTGACACCTATGAAAAAATAGGAAGAGATTATTGTTATTTGGCCCGTCCTTAAGAAAAACCTCTTTCAGATTCCCAAAATTATCCTCTATTTAGTCGGAAACCATTCTACAAAATGGTGTCTAAAACAAAGTATTTGTGCAGCACTTGAGAAGAGAAAACAAGGCTTGCACAGCAGATTTCCATAGTAAGTTTGACCTAGTTTCTTGCGAACTTCTAAATGGATATAGACCTGTGGTTTCCTGTGCGGATTGTATGCATGGTGATTAATGCAGTGAATGTACAATGCATAGCATAATCATTTGAATTACCCCCTTGTTCGTTGTCTCGTAGCGCAGTAATTTGTACTGATGACTTGGAGCACTCCACTTGATTTCACATGAGCATAAGAGCATGGGGAAACATTGAAGTATTATGGATTTGGTGTCTCTTAGGTATGGGGGGTCGTGTATTATGCATAATGGTCATACATGGTGTTAACATGGGAAATTAGTGGTGCTATTGGGGGATGGGTTTAGAATGAAATGGGAGTGCAAGAAATGTAATGTAAATGATAGGTGGGAAAGGGAGTAGGATGTAAGTTATATATGAAAGGGTATAAATGTAAGGGAAATGGGGAAAATAGGGTATGAAATAAAATAAAACATGACTTGATTGTATAAACATACACAACCATGACTCCCATTGACTGAGACCCTTTCAAAATTTGAATGAACCCTTCATGCAAGAAACTCAAAGTTGTTGGACATCGATCTAGAGGCTATGACAACAACAATAGTCATATGATCAACTACTCAAAACTGAAAATTAAAGGATAAGGAAAAAAAATTGACGATAAAACATATTACCCTAACATTGGCTCCAATGGGGATGGCACCCTCCCTGTGAGGTGCCAAGAACGACACGCAGACTAGTAGCCTATCCATTGGGCAACAGAGTCAAACTCTAAAAAAAAATACTAAAGTGACCATGACTGACTGATTACACTTATTCTAAAAAAAACACACTGTACAAACTAAAAAGCTTCAAAGGAAATAAGTCAAATTTGACACCACGTCACTGAAGGCTTAGGGCTTTCTCCTCGGGCTTCAAACTCCAATGAGAGTTGTCCACACCTGTTGAAAGTATATAAACTAGGTGATCTCATCTCTCCAATGTAGCCAACTAAGAAAATGGCTTCCTGACTGAGTTCTGATCACAGTTCCGATGAGCAGGTAAAAGGAAAAAGATATTGGCAATTCAAAATTCAATTGATGATGATCATAATCCATAAATACAAGAAAAATCATCTTCCATGATCACTGCAGAAAATCAACAAAGGGATCCTCATTAATCTGAAACATTGCCATGTCTTGAAATTCAAAATAAATACAAACACTTCCTTCATTTTCCAATGCAAAAGATTTGTCAAAATGAAAGAAGACAATATGTTCATCAAGTTTTTCACTTGCTTCAGGAAAAAAGGAAGCGTGTTCTTGAAAATATGTGTTTGAGGCAGCCATATTATCAACAGCAAAAATATGCACATCCATAGGTTCCGGGACAACTTGCTCTTCTTCAGTAGAATCTTTATTTTCTGAACCTAGAGGAAGATCTTCATGTGCAAGAGGCTCTAAAACAACCTCTTGTTTTTCGTTGCTCTCCTCTTCATTATCTGGTTGCAATTTTTAATAATTATTTTTTGTCATAATTACATTGTCTGAATCTTCCACACATGCAAATTCAAAATTCTGATTTGTACAATTTGTTCTTGAAATAACACCTCAAGAAATGGATATGGAGATACATGTGAGTGATGAATGTCCAGAGGTCCTTGTTCATGCATTTCATCATAAACCTCATCTTGGTCTTCAAAAACCTGAGACTTATAAGTTTGCTGCAAATTGTCATCAATTTAAGAAAATAAAACTTGACTGACATCATTTAAATCATGTTTAGTTTCCTTTTCATCCAATATATCACCCACCATTTCTTATTGGTAATGGAAAGGTTTCTCTTGAAGAGACTCTAAAATTTCCTCATCCATGAACTCATCATCCTCATACAAGCTTTCTAAATTTTCAATGAGGCTCTCAAATGTCCACAGCAATTTTGAACCAACATTAAAGATGGATAAGATTCTTTGTAGTTTTCAAAAAATGTTGAATGAAAATCTCTAACAAAATGAATACTAGCAGATGGAAAACCTTCATAATATCGCTTTTCCTTCGAAAGTAACCATGAACATCCTCATGAGACAATATTCATGAAATTGACCCTTCAACTTGTGTGCATGCATATGAAATTTAACCATATGTAGAGCAACATCCTCTTCGTCCTAATATTTCAACCTTGGTAGATAAGTATGCCAATCTACACAAGGCATGTGGTTCAGAAATCCTGGAATGTGATCTCGTTTTAAAGGAGCATACCTCGATGCTGAAAACATTTTTGGCCAATAGAGTTGCTAGTAAAATTATGATTTTTGGAGCCTGCTACTAGTAGAGTCTTCGGATCAAACTTGATTGGAGTCGCCAGATGCATGGTTAAGCCTGTATATGTGTATGACCATTGTCCAGCATCAACAATCAGATCTAAACTATGATGATCTTTTGCGGGGAATATGAAAACGTTCGCTCCTCGGCAACGACGCCAATATGTTAGCACTCCGTAGTTCTCTCCAGGCTGAAAAGAGAAAACTCAGAGGTAGCCACAAAACCTATTTAGATCAGAAGCTAGCCCTTATGATCCATAGAGGTATCTCGCTTACAGTTCAATCAAGACTGATTGACTATATTCTTAGGCTCAATGGCTAGATCGTCATTGAGGGGGTTTGAAAAGAAATATTGGTTGGGCAAGAGATACATCCATTACACGATGGAGTCAAGAAAGTGAAACATCAACAAAGATTTTGCAAGATGATGGCTATATGATTATTGAATATCATAGGCAAGATAGAAAACTATTTCCTAGACTTTAAACGTTGTTGTAGCTGAAAGTAGAAGGGTAGAAAACAATCCACTACACCAGGGCATAAAAGATGAATCCTGGAATAGCTTTAGAGGGAAAAACTGAAAATATATGAATACCTTGACACAGAGCATTAATTGTAAATGAATTTTTCATCACTTTATCTCATTCTTATGCTTGAAGATAGTACATTAAAATTAACTCACAAAGAAAGAAGCACAAATCACATAAAAGAGACTGACTAGAAAGAAGATGGCGCATGAATCCATACCACTGACAGATCAAAAACCTTTGATATTGTATGTTTATTATTAAATTCTAGAAACACACAGGCCCAAGGAATCCTCAAAACCGAACAGTTTTCAGTTACAAAAAACTTCAATAAATATGCAAAATACAAGGCCTATTTTTGAAGAAAATGTCTTTCTCCTTAGATATAAAAAATAAAAAGCATCTCTATTATTATCAACCTATCCTTAATACAAAGTGTCCAAACCTATAACAATTATCCATATCCTCGAATCATGTCTTTTTGGACAAAAAATACAGTAAAAGTAATGAATTGTTGGATTTGTGTTGCGCAGTAGCTGGATAGCACGTTGCACGACCATGTTTTCCTCCCAAAGGTGACACCTGGCTGACGAATTATTATTTGATCTGGATCCCAACTCATCAACACCTCATTTCACCCAACCCTTGACAGTTGGCATTCTCCACAAACTCATGAAGACCTGTGTTTATTAGTTGTGCAACAACTGTGTAGCGCTTGTACAACGGGCCAATGATTTGGGCATATCTCTAAAAACGTAATACCTATGTAAAAACTAAAGGATTTTATTATATATAATGTTTTTTTTAAGATAAACCTCTCTTAGTCTCTCCAAATTCTTCCCCAGCCTACCATAAAATGCTCTGCAAAACAATGACTTAAAACAAGAAATTTACGAATTGTGAAAATAAGATTTGAAGATGCATTCGAAACTCCATATATGTGACACATGTGCAAACACTAGAAGAGGTTATTGTTATATGGCATATCTTTAAGAAAAACCTCTTTCATTTTCCCAAAATTCGCCTCCATGTGGTCGAAAACCATTATGCAAAATGTTGACTAAAACAGAGTATTTGTGCAGCACTTGGGAAGAGAAACCAGGGCTTGCGCAACAGATTTACATAGTAAGTGTGACATGGTTTCTTGCCAACTTCTAAATGGAGATCGAGCTATGGTTGCCTATCAAGATGGTACGTTTGGTGATTAACGCAGTAAGTGTATAGTGCATAAGATTAAGGCGACATAATCGATTTAATTACCCCTTGTTCTTTGTCTTGTAGTGCAATAATTTGGATTGATGACTTGGAGCGCTCCACTTGATTTGGCATGAGCATAGGAGTATGGGGAAACATTGAAGTATTATAGATATGGTGTCTCTTATGTATGGTGGGTTGTGTATTATGCATAAGGGTCATACATTGTGTGAATATGGGAAAGTAGTGGTGTTATGGGGGGTGGGTTTAGAATGAAATGGGAGTGAAATAAATGTAATATGAATGATAGGTGGGAAAGGGAGTAGGATGTAAGTTATATATGAAAGGGTATAAATGTAAGGGAAATGTGGAAAATATGGTGTGAAATAAAAGGAAGCATGACCCTACTATACAAACATACACAACCATGACTCCCATTGACTAAGACCCTTTCAGAATTTGAATGAACCCTTCATGCAAGAAACTCAAAATTGTCGGACAATGATCTAGAGGCTATGACAGTAGCAGTAGTCATAGGCTCAACTACTCAAAACTCAAAATTAAAGGATAAGGAAAAAACATTTGATGATAAAACTTATGACCCTAACATTGGCTCCAATGGGGATGATAGCCTCCTTGTGAGGTGCCAAGAACGACACGTAGACTAGTAGCCTATTCATTGGGAAACATAGTGAAACTGATAGGGAAATAGATTCAAACTCTTAAAACAAAGACTAAACTGACCATGACACCTTGATTACACTTAATCTATAAAAAAAACATTATATAGACTAAAAAACTTCAAAGGAAATAAGTCAAATTTGACAGCACATCACTGAAGTATTAGGGCCTTCTCCTCAGGCTTCAAACTCCAATGCGAGTTGTCCACACCTACAAAAGTATATACACTAGGTGATCTCTTCTCTCCAATGTATCCAGCCAAGCAAATGGCTTCCTGACTGAGTTCTTCTCACAATACCCTTAAGCAGGTAGAAGGAAAAATGGATTGGAAACTCAAAACTCCACTTATGCTTCTCATGATCCATAAATACAAGAAAATTCATCTCCCCTTATCACTGCAACAAATCAAAAAAGGGATCCTCAATAATCTAAAACATTTCCCTGTCTTGAAATTCAAAATAAATAAAAGCAATCCCTTCATTTTCCAATGCATAATCTTTTTAAAATGAAATAAGACAATATGTTCATCAATTTTTTCACTTGCATTAGGAAAAAGGAAAGTGTGTTCTTGAAAATATGCGTTTGAGGCAGCCATATTATCAACAACAACAATATGCACATCCATAGGATCCAGGACAACCTTCACTTCTTCAGCAAACTCTTCATTTTTTGAACCTGGAGGAAGATCTTCATGTGCAAGAGGCTCTAAAACAACCTCTTATTTTTCGTTGCTCTCCTCTTCATTATCTACTTCCAATGTTTGATAATTTTTTTTTGCCATAATTACAATGTGTGAAACTTCCACACATGCCAATTCAAAATTCTGAGCTATACGAATCTTATCTTGAAATAATGCCTCAGAAAATGGATGATCTGGAGATCCTTGTTCCAAAGTGACCATTGTCCAGAGGTCCTTGTTCATGCATTTCATCAAAAACCTCATCTTGGTCTTCAAAAACCTGATACTTACAAGCCTGTTGCAGACTTTCATCAATTTCAAAAAATTAAACTTGATTGTCATCATTTAAATCTTGTTTAGTTTCCTTTTCGTCCAATATATCAGCCACCATTTCTTGTTGGTAATGGAAAGGTTTCTCATGAAAAGCCTCTAAAATTTCCTCATCCATGAACTCATCATCCTCATACAATCTTTCTAAATTTTCAATGAAGCTCTCAAAATGTCCACAACAATTTTGAACCAACAATAAAGATGGATAATATTCTTTGTATTCTTCAAAAAATGTTGAATGAAAATCTATATAAGAATGAATACTAGCAGACGGCAAACCTTTGTAACAAAATATCTCTTTTCATTCCACAGTAGCCATTAACATCTTCATGAGACAATCTTCATGAAATTGAACCTTCAAATTGCGTGCATGCACATGAAATTTAACCAGATGTAGAGCAGCCTCCTCTCTGTCGTCATCTTTGAACCTTGGAAGATAAGTATGCCAATCTACACAAGCCATGTGATTTGGAAATTCTGGAATGTGATCTTGTTTTAAAGGAGCATACGTCACTGCTAAAATCATTTTTGACCAATAGAGTTGCCAGTAAAATTCTGAATTCTAGATCCTGCTACCAGTAGTCTTCATATCAAACTTGATTTGATTCACCAGGTGCATGGCTTAGCCTGTATATGTGTATGACCAATGTCAACCATCAACAATCAGATCTAAAATATGATGATCTTTCCTAGGGAGTATGAAAAGGTTCACTCCCCAAAAACAATGCCAATATGTTAGCACTCTGTAGTTCTTTCCAGGCTGAAAGGAGAAAACTCAGAGGTAACTACAAAACCACTTTAGATCAGAAGCTAGCTCTTCTGATCCATAGAGGGATCTCTCTTATAGTTCAATCAAGATTGATTGACTATATTCTTAGGCTATTGATTGACTATATTCTTAGGCTCAATGGCCAGATCGTCAATGAGGGGGGTTGAAAAGAAAGATTGGTTGGGAAAGAGAGATATCCATTGGGAGATGGAATCAAGAATGTGAAACATCAACAAAGCTTCTGCAAGATTATGGTTGTATGATTATTGAATAGCATAGGAAATATTGGCAACTCTTTCCTAGACTTTAAATTTTGTTATAACTGAAAGTAGAAGGGTAGAAAACAGTACACTACACCAGGGCATAGAAGATGAATCTTGGAATAGATTTAGATGGAAAAAGTGAAAATATTTGAATGCCTTGACACAGATCATTAATTGTAAATGACTTTTGCATCACTTTATCTCATTCTAATGCTTGAAGACAGTGCATTAAAATGAACTCACAAAGAAATAAGCTAGCACATGAATCCATACCATGAGCAAATAAAAAACCTTTGATATTGTATATTTATTATTAAATTCTAGAAACACACAAACCCAAGGAATCCTCAAAACCGAAACCTTTTCAATTACAAAAAACTTCAATAAATAGGCAAAATACAAGGCTTATTTTTGAAGAAAATGTTTCTTTCCTTAGATATAAAAAACAAAAAACATCTCTATCATTATCAACCTATCATTAATACAAAGTTTCCAAACCTATAACAATTATACATGTCCTTGAATCATATCTTTTTGGTAAAAAAAACAGTAAAAGCAATGAGTTGTTGGATTTGTACTAGATAGAACGTTGCACTACCATGTGTTACACCTAGCTGATGAATTGTTGTCTGGTATGGATTCTAACTCAGAAACACCTCATTCCACTCAATCCCTAGCAGGTGGCATTCTCCAAAAATTCGTGAAGACCTATGTGCAGCAGTTGTGCAACAACTGCGCAGCACCTGTACAACTGGCCAATGTTTTGGGTATATATCCCAAAAAGTAATATCTATGTAAAAACTGAAGGAGATTATTGTAGATAATATTTTTTTGAATATAAACCTCTCTCAATTTCTCGAAATTCTTTTCCACACTCCCATAAAATTCTCTGCAAAACAATGACTTAAAACAGGAAATTTACGAATTTTGAAAAATGAGCTTTGAAGATGCATTTGAAACTCCTTATCTATGACACATGTGAAAAAAATAGAAGAGGTTATTGCTACTTGGCCTATCCTTAAGAAAAAACTCTTTCAGTTTCCCAAAATACTCCTCCATGTGGTCATAAATCGTTATTCAAAATGGTGATTAAAACAGAGTATTTGTGCAACACTTGGGAAGAGAAAACACGACTTGCGCAGCATATTTCCACAGTAAGTGTGATCTGGTTTCTTGCCAACTACTAACTGGAGATTGACCCATGGTTTCCTGTGTGGATGGTATGTCTATTGATTAACGCAGTGAATTTACAATGCATAATATTAAGGCGGCATAATCATTTGAATTACCCCATGTTCTTTGTCTTATAGCGCAATAATTTATATTGACGACTTGGAGCGCTCCACTTAATTTGGCATGAGCATAGGAGTATGGGTAAATATTGAAGTATTATGGATATGGTGCCTCTTAGTTATGGGGGGTTGTGCATTATGCATAAGGGTCATACATGGTGTGAATATGGGAAATTAGTTGTGTTATGCGGGGATGGGTTTAGAATGAAATTGGAGTGCAAGAAATGTAATATGAATGATAGGTGGGAAAGGGAGTAGTCTCTAAGTTATATATGAAAGGGTATAAATGTAAGGGAAATGCAGAAAATAGGGTGTGAAATAAAATGAAGCACGACTTGAATGTACAAACATACATAACCATGACTCCCATTGACTGAGACCCTTTCTGAATTTGAATGAACCCTTCATGCAAGAAACTCAAAGTTGTCGAACAATGATCTAGAGGCTATGACAACATCATTAGTAATAGTCTCAACTAAATTAAAATTAAAGTATAAGGAAAAAACATTTGACGATAAAACTTATGACCCTAACATTGGCTCCAATGGGGATGGTAGCCTCCCTGTGAGGTGCCAAGAACAACAGGAAGACTAGTAGCCTATCCATTGGGCAACAAAGTCAAACTCTAAAAGAAAAACTGACCATGACTGAGTGAATACACTTATTCTATAAAAAAAAATAACATTGTAGCTATTGAAAAACTTCAAAGGAAATAAGTAAAATTTGGCAGCACATCACTGAAGTATTAGGGCCTTCTCCTCAAGCTTCAAACTCCAATGAGAGTTGTCCACACCTACCAGAAGTATATACACTAAATGATATCTTCTCTCCAATGTAGCCAGCCAAGAAAATGGCTTCCTAACTGAGTTATGGTCATAGTTCCCATGAGCAGGTAGAAGGAAAAAGAGATCGGCAACTCAAAATTCCACTGATGTTGCTCATGATCCATAAATACAAGAAAATTCATCTTCCCTGATGACTGCAACAAATCAACGGAGGGATCCTCAATAATCTAAAACAATGCCCTGTCTTGAAATTCAAAACAAATGCAAACACTCCCTTCATTTTCCAATTCAAAATCTTTGTCAAAATTAAAGAAGACAATATGTTCATCAAGTTTTTCACTTACATCAGGAAAAAGGGAAGTGTGTTCTTGAAAATATGCGTTTGAGGTAGCCATATTGTCAACAACAAAAAATGTGCACATCCATAGGATCCGGGACAACCTTCTCTTATTCAGCAGACTCTTCCTTTTCTGAACCTGGAGGAAGATCTTCATGTGAATGAGGCTCTAAAACAACCTCTTCTTCTTCGTTGCTCTCCTCTTCATTATCTACTTGCAATGTTTGATCATTATTTTCTAAAATAATTACATTTCCTGAATCTTCCACACATGCCAATTCAAAATTATGATTTGTACAATTCTGTTCTTGAAATAACGCCTCAGAAAATGGATGATCTGGAGATACATATGAGTGATGAATGTCCATATGTCCTTGTTCATGCATTTCATCAGAAACCTCATCTTGGTCTTCACAAACCTGATACTTACAAGCCTGTTGCAGATTTTCATCAATTTAAGAAAATAAAAATTGATTGTCATCATTTAAATCTTCTTTAGTTTCCTTTTCATCCAATACATCAGCCACCATTTCATGTTGGTAATGGAAAGGTTTCTCATGAAGAGCCTCTAAAATTTCCTCATCGATGAACTCATCATCCTCATAAAAGATTTCTAAATTTTCAATGAAGCTCTCAAAATGTCCATAGCAATTTTGAACCAACAAAAAAATGGATAAGATTCTTTGTAGTTTTCAAAAAATGTTGAATGAAAATATTTGAGAGAATACTAGCAGATGGTAAACCTTCATACCAAAATCTAGCTTTTCCTTCCAGAGTAGCCATGGAAATCTTCATGAAATTGAACCTTCAACTTGCGTGCATGCATATGAAATTTAACCAGATGTAGAGCAACATCTTATTCGTCCTCATCTTTGAACCTTGGTAGATAAGTATGCCAATCTACACAAGGCATGCGGTTTGGAAATCCTGGAATGTGATCTCGTTTTAAAGGAGCATACCTTGCTGCTAAAATCATTTTTGGCCAATAGATTTTCCAGTAAAATTTTGATTTATGGATCCTACTGCCAGTAGAGTCTTCAGATCAGACTTGATTGGACTCACCAAGTGAATGGTTCAGCCTGTATATGTTTCTGACCATTTTCCACCATCAATAATCACATCTAAACTATGATGATCTTTTGCGGGGAATATGAAAATGTTCGCTTCCCGGCAATGGCACCAATATGTTAGCACTTTGTAGTTCGCTCCAGGCTGAAAGGAGAAAACTCAAAGGTAACCACAAAACCACTTTAGATCAGAAGCTAGCCCTTCTGATCCATAGGGATCTCTCTAACAGTTCAATCAAGACTGGTTGACTATATTCTTAGGCTCAATGGCTAGATCGTCAGTGAGGGGGTTTGAAAAGAAATATTGGTTGGGCAAGAGAGACACCCATTAGTGATGGATTCAATAATGTGAAATATTAACAAAGCTTCTGCGAGATGATGGTTGTATGATTATTGAATAGCATAGGCAAGATAGATAACTCTTTCCTAGGCTTTAAATGTTTTTGTAGCTGAAAGTAGAAGGGTAGAAAACAATCCACTAAACTAGGGCATTAAATATGAATCATGGAATAGATTTAGAGGTAAAAAGTGAAAAAAAATTGAATTCCTTGACACAAAGTATTAACTGTAAATGAATTTTGCATCACTTTATCTCATTCAAATAAATAAATATAGTACATTAAAATGAACTCACAAAGAAAGATGCACAAATCGAATAAAAGAGACCGACTAGAAAGAGGTTGGCACCTGAATCCATACCACCAGCAGATCAAAAACCTTTTATCTTGTATCTTTATTATTAAATTCTAGATACACACAGACCCAAGGAATCCTCAAAACTGAACCCTTTTTAATTACAAAAAACTTCAATAAATAGGCAAAACACAAGGCCTATTTTTGACGAAATTGTCTTTTTCCTTAGATAAAAAAATAAAAATAAATAAAATAAAAAAAAATCATCTCTATCATTATCAACCTATCATGAATACAAAGTATCCAAACCTATAACAATTATCCATATCCTTGAATCATGTCTTTTTGGACAAAAAAAAATAGTAAAAGCAATGAAATGCTCGATTTGTGTTGCGCAACAGTCGGGTAGCACGTTGCACTGCCATGTTTTCCTCCCAAAGGTGACACCTGGCTGATGAATGGTTTCCTGATTTAGATCCCAACTCAGCAACACCTCATTCCACTCAATCCCTGACAGCTGGAATTCTCCAAAAACTCGTGAAGACCTGTGTGCAGGAGCTGCACAGCAATTGCGTAGCACCTGTACAGCGGGCAAATGTTTTGGGTATATCTCCCAAAAGTAATACATGTGTAAAAATTGATGGATGTTATTGTATATAATAGTTTCTGAAGATAAACCTCTCTCAGTAACTCCAAATTCTTCCCCAGATTCCCATAAAATGATCTGCAAAACAATGACTTAAAACAAGAAAGTTACAAATTGTGAAAAATGAGCTTTGAAGATGCATTTTAAACTCTTGATCTGTGACACCTGTGCAAAAATTGGAAGAGGTTATTGTTATTTGGTCTGACCTTAAGAAAAACCTCTTTCAGTTTCCGAAAATTCCCCTCCATGTGGTCGAAAACCATTCTGAAATATGGTGTCTAAAAGAGAGTATTTATGGAGCACTTGGGAAGAGAAAACAGGGCTTGCGCAACATATTTCCACAGTAAGTGTGACCTGGTTTCTTGCCAACTGCTAACTGAAGATCGACCTATGGTTGCCTATGTGGATGGTATGTTTATTTATTATTGCAGTGAATGTACAGTGCATAAGATAAGGCGGCATAATCATTTGAATTACCCCTTGTTCTTTGTCTTGTAGTGAAATAATTTGTATTGATGAGTTGAAGCACTCCACTTGATTTGGCATGAGCATAGGAGTATGGGGAAACATTTAATATTATGAATATGGTGTCTCTTATGTATGGGGGGTTGTGTAATATGCATAAGTTCATACATGGTGTGAATATGGGAAATTAGTGGTGTTATGAGGGGATGGGTTTAGAATGAAATGGGAGTGCAAGAAATGTAATATGAATGATAGGTGGGAAAGGGAGTAGAATGTAAGCTATATATGAAAGGGTATAAATGTAAGGGAAATGGGGAAAATAGGGTGTGAAATAAAAGGAAGCACAACTTAACTATACAAACATACACAATCATGACTCCCATTGACAGAGACCCTTTCAGAATTTGAAAGAAACCTTCATGCAAGAAAATCAAAGTTGTTAGACAACGGACTAGAGGCTATGACAGTAGAAATAGTCATAGTCTCAACTACTCGAAACTAAAAATCAAATACTCTCAACTAATCGAAACTAAAAATTAAAGGATAAGGAAAAACCATTTGACAATAAAACTTATGACCCTAACACAACCTATTACCTGCAAATATTCTTGTTGAAGCTGCTTTATCCAACCTTTCCTTGCTTGCCCTTTTCTTTCCTTGTCCTTCCTTTTCTTTCCTTTCTCCAATGCTAGAGTGCTACAATAATTATCTAAGTGTGCAAGAGTTTGAGAGAATATAGAGAATAGAGATAGCTCCAAAACTAAACTGTCAAAAAGCCAACCAACCAAATATTTGAATTGATTCTCAAAAGCCTTTTTATCCTTGAGGCTTTTATTTTCTTCAATTTCCTCTATTTTCCTTCAATTTTTCTCTCATGAAAATGTGTGACCTATCACCTTCCTTTTCTCCTATTTTCCTTTATTTTCGTAAATAAATGTCAATAAATGCCTCTTTGCCTTTCAAATACTTTGCCAAGTTCCTTAACTATAACAAACCAAATGAGCGCCCACTAGGATTTTTTGCCCAACATTCAGCTTGGAATACGTGTCCTATGACCTTGGCCTTATTTTTCCTTTTTAACTTTATTACATGAAATTTTAACATCGGAATGTTACATTGTCATCAATAATAAGGTTCAATTTTGTAAAACTTACTTCCATTGCATGTTGATGGATCATTGATCAAACTATTCTTTTTGTCGATTATAATGTTATGTGTTGAGAATATGGGCATATGATATCACCAATAATAAAAAGTGCATCATTTATGGTACGTTGGAAGTGCATCATTTTCCCATATTGCTAGCACAAAAAATTATGATCTAGTAGGTCCTCCTAGTAATTGTAGGGGGATAGTAAAGGATATTTTTTAAGAATGATTTTTTTTTCTCCCGAGCTTGACCTAGGCGTAGTCGCAGCTGCCCGCCCTCGCTCCTCTGCCTTTGCTTCTCATCCACGGCCGCATGGCCCCTCCAAAGATCATCCTAGAGGTGGCTCCCCCTCCTGATCACGCCTTGGCATTCTCGACATTGATCAGCTCTCTGAATTTTCCCCGAACAAGGCCTACAATATCTAAGTTTGTTAAAAAAATTGATGGGATTCAGGAAGTCTCTCTTCCTCCGACAATCCCTCAAATGGTTGCCCTATCTCTTGCTGAGAAAGGTCTTATTGGACAATTTACTGGTCTCTGGCCCTCGCCGAAGACTGTCCAAAAATGGGTAGAGCGCAAATGGATGGACAATATTAATGGGAAAATCTCAATCAGATTTTGTGGCAAGGGCTATTATATGTTCCATTTTGATACCAAAGAGGATAAATATATCACATTCAGGAATGGGCCATACTTCATGGATGCCATAGGGCTTTATCTAAACAAATGGACTCTTGATTTCAATCCAGAACTTGACGTTCCCAATGATGTTCTTGTTTGGGTCTGTCTCCCTCACCTTCCTCTTCACTGTTGGGGAGATGATTCGATAAAAACGATTGCTAATGTCGTAGGAAATTTTAATGACAGAAGTGAGCCGAAGGAAAACATGAAAGCGAGTGCAAGAATCTGTGTTGAGGTAGATCTGAGAAAGGGACTTCTGGAGGTGATCAAGCTAAAAGTGGACAACTGGACGCATATATAGCAACTTGACTACGAACAAATCCCCTTCAAATGTAAGGTATGCCATGAATACGGTCAATTTGCTAATAGATGTGCAAAAGTTATTAAAGTTGATAATACAAATCCAGAAACACAATGGGAAGTCATTAAAAAGAAGAAAACAGTGCCAAAATCTAACATCTCCAATGCCTCAGCCGCCCACCAGCCCTCTCAATCTATCAATCCCCCAACTCACCCACACCTGTAACCCTCCTTAACTTCTCTTCATATCCTCAACCCTCCTTCTAATCCTTCCTCAAGTCCCGATCCTCCATTACCTTCCCTTATCCTTTCTCCTCCCCTGCCTCCTCTGAAGAGGATCCTCCTCAGCTATCCATCCCCTCCCCCCACCCTGACTCCCTTCTCCATCCATCCACTTCCAAGTCATGTCCCCCATCTTCTTCATCTAAGCCCTCATCAGCTCGAATTGTCACCCGGAATGCAGTAAAAGAGCAAGGGGCTACTTTGGAAATCCTTAAAAGAACAGGGCCCAAGAAGAAAACATTCCAAAGATCACCGTGATGAAGCAGCACAAAAGGACATTTCTCTAGGTACTCAACACTCAATAGATTCCTACATCGAGAAACCTATAATCAAATAAGCCAATCAACATTAATCAGGAGGGAAGACAGGGTCTCAACCTGCATTCTTGAAATAATGGAAGTTATCACTTGGAATTGCAGGGGACTAGGGCACCCCTCCAAAAACTCTTCCCTAAAAGACCTTCTTAGCCAAGAAAAGCCAGACATAGTCCTTCTTCAAGAAACAAAACAAGGAGAGACTAAAATAAGAAATATCATAAATAAAATTAGGAACTATACGGGAACTTTGGTAGTATCTAGAGGTGCCTTGGGAGGCATAGCAACAATATGGAATCAGAACATTTGGAAGTAGATTACAATTGTCAAGACTCATGATTGGATCAAAATCACTCTTTAGAACCAGCAAGAGAATATCAAGATTACTGGTTACAACATTTATGGGCCAATTCACTACAAAGACAAAGAAGTTTGTTGGAACAATAAGAAAGCTGATATAGATAATGAGGACAACCCTAATGTCATCATTAGAGGGGATCTAAATCTGATCTTACACGCCAATGAAAAAAGAGGAGGCAGTTTCAACCTAGACCTTGCAAGAGAGCAGTTGGAATCCATTATGCTTGATCACGATCTAGTGGATATCATCCCCAAAAATCAGAAATTTACTTGGAATAATCATATAATAGGGGCTGGAAATATTATGGAGAGGCTTGACCGCTTGCTTGTTGATGTCTCCCTCATCTCTCACTTTTTTCTTGCCTCCTCTTCCATCCTGATTTGTATTGCCTCTGATTATTATCATGTATCCCTTACACTAGGAGATCAGTCTTCCTTGGGCCCCCTCCCCTTTTGATATAACCCGCTCTGGTGTGAATTTCCTGAAGCTCAACAAATTGTGATCAACGCCTGGTTACAACATGTTGAGGGCTCCCCTATTCATATTTCAGAATCTAAATTGAAACTGGTGCGCATAGCACTCAAAGAATGGGTCAAACTCCATTACAATGAACCAGACAAAGTAAAAAATGACATTAAGAGAATGCTTGAAATAGTTCAAATTGGCATTGACATCCACGGAATAAACAAATAAAAGCAGGACCATGAGAAAGAGCTCTATTGGAATTGGTATAAAGCTAGCAGGAATGAAGAGGAAAAATGGAGGCCTAAATCTAGAAATCTCTGGTTGCAGGCTGGGGACAAAAATACCTCTTTTTTCCATAACCAAGCCATAGTTAGAACGTCAAGGAATAACATCACATAAATCACAGATGATGAAGGACAGAAGCACATAGATTAGGAAGCTATTAAAACATCAGCTTTCAACCATTACAAAAATCTCTTAATCAAGAATGCATAGTCGAAGGATTACAGTGATTTTTTGACTTATACCCCCAAGCTGATTACAGAGGAAATCAATGCATCTCTCACCAAGGAAATTGAGGAGGTTGAAATTAACGCAATTTGGAACCTCCATCCTAACAAATCTATGGGCCCGGATGGTTTATCCATAAGTTTATACCAGACCTTTTGGGACGTCATCAAAAAAGACCTCATCAAACTGATCCTCTGGGTCCAAAGAAAAAACAAGGTCAGGAGATTCACTAACTCAACTTTCCTTGCCCTCGCCCCCAAAGAAAACCTCCTCTCTTCCTTTTCTAGATTCAGGCATATCTCCCTTTGAAATTCTTCATACAAAATCATAACCAAAATCTTGGTTGCCCGCCTCAAAACCCACCTCCCAAATCTCATCTCTGAAAATCAAGGAGGATTCATCTCCCAAAGACAAATAACCAACTCCATCCTCTTGGTCCAAGAAGCCATCCACTCTATCATGATGAGATTTGATAAAGGTTTTATCCTAAAACTGGACCTCTCCAATTCATTTGACAGAGTAAGGCACTCCTTTCTCTCTGTCCTTTAGAAAATGGAATTTGAAGCAGACTTTATATCTCTCATCCAAAGTTGCATATCCAGTCCTTGGGTATCCCCCTTAGTCAATGGAAGACCTGGTAACTTCTTCCAATCTTCCCAAGGCATTAGGAAAGGTTGTCCCCTCTCTCCCTTCCTCTTCATTCTTATGGCAGAATCTTTCAACAGGTATTTGGATCACAAACGCAAAGAAGGGCTAATCACTGGCATCAAATTTGACAATGGAGTCAAGAATATGAATCACTCTCAGTTTTCTGATGGCACCCTCTTGATGGGTGAGGCCTCCAACATCATTGCCCAGAGGTTTAAATCGCTTTTAGAAAAATTTATACATTACTCTGGGGAACAGATAAACTATCATAAAAGCTGCATTTATGGATGGAACGCTAATATCAACACTATCCATAGCATTGAATAAATTTTTGGGGTTCCCTACTGGTGGAATTGGACCCACTTCAACTATCTTGGCATGCCTATCAGTGTTGGACAGTTGAAGACTGAGATCTGGAATCTCAGCATCGACAAAATGAAAAGAAAGTTCAACAATGGGGATCCTCTTGGCTCAACATGGTTGGGCGCATCACTCTCTTAAAATCTGTTCCATCTTCCTTGCCTTTGTACCACTTTTCCCTTCTTCAGGTTCCCATCATCATCCAGCACAAAATAGAAGCTATCTTAAGACACTTCTTATGGCAAGGAGGGAAAATTAGAGGAAGAAATTCAATTTCGTTAAATGGAGGCGGGTAACGCAAAATCATGCAAATGGAGGATTGGATATTCACATTCCCATGTTGATGAACATTGTTTTTGGGGGAAAAATTGTCTAGCGCCTCATAACGGGACAACAAACTTGGTGGAAGCAAGTGCTGGAGTCAAAATATCTCTCAACGGCAAGGCAAAATCTCTTAGAACATAATATTCCTCACAGACCCTGCACTAAAATATGGGCTCTCTGCAAAATATATATCCCTTTCATCATCAATAATATCTCCAAAGTCCCTCATGGAGGACGTAGTGTAAATATCTGGGAAGATAAAATTATGGAGCAACCCCCTCTCTCAAACAACCCCAGTACTCTTCGCATTCAAAATTATCTCAGAAGCTAGGGGATCAATACATTGGACCAAATTTCTAGCTGGGAGGGGAATACCAACTTATGGAAGGGCTTTACCTTCCCACTTATGCCTCCTCTCCTTGAGAATGACCAAAAAATTCTGAAATAAATGCTCCATGGTGTTTCCCCTCTGAACAAAAGTTGTCAAGATAGCTTCAGATGGGATCCGTCTGGTTCCTCTTATACAATCAAAGATGGGCATGAGTCCCTTCTCAAAGATAATTATCCCACTCCACCTTGGGCCATCTAGAAACAAATATGGAAATTTGAAGCGCTTCCCAAAGTCAAAATATTCACTTGGATCTTGCTCAAAGGGAATATCCTTACCTCTGAAAACTTAAAAAAAAAAGGTATCAATTGTGCTTCTAGATGTCCCTTGTGACTTAAGGCTGAAGACACAACCTTCCATATCTTTGTTGGATGCTCCTTTGCCTCACAGTTTTGGATTTCTCTAACTGAATTTTCTCAGATTGATCTTGGTGCTATCAGCCCAATCTCGAATTTGATCATAAAATGGAAAAGAAGCTACCCCTGGGGCAAAAAAATCAAGTCGGTAAGCAAAAGAGTTTAGTATAATCTTTCCTATGGTTTTCTATGGAACATCTGGCTAGCAAGGAACAAGGCTATTTTTCAAGAGCAGAGGCCCTACACAACAAAAGTCCAAAGCAAGACATGGAATCTCACAATTGAGAAAATCCTTTCCAAAAACAACAGCCATCTAAACTTTAGCAATCTGCAAGTTGAATCAAGAAACTTTCTTGGTAAAGCTCTTGACAATCCTCCGAGGTTTAGAAAAAACCTAGGCAATCAACTTCCACACAATGAGCAGTGGAAGATTAGACTGAAAGAGAAAGATTTTATTGAATGGCTTGATGGGATAAAAAGGCCAACGCTATTCTTTGATGGCACTTCAAAATCAAACCCAGGTATTACAGGGGCAAGAGGATATATAATGGATGAAAAAGGTTGCATCGTGGCTACATATGAATGGGGGCTTGGTTGTTTGTCTAACAACGGAGTTGAAGCCTATGCATTGTTGAAAGGCCTTGAGATTCTTAAGACTCTCAAAATGGAAAATTTCATGATATTCGAGGACTCTGCAATCATCATAAGCATGATGGTGAAATCTACGCAGACCCCCAATATAGCTCTCATCAGGCTAATTGTTAGATACTGCAACCTATGTAATGAAATGGAAGACATCTCATTCGTCCATATTCACAAAAAAACCAACAATAAATCTGACACTTTGGCAAATAATGCTTGCAAGAGACCTGTCGGTCAACTCTTTCTTCAAGGAGCCACATCCTTTTCTCCTATGCCATGATTTACCCTCCTTACATTATCTTTCTCTGCCCGATTCTCTCCCTTTTCTCTATTTTTCCAGGGCAGGTCTACTTCTACCTAACCTTCCTCTATGCTCTTCCTGTGAACCTACTCCCTTATGACCCTTGCCCTGCATTGCCTCCTTTTGCCGATTGTGACGTTACCACCGCGCCTCTCCGATGGTCCCACCATCTCTTCACCGATTTCTTTGCATTTCGCTCATCGCTTCTCTTTCCCTTTCCCTTTAAGACTCTTTGTTGATTACGTACTTGCGATCAAGATCCGCCTCTAGCCCCACCTACTTGTCTCCTGATGTAAATCACACTTCGCTTCACTTTCTATTTTCCTTTAAGACCTACATCTCCTATTTCCAATTACGATTCTGTGATTTCGCATATCGCATATTACTCTATTTTCCTCTTTCGCTTTTCGCACGTCATGCTTCCTTCCCCTTAACTCACCGCACTTCATTGCTTTCTCCTTTTCACTCTTCTCCTATCGCATACCACACTTCAATCCATTTTCCGCTTTTCTTTCAAACATGCAGCTCCTTTTTCCAATTGTGATTATGCGCTATCGCATATCGCAGATTGCACTCTTCTCATTTTTTGATCTTCGCACTCCGCGCTTCTTCCCCTTTAGCTCAACGCACTTCGCTACTTTCTCATTTTTTTTCTTCACTTTCCGCTGTACTTTCCCTGCGCTTTTCATTATCTCGCCCCCCCCCCCCCCCCCCCTCCTTCTCTAAACTGCATCTATCCCTTTTCTTCTTTTGTGTTGTCCCTTCAGCACTACATTTTCTTCATCTATGTTGCCGCATCCACCATCTTCAGCAATTCACTTTCTACAAAAGTGTTTTTGAATCACTCCTTCAATCAAGCAGTCTTGAGAAATGAAAAATTCCATCACTGTGTCGACCTCCAACCTGAGAAGGAGCAGATCAGAGGACAACTGAAGCTTATGGAACAAAATCATCAAGTGGACATTGCTTCCCTCCAACACCAAGCGCAATATTCTAAGGAGAAGTTGAACAACTCCTCTAACAGATGTGCCAACATGAAAGATTCAATGCAGATTTTGAAATATATGCCTTACAAGAGATCAGCGTCAAACACTAGATCAAACAATGTTGTCACAGTCTATCCAGGAGAAAATCAAGACAACATTGATTAACCCACATTCCTCCACCTTTCCCTTTAGATTATGTCTTTTAAATTTTATTTTATGCTCTCTTAGTTTGTCAGAATATATTAGGATTTTGACATACAGTTTAGTAGTAACAGTAGTCACAAAGGAGGCTCGGTAGTTTGCCACTTAACCCCTCCATGGTACTCTTCTCCAAAACTTGAATGTATCAGGGAATTATTTCCCATCCTTTTTTAATACTAAATAGCAACCGATTCTGTTAAAAAAAATTAATTGTATGGCTTCTCTTCGGAGTGTCCTGGTATGAATGGATCATAGCACATCTATAAACAATAGAAGCTCTTCCTTGTTTTAGTTATTCCTTTAACTTTTGTTTGAATTATTATCATGGCTTTATCTATTCCTGGTGTGATTCTTGCGCTACTTTCCTTGTTTAAATTTTGGATTGTTCTATTATGTTGGTTTTATGCAAGGCAACAGAAGCTCAGAAAATAATCCAAGATCTTAAATACAATTTTCAAAGAACAAACACTACACGATGCATAGACAATGTTTATTTTTATTTTTATTTTTATTTTTTTTAATCTTTTTTTCTTTTTTCTTTTTAGCATGTAATTCGAGAATAACGCCAATTGTTTTATTTTAATTCAATTGTGATTATTATAGTAATTATGGTAATTCTTTCGTATTTGGATACATATTGCCTTAGACTACTTACTATCACTTCTACTAGTCGTGTGTCGTCAATATTGCATCGAAGGCATTGCGACGATTAAAAATATAGGCTAGATAACAGTGTATCTAGATAATGAGGAGGACTGATCCAGGAGGATATTGCATCAGTTCAAATCGACAGGCAAGTCCAGTATAGCCTTCAATTCTTTAGTGATCAGGATGAGAAGGAAATCTTCAATTGTTTCATGGTGCAATTTTTTCATTCAAATAATGTGTCTAAGGTATATTAAACCTATGGTTAGATATCCTAAGTGGAGAACCTAAGATAAGGTCATGGTGTAATGTGAAAGGACCTAAGTGGAAAAATACATGGTGTGTAACCTAAAGTATTAAAACCTAAGCACATAAACCATATGTAACAATGTTTAAAATATGGTTGCGGTGATAACCCAATACATATATAAGAAACCATATATTATATAACAGTCTAGCCGCATCAGAGTTAGATTGCACATAAATAGTTTACCGCGGCACATGTGAGCAGTCGGAATGTTAACGTGTCATTAGACCTGATCGTCCGGAAGATCCTAGACAAATTACCACCGAAAGACCACAATCAGAGCAGCTGTCACATGGACAGTCGACTGCCTGAAACCACTGGAACAGAGTTGCGATGTGGCAATGAATAGTTAGACTACCGAGATCTATCACATGCAAGTTGTTCAGCCGCTCCGCCTTTAGCCAGACTGTCGGGGTCTTGGTTTTATTCAAAGTTTATTTTGGGTTTAAATTTGTTATGTGTGTTATGTATTAATAACCACCATGTGACCTTATCCTAGGTGTTGGAACACCATTGCACCGAGAACCTAATCACATTTAATTCCAAAACCATTTTCCATGTATAGGCCAAGAGGTTCGACCTGAACCTTGGCACGATGTTATAAAAACCTTAGCCATTGAACCATGAGGGGAGGGAGTGATTTTTTAGCCTTGTTCATAATCTTGTGAAGAGAGGAGGCAGTTTTATTTCAAGTGTATCTTGATGGTCCGAAGGCAGAATCGAGCACCGAGACAGGAATTGAAAAGGTAGGAGGGAGAGATTTTTGTTGATAGAGACCAGAGGTGTCTACGATCACATTCAGGCTAGTGAATTTCTATGTAAAGACTTCCTTGGATCATTCCTTAATCAAACGGACGCCAATCTTGAAAGCAAACCCGAAGATGTAGTCTTCTAGGGACGAACTTTGTAATCAATGTTTTTTGTCTTCTATCTCTTTTCTTTGTTGCAAATTCATGTTTAATTATGCTTCTTAAGTTCTAGATTAAGTTTTAAAATCAATTTCTTTCCTTCATTCTTCCACACTAAGCGATCAAGGTAACAATCAATTCATTTTGGAAAATATTCAGTCCTATTTCAGATCAATTTCAGATCATATATTTTGGTATCAGAGCAGGTTGCATTTTGTAAGATTTTTTCCAATGAATGTTAACCAGGTCTAGGTTGCGACGTGGAGAAGGAACGCTCGAGGAGATAAACTTAGAATTTGGAAAGCGGAAATTCGCTCAAAGATCGACAATGGGAGGATTCGATGTAGGTGAAACTCCTGAAGTGAAGGTCATGGGTGATGAACAAATTCAAAAAAAATAAATTTAACATGCAGCGGATGTTGGGAGAACTCTATGAAGATAATAAGGCGAGAGATGCGCTTCTTCTTTGAAAGAAATGAAGAAGGAAAAGGGAAAAGGAAAATCGGATAAACCTCCTTATCCTCCATCATCTTCATCATCATCTTCTTCTTCTTTTTCTTCCTGTTCAGATTCTAAAATAGAAAAGAAACCTCAGAAACCATATCTTTTGAAAATTGATGTAAAATTTGAACTACCTATTTATGATGGCGAAATGAATCCTGAAAAGTTAGATAATTGGATTAAAAAGTTATAAGTGTATTGTAGAATTTAGAACATTTATGATGAGAGAACAAAAATTCAGTTAGCTACACTTAAAATGGGGGGAAAAAATTTAATCTGGTGGGAAAGTAAAACTCAAATAGATTTAAAGTGGAAAGATAAAGTCATCTCTTCATGGTCTAAGTTTTTAAAATCTCTCATAAAACAATTCTATCATTTAGGATCCATGCAGCAATTTGTTATTGATTGGCATCATTTGAGGCAAGGTAAAGGGGTGAATGTTCAAGAGTTTTCTCAAGAGTCCAGGAAGAAATATTTGGCGCTTAGTATTCCATTGGATACACATGAAACTTTATTAAATTACATTGGCACTTTACATTCGTATTTACAACATACATTATTGATGTTTAATCCCACTAACTTTGATGATGTGTGTGTTCAAGTCATACATATTGAATCAGGTGGCAGCATGTTTAATTTTTCACAGAAAGCATCCAAACGGTTGGAAATCAAGGATTCCAAAGACAACAAGAGGAAGAGAAGTTTCAAGGGAAAGAAAACAGCAACAACTTAGAAGGAAGGTGAAAGACCTACTTTTTCTCACTGCCAGAGAATCAGACATGATGAAGCCAAATGTTGGAAACTTCACCCATAACTCAGACCAAAGAAGTTCCAGAAAAATAAAGGTGAAAAGAAGGCTAATACAATAATCCAACAAGATTTGGGCTCCGACTCAGGTGATGAAAGGAAAATAACCGCAATGGTTTCGACAAGTAAAAGTTATGACACTAGTGAAAGTTCTAGTACTTCTACATCTTCTTCAAACATAAATCATCTGGATGAGGATAAAAGAGTTGAATTATTTCACATAAGGATAAATTCTAAGCACACAAAAATAGACACATTATTTGACAGTGGATCACAGGAAAATTTAATATCTGAAGAATTAGTTAAGAAATTGGATTTGGAGACACAAAATCATCCAAGAACATACCCATTAGGTTGGCTAAAATAAAAGACTCAGATTAATGTCACAAAGTAGTGTCGTTTAAAATTTTCAATCATAGCTAATTACATTGATGAAGTGGATTTAGATATGATTCCATTAAGCATATGTTGAGTAGTGCTAGGAAGTCCTTACCTCTATGATCGTGATATTGTGTTTCATAGGAAAGAGCATAAATATCACCTTAAGAAATATGGGATCGAATACATTTTCAAGGCACATAAAATCAAAACACACTTGGATTTATTTACTGCTAATCAGATGAATAGGCTAATAAGTTCAAGTAAAAGATATGTACTCATGGTTCTAAAATAAAAACATAAGGATCAACATGATTCCTTTTCAGGTCGTGAATCTTAGTTTAAAGATAATTTGGTTAAAGTGGTAGATTCTTTTCAAAGTCTATTTAAAGAACCAAAACATCTGCCTCCTAAATAGGAAATACAACATGAGATACAATTGTTGTCTAATGCCTCTCTTCCTAATGTCAGAATGTATCTCATGTCAGTCATAGAGAATGAAGAAATAAAGAAACAAATCCAAGACTTGGTTGAAAAAGGCTTCATTCGACCCAGTTCATCTCCATGTGGTTCACCAATAATTTTGGTTCCTAAGAAATACGGGACATGGATAATGTGTGTCGAATTTAGGGCCTTAAACAAAATCACAATCAAGAACAGGTATCCTCTTCCCAGGATAGATGATTTACTTGCCCAGCTGAAAAATGTTGTCTATTTCACTAAGTTGGATTTGCGTAGTGGGTATCATCAAATTAGGATTGCGGAAAATGACATCTAGAAAATTGTATTTAAAACTAGGTAGGGGCTATTTGAATGGTTAGTGATGCCTTTTGGTCTATGTAATGTTCCATCAACTTTCATGCGGGTTATGAATGATGTATTATGTCCATACATTGATAAATTTGTCATAATCTACTTATATGATATCCTGATATTCAGTTCCAGTATGGAAGAGCATGTTGGGCATGTTAAACAGGTCTTTGAAGTGTTGCAAAGAAAAAAATTGTACCTTAAACTGTCCAAATGTGAGTTTGGGAAAACTTCATTGATTTATATTGGTTACATAGTTGGAGGTGGTCATTTGAAAATAGATCCAGTTAAAATCGATGTGATTGTTAAATGGCCAAGACCACAGAATGTGACTAAAGTTAGGAGTTTCTTAGGTGTAGTTCAATATTGGAGAAAATTCATTTCTCAGTTTTCTTAGATTGCATCATCATTACATGATTTAATAGGTTCTAAAGTTTCCTTTCAGTGGGGAGGGAAACAACAAAAGTCTTTTGATACACTTAAGCAGAAAATTATCACAGCACTAATCTTAGCTTTACCAGATCTTCAACAACCATTCAAAATTGAAACAGATGCTAGTGGTTATGCAATGGGTGCAGTCTTACTTCAAAAAGGGAAACTTAATTTTTTTCATTCATAAACTTTTTCTAAGGTAGTTGCAAATTATCTGACATATGATAAAGAATTGTTTGCTTTGGTTGAAAGTGTTAAGAAATGGAAACACTACTTAATGGGTAAGGAAACAGTGATTCACACATATCATCAGTCACTTCAGTGCCTTCAGTCTCAGAATAAGTTGCAACAATCTTGCCATTATATATGGATGGGATTCCTTCAACAATTTCTCTCAGTAATTGAGTACAAGAAAGGTGTGACAAACAAAGTGATTGATATGTTGTCTAGACCATCTTTGAATGATTCAGTAGTGCTGCAGAATAGTTCTTTAAAACTTGAAATTTATTTAGAACAATATAGTACAAATGTTGATTTCAAATATATTTATGAATCACTAACTCTCAGGTGGAAGAAGTCAATTTTCATGTTCATGACTTGTTGTTATATCATCTAGGTAAGTTGTGCATACCACAGACAGAAAGGGCGCATGTTATTCAGGAAGCACATACTTCTCACATTTCAGGACATTTTGGTGTAAGCAAGACAATGGCACAAATTCAAAGGTATTTCTATTGGCCTTGCATGTATGAAATAGTTGTTAAGTACATTAAAGGATGTGTTATGTGTTCGACAAGCAAACCAAGAAATTGAAAGATTGGCTTGTATATGCCACTTCCAGTTCCTTCACAACCATGGGATGGCATACCCATGGACTTTGTTGGAGGAATTCCTATGTCTAGGATAGGACATGATTACATGTATGTCGTGATTGATCGTTTCAGCAAAATGTTCATTCCTGTTCCATGAAAAAGCAAGTGACTGTTGAACAGACTTCACAGATGTTCTTTCAACGGGTATGGGTTCATTTTGGGTTACCTACCTCTATCATTTCTAACCGAGACACTCACTATGTAGGAGATTCTTGGTCCACTTTATGGGGACTCATGGACACAAAGCTGAAGAAGAGAAAAAAATTTAATCCACAGACCAACAGATAGGCAGAATTGATGAACAAGACAATGATACATATTCTCTGAGGTTACTATAGCAAACATCTTAAGTTGTGGGATGAATCTTTACCTTATGTGCAGCATGCTTACAATCGAGCCTTACATTCTTTGACTAAGCGATCGCCATTTGAAACATGTTTTGGGTATCTACCAAAGTCACAAATGGATTTCATGTTTGGTGAAGAATATAAAGTGGATGGACACGAAGATACAAATAAAGCAGTTAAGTTAATTCAACAGATACAACAGACACATGAAGCAGTGCAGGATCAATTAGAGAAGAGTCAAGCCAAGTAAAAAATGCGCCATGACAAGCATCGAGTGGATCATCATTTTTAGGTCGGTGATCAGGTATGATTTTATATCAATAAAGACAGGTTGAAAGGAGAAGGTAAGAAACTGAAACCCACCAGGTATGGTCCTTTCAAGATTGTGGAAAATATTGGAAATAATGCATTCTGGTTAGATTTACCTCACATGCGTATTTATTCAGTTTTAAATGTATAAAAACTGAAGTTATATGAACCTCCGATGATCATTGATCCATAGGAAGATACAAATATCACTACAGTTGATGATTTTTCACCTAAGTATATGAATGGGTTGCAGGTAGATATCATCTTGGATAGGAAGGTTCGCACTTCAAGGCGTGGAGATCTTGAATATCTTCGAGTGGGACTCAAAGGCATGAATCCAAGCAAAGCGAGGTGGATGGAGATCGGAAGAGTGATGGAGTTGTACCCTCACCTCATGTCTGCTTAAATCAAACATTTTTGGTCCAAAATCTTTCAAGTGGAGAGGATTGAACAAGGAGGATCTTGCATCAGTTTGGATCGACAAGGAAGTCCAATATAGCCTTCATTCTTCAGTGATCCAGATGAGAAGGAAATCTTCAATTGGTTCACGGTGCAAGTTTTGCATTCAAATAATGTGTCAAAGGTATATTAAACCTATGATTAGAAATCCTCAGTGGTGAACCTAAGCTAAGGTTGTGGTGTAATGTGAAAGGACCTAAGTGGAAAACTACATGGTGTGTAACCTGAAGTCTTACAACCTAAGAGCATAAACCATATGTAACAATGTTTAAACTATGGCTATGGTGATAACCCAATACATATGTAATAAACCATATATTATATAATAGTATAACCGCATCGGAGTTAGACCGCACACAAATAGTTGACTGCAACACATGTGAGCAGTCACAATGTTAACATGTCGTTAGACCTGACCGACGGGAAGACTACAGATAGATTACAGTCGGAAGACCACAGTCAGAGTAGTTGTCGCATGGATAGTTGACCGCTCGGAACCACTGGAACAGATCCGTGACGTGGTAGTTAGCAGTTAGACCACCGAGATCTGTCACATGCAAGTTGTTCAACCGCTTCGTCGTTAGCCAGACCGTCGAGATCTTGGTTTTATCCAAAGTTTATTTTGGGTTTTAATTTTTCATGTGCGTTATGTATTAATAACCACCATGTAACCTTATTATAGGTGTTGGAACACCATTGCACTGAGAACCTAATCACATTTAATTCCAAAACCATTTTCCATGTATAGGCCAACAGGTTTGACCTCAACCTTGGCCCAATGTTGTAAAAAGCTTAGCCATTGAACCATGAGGGGAGGGAGTGCTTTTTTAGCCTTGATCAGAATTTTGTGAAGAGAGGAGGCAGTTTTCTTTCAAGTGTATCTTGGTCGTTCGAACCGAGATAGGTGTTGGAAAGCTAGGAGGGAGATATTTCTGTTGACAGAGACCAGAGGTGCATGTGAGCACGTTCAATCTGGTGAATTTATATGTAAATACTTTCTTGGATCATTCCTTAATCAAATGGATGCCCATCTTGAAAGTGGACCCGGAGACGTAGTCCACCAAGGACGAGCTCCGTAATCAATGTTTGTTGTCTTCTATCCCTTTTATTTGCTACAAATTCATGTTTAATTGTGCTTCTTAAGTTCTGGATTAAGTCGTAAAATCAATTACTTTCCTTCAGTCTTCCACACTAAGCGATCAAGTTAACAATAAATTCATTTTGGAAAATATTCTGTTCTATTTCAGATCTTTTTCATATCAAGGACGATTAAACTGTGATTAGGGAATAACGTCAATTGTTTTCTTTCAATTCAATTATCATTATTATAGAAATTATGATAATTCCTCTGTATTCGGATACGAATCGGGTAAAATTTCTTACTGTCAATTTCCCTGGTTGTATGTCGTAACTATTGCATCGAAGGCATTAGGGTGATTAAAATTCTAGATAGCAATGTATCTATGTAACTATTAGTGTTGAAAAATGGCAGCAAATAAATCTTGATTTAATTTCCCTTGAATTAAATCAGGAGAAAATCAAAATTCCACATCACAAGAGAACTTGAATGATTTAATTGATTTGTTATCATTGAGTTGACTTAGTTAATTTGAGTTGAGGGCTTAACTTGAGTTGTGTATAGTGATTCATAAATTTTAGATCCTAGGTTGACTTTAGTTTCAATTGTAACAATTTAATTTAGTTAAATTGAGTTAAGGTCAGTTAAACTAATTCCAACTGTTGGAGGAACTAGAAGGAGATCTGGCAGTGGAGTGCAGCTTCAGCGTTCAACCAGTCAACTGATCAATCACTAATAATTAACTCATGCATGCATGGAATTCGAGTTACCCAATTGAGATTGGAGTTCAAGGTAATTGTACTATCAGTTGTATAATTATCCAAGTTGTACAGATGGTGAATGCAGTCAAAGAAGGGCCTATAGGTATTACGTAGTTATGGATGGGGATTTCCCTAATTAATAGGGGGCTAATTCCTTAAGAAACAACGCAAGAAAATAGGAGCTTGGCATGCAGGAAAATTGGCTGTGTTATCGAGAGTCAGTTTGTGAGGCAGTGAGATAGATTATACTTGTGCATAGGTTGCTCAGGCTTGAGCAAGCATTGTAATTCTTCTCTATTTTTTTACTAATGCAATATAGATAGAAGGGGTTTTGAGCAGTTTCTCTCCCCTATATATATATATATATATATATATATATATATATATATATATATATATATCCTCGTGTATGTATGTTAAATCATGATTTGTGTTTTTGATATAACTTCTCAATCGTGAATTGCTTACTGCATATAAGTAGAGTAGATTTGAGTCTTATGTTTTAGAAAATTACATGAGAAGTATTGAATCTACAATTAATTTCTACATGGTATCAAGTCTAGATTCATAGTAGAGAAGAGAATTCGAAGTTTTCTTTATAGTAGGTTTGAATTTTAAGATCATTGTTGCAGGTTTCTCCAGGACTAAGAAGACGACTTTCAACGGACTCAAGCTCGAGTTTGATTTGGAAGGAACCACAAATTTTGTGGCATGGAAGATCCAAGTGGAGGCAGTATTGGATGACATTGGGCTACTAGAATACATCAAGATAGATGTAGTAAAACCCCCAGCATCTGATGCCCAAGATCTCGCTCAGTGGAAGAAGGATGTGGCTAAAATGAGGAGAATCAAATTGGATGGAGTTTGAGATCATATTGTCTCAAATCTCCATGGAAAATAAGCTCCATTCGTGATGTGGAAAATGATAAAATATTTGTTTGAGAACAAAATTGACCACAAGAAGTTGTCACTCAAGGACAAGCTTCATAGTATCAAGATGAAAAAGACTGAATCAATTTCATAGTAGCAAGTTTACACAGTGTTGTGATGAGCCCTATGGGGTCGATGTTACTGTTCTAAAAGAATAATCGGTAGCTCTAGCTCTTTTGGGTCTTCCCAAGATCTGGCACAATTATGAAGATTCCATAAATGATAGAGATAAACTACCAAGCTAGGAGCAATTATGGCCCGATCTAGTGTAGGAAGAAATAAGTCGAAGCAATAGAGACGAAACTTCATCCAAGGTTGAGGATGAGGAGGATTTTCTTTGGTTATAAATACAAAGAAAGGGAAATGGAAGAAATCCCAATCCAAAGAAAAATCTATTCAGGAGGGAAAGAAGAAAGACTTGTTGAAAATTAAGTGCTTTCATTGTAATGAGTTGGGACATTATGCCACGAAGTGTCCACACAAGAAGGTCAGAAAGAAGCCCTCAAGAGGAGTGGCAGGTGAAGCTCTAGCTTCACAATTCGAGTTGGATTTCACCCTCATTGCATGCGTGGTGACCTCGGTGATGGGTAGTGTGTGGTATCTGCTTAGTCGATCCTCATTCCATATGACGGGCGACAAAGAATTTTTCAGTGAATTGGAGGAGAAGGACCTCCAAATGCACATCAATATGGGAGATGAGGGAACATATAGCAACTGGTATCACTATAGTTACTTTTTAGAGGGATTCTAGCTCCCCTCTCAAATTAAAAGATGTCATGTATGTTCCAAGTATGAAGAACAATTTAGTTTCAGTTGTTATATTGGAAGATTTTGGCTACGATGTGATATTTAGAAAATGGAATGATTTCCTTAGACACATCGTCATGGGACAAGTGAAGTGGATCAAGGTTCAAGTGAAGAACCTCTACAAATTGGATGCACAAAATTGTGCAACATTGAGCATGAAAGCAGAGAAGGTGTAGAGTCGAGATATAGGTGAATTATGGCATAGGAGACTTGGCCATTTTCACCATGGAGCTTTAAAGATCATGCATCATATTTCTACAAGACTTCCCAAGGGTGCACTAGAGTGGAGAGATACATGCAAAGGGTGTACATTAGGGAAGTACACCAAATCCACCTTTCATGATTGGGACAATAGAGCGCAAGTAGTCCTTGAAAGGATTCACTCAGATGTGTGTGGACCTTTCTCGACAGCCTCCGTGGCCAAGCACAGATATTATGTTATATTTGTATATGATTTATCGTGTAAGTGTAGGATGTTCTTCATGCAGAAGAAAGACCATACACTCTCCAAATTTTTTGAGTTTAAAGCACTTGTTGAGAAAGAAACTAGCATCAAAGTGAAAGCTCTTAGGAGCGATAATGGTGGAGAATATGTTTCGAATGAGATTAAACACTTTTGTGCAAAGGAAGGAATTTGACGAGATATAATAGCACCCCATAACCCACAACAAAATGGGTTGGCAGAGAGGAAGAACAAAAGTATTGTGGGAGTTACACGTGCAATGTTGCATGATCAGGGCCTACCTCTACAGTTGTGGGTTGAAGCATGCAACACATTCATATATGTGTAGAATAGGGGTCCTCATCGGATTCTTAGGAAAATTATACTAGAAGAATATTTTTAGGGAAGAAACCATGTGTCACACTTCAGGATATTTGGTTCATCAGTTTACTGTCATGTTTCCAAGGATGCAATGAAAAATCTAGAGCTGACAACATAGTTGGGAATATTTTTGGGGTACATTGATAATCCTCTATTGGGTGTACTTACCTTCTCTTAGGATGATAGTTATTTGTAGAGATGTGAAGTTCGATGAAGATAAGGAAATGAGGTGTTCCATTGAGAGGGAGATTCGGTTCCATGCATATGAGGAACGTTTGGATCCAAAGGAAGAACCTCAAAATGTTATGGAGTAGCCACGGGCAGAGGAGCAGAGAGTGGAGGCACCCACTCATGTAGATACATCCAAAGAAGGAAGGAAGTGCACCAAGGAAGCTAAAATGTTATTGCATGATGTTAGAGAGAATATGGGAGCACCCACATCAAATTGTAGGTAGAGGCTGTCACTAGATTGGTACACTGGGTACATGTCTCTAATGAGTGAGCTAGTTGAGACAAAACCATCCTCATTCGAGGAAGAAGTGAAGCTGCCAATATGGGTTGATGCCATGGTAGAGGAATATGATTCTATAGTTAGAAACAATGTTCAGGCAATGGTCCCAAGACCATAGAACAAGTCAGTGATAGGTTCAAGGTGGATCTACAAGGTGAAGCAAGCAGCGGACGGAAGCATCGAGAAACACAATGCTAGATTTGTAGTCATGGGGTTCTCTTAGATGGAGGTAAAGTATTACAAAGAAACCTTTTCTCGAGTAGCAAGGTGCTCTTCTATCAGATCAATTATAGCACTTACAGCACAGATGGGATGGAAGATCTATCAGATGGATGTGAGGACAGTAGTCCTCAATGCAGTGATTGAGGAGTAGGTTTACATTGAACAATCAAAATGATTTGAGACATTCGACAAAGAGTTTCATGTGGGCAAACCCAAGCAAGCATTGTATGGATTGAAACAAGCACCCTGTTCTTGTTACACTAGGATCGACAACTATTTCACCAGGTTAGGCTTCACCAAAAGTGAAGCAGATGCAAACCTTTACCATATTTTTGTTGAAGGTAAATTATTTATTATAGTATTATATGTTGATGATTTGATTTTAACCGGTGATGAGAAGTTGATAAAATATTGAAAATAAGATCTTGCAAGAGAATTCAAGATGAAGGACATGGGACTCGTGCATTATTTCCTCAGTTTGGAAGTATGGCAAGGAGATGAGTAACAGTTTGTCTCTCAGGGAAAGTATGCCAATGAGACATTGAAGAAGTTATGCATGGGGAGTAGTAAACCCATGGACACTCCTCTACTAGGAAGTTGGAGGAAGGAGGATGCCACTTCAGGTGAGGAAGTGGAGGCCATTATTTACAGGAAACTTGTGGGTTTGCACATGTATTTGGTGAACACATGACCAAACATGTGTTGTGCAGTTAACCAACTTAGTCAAGCAATGGTTAATACAACCAAAATTGTATTGGAAGGAAACCAAACATGTGTTGAGATACCTCATAGGCACTACTCAGTATGGTCTTTGGTACAGACAGACGGAGCGAGTGTAGTTGCAAGGCTTCATAGATGCAGATTGGGAGGGTAGTCCATCATATCAGAAGAGCATTTTAGGACGAGTTTTCAGTATTAGGTTAGCATCAATTTCTTCGTACAGCAGGAAGAAAAGATCAGTTTTACTCAGTTCAACAAAATCAGAGTACATGGTCGTCGGTCAAGCAGCTTGTGAAGCTATTTGGATGAGGAAGATTCTTGTTGGGTTGTTTGGTTAGATGATGGTTCCCACTATGATTTACTGTGACAGTCAGAGTTGTATCGAACTCTCTGAGAATCTATTTTTTCATGATCGATCCAAGCATATCGACATCTAGTATCACCATTTACGAGATTGTGTGTAGAGGTGGATCATGTTGTGGGAATACATTCCTACAGAGGAAAATGATGCAGATATTTTGACAAACGCTTTATCAAGAGGAAAATTTGAGCTCTGTAGAGGCAGGATTGGGGTATTTGATGACCCTATTATTGCTGAGAGGGAGTGTTGAAAAATGGCAGTAAGAAAATCCTAATTTAATTTTCCCATGAATTAAATTAGGATAAAATCGAAATTCCACATCACAAGACAACTTGAGTGATTTAACTGAGTTTTTATCACTTAGTTAACTTAGGTAATTCGATTTGAGGGCTTAACTTGAGTTGTGTATAGTGATTCCTAAATTTTAGGAGCCTAGGTTGAGTTTAGTTTCAGTTGTAACAATTTAATTCAGTTAAATTGAGTTATGGTCAGTTAAACTAGTTCCAACTTTTGGAGGAACTAGTAGGGGGTTTAGCATTGGGATGTAGCTTCAATGTTCAACCAGTTAACTGATCAATTAGCTAATAATTAAATCATGCATGCATGAAATTCGAGTTACCCAGTTGAGATTGGAGTTCAAGGGCAATGTATTATCAGTTGTATAATTATCCAGTTGTACAGATGGTGCATGTAGTAAGAGAAGGGCCTATAGGGATTGCCCAGTTCTCAATGGGGATTTCCCTAATTAATAGGGGGCTAATTCCATGAGAAACAATGCAAGGAAATAAGAGCTTGACAAGAAGGAAAATTGGCTAAGTGTTCGCCAAATGCATTCTGTGAGGCAGTGAGATAGATTATACTTGTGCAATGGTTGCTCACGCCTAAGCAAGCATTGTATTTCTTCTCACGCCTGAGCAAGCATTGTATTTCTTCTCTATTTTCTGACTAATGAAATACATATAGGAAGGGGTTTTGGGCAGTTGCTTTCCCCTGGATATATGCTCGTTTATTTGTGTTAAATCATGATAAATGTGTTTGATATAGCTTCTCAGTCATGAATTTCTTTCTGCAGATGAGTAGAGTAGATTTTAGTCTTATGTTTTAGAACATTACATGAGTAGTATTAAATCTACAATTAATTTATACAATTAGGACAATTGAAATTTTTATGTAGATAACGATCTATCTAGGGCATGTCATAAATTTTTCATTATGTTGCTTTACCTACTAACGTATCGGTTTGTTGTTTTGCATTTTCGACACTCTGGTTATCTATTTTGTTTATGCTAGACTATGTAAATGAAAAAATAAATGTAATGCATCAAATTGCTTACTACACCTTCATTCTCCTGAACATACTCCATCTTAGGCACATTCTTCATTGAAAATAATGAAAAAAATATTCTCAACTATGTATTAGTTGATAACATAATCTTTGATCGATTAATTAGTTTTGTGGAACTGTTCTTCCGTATATCTCTACCTGTAAAAGTTATAAATGAGAGAGTTTAAAATTTGACCAAAAAAATGATTTTCTTAGCGCGTAAATGAGTTGCATCTTTGTACATCTATTATAAAATTCTTGTGCGAAGAAATTTCACTTTGCGAAGAGCAAAAACCATGGTCGTTTGAGCGTTGGTTGTTTTCCATATTTATGATATATTGCAAAATACATCTTCGATTTTAAATTGAGCTTAAACGACATCTTCAATCTATAATAGCTTTGGTTTCTTTATGTTTTACATTTGATGATTTTCATACGATATTTAGAGATGTCATTTAGACACAATTGAAAGTCGAAGGTGTGTTCATTTATTAGATTTATGTGTCAAGGTACATTTTAGCATTGATCGTTAACACTTTTGATGCAACCCATATGGCACATGTCAGATGCCATGATTTTTTCTTGTAGAAAATGCTTTATGCGACCCACCATTTTTTATGGTTTCTAGTTGTAAAACTACTTGGCTTGTTATCTTTTCTTTAACCATTTGAGCATTGACTCGTAACACTTCTGATGTAACTCGTGCAACATATTCTAGATGTTATGATTTTTTCTTCTAACAAATGCTTTATGTGGCCCACTTTTTTTGTAAAGAAATTAAAAGGTGTGCAGAGGTTTGCTTGTGTGGAGGAAAGATCCGCACAATGAAATTCCCACATCTCTACCTCTGCACAATGGGTTAACGAATTATATTTAAATAAATAAACTATAATTGTGTATTTTAACATTTAATTTAAGGATATTAATTATTACTCATATAAATTAATAATTTGTCCAACCATGTGTTGAAAATAAAAAGGAATATAATCAAAGCATGACACTATGATGTATCCCGTGCGGCAAATTCCAGATGCCAAGATTTTTTCTTGTAGCAGATGGTTTATGTGGCTCACAATATTTTTTAAGAAATTAAAAGGTGTGCATAGGTTTTCTTAAAGAAGAGCTTCTACATTTTTAGTTCACGAGTTGCATTTTTTTATGTTTTTCAATGAATATAAACACTTTATTCGTAAGAAAACTAGTACAAACACACACATGTGTACCAATGGTACATAACATCTTAAATCGGAAGAACGTTTTATAAGCGAACTTGATGCAGAGGTGGAAGTGCGGAGCTTTGGAGCAGATCCATCCTCCTGCACACTTTCTCCCATGCATAATTATGAATAATTTATATATACGGTTATTATAATATCATAGAGAACACCTTTAATCCATCTTCATAAGTGACTACAATTAAGGGAAATAAGCCATAATCGAAAGGTTAGCACATATTTTTGAGCTACCACGCATCCACGAGGGGCATCATTTGCTTCTACGCTACAAAGTGTTTATCAAGTTTGTCAAAGAGGGACAAGCAATGTGTGGAGAGCGCTCGTTGTTTTTGAGTTATCTTGAAAATATATTTAGCATCAAAGGAGTTATAATATATTAATTAGAGATTCGTTCTCGTTCAGCCCAACCCCCCCCCCCTGGATATATCCTCGTGTATGTGTGTTAAATCATGATGCATGTGTTTGATATAGCTTCTTAGTCATGAATTTCTTTCCGTGGATAAGTAGAGTGGATTTGAGTCTTATGTTTTAGAACATTACATGAGCCGTATCAAATCTACAATTAATTTCTACAATCAGGACAATTGAAAATCTAGATAATTGTTTATGTAGATAACGATCTATCTAGGGCATGTCATAATTTTTTAGTTATGTTGCTTTACCTACTAGCCTATCTTAATTAGAAGAAGAATATAGGTTATATGCATAAACTCTCTGGTACATCAAGTGAGGATCTTCAAACTCATATACTATGCTAGCATCCAAGTCAATATCCCAAGATCATTGAGAGGATTTCTGCATCATTGGACCATCTCTAGTAGTCACTAGTAGTCACCTTACTGCTAGTGCTCTTCAAATTCAATCCTTGGAGATGGAAAGAAAAGGATGCAAGTGGCAATAGTTGTGTTCCATATGGAGAAGGTAAATATGTGAGAATAACATTGATGCTAAAAAAGGAGTATCAAGAGATATACGTTGTTTTAGTAACGAAGTAACAAAGTAACAAGCATCAAGAGATATACGTTGAGTATGCAGCCCAACTACAGGTAAAGAGTAAGAACAGGATTAGTCTCGTGTTACTGTTGAGCGACCACACAGTGAATATTAGTCGGAGTTATGACAATCAACACCATAAAAACTCTGATACCTAGATGAGGTTATTATAAGCTTCAAGTAATCAAGGTTGGCAGGATATTTACCTATTACGTTTTCCGCAACGGGACTGAGTTGGCAACAATCTGGTTATTCATTGGAAATTGGAAAAGAGGCAAAAACTGCTACAGTTCATTTATTCGGAGAATTGTTCAATAAATATGTAATGTGAAGCACCACAAATCCAAATACTTGAAAGTTATGGGACCAGCTAACAAAGATCTAAGGCAAATTGTTTTCCAGCATAGTAAAATTTGAATGGCAATAATGTTGACAGCCATTATGGATCGCCATTGACACCATAGGCTTCTGAGGAGGTTTCTAGCGTTGAATATAAGCGACCATTGTATTTAGTTTTGGTAGCATAATTCTTGGGTTTGTGAATGGATTGAGATACCTACTCGAACTAGCTGAACGCATCTCAAATTTGATGAGCAGAATCCTCACCAGATGCAATATCGCTTTACAAACATTGCTTCTCTCAATCGACTGCCTATTGTTTACTTTGAACCATAAGCATGTGAAGCTCAATGTAGGAAATGGTGATGATTATAAGCTCTAGGATTTTTCCTTGCGGTCTACGATTCTCTCCAAAAAGGTGATAAGTTTGAGTTACCCCAGTATTGGCATGGACTCAAACCTAGTCACACCGCTATAAACAACAAGGCAAGTGCACCTGATGCTTCTTGCTAGTTGCTGAGAAGAACAAATTTTTTGGTCTATGGAGCAAATCATCAACATATTTCTCGCGACCATGTTGGGGGGTGAGATTAGTTCTTCCCCTTAATTTATTGTTTAGTATAGCATGCATAATTCTTTTCAAATTTTGATTGACATCTTGCCTTGGAATATTTGTCCCACTTTTTTTGGTTACCATACAGATTCTTCCTAGGATAATGTCAATAATTTCATTAATTTTTGCCAATTTTTAGGGTTTCATGACACTCTTACTGCCTCTCGTTTATTTCCTCTCACTCTTACGAGAAAGAAAGAAGATTGGTACCCTAATATTGTTGGTTGAACCCTCTTCGATAAATTTATCCATGATTTCCCCCCTTTACCAATGTCCCCACAACCCTAGATTTGGTGTAAATTTTATGAGATTCCCCACAACCCTTTGACTTGTCAAACACTCTCTGAAGCTAAGAGGCAATACAAGCTTGAAAGGGAGAATCATATTATTTCCTATGGGTGGGATTTTGTAGATCCTAAACCTGCGTCTCCAACTCCATGCGAATAGGCCACCCCTTATCCCTGCCTGGTTGACTCAGCAACCCCATGTCATGTCTTTCCATTTTATGACTTGTTATTCCAAGAATATCTTAAGTTTAATTCATACCATGATAGCCATGAAACTCAAGCCAACCCTAACCTTCTTTATCCCTCAAGCAATGATATTCACGACGATTAAAATAAAGACGAATTGGATCTTGGCGATGAGGATACCCTTCCTAATCTGCATGACCAATATTTTTCCTCATAGATTGATAAAGAGGTTACCATTTCCGATCTTGAAAATGCCTCAAACTTCCTCGATATCAATTATGTTAGGTCTTTAATAAACTGCTAAAGGAAGTCCTTACTTGTGAAGAGTCGAGTGTTGATTTTGAAAATCCTTTTCGTAAAATGGAAAAAGATGAGTCGTTCTTTAATGTGCTTTCAAAATAAGTCTCCCCTCTTAATCTTGGAAATGCCTCATGTTTTCTCGATGTGGACAATGAGATCTTCTTCAATGAACTTGAAAAGGAGATCACCATTTTTTAATCCTCGCAATGCCTTATCGACTATTCCGATTGAATTTGAAATATCTAAGGCATTTTGCAATAGATCTGAATTTGAAATATCTAAGGCATTTTGTGATGTTAAGGACATTCAGAATCACATTGATGAGTCTCTTTATGTAAATCTTGAATGTATTGTGCATGAATCTTTCTATTTATTCAGTATGGCATGCACTTGTAGGCATACACTAGTTGGTTGGCACGTCTTGCAAGAAAACCAACAATACATTTGGATTCTCATTAAGTCGTTGTCACTGCCACGCATGCTTGTTGGTTGGTAGGATAGCCATTTTAGCTCGACGGCCATCCAACAAGCCATAAAATTCGCACATAAGATTCAATACCTTTTTCTCTATGTTGAGTTCTATCTAGTATGATCTGAGAGAGTTTGAATTCTTGATTTTGTATATAAATAAATTTTAAATAAATAAAGAATTCTAAAAACAATAAAATAAAAACATAAGAAAAAAATAAAATTGATTCTTTTGCTTTCTATGTTTTTCAGTTTTATCTTGCTTTCATATCAACATTGCTTTGAATTTTTCCTCTTTCCTTTTTGCTTCCATGGAGATGTTGTTATGATTAACCATTTTTTGTCTTTCATTTCATGTTTCAATCATCAAACAAATTTGCAATCTTCCATTCCACTCGCTTTGTCGTCATAAAATTGAAGGAACCTTGGTCAAATTTATGTGGATTACTGGATTAGAATGAATATACTTGTGCATTATTTGTCAATAACGTGATGGTGTTTTGGTGAGAACAAGAGATGTTGGAAACCTTTAATACCTCTCATGCCCACACATGAAAAACCTGCCTGATCAAAATTTGGTTCACTCATGTGGAGGCCCTTCCTAAAGGCAATCATAGTCATGTTATTATATTTTTTCCCTCCCCCTTCTTTGTTTCTTTCGAGTGCACCATCATATCCATGTGTGACCCTCAAAGACTTGTCCTCATTCACACTAAATAACCTCTTCTACTCATCACACACATTTCATTCTTTGTCCCACTTCCTTTATCCCCTCTACTTTCTTGATTCCACACCTCTTCAGATTCTTGGAATCTTCCCTTGTGCACCATTGGAACCAACACACTTTTGTTGTTTGGCATATTTTGAAAATTATTTTTGTCAACTCTTCCCAATGCAGGCTCGACTATGTCTCTCACCTCACCACACTAGTGTTTGTCGTCTTAATCTTGCAATTGAAATCTTCGTGGCCTCGTATGATTCTCATGCCCATGCCTCCTAGTTACGCTTGTATACCATGTCGTACAGATTATTCCTTTCCATAGAAGAAAAATGGTCTCCCTCCCTAATTAATGTTACTCGAACAAACAAAGAAAGGCACTCTTTTTTTTCCCTCAAAGAAAAGGAAGAGAATTGATTCCTTATTCTAAATAAGGCTACATCTTTCACATGCGTGTTTTTAAAGGGTATTATGTCTGTCGAAGAAACTTCATAGTGTTTTCCCTCTCTTAAATGTGTGTTCATGTTCTAAAAATATAGTTTATCAGTATTAAAGCTCAAGTGCATTAATCTCACCATGGTCAATGGTCATGTCAATCTTTATACAAAGTCTCGTTATTAAAAAAAAACATAGAAGCATTCTCAGTTTCCCATGTATGCCAACATTTGATTCAAGTAAACCTTTCATCACTAAAGTTATTTTCGTCAAAAGGGACATATATCATCACCACTATAACACGGCCCTACACGCCATGCACCCACTCGTTCATGACCCGAGGCCTCTCCATGGAAAATCTCATTGTTTAATAAATGGGAAATGAAAATAACAAATAAATTATTTAATGCATTTCCCCACAATGCATGTGGGAGATGTCATTTTATTTAATATTATTAAAAAAAGAGATAGGTTATATGCATAAACTTCTAGTATGATCCAGTGGATCAAATTTATGCTCAAAATTCAAAGTTCTCATAATGGAACAAAACCAGTGTGCTTGCGTAGGTCTCGTTGTTATGAATCTGGTGCAACTTGTTTCGCGCAAAACCGACATCGTATGCTCCTGCAATCGCGATCTGTTCGTTTCAGTAAACAACAAAAAACAATTATTTTTGGATGTATAGGGTTGCCTAGTCAGCGGTCTGTATTGTTGACTGGACCCTGACTGTGCATGGTTGACTTTACTTTTTCAGCTTATGCCAATGTGCCACTTGTCACATTCATATTGGTTTTGAATTGTATCATTTTCATTGGTTTTTGGTTGGACCAACCAATGAACACCACGTGGGCCAACCAGAGGTCACCACATGGCACCCTG
The DNA here is from genome assembly GCA_034641835.2 of Pinus albicaulis. Taxonomy (NCBI): domain Eukaryota; kingdom Viridiplantae; phylum Streptophyta; class Pinopsida; order Pinales; family Pinaceae; genus Pinus; species Pinus albicaulis. Next base: position 903,017,204 of record CM076573.1, on the reverse strand, counting down.
GTGGCCGACCAAAATTTTGATAATGGCGGAAATCACTCCAACGGAATTGAACACACAACCTCATAGCAGCAAAACCAACGCCTTACCAACACGCCACATTATATGTTACTTAACCATATAGTTTAAACATTTTATTTAAGGTGTACGGTGGGTGTATTTGGGGGGTGGGTCAGGGCTAGCCCCAGACCTGGTCACCGTGCCCATGGGAAACAAGGGGCAGGACCAGAGTCCAGGTCTTATCTTGCCCCCCCCCCTCGATTTTTAATTAAATATTCATCCCCCGATATATATAATAAATTATTCAGCCTTTAGCTGTTAGAGGCAAAATTAATGAGGACACAATTTGTGTCGGTGGTTGGAGAAAAATTTGCCCCATTAGCACTTTTTGGGGTGAATTTGTAGGGTGGTTTGCAGGCAGGGCGAAATTGTAGGACGAATAGTTGAAGAACTTGGGAGGCTTATAACTTTTTCAATTTTTATCCTTTTTGGGAGAAGAAAGAGGCTAGACAGGGGTTTTTGAGTGCTCTGAAGCCATTGGAGATATCAATACACCCATTTGAGCATTGTAAATGTATGGTAACCATTTTTTGAGCAGAATAAAAGAGGCCCAACCATTGGAAGTTGCACCAGGAGATGTAGCCCAAGAGGGGTGAACTCCTTCATCAATAGTTGTTGTGTGTTTGTTGTTATGGTGATATTGTCTCTTATTTTTCTGCAAAAACTGAGTTTTAATTCCATGTTTATGTATCAATAATTTGACAAAAGAGGCTTAAAAATCTAATCAAACACTTGAAAAAATTTACATAATCCTCATGCAACTTCACATACAAATCATTTTGGTATCATAGCTTGGGTTTTCTTTGTTACTATGAGGTTTTAATTGTTTGCAAGTGTATGTGATGCTTACAAGGTTGAATCTCAAGAGATGCGACGGAAATCTTGTCGTTCCAAGTCCTCAAGTTAGGTCAAGCTTAGTTTTTCTGTGTTAATGTGAGGGTTTAATTGTTTGCAAGTGTATGTGATGCTTACAAGGTTTAATCTCAAGAGAGGTGAAGGAAATCTTGTGGTTGCAAGTCCTCAAGTGAGGTAAAGGTCAAGGAGAGCAAGTTTGCCACAATATCCACCACAAATGTGACCTCAAATTGTAGTTGAATCTTAAGCAAATATGTCACATAAAGGAGAGCCTGACAATATGTTAGAGGATGAAAAAGCCTTCAGGAAAGCATTATTTGGTATGACAATAATGGTGAAAGTTCTCTATGAGTAGAGAAGCACAAAGATGCAAGGTGAGAGCTCTAATCCCTGAAAGGGAGATAAGTCTTCAAAAGGAGATGGAGGAGATGGAGGCAAGAATACAAAAGGTAATGTGAATGGTGACAAACCACCTTTGACACCACCATTCTCTTCACCTCCATCCTCACCACCATCTTCACCATCATCTTCTTCCACAACAAGTGTTATGAATCTAATTCATAACTAATGTAATAAATATAGTCATTAATAGTTAAATATTAATTATGTAATTTAGTGATTAAATTAGCTGAAAAGGCATGTCTAAAAGACATGCTTGTTCATGAAAGGTCACCTGCATAGGTATAAAAGCAGGGCCTCATTGTATCATTCAATCATCTTATTCATATCATATCAATAAATATTTATTATTATAAATACCTCTTGTGTATTTTTATAATTAAAGCCATTTTTGCTATTAATCCAACAAATCTACAAGTCTTGCTGCTACAGATACCAAATCTACAAGTTTCATTGCTACAGTGGTATCAGAGCTTGCTACAGTGGTATCAGAGCCATATCAGAGCCATATCGGAGCTATATCGAAGCCATCAGAGGCATGTCGCACAACGTCGTCTTACAAGCTTATGAACGTAGTATACAAGCCCGGGAACATTGTTTACCATACAATGTGCCATTATGTGAAGATCCTGAAGGAAGTAAAAAAATTAATAAAATTCTAGAAAAGTTTCAGCAACTAGAAAATTCATGTGCAGAAGTCACAACACGTTGTAAAAAAAATTCTGCAGTAATCCATAGAGAGAATAATGAACACCAAGATAATTGCAGCAAAGCAAAAGAGAGAGCATCTTTTGGATACAGTGATCAACCCAGCCTGCCTTCATTAACAGCCAGGACCAGCAGTACTTCCAACGATACACTGAGTGTCACTAGGTCTGGGCTGTCATCAGCAGGCAAACAAATTGACTCTGCTAAGTTTCATGACCAAGCTGCTTGGCTGAATATAGAACAGCGAGAGCTTCAATTTCTTCCTGCAAATCACCAACATAATACATCTGAAACAGAAATAACATCGACCAACAACGCAATTGTTGTAACCAGAGATCATTTCATTACCTCGGTCACTGACCAGATGTCGAATCCTTCCACCTTACATGCCAAAGAAAACAAATTTCTTGATGACAATGCTCTAAGGTTGTAGCTCTCTATAGGTTTCTGCACACCTGAAAACCATGACGAAAATACACTTGTAAAACCAGATTACTTTTATGCTGTTAATCAAAGAGAGCCAAGCAATAGGGCTGGAAGCCAGAAAGCCGTAGGACTTGCACTTTGCTCTAATGATTCAATACAAGGTACTGAGCACGTTGAAACTGAAGCTGCAATGACTGATGTTTTCAGTACTTCTTCCAGACCAACAGACCATTATGAAGCAAGCCTAATAAACGACACTGGCAGCTCAGGCGTTGTGGTAGAAAATATATTTTCTTGATTCCGGATGCCGATGGTGACGAGAGCGCTGGAAGTGAAAGTCGTCCCATCATGTATGGAGAGCTTTATTGCTTTGAATTTCATCTTGCGGTAAATGACTGCTGCTGCTAACTTCTCCTCCGACGACAGAATTCTATCCCGGCCCAACTCTACCTCGATATACAAAGGCGGGCCCATTGAACCGGATGAACTCATTTTCTGTGCCCTTCGAAGCCGTAATCAAGAGCCGGGTTTCATGCATTTTCCTTATACAATCTCTCGCGGAACCAATGCCACGAAACAATGAAAAGCCACGGAGAAGGACACAACCTTAGGAATCTATTAGTTATAAAATTAATAAAACGAAGAAGTTTTAATAATTAAGTTCTTTATAAATTTATTAAAGTTACTTTATAAATTATAAATTATAAAGTTATATATATATATATATAGTATTCAATTAAAAAAGAAGAAGGAGGAATTACTGGAGAATTCTACATGCCAAGGTAGCAGTGATGCAAATTGTCGAAAGGTTAAGCTTTGAGGACAAAGCTTTTCCAGAAGGAGGCAATGTTATGAATCTAATTCATAAATAATGTAATAAATATAGTCATTAATAGTTAAATAGTAATTATGTAAATTAGTGATTAAGTTAGCTGAAAAGACATGTCTAAAAGACATGTCTGTTCATGAAAGGTCACCTGCATAGGTATAAAAGCAAGGCCTCATTGGTGGGGGAATATATTTGCTTGAATTTTCCATGGATGTTCTACTTGGTTTTCCCTTGGCATAACTAACTACCTTCTCATTATTACAGCATTTTTCATCTTTTTGTTTCTCATGATTTTCTTCTTTTTCTTTTTCCACATTTTTATGAAATTGTTCATCTTCTCATTATTTGGTTTCTGTAGCAACAAGACTTGTAGATTTGTTGGCTTAATAGCAAAAATGGCTTTAATTATAAAAATACACAAGAGGTATTTATAATAAAAAATATTTATTGATATGATATGAATAAGATGATTGAATGATACAAAGAGGCCCTGCTTTTATACCTATGCAGGTGACCTTTCATGAACAGGCATGTCTTTTAGACATGCCTTTTCAGCTAACTTAATCACTAATTTACATAATTACTATTTAACTATTAATGACTATATTTATTACATTAGTTATGAATTAGATTCATAACATTGCCTCCTTCTTGAAAAGCTTTGTCCTCAAAGCTTAACCTTTCGACAATTTTCTTCACTGCTACCTTGGCATGTATAATTCTCCAGTAATTCCTTCTCTTAACCTTTTTTTTTTTTTTTGAATAATATATATATATATATATATATAATTTTGTTTTGTATTATTAAGTAACTTTATAATTTTTTTAATAAAGTAACTTTATAATTTATAAAGCAACTTTAATAAATTTATAAAGAACTTAATTATTAAAACTTCTTCGTTTTATTCATTTTATAACTAATAGATTCCTAAGGTTGTGTCCTTATCCGTGGCTTTTCATTGTTTTGTGGCATTCGTTCCGCGAGAGATTGTATAAGGAAAATGCATGAAACTCGGCTCTTGATTACGACTTCGAAGGGCATGGAAAATGGGTACATCCAGTTCAATGGGCCCACCTCTATATATCGAGCTAGAGTTGGGCCGGGATAGAATTCTGTCATTGGAGGAGCAGAAGCAGTAGTAGTAATTTACCGCAAGATGAACTTCAAAGCAATAAAGCTCTCCATACATGATGGGACGGCATCGGCATCCGGAATCAAGAAAATATATGAAGCACATTGTGGGAACCTTGGAATAGGGTTCAGAAATTGATAGGGAAGGAACTGTCTTTGGTATAGACACTTAAGAACAACATCCATATCAAATACTTCGTTTATCTCAATATAATATGGTGGCGCTCTATCAAAGGTATCAAAATTCAAGCTTTTGGGGGGCGGCAGATTGGGGTTAATATATTCCCAATGCCATTCATTATTCTTTTATGAAAGTTTCCATATCCTATCTGCCTTCCATGAAAATTCGTTGTCTCACTGGCACATGTAAATATCTCCTACACAATTGGAAACGTCAACATTTTGCCCCAGTCTTGGCAATAAAGGTAGTTTCCTCGAGGTAACATTGAACTCTCTTAAATTAAGCATCCCGACATGGTACACCTCACGCTGCACCATTTGTTCTTTTGTTTGAAAACCTGGGATCATTGCATATACGCCTTCACCGTCGCACACAAACTTTATTACATATTTTGGTAACAAACGGGCTGGAGGTGGGGTGAGCATACTTGTGATACCAACAAAGGGATTCCACGCCCACATACTGATATCTTCCTCCCAGGGGCTTTTAGGATTTGTGGAAAAAGCGTGAGATACAATGAATCCTCGAGAGGAGAGGATAGTATGTGGATTGTATAGACGATCACATGTTAAAATCTCATGGCCTGTCATAACATGAGCCCATGATCGTCTCAACAAGATCAAGACCGGCCTCTTTGCTGGATATACTGGCCTGTTTTCAGACTCGTATATACACGCCGATACGCCATATTCCACCAGCCTGATCGACCCGATGCTGTCAATCAAGATATTACCCGACTTGACGTCACGGTGAATATGACCCGCCTTGTGCAAATAATCCAAGGCCTGTTGACTCCTGGAACCCCTCGCGTGCGGAGCTCTTGATAATACTAAAAAGGAAGCCTTCTTGCGACATACAGGAAATGCCTCTGGTATTCACACTGCCATCACCATGGTTGTGCATTTCTGCGGAATGACGTCTTACCATGTGACCAGGCCAAATTGCTTCGAATAAGCTCAACTCTTTTCTCCTCTTCTGAGACGAAGAATCCCTGAAGTTGTTTTCTACCACAACGCCTGAGCTGCTAGTGTCGTTTATTAGGCTTGCTTCATAATGGTCTGTTGGTCTGGAAGAAGTACTGAAAACATTAGTCATTGCAGCTTCAGTTTCAACGTGCTCAGTACCTTGCATTGAATCATTAGAGCAAAGTGCAAGTCCTAGGGCTTTCTGGCTTCCAGCCCTATTGCTTGGCTCTCTTTGATTAATAGCAGAAAAGTAATCTGGTTTTACAAGTGGATTTTCTTCATGGTTTTCAGGTGTGCAGAAACCTATAGAGAGCTGCAACCTTAGAGCATTGTCATCAAGAAATCTGTTTTATTTGGCATGTAAGGTGGCAGGATTCGACATCTGGTCAGTGACCGAGGTAATGAAATGATCTCTGGTTACAACAACTGTGTTGTTGGTCAATGTTATTGTTGTTTCAGATGTATTATGTTGGTGATTTGCAAGAAGAAATTGAAGCTCCTGTTGTTCTATATTTAGCCAAGAAGCTTGGTCATGAAACTTAACAGAGTCAATTTGTTTGCCTGCTGATGACAGCACAGACCTAGTGACACTCAGTGTATCGTTGGAAGTACTGCTGGTCCTAGTTGTTAATGAAGGCAGGTTGGGTTGATCACTGTATCCAAATGCTGCTCTCTCTTTTTCTTTGCTGCAATTATCTTGGTGTTCATTATTCTCTATATAGATTACTGTAGAAATTTTTTTACAATGTGTTGTGACTTCTGCACATGAATTTTCTAGTTGCTGAAACTCTTCTAGAATTTTATGAATTTTTTTACTTCCTTCAGGATCTTCACATAATGGCACATTGTATGGTAAACAATGTTCCCGGGCTTGTATACTACGTTCATAAGCTTGTAAGATGATGTTGTGCGACATGCCTCTGATGGCTTCGATATGGCTCCGATATGGCTCTGATACCACTGTAGCAACAAAACTTGTATGCTTGTTGACTTAATAGCAAAAATGGCTTTAATTATAAAAATACACAAGAGGTATTTATAATAATAAATATTTATTGATATGATATGAATAAAATGATTGAATGATACAATGAGGCCCTGCTTTTATACCTATGTAGGTGACCTTTCATGAATAGGCATGAATAAGTCTTGTTGCTACATAAACCAAATCTACAAGTTCCGTTGCTACAGTGGTATCAGAGCTTGCTACAACAAGCCCTTCACAAACACCTCCACATTCTCCAAAATGAAATGTTAAAACTCCATTTTTGAAGCTTGACATTAAGTTTGATTTTCTTATGTATTATGGGGACGTAAATGCTAAAAGATTAGATAATTGGGTACGTCAACTTCAAGTGTATTTCAAGATAAAAAGAATCAAGGATAATAATACCAAGGTTCAGCTTGCTTCACTAAGATTGGAAAGTGCGGCTCATATTTGGTGGGAAGCAAAACTCAAGAGGACATGAAGAAACATGGTAAGGTCTTAACCTCTTGGAATGATTTTGTTGTTGGCCTGAGAAGACAATTTTATCCATTAGCATACATGCAAAATGCTATAATGGAATGGAAAAACTTTAGGCAAAGTAAAGGACAAAGTGTGCAAATCTATACTCAAGAATTTATGAGAAGAGCACTAACATTGGGTGTGGATTTGAAATCTTAAGAAAATTTGTTGAAATACATTAGAGGTTTGCATAGTTACCTAAGACATACTATTCTCATGTTTAATCCTTCAAATTTAGATGAAGTTTGTGTTCAGGCCACACACCTAGAGGCAAGAGGGAAACATGTTTCAGATGAGACAAGTGAGAATACCTTTGCGTCTGGAGAGGGAGAAAAGGGTAAGTGCAAGGGTAAAGGTAATAAGAATTCTTCCATAAATATGGAGAAAGAAAAATCACATGAAAACATTGTTCCAAATATGGACATGATGAAGATCATTGTTGGAAACTTCATCCAGAGATGAGACCCAAGAAGTTGAAAAACAAGGAGAAGGGGAAGGCCGCTGCAACAATAACACATGATTTAGGTTCTGATTCCAGAGATGAAACAAAGATCACAACAATGGGTTTGACAGGTAATTACATTGCAAGTACTAGTTCTTCAAGTTGTCTAAATAGTACTCAAGATGAAGAAACAAGAACTGAGCTTTTCCATGTTAGAGTTATTTCAAAGAATACCAAGATTGATACCCTATTTGATAGTGGTTCACAAGTAAATCTTATTTGTGAATACTTAGTCAAGAATTTGAATTTAGAGACCATTCCTCATCCAAGACCTTATCCTTTAGGTTGGATATGTAAGAATAAAAATTTGTAGGTGACTAGAAAGTGCATACTTAGATTTGCAATCATTGCAAACTTTCTTGATGAAGTTGAACTTGATGTTGTTCCGCTTAATATTTCTAGTATTGTTTTGGGAAGCCCATATCTTTATGATAGGAGAGCAATATTTCATCGCCACGAGAATAAGTATCACTTGTTCAAGCATGGGATTGAGTACATTGTTAGAGCGCATATTAAGAAGATGAATTTATCTCTTATGGATGCTGTGAAAATGAAGATAATTGTGAATGTTAGTCAAAATTTTGCTTTGTTTATGTTCAAGCATCAAGATGTTGTGAATGAACCTTTCAAGGATATGCATCAAATGAAAAATCTGATTTCATTGAGGTTTCTAATGGTTGTGATAAGATGTTTTAGGGGTCTAACATGTTTCCTCCTAAAAGAGGTAAACAAGATGCAGTAAAATTGTAGCAGCATGCATCATTGTTGAACAATGATGTGAGCGAGATGCCAATTCAAGAAAGTGCAAAGGTCAAAGAGCAAGTGCCAAAGTAATTTGACAAAGAGGGCATTGGGTTCAAAATTTCTTCTTGTGGGTTTCACAAAGTGTTGTCTTTGAAATGAGATGTCGCATAGTGATGGCGATCAGAGTTGGTCAAGAGTCGAGCCAAGCACAAGGTGAGACATGTTAAGCATCATCGTGTCGACAGTATTCAATGTGAGAAGAATTTGAAGTTGTTTAAGTTTCATTTGATTGACGATCGAGGAGGGAATGTGTTTGTTCCTTCAAGGAAAGGTTGTTGTTCTGCAAATTCTGGGAAATTACAGCAAGATGGTATCTATAACAGCAAGTCAAGGTCTCCAAATTCAGGGAAAATGATCAGTTTTCAAGAAAAGCTCAAAATGTCTCATTCAAGCAAATTTCAGTGGATAGAGATTGGAAGGGTAAGGGAGTTGAACCCTCATTTATTTATAGACATATAAAGAGCTTTTGGAGGTCCAAAAGCTTCCAGTGGGGAGGAATGATCTGGTGGATCAAATTTATGCTCAAAATTCAAAAGTCTTAGAATTGAACAAAACCAGTGCGCTTGCATAGATATCATTGTTTTAAATCCGCCGCAACTTGTTTCACGCAAAACCGACATCGTGTGCTTCTGCAATTGCGATCTATTCGTTTGAATAAACAAAACAAAAAATAATTTTTAGATGTACATGGTTGTCGAGTCAGCAATCCATACTGTTAACTAGACCTTGATTGTGCATGGTTGACTTGACTTTTTTCGGCCTATCGCAGTGCACCACTTGTCGCATTCAGATTGGTTTTGAATTGTAGCGTTTCCATTGGTTTTTGGTCAGACCAACTAGGGAACACCACATGGGCCAACCAGAGGTTGCCACATGGTGCCTTGGTGACCGACCAAAATTTTGGTAATGTCGTAAAGCACTCCAATGGAATAGAACACACAACCTCGAAGTAGCAAGACCAATGCCTTACCAACATGCCACACTATATGTTACTTAACCATATAGTTTAAACATTTTATTTAAGGTGTATGGTGGCCGCGTTTGGGGGGTGGGCCGGGGATAGCGCCCATGGGAAACAAGGGGCGGGACCAGGGGCCAGTGCTTAGCCCAAGCCCCCCCCCCCCCGATTTTTAATTAAATATTTGGACTTAGATATATAAAATAAATTATTTGGCCTTTAGCCGTTAGAAGCAAAATTAATGAGGCCACAATTTGTGCTGGTGCTTGGAGAAAAAATTGCCCCATTAGCACTTTTTGGGGCGAATTTGTAGGACGAATAGCTGAAGAACTTGGGAGGCTCATAACTTCTACAATGTTTATCTTTTTCGGGAGCAGGAGGATGCTAGACAAGGGTTTTTGAGTGCTCTGGAGCCATTGGAGCTATCAGTATAGCCATTAGAGCACTTTAAATGTATGTAAACACCATGTTTTGAGCATAATGAAAGAGGCCCAACCATTGGAAGTTGGACAAAGAGATGTATCCCAGGAGGGGTGAACTCCTTCATCAATTGTTGTTGTGTGTTTGTTGTTATGGTGATATTGTATCTTGTTTTTCTGCAAAAACTGAGTTTTAATTACATATTTATGTGTTTAATAATTTGACAAAAGAGGCTTAAAACCCTTATTAAACACTTGCAAAATTTAAATGATCGTCAAACAACTTCACATACAGATCATTGTACAGGAAGAAACGACCCTCAAACTCATATAATCTACTAGCATCCAAGTCAAGAGCCTAAGATTGTTGAGAGGATTTTTGCATCATTGGACCATCTCTATGATGACGTCGTTGGTAGTTGCCTTACTACTAGTGCTATTCAAATTCAATCCTTGGAGATGGCAACGAAAGGATGCAAGTGGCAACAGTTTTGAGTAGGTAGATACATGAGAATGCACATGGTTAACACCAATGCCAAAGAAAAGGGGACGTTGTTTTCGTGGTAAAATAAATTGATAGTGAAGTAAGGAGTATCAAGAGATATACGTTGAGTGTGCAGCCCAACTACAATCAAAGAGTAAGAATAGGCTTAGTCTCGTGTTACTGAATGAGGTGTTATATATTTAAGGGATTCTCGTGTCTCATTGAGATTATTAGATAATGGCTTCATGTGGTTCTAGTTCAAGGGCAACTATTTGTAGAGGTGGAGGTGCAAATTCCGCCCGTGAACAAATGTTGTTTATCGGTCAAACAATAAGTATATGTGTATGTGATGGAACAAAGTCAACATATTTGAAGCAGTTACCAACCCAATGTAACCAACTAAATTGTTTGGCCCTATCAAGCAGTTTATATGCCTTCTCAAGAACGATGGACACAACTTGATTGAATCTATAAAAGGAAGCACATGATGGAGAAAAAGGATTCCCCACTCCCACACCTAGATGCTTCCAGGATAGTGAGTGAGGGTTTTGGCTAGTGTTGTGAGGATTTTTTTGTTGTTCTATTTTTCTTCTTTCTTGCATTGATTTTTGTAGATTGATTAAGATTGCTAGATTGCAGGTTTCCTCTCAAGAAAACCAAAGGACACGAAGGCAAATTTTATGGATTTGGGCACACTGAAAATATAATCTCTATTTCTTGTGTAATTTCCACATCTTTTTATTGAGCTAAAAGGCTCCTTCTACAACCCAGTATGATGTGTAAGGATGTAAGGGTGTTCGTTCGTCATCAAAGTTAAAATTTTACTCATATTAACCAAAAAAACATTTAAATAATATTGACTCATAAAAGAAAATTACACATAAGAAATTAAATCCCTGGTCTATATTTAAGATAGATCTTATATAATGATATGGCTCTCGTTAAGACGATTCATCTATTTAAACACGACTTTGTTTATACCATCTTATGCAGAGTTTTGTAACTAAAAGATTGAAGCAATGAATAAACTCCTTTCGCTGGTCCAAATACCATTTCTCGGCATCTTGGTTTTATGTTTAGTGTTATAAGTCCACATCTTGGTTGATTAGGCGTACTCACACTTTGGCATGTTGTATACATGTGCATTCCTTTTGGTTTTATTTGTTGTACATAACTCGTTTATTTGTTTATTTTGACTTTTCCTTATGTACATATTTTCTGGGCCCTTTTGTTTTAACTAGTTTTATAATTTAATTTTATGTAATGTAAATAATTTATTTAAAATTGAATTTTTAAATTACATTCTTCACATTTATTTGTTATTATAATATTAAATTTTAGCTAATGTAATTTAGTTTTATGTCAATATAATTGGTTTAGTTTTTATTTTAAAATACATAACAAATAAACATTGCAAAGAAAGATTAGCATTAAAATAAGTGCTCTTAATCATTGAATTTGTCAATTCATAATTTAAACCTTTTTACTGAAAGAGCAAATGCTTGCACTCACTTTTCTTGTCTGAAGAAACATTGTAGTTTACTTTTTTATAGTTTAGGGTTATATTAAGTTAGTTAGTTTTTTTTTTGTTTTCCTCTTTTTTTAAGTTGTTAGCTTAGGATCGTTCCTTGAGGGCTATAACTTTGACAAAGACAAAGTTGTAAGCTCCTAGACCTTTCCTTGAGGGTTGCAACTTTTGATTTAAAAGATAGTGTAAGCTCCATGATTCTTCCTTGTGGGTATGATTCTCTCCACAAAGGTGATAAGTTTCAGTTACACTAGCCTTGACGTGGACTCGAACCTAGTCACGTGGCTATAAACAATAGGGCAAGTGCACCTGAGGCTTCTCGCTAGTTGTCGAGAAGTCCAACGTTGTTGGTGTCCGAAACAAAATATCAATAACACAACATTCTTCAACCTTGATATAATGTCATCACTTTCCATGCATATGTTAATAAGAGAGGATACACATAAATCGATATAATTGTCCCATTCAATAGCAAGATCCCCCTGAAGCCCCAATTATTTAGCCGATCCCCATGCCTAGGACCTGATTTCGTGACTTTGGTCAGATTTTGCATCCCACAAAAATAGGATACTACAATTGTGAAGGTTCAGAGAGAAGAAAACTATCTCCACTACCAATCAAGGGATCCATGTCAAGGTAGACATCCTTACCATTTCTAACATTATAAGCAACCCAATTCCTAATAAAAAGGAAATCCCTCACCAAATCTCTCCATACTACTGAAGCATTTGGGATGGTCTTTGATGGGTCTCTGATCCATTTGATTATGGAATCCCCCCCCCCCCCCCCACAAAAAAAAAAAAAATTTATCTCAGGTGACCCTCCCCTATAACATGTTATTATTTAGACATCTCCATAACCACTTAGCCACTAAATATTAGCAAAATAAAGGAAATTGTTTTAAGCCCTAAACACCCAATAGTTTTGGTTTTGCGATATCATTCCATTTGACTAAGGGAATCCCAAAATTTTGCCTCCCTCCATACCATAGGTAACAAACACACAAAGTATGAATTTTCTCCATAAGTCCTTTAGGAATAATCACAATTGAGGACCATAGGTAACAAACACACAAAGTACAAATTTTCTCCATAAGTCCTTTAGGAATAATCACAATTGAGGACCATAGGTAACAAACACACAAAGTACGAATTTTCTCCATAACTCCTTTAGTAATAATCACAATTGAGGACCAATACACTGAAATGGCTTCAATAACTGATTTGAATAGAACCAAATGACCCCCTCTAGAGTAATCTATTCGCCCATATATCTATTCTTGCTTCATTTTTCTCAATCATCCAAACCCAATTTGATTTCTGATAGGCATTTGACTTGAGAAGAAAGTCAATATACTTAAATCCTTCCTCCAAAGACCTGATGTTGAATGAGAAAAAATGTGGAATGATATTAATGAAGGCATTTGGGATGTAGGCTTAAGCAATCTCTGATTTCCTGACATTGATTTGCATGTCTGTTGTGAGCTCAAATCTATCCATAATTTCTTTAATAATGGAAATATTGTGTGTCGATATGAACAAAAAGAGTAGAATATCATCTATGAACAACAAGCGGGAAACATGAGATTTCTCTAATACCTTTATGCCTCTTTAGACACCCTTCCCTATGACATATTTTATTAATCTACTTAGAGAATTGACAACCAATAGAAAAAATTAAAGGAGATAAAGCGCATCCTTATCGCAATCCACGAGAATCCTAGAAAAAAAGTGGAGGACAACCATGAATTAAAAGGACGATATTTACACTTCTGATGCATCCTAAAATCCAATTGACTATCATGGGTCTCATCCCTTATTTGACAAGACAAAGTCTGATGAATGTATAGTCAACCGAATAGAAACCTTTTGATAAGTCTATTTTCATTGACAAGGTCAGAGTCTTGTGAGACTTCATCGAATTCATAGTTTCAAGACCCACAACATCATGAATTTGATGGTCCTGTAGGAACCTGAATTGCTCCTCTATAATGACTTGGATGACAACATTTTTTAGCCTTTTTTCTATTATTTTTGTGACCAACTTGTAAAAGACGTTGCAACATGAGATCAGGCAAAAACATTCGAACGACTTGCCATACTGTTTCTTTGGGATCAAGCAGATAAAATTTGAATTCAACGCTCTAAGCATACAACCTTCACTTTGGCATTATTTGATTACATAAAGTATGTCCCCTTTCAATAATTTTAAAAAACCCATGTAGAATTCAAAGATGAATTCACCAAGCCTTGGGATCTTATTATTTTGCATTCCAGAGAGTGTTGCGAGCAACTCTCCCTCATTTAGCTCTGTATCTAGAGAATTTTTCATCTCCTCTAAAATGCAAAGAGGAAATAGATTAGGAAACTCAACATTTCAATAATAAGACTTCTTAGTGGATCCTTAAAAAGGTTTTTAAAACGGTTCACACCAGCTTCCACGATGTCTTTAAAAGTGGATACAACGTCTCCAAAATGATTTTTGATTTTCCATGTGGAATTCATGGTCTTTCTAGAATTAGCAAACAAATTGAAAAATTGTGTATTATTGTTAGCTTCGAAGATCCATGTTGGTTGACTATTTTTCTGCAAAATCTCCTCATCTTAGGTAAGTATCTCTATAATTCTAGCCTCCAAGAAGTGAAGCTCGTCCAAGTCATCAACTAGGAAGATACTTGAGTTATTTCCATGTTATATATAATCTACCTTTGATTGGGTATCCAACAAAGAAGCTTTCTGATTCTTTATATAAATATGACTCCATACCTTAATTTTTTCCTTCAAATACAATATTTTTTTTGAAATTGTTGCATACAAGAGAGATTAGAATTTGGGTTGATATGTTTCCAATTTGACTCTATCAGTTTAACAAAATCCTCTTCTTTTATATAGGAGTAATTGAACCTAAATGGGTTGCGAGAATTATATATTGAGCTTCAATTTGGAGCAAACACGGATAATGGTTTGACAAACCACCAAAACCAATCCAGGATTTTATGAGAAGGGGGTATTCGAGAATTAAATCTGATAAAAAGAAGTGATCCAGCCTCTTCAAAACAACGTTGTCTACCACTCTTGAATTCCTCTAGGTGGAAACCAATTTTGAAGGTTTGGTATTGACCAACCTCGACAAGTTAAATATATTCGATAAGAAAGGAACCAAAGGGTGTGTGTGAGGGTTGTTACTCCAAATCTCACTTAGGCTTGTGGGGAAGTTAAGGTCCCCACCCCTAACTATTTTTCGATGCACCAAAAATATCGATTCAATCATGTTTTTCCAAAACGTTTTACAATCATTATAAAGGTCAAATATATTTGCAACCCTCCATGTAACGTTGAGTTCTTTAATCTCATGATCAATGTAAGTTTTATTACCGCCAAAAAAGTTGATATAGCATGCAAGCAAGGACTCCGTGCGGATAATAAATCACCTAATAATATTGATGTGTTTAGGGTGTAAAAGGACCATCCCTTGAGCCATGACTTCATGATGATGCGAGCTTTGTCCCTGTTTGACATAGTTTCTTGCAACAAAATAACATCTAGTTTATGGATTGAGAGGATCTTATTAAGGGTTTTTCTTTTTGGGGCACCCCAAAACCCCCTCAAATTCAATGATAAAAAATTCATCTTTTAGCCATGTCATGGGATTTATTGACTCGAAGCACCCTTAAAATGGTGTTTTTCCTACAAGCCTAGATGTATTCCTCAGCACAAATATGTGTTTTCGAAAGATGGGATTTTCTTCCCACCTACCCAAACTTTGGGAAATTTGAGGCTAAACCACCTTGAGATGAAGATTCATCCTTCATTCTTGAACATAAATCATAATTTCAATGTCCTCCAAACTTAGGGGGTTGAGATTTAGACATGGATTTATGGGAAGTCTACTTTCCATCTGATAAAGGAGGAAGAAAAAATTGTCAAGGAGAAAGAGTATGGGATAATAGTGATAAAGTCTCCAAATTCTACGTATCTCTTCCGTGGGGGAGATGGTGGGGAGGCTATAACTATAGGGAGGAAGGGAGGATGTGTAGGTGGAGCTTAAGCATTTTTTCAATAACATAATCATAAGAGAATGAAATATTGTAAGGATTGTGTGACGAAATAACTATTGGTGCATTTGAATCCATGATTGCGGATTCTTTAAGAACTATATCAGGTCATGTGACCTTCGACTTCTTCTTTGAGGATTCGAAAGGTTGTTCCTCCACCATTTTGATCCAGATATTACGTGGAGGCTTATATCCATTAGGCTTGCACAAAAAATTGGAATCCATGTGATTGATTTCTCCGCAAATGAAACAACATAAGGGAACCTTCCAATAATCTATCATTTGATACCATTCCTTGTCCCAGTAAACTAGCTCAATTTCCTCAAACAACTCTTCCCTTAAATTGACTTAAATATTAATCCAAGCGTTGCATCTATCAGTCTTGGAGAAACAGTTACTCTCCAAACCTACGAAATCGCCAAGCTTGTTTCCAATAGCTTCAAAAAATCCATGAGACTAGAAAACAAGATGAAGTTCATGAAGCAGAGCCCATATTCTCTAAGTTTTCAAAGATAATCAAATGAGTTCGAAGTCCATAGTCCATATTTGGAAATGTAGTACATATTTTCCCTAGAACCAAATCTTCTCCATAATAAGATCCACCTTGGCACTCGATTTCAACAAAATATCGAACAAACCCCTGACTAACATATGAAATGGACGGATGTTGCCCAATAAGGAGAGGTAGTGCTCTATCATCCAAGATTTAAGGGATGTCGCACCAAAAATTTTACCAATGAAGTATCCAACTATGGCTATATCCATCATGTATGAGACTTGAGAAAGACTATGGCCCTATTATTCCTTGCTTTCAATGTTTTACGATGATTTTGTGAGGGAGGAAGAATGTTATCCTTTTTGTAATAACCCTTGGTTGATTTCCTATGTAAATATTAAAAAAAACCAACACCAAGGTCATGGGACACATATTCCAAGCTAAATTTTGGGAAAAAAACATAATGATGGGGATCACTGGTGATTAATAAATGGCTATGGAAATTGGCAAAGAAAAAATGGCATTAATTGGCATTTATTTATGAAAATTATGGAAAATAGGAGAAAAGGGAGATGAAAGGTCACAAACTTGCATGAGCAAGAAATTGAAGGAAACTGAGGAAAAATGGAGAAAATGGAGGCCTCAATAATAAAAAGGCTTATGAGGACCGATTCAGAAACTTTTTTCAGTTTTAGCTTGCTCTCTCATACCCTTGCGCACTTAGAGAAAACTTGGAGCATTGTCAGAGCATTCTTGGAGCACTCTAGTTTTTATTGGATTTATAGAAAGAAGGCAAAGGAAAGAGAGAAAGAACAAAGGAATAGGTGGTTCAACAGCTACAGCTGGATTGCTTTATAGGTAACAGGTTGAATGTGTGATTTTGCTTGTTGATTATGGATGCATGGTATATGCATGGTATTATCTAGTTATGATATGTCATTAGCATGGAAGATTGCTTGAATTGACAATGATTTTTCCTAGCCTTGCCATTCCTTGGATTTTTCCACTTGTTGTTTTTCTTATTGGTGCTTGTAATTCCTTATGGTTGGGGGTTGTAACAAATGCTCTGGAAGCCCTGAAATAGGTTGGGTTGAGTTACTATTCCTAGAGCCTAGGTTGGATAAACGCTTTGGAGCCCTGGTGGGTTGAGTTACTAGGCATGGAGTTGGGTTGGTCAAACGCTCTGGAGCCATGGAAGATTTTGGGTTGAATTACTAGTTCCTAGAGCCCTGGACAACTTGGGTAGAGATCGATCTGGTTGGTGTTAGTGATGTTCGACCGTGAGGTGGAATTATTGGTTAAGGGTTGAGGTGATTTGGCCTCTGAAAGCCCTATTTGTGTTTTATTTGGTTTATTCCATGAGATCCCACATTCATGCTTGGAATATAGCGCGGGGGCGATTGACTGAAATAGATATTTGGTTCAGCTCAATTTATCGTTGGGTGGTATGTGGAAGTCCCTGACTTGGTTGGTATTTTCATATATTAATAAAAGTTGTTCTTCTATTGTTATTCATGTATATTTGTAGCGATTATGTTGGTGATATTATGGCTGAGTTTCCATGGTTCCTATGTTGGTTATTTATTGGTTATTTGATGGTTACACGATGTATGTTATTTATGGCTCCTGTTATGAATGGTTTAGTTATTGATTGGTTGATGAATGTATGAACTAATAAGTGTTGTTGCAGTTATGTGAAGAGGGCATAGGGCCTTATTTGTGAATCTCAGATGAATCTCAGACTATTATAATCAGATATGCATTCATGACCTGTAGCTTACATGTTTTCCATGTGTTTGACGAAATGTCTAGTATGTTCTAGGCAGTCTAGGTCAAGTTTTGATTCGAGATTGAATGTTTAGCTTCGTCATTGTGTCAATTGTGATTCTTTGGTAAGCTTATGAAATCAATGAATCGATATGTATTTATAAGCTACAGGTGCTATGTACACAAAGTGTTTGTATAAATGAGTAATTTGGACCTCCAAATTCTTGGGGTCATAACTTTGGCATACGATCTTCATTTAACTTTCATAATACCCCATTTCAAAGATCTCCACAAGGAGGTTGGAAACATAGTTGTAAATTGGTCTTGTAATATTTTGGTCTCTTTGTTTTCCCTGAAAATTTCGTTAGCCTCTCAAAATGGCCTTGGATGTTTAGAACCCAAAAAATTGCCAAAAATTAGAAAGTTATGTTAAATTTAAGGAGACAACTAAAAAGAAATAGTGTTGGGTCAAGTTGGGTTGATAACACTGTGATCATGTGTCATTGGGTGGATGCTTCTAGCTCTGGACATATGGACCCAAATTTCACATAAGTGCTTCCCGGAAATCGAGTCTCACATAGTAACTTTCATCTTCGTGTTTACCCTAGTGAGCGGGTTAAAGTGGGTAAATATGGGGTGAGGTGGTTACACTTTTGGTCTGAGCCTGGATCTAATTTTGAAACCAAACTATGTGGGGATTGAATTGCAACAATGGCATAGATAGGGCGATCAGGCAAATAAATTCCATTGCAAGATTCAGTCTCTGCAACCTAGATATATGATATCTAAGAATTGTTTGCAATAATTCTAACTTTGGCTTTGAAAATGCCACAGGTGATGGAATAATCCAAATCATAATTGACCTTGTCCTCCATCATAATAATGAGTATAAAAAAGGAGCAGTTTCCACCTAAACAAGATCGCCATAAAAGCATATTTTCGGAGAAGAAATTGTCATGAAAGTGGGTCGAAAAATACCTCGCCGCATGTAGAGTCAAAGAGAGATGAAAATGTCAATCCACAAATGATACGCATGAAACAATAAGAAAAATTATCAACCAAAAAGACACGAGCTTCATCTCCCAAGACTACCCAAAAAAACAAACACCTCCCTGCCTCCGGCCTCCTCTTACTCATTATTTATTAATTACATTTTTATAATATCTTAATTTTTCTTAATATCTATTTATTCATTAGATTATAATTTATTCTTAAATTTAAAAATAATGTTTATTCATTCAATCATAATTTTTAATGATAAATAAATATTATTTAAATCATCTTACCCAGATTATCTTTATTTAGATGTTATTTTTAATAATATTAAATATTATATCAAATTATTTTAATCACTTTTAAATAAGTGTTTTCATTTTCTTTTAATTAAGGAAATATATTAATCTCCTAATATCTATAAACATCTGTTAAGATGAAATATATAAACATATGTTAAGATGAAATGCTAAAGTGAATAAATTTAAATATAATATTTATTTATTTTATTATAATTTATTTTTAATTAAGATTTTTTATTGAATTATAAAACTTGGCATACAAAATTTTCTCTACTCATTGCCATGGTATGTCGCAAGAGAAAAGATACCAACGATAGTGAATATAATCGCCCCTCCCACATTTACCCACTTTTACAAGCTCCCTAGGGTAAACGATAGGTCAGTGCTACTTTGACATGGCCTGACCTCTAATTTCCAGTTATGGAAGTGGGACCAACAACTAAAACCCTTTACTGACATCCCTCAGAGACCATAGACCACTCAGAAGGTTGCAAACCACCACAGGTGTTTAATCCTTGAGTTGGAACCATTTTTCACTGACTTAACACCCCAACCACATGAAAACAAGGCAAGAGTACGGTTATAGGCCTCCAACCACACACATAGGTATGCTTCAACGCAGTTATCGCCTAAATTCCCTTACTTTGTGCCAACGATCCCAAGATATGAGCTACTTTTCCAGGCTAGCCTCCATACCACTGCCTATAACTTCCAGTAACTTTCCATAATCATATTTAACATGACGACAATGCTAAACATTCAAACTTGAAACCAGAACTTGACCCAAACTGCCTAGAACACACTAGACATTTTGTCAAACATATGTTGAACATGTGAGTTATAGGTCATGAATGCATATCTGATTTTATATCTCTGAACTTCATCTGAGAATCACCAAGAAGATCTAATTCCCTCTCAAGTAGCTACAACAATACTTGTTATCCCATGAATTCATCAACTATTCAATTACTTATTAAATCATGAATAAGAGCCATAACTAGAGCACATCATAGAACCATGCTTATAATCAACATATAACGAGAATATTAACCATGACAAAACGACGATCAAATCAACATAATAACAAGTACAAGTGTTTATAGGTAACAATAGGAAAATAGATCTTATTAAATTATTCAAAAGCCAACCAAGTTAGGGACTTACACGTATGACCGAACCATAGATTGAGCTGAACCAAATGTTTCTTTCATCCAATCACCCTTGTGTCATATTTCAAGCATGAATTTGGGATCTCATGGGATAAACTGGTACATAATCAACCAGGGACTCCAAAAGTTGAACCACCTCCACCCTCAAACTATCGTGATCTCACCTAAACCGGTCCCAATATCACAAAACCAAACCAAGCTTGGGTGCCTCATAATTTATTCACCATACCTTGAGGAATTCACCTGTCTCCACCCACTTGTCGAGGGCTTCCCGGAGAAAACCATCTCCACCCCAAACCCTTGGGAATTTTCCTAAGACCACCTCACCTGGTTCCAAAACCTTCTGGTAATCCAAATCTCAACCAAGAATAAATCCCATCACACCATGGTTGTCTAGGAAATGGCAAGGCAAGGCTGAAACCATTGTTAAAATAGGAAAATCCCATGCCAATAATAGCATATGAACCAAATAAACACATGCATGAACCATGGATTCACACCTCAGTTAGGAAATCACACATGCAACCTATTACCTGCAAAATATTCTTGTTGAAGCTACTGATCCAACCTTCTCCTTGCTTTCCTTTGCTCTCCTTTATTTTCCTTTTCCTTCCTTTGCTTTCTTTATCCTCTTGGAGCTATCTCTCTCTCTTTAACACTATTCTCAATCCAAAACTGACAAAATTTGTGGAAAAGTTGAGAACTGGTTCTATGATGTATTTTTATCATTGATTTCTCTTTTTTCTTCAGTTTCCTTCACTTTCCCTCTAATTCCTTTATCATGCAAATATGTGTCTCTTCACCTCCATTTTCTCCTATTTTCCTTTATTTCCATAATTAAATGTCAAGTATTGTCTCTTTGCCTTTCTCAATGCCTTTGCCAATTTCCAAAGCCATAAATAAACCAAAAGTGATGCCCACTATAGTGTTTTCCCAACATTCAGCTTGGAATACATGTCCCATGACCTTGGTCTTATTTTTCCTTTATTCTCCTTTATTACATGAACTTTAACCTAGGGTTGTTACAAACCCCTCCCCCTTAGGGGAACACCGTCCTCGGTGTTCAATGACACCTTGACCAACAAACTACAGAAGACAAAACATATTACCTATGGACCTTTATAACATAGCTCGTTACAGTATTTACAATGACAATTGCTATAAAACAAAAAACAAAACAACAACAAAAACAAAAACAAAAATATTGCTTATTTGAGCCTTATAACCCAACTCATCACGACATTTACAACCATATACATATATACATATACCAAAAACACATTTTCTTGAACCAAAAAATAATGAAGGATACAAAACCCTCATCTAATCATCCATCTCCCATGTAGTTTCATCAGGTCCAAAGTGCCTCCACTGCACGTTAACTTGCTCTATCACTCAATTCCCGAGCATGAGTTGTTTATGTTTCAATATGAATTATGGTTCTATTTGGAATTTTCCCTCTAGTTCCACCCGTAATATAGACTAATCAATCACATGATCAACATTATTGACATATCTCTTAAGCAATGAAAGGTGGGAAACATCATGAGATTTCATTGTTTGCAACAGTGCAAGTCTATAGGCCACTGGTACAATCCTCTCAAGGATCTGAAAAGGCCCACAATACTGAGGTGCTAGCTTGGCACATGATACAATCCTCAATGAGCTCCTCTTGGGCATGATGTGCAAGTACACATGCTCCCCAACTTGAAACTCCTTGAATGCCCTGTGTTGATCTCCATAACTCTTCTGCTTGTCCTTTGTTACCTTCAAATTTCTCTTAATAACTTGCATCTCTTGTTCCATCTCAGCCAACATATCTAGTCCAATCAACACCATGTTCATTATATCACTCTAACTTATAGGAGTATTACAACTATGCACATAAATAGTCTCAAATGAACTCGTCCTCTAGGATTCTTGATGCCCATTGTTATATGCAAATTCCACCAGTGGAAGATATTTCCCCCACTTACGTTGTTGATGCATGACATACATCCTCAACATATCCTCAAGAATATTGTTAACCCTCTATGTATATCCATCTATCTACGTATGATAAGCTATATTGAAAGCTAAATCTGTCCCCAAGCCTGCAAATAACTCCTTCCAAAACCTAGAAGTGAACTTGGCATATTTGTCTGATATAATCTTCTTGGGAACACCATGCAACCTCATTATCTCCCTGATGAAGATCTGAGCTACCTCACTAACCGAATTAGTTGACTTAATTGCAATGAAGTGAGCTACCTTACTTAACCTTTAAACCACAACCATGATGGAATCATTATACTTTGATGTCCTCGGAACCTATAATGAAGTCCATGTAAATGACCTCCCATTTCCACCCTGGAATCAAAATAGGTTGCAATAAACCAGTTGGATGCTTACACTCTGCTTTTACTTGTTGAAAATCAAATAACCTTGCAACAAACTCAACCACCTCTTTCTTCAAGTTTGGTCAATGGTAGAACTGCTTAACTAATTTCAAAGTCTTATGATATCTAGGGTGACCTAAATATGGCCTGACTTGAAATTCCCTCAAGATAAGCTTATTGAGCTCACTTTCATCTAAAACATAAATGTTGTTCATGAATCTGACCAAGCCATATGTTGTGAGAAGATACTCCTCATCCCTATCACCTTCACCCTGTTGCTATACTATGTGCCTCAAATGTTGGTACTTGTCATCAGGATGTCCCGCCTACAATATATGCTCCTGCAAATTTGTCCCATGAGAACTCACTGCTAAAATATGATTCACTTGCACTCTCCTACTGAGAGTATTTGTGACCTTGTTCATCTTTCCCTTGATATACCTAATCTTGAAATCAACCTCACTAAGAATAGCCAACCATCTAGATTTCCTGGCATTCAGATTGGATTTTCCAAAAAATTACCTCAGCCCACTATGATCACTCATCAGAATAAACCTCCTGCCAAGAATATAATGCCTCCAAATTGTCAAGGCATGAATGATAGCTGCCAACTCAAGATCATGAGTCACATAGTTCTACTCGAGCTCATTCAACTTCATTGAATCATAGTATACCGATCTTCCTTCCTTCATTAGGACCAAGTCCACCCTTGCAAGCATCTGCACATACCACAAACACCTTATTAGGATCTACAATCTTCAAGACCGGAACATATGTAAGCAAATGCTTCAAGTACTCTAAACTAACAACACACTCCTAAGTCCATTCAAACTTCTTCCCTTTTTTATGCAAATATGTAATAGGATAGGAAATCCGTGAGAAGTTCTTGATGAACCGTCAGCTATAACCTACTAGTCCCATGAATTATCTAACCTCATCCACATTCCTAGGAGTTGGCCATTCCATTATAGTTCCAATATTTTATGAGCCCAATGTTATACCTTCCTTGGAAACAACATGTCCAAAGTAATGAATTTAATCCTGGAATAAACTACACTTTCTAAGCTTGGAATACAACTGATGTTCTCCCAATAATCTTAATATTTATTCTAGGTACTCTCCATGCTCTTCCTCATTCTTTTAATATATCAATATATCATCAATAAATAATATCAAAAACTTGTCTAGAGAAGGACGCAACGCTTTGTTCATCAAACACATGGAAGTAGCTAGAGCATTAGTAAGACCAAAAGGAACCACCACAAACTCACAATGCCCATCTTGGTATGAAATATGCTCTTGTAAATATCTTCGTCTTTGATGTGCACCTGATGATACCCTGATCTCAAATCAATATTTGAAAACATTGTTGCTCCCTACAGCTGATCAAACAAATCATCATCCATGACAATAGGTACTTGTTCTTGATTGTCACCTTGTTCAACTACCCGTAATCAATACAGCACCTGAGAGTACCACCCTTCTTCTTCACAAACAATATTGGTGAACCCCAAGGCGACACACTTGGCCTTATGTATCATTTATCAAGAATTTCCTTTAAAACTTCAATTCCACCAACTATGGAGTGATCATCATGTAAGGTGGCTTTGATGTTGGTGTTGCTCCTGGTACCAACTCAATAGAGAAATTTGCTTCCCTGTGAGATGGTAACTCTGAAATATCTACTGGAAATACATCATGAAACTACTAAAAAACAGGAAACCTCTTATTGACTACACCATCCTCAACATCCTTCCCTTTTTCACTGGAAACATGCACTGCAAATAATACACACCCTTTCCTGCAACTGTGCTTAGCTTGCATAGCTATAATGTAACGACCCTGGTAAAATTCCATGTAAAATTTAATAAAGGAAAAAAAAAGACCATGGTCATGGGACACGTATTCCAAGCTGAATGTTGGGAAAAAAAATCCTAGTGGGTGTTCATTTCAGTTATTAGGGCTAAAGGAAATTGGCAAAGGCAATGGCAAAGGCTTTGGAAAGGCAAAATGGCATTTTTTGGAAATTTATTTATGAAAATAATGGAAAATAGGAGAAAAGGAAGGTGAAAGGTCACAAGTTGCATGTGAGGAGGAAAATGAAGAAAAATAAGGGAAAATTGAAGAAATTAGAGGCCTCATTTATTGGCTTATGAGGATCAATTAGTAGCTTTTGACAGTTCTATGGTGGAGCTCTCTCTTTATTCTCTCTCACACACACTCTTGGACACTTATATTTTTCTTGGATCACTTCAACACTAGATCAAGAAAGCAAAGAAGGCAAAGGAAAACAAGGTTCGAGCAAGGAAGAGCAAGATTAAGCAACTACAGTGGGATTATTTGCAGGTATTGATTTGCATGTGTGATTTCCTTGCTAGATTTGGTATGCATGTTTATGCATGTGTGTTTTTGGTTTTCTTGTTGTCATTGGCATGGGTTTTTCTAGGTGTGACAATGTTCTTCAGCCTTCCCTTTCCACTTCCGGATAGCCATGGTGTGATGGGGTTCTCATGTTTTGGTTGAGTTGGATTTCTAGATGGATTCGAATATGAGTGAGGTGGATCTTTGAAAGGAAGAACACATGGTATAGTAATCCTTGAAACGGAATGTGGATTATAGTAAATCCACTAGACTAGTAACCCCTGAATCAAACTGTGGGTTGTGGTAAAGCCAAGTATTGTGTGCCTCAGTGGGCCTAGGAATCCTCGACAGCTAAATGGCAGGATATACGGTAAATCTAGAGGTGGTTGACCTTGATCAGACCTAGTAATCCTTGGCCGGTGAATGGAGGTATATATGGTAAAGCCTGGAGGGTGGTGTCTCGATTATGGCCTAGTGATCCCTAGATTGGACTGTGGACTGTGGTAAAGCCTAGAGATTAGGAGACAGGAAAATTCCTCATGGTGTAGGTGGAGAAATCTGATGGCATCCATGTTTGTTTATGGCTTAGTGATCTGGTGGGGATTACGGTAAAAATTGGTATTGTATGTTTATTGTTTAGGGCCTAGTGATTCGGTGATGATTATGGTAAATATCGATCTATTTATGAGGGAAAGGTGGTGTAGCCTCAGGAAGCCCTGGTTGATTTTGGTTATGAGTCCCACATCCATGCTTGGAATATGGCACAGGGGTATTTTGTTGAAGAGGGATTTGGTTCAACCAATCTATGGTCGGGTGGAACATGGAAGTCCCAAACCTGGTTGGCTTATGCATTCATTAATAAGAGTTCCTTATCCTTGGTGTTTCATTTGTAAATGTACTAGTTTATATGTGGATCTTATGGTGGTGGTGACCTTGTTATTTTTGTTGTTTATATGTTGGTTACGAGTATATTTTATGATAATGATGATGTATGGCTTTCATCATGTTTTGATCTATAGAAAAATGAACAATGAACTTATGACCTAATAGATAATAATGCAGCTAGTGTGATAAGGCATCAATGCTTCTTAGTAGTTGTCAAATAAGAATGCGACCCCTATGCTCAGATTTGTTATTATGACCTGTAGAATGCATATTTGTGACATGTTTGACGAATGTTTGTCATGGCTAGTAGGGGTCCAGTCAAGTCTTTTTTTTTTTCATTATTTTCATTTGTATTATTGTTTCGATGTTACTTTACATTTTTGGAAGTTTCATGGAGTTCTGGGCAATGGCATAAGTCCTGGCCCTGAAAAAGTGGAATGGTATCTAGGGTCGCTAGCAGAGAACTACCTAGAAAAGTCCCTAGTCGCAGACATTCCCTTGATGTGTGAGCGACTGGAGTGTCCAAGTCGCATTCATGCCCATGTCATGGGTGTGACTAAGGCTTTAATGCAGTAAAATGCTAGGTTGTCTCACGGGTTGATCACCTGGAAGGGTTGGATGGATCTTAAGGGTACTGTAGCATGTGTATAAGGTCATATTAGTTGTGTTGTGTCAGTTCCACTTCCCTAATTGTACATGGGAAGTTGAATTAGATCATAGTATCCTCTCGTCACATTTTTACCCAAGCAGACCATTTAACTTGGGTAAATGTGGGAGGAGGGCGTTACAGAGTGGTATCAGAGCATGGTTCAACACTTGGACTCGATGGGTGGAATGTGTTTGTCATGGATACATGTCAGTTGCATATGTGTTATTTATGTTGTGGACTATGTGCTTGTTGTGTATTCATGGTGGTGATCATTGTTGTCGTTGTGTCACCATGTGCAAGTTGATGATGATGTTGTTGGGATGTGTTTGTCATGAATATCATGTGAGTTGTATATGCATTTTTTATGCATGTCAGTGTCTATACCATGTTATGCATGAATTTTCATGGTTATAGTTGTTTTCCAGGAGGTCATTATAGGCATTTTAGGCCATTACGATGTTTTTGGTATGTTGTGATGTTGATGTGTTGGTTGAGATAGAGCAGAAGATGCAGATCATCAGAGTGAGGTATCAGCACTAGGCTTTGGGGTGAGAGTAGATTGTCATATAGGTTTGTATGTTTGGCATGCAGGTATGTGGTGAATGGTTGTTATAAGAATTAGTGTTACTTATATACTTTTCATTCTATTGTAGTGTGGTTACGTGTATGATGAATGCTATTTGATCAATGTAGTCATATGCACATGTGTCGAAAAATCATGAATGATAGTAACATGTTGATGTATGCATTGTGGTCATATGCCTGATGATTATGTTCCTTACATTTAATATCTTGATGTTATATGTGTCATGTTTATCTAGATTGACCTATGCAAATGATTATGGTTATGACACTCAAGATGAGTTAACATATAGTGATATTATGTCATACTAATCTAGACTGACTATGAATACGTGATTGTTATGCATGAATGACAATTGTTTATGAGCTTATGATGTGAACATGTTAGCTAGTTACTATTATGGATATCATGACCTTATTTATGTTTCAGTCGATACGTTGTCAAGTTATATAATGCTAATCAAGATTGATTGTGCAAACAAGATAGCCTCCCCTGAGATACATTAAGGTATGAGTTTGCTTATGTCATATACTTGGTGCTTGAATGTTTGATTATTTGGTCTATTTGGTATTTGAGTGTTTGGTGTTTATTATGTCGTATATTGTTTGAATGTTTGATTAATTGCATGATATGAGTATGTGTCTATGAGATTGATTTAAGGAATGATCTTGTTTTAAGATGATCGGGCTAACATAAATGTATTGAGACAATTGATATGTACTTGAGGGTAAGTAGGTGATAGTTGTAGCATTATGTATTATGAATGATGAATGTGAGTTGATTGTTGGTTATGACATGACTTTTCATATTGGTAAATTATACTTTCAAATTAATATATATATATATCATGTCTTGATCTTTGGAACATGTGATCGACATGTGTGAGTAGTTGCAGGGAAACATGATTTGTATTAGCGTGACAAAGTAATAGTTGATTTGTTTATATAACTAACAGTTGGGTGATGTGATAGTACATGGCAAGACTCGATTGAAACAAGGTAAAAAGGTAAAAGAAAGGAATTGGGAGAGAATTCCTTTGACTATGTTTGGATACCGCAATTCCAAACGAATGAATGATTTGAATACAAGAAGTCTTCTTAACCCTAGTTTTGTCTAACATTACGTGGATATGTGTTATATTAATGAACATGGATTTAGCAGGTATGACAACTCGTTTCTAGTTATGGTTGGATTCGTCAGGGAGTTGGATTTATTGAGAGATGATATATGTATGTGTTTAGTTGCAAGGAAGTGTTTGGCACAACAAGGTAAGATAACTGGTATATTCTTATATTTGTTTATACACTGACAGTTATGTGTTTATGGCAGTATGATGCAGGGAATTATATGGCAAAAGAGACTGTTATGAAATCTTGAAGAAACCTCAACTTGAGCTTTCCTTTGGAAGCCTTGGGAACCTATGGGGTTTGAGTCATGGTGTTTGTTGCTAGTCTTTGCTTTTGGTATTTTGTGATTTGTTGAGCTTGATTTGTTGCCTTGATTGTGTCTAGTGTATGGGCATACCACTTTGTTTGTGGTGTCATATTGCTATTGGTTTTTCATAGTTTTCTTCTTGTTTGTTTGGTGTTCTTATCTTTTATGTTTTGAGGGTCTTGGGAATTGGTTGGGAAGGAGGAAAGTTAATGGAGCTTGGGGAGAGTTGAATGAAACCTAACAGGTGCTGTAAGACTCAAAAGAAGCTTGATGCATGAGTAAGGACAATTGAAGGCAAGAGTATGATAGTTAATTGGATTGGTTGGGTCCATTGGTGTAAAGGGACAGTGATAAGACAATCATGAGAAAGGTAGTCAAGTAAGGTAAAGTGAATATACTTGTGTTGTCACATGATTGTCTATGTTGGGAACCGTTGTTCTCAATGTTTTGCATACTATGCATGCATAAAGGTAGTTCTCTTGACCTTGACCTTATGATATCCGGTAATTATGTTGTGATCATGATTATGATAATGCCTATATATCTATATATGCATGTATGTATGGCGTTGTCTCAGGTCTGTCGAGATCATGATTGCTTTATGTTGATGTTTATATATGCATACATGTATGTATGTGGTTGATTGACAAGGTCGTTAGGATTGTTTTGTACTAGTGTTCACGTGTGTGTGTGTGTGTGTGAGAGAGAGAGAGAGAGAGACTTGGTGGTAAGGGGTTATGATTGTTCATGCCAATGTTTATATGTATATATATCTATATATATGCATGTATGTAAGTCGTTGATTGACAAAGTCATCAGGAATCATTCTCGTGGAGGAATGATTGCTTATGTAGGTGAATGGTATGAAAAGGTTCCTCATTTATGAGGAATCAATTGGAAGAATAGCCCCGACAGATCTACAAGGTCAGTCTGTGGATATGAATTAATATTATACGTTTGTACTATGCCTATGTTTATATTATGGATAGGTAATGTTGAGGGATACATCAACATAATGGAATCGGTTTGATCGGTGGCATGCTGGAACATGCATGAATAGTGAAAGGACCCTAGAAGCAAGGTTGCTTGGTAGAGTCAGTGTGTGGTCTATAGATGTGCAGTACTACTATTGTGTATATGTTGTACTTGTAATGTTGTTTACATGTGGTTTTGTGTATATATGATATTGTTTATATATTTTTTATGCAGTGTTATGTACAAATGGTGTTGCATACATGCAATGTTATGTACATATGGTGTTGTGTACATGTTGGTTATGCAATGCTATATATAAATGGTGTCGTGTACATGTTGTTTATGCAATGTTATGTATATATGGTGTTGTGTACATGTTGTTTATGTTGTGTTGGGTATAGATGGTTCCATGTACATGTTGGATATGTAGTGCTATGTACATATGGTGCTTTGTGCATGTTGCATATGCGATGTTCCATACATATGGCGTGGTGTGCATGTTGTACATATGATGCTATGTACATGTGGTGTTGTGTGTATGGTTGAGCATGTGGTGTCATGTACATGTTGTACATGGGGTGTTTTTTGTAGGTGGTGTTGTGTACATGTCATGCACGTGGTGTTGTGTACACGTCGTGCATATGGTGTGGTGTACATGTGGTGATGTGTACACGTTGTGCAAGTGGTGTTGTGTACATGTTGTGCAGGTGGTGTTGTGTACAGGTGTTATTGTGCACATGTTGTACATGTGGTAGTGTGTGCATGTTGTACATGTTGTATTGTGCACATGTGGCATTGTGTGCATGTTGTACATGTTGTTTTGTGTACGTGTGGTACTGTATGTGTGCATTGCATAGTCGTGGTATCGTGACATGTGTATTCGTTGTGTTGTACATAGAATATAGGTGTATGTATTGTGTTGTTTTGTACACCGGATGCAGGTGTATGTGTTGTGTTTGTACTCTGAGTGTAGATGTATGTGTTGTATGTCAGGTGTAGGTGCGTGTATTGTATGGTGTTGTATGTCGCATGTGGTTGTATGTGTGTGGTACACACTATGTGTATGTGTATGTGGTTGAAGAGAAGACACTAGGTGTTTGTCGGGTGTGGCAACTGATCCGGTGTGCGTACGGAAAGGACAAAGGATAAAGGTAGAAGTTAAGGGTCGACTAAAGGATAAGTATCAATATTTTATTTTTATTTTAATTATGCATATGATCTATGATTCTAGTTTATGATGATTACATGTGATCTATGATTATGGTTTATGATGGTTACATTTGATATGTGATTTTGATTATGATGATTTCATTTTGAGCTAACCATATGTGATATGTGTAGAATTATTTTCTGGATCCATCGCATTTATTAATATTTGTATCGACGTTTCGAACCAACCTTTGTGGTTCATCATCAGGATAGATCAATATGTGTTAGTTAGATCTCAACAAAATGTATAAACAAGGGTGAGTGAATATGAATGGATGAAAAAGGTAGGTAGCCGACCTAAATAAAAATCGCAGAAGCCTCAAATCTATAACATATGTGATAGTTTTATACATGATGATTTGGTCAAAGATGCTAGTTTGACCTGTTGTGACGGGAAGTAAACATGATTGAAAGTATATCTTATTGATGAGCTACATATGAGGTATGATTTCAATTTATTTCAATGCATTTTGAATCTAATGGCAGTTATGTGCTTGGTACAGGAGAGCATGGAAATTCCTGATTGGGTGGTTGAAATTGACTACAAGAATTAGCAACAACATTAGTGAAAGGAATTGGAATAGGCATCAGTATGGTGGTAAAGCACTTCAAGATTAGGGCCATTGTGGGACACTGGTACCCAATAGTGTCCATTCATTTCCATGAGAATAATATGACTGGTATGATTGTTTTGAGGCAAGGATATGCCTAGGTTTTTATACCTTCAAATGGGAGGAAGCCTTGCCAAGGGATGGATCGCCCGAGATAGGGGATGTCGGGGAACTTGGAAGGTGAGTGACTACACAAAAGGGGTGACTGGATTTCTCGAAGGATTGTGTAGCAGAGAAGGGAAGTTTGGGGATGGATTTGCTTTGGTCTTTAGCATTTCCACATGGAATCATATGCAAATTGGATGTGTGCCCTGGAACAATGAGTTGATAATTATTCACTGAGAGGACAAGTGGCGCAAAATTGTAGCGTTGGACATTGGATGCAGACTTTGGCTCTGGTAGTTGATTTTGGACTTCCTCGGAAGAAGGTGAATCCCAATATTACTTTTGAGTGTGGAGGTGTAAGCCCCTGGATTCCCTTGTTGTAGATGTAGGCATTGTATCCTTTTATTTACTGGTCAGAGCAAATGTGCATGTGAATATGTGTATATTATTGTAAATATTGTATCGAGTTGGATTTATAAAGCTCCGTAAACATTATGATTATTTCTTGGTTGAAGCAAATGTGCATAAGTATATGTGGTTGTTATTTTAAATATCGTAATTAGTTGTGTTATAAAGCTCCAGTAAAAAGTATGTTTGTTATGTTTTCAGCAGTGGTCATTGTAAATATTGCAACGAGCTGTGTTATAAAGCTCCATGGGCAGTATGTTTTTCTTTTTAGCAGTTTTGTTGGTTGTAGGTGTCATTGAACACCGAGGACAATGTTCCCCCAAAGGGGAGGGTTATGTAATAGCCATGGTAAAATTCCATGTAAAAATTAATAAGGGCAAAAACAAGACCAAGGTCGTGGGACACGTATTCCAAGTTGAATGTTGGGAAAAACATCCTAGTGGGTGTTCATTTCAGTTATTATGGCTAAAGGAAATTGGCAAAGGCAAGGGAAAAGGCTTTGAAAAGGAAAAATGGAATTTTTTGGTAATTTATCTATGAAAATAATGGAAAATAGGAGAAAACTAAGGTGAAAGGTCACAGGTTGCATGTGAGGAGGAAAATAATGGAAAATTGAAGAAATTAGAGGCCTCATTGATAAAAAGGCTTTTGAGGATCAGTTGGTAGTTTTTAATAGTTATATGGTGGAGTTCTCTCTCTATTCTCTCTTGCTCACACTCATAGACACTTAGAGTTTTCTTGGAGCACTTTAGCATTGGATCAAGAAAGCAAAGAAGGCAAAGGAAAACAAGGATCAAACAAGGAACAGCATGATCAAGCAACTACAATGGGATTATTTGCAGGTATCAATTTGCATGTGTGATTTCCTTGCTAAATTTGACATGCATGGTTATGCATGCGTGTTCTTGGTTCTCTGACTGTCATTGGCACGGGTTTTTCTAGGTGTGACAATGTTCTTCAACCTTTCCTTTCCATTTATGGATAGCCATGGTGTGATGGGGTTCTCATGTTTTGGTTGAGGTGGATTGTCGGATGGATTCAAAGCTGAGTGAGGTGGATCTCTGAAAGGGAAAAAAAACATGGCCTACTAATCCTTGAATCGGATTGTGGATTACAGTAAAGCCATTGGCCTAGTAACCCCTGGATCGGACTGTGGGTTGTAGTAAATCCAGGCATTATGTGCCTTGATGGGCCTAGAAATCCTTGACCGATGAATTGTGGGATATCTGGTAAATCCTAGAGGTGGTTTCCCTTGATCAGGCCTAGAAATCCTTAGCCGGTGAATGGCGAGATATACTTTAAAGCCTGAAGGGTGGTGTCTTTGTTATGGCCTGGTGATCCCTAGATTAGATTGTGGATTGCAGTAAAGCCTATAGACTAGGAGACAAGAAAATTCCTCACAGTGCAGGTGGAGAAATCCTGTGGCATCCATGCTTTTTTTTGGCCTAGTGATCTAGTGGAGAATACGGTAAAGCTTGGTATTGTATGTTTATTGTTTAGGGTCTACTGATCTGGTGAGGATTGTGATAAAGCTTGGTTCTATTGATGAGGGTGAGGTGTTGTAGCTAGGGACAACCCTGGTTGATTTTGGTTATGAGTCCCACATTCATGCTTGGAATATGGCACAAGGGTGATTGGATGAAGAGAGATTTGGTTCATCCAATCTATGGTCGAGTGGAACGTGGAAGTCCCAAACCTGGTTGGCTTATGCAATCATTAATTAGAGTTCCTTATCCTTGGTATTGCATGCGTAAATGCATTGGTTTATATATGGATCTAATGGCTATGGTATTCTTGTTATTTTTGTTGTTTATATGTTGGTTACGAGTATGTTTTATGACAATGATGATGTATGGATCTCATCATGTTTTGATTTATAAATGAATGAACAATGAACATATGACCCAATAGATGATAATATAACTAATGTGATAAGGAAACAATTCTTCTTAGCGATTATCATATAAGTATGAGACCCTATGCTCAGATATGTTATTATGACCTGTAGAATGCATATTTGTGACATGTTCAACGAAATGTTTGTCATGGCTAGTAGGGGTCCAGTCAAGTCCTCGTTTCAGTATTTTCATTTGTATCATTGTTTTGATGTTACTTTACATTTCTCGAAGTTTCATGGAGTTCTCAGTAGTGGCATGAGTCCAGCCCCTGAAAAAGTGGCACAAAATCTAGGGTCACTGCCATAGAACTACCTGGAAAAGTCCCCAGTCACAGGCATGCCCTTGCTGTTGGAGAGACTGGAGTTTTTGAGTCACATGCATGCCCATGTCATGGGTGCGACTAAGGCTTTAATGCAATAAAATGCTAGGTTGTATCAGGGGTTGATCACCTGGAAGGGTTGGATGGCTCCTGAGGGTTCTATAGCATGTGTATAATGTAAAATTGGTTGTGTTGTGTCGGTTCCACTTCCCTAATTGTACATGGGGAGTTGAATCAGATCATAGTAACCTCTCGTCACATGTTTACCCTAGCAGACTGGTTAACTTAGGTAAATATGGGAGAAGGGTATTACATATAACCATTCTTACTGATGTAGGTTCTTCTTTCCCTGGAAGATCCTCTTCTCTCCATCATCATCCAAGCACTCAATAGGATTCTCATAACAATCTACCTTATTCCTGTGAGTAAAAAACCAATCCATACCCAAAAGCATATTATATGATCCCAAAGGAAGCACATTTAGATGTGCTGATGTAGGCATACCATTCAGCTTAAATTCACAAGCTCTCACCTAATGATGAACTCTTTTCTTGGTCCTTGTATCCAACTGCACCAACCAAGATTATGCATGCACTTCTTTATTCAAGCCACACTTATCAACCACGTCAGGATTAACATGACTATAATTAGATACAGGATCAATCCAAATGGAAACAACTCGATCACAAAGCTTAGCTTCCATCTCGATAATGGATGCCTGATGATCCGCATGCCTTTTATCAAGTGTTGCATAGATCCGAGTAATGTTATGACAAACACCCCCAATTGTTTGCGCTTCATGGGCACTGTATATCTGAGGCCTACCATGTTGATACAATGGATAATCCTTCTTGCAATGATCCTTGATAGAAATATAACATTGCAACGGTTCCTTGCTACTACTTTTATTTATTTTTTCTCCCGGCTGAGATCCATGTCCCTTATCAGTTGCACTAAACTTCTTGTAAGGAGCCACACTTTATTTCTCACTTGCATCTTGAGGTCTCTCCCACTTTGGAGGCCATTTTCCTTTAGCCTTCTCATTCCATTTCCAATCACACTTAGGCTCAGACTTACGCTTCGAATTTTCATAACAATGCTTCAGTTTCCCAATGAATTCCTCCAATGGTTGAGGCTCATCATACTCAATCTGATCCTAGAATTTTAATGGCAGTCCACTGATGAATATTTGAAACTTCGTCTTCTCATCCTTGAGGTAAGGAACATACCTCAAAAACTCTAAAAATTTAGTTGTGTACTCTTCATCTGTCATAGAACCCATCTTAAACTCATATAACTCCTTAGCCTTTCCATCATAATATGTCTCGGACAAGTACTTCTTTATGAAGAGTATTTTAAACTCATGCCAACTCAACTCCTCTATCCTAATGCCTTTTGACACACTTCACATCTTACCATAAGATATTTTCCTTTCCCTTGTGACTGAAATAGCTATCCTGACTTTCATATTCTTTATATAATCACGCAATTCAAAGAACTTTTTCATCCCAAGTTGCCATGCTTTTGCATCTTTTGATTTCTTCAAATATCCATCAAATGTAGGAGGCTTGGCTTTCTTGAACTCATCTGGAAAGTAACGCTTCTCATTCCTCCTACAAGGATGATGGTAGTGATGACCATGATGTCTATTTGAACCAAAACTAGAATAGAACCCATAACCACTACCTCTCTTGTCAGGTGTATCCATCCATCTGACACCTCTAGTCGTGTCATCCCTATCCAACTTGTATCTTGATTGAGACCTGCTACCATATGCCCCATTATTCCTTTCCTCCTGTCCATGACTGATCCTGGGTTGTCCCTATCTCTGCAAATTCGATAAGCTCTGAAGGATCACTGCATTATCTGCCTTGCAACTCCTTATTTCTACCTACAAACTTCTCAATGTATATGCTATATCAGGGGAATACTCTTCTCCTTTTTGCTCAACTGATTAGTAAGGTTAGTCACGTGAATTTTAATCCACCATTCTGATCATCATCTATGATCTTCTTATTTCTGAAAACATGCAATGTTACATAACCAAACATAAATATAATTAAAATCATTCCTTAGTGAAGTTAAGGGGAGGCTATCTCGTCTGCACAAATCAATCAAGATTAACACCCCAACCGCACACACAACAAGGCAAGAGTGTTGTTATAAGCCTCCAACCGCACACATAGGCATACTTTGATGCGATTATATGGCCTAAATTCCCCTGTTTTATGCCAGTGGTCTCGAGATCTGAGCCAATTTTCTAGGCTAGCCTCTAGACCACTGCCCAGAACTTCCCATAACTCTCCATAATCATATTTAACATGACGAAAAAGCTAAAGATTCAAACTTGAAACCATAACTTTACCTAGACTACCTAGAACACACTATACATTTCGTCAAACATATGGTAAACATGTGAGTTACGGGTCATGAATGCATCTTTGATCTTAAATTTTTGAACTTCATCTGAGAGTCACCAAGAAGGTCTAATGCCCTCTCAAGTAGTTGCAACAACACTTGTTAGCCCATACATCCATCAAATATTTAATTACTTATTAAATCATTAATAAGATCCATAACTAGAGCACATCATAGAACCATGCTTATAACCAATATATAACTAGAATATTAACCATGACAAAAAAACCATCAAATCAACATAATAACAAGTACAAGTGCTCATAGATAACAATAGGAAAATAACTCTTATTAACATTTGCAAAATCCAACGAATCCAGGGACTTCCATGTACCACCCGACCATATATTAAGCTTAACCAAATCTTTATTTCAACCAGTCACCCTCCTGCCATATTCCAAGCATGAATGTGGTATCTCATGGGATAAACCTAGACATAATCAACCAAGGACTCCAGACGTTAAAACACCTCCACCCTCAGACTACCGTGATCTCACCTAAATCGGTCCCAAGATCACAAGACCAAACCAAGCTTGGATGCCTCGAAATTTCTTCACCGTACCTTGAGGCGTATACTTGTATCCAACCACATGTCGAGGGCTTCCTAGAGAAAACCATCTCCACCTGCAACCCTTGGGGATTTTCTCGATACCACCTCCCCTGATTCCAAAACCTCCAGCAATCCAAAGTTCAACTGAGAATAAATCCCATCACACCATGGCTATTTAAGAAATGGCAAGACAAGGATGAAACCACTGTGAAACTAGGAAAAACCCATCCTAATAACAACAATGAACCAAATAAACGCATGCATGAACCATGCATTCACACCTCAACTAGGAAATCACACATGCAACCTATTACTTGCAAAATCTTCCTGCTAAAGTTGTTGACCCAACCTTCTCCTTTCTTTCCTTTTCTCTCATTTTCCTTCCTTTGCTCTCTCTCTCTCTCTCTCTCTCTCTCTCTCTCTCTCTCTCAGACACACACACACACACACACACATAGACACACACAATTCTCAAGCCAAAACTGATAAAAATTGTGCAAAAATTGTGAACAGGTTCTCCAATGCCTTTTTACTCTAATTTTCTTAGCATGCAAATATGTGTCTCTTCACCTCCCTTTTCTCTTGTTGATCTGGAGATCAAAATTAGGCTAAAAAAATAAAGTGCTCAGAATCTCCCAAAACTAGCATCAAGTTGTAGTGTTCGTCATTGTGATTCCCACAATGCTTAAATCACCTCAATCTGACGTCATATGGCAAAATTATGATGTTTTGATGTTTTTTACCCAAAAGAAAAAATTATAGGTAGGTTTACTGGGATGCTAACTGGGTAATTCGTATCGTTGATGTCATTATGACATCAACATGACAACTCGCCAAGTGTCAACTTCATACAAGTGTGTGTTGGCATAGTTTGATTGGTTCGTGTTTGTTTTGGGTGGCCCAATAAGAAGTTTCCACATGGCCCAACTGGAGGCCGCCACGTGGCACCTCCACATTGGTCAATTTTTTGGTATGAAGCCCGAAGGTCTCGACGGGGATCGAACCCGTGTCCTGCTACAACACAATCCAGAGCTCCACCACGACGCCACCAATTTGTTTCTTAACATACTAAGGTGCGAGATTTTATTTAAGGACATGTTGTTTCTGAAATGGGGGAAGGGTTCGGGCATTAGCCCTGGCCCATAGTCACAACACTGCCACGAGACCATGGCTTGGAGCTCAGTGGAGGGGGCGGTGACCAGCCCCAAACCCCGATCACATGGTGTTTCACACGACCTTGGCAGAAGGTGTAGCAGAGATGGGTGGGGACCAGCACTAGCCCTTGGTCACGAAGATTTCCTTATGACCTTGTACAAGAGATAAAGGGTTAGGCGAAAGGGCTGGGCGGATAATAATTGGCCCTTCGTATTCGACACCCATATGAACTAAACCCCAGAGGAGCGGAGGCATATTCGGTGGGGGCCAAAAGTTGGCCCTGACCCTCGGCCACATTGCTGCCACAGGACCATAGTCTCGACGAGGAAAGAGCCAGCGCTAGCGGGGACGAACCGTTGGCCCCGGGCCCCGCCCTCATGAGCGACCATGCGGCCCTAATTTTGTGCTCACGGGGTTATTATGAAAATTAATGAAGCAACAAAAAGGCATTGTTTGTGAGAGAAATTGTCGCCTCCCGAACTGTTTAAAGCACAAAAATGTTGCACATTTAGGGATTTCGTCAAATTGAGGGAAAAATAGTAAAATTTGTTCAAGGAAGCATAACATGATCAAGTTTTGGTCTTTTTGAGCCCAAGAAGAGTCCAAATATGGGTTTTGGGCATTCTGAATCCATTGGCAACCTTATTTATCTAATTGGAGCACTTCTAGAAGGACTTTTTGGAGGATTGAGTCTTTTTATGCAAGAGACAATCAGAGGTTTGAAGTAGTTTTGAAGGAATTTTGAGCATGGAGAGAACCCTATAGGGGTTTTCCAGCCTTCTTATTTTATTTGTAGCAACCATAACTTCTATGGTGTAGATCTTCTTTGTCTTTTCACATTATGGGCTTTTGAGAGAAGTTATTTTCAATACTTCAATGTGGAATTGTTGTATATTTTATGCTTGCTTTTCAAGTAGAGTACAGGGACTTGATGTGTGAGTCCTTTACATGTTGACCTTTTCATGACTTGTTGTAGGTGGTCATAATTTTGGGAGTGAGAATTATTTGCAGGAGAATGTTTCGTTGTAAGGGAAACAAGCCACTCAATTGTCAACAATTTGCATGTAAATTTTTGCCACTGAAATCAATAGAGCGGTCTAGCTGTTGGAGTAGGCTCAGAGACGTAGCCTAGGAGGGGTGAACTCCATCCTCAAATTCTATTTTTCCTCTCTTCATTTTTTCCATTTTGAGTTGCGTGTTAATATTTTGCTTGTTTAAAGTTCATATGAAAACTAACTCATCATCCTTGCAGATATCATAAATCTTGTTTAAATTAAGATCCATTTTGCTTACTTGTAAAGGGTCAGAGGACGATAAATTTTTGGCAGGAGAAGTTCTCCTCCAATTCCAGATCACTTGTTCTCCTTGATTTCCCTAATTAAATGCCAATTATTGCCTATTTTCCTTTGTCAATTTCCATATCCATAAATAAACCAGAAGTGATGCTCGCTCTATTGTTTTCCCAACATTCGGGTTGGAATACGTGTCCCGTGATGTTGGTCTTATTTTTCCTTTATTATACTTTATTACGTGAACTTTAAACTGGGGTTATTACAGTGAAGATAATGACTAATTTCCCATCCATCAAAATACCCATAAAATATAAGTCCAATACTTCTTATCCTATGAAAATGAAAATACTAACTATGAAAATGAAAATACTTTTTTGAAACCAAAACATGTGCCGAGAGACCTTAGTGATCATCATTTGTCAGAGGAAATTATCGAGGTGGGTTCTTGTCCACTTAAGCCCGATGGAGGTTTGTGACCACATTGAATATGACCTCCGATATGTGCCAAGCGAGCATCGAGGCTGATAAAACAAGAGTATTGGTGGCGTTGTACCCTTTGGATTTCATTAAGGCATGCATTGATCTCACTGCAATCCTTAAAGTTTTCTTTGAGCACTTCCCCCAGGAGAATATTCATCTGTGAATGAAGGGTGATGGAATTAAGGTATTGACTATGCCATCCCCTTGTGTGGCCAGGTTTAAGGAACTAACTAACAAATTTAGTTTTCTTTTTGCAACTAGAATAGGCTTGGCGATCATTGGTTGTTAAAGCTTCAAATTGTAACAACCCCTGGTTGATTTTCTATGTAAATAATATAAGACCAATGATTCGGATCTTGGGGGAAGGCCCCCAAGATCTAAATAATTTAAATGGATCTTTGGGGGGGGGAGGCCCCCAAGATTTGAAAAATTGAAATGCTAGAAGAAAAGAGGAGAGAGCACGACGTAAATAAAACAAAAACAAAATATTAAAACAAAGAATAATTGTAAAGGCTACATTGTGGTGGACAACCTGTCCTTTTACAAAATGTGAATTGTTACTTATAGTCTTTTTTAGTTACAATACCACATGTAAATTCCATGGGTGGGTAAATACCATGGGTAGATGTCACTTATAATACCTTGGGTAGATAAATACCATGGGTGATGAATACCATTGGTGGATGCCACTTACAATACCATGGGTGAATGAATATTATGGATAGATTCCACTTACAATTCTATGGGTGGATAAATACCATGGGTGGATGAATACCATGGGTGTAGGCCACTTTCCATTCGGATCAACCAAGGTCATGGGACACGTATTCGAAGCTGAATATTGGGTAAAACATAGTGATTGGTTATAACTGGTGATTAATTAATGGCTATGGGAATTGGTGGGAATAATTGGCATGTATTTATGAAAATAAAGGAAAATAAGAGAAAAGGGAGATGAAAGGTCTCAAATTTGCATGAGAGGGAAATTGAAGGAAAATGAAGAAAATAGAGGCCTCAATGGTGAAAAGGCTTATGAGGATCAATTCACATCTTTTTGCTAGTAAGCCTTTTGACAGTTTTGAGTGGAGCTCTCTTCTATTCTCTCATTATCTCATACTCTTGTACACTTAGAAAATTATTGGGGCATGCTTGGAGCACTCTAGTATTCACTTGGAATTAGAGAAATAAGGCAAAGGAAAGTAGGAAAGCACAAGGGAATAGGTGGATCAATAACTACAATTGGATTGCTTTGCAAGCACAGGTTGCATGTGTAATTTCCTTGCTGATATATGGATGCATGGTATATGTATGCATATTTTTGGTTATGTGTTGTCATCGGCATAGAGGTGGGTTTCCATTTCCTAGATAGCCATGGTGTAGTGGGTTTTTCCAACCTCTCTTTTTTTTCTTTTTTCTTTTTATTGGTGCTCATAATTCCTTATGGTTGTGGGTTGGAAAAAATGCTCTGGAAGCCCTGGAACAACTTGGGTTGATTTACTAGTCCTGGAGCCTAGGTTGGGACAAACACTCTAGAGCCCTCGGTGAGTTGAGTTGCTTGTCCTTGGAGTCAAGTTGGACAAAGAATTTGTAGCACTGAAAGGATGTGGGTTGAGTTACTAGTTCATGGAGCCCTCTGTTGAGAATTTGGGAGGGCGGAGATTAATTCAAATTATCTACTTGATAATTACTTGTGAGATTACTTCTTTTACTTATGTCTTCTCTTCTTAGCTTATTTAGTCTTACATCAATTCAATTACCAAAAACACAAGAGACACAAATTCAGGCTCTTCGAGCCAGGGAAAAACCTCTCCATCCTGGAGAGGAAAAACCACAAGAAATTCTTCTTATAGACTTTCAAATGACAAGTACCATGATCATGACACAGACCCTAGACCATTATATGCCTTCAAGACCTTGTCACTATTTTTTGATGACCCCTTGAGCTTATCCATCTTTCTTGCACCGATCTACACCGTTCAACACCAACCTTAGGGAGCTTTGCACCAGCACTAGGAAACACTTAGTTCCTAGCCCTAAATAGTAAGCTCCTTCTTCTGCCCTCCTTGATGTGACCT
Source organism: Pinus albicaulis (assembly GCA_034641835.2). NCBI lineage: Eukaryota > Viridiplantae > Streptophyta > Pinopsida > Pinales > Pinaceae > Pinus > Pinus albicaulis. The sequence goes on along the minus strand of CM076573.1, from coordinate 902,974,884 downwards.
AAGCCTATTTAGAGACTACTCTTCGACCTTCCTTTTAGTACCTTCGATGTCCAGGATCGAGTTTTTTACTTGTTGAGATGCCTCTTCTTCATGTTGTGTGAATCTTCTATTAGGGCCGAGTCTCTATTACACACCTTGCAATCTTCTCTTCCTCATTTCCTAGTTACCATCTCCAGCACTGTATAAAATTCTTCTTCCCCATTGTATAAGAGGTTTTTTTCACACTTGGGATGCTCTTCGGCCTGCTAGATACAGTCCTATACTTCACACTCTTTCACAGAATTGTAACTGAGATATTTCCACCATAAAAAATTATTTATATTCTATTAACAGGTACCACACTGCATACTCATACTCACATATATCTTCAGACTTGTCCACACTTGTTGTTTCAAACTCATCCGCAAACCTTTTATGAATATCACATAAGTCTGAATTTATGTTCTATAATTTCTGCGAAGTTTACTGGGCTATTTATAGTTGATCGAACCTATAATAAGCCAACCTATCAGTGAACTGATGTGACATATTATTGAGCTGACTTTTCTAGCATTTTCAAGCCGATTTGCAGGGTTGATATTCCAACGTTAAGGAGGTTGTTCTTGAGGGCTGCTTTGAGCATCATTTTGGAGCCATTTTCCTGAAGGTCTTAAGGCATATTTATCTGAATAGACTCTTCATGTACATGACTCCTAATTACATTTATAACAGAATACAAATCCTAATAGACATTAAGAAGAATTCTATTGAACTATAATAAAACCTTGCTCATGAAACCCATGAGGCAAGCATATAAAAAACATATTTTATTATCTTTTGTCTTCTTATTTACATAAATACATAATTACGTAGTCAATATGAAGATCGATCCTAGTTACACTTTTCAACACTCCCTCTTAACTAGGGAGGTATTCATACAGGTACATGGTCACTTTCAAACTGAAGAATATTATAATAAGAATCAAATTAGTAATCAAATATATATATCATCATATCAAACAACATTGTCCTAGTGCAAGGCCTTGACTAACAATCCCATCTCTCAACGAGACAATGGGCTACAATGCTGGTGAGACACATGACTTATAGACACCATATTCATTGTCTCTCCAAGGTACATACTACACCCAGGTGTTCCCAGAGTATGACCTTCTTGGACTATTCTTCTCTTGGGTAGCCAGCCCTCAAATAATATCAGCCCTCGACTACTCTTATCTTGAATGCCGTATCGCATTCTCAAAGAGTATTGAATGCTAGATGATTATCCAATCCTCAATTTTGTCTTCCAGGTGAAGACCATAATGATGTGTCTATCCATTCTCTCCACATACCATTCACTAGGACTTATAGTTGTTAGTCCTGGTCTAGTGCATGACACATGTATTAGAGAATCATATATGTCACTCCCTCTTAACTCGAGAAGGACATACTTCAAGTTTCTTCCAAGCAAGAAACTTACCACCAGGCTCCCTCTAAACCAGGAACCTGCAGCAGCAATGGTGAGACACCCAGCTGCTCATGAAGAATTCCTCCCCTCGATGTCATGGATTTCGATATTGAGGAATCTTCAACTTTTGGCTTCATAGGGCACAGATCATCCACCACTTTCATCCACAAGTCATGTCAACTATCAGAAAGTGATTCATCAGTCTTCCTTGGCTGGTCCACATTTATGCCATGCTGCTTTCCTTCGAACCATCTCCAAGGATCTTACATCCTTCCACATGGTTGGCAGCCCTACATAAACTTATCCAGATAAACATATACATAAGAACTTTTAAATCAAAAGTTACCTCAATGATGATCTTTCACAATGACATCTTCCTATAGGCATCAACATTCTCTAATCATATTGACAAATCTCCGAAAGATATGTCTTGTCAAGGGTCTTCTTGTTTACCATACTTCTATCAAAGTCCACATATCTTCCTAGGAGATCTCCTAGTCACATCTTCTTGGCTTTCGAATCATAACCACCTTTTTGCATGGTTGCACTTCATGATCTCTTCAATTCCTTCTACACATAACTACATACCCATGAACTTCCAGTATCCAGTTCCTTGTTTGTATACAACTACCTCATATTCCACATGAGGGCATATTTAATTTCGTCTGTTAGTGGAAACTTGTGCACTGTAAGAGATCCTCCTGCATAGATCATACTTATAAAGATAGAATTCCATTACCTACAACCATATGACATGACTTCACAACATCCAGTGTCAGCATATAAATATATCTACCTCATATATTTTACCTTTGAGTCATCCTATAGCAATTTTACTAGAATGAAGAACTTCATTCCCTTGACCTGCTTCATCAATATGTCATCATATCATAATCCCATAATTCCATAACATAGAATTCTCGATGAAACCTTCTTTTTATTTCTAACCATAGAACCCATAGAGAACTCCATTAGAAAAATGTCAGCACCTATTTCCATTTGGATCATTGAGTGATGACTCTTGATCTTGATGATTGCTTTCCATCAGTGTTGTTTATCAACGAGGTTTCCAGAAGATGCTTCACCAAGTGCTCCTTTCATGCTTCTATCATGATGTTATTAATATACATTACTTCCTATTATTTTACAACCAACAAAATCCCTTGAGGACAAATATGATCATAGAGATCTTTCACTTTCTTCTTTCTTACATTTCTTTGCATCAGGTCCTTCCATTTTATCTGAGACAAGGGCTTCTTCCCTTTTCCTCTTGGCCTTTCTAAATTTAGAACAATCTCGTTTATAATTCCCAAAATCATTGCATCCAAAGCATCGTGCTTTGTCCATATTTCATCTCTTATTATGAGGACCAAATTTAACGAATCTTCCTTTCTTCCTAGACATGGCTGCAAAGGCTTTATTCCCTTTACTTGATTGTGTATCATATTTGGCTTTCAATATTGTTTCCTCTATTTTACATAGAGACCATAGATCGTGGAATGGTGTTGCTTCTTTCTTCCCGTATAAGCTTGAAGTGAAGTTTTCCCCATTCTTCCGGTAGAGCATTCAACACCACAGTAGTCATTTCATTATCAGACATTACTTCTCCCAATTCCTACAGTTGGTCTTTTCGTTCAGAAATCCTCATAAAATATGAAGTGATTCCTTCTTATCCTGACAATTTCATTTTATATAGTTCTTGTCTCAAATAGATTACTTCTCCTGCAGTACTCACAAGGAATAGATCCACCAGTTTCTCATACATTTCTTTTGCAATTTCAGTTTTGATACATAGGATATGAGAGAGACATTAATGGATTCTATGAGAATCCTTTGGGCTCTGATTTCTCCTTTCATGTACTTGGCATAAGCTGGAGCATCTTATTTTAAGGGTTGAATTGTAGATTCTTTGATATATTCCATAACTTCGTCTTCAATCAGATTCAAATCTGTCCTCTACTTCCATGCCCTAAAGTTTGATGACCCAACCAATTTGTTGCTTTCTTTGCAATAAGTCATTAGATAAGATCATAGATACTTACTTGAGTAGTGTGACTTCCTCTTTCTAGCAGCCTCTTTGATAATGATGAAGATAGGAACTTCTTCTTTGATTGAGTTTTCCAATGTAGGAGATATTTTAATCCTTAATGACAAAGGATGTCTTCCAAAGGATGATGTCTCTTCCGACAATGTCTTGAATATAAATCTTTGATGGAAAATATTATCTTCTTGATTAGTGGATATTTTGAAGAATCCTCTTCCAAGTTGATCTGACCTTTTAACCCAAACTTTGATCTTTGCTTCCTCGAGTGTCTTCTTTTCAAGTAGCCCTTGTGTTCAACACCTTAGCTCTGAAACCATGTTGAGAATTTGTGAGGGTGGAGATTAATTCAAATTCTCCACTTGATAATTACTTGTGAACTTACTTTTTTTTACTCATGTCTTCTCTTCTTATCTTATTTAGTCTTTCATCAAGTCAATTACCAAAAACACAAGAGACACAAATTTAGGCTCTTCGAGCCAGGGCAAAACCTCTCCCTGTTGGAGAGGAAACACCCACAAGAAATTCTTCTTATATAATTTCAAATAACAAGTACCATGACCATGACACAGACCCTATACCATTATATGCCTTCAATACCTTGTCACTATTTCTTTAATGACCCCTTGAGTTTATCCTTCTTTCTTGCACCGATCTGCACCGTTCAGCACCAGCACTAGGAAATACTCGATTCCTGGCCCTAAATAGTAAGATCCTTCTTCTTCCCTTCCTTGATGTGAGCTCGGCCTATTTAAAGACTACTATTCGGCCTTCCTTTCAGTACCTTTGATGACCAGGATCGAGTTCTTTACTTGTTTAAATGTCTCTTCTTAATGATGTGTGAATCTTCTATTAGGGCCGAGTCTCGATTGCGCACCTTGCATTCTTCTCTTCCTCATTTCCTAGTTATCTTCTGCAACACTGTATAGACTTATTCTTCCACATTCTATAGGAGGTATGTTTCACACTTGGGATGCTCTTCGGCCTGCTAGATACAATCCTATACTTCACACTCTTTCACATAATTGTAACAGATATATTTACAATAGAACAACTTCTTTATCTTCTATTAACAGGTACCAAACTGCAAACTCATACTCGCATATTTCTTCAGACTTGTCTGCACTTGTTGTTTCAGACTCATCCACAATTCCAAAGATCACAGAAGTCTGAATTTTTGTTCTGTAATTTATGTGAAGTTTACTAGGCTATTTATCGTTGATCGAACCTATAATTAGCCGACCTATCACTAAACTGATGTGACATATTATTGAGCCAACTTTTCCAGCACTTTCAAGTGGACTTGTAGGGCTGATCTTCTTGCATTAAGGAGGTTGTCTTGAGGGCTACTTTGAGCATCATTCTAGAGCCATTTTCTTCAAGGTCCTGAGGCATATTTATCTAACTAGACTCTTCATATACATGACTCCTAATTACATTTAGAACCAGAAGACAAATCCTAATAGACATAAAGAAGAAGTCTATTGACCTATAATAAATCTTGCTCATGAAACCCATGAGGCAAGCATATCAAAAACATATTTTATTTTCTTTTGTCTTCTTCTTTACATAAATACATAATTACATAGTCAATATGAAGACCGATCCTAGTTACACTTTTAAAAACCCTGGACAACTTGGGTAAAGATCGATTTGGTTGGTTTTAGAGATGTTTGAATGTGATGTGGAATCATTGTTTAGGGTTGAGGTGGTTTGGCCTTTGGAAGCCCATGTTTAGTTGTGTTTCATCCATTCCATGAGATCCCACATTCATGCTTGGAATATGGCGTGGGGGTGCTTGGTTGAAAGAGAGATTCAGTTCAACCCAATCTATGATCGAGTGGTATGTGGAAGTCCCTGACTTGGTTGGAATTTTCATATTTTAATATGAGTATTTTTCCTATTGTGATATATGAGCATTGTAGAGATTGCATTGGAAATATTATGGATAGTTTTCCATGGTTTCTATGTTGGTTATGTGATGTATATTACTTATGGCTCTCGACATGTTTTTGATGAATGTATGAATGGTTGATGAATGCATGGACTAACAAATGTGATTGCAACTATTATGAGAGGGCATTAGACCTTCTTGGTGATTCTCAGATAATTTTCAGACTCCTATGATCATATATGCGTTCATGACCTATAACTTACATGTTTACCATTTGTTTGGAAAAATGCCTAGTATGTTATGGTCTATCTAGGTCAATTTTATGAGAAGTCTTAGGCAGTTCTAGGCAGTGGTGTAGAGACTCACCTAGAATTGTGGCTTAGATCTCAGGACCGTACCCTCTGAATTGGACAATTTAGGTCACAACCGCACTTAGGCAGTGTTGTGTGTGTAATTAGAGGCCTTCAACCACACCTAGGCCTTGTCATGCATGCAATTAGGGGTTAAGTTGTGGGAAAAGTGATCCCAACTCGAGGTTTAGTCACCTTTGGTGGACATTTGGCCCCTGAGTGTCCTGTAGCCCTAAGGAATGTTGTGAGTTGTTATCTTGTGGTCAGTTTGTAGGCCCCACTTCCTTAACTAGAGCTTGGAGGCCGGGTCATGTCATAGTAACTCTTCGTCTCATATTCACCTGGTAGGCCGATAAAATTGGGTAAATGTGGGTGGGGTCGTTACAGATTGGTATCAGAGCTCCCAGGTTCAACATTTGGACTAGATGGTCAGAATGTGTTTTTCAAGCATGCATGTTCATTGTCTATGTGTTTTTTATGCATGTAATGTGATGGCCATCGTTGTGGTCTTCTGTTGTCATGAGGCTGGTAAGATATTGGTATGTTGAGATGAGTTGACTGTGAGTGAGTTTGAGATAATTTTTAGGAAGAAGTATCTATTTGAAAGATACTATGGTGGTAGGGAAAAGGAGTTATATGAGTTGAATATGGTATCTATGGCCGATTAAGAGTATACTAGCAGATTCTTGAAGTTGTTGAAATATGCACCTTATCTTAAGGAGTAAATAATTAAGATTCAAAGATTCATTAGTGGGTTGTCAATATCATTCAAAGACATGGTTGAGTTTGATGAGCCTAGATCGCTGGAGAAAGCCATTAGAAAGTTGAAGCACTATTATGAGCAATCGAAGCGCAAGGCTAAATATAAGCAGGATTGGAAAGCTAATGAGAAGAATAAAGGAAAGTGGGCTAAAAAGAGAGGAAAACCTCAAGATACAGATGACAAGGAGAATGTAGTGTTGCACAAGAAGTTCAATGCATTTGACAGAGGATAGGGATTTAAGTCTGAGGAGAATAACAAGGGTGATGGAAAGAAGCCTTAAAGTGTTGGACTTTTAGCAAGGATCATCACAGAAGATATCGTCCACAACATCAGGGTGGTAGACCTCAAATTTACAGTGCTCATGAGGCACATAAATTTGGGGCCGTTAGACAGAGTTTTCCTCATAATTATGTAGCATTGGATAATAGGGAGGTTGAACATCAGACATCTATTATTTAGATTGAAGTTAAGATTTGTGATCAAGTTGTTTATATTTTGATTGACCCTAGATCTAACTACAGTTATATCAATCCTGACCTGGTGGATAAGTGTTGTTTGAATAAATAAGTGCATGCAGAGTCTCGGTTGGTGCAGTTAGCTACAAGTACTAATAAAATAGTTAATCATTGGATGAGATCTTGTACACTTGAACTAAATGGCATGTCTACATCAACGCATCTAAATGTGCTTCCTTTGGGGTCATACAATATGTTTTTTGATATGGTTTGGTCACACATTAATCACAAGACTAAGGTAGATTTTTATGACAAGGCTATTGAGTTCCTCGATGACGATGGAGAGAGGATAATCTTCCAGGGTAAGAAGAATCCTACATCAGTGAGAATGGTTACAACTATGCAAGAAAACCGCAGTAACATGAAATGATGTGTATTGTTTGCAATTCATATTTCTAGTGAAAAAGGGGAGGATGTTGAGGATTCTAAAGTCTCGAAGACTCAGGTATCCGATTTTGCAGCAATTTCTGGATGTTTTTCTAGCAACAATTTCAGAATTTACCACCTCACAGGGAAGTGAAATTTTCTATTGATTTGGTGTCGGGAGCAACACCAACATCTCAGGCACCTTACAGTGAGCACTCCAAAATTGGTGGAACTGAAGCTACAGCTGAAGGAACTGCTTAATAAGGGATATATTAGGCCAAGTGTGTTGACTTGGGATGAATTAGTATTGTTTGTGAAGAAGAAGGATGATACTCTTGAGTTCTGTATTGATTACAAGCAGTTGAACAAGGTGACGATTAAGAATAGGTACCCTTTCTTGTGAATTGGCGGCTTGTTTGATAAGTTAAAGGGAGCATTAGTGTTCTCGAAGATTGATTTGAGATCAAGATATCATCATGTCCACATCAAAGAAGAGGACATCTACATGACTACTTTCCAGACCAGGTATGGGCATTATGATTTTTTTGTGGTTCCTTTTGGTTTGACTAATGCTCCAACTACTTTCATGTGTTTGATGAATAGTTTGTTGCATCCTTATCTAGACAAGTTTGTTATAATATTCATGGATGACATATTGATATATTATAAGAACGAGGAAGATCATGCAGAACATCTGGAAGCAATGTTAATATTGTTAAGAGAGCATAAGTTGTATGCCAAGCTTAGTAAGTGTAGTTTCTTTCAGATAGAATTTCATTACTTGGGGCATGTGGTTTCCAAGGAAGGTATAGAAGTGAACCCGGAAAAGATCAGAGCAATCATGGAGTGGGAAACTCCTTGGAATGTAAATGAGGTCAAATCATTCATGGGATTAACAGGTTATTACAGGAGTTTTACCAGGAAATTCTCATGGATTTCCTATCCTATTACATCCTTTCAGAGAAAAGGAAAGAAGTTTGAATGGACGTAGGAGTGTGCTGCTAGTTTTGAGCAGTTGAAGAAACTGCTTACAAATGCTCTGGTTTTGAAGATCGCAGATCAAGATAAGGACTTTCTGGTATGTACATATGCTTGAAAGAGAGAACTTGGCGGAGTTTTGATGTAGGAAGGACATGTTGTATCCTACGAGTCAAGGAAATTGAATGAGAATGAGCAGAACTACGTGAATCGCGATCTTGAATTAGTAATGATCATTCATGCATTGAATATGTAGAGACATTATCTTATTGGCAGGAGGTTCATTTTGATGAGTGATCAAAGTGGGTTGAGGTACTTGTTTTGCTAACCTAATATGAAAATTTATAGGCAAGCTAGGTGGTTGGCCATGCTTAGTGAGTTTGAATTAGATATTAGGTACATTAAGTGTGAAAAAAATAGGGTTGCAGATGCTCTTAGAAAAAGAGTGCAGGTGAATCGTATGAGTTTGTACGGGACAGACTTGCAAGAGCATATCTGCAAGCAGGACAACGGGATGACATGTACCAACAACTTAATCACGAGTTACTGCAACAGGGTACACATGATCATGATGTGGATTATCATCTCACGACTAATGGTTTGGTCTAATTCAGGGACAAGATCTATGTGTCAGACAACAACAAGCTCAAAAAGCTTACCTTGAGGGAATTTCATGTCAAGCCATATTCAGGTCAAATATGAAGAAAGTGGTAGCTAAGTTTGTTGTGAAATGTTTGGACTGTAAGAAGGTAAAAGCAAAGTGTAAGCATCCAGGTGGGTTATTGCAGCTGATTCCGATTCCAGAGTGGAAATGGGAGGTCATTTCCATAGACTTCATTACAGGTTTGCTAAGGAAATCGAATAAATATGACTCTATTATGGTTATGGTTGTCAGGTGTACTAAGGTAGCTCATTTAAACACAATTCTACGAACTCAGCTAGTGGCATAGCTTAATTTTTCATTAGGGAGATAGTGAGGTTGCACAGTATTCCTAAGAAGATTTTGCCAAATAGAGATGCCAAGTTGACTTCGAAGTTTTGGAAAGAGTTGATTGAAGGTTTGGGGATAGAGTTAGCTTTTAGTATAGATTATCATCTGCAGATAAATGGACAAACAAAGAGTGTTAACAGGATTCTTGAGGACATGTTGAGGATGTATGTCATGCATCAACGACGGAAGTGGGAAGAGTATCTTCCACTAGTTGAGTTTGCATATAATAATGGGTATCAGGAATCCTTGAAAACCAGTCTAATTGAGGCACTTTATGGGCAGAGTTGTAATACTCCTATTAGTTGGAGTGATCCAATGAACAGGGTACTGATTGGACCAGATATGTTGTTAGAGATGGAACATGAAATGTAGGTTATTAAGAGGAATTTGAAGGCATCACATGATATAAAAAAGAGTTATGTATAACAGCACAAGATATTTAAGGAGTTTCAGTTTGGGGAACATGTGTACGTGTGCATCAAGCCCAAGAGGAGCTCCTCAAGGATTGGGTCATGTGCCAAACTGACACCTCAATATTGTGGGCCTTATGATATCCTTGAGAGGATTGGGTCAATGACCTACAAACTTTCACTACCACGAATAATGAAATTCCATGATGTTTTCCATGTTTCATTGCTTAAAAGACACATGAAGGATGTTGATCATGTGATTGATTAGTTTGTATTGCAGGTGGAACTATAAGAATTACAGTCGAAACCTCAGTGCATTTTGCAGTGAAAGATCTTCATGCTCCAGAATTGAGCAATCGAGCAAGTTAAAGTGCAATGGAAGCACTTTGGGCCCTATGAAGCTACATGAGAGATGGTTGATCAAATGCAGGCTATGTATCCTTCTCTATTCACTAGTTGATATGTTTTGACATTGTGTTTTGGTTATATATATATATATATGTGTGTGTGTGTGTGTGTAGATATATGTATATACATACATACATATATATATATATATATATATATATATATATATATATATATATACTGCATCATGTTGTGTTATAAAGCTCCAATAAGAAGTATGGTATGTTGTAAATGTTGCATCGAGCTCTGTTATAAAGCTCCATGGATAGCATGTGTTTTGTTGATTTATAGGTGTCATTGAACATCAAGGATGGTGTTCCCCCAATGGGGAGGGGTTTGTAACAACCCATGGTTGATTTTCTATGTAAATAATACATGACCAATGTCATGGAACACATATTCCAAGTTGAATGTTGGGTAAAATGTAGTGATTGGGTATCACTCGTGATTGGCTATGGAAATTGGCAAAAGAAAAATAGCATAATTGGAATTTATTTATGAAAATAGGAGAAAAGGGAGATGAAAGGTCACATATTTGCATGAGAGGGAAATTGAAGGAAAAATTAAGAAAATAGAGGCCTTAATGATGAGAGGGCTTATGAGGACTAGTTCATAGCTTTTTGTTGGTTAGCCTTTTGACAATTTTGGGTGGAGCTCTCTTCTATTCTCCCATTCTCTCATACTCTTGCACACTTAGAGCATTCTTGGAGCATGCTTGGAGTACTCTAATTTATCTGAATGGAATGTATTAGTTTTGTTATGCTAAGTATCCAAACAGTAATTAAATTGTGTGCATAAGGTTCATTGAATTTTGCAGGTGAAAAAAATGGTTTTAACTTAGTTAAACAGATTTTTATGTGAGGTTAAAGCATGTAAAATAGCTTGTATAACACCGTGCAACAGTATATAATAGAGAAATAAACATCACATTTAACAATACTCAGCAAATTGATGAAGCAGTTCACCCCTCCTGGGCTACATCTGCTAGTCAAACTCCCAATGGCATGTCCCTCATATCTTATTGCTCAAAAATGGTAAGTACATGTGATAAAAAGAATCAAATGGTTGTGCTCTCTATAAAGAAAGCTTCAGAATGCTTGAATTAGTCAGGAATGACTATTCATTTGCAGAAAACAGATAATGGGTGCCCAATACACTGAAAACACCCTGGTGGCCCTAGTGGCTCCTTGACCTCTCCTGAAGAAAAACCTGCACAAGATGACCTCTGATGGCTATGAAACCTCTACCAATGTGTTTAGAATATCTAAATTAGCCGAAAATGACTATTCATTCCTAAAAAATGGTCGAATATCCAAAGAGTTATGACCAAAACAATAAACTGCCCAATCTCCCTTAAAAAACTCCTCCAAAACTGAAGGAACTCCAGTGAGCGTCGTCAAAATAGCAGCCTCCGCCTAATTTGGTGGTCCGCCAGTGGAACTGCCGAATGGACTGCCAGTTAAATTAAATGCTGAAGATAGGCATGTGACCGCGTCCGCCGGTTGCGGTCAGACTAACCGCCGCGCTTATGGTCTTGGTCCTGAGCGTATGGTCTCGTGTAGTGGGAGCTAGTCCCTTAGGGGCTGGCCCCCTTTTGCCGCTGATGGAAACCAACTGAAAGGTTAAATATTGTTGGTGCCCTTAAGGGTTAAGAAACACCCAATAACCCGAGTGGTCGGGCACGTGCGCTATCGGGTGGGAGGTCTCGCATTTGAACCCCCAAACTCTCCAAAAGTTTTACAACGACATTTGCCTTTCGGCCTGGGGCCACGTGGCAGTCCGAGCTGGCCACGTGGCAACCGTTCATTGGCCTAAGAACTTTAATACAAAAAATAATCCTTTTTTTTTTGGACAAGTCAAATTTAGTCAAAGGTCCAATTTTTGGAGTTTACTGAGCTTTTCAAACCTTCATACCTTCTGCATACGACCTCCGTTTTACAAACTGTTCATGGCGCCTGAATCGTAGCGACGAGACCTTTTCGGTCGCTCAGGTTCGGACTTGTTTAGATCACTTTCATTTTTGAGCATATTTGAACAATGGACATGATCTCGTGATCACTAATATTCACTTGGAATTGGAAAGTGCAAGTGAACAGGTGGATCAGTAGCTATAGTTGGATTGCTTTGCATGTACAGGTTGCATGTGTGATTTCCTTGTTGATTTATTGATGCATGGTATATGCATGCGATTTTTTGGTTATGTGTTGTCATTGGCATGGAGGATTGTCTAGATTGACAGTGGTTTTAGCCTTGCCTTACCATTTCTTGGATAACCATGGTGCATTAAGTTTTTCCACTTGATTGTTTTCTGATTAGTGTTCATAATTTCTTATGGCTGTGGGTTGGAACACACGCTCTGGAAGCCTTATAAAAACTTGGGTTGAGTTACTTATCCTAGAGCCTAGATTGGGACAAATGCTCTAAATCCCTTGGTGGGTTGAGTTACGAGTCCTTGGAGCTAGGTTGGACAAACGCTTTGGAGCCTTGGAAGGTTGTGGATTCAGTTACTAGTTCTTGGAGCCCTTGTTAGCTTGGGTAGAGACTGATCTGGTTGGTGTTAGTGATTTTGGACTGTGAGGTGGAATCTTTGGTTAAGGGTTGAGGTGGTTTGGCCTCTAGAAGCCCCAGTTTAGTTTTGTTCACTTTATTCCATGATATCCCACATTCATACTTGGAATACGGCGCAAGGGTGATTGGCTGAAAGAGAGATTTGGTTCAGCATAATCTATAGTAGGATGGTACGTGGAAGTCCCTGACTGGGTTGGCATTTTCATATGTTAGTATGAGACTTTTTCCTATTGTGATCTATGAGAATTGAAGAGATTACGTTAGCAATATTATGGCTGAGTTTCCATGGTTTCTATCTTGGTTATATGTTGGTTATGTGATATATATTACTTATGGTTGTCGACATGTTTTGATGAATGTATGAATGGTTGATGAATGCATGGACTAACAAATGTGATTGCAACTATTATGAGAGGTCATTAGACCTTCTTGGTGATTCTTAGATAAGTTTATCTCTCCTATGATCATATATGCATTCACGACTTGTATCTTACATGTTTGCCATGTGTTTGACAAAATTCCTAGTATGTTTTGGTTTGTCTAGGTCAACTTTCTAACTCAAGTTTGTATGTTTAGCATTACCATTATGTCATTAATGATTCCGAGAATTCTCAGGTAGTTATGGGTAGTGGTCCGGAGACTCACCTGGAATTGTAGCTTAGATCTTGGTAGCACACCCTTTGAACTGGACAATTAGGGTCACAACTGCACTCATGCAGTGTTGTGTGTGTGGTTGGAGGCCTTTAATCGCATCCAAGCCTTGTCATGTGTGCGGTTGGGGGTTAATTTGTGGGAAAATCAACCCTAACTCGGGGTTTTGTTACCTTGGGTGGTCCTTTGGCCCCTAAGTGTCTTGTAGCCCTGAGGGATGTTGTGAGTTGTCAGTTTGTAGGCTCCACTTCCTTAACTAGAGCTTGGAGGTTGGGTCATGTCATAGTAACTCTTTGTCTCATGTTTACCCTAATAAGGCAAAGAAATTGGGTAAATGAGGGAGGGGTGGTTACACACATTGTTGAATTTCTACTTTAATATCAAGTGGGGTAGCATAATGGAAAATAACAACAACAATGTAGCCTTGAGTTTGGATTTGAGGCATGTCTGAAGGGCCACGACCTCTAGACATCCAACAAGAGCGCATCTTCTGCCAAGTGTTGGCGTTTCAAAGTGGACAAGACACAAGGCTATTAAATCCCCAAATGAGGTGAGGACCAATGAACCAATCAACACAAAACCAACACAGGGCTATGTGGGAAATTATAAATAATGGCTAGTTAACTAGGGGGTAGGATGAAATAGTAGTGGTTGAGGGAATAGTTCCAAGGGGGAGCTCTTGGCAAGAATTAGAGCCAAAACACCCAAAGTAATCTCAACGCCACCAAGACACCCTGTAAACTAAACACAAAATTCCACCATGCAGAGAAAACTAGATTGAAAAACTTGTAGATTCTGGACATAGAAGAATTTACCATGTTTCTTGTGGCCCATCGGGATTTGAGTCATTGTAATTGAAATTTCTTGGTCCATTGGACGAATCATAATCCGAATATTGATCTAGATCTTGGGGGGAGGCCCCCAAGATCTGAAAATTTGAAATGCCAACAAAATGAGAAAACACGCAGTAAATAAAACCATAAATAATTTTTTTATTAAAACTGAGAATAATTGAAGAAGCTACATTGTGGTGGACAATTTTTCCTTTTACAAGATGCGACTTGTTACTTATAACATTTTTTAGTTACAATACCATAGGTAAATTCCATGGGTGGGTAAATACCATGGGCGAATGAATACTATCGGTGAATGAATACCATGGGTGGATGTCATTTACAATAGCACAGGTAAATTCCATGTGTGGATGAATACCATGGGTGGATACATACCATGGGTGAATGAATACAATGGATATATTTCACTTACAATACCATGTGCGGATAAATACCATGGGTGGATGAATACCATGGGTGTAGGCCACTTTCCATTCGGATAATTTCTCCCTCCTTAAGAAGCAATGGTCCCCATTGCGTGAAGTTCCCTCTTGAGAAGCCTTTGTTGAATATGAAGAGCCACTTAAGAGAAGATTTTTGTGTGGTTAACCCATAACCGTGATGAATGAAGCTCTGAGGATAGAGATACCCTGTAATGCTTGTGACCAACTGTGATACTGATAGTGTGTGGCTGAGCAAATGGAATTCAATGAAGTGTGGGTTTGTGGATGACCCATAACCATCACAAATGAAGATATGAGGATGGAGATACCCTGTAATGCTTATAACCAACTGTGATGCTAACAATGTGCGGCCTAGCAAATGGAATTTGATGAAGTGTGGCTTTGTGGATGACCCAGAACCATGGCAAACGCAGATTCGAGGATAGAGATACCTTGTAATGCTTATGACCAACTATGATACCAACAGTGTGCAACATAGCAAATGAACTTTGATGAGAAGGATTTTGTGCGGTTGACCCATAACCGTGATACTAACTATTGATGAAGTAGCAGGTGGCTACATAGCCTGGGGTGGGAGGGGACGTCTCCAAATAACCCAAGTCGAACGTTGCTATGTTGAAACTGCTGAATGTGAAGCAGGTGCCTACTAAAGCTCGGCGAGAGGACACATCTCCAAAGGGAACTGGCTCTAAATGCTGCTCCAGGTTTAAAATGGGCATAAATCGGTCAATATAGCTCAAATTTTTTATTATAACCTGTTTTTAGAAACAAAATGATCATTCTACATTGTCTCAAGTGTCTGCAATCGCAACCTGGAGACTCTAGAAACTCATATTCGCACTACGACTGTCCCGCCATCATAAAATTTCTGAAAAAAAATAATTGATTTTAAATCAACGATAACTCCCTCGTCCGGACTTTGATTCGACCATTTTTTTTAATAGGGTGATTTTTCATGGGGAGCTCAGGTCTATAATAATTTATCTGAAATTTTGTAGTAAAAACAACAAAAAATGATAAGAGAGCCACCGTCCATGAATTGTTGTAAAAAAAAATCTGCAAAACTGCTGATTTTAAATCAGCGATATTTCCCTCATCCGTACTCTGATTCGACTAATTTATGTTTTCAAATTGGCTATTTTTTCGCAAGGAATCAAGATATTCTATTTGTTTCTATAAAATTTTCACCAATGTATTCTGATATACTCTACAAACACATCACCCAAAAAATAAAAAATAAAAAAAAATCCCACTTTGCCCAAGAAAGCTTCGTGGCGTTCGTGGAACTTGCATGGAGTTTGCCAAAGATGGATGAAAAACGTTGAAACTGAAATATGCTTGAAACCCTCATTCCCATGGATTCGTAACCTGAGTCTGATACCGCTGATCTGGATCTTGTGGGGAGGCCCCCAAGATCTGAAAAATTGAAATGGCAACAAAATGAGAGAACACACAGTAAATAAAACCACAAAGAACTTTTTTATTAAAACAGAAAATAACCGTAGAAGCTACATTGTGGTGGACAATCTGTCCTTTTACAAAATGCGAATTGTTACTTATAACATTTTTTAGTTACAATACCATAGGTAAATTCCATGGGTGGGTAAATACCATGGGTGAATGAATACCATGGGCAAATGTCACTTACAATAACATGGGTGGATAAATACCATGGGTGATGAATACCATGGGTGGATGTCATTTACAATACCATGCGTAAACTCCATGTGTGGATGAATACCATGGGTGGATACATACCACGGGTGAATGAATACCATGGATATATGTCACTTAAAATACCATGGGCGGATAATTACCATGGGTGTAAGCCACTTTTCATTCGAATCAAATATGGCTTCCCCTACAATCGCACCCATAAAACAAGCTCCGAGCTCTGCCAAAGTGTGGATGTTGTATGGGTCTAGGCCAGGGGGCTTGGACCTTCACTTAACAAAGAGCCAGGAAAAGCCAACACTGTAGTGGAAATATCCCTCTTACAATTGAGAATAACCTATTTTGTAGTAGAAAAGGTAGCTAAGAAGGTAAGAATGCCCAATGTAAGCAGAGTATTGCATCTTAATGTGTTTGAATGTCGAGGCTCATGGAATATGTGAGTGCGTGGGGGGAAATGGCCATGCCACCCCCCCTCCCCCTCTTTGATGTTGGGAGAGGCGACAAATTGCCCCCTTATAACACTCTCTCCCACCACCTTGTACTAACTCAAGTTGTGGGAGGTGTTACTAGATAGTTTAACCCAATCTTTAAGGTTTGTTATGAATATGGGGTTACAAAAATCCTCTTTTTTCCAATGTCGTCAAAACTCTAAGCAAAAACCACCATTGCATTTATCTCATTGAGATATTTTCAGTGATATAAATTTCATCTCAATTTGAATCCTATAATGAAAGTTATACCCATTTGAAGTTTAACCATTTAGATAATCCCACAGTAGTAGGGGATTCCCACTTGGCTTTGCCACATCATTAGAGATAGATCCATGTTACTTAGACCCCTTCGTGGCATCCATGTGACCACTCCTAGGTCCTTGTAGTGCTTGCCATGACAATCCTGATACATGTGTTCCAACAATCAAGGTTTTTTTGCAAGGGGGGGTACAAACTATATTCGTAGATTGGATGAGGGGGCTCTGTGATAAATTTTGACGTCCACATGTTTTTTTCTGAATCATCAGAGTACTTTCCTCTGCAGACCCCATCATTCATTAACCTTTGGAAGGACGTGAGCTCCTACAAACCAATGATACTATAAAACTTTCTATGACACTGTAGAAGGTAGTCGCTCGATAATGAGGGAAATCTCATTAGTTAGTGGGCTCGAAAAATGACAAGTTTCTCGTTAATTACTGCCACCACTCTACCGTTGCCGCCATTTAGGAACACTCAAGAGTTAAACCCTGTCGATGAGCAACGAATGGTCCCATCAGTTGATAGGTATGGCAAACGAACCTTTTCACAACAAATGTATCCATCGCTCCCCATTGCTGCCCATTCCATGTTGTATTGCATATGTATTATGAAAATGAGCGGTGGGTGGTGGCAAGGTTTTTCCTCAGCATTAGCACATTTCCACACCAATTTTCCACTGTCATGTGGCATCCACGTCGTACTTCCATGTCAACATTGGAATGGTTCCACGTCATTAGGGGTGTTTCCATGTGGTATCCACTTATGGGCCACATGGCACGGGCATGTCAGCTCAAGCGCAAGCCCCACCTATGCCTTCCCCATCGTGTTTTGTGATGATTTTACATTATATTTGGTTCTAGAGTAATCCAGGTGTATCACAATTGTCCATTGTTGACATGCCCCAGACGCTCTAACCTATCGATTGCATTCACACTTAAAATAAATTTGTCCCCAATGACTATCTGGTTGTCACAAGAGTGCAGTGTCACAAGAGTGTGCACTCTTGTATCACCCCCAAATCCAACTTCTCTCTAAGGTAATTTGAATCCATCTATTTCATAGTGCACCTAATGCAGGACCCACCAAATATCATCTGCCTTTCCATGTTGCATTTAGGCCATGGTGTATCCAAGCCTCCAAAGAAGTGTACACTCTCGCGAGACCCAAGTTGGTAAATAATCCAACAATACTTCTAATTAATCCGACTCTAGATTACAAGGTACGTTAAGAGGATCATCCCGTCCTAAATGAGTTCCAAATATCTGTTAGGCCTTGCAGAGAAGGAAAACTTAAGGAAATTTACCACAATTTCTTGGAGACTAAGACTTTTTCCAAAAACGCCAGATCTTTGCAACAATGGCCAAATCTTAAGGAACAACCTTTAGATGTGATATCCCATATCCATAACAGTTATAGGGCATCAACATAACTCCACTTACGATGGATTCTGAGCAAAAGAAAGATGTGGCTCCAAAAGATAGATTTCATGAGAAAGCTTGAGACTGAGCTTTGATCAAATAATATCAAGATCTCTCAACAATACACAAGTATGCATAAACTATGAAATCATTACATCAATCCTAAACCAAGTGACTATTAACACAAGCATAATCATCATTTAGCATTTAGCACATACATTACCATTCTCATCACGTGAAATAATATTAAGTGCAGTGACCCATTCAATTCATAAATGTATCATATGGATGGAAAACACCTATAATAACAAGTTCACAAAAAGATCTCATACAGCCAGACATAATCATATAAAAAAACTAAAGTTCATGAAGATAATAACCATCACATGTGAGAGAAGTTCAGCATGTCCATAAAGACATATAAGACAACTCATTCACCATGAATATGCATTGAATTCCACAACATTCCATGAGTAGTGTTGAATAATTTTTTTGCCAATATTATATCAAAAAATCTCATTATCCATAGTTCATTTATGCATAAGTCATTATACTTATTTGAATAACTTGAAATGGCTAGCAATTGAAGGAGGGACTTTAAATCTCCATCCAACCATAGGCTAGCTACACTGCAATCTTTCTTGCAGATGACCACCCCTAAGCCAGATCCAAAGTCTGAGGGGATGCTTACTTAGAGAATTAACACAAGGTTTAACTAAGGTATTTCTCAGTTCCAAGAGTTTGAATCCATTATCCATGTGATTTATTAGATGTATTTTCAAATCAAACACTGCAGGAATCTATCACCCACTATCCAGGGAGTTTATCAACCTCACAACAAGCACCAAAATGGCTCAGTTCACCCTGCCTAGTGGTTTATCAACTTTACAACAAACATTCGAGTGGTTTATCAACTCATTCAATAAGCACTAAGTGGTTTATTAACTTTTTCAACAATCACTTAGTGGTTTATCAACTTAGTCAACAACCACTTATGGTTCAATCCTCCTCTAGGCCTCCCACTGGCTAGTCCAACTTGGACACACATAATTTAACGGCCTCAACACATCAATAGAGGGGAAGAAACCCCAATTCTAGAGCACATGAATCAATTGCACATTTGGTAATGCTCTCGTACTCCATGTCCAACGTCTGTTATTCTTTCTCTGCTATCCTCCCTTCTCTTTGCTCGTTTTTTTCCCTCCTACCTCTTGTTTTTCCTTAAGGCCCTTTGTATCCCAAGAGATTGTCGACTTTGCCTTCCCTCATGTCATGGAATCAAGAAAAAGTGTGCATTTCCTATTGTCCAATCACCTATTCACCATGTGTAAGGTGGCGGCTCAGTATGTTATGCCACCTCCTCTATCTTTGAAGTTGAGGACGACGTCCTCACTTCTCCATGCTCCCACTTCTCCATCCTCCCTCGAACTTCAATCCATGTGTCCCTCTCTTCATGCCATCATTTCATATTTTCATTGTTTTTCAAGAAAATAGTTAACACTTGAATTGTTCATAGGAATTGTCTAAGATAGTTGTGGTTTCCACGTTGACCTTTACAATTATGACCACATATAAAATAACAGAAGTATAAATGTAGGACTATTACACTTATTTCTACAACCTCAAATTTCAACGTCCCCATTAGAGACAATAATAATAAATATTATGTAAAATAACTTTATTCAATTTATTGTTATCAATAATAATAGATATTATGTAAAATGGCTTTATTCAATTTATTGTTATACTTAGATATTCTTTTTAATAATATTAAGTATTATATAAAATGATTCAAGCTTTTATTTTATTTTTCAACCATAAATAAATATCTTAATTTTCTAATGTATAAACATCTATTTTTTTTTTCAAAGGAATAATTAGGACTTTTTAATTAAAAAGATAAATTGGTTTTCAGGCCAGAACCCTTACATATTTCGTTCAACTCCACAATGATTCTACTTTCCTATGTCCAAAAAATTAGGAGCGTATACTTATGGTATTTTTCGACCATTATTATGAAAGGTGCCTATTATACTCTCTATAAAAGGCTCCTAAAAACAAAATGAACCTACATAGCATTAGAAAAACTTCAACAAAAAATGTTTAATAAATAATTGAATAGCCTGTTGTTTGAGCCTATCCTTCAGGCATGGGTTCATTAAATTAGACGTGTCGCGCCGAACTTAAAACTTTCTTGCCATCTTTCCTCGTTGAACCTTCGCTAGCTTCTGCCTTTGTTAACGCAATTCGTGTTCCACTAGCATAATTTTCTTCCATCTTAGCCAATTTACAGTTCATGACTGCCAGTTCTGAAGCCTCCACTCTGAATTGTAACAAGGTCGAGAGGGGGTCTTTTTGCTGAAGGCATTCTTTAAAGGCGTACCAATCCAACTGATCACATATGGGGAGAGGTTGATGTCTGTCTCGTGGGATAGATTCAGAAAGGACTCAAAGAGCAGAGATTTCGCTTTGGCTACTACCACTGTGGGGGAGCAGAGTCTGCTGTTGAAGATGGCATCGTTCCTTGCCAACCATACTTCTCAGCAGATGAATTTTGGGATAGAAAACCAGATTTTAAACCAAAAATATTTTATGTTCAATTCATGGGGAGATCGCCCTTTCCACGTGATGGAGAAACTTGTTATCGTGACTTGCAATGGGGTGTGAACTTCAAGTCCATGCTAAGCTTTCGCCTAGACTTCTTGAGTAAAAGCGCAGTCAAAAAACAGGTGATGAATTCATTCCATTACTGCGTAGCAGAGCAAGCATCTGTGTGAGCCAACAATGCCTCTTTTTGGCAGATTTTCTCCATTGAGAGTGCGCTTGTGTATGAGGAGCCATGTGAAGAGATTGACCTTTGGAAGGCCAACAAGATCCCATACCTACTTCCACAGATATGGAGAGTGAAGGGGATTGCGGGATTGGAGGGCAGCAAAACCTTGCGCAGCAGAGTAAACTCCAGTCTTTCCCCAACCCCATTTGTCTTTTGTGCACCGATGGATCGAAGCCAGCCCTGCAAGTGCTGCTAGAAAGTGTGTTAATTGAGGATGTAGTCAATCCGGGGGGCGAGGGATATTCCATTCAATCTAGTTACCAGCAACATCCCAGGAAGAAATGTCTTCCAATATGCTGAAGCCAAGATTTTTGAGCCATTCACACAATTTTGTGATTTCACGAGTTGAGTTGAATGGTGGGAGGGCCATAATTTTGTCTTCCCATAGACTAATATTTTTTCCATTGCCTGGGATTCTGTAGAGGTGATCTTTGAAAAACTCCCAACTGCGAATACAAAGCTTCCAAAGGGTGGTACCCTTACAAGCAGCTCCTTCCTCCATATTATTCAAAGAGAGTGCATGCATGTATTTTTTGATGAGGACTTGATTGACAGAATGTCGATGGTTTGATAAGATTTTCCATAAAATATTCCCACCCAAGGCCAGATTGGCTAGCCCAGGATCTCTAACTTGCCGACCTCCATCTGATAAAGATATTTTCACAATGTCCCAACTCACCAAGTGGATTTTTTTTTTGATTCCCTTACCTCCTTGCCACAAAAATTTTCTTAACATCTTTGAGAGTTGTTCAGTGATTGATTTAGGAGCCAATAAAAGGTAGCCTGGTATAAAGGGAGGGAGGAAAGAACAAATTTCACCAGGATAAGCTTCCCAGTTTTGGTAAGCCACTGACCTCCCCAAAATTTCATTTTAGCCTTGATTTTGCTAAGGAGCTCGACCCAATGGAGGGCCTTGTTGGTGCCCAGAGTCAAAGGCAGGCCAAGGTACTTGATTTTATCCCAGCTAGCGAAGCCAACAAAGCCAAGAACTTGGGCAATCCGATTCATGGTTTGTTGTTCAATCTCCCAGCCATACACTACACTTTTTCTCCTATTGACTAGGGCTCCAGAAACTCTGCAAAAGTTGTGAATAACCTCGTTGAACGCCCTTGCAATCTTTAGGGAAGCTCCCCCCAAGAGTAAAGAATCATTATCAAACAAGGTATGGTTGATTGGCTTAGTGCCTCTCACAACCCTAATGCCAAGAAGAGTCCCTTTTATCTTCTCTACTGTTAGCTTCTAACTAAGAGAGTCAGGCATCAAGATATACGAGAAGGGAGACAGAGGGCAACCTTGCCTAATGCCCCTCAAAGCTTTGAAGTAACTGGCTGGCCTGCCATAGCTAAATTCGAAAGCGGAAAGAACTTGGAGGAGAAAAGAATGTCTTACCCGGTCGAAGGGGTTCGCCATGTCCAGCTTGATAATCATCCCTTTCTCATGACGGTGGAGGCTAGAGTGAATGGTTTCCTGCACCAGAGCCACATTGTCAAGGATGCGCCTTCCTTTGACAAACCCACCTTGATTGGTAGAGATAAGCTTTTCCAACATAGGTTTGATTCTGTTTGCCAGGAGATTGGAGAGGATCTTGTAGGATGCATTGAAAAGTGAAATTGGCCTGAAGCGGTCAAAAGAAACAGGGTTCACTGCTTTTGAAATAAGAGATAGGAAAGTGGAGTTTATGCTTCCTCCCACTTTGGCTTTCTGCTGGAATCCCTTTATCATTCAGATCAGGTCAGCCTTCATAATATCCCAACAGATTCTGTAGAAGTGAATGGAGAAGCCATCGAGACCAGGAGCTTTATCTGACTCCATCATCCAAATGATGTTGTTTATTTCCTCTTCCGTGAAGGGCTTTAGGAGGCTAGAGTTTTCCTCCTCCTTAATCAATCTTGGGATGTGAGTGAGAAAATCTGGAAATTCCTCCTGATTGCCTGATCCATTTTCTATGAACAACTGCTGGAAGTGAGAGGTAGCAGCCTCACGTAACTCAAATATTCCTTCATGCGCAGTCCCATATAAGGAGGTAATTTATGCAATGTGGTTTCTCAAGAGGTGAGTTTGAATTTGCTTGTGGAAGAAGGCAGAATTTTTATCTCCAGATTTGAGTCAAAGATTGTGTGATTTAAGTCTCAAGGTCTCTTCCTCAACTCTGAAAGCATGGAGAGTGCTTTGTTGGGCAGCTTGCTCAATCTGCATTTATGAGGAGTTGATATCTTGTTGTTCCATGTTCATTTGCAGATCTAACAACCTCTCAGTGGCCTACTTTCTAAGGCTAGAGGGGGAACCAGAGAGCTTTTTAACCATTCTTTCAGGGCTGTTTTGGAGGCCTTAAGTTTTTGTTCCCACACATAACTAGTCGATCCAGTGACAGGGGTAGACCAAGCTTTCAAGATTGTCTCCAAAAACCCATCCCTTTCTGACCATAGTGGGTTGAACTGGAAGGGGATGGGCCCCAGGTTTTCCTCTTCTTCTAACAACAGTAGGATAGGTTTATGATCAGAAGTCAATTTGGGCAGAATTTTGGTGGAGATTATCTTCTTATCGGAGAGGAGGGTGCTCTAAATTAGAAATCTATCAAGCCGGGCATAAATGTGCTCAATCCCTTCTCTATTATTTGACCAAGTGAAGAGCCCTATTTTAGGCTTGAAATCCAGTAAGTCCCATTCTTGGATTAAGTCTTCTATAAGGGGGAGGGTGTGATCCTTGCATATAATGCCTCCCCTTTTCTCCTTTGGCTCGAAAACAAGGTTGAAATCTCTAGATAAAATTATATTCTTAGGGGAGTATGCTTCAAGAAAGTCAGAAAGGGTTTGCTAACAATCCTTTTTTTTCAGCATAGAGGACCGGAACATAAAGATTAAAGAG
Source organism: Pinus albicaulis (assembly GCA_034641835.2). Taxonomy (NCBI): domain Eukaryota; kingdom Viridiplantae; phylum Streptophyta; class Pinopsida; order Pinales; family Pinaceae; genus Pinus; species Pinus albicaulis. The sequence goes on along the minus strand of CM076573.1, from coordinate 902,950,663 downwards.
GGAAAGGGTGGTTTTACTTGCAAGATGCTGAAGTTTGGTGTAGATTCAATGTTGCGTTTCGAAGGAGTCATCGAGATGGAATTTGTCATCCTCCCATAGAGTGGCAAGCCCATCGCAAGTACCCCTTGCACTTACTGTTTTCCCAACTTTTGTTTTCCATTTGTCTTTACTGAGGTATAGAAGGCCTGCCCCTTCTATTTTAGTCACTTGGAGCATGAGGATCTCAGGGGTTTCAGATTTCAGGAGGTTCTTCATTGTTTCTACTTTTGAGTGATTCCCCATGCCTTTGCAATTCCAAGGGACTATACACATTATTTACTTGCAGAGAGGTGGCCTTTGGGAGGCCTGGTTCGAGTGTTTCTACCTATGGACATCTCGATCGTAGAATGGATGCCTTGCATTTTTTGCTTCTCAACCTCATCTTCTCTTGTCTCTCTGTGAGACTTCTTCCCGACTCTTTTCGAGGGCCTCTCGAAAGTTTCTTCTTCCGAAGATCCAGAGGATTCAAGGGGCTTCTTCCTTGTCATCTTTGCATAGGACGGGGAGGTGGAGGCTCCTCTTGGAGATTTGATTTGTATTGGAGCAGTTTCGTCCTGTCTTTTGTCTTCTTCTGTTGGTTTAGGCTGTTGTTTCACTGCTTCGGCTTTTGTTGGTTTAGGTTGTTGTTTCGCCGCTTCGACTTCTGTTACAGTTTGTAGTTCTTCTAGGGTGCTTAGAATTTCAAAAGGGTTAGAGTTTGCATATGTACTTGGAGGGACAGAAGGCCCCTCCCCTTGTGTCTCCGAGGTAAGGGCAACACTACCTGATGGCTTACTTTTCCCTTTTGCTCTGTTGTTCTATTTATTTGAGGCAGTTTTATGGATCTGAATCCATTGATCCTCCTTTGAGGTATTGGTCTCCTCCATAGTTTTCTTTTTACAATATCTAGCGAAGTGTCCGTAACCATGGCAATACCGACATTTAAATGGGAGCTGCTCGTAATCAAGCTCTTGGATGTGAGACCAGTCAACCACCGTGAGTTTAATAGCCTCAGGGAGGCCTTCCTCCAAGTCGAATTCTACACAAATTTTGGCGTAGGAGTACTGGTCCCTCCTTTATACTATGCCTATGTACTTCCCAAGTTTGTTGTCGATGGTTTCTAATTATTTAGGGTTCCAGCAGTGAAAAGGAAGGTGGGGCAAGTGAACCCAAACTGGAACATCTGAGGGGACATCTTGGCTTGGGTCAAAATATGGGGTCCATTGATTCTAATATAGACCCTGAGGGCCCATGAAATACGAGCCATTTTGAAATATCAGGTTCCTATCTTCTACTGCCTCAAAGACAAAGACAAATAATACCTTACCGACTAGGTAGCTTCTAATGCCTTCTTTGATAAGGGGAGACCAGTTCCTTTGAATCCAGGCTTCAACAGCATTGGGCGAGGTCCCGAGCCCAGTGAACTACCCAATGAGCCTGCATTCTGCAAGGTTTAGGGCCGATCTGCAAGGTTCTTCAATCGACAGATCAACTGTGGGGATTGAATCTAGCCTTTTAACGAATTTTTGCTGGAGATCATTAGCTGGGTGCTTGTTGCTGCCAGGCACCAACTTCTTGAAAGCAAATAGCTCGGGTGGGAGAGGGGTAGCGATCTCTTGGCCCCCTCCTGGGGCCATAGCGGCGATGTTGTCTCTGGAGCGCAAAGAAGGTTTCAAGCATTGTGTGTGCGAAAAAAAAAAAAAAAAAAAAAGTATTTTATTTAAAGATACACACATTTGGCACAATCAACACCAATTAAACCACCCAAATAAATTAAACTAACATTTAAAACAACCCAAATGAACTAAAATAACTTTTAAATTAATAATAATAAATTAAAAAATGTTCGAATCATAAAAGTAACAATGAACTTATAAGAGGTCTACACATTTTCAACTCTTACTCCAAACTTATTAACTTTTAATACGTTGAAGCATTCAATAGTGGATCATGGCATCACATTGAGACACATTATTGAAAAGGTTTGGGGTGACAAAGAAGAAGTATTCTGCTATTTTGTTGACTTCAAAAAGGCATTTGACATTGTCCCTAGAGATAAGTTGTGGTGTAGAATGGAAGAACTTGAAATTCCTTTGCATTATAGAGCTGCTGTCCATAGACTTTATGAAGAGGTGAAAGTCAAAATTAGAACCTCAACGGGTATTTCAGAAAGCTTTAGAAGTGACATTAGAGTCAAGCAAGGTTGTCCTCTATCCCCTACTCTTTTTGGTTTATATATTGATAAACTGGAAGAGTAGCTAAATTTGCAAGGTGGGGATGGTGTTCGGTTGGGGGAGTTTGTGATAAAGCTTCTTTTATATGCTGATGATCTTGTATTGATTTCTAAATCGGCCCATGGATTGCAGATGCACCTACATGCCCTTGAGCATTTTTGTAGAGCAGTGGGGATGCAAGTCAATATTAGCAAGACCAAAATAATGATTTTCTCTAATAAAAGGAAGCAAAGTCAGCATACGTTCTTCTTTGAAGGCAACATCCTTGAAGAAGTAAATGAGTACAAATACATTGGGATTGATTTCAACAACAAACTTAATTGGGAAGACTGCAAAAATAAGAGAATCTTAGGAGTGTTGAAAGCATTATATGCTCTTCAAAACAGATCTAGAGAGGCAGAGTTATGGGATTGGAAAACGATTAAAGTGCTTTTTGGACTCCTAGTTTGTCCAGTGATGCTATATGGGTGTGAATTGTGGGCTAGTAGGACCCCTGTCTCAAAATGGAAGCAAATTGAGAAAATCCAAAAACGCTTGATCATGAGCAAGTTCAAAATAAAAAGTTCGGTACCTTATTAGATAATGTTGAGTGAAACAGGAGCAACTCCCATCAAAGCAATTGCTATGGTGCGACTCATAAGATATCTAAAAAGAATTGAGCAAATGGGAGTAGGTAGATGGCCTAATGTTATCTTCAAGGATGACATGAGTGAAAGAAAAAAAACATGGACGAGACAAAACTACACATGGATGAAAAAATGGAATATCTACCTCAATGCTTGTCTTGCAAATAACAAGGAGCTAAAGAATTTTGTTATGGAGAAGTTTCGTAAAGAGGTATGGGGAAAAGAGTTGGGTAGAAAGAAGAAGTACTACATTGAAAAATTCAACCCTACGTATGATCTTCAACAAAAAGAGTACATTGGAGCTAACATTCCGTGGAGGGCAAAGGTTCTCATTGCTAAATTAAGAACCAACTCACATCAACTTCGGTGTGAAATAGGATGGTGCTACAATTTGCACGTTTGGGGCAGTGGAATCGGAAAAACATTTCATTTTGGAATGTGATCCGTTCAAAGAGATCAAAGAAAGTTATGGGAATATGTTATCATTGGTTTCTTGGTATTGTCTTTTCAGGGATGAGATTGTTAGAAGGTTGGGCCAACTCATCATCAATTTGAATAAGAAAAAGACTGAAATGCAAAAAACAGAAAACAAGAAACTCATATTCCCATAAACTATTTTTAATCTTGTGAATGTTAAAATATCATTTCATTTCATTTCATAAGTCTATACATTTTCAAATTTTACTCCGAACTTATTGAAATAAAAAAATATAATTCATATTTTATTATAAAAAAAATAATTTTTTTGAGATATGTAATTCCTATTTTATTCTCCACATTTTCAACTCTTACTCCAAACTTATTATCTTATAATAGGTCATTTAATTTTCAACGCTTACTCCAAACTTATTGACATAAAAAAAAGATTAAAAAATTATAATTCATATTTTATTATAATTTTTTTTTTTGAGATATGTAATTCCTATTTTTTTAGATGTAGGACAATTGGTCACTGGTGAGAGTTGCATGAGCAAGGCCCCGGTTCAAATCGAAAGAAAGAAAGAAAGAAAGAAATTTTAATGTCCACGAGGCTAAAAATAGCCTATGGGACAGATTCCTTCTCTATCTGACTCTTGTATTCGGCCCTTTTCCTGTGAAGTTTTACAATGAGCACTCCAAGCGTATCGACAAACCGATATGTAATTCCTATTTTATTCTCGTACATTCGCTGACATGGAGGCCGCCTTCATGCATCGAAAGAATGCTATAAAGCATGGAGTGAGTATATCCGAATATTGTTGTCCGAGTCTGATATATTTACAACATTAAAATAGAAACACCATGTGGAGATCTGCATCCTTCATCTTAGAGCAACAGGAGCAGAATAAAGCGAATGGTCTGAGCCGAATGGAGGAGACCGGGGATGTAATTCAGCGTCCACCAACATCCGTGACGTCCGACTGGCTTGCACAGGCCAAGGCAGCCGTTCCCAATGCAAATCTCGACGATGTTCCTTCAAAGTACCACCCACCCCCTCCCGATGCTCCGTCCTTCAGCGTCATCGACGAGTTCAACAATTGGCGCAGCAACCCAGAACTGGCCGAGGCCGTGGCTGCCATAAAAGCTCTGACGGCCGTCATTAAGCGGAGCCAGGCCACTACCATGATGGAACTGGAAATCGAACTCAAGAAGGCATCCGATTCTCTCAAGGTGAGTTTGATCATTCATGCTCCGTGCCATTTTACTTTTCAAATTCGAGAGTGGAAATGAAAAATGAGAAAATTGTATGGCCAGGCGTAGTAAAAACCGTGAATAATCTCAAAGAATAAGTGTCCAGAGTAGTTTCTCGGGGTTTAAAGATGTCCGAGTGCTTTAGGGTAATTCTGACTGGGTTGATCGGGGTTAGGGTTGGCTGAATTTGGATTTAATTCACTGTTGTAACCCTAATTCTTTTTACTTTTTATTGAAACGTGCTTCAAGAAACATTTTCTGGGGACTGCACTGAAAAAATTGGACTTCTTTGGCTTAGGTTCCAGTCTTTAAGGGTAGTATTCTCCTGAAAATTCCACAGAATTGCACCCGGCCTCATCTCGGTCACTGACCACATCAATAATGGAACCCTGGTGGAATGCTGAACAATCTGTTTACTTCACGACTGAACCAACGCCCCCGTTGGCGTTGAACCCCAACTTTGGTTTTATTAACCCAACCTATTGGATAAAATCTGCAAAATATGTCCTCAATACGATAGAAAAATATAATATTATCATCCACACAACACGGAAGTATATGATATGTTTGATCCTTGGATGAAAAGCAGGCAAGCACTCAATGAGACTTGAACAAACGCATAATCTTCTAACGGACTTTCTCATCGCCACTGTCAGAAAATTGAGGAAATTAGTCTTTTAAATTTTCTGAGAATTTTTTTACTGTAAATTTTCAGCTTAGCAGTGGATTATGTTACTAATTCTTAGCAGGGTAATCTTTGTCGGAGTTCGACCAATTTTGTTTACAGTTTGCAGTTTTTATTACCTTTGGCCAAACTTCAAAAGTTTTTGGTCATATCATTAAATAAGATACAGCTTGTTGTAGTTATGATTTGGAAAAAAAAACGTGTTAGAAAAATTCAACCCGCAAGTATGCATATCATTCATATGAAAAAAATCCTATGGTTTTCAAAGTTTACTGCAGAGTGTGCTTGAAAGAGTGGTCCTTACATGGAAAGATCTCATAATGCACCTTATTTATCGTATACGTTGAGGTTCCCATGGTACACAGTTTAAACCCAAATGCATTTTAATTTTACATTTGTTGAATTTAAATTTTTACGATGAAGCTTATTGTTTTTTTTGTATATGGTTTTGTATGGTAAGAATTGAAATTGAGGAGGAATTTGGCTGAATTGAATTCTTGGCAAATTTTCCATATTTAAAGGTAATTTTGGCTGAATTCTGTACTATGCTGCTTTAAAGTTATAGTGCAAGTTCAGGTACTACTGGGGTTTGTAAGATGCTTATAGACATGTACTATGAGCTGCAATCTGATTTGCAAGATACATGATCTCCATTCTATTCCACCGTAAGAGTCAATTGGGTGGTTGCCCTTAGCAACAATTTATTAGGTTGTGGTGTAGCACAAGGCTACACCCTTGTTTCTTTCAAGAAAGAATGCAATACAAGCTTGAGTTTTTCAGGGTCCAACTGGAAGGGGTTAGTCACAATGTGAAAGAACTCATGTTGAAGATCCCTGCCATGATTTTTTTTTTAAAAGGTTAACCATCGAGTCAGGTTTGCATGGGAAGTAATTTACACAGGAAGGCTGGGGAGGTGAGTTCGAAGGTTTGCTGTTTGTGATACTTTGACACTCTTTGGAACAAGCACATTCATGCTTTGTAGAACCACAATGTCAACAAACACTAGGGATAAAGAAGCAAGATTGCAGGCTAGAAGGAGAATTGCAATCCAATGATAATGCAGTTTTACCTTGTCCTTTTCAAAGCTCCCATGTACTTTGGTGCAAAGAAGCAAACATCGCGATCGGGATTAAATCGGCGAGGGGAAAAAATCGGAAAAAAATCGTAAAAATCGGGAAAAAATCGGTAAAAATCGGGAAAAAATCGGCACATACAAAAATATTCATTTTTTTTCAATTTTTTTAATATCTAAAGCACCCACAACATAAAATAAATGCATTGACACATAAATATGAAAAAAAAACTAATATATAAGACGTGTAATATCATGTCTAGTGCTACATCACACATAATTGTGAATCATGTCCTGAATACTAAGTCCTGAGTCTCAACTCAACCTCAAAATATCAACAAAAAATATAATAATGTATCTCATATCATGAGTCATAATGTTATATACAAAGGAATGCACCAAATAGAGTCATAATGTTATATACAAAGGAATGCACCAAATAACCTATACTACTGATTTCCTCTGCCCCTCTTGCGAGAAAATGTAACAGCTTTCCCTCTAGACGAAGACGCTGGCGGGGCTGGCAATGGACTCTATTGTGCTCCAGATCCTGAAGCACCAGGAGCTAAAGGAGGCAGACCACGTCCTCTACCAATAGCAGGGGTAGGTGGTGTCACCTCCTCCTCCTCCTCCTCATGAAACTCATCATTGATTCATCGCTACTAGAAATGGGATCATCAACAAGAGATACATAAACATCATCTAGCTCAAAGTCTTCAGACTTGGATTGCTCAACCTTATAACATGATAGAAATTGAAAAATTTTAACATGCCTAACCAATGATTTTGGTTTGAGTGAAGGGTTCATCTCCTCAACCTTAAAATGCGGTAGAAAAAGATTAACATGCCTAACCAGTTGTTTTTCTTTGAGTGAAGGGTACATTCTTGTTAAGGCCACAGTGGGGGAGTTCAACAATCAATACCACCAACATCAACAAAGTTCAACAATCAATGCCACCAACATCAAGGTTCTTAAAGGACTTCATACTCTTGATCAAATGCCAATCTCATACCCTTACACATAATAGAATCAAATGGAAACAATGCAAATCCCCAAACCATGAAACCCAGAAAACCATTAAGTCTGCTGAATTTTGAGTGAAATCTAAAATTCTAGTTTCTCCATATGAAATCCAATGAGGTCGAAACCACTCTTAAACATCCTGAGTCATTTCATGGTAATGTTAAAAATTTAAGTAAAAGGATATCCTTTTACTTTAAGAATTTAACATTACCATTAACTGCCAACATGGTGTGTCAGGAAAATGAGAGGGCTGCAAAAATAACAAAAAAAAAATCGATTTTTGAACTGGAAAAAAAATCGCGATTTTTTGGCGATCGGCGATTTTTTCAAAAAATCGGGAAAAAATCGTTGATAAAATCGTTGAGTTGAAAAAATCGCGATGTTTGCTTCTTTGCTTTGGTGCTATCCGTTGGAAAATATGGTAGGCATGGTCGGTATTTTCATTATAATGAAATTGGAAATTTAAAATATATTTATGTCTCCTTAAAGATGACAAGTCGGCTCCACTAAATGTTAGGTTAGCTGGGCCCCTAAGAGGCACCCATTCGACTCCCACTTGAAGGCTATATAAAGGAGATCATTTCTCCTCATTTGGATGTATCAAATTTATCTCATGCATCTCTGAACTTGCGAAATTACAGGAGGGCCAGAATTTTAGGAGGCTGAAATTCTAGGGAGGGCCGGAATTTTAGGAACTTGGATTTTGAAATGGCACTTCATCATGATTTTGGTTACTGGTTTCGTTATTATTCTGCTATTGTTATTTATGATATGTTGTATAGATGAATCTGGAAACTCTCTCTCTCTCACAAGGAAGAACTTTTTTGGGTTTTCCCCTTGTGGGTTTTGCCCTGGCCGTGTGCCTAATTTTTGTGTCTTGTGTCTCATGGTTTCTTAATATCTCTACTGTGATTTTCTACCACTCTTTCATGCTTATGAATGATTTTCATATAATTGTATATAGAAGTAATTAGATAATGCTAAGAATGTTTTGATGTTGTGAAAAACATGGAAATTATTCTAAGCTATGCCCTAGATAAAAATTAAACACTATCAATCCAAGGTGTTGAAAAGAAAATGGGTAAGGTGACTGTTGATGAAATAGTGGTTTGGAGACAAGAGTGCCAAGTACCCACATTATGTGGAAAGCAACCATATGTTAGCCATGGGTGGATCTTCATGACTAAAATTAAAATAATCCAGGTCCTAGAAGGGTGTGTAGTGTGATGCGTAGTGGAGATGTGCACCATGACTGATCAATTTATTAACATGAAGCTGAAGTCCACAAGCTGTTTGACCATCATAGATCAATAGAGCAACTTCCCCTTGTTGATACACTTGACATTGATGGCAGAACTAGAAGTGTGGGCAAATCAGAAATTCACAAATGGCATGGGGATTGCTTGCCAAAGAATCATTATATAGGAAAGGCATAACGGGAGGTGAGTTGTAATGTCCTCTCCCAATTGATTGGCTAAAGGAGGATGAAATAGGCTACCCAACTCCATAGGCTATAGTCTTGATAAAGGGGGAAAACCCAAATTTTCTAATGTTTGGGGCAACATTGGGAAAATATTGGATTGGTTGGGGCAAAAAATCCCAAATTGGGGGTGTTGCATTGCAACCCCTCACATTTGAGAAAACCCCATGAGGTAATCTATAAATAGAGGAGAGTTGGAATCAATTTGGCATCATCGATTTGTATCAAATACATCTATTCTCTTGAGTTGTGGCTTTGATGGTTTTACGATCCCTTTTCGTCTACTAATTTCGGTTGTGAAAGATTCCACCCGAGTTAGTCATTTTTCACAACCCCTCACATTTGAGAAAACCCCATGAGGTAATCTATAAATAGAGGAGAGTTGGAATCAATTTGGCATCATCGATTTGTATCAAATACATCTATTCTCTTGAGTTGTGGCTTTGATGGTTTTACGATCCCTTTTCGTCTACTAATTTCGGTTGTGAAAGATTCCACCCGAGTTAGTCATTTTCTCGTTTATCTTTTGTTATTCTGGTATGGAAATCTTGTGATTCATCTGTCTGGATAAACAACAAAGTTTGGTGGCATCTCTGAGGCAAAAATTTGGTATCTTTCCTGAGGTAATTCGGGGCATTTCTGAGGCAGAACTCAGTGGTTTTCCTGAGGTGGTTTGGGCATTTCTGAGGCAGAACTTGGTGGCCTTCCTGAGGCAGTTCGGGCCTTTCTGAGGCAGAACCTGATGGTTTTCCCGAGGCAGTTCGGGGCATTTCTGAAGCAGATTTCGGTGGTTTCCTTGAGGCAATTCGGGCATCTCTGAGGCAGAACTCGATGGTTTTCTGCGGCACTCCGTGGCATCCATGAGACAAAGTTCTTCTGTGGTTCTCCACAGAAGAGAAGTTCGGTTCTTGAGTAATCTCGTGGATTCTGTCCATACGACTGCCATAAAGGAACTCAATCCCTGAGGCAGTAAGACCAGATTATGTGCAATAGACAATAACTAGTAATAGGCTCTTTGGATTTGATATAACACAAGTTACAAACTTTTTTCACTAAATCGTGATTTTGTAAACTATAGTGGTTAATTTGCTGGTTGGATACAAATTCTGCATAGTGGGTGCAGTAAGCCCTAGATTAGTGTGATTTTTATTGAAGAACTATATTACTGTTGAACCTTATACTTGTTTTCATAAAGCGGTTCTACTATTTGTGTTTACTGCTATTTTTGTTAAAGGAAACCCTAGCTAGAAATAAAACCCCAAGGGAAAAAATTTCCCTAGGATAATACATGAGTTTGAAGGTTGATGGGGGTCAATACATAGGTGAATAGGCTGTTTTCCACAAATGTGCACTATGGCTTGACAGGGGTTTTGACATTCCGTTGGGGTGCATAGATCATTGGATCTACCTTGATTAGTTGTGTGGTCTCTCCACTCCTAATGTCACCCTATCATCCTACATTGTGAAAACCTACTAGCATCACCATCAAGTAGCGATCTAACAAGTAACAATAGAGTAGCGACTTAGGGTTAAATTTTTAGCCTTGGAAAAGGTCAACTTCCCACCATCACAACAAAGGACCTAATGGGCTTGCACTTGGCTCCACATGTGTACCTAACCGCGAGGGACCTGGGTGGATTCAACCTTGTTAACTCCTTGGCAAGCAAAATCATTTGAGCTAACCCTTAGGGCTTCCACAATACTTACATGGATGTATGCTCCAATATTTCCTTGAATAACAATATTTCCTGCCAATTGTCACAAGAATTTTTAATTCAAAACTTTGTCAATGCTACCTCTATTCAGTTGTTCTAGAGCATGTTAAAAGATGAATACAAACTATATATAGGAGATGTGGAATATATAAAGTTGATTTTAAATCGAGTCATTGGATACAACGACAAAGATCCACTTATATTTCATTCATTAAGTAGTTGTTCTACCCCCTACTTGGGTAATCACTTTATATTAATGACACCTCGTTAATGTACAATGGTCACATAATCTTAGTATGATCTTTTTTAAACTTGGGCTCATAGTATTGGAGTATTAAATGTTCCAACAACACCCCTAACATGAACATTCTATTTTTCAATCATCTGTTCACTCTTAATTCAAACCTTTATTTTCATTTGCTCATTATTTATAGATCTTGGGAACTTTGTATCCTCTATTGCAAGGTATAATTTGTTTAAATACATTTCAACAATAATCTTTCTATCTCTTCTCAAAACAAGATTCCATGAAATTCACCTGAGCACTTTGATTGCCATCTCCTTTCATTTAAGATTGGATTGACTTCACCTTGAGATGTGGTGTATTCCAACTAAGGTATCCTACTATAGTTTTAATTGGATTGTTGCTTTAAAGGAGTTAGTCTCTATTTGTTTGCAAATAATAATCTTTATCTTTATTGTCACTACTTTACACTCTTGTTTCAAACACTATGGGCAAGCAAAAGATGTTTGAGGTCTAAAATGGGTGTATTAAGGAAAATAATAAAATAAGGGTTATGAATTTTCAAAGGGTAAAAAAGAAAACAGTTTTTTTTCTTAATTGTATATTTTTTAATTTCTAAGTACTGGGTTCAGATTCAAGTTTCCTACAGTTATTTTATCCCCAGAAATTACTTTAGCTCAACAAATAAACTTTCTGTTGTAAAATAAATTTTGAAAGCTGTAAAGTTTAAACCATAAACACTTTGGTAGTAGTTTTAACTCGGAAAATTAGCAGTGGAAATTTGCAGAAAATTAGCCACAAAAAGCAACCATAAAAACACAATGAAATTGTCCCAAACATATTCTCCTTCATTAAATTCTTATATGGAAAATTAGGAGCTCCCTTACCAGGGAAATTGGCGCTTAGAAATACAGAATTACAGCAGAAATAAACTTGGAAATATTCAAAAAATTTCGAGCAGCGACAATCTCCTTTTCCTGCTGAGAAACTGTTAAAGATGGCAACTAGGGATGCCTTCCCTCATTTGGAAGGCTCCTCTTGATGACACACTACACCCTTGAAGAGCTCTTGATAGCATCATTCATCATTGAGAATTTTGGAATTTTTGTCTTCCTACAAATGCCTCATTTTCAGGTTGGCTCAAGTTGGCTCCTCTTCATGTCGGCTCATGGATGAAAAGACGTGTCTCTTCACCCCACTCCAACCACTATAAATAGGGCTATTCGTTCACCTCATTTGGCACATTTCTCATCAAAACATCTCATCACAAGAAGCTCGCATCTGAGGCAGAAGAAGACAATTTCTGAGGCACATGTAGGGTTTTTCTCTCTGTTGACCAACATTCTCTCTCTCCATTGACTCTAGTTGACCGAGCTCTCTTTCTCACTGTTTGACTGAGTTCAGGAAGGCTGTTTTGGAAGACTCCTTTGACCGACCTCCTGGGTTCTGGGCATCTTTTCACAGGTTCGGACCAACCCTGTTGACCTGCGGTCAACGCAGGTCAACTCTGCAACAGTTGACCAAATTTCAAAGACTTATAACAGTCCGAAGTTCAGACTTCCTGAGGCATTTCAGAGGTGACACTTGGCAGCATTTGGTTAGTTGTCTGCTCATCTTTTGGACAGCTATTGGTTGGGGTTTTGTGGACTATTTGACAGTCAAAGGCTTGACTTTGACCTCATCATCAGTGTACATTATTGGATTTTCTCTCTGCTGAACATTTGATATTTGATAATAAGAAGGATTGATTAGGGGTTTTTCCCTGTCCAAATATTGATGTTCTCTTGTCTTGACTTGTATTCTGCATTTATTGTTTATGTTTTATCTACAGTTACTGTCAATGTGAATTAATAGTATATGTGATTTCTATTGGAAATTAAAGTGGAATTGACATTGAGCTAATAAAAGGTACATTGAAGTAATTGTTGAAAGCATAGAAAATACCATTGTTGTCTAAAATTTACATGGTATCAGAGCTGAGGTGAGGACAAACCCAAGCAATAGTTCAAGCAACCACCAAGATATTTGTTGACGAGGATGAGTCTCCATGTCTGCTACTTCATATTTCAAGACTGAGGATAAGCTCATTGACAAGTCTAACTATCATGCATGGAAGATGACTTTGGACCTGACCTTGGAGGAGCATGAATTATTGGATTATGTGCAAGGGAAAGTGGTAGAGCCTCCTTCAAGTGCACCTGCTATTGCTAGAACAAAGTATAGAAAAGGTGAGGTCAAAGCTAAGAAAATTTTGATTGACTCTATTCAAAAGCATTTGGTTGCCTATATTTCTGATTTGGGAACTTCTAAAGAAATGTATGATAAGTTGGTTGGGATGTTCAAAGTGAACAATGCAAATCAAATCCTCTTTCTCAAAAGCAAATTGAAGGACATCAATATGGAAAAAGGGGAGTCTATTCAACCCTATTTATTCAAAAGCATTTGGTTGCCTATATTTCTGATTTGGGAACTTCTAAAGAAATGTATGATAAGATGGTTAGGATGTTCAAAGTGAGCAATGCAAATCAAATCCTCTTTCTCAAAAACAAGTTGAAGGATATCAAGATGGAAAAATGGGAGTCTATTCAATCCTATTTCATGGGAATAACTCGAGTCAAGAATGACCTTCTATCTATTGGAGAAGTTATTGCTGACAAGGAACTCATTGTCATTGCTCTTGGAGGTCTTTCAAGATCATGGGATACGTTTGTCACCACCATTCTCAATAATGACATGATACCTAGTTTTGATGAGCTATTGGCTAGATGCACTCAAGAGGAAACAAGGATGATGGAGAGAGATAAGTCCTCCAATGGAAATGAACCTACTGCTTTCTCTACACATGCTAAAAGGAAGAATGATTCAAGAAGACAGGGTCAAGGATCGAAGAAGGAATTCAAAGGAAGAGGTAAAGGGAGATGCTACAATTACAACAAGTTCGGACGCTATGCTAGAGGGTATCCTCACAAAAAAATCCTCCAAGGGATGACAACACAACAACAATAATTACAAAAGCAATAACAATCAAAGAAACAATAGGTATAGCAATAATGGAAAGAGCAATGCTCTCGCTGCCCGAGAAGGAAATAATCGACCTCCCAAGAAGACGAGGAATGCCTAGTATGATGAAAATAATGTTGTAGCAAAACAAGTCGAGTTCTATCTTATTTCTGCTCTATCTACTGCCTCTCCTCCATATACCTTGGATCATTGGTTAATTAATAATGGAGCCTCAAGGCATTTCACTGGATATAAGGAGGCCCTTTGAAATTTAGTTGAGAGGAAAACTAATCTAAAGATTATACTTGGAGATAATGTCACCCACCTTGTAAAAGGGACAGGAACTGTCACTCTTCACTTGAACTATCGTCAAACCATACATCTTGAACTATCGTCAAACCATACATCTTCAGGAAGTCGTGTATGTGCTCAATTTGAAGAAGAATTTGGTGTCTATTTCTGCTATGGAAGACAAAGGCTTCAAGGTAGATTTCATGAATGGAAAGGTACGTGTGAAAAATCTACTGCAGTATCTTTGTTTATTTCTCCTACTTGATTTAGATTAATACAAGTATTTTCAGAAATTAGATTCAAAAAACATTGAAATAAACACAACTACAACCTACACATGCAGATCATTTACTGAATAATACGCTCATGCAACAAAGTGACACATGGATTTTTGGACATAAGTCCCCGGAAAAATCCAAAGCGGGAAAATCGGTGCAACAGATATGAGGGTTTATTATTAAGTAGATTCTGAGTACAGTAAATTTGGGTTCCAGATCTGGAAAACGCGACAGAGAATAAAAGAAATCAAATTTGCAGCTAACGTGAAGTTCTAGTGCCAAATATCTGACTGGTCCACACCCTCAAACGGGATTTATAGAACTCAGCCTGGATCTGGCCCTAGAAACCCTCAACGCTGCCCCCGAAGCCCCAACGTTAGCCCTACTAGCCTTAGGATACCACTGCGTTGCCCAGAGAGGGACTGCGTAACCCCTGGAAGGGTGATGCAGGCCTTACGCTGGCCTGGAGGCCCTCTGCGTAACTTTTGAAGCCCCCTGGAGCCTCTGCGCTGTCTTACGTAGCACCTGCGTAGCTGCTGCACTACTTCACTGCGCTGTCCTTGTTGTTGCTCCTTTGCCTCTTACTGCATCTTGGCTCTGGGATCAGATCATCTCCTTAGCCAATACTACCCCTTGCTGCAGGAAATTCCTCCGTAAATTCTTAGCAAACCCGCCCTAGAATTCTAGATCTATTCCTCAGCTCTCCAATTGACCCTCAAGCCTTTCTCTTATACTTTTCGTTGAACCTTTCAACGATTGAGATTAAATCATTCATCAATGGCTGAGATTAAAAGGCTGCTTGATCCATGTGACTTAAGACAATTTCAGCACATGTGTTAATTAATTCACTTTAATTATTTATTTTTCCTAAGTTTAGACTTAGGAAATCCATTAAAATAATTAATTATTTGAATAACTTGAACACCAACTAAATTTCTTAAATCCCTTTCTGGGTTTTGGAGATCAAGTGTGTCCTAGCCCCTCCACAAAATTTTAGTGCTAGAGCACACCCGGTGCTACACCAACTATACAAAATCTCAACACTCCCTCTTAGCACGGAGTGTGTTCTAGGAAAGTGTATTCTAGCAATGCATCCACACCATGCATTACAAGATCTTGAAGTTGGATTCTGTGCTGCTGATGCTTGGCCTGCTGCCCTCCATCCACTTCACTGTTGCTCTCTGTACTGCTGCCCGTGCCACTGCCACTGACACTGCCACATCTGTACTGCAACTCCCTCTCATATTGCTGCATCATACTTCCCATAGCATTGCCACTGCTAACTGCTGCACTGCAACTCAGTTGCTGAAAAGTAAGCAACTGAAAGAACTTTGCCCAAATGTTTGACATATAAGTCAAGTTGCCCTCCACCACTGAAGCTCCCTGGATGCTGATTCACGCTGTCCTCCTGGAGCCACTGTCATGCTGCAACACTTCAGTACGTGAGCACAACTTCTCTACGCTGCTGAAGCCCCATCAGCCCCTCTGCACTACTGCCTCTGCATTACGCTGCTCCCTCTTCAGCTCTTCAGCTCCCTCTTCTGCTTCAATGTGGCCTCCTGCAACCATCTTCTGACTCATCCTGCTATCGTCTTAAGGTTCCCATAACTCATATGTGATCCAAGAGTAGGGCTGACTTAAGGATCCCGCCACTTTATGTAAATGCTCTACAGATCCATGTCACCCCACCTCTTCTCTCGAGGCACATGAGCACTCATGGCTGCATCATCCTCAGAGCTATCTTCTTTTGCTGTTGCAGCCTTGGAATCAGAAGACCCTTTGTCCTTCTTCTTAGGACAACTGTTGGCGAAATGTCCAAGATCACCACAGTTAAAGCATCTGACCTTGGAAAGGTCCTTCTTCTTCTTCCCTTGCTGTTTCTTTTCCCTTGATGTAAGGGCTGCATCCTCCTCTTCCTCCTTGACTTTGGCCTTTCTGCTTCCTCCACTGATATTTTGTCGCGTGGTTACCCTCCTGATCTCCTCTTGGCGGAGGATAGCCCACATGTCAGCCCAAGATGGTAACGCTGTCCTTCCCAGAATGCTCTGGACAAATGTTTCCCAATCTTTCGAGACTGCGTTCAGAGAAGTCCTCACTAAGAGCCCCTCATCTGGAGTAGCACCAATGCCAACCAGCTGATTTCGGATGGCTTGAAGTCTAAAGAGGAACGGATCTATCTCTTCACCCTTCATCATTTGGAACAACTGCATCTGGTTCTCCAGAAGCATTCTTCTTTGTACAGAGCCTCCTTGGTACATTGTGTCCAAGGCTACCCACATGTCATTTGCCGTAGTCTTCCCAACAATATGAGGTATAACGTGGTCCTTGACTCCATCTATGGTCAAACGCTTCGTCTGCGCTTGATTTTCTTCATACTTCTTGAGAGGATTTGCATCGGTTGGTACAACAAGAACCTTCTTTGCATGCTCTTTGAGACCATACTCATCCATAACTGAGAGTATTCTGGCCCTCTAGATAACATAGTTGGGCATGCCATCCAATCTATCTTGATCCCTCAGTCTATATTGAGCCATCTTTGCTCAAATATGACAGAAACAATACTTCTCCCTCTGGATCTGGGTTTCTTGGTGACTAGAAACCCTCTAGTAGCTGCTTTTGCTGAGGATTGATTTCCCTCCTGGAAATCTTCCACCAAAACACAAACGGACAACACTCTCCAATCCTCCTGATTGAATCTCAAATCTGTTTGGCTAAGATCTGCTGAGTAATTGTCTTCCTCCCGCCTTTATTGCCTTAGCTAGGCACAATTCTGCACTTGCAGAATCTCTACCCCACCAGCACTGCTGAAGATTTGAAGCACTGCTTCCGAATCTTGGCAAAACTCTTCTGCAACTGGAGAAATGACTGGACTGCGTCTCACTAACTGGCCCAACGCAGTCTCAACACTGCTAAGAAGTGGACTGCGTAACCCCAGACTGGGTGACGCGGTCCTTACACTGCCCTGGGAAGGGTCTGCGTAAGTTTGATGGCCTTCTGCAACTTCATCGTTGTCCTCTTCTGGATTTGCGTACTCCTGCTGTCAAGATGCCCTTTCCGGATCTGCTGCTTCTTCTGCCACCCTCCAGAAAAATATTACTTCAGCTGATTGCTGGAGATTCAGCTTGATCTGATACCATGTGAAAAATCTACTGCAGTATCTTGGTTTATTTCTCCTACTTGATTTAGATTAATACAAGTTATTTTCAGAAATTAGATTAAGAAAATACCGAAATAAACACAACTACAACCTACACATGCAGATCATTTACTGAATAATACGCTCATGCAACAAAGTGACACATGGATTTTTGGACATAAGTCTCTGGAAAAACCCAAAGCGGGAAAACCGATGCAGCAGATATGAGGGTTTATTATTAAGTAGATTTTGAGTACAATAAATCTGGGTTCCAGATCTGGAAAACCCGACAGAGAATAAAATAAATCAAATCTATAGCTAACCTGAAGTTCTAGTGCCAAATATCTGGCTGATCCACACCCTCAAACGGGATTTATAGAACTTAGCCCGGATCTGGCCCTAGAAACCCTCAACGCTGCCCCTGAAGCCCCAACGTCAGCCCTACTAGCCTCAGGATGCCACTGCGCTGTCCAGAGAGGGACTGCGTAACCCCTGGAAGGGTGACGCAGGCCTTATGCTGCCCTGGAGGCGTAACTTTGAAGCCCCACAGGGCCTGCGTGTGGGCGTACGCGCCCTGTGGCAGTTCTTGCCTCCTTCTCTACCTTTGCAACAATTGTTGCGGCTCCTCTTGCCAGTTACGCCTTTTGATAGGGATCGAGATCCGCTAAGCCCAGCCATCTGCCCCTCGTGCCGGGAAATTCCTCTTGGAAATTCTTCGCCAGCGGCCCCCATAATTTCAGATCTATTCCTCAACTCTCCAAGTGTGTGTCTCCTCCAACTGACCCTCAAGCCTTTCTCTTATACTTTTCGTTGAACCCTTCAACGACCGAGATTAAATCATTCATCAACGGCTGAGATTAAAAGGCTGCTTGATCCATGTGACTTAAGACAATTTCAGCGCATGTGTTAATTAATTTACTGCTTCTCTACACTGTCCTTGTTGTTGCTCCTCTACCTCTTACTGCCTTTTGGCTCCGGGATCAGATCATCCGCTTAGCTAATACTACCCCTCGCTGCAGGAAATTCCTCTGGAAATTCTTAGCAAACTGGCCCTATAATTTCAGATCTATTCCTCAACTCTCCAAGTGTGTGTCTCCTCCAACTGACCCTCAAGCCTTTCTCTTATACTTTTCGTTGAACCCTTCAATGACCGAGATTAAATCATTCATCAACGGCTGATATTAAAAGGCTGCTTGATCCATGTGACTTAAGACAATTTCAGCACATGTGTTAATTAATTTACTTTAATTATTTAATTTTCTGAAGTTTAGACTTAGGAAATCCATTAAAATAATTAATTATTTGAAGAACTTGAACACCAACTGAAATTTTTTAAATCCCTTTCTGGGTTTTGGAGATCAAGTTTGTCCTAGCCCCTCCACAAAATTTCAAGGCTAGAGCACATCCGATGCTACACCAACTACACAAAATCTCAACAGTACGTGTATGGAATAGAAACTTCAAAGATGCTTTTACTCTTGGATTTAGGGTTGATGGTCTTTATCAAGTTGGTGGAAGTCCTTTGGGAGCATTGCAAGTAATACCTCTATTCAATGTGAGCTATGGCACCAGAGATTTACCTACTTACATTACAAAGCCTTACCTGGGGTAAGGAAGATGGTCACAGGGATGCTCGAGTTTCATATGAACCACGAAGGAGTCTGTCAGGGTTGTGCAACTGGGAAACATACAAAGGGACCATTCCCTTCTAGTGAAAGCAAGACAACTAATATTCTTCAATTGATCCATTCTGACTTGGCTGGTGTATTTCTCGTAACTTCATTAGGAGGATACTCATACTATGCAATTTTTATGGACGACTTCTCACACAAGACATGGATTTATTTCTTGAAGAGGAAGGATGAGCTGTTCAAGTTGTTCCGTTCTTTCAAAGTGTTGGTGGAGAATCAAACAGGAAAGAACATCAAGACATTGAGGACTGACAATGGAACCAAATATGAATCCAATGGATTAATGTCTTTTGTAGAGAGGTCGACAAAAGAGGGAGACAACTGTTCCGTATACTCCAGAGCAAAATGGCTTTGCTGAAAGAAAGAATCGAACTATTATGGAAGCCACCCATGCCATGATCTATGTTTAGGGTCTACCAAAATTCTTGTGGGGAGAAACTGCTAACACTGCTGTATATGTTAAAAATAGAAGCCCTCATCAAGCTTTGGATTTCAAGTCACCCGAAGAAGTTTTAATTGGTAAGAAAACAACAATTACAAAAGCAATAACAATCAAAGAAACAATAGGTATAACAATAATGGAAAGAGGAATGCTCTTGCTGCCCGAGAAGGAAATAATCGACCTCCCAAGAAGACGAGGAATGCCAAGTATGATGAAAATAATGTTGTAGCAAAACAAGATGAGTTCTATCTTATTTTTTGCTCTATCTACTGCCTCTCCTCCTAATACCTTGGATCATTGGTTAATTGATAATGGAGCCTCAAGGCATTTCATTGGATATAAGGAGGCCCTCTCAAATTTAGTTGAGAGGAAAACTAATCTAAAGATTATACTTGGAGATAATGCCACCTACCTTGTAAAAGGGAAGGAACTATCACTCTTCACTTGAACTATTATGGTCAAAACATACATCTTCAAGAAGTCCTGTATGTGCTCGATTTGAAGAAGAATTTGGTATCTATTTTTGCGATGGAAGACAAAGGCTTGAAGGTAGCTTTCATTGATGGAAAGGTATGTATATGGAATAGAAACTTCAAAGATGCTTTTTACTCTGGGATTTAGGGTTGATGGTCTTTACCAAGTTGGTGGAAGTCCTTTGGGAGCATTGGCAAGTAATACCTCTATTCAACGTGAGCTATGGCACTAGAGATTTGCCCACTTACATTACAAAGCCTTACCTGGGGTAAGGAAGATGGTCACAAGGATGCTCGAGTTTCATATGAACCATGAAGGAGTTTGTCAAGGTTTTGCAGTTGAGAAACATATAAAGGGACCATTCCCTTCTAGTGAAAGCAAGACAATTGATATTCTTCAATTGATCCATTATGACGTGTATTTCTCGTAACTTCATTAGGAGGATACTCATACTATGTAATTTTTATGGATGACTTCTCACGCAAGACATGGATTTATTTCTTGAAGAGGAAGGATGAAGTGTTCAAGTTGTTACGTTATTTCAAAGCGTTGGTGGAGAATCAAACAGGAAAAAGGATCAAGACATTGAGGATTGACAATGGAACCAAATGTGAATCCAATGAATTTATTGTCTTTTGAAGAGAGGTCGACAAAAGAGGGAGACAACTGTTCCATATAATCCAAAGCAAAATGGTGTTGCTGAAAAAAAGAATCGAACTTTTATGGAAGCCACACGTGCCATGATCTATCTTCAAGGTCTACCAAAATTCTTGTGGGGAGAAGCTGCTAACACTGCTGTATATGTTCAAAATAGAAGCCCTCATCAAGCTTTGGATTTCAAGTCACCCGAAGAAGTTTTCACTAGTAAGAAACCTGACGTTTCTCATTTTAGAATCTTTGGTTGTCTTGTATATTTTCATGTGCCTAAATAGAAAAGGAATAAGTTGGAAGCTTCTCGGAAGAAAGGCGTATTCGTTGGATATAGTGAAAATCGAAAGGCATATAGAATTTATGTTCCCGGTTAAAGAGAAGTAGAAGTAAGTAGAGATGTTAATTTTGATGAAGACACTACCCTCGGGAAAGCCATAGATCTCCCCATTTCAAGAAAGGATGATGGCTACTCAAAAACAAGAAGAACCTCCTATGGATGAGCCTATGCCCGATGTTGATGGCCCAATGTATCCTCTTGATCCACCTCCTTATGATCCCTCTACCTCACGAAAAAGACCATTGTGGCTTAAGGATACACTTGAAGACGCTGAAAAACATGTCGCTCCATGAGGAACATTTCGGGAAAGTAAGAAGCCCAACCTGTATCAAGGGTACTTGGCTGCCATGAGTATTATTATTCAAACTGAACCTTGCACATTCGAAGAAGCCGTGAAGCACCAAGTATGGAAAGATGCTATGTTTGAGGAATGTGAATCAATCATGAAGAATGATGTCTTGGGTGTATAGATGTAGGAGGGAGCAATCGTGGTACATGAGTTACCCCGACCTTTGTTTTTCCACCCTTCTTCATATGCCTTTTGCCTTTATTGTTTTTTCTTTTATAACTGCTTGGGGCTTCAGGGAATGAGAGCATGATGTGAATGATATAGTGTTGGGCAGTTCATCGCCCACCAGGGGTTCAAACAATCATGGGTTCCTTAATGATGCAGGGGGCTCACATAGGGGCCCTAGGAACCAGGGTGATGGCAATGATAAGGGGTGGGGCTCATGTTTGGCTTTTTCCCATGTGCTAAATTTTTATGTCTCGGCCAATTTTTGCATTTTATGGTACATTTCCTGTTGTAAGTGGCTAAATTATGCTTTAACTTTATTTTTAGCTGCATCAACCTTTGGGGCATTGTTCCAGGCTCGACCCAAAGTGTGGACAAGGGGAGGGGGAGGGTAACTCCTTGTGGACCCAATGGACAAATGTGGACCCGGATGGGAAAGATGTGAAAAGGGGCTATAATGAGCGGAAGGGAGTGATATATGTTGTGCCACTCCTAACGCTAATAGCCAATGAAGAGATCCCATCGGACTACGATACAAAACTAACCCCTAAATTGGACAAGGAGACAAGAGTATAGACCAAGCCCATTCTCTCCGCTGAATCCCCTCACTAATCCATGTCCATATGTGTCCATGATAAGTAAGCAAAGATACTCGATTACACAATGAAAAGTCTTGCCTTCAGGGTTGGAAGGCCCACCTTCAAACATACGATCATAACAAATGTGTGAGGGCACATAATGGCTAGCTCAGGGGGCGAAGAATGGTGTCACATCGAGCTATATGGTGGCTGCAAGGGGCGAATGATTGTTGGCTGAAGACAATCTAGGAGAAAATTTTCTCCCATGGGTGTTACCCACCACCACCCACTGGTGGCATAATATTAAAAACCGACCGGCTTGAACTGGAAATCGGTCAAACCGGCCGGTTCATTAGTTGACCGGGTCAAACCGGTAGAAAAACCGGGTTCAACCCTCCTCTTCGCCAAAAAAACTGGTCCAACCGGTGCTAACCGACCGGTTTATGGTCAAATCGGTTGGTTCCATCCTAAACCGGCCGGTTCATTCCCAAGCCAACTAGGGACCCCACATAATGCAATTTTGTGAGTTTTGGAGCTTTTTTGACGGAAATTTAGGGTTGTTTTCCTCCAAAAATATCCCCTCTAAGAAAAGCATGCCTACCATCTCATTTTCCTGACACAACCTGTTGGCAATTAATGGTAATGTTAAATTCTTAAAGTTACTTAAATTTTTAACATTACCATGAAATGACTCAGGATGTTTAAGAGTGGTTTTGACCTCATTGGATTTCATATGGAGAAACTAGAATTTTAGATTTCACTCAAAATTCAGCAGACTTAATGTTTTTCAGGGTTTCATGGTTTGGGGGTTTGCAATGTTTCCATTTGATTCTATCATGTGTAAGGGTATGAGATTGGCATTTGATCAAGAGCATGAAGTCCTTTAAGAACCTTGATGTTGGTGGCATTGATTGTTGAACTTTGTTGATGTTGGTGGTATTGATTGTTGAACTCCCCTACCGTGGCCTTAACAAGAATGTACCCTACACTCAAAGGAAAACAAATGGTTATGCATGCTAATCTTTTTCTACTGCATTTTAAGGTTGAGGAGATGAACCCTTCACTCAAACCAAAATCATTGGTTAGGCATGTTAAACTTTTTCAGTTAATATCATGTTATAAGGTTGAGCAATCCAAGTCTGAAGACTTTGAGCTAGATGATGTTTATGTTCTCTTGTTGATGATCCCATTTCTAGTAGTGATGAATTAATGATGAGTTTCATGAGAGACCATGTTGCTCAGTGATTTGTAGTTTTGATGTCTATTTTTGCTACTACTACTACTAAAGTTGTAGAGGAGTTTTAGGAGTCCTCAAACTCTGAGCCATATTATTTTATGTAGCTCATGTTGATGATCCCTTGTTTAGTAGTGGTGATGATTTTGATGATGATGAGTGATCATGTTGTTGATCACTAATATGTAGTCTTGTATTAGGCCAATGGCCTCATAGCTTGCAACATTGTTTTTGGACTTTATGGGCCAATTGGAGCCTCATTGCTTATGTATTTTTCGATGATATGTATTGCACTCGGTGCCATTTTGATATATTCACCTTTACATGGTATATAAATGAGCAAACTTCGCATATTTTGTCTCTATTGGCTTGGAATCATGGTTGCAAATCTTAAAAATAGTTTTTTTTTATTAAAAAATAATTATTTAATGTATTTTTTTTTTAAATTTGTTCGTTTAGACTTGACCAGTATCAGTTATTCATTAGGTCCATCGGTTCGGTAACCAGTTCCGGTTTTTAATACTAGTCTGGTGGTGGGTAACAAGCCTCATCATGTACATTGGGTTGCTGCAAAGAATCACTTAAGTTATCTTCGTGGCACTATCAACTGTGGTCTGAGAATCGAGATACACTGTCGGGAATTTAAGGCTACATGGATATTTTGATGCTGACTGGGCTAGCAGTGTGGTGGATAAAAAAAGCACGTTCAGGATGTTGCTTATCTTTGGGATCTGCTTCAATTTCTTGGATGAGAAGGAAGAAAAGATTGGTTGCTCTAAGCACCACTGAGGCCGAATATATTCAGCTAGTATGGCCTATTGTGAATCTATTTGGTTGAGGAATATCTTCAGTGAGCTATATGAGCATGTGCTGGATACCACCATCATTTATTGTGATAACGAAAGTGGGATTCGACTTTCAGAGAATCCCGTGTTCCATGATCGCTCCAAGCATACTGATATCAGGTACCACTTTATTCAGGATATGGCACAACAGGGAGCAATAAGGCTCAACACATCAGGACTGATGAACAGGTTGCTGACATCCTCTCAAAGCCCTTAGGGAGGAAGGCCAAGTTCTTAGCCTTCTGAGAGAGACTTGGAGTCGTGGAAAGACCCTCCCTTGAGGGTCTCGCTTGAGTTGGACATTGAGGTTTGGGAGCTCCTGAGGGCTTGTGGTACTTCTTGTAGCTATATGAGCATGGGTGAGTGGTCCACCTTCCCTTGTGGAGTATATACCCCTGTATGATTGAGCATAGGGTGAGTGGTTCACCTTCTCCCGTGGAGTATATACCTATGTATGATTGAGCATAGGGTGAGTAGTTCACCTTCTCCCGTGGAGTATATATCTATGTATGATTGAGCATAGGGTGAGTGGTTCACCTTTCCTTATGGTTGATGACATATGCATAGGATGAGTGCTTCACCTTCTCTTATGGCATATGAGTAGGATGAGTGGTTCACCTTCTCCTGCGGATGCCCCAACATACATCTTACCTTTGCTGTCTTGAACTCTTGGGAAGTACCTCTCATTTGGCTAATGAGTTGGTGTTAAATTTGGGCAACTAGGTCCAAACTCCGGGTTGTGCTTCTCAGATGACGATCCCAATATTTTTATTGGATTCTTCTTTCAGAGAGGTGTAAGATTGATCTAAAGATCATCTTAATCGGATGAGCAGAACATGTACTTTGAATTTATTCCACTTATGTGCTAGGTCGGCCTGGAATATAATATAGACTTAAATGTCTTAAAGGACGTGCCACAAACCCCCAAAGATGCCTATATATTGGAGAGACTTGGAGTTCATTATTTACACAGTGTGTGGAGGTTTTTCTTCTCTCTTGATGGCGATGGAGCTGCATTCTTGGTGCTGCGTCTCTGTGGAGTACTCTTTGTCTGGGTTGTCTTGGGGTTATGTGTGACACGTTTGGCTGAATGACCTATTGGAGACTTTGCTGGTAGAAGCATCCTGTTGATTGCTGTAACGCCATCATTCTTCTTCTTTGTTGGCTTGTCTTCCATCGATCATTTTATCCGTTCTATCTACTTCAGTAATTTGGTGCCCTAATTTGAAATGGCATAGAACATGTTCAAAAAATTAACATGGTATCAGAGCTAGGGGAAGTCAACGCCCAACTTATGTCAAGAATCTAGGGCAGCGAGATGAGGGCTGTTCATAGGGCAAATAAGGGTGCCGTAAGCTAAAACAAGGCTATGTGGTAGGCTGCAGGCCATACCACGACAACAAGTGATAGCGTGGGCAGTCTGTGGAGCTGTTTGGTGCCCTAACCTTCAGCGTGGAGGGAGATCCCTTCTCTAAAAGATAGTTGCAGTCTTTAGGGACAATTTTGGGCTGAAATTAATGCACTTCCAAGCACTGTAGGTGACAGCGTGGGTTTAGAGGTCTGTCTCAGCCTGCGTGGAAGGGCAGCGTATGCTGCTGTAAGAGGGACGTAGTCCCTACCTCATTTTTGGAGGACGCCGCAGGCCTAACATCAAATCTCCTAAAGGAAAGCGCTGGAAAAAAAGCGGCTGTGGGTGGATTTCGATTTTCGAGGGGCGTAAGTTAGTGACGTAGTTGGTTCTTTGTAGGCGGAAGTGTTCCGATGACTGGAAACAAAGACCCGTGACTTAAAATATGCCGACGTTTGGAAAGCATGAAGCTTGACTGAAGGCCAGTTGAACGATTTTCTGTGGGACTTGGCGAAGCTGAAGCAGCGTACACTACGCATCTCGCTTTCTGCACATAGATGTCGAAGATATCTTTGCTTGATATCTAAGTCAAATTCTCACCTCTAATCTTCATCAGACTTACGTACAAATGGCGCTTGTTTGTGCTTGCGAGACTCTGTGTACTATCTGTGGACCAAAATTCCTTGAAAGGGGGAAAGTGTGACTAGGCAACGACAGGTTGAATTCCTTGGCCTCAAAGGATCGAATTTGTCTGTTATTGCAGAGACAACAATTTTCCTTTTCTTTCGCGCCCATTTCCAAAGGGATCGAAGCTTATTTCTCATTTCCCTGGACATAGGCACGTATTATATCACCTGTTGCTCGATGGTGTCCGCTCTGGTTATTCATTAAAAACTGGGTGGATATTTGAGCTGTATGCAGGATAAGAGGGCCATGTCCTCTCTTCCTCGGGACTAAATCCTCACCATAAAAGGCCGAGTTTATGACTATATGAGGGACATAGCAGAACTAGAGCTGAGCGCACTGTTATAGATGGTCGAATTTCCATTATGATGTGTTTAACAACAGACGACAGGCTGAATTATCCCCAAGGGTTGCACCCATATCCCAGTTCATTATTTATAGCTTAATATTTGGGATCGAATAGTTGAAGTTCCTGTAGGAGCGACATCTTTGGACTGGAAGTTGAAATTCTCATCACTTCCAGAATTATTAGAGGGCAAACTTACCTGCTGAAGGTCACCATATTGCTGGAGGAATCGAGTTGAAATTGTATCACAGGGATTTGACAGTGTATCAATTGCCCATAAGTATTAGTGGTGCACTGTCTGCAATTTATTGGTGAGGTGCTTAATGAAAGTCCATTATTTCAGGGCTGAAGCGGAATATTTTGGAAGCAAGTATAGCAATCATTGAAGACTGTGGATAAGTTGTCCATTAAGAAATTTTTTCCAAGAGCTATAACAAAGGCTGGAACACAACACCGGTGCGTATGGAGCAGGGCAAGGTGTGGTATTAACAGAGTGGCAGAGTACTAGTCTGAGTTGACAAATCATATCGGGACTGTGTACTGAAATATCATTCTAGGAGGACTGAGTTAGACATATACCTTGCTAGTAGCAACTTAGCCCAGAAATACGTATTATCATTCTTGAAGTGGGGATGTGCTGCTGTTATAAGCTAAGATCATAGTCTCGAAAGTTGTCTCAAGTTGTTCGTGTGGGAAAATGGTCATAATACCATCTATGGAATCAAAATGATGGCACCTGCATATTTTCTGGGATTAAGAGGGAGACCTCTATCTGTCTATTCTCTTGAGCAAAAATGGATTGTTGGAAGCTTCTACAGTGAGAAGCTGAAATTTCTAGAGGATGCCCACATTCCCGAAGTTGTCTTCTCTAGGAATGTTTGTGGGCTCCAGCATACCTTCAAAGGCATATAAGAGCTATGTGCATATGTTTTGTGATAAATCCTCCTAGTTCCAAGGAAGACAATGCTGCAGGGACAAAAGAACAGGAAGTCCCAAAGGATGATTTCATTCTCAAATTGCATTGCAGAATTGAGATTTGAAGATTTGTGCCCTAGATTAGTCAACCATTAACTGTAGTTGGATAGATATGGAAGCCCTAAGAAGCAGTATTTTTAATGGAATTGGAAGTTTTTTTTGAGGGTTGAAGAAGCCCTTGATGCAATATTATGAAACGGTCAGATTGTTGACAAGATGGGCAAATCTGTAAGCCGTAGGGAGAGTGACAAGAGAAGTTGATTTGTCATAGAGTTAGGCCAATTTTGGTAGCCTTAGGAGCAGTCTTCTAAAATGATCAAAAGTATGACAAATGGGCAGATCTGGAAAATAAGAAGCAGTGCAGGATCATGAGAGAAGGAATCATGATATATTCTCCCTGTTTGACAGTGATATATGGTAGAATATGTATGACCATGAAGTTTGAAATCTTCAATACTATATGGCAATATGACAATGATGAAGAAGATAGTGATGGGTACGATAAAATTATGGCAACACCGTAATCAACGATATGACAAAGGTGATAGTTCTAAATCTGTGATTCTATGTCACTGTCATTATGACAGTGACATATATAGACACCCATGTTTACGAAATTCATAATAGCTGTAAGCTTGTGACAGTATCAGTCTTACATTGGAGTGTAATGATAAACTTGCAAGTGTGAACTGAGAAGTTTTTGCAGCCTTCAGTCACGTTGTTGGAGTCTTGAACCATGATCAACAAAACCCTGTGAAGTCTTGGATGGCTTTGACTGTGGGAGAATAAGACCCCTTTCCAAGTTGGTGTCTGGGATGCCCTCATTTAAAATAGATGTCTTCTCTCACAAGAGAAGCTGGCATTAAGCGGGAGAATACAATTGTATATGCTCCTGAGCTAATATCATTGCTGAAAGAAAGAAGACCCTCATGGCTCAAAGATATATGACTTCAAGGGGGAAATTTCGGTAGAAAAACAAGAAGCCATATAAATACCAGAGGCATCTAGCTGCCATGAGCTTGGATCATTTGAAGAAGCTGTAAAGCATCAAGTCTGCAAGGATGCGAGGGTGATGTCTGGGATGTGGTTCCTAGACCACAGAACAAAGCTGTTGTCACCTCGATATAAGATCAAGCATGGATTTGATGGGAAAATGTGTTGCCTGAGACTTCTCTAGGAAGGCACTGATTACTATTGCACCTATAATCTATTATTTCCCTTGCTGCTACGCAAGGACGAAATCTTCATCAGATAGATGTGAAGACCGCCTTTTGGCATGGTGTGATAAAGGAAGAGGTGTATGTAGAGCAACCTCTGGGGTTTGAAGTCTAGGATCGGGACACCCATGTCTGCAGGTTGAAGAAAGCCCTCTATGGGTTGAAGCAAGCACCCAGAGCTTGGTACGAGAAGATAGATAGCTACCTGATGAAGCTGGGCTTCACTCGTAGTAATGATGATTCAAACCTTTACTTCAAGGTTGATAGAGAAAAGCCTCTCATTCTGGTTCTTTATGTGGACGATCTCTTCTTGACAGGTGCTGACCCTCTCATTCATCAGTGTAGGAGGGAGCTCGTTGCTGAATTCAAAATGAAGGACCTAGGACTGATGCACTACTTCTTAGGCCTGGAGGTCTGGCAGAGACTTGGCGAGATTTTCCTTTCTCAAGGAAAATACATTGTGAAGCTTCTGGAAAGATTTGATATGGTGGACTGTAAGTTTGTGACGACACCGATGAAGCTCAACTTTAAGAAGTTGAGTGGCAGCGCTGCTGGGCCCGTGTTAGCAAATTATATTGAGCATCGTCAACTCGTAGGGGCTCTGATGTTCTTAGTGAACACCCGTCCGGACGTATGTTGTGCAGTGAACACTTTGAGTCAACACATGGTTGATCATAACATTCACTGGTTTGGTGCTAAGAAACTCTTGAGATATCTCTGTGGCACGATAGACCATGGGCTGAGATACAGTGCCGGGAGCATGACACTCCTTGGATATACTGATGCCGATTGGGCTGGCAGTGTGGTGGATCGTAAGAGCACATCTGGATGCTACTTCACAAGTAGATCTGCTTCATGGAAGAAAAGGAAGTTGGTAGCCTTGAGCACTGCTGAGGTCGAATACATTGCAGCATGTATGACCCGTTGTGAAGTCACTTGGTTGCGAAAGCTCTTCAGGGAGCTGTTTGAGCATGTGCTAGATGCCACCGTTATCCTTTGTGATAACCAGAGGGGGATTCATTTGTCATAGAACCCCGGGTTCAACGATTGATCCAAGCATGTTGATGGTTGGTACCACTTTATCCGGGATATGGTACAGCGAGGCGCCGTAAGGCTCGATCATATAGGAACTGATGAGCAGGTCGCAAACATTCTTACAATGCCCTTGGGGAAGGTCATGTTCCTAACCTTCCGTGAGAATCTTGGAATCATGGAACGACGCTATTTGGAGGGTCCTGTTGGACGATGAGCTCTGGGAGCTCCAAGGGGGTTGTGGGGATAGCTTTGGTGCTATAAGCAACCACAGGGCTAGGCTTGCCGAACCTAGTTGGTGCGCTTCCGCCCCACCGTGATGATATTGAGATGGTTTACCTCTCTTTGATCTGTGCCCCTTATGCATCCTACACATGGAGTTTCAGACTCATGGGAAGTACCTCTCATTTGGCCAATGAGGTGGGAAATGTGAATAGAGACCATAGCAAGACCGATGGACGCATCCGAGATTGCTGTACTCTCTATGTCTAGGATGACACGTGTCCAACAACTTGATCTGGGATCAAGTTTAGCGAGGTTTCGGACCTCCAAACTGACTTCGGGTCAATGAAACTAACTTCGGGTTAGTGTATGACTCTCTTGAGTCCTAGTGAGGTTTCGGACCTCCAACTGACTTCGGGTCAGGTAAACCAACTTCGGGTTGGTATGAGACTCTTTGTGAGTCCTATAGAGGTTTTAGACCTTTGGGATGAATCGGTCAGCCGAGAATGATGTCATGGTTATTGACCCACTTCTGTTCTGAAATAAAGATGCCAACAAAGCAAGTTATGGCGGGATGATGCACAATGTTTCGATTGCACTAGTGGACGGAGTTCTCCCTAGTTGAGAGGGAGTGTTAAATTTGGGCAACTAGGTCCAAACTCCAGGTTGTGCTGCTCAGATGATGATCCCAATATTTTTATTGGATTCCTCTTTCGGAGAGGTGTAAGATTGATCTAAAGATCATCTCGATCAGATGAGCAGAACATGTACTTTGAATTTATTCCACTTATGTGCTAGGTCGGCCTAGAATATAATATAGACTTAAATGTCTTAAAGGACGTGTCATAGACCCCCAAAGATGCCTATATATTGGAGAGACTTGGATTTCATTATACACACAATGTGTGGAGGTTTTTCATCTCTCTTGATGGCGATGGAGCTGCGTTCTTGGTGCTGCGTCTTTGTGGAGTACTCTTTGTTTGGGTTGTCTTGGGGTTATGTGTGACACGTTTGGCTGAATGACCTATTGGAGACTTTGCTGGTAGAAGCATCCTGTTGATCATCGTAACGCCATCATTCTTCTTCTTTGTTGACTTGTCTTCCATCGATCGTTTTATCTATTCTATCTACTTCAGTAATTTGGTGCCCTAATTTGAAATGGCATAGAACATGTTCAGAAAATTAACAATTGGGAAAAGTGGTTAGGAACCATAGCACTTCAGATGGATGCATCGCGTATAGCCGTACTCATTATGTCTAGGATGCATGATGTTCAACAACTTGATCGCTTAGGATCAAGTTTGATTGGGGTTCTACCCCTAGTTATGTGGACTGACATTTGTCAGTGGAGAGTGGTAATGTCTTGTGACTCACTCTCAATCAATCCTTCTTATTATCTATATCAATCTTCAACAAATACGAGACAAGATGCAGAGATAATACATGATGATCTTGATGGCATAACTATGGATGGACGTTGACAGGTGGAATTACTCCCTAGTTGAGAGGGAGTGTTAATGATGGCAACTAGGGATCAATTCCCTCATTTGGAAGGCTCCTCTTGATGACACACTACACCCTTGAAGAGCTCTTGATAGCATCATTCATCATTGGGAATTTTGGAAATTTTGTCTTCGTACAAATGTCTCATTTTCAGGTCGGCTCCTCTTCATGTTGGCTCATGGATGAAAAGACATGTCTCTTCACCCCACTCCAACCACTATAAATAGGGCTATTCGTTCACCTCATTTGGCACATTTCTCATCACAACATATCAGCACAAGAAGCTCGGATCTGAGGCAGAAGAAGACAATTTTCTAAGGCACGTGTGTAGGGTTTCTTTCTCTGTTGAATAACATTCTCTCTCTCCGTTGACTCTAGTTGACCGAGCTCTCTTTCTCACTGTTTGACAGAGTTCAAGAAGGTTGTTTTGGAAGACTCCTTTGGCCAAGCTCTTGGGCACAATCACTGAGATTCTAGGCATCTTTTCAAAGGTTTCAATCACCCCTGTTGACTTGTGTTGACCACATGTCAACTCTGCAATAGTTGACCGAATTTCAAAGACTTATAATAGTCGGAAGTTCAGACTTCAGAGGTGAAACTTGGCAACATTTAGTTAGTTTTCTGCTCATCTTTTGTACAACCGTTGGTTGCGATTTTGTGGACTATTTAATCGTCAAAGGCTTGACCTTGACTTCATCATCATTGTACATTATTGGATTCTCTCTTCGCTGAACATTTGATATTTGATAATAAGAAGGGTTGATTAAGGGTTTTCCCCATCTTGGGCTTTTTCCCTGGCTTTAGCCAAATAGTGGTGTTCTCTTGTCTTGACTTGTCTTTAGCATTTATTGTTTATTTTCTATATACAGTTACTGTCAATGTGAATTAATGGTTTATGTGATTGCTATTGGAAATTAAAGTGGAATTGACATTGGGCTAATAAAAGGTACATTGAAGTAATTGTTGCAAGCATAGAACATACCATTGTTATCTGAAATTAACAGAAACCAATAGGGCAACAAATTAGGATTGATTTCTTTTTACTTGATAATTGTTTGTGAATATGTGTTGGCTTCTTATTAATTTTATTATGTTTTCTTCTTCAAACAATTACCAAAACATAAATTATTAAGATCACAAAAAGACAATGAACACAAGATACAGGCTCCAAGCCTGAGCAAAACCCCACAAGGGAGAAAACCCAACCAATTTCTCTTCTTATAGAATCAGAGCAAAGTGAGAAATCCAAGGCCTAAGATAGATACAAAAATCCAACATCCAAGAAGCCATGTCAAGCCCTCCAAATTTTGCATCAATATGAACAACTTCTGAAACTCGGATTAGCCACAGAAATATATCTCGGGAGTTTCGCTTCAACTACAGAAAATATGTCACATGAAACCATCAACCACATAAGATTACTCGACAGGAAACTTGCATTAACTTAACAAACAAATCTTCATCTCACGTCATATTGCTTCATAGAAATATAGCCTCAGTGCCTCACATCTCCTTCAGAAATTTAGCCTCAGGTAAACTAGTATCCCCTTCAGAATTTTAGCCTCTAATCTTTGCATGCCAAATTTCAGAGCTAATTTTAGAAAGCACCAAATTGCTTGCCATTTTGTGGAGGATGTATGCTAATATGTAGTTGTTCTCATATGCGAAAAGACACATCTTTTGAGTGAGTCGACTTGTCATCCAGGAGGGCTGACTTGGCTTCTTGAGTTGAATTGACCCAAATTACATTTTTGAAAATTCTTTTTCCATTTTCTTTACAAGAAGTCCAAATAGGACTTTGACTTTTTGACTTAATAAATCCTAGAAGCATGAAGAAAATGCTTAACTAATAATAAAAAATTCTTTTTCTTATGTTTTCTTCTTTTTGATTTTTACATAAAATACATAATGATACAAGTACAATGATAATTATGAAGACCAAACCTAGTTACACTATTCAATGCTCCCTCTTAACTAGGGAGGTATTCATAATTACACAACAGGATACAAGGATACTCTAAAATTGAAATATTCTCATAAGAAGAGTTTGGATTGAAAAGCATCATCAAGCATCAACTTCATAACCAACATTGTTAAGTACAAAATAGCAAGGCCTTAATTGACAAGCTCTAACTCTCCACTAGATTAGAGCACAACGCTGGGAGGCATACATTTGGACACCACTACCATTGCCTCTCAAGGCACATACCCTATCCAGATGTTCACTAGGTATGTCCTTACAATACTATTCTTATCTTGGAGTCCCAATCCTCAAAGAATATCGGTCGTCTTCGACTACCCTTATCTTGGATACACTGCCCTATCCTCAAAGAGTATCAGTCCTCAATACTACTTCTATATTGGATTCCCAATCCTTAAGGAGTATCGGTCATAGATGCTTATCCAATCCTCCATTTTCCCTACCAGTGCCTTCACTAGACTTACGATTGTTAGACCTGGCCTAGTGCATGACACATTGAGACTATAGTGTTTACTATCACTCCCTCTCAACCAGGGAGGAAATCTTTACTCCCTCTCAACCAGGGAGACATAACCACAAGCTTTAACTTGCCTGATTCATCAACTACTTATTCCTCCACAGAGATCTTAGTAGTAGCTTGCAGGGCTTTTTCGACTCCTAGCATCACATCATATCGAACTTCAACCTTCCTGTATCTTGACAATCTTCATGCAACTTTGTCATCAAATGGTTCATTTGTCATCTTCAAGGAGCCAAACTAATTCACTACAAAATTCTGCCTTCATGCTCTTCCAAGCCATCGTCAGTGTTGTCCAGCTCAATCCACGTGCTCCCAAATTGAATCAAACGACTGCTGGTACAATATCATCAAAGAAGTTATCTCAACTGCTATCTTTCCAACCTTTTCACATACTTCTGCAATATGTCCTTTCCGGGAGCCAAACCATATCCCATTATTATCAAAGTTGCCAAATCACAATAGCCTCTAATCAAGGTGTGGGATATATCAAATTCTTGCATGCTTGCTCCCTTTGAGGTCAACATTCCTTTGCATGGTCTATCTTCATATTGCAATAAAGTTCTGCTTCATTTGATGGAGATAATTATTGCATTGAATTCCTCTTTTCGAGAGGACCAAAATAGACTTAAGATCACTTAAATCAGACAAGGAGAAGTGTGTTTTTGAATTAAAATCTACTCGTGCAAATTATCAAGGTCGACTTCAACATCATGTAGGCTCATGAAGCCCAAACGACATGTCTTTTCACCCTGATCGATTCATATAAATACAAGATACCTTCATCCTCATTTGGCACCTCATATTTGGAGGATTCTCTTACACATGCGAAGGACATGTGGCTATTTCTGACTGGGCCGAGTTGCAGGACTGTTGCAGGGGATTGACCAGCGTTTACTAGGGTGAAGTTGACCTCCTTTGACTGCGATTTTGTGTGGAAAATTTCGATCAAAGTTACCAGGTCCAAGAAAGTACCGCATAGTGCTACTGCTGCTGCTAGGTTGAAATAGGATCATCTGCAAAAGAAGAAGGCTAACTTGGTGTGGAGGAAAGTTTGTGTCAAGGTCTAGAGTCTTGGATTATCTTAGGAAAACTATTGAAGGAAGAATTACTGACTGGGTTTTCCCCTAGAGTGGGGTTTTTCCGTGGCTGTCCACCGATATCTGGTGTCCTTGATTTATGTGCTATTGCTTTGGTAATTGCTTGATGAACTAAAAGGAAAGAAGATAAAAGGAAATCTAATAAGAAAACAAGAACATCACAAGTAATTATCAAGTATAAGAAAATCTTTCTGCGTTTTTGATTTTCTAACACTTTCTTTGACATCTGAGCATCTTCATCAATTTTAATTTGAGGAACTGACAGTTAATTAGTTGCCATTGACATAACATATTGCATTAGCAGA
The DNA here is from genome assembly GCA_034641835.2 of Pinus albicaulis. Classification (NCBI taxonomy): domain Eukaryota; kingdom Viridiplantae; phylum Streptophyta; class Pinopsida; order Pinales; family Pinaceae; genus Pinus; species Pinus albicaulis. The sequence goes on along the minus strand of CM076573.1, from coordinate 902,915,193 downwards.
AAACTTGACACTGACATACATGTTAAGTTTGGAGTATATTTTAATTATTGTTGTACAAATTCGCTAAACGTCATGGTCATATGGAACATATGTTTAATTTGCTTATTTGCTGGCTGACACATACATTGTTACCCGTGGTCAATTAAATGATCTTGTAATGCATTTTAAAATTGATGCACTTGACATGCATGCATTGGTAATTTGATCAAGCTCACGATATTGATACTTGAGAGGTTCAACATGCAATTCACTTTGCTTGGTCATAATATATGCCTCACACTTGATTCCTGTGCAATCAAGTCTTAAAATTTCATCATTTTGCAACCTTATTGCTCTTATGTTTACTGGTTCAGGGTCTTGAATTTGGTGAGGTATAAGTGGCACTGAAATTTTCCAATGTTTTACCACATTACTAAAGCACTTTACAAGAAGTCTATTGTTTGACATTATTTCCTGGTCAATTTATTTTGCATAATGAGGGTTTGATAACAAATTTTAACTTGTTTCCAATGCCATAAACATTTCAACTTAAATTTGTTGGGATCAAGCTATATGATGTATTGCCATTCACATGTTTGAGTTTAAATGTTAATGTCAATGCTTTCTTGTAATGGTCTTTACTAGCACATGGGTTGATAAATGATTCTTAAATGATGAATGGCATAATAAATTCATGTTGAGAAAGATCTTTGTCAAGAAATTTGTTCATGATTTTGCTTTTACATGGTGAAGCGAATATGATACACTTTTCTCTTGGTATAAGAACTAATACATAATTTATCTTGCTGGTAGACATATGAGCAATTTATGAGTTTCAATGACAAAATTGTTTTGATTCATATGTGATTTTGCAAGATCAGTGTCATTTTGGAATTGAGCTTTGATTTACTTTGATGAACATATTATCATCTTAGGAAGGTCTAAATCAGACTCCTATTCATACTCAACAATAAAATTGGAAACAAACGTAGGGAAGTCGCCCTTAGGTTAGAAGAGCTATCCTAGAAGTGAGGGGCAAGACTGCCAAGGTGAAAATGGGCAATTTTATTGGTTTGTGTCCATAGTTTTTCCCCTTGATGAGACTAGACTTTGCTTTAGGGAGAACTTGTGAGATAACAAGTTCCTTTGATAATTTCAAATTGAGCAAAATTCCTAACCTTCAATCTCCAAAGTGATAGACGACCATGATTAAATCCTATCCCACTCAAATCAATGGTTGAGATTAAGTTTAAGTTGTTGAAATATGTAACTAGATTCGGTCTTCATAATGACATATGTAATGTTGATTTTATGTATTCAATGTAAAGAGAAGAATAAATTTATTATTATTGTTCTTGAGGCATGGGTTTCATGCTCAAGGAAAATTTATTTTAGGTCAAGCTCCCATTGTGAGCTTCTAGGATTTGTCATTGAGTCTATAAAGTCAAAAGAGTCATTGTTATGTATGAATAACCTTTCTTGGGCATGTTACATATTGTAAGAAAATTATTTGAGTCAAATTAGAGTCAAAAGACCCTCCAAGACCAAGTCAAACATGCAAGCATCAAGTCGGCCTAATGAAGCAACAAGTTGGCCTAAGGACATGTCAAGTCGGCCTAATAGGATGCTCAAGGAAGCCTATATACAGGGCACTCAACCTCATTTGGAGGACACACTTTCACTCCCACAAGTTTGATCATAAGGATGAAAGGAAGTGCGAAGAAGAGGAAGACTAAGGAAGGAGAAAAAGTCGAGGTTTTGGATTTGTTTTTGGGCTACTTCTCTCCACACGTGTGAAGGAATTAGTGAACATATTGTTGCAGTGACGCTGAGTTGCAGAAGTGAAATTAGGTCACCAAGAAGAGTTGTTCTGGAAGCCGAATTCTTTAGGAGAGAGAATCTACCACGAAGAAGAGAAGTTGTAGTTTCAAGTTGTAGTTTCTGGTTGTAGTCGAAGTTGTAGTTTCTGGGCAAGTTGAAGTTGCAGTTGCAGAGTAGGTCGAAGTTGCTGGAGAGAGCTAAAGCCATCAACGAAATGAAAAAGTTTCTGCTGTAGGAAGGTTGTCCCGAGTGACAGCGCAGATCCGGAAGAGGCAGCGTACCAAAGGGACAACGCAAGCCCTAGAGAGGTGACACAGAGCTTGCCTAGCTCATGCAGAGTTGATGCAAATGCTCACGCAGTCCGAGAAGGGTGACACAGAGCCTGTCTAGCTCACACAGAGCTGACGCAGAGGCTCACGCAGGCCCTGGATGGTGACGCAGTCCAAGAGGAGGTGATGTAGAGCTAGTTGCTATGACTGGAAGTGCAGTTTGGTTCTTCGGAAGTTGCTACCGGGGCATTGTTTCTGTCGGTGCAGAACAGTGTCTAGCAGGGCTGACAAAGTAAGGGGAAGCAGTACCTCATCAGGCTTTCTAGCCAAGAAGTCTAAGATCTGATCAGAGGAGTGATTGGAGAGAGCCGATTCGACATAATTGGTGGAGGATTTCCGGGAGGGAAATCACTTGTCAGAGGGAGCATTTTCTCTAGAGGGTTTCTAGCGCCAAGAAACCTAGATCCGAGTCTTTTGTTGAAGGTAGCAGCAGAAGAGGGGAGAAGAGTATCTGTTTCGACAATTTTTTTTGAGCAGAGATGGCCTCTCATGGATTGAGGGATCAGGATAGGTTAGACGGAGCATCTAACTTCGTCATCTGGAAGGCCAGAATCCTGTCAGTCCTTGACGAATAGTGCATCAAAGATCATGTCGAGAAGGTTGTAGCTGTTCCTATTGACGCTGATCCGTTGAAGAAGTATGAGGAAAATCAAGCTAGAGCCAAGCGCTTGATTATGGACGGGGTGAAGGATCATGTGGTCCCCCACATTGCCGGGAGGAATACGACAAATTAGATGTGGACAACATTGACCACATTTTATCAAAGGTACTTCTATCTAGAGGAAGATGCTTTTGGAGAATCAACTGCGACTATTTCAGATGCATAAGGGAGAGGAAATTGACCCCTTCCTCATTAGATTGAAGGTGATTTGAGATCAGCTGGTTGCTATGGGGGCCACTCCAGATGATGGTCTTATGGTGAGGACTGCCCTAAATGAAATGTTTGAAGGTAGAATACTGTCCAAACCTCTTGACAATTAACCTTCTAGATTGGGAAGACATGTGGGCAACTCTTCATCAAGAAGAGATCAGGAGATTGACCAAGATGGGTAGCAGCAACGGAGGAGCCAAGATCAAAAAGGAGGAGGAAGATGTGACTCTCGCATCTAAGGGACAACAACAACATCAAGGGAAGAAGAAGAAAGACCTTTCTAAGGTCCGGTGCTTCAGATGTGGTGAATTGGGACATTTCGCCACTACTTGTCCTTAGAATAAGAAGGGCAAGGAAGGTTCATATTCTAAGGCTGCAGCAACGAAGGGCAATGATGGGAGTGATGACGATGTGGCTATGAGTGATCATGTGCCTCGAGAGAAGAGGTGGGGCAACATATATCTGTAGATTGATCTACAGATAGCATTGAAAGGGGTAGGATCCTTGACGTGCCCAAACTCTTGGATCACATATGAGCTACGGGAGCCCTTAATGATAGTAGCAGGATGACTGGAGTCAGTTGGTGCGGAGGATTAAGGAGGCACATTGGCAGAGCTAGGATGCTGAAGACTGGAGCAACGCAAAGCAGAGGCAACAATAACGTAGAAGCAACAACGCAGCACAAAGGCAGTGCTTACACAGAGCAGAGCTCTAGAGAGTCAGCGCAGATTAGCAACAGAGGGTGTTTCAATATTGAGATGTAGCCAGACTGACTTGTCTGTTAGGATTTTGTGTGATGTCCTTCAATTGCTTAACTCTTAGCAACTGAGTTGCAGTGCAGTAGTTAGTAATGACAGTGTTATGGGCAGCATGATGCATCATTTGAGAGAGAGCTGCAGTGATATGATGCAGTGATTGTGGCAGAGTCATGGGCAACAATACAGAAGGCAACAACGCAATGGATGAAGGGCAGTAGCCGAGCATCAGCAGCGCAGAGGACCGATGCTGTGGATCAGGGTGATGCTTCAGGATGAAGTGTTGCTAGAGTACATTCCTTTGCTAAGATGGAGTGTTGATTTTTGGGTAGCATCGGATGTGCTCTAGCTCCGAAATTTTGTGGAGGGGCTAGAACACATGAGATCTCCAAGACCCAGAAATCGTTTGGAGAAATTCCACCCGGAGCTTAAGTTATTCAAATAATTAATTATTTTAATGGAGACCCTAGGTCTAACTTAGGGAAATTAAATAATTAAAGTGAATTAATTTAGACAGGTGGGTGAGAATGTTCTAAGTAACGAGGATCAAGTCTTTCCTAACCTTAGTAGTCGATCAGTGATTAGATCACGACCGTTGATTCATCAACTGGAAAAGTATTAAAGGAAGTCTTGGGGTCAGTTGGAGAGGACACATAAAGCGCTAGCACTTGAGCTAATTCGAAATTCTGGGGCATGGTTTGCTGAGAATTTTGAGTGAGATTGCAGTGTAGCGAGGGGCAGATCTGCAGAGGGATTTCAGATCCGAGGCCGAGAATACAATAGCAGAGAGGTAGATCCGTACCACAGAGTAGTGCAGGCCTAGGAGGGGTGACACAGAGGCAGAGTAAGCCCATGAAGGGTGACCCAAAGGCAGTGTAAGTCCAGGAAGGGTGACGCAGAGGCATCGTAAGCCTAGCAGGGGTGATGCAGAGCCAGAAGGGCTCACGCAGAGGGATGCAGAGCCAGAAGAGGCTGACAGTCACTCAGAGAGCTGCGCTGGGGTTTCAGTGGGCCAGATAGGGCTTGTATTCAACATATCTCGAAGGGGTGACACAACCACACTAAAGGGTGACGCAGTGATTGCGTAGGCACCTGTGGGGCTCTTCATCTTCAGTTGAATCAACCATATCTGTCTCCGGAGATAGAGGTACTACTGACGAGATTTTATCTGTTGGGTAAACCACTACTGGTACCTTAGTTTGTATTCAGAATTCTGCATAATAATAAAAACCCTTAAGAGCTGTTGCACCGGTTTTCCTGCATTGGGTTTTTCCGGGTACATTTGTCCGAAAAATCTCGTCCTTTATCGAATGTGCTTAATTCGTCAGTACTTGATCTGTATGTATGTGTAGGCTGCAGTGTGTTTACTTCATTGTATTCTGAATGTTTCTGAAAATAACTTGTTAAATTAAAAACACAAGCAGGAGTACACTAGATTTTTGCAGTAGGATTTCTATAATAGTGATTCAAAAATTTTCACAGATCCTTCATGTCAAATTCCGATGCTAGTTGCTTTTTACTTTCTTCAATTCGACCTTCTACACATGTTAAGAGAAGATCATCTACATATAGAGCAATGATTGTAGGTTATCCATCTACAACCTTGATATAAAGGTTTGAATCAACACAACTTTTTGTGAAGCCTATTCTTTGTAGGTATGCATCCATTCTAGCATACCATGCCCTTGGTGCTTGCTTGAGGCCATATAATGCTTTCTTCAATCTGCAAACATATGCCTTCCTATCTTTAACTTAAAATCCCAAGGGTTGCTCTATATAGACTTCGTCATCAATTGTGCCATTCAAAAACACAGTCTTGACATCCATTTGATGGATGTTCCATCCCATCGATGTTGCCAGAAAGTCCAATGAACGAATCGTTGTATACGTTGTTGTTAGAGCAAATGTCTCTTCATAGTTGATGCCTTCTTGTTGAGAGAAGCCGCTAGCAACAAACCTGGCCTTATATATATATATCGATACTTTCATCTGCCGCATGTTTGATCTTGTAGATCCATTTGGAAGTTACCACAAATTTGTCTTCGAGCCTAGGTACAATCTCCCAAACTCCATTCTTCATTATAGATTGATACTCTTCATTCATGGCATCCTTCCATTCCTGATGATTGACAACTTCTTCAAAAGTGGATGGTTCTGCTTCTATCAGTTTGGTCATGTATGCAACTTACCCATAATATATCTTAGGTTTCTTGTTGGAAAGGCAGAGGAGGTAAGGCACAAAATAACACAAATAATTCACACACAATAACACGAGCTGCAACTCTTCTATTGATCACACAAACTTGATTGATTACAATGAACTCGGTGCGAGGTATTTATACTTTTCCAACTAGCGACTCGCCTAATATAACTTGACATGCAATCCCACACTAAATTCGTCTATCACTTAACTCGACTTGACTCAACGCTCAGTTAACTGACTCTCTAATTTTAGCCAACTTCTTCATGCGGTAATTAATTAGCTATTTTAACACTCCCCCTTAATTACGACTGTTAAACTAAGACATGACTCATGACAACTCAAACATATCTTATGGTCTATGTCTCAGCTAGGCTTACAACACCCAAGTTTCTTTTGTGAAACTCAAACACATATTTTGCTAATGACTTAGTAAATATATCAGCCGATTGATCATTAAATTTACAAGGCTTCAAGTGAACTTCTCCATTGCTCACAAGTTCTCTAATAAAATGATATCTAGTATCAATATGCTTGCTCTTTTTTGATGAAACACACTATTCTTGGATAGTGAAATTGCTGAGGTGTTGTCACAATATATTGTTGTTGATCCTTGTTGTTTCTGCTTGAGTCCATCCAATACTTTTTTTAACCACACTGCTTGACATGCGGTTGACGTTGCTGCTACATATTCTGCTTCTGCTAATGAAAGTGTCACAATTTGTTGTTTCTTAGATGCCCAGTAAATAACACCCAAACCAAGATGGAACACATAACCAAAAGTGCTCTTCCTATCATCCAAACTACCTGCAAAATCACTATCTATATATCCAATCAAATCCTTCTTTTTTGTACTTGCATACATTATGCCACAATCTCTTGTTCCTGCTATGCATCTCAAAATTCTTTTTCCTGCTCTCCAATGTGTGTCTTTTGGAGTTTCCATAAATCTGGAAATCAAACTCACTCCTTGCATAATATTCGGTCTTGTAGCTATGAGATACATGAGGCTGCCAACCAATCTTTTGAATAGAGTTGGATTGACATCTGATCCTTCATCATCCTTGCTTAACTTTGTTCCTGTTGCAACTGGTGTAGGGACAATTTTGCAATTATCCATCCTGAATCTTTTCAGCAAATCTCTAGCATATTTATTTTGGCAAATAAAAATTCCTTTTTTAGTTTGCTCAACTTCTATGCCATGAAAATATTTCATGAGACCAAGATTTGTCATCTCAAATTCTTTCATCATGGTTGCTTTAAATTCGTCTAACTCAAGATCACCTTTAAAAATCATGTCATCAACATATAAGCAAACAATCAAAATCCGCCCATGCTCATTTACCTTTGTGTACAAGGTAGGCTCAATGCTACTTCTACAAAATCCATTCTTGATCATGTAGCCGTCAATTCTACTAAGCTCTAGGCGCTTGCTTGAGTGCATAGAGCGTTTTCTTCAACCTGTAAACTTTAGCTTCTTTACCTTGGAGGCTGCTGCACCTAAATTTCTTCTTCTAGAATTTGATTCAAGAAGGCTGATTTCACATCTATCTAAAATACTTTCCACTTTTTTTGAGCTGCTATTGCTAGAACTGCTCTTACGATATCCAATCTGGTTACTGGAGCAAACGTTTCTCCAAAATCTATTCCCAGTTTGTTAAAATTAGACAACTAGGTCCAAACTCCGGGTTGTGCTGCTCAGATGACGATCCCAATATTTTTATTGGATTCCTCTTTCGGAGAGGTGTAAGATTGATCTAAAGATCATCTCGATCGGATGAGCAGAACATATACTTTGAATTTATTCCACTTAAGTGCTAGGTCGGCCTAGAATAAAATATTGACTTAAATGTCTTAAAGGACGTGTCACACACCCCCAAAGATTCCTATATATTGGAGAGACTTAGAGTTCATTTGACACACATTGGTGTGTAGGAATTCTCTCTCTGTGGATAGCGTTGGAGCTGCATATTTTTTGTTTGGGTTGTTTTGGGTTATGTGTGACACGCTTGGCTGAATAACCTATCCAAGACTTTGCTGGTAGAAGCATCCTGCTGATCGCCGTAACGCCACCACTTCTTACCTCTGTTTTGGCTTGTCTTCTATCGATCTATTAGTATGTTCTATCTTCTTCAGTGTTGTGCCCTAATCTAAAATGGCATAGAACATGTTCAGAAATTAACATGGTATCAGAGCCTTTTGGAAGACAATGCCCAATTTGTGTTGAATTGCAATCTCCGATCTATTGATACGTTGTGCAACATAATCACAAGTGAATAGCTCGTGTCTCTGTCTTAGCCGCAGCAAATGAAGTTCAAGAACAGTGAGGCATAGATGACTGTTTTAGGGGTCAATTTAGGGAGGACGTGTCTATGGGCTATTTGATGGATGGTTTGTCTCTAATCAAGAATGCCGCAGGCCTGTAGCGGAGATTAAGGAGGGCCGAGGACTGTTCAAGGGCTAGAAACAGCCCAGACCTACGGTTAGGTGTCATAACCTTTGGTGTCAAATATGGACGTAGCTCTAAGGAGCATTTCTGTGCCAAAAATTAAAGGGTGTTGGGGACTGTGGTTCGTGCCCTAACCAGTCCAGATTTGCAGTGTGAAGCAGACCCTAAAACAGAGGTTGATTCATGATGATTTAGGGCAGCGGATCTTTGGCCACATCCGGACGCAGCAGCAGAGGTGAGTTGGGTATGTTTATATGTTTGCGTTATGGACTATCATCTCTGTTCAAGGGGCCACAGAACTGAGCTTCTACAACGTCACAGTCAGGGACTATTACGAGAGTCATGAAACCTTATTTATCCTAGCCGCAGTCAACCTACAACAAGCTGCTTATGATCGAAGGGTAGCGAAGGCTGAATCGAGGTGTTCTCAGACCCTAGGTAGGCTGCATTCAATTTCATATCAGATCTGTTCATTGAGTGATTTGTGATGAACATGAAGGCAGCGTTGAAGGGCTGTTAGTTTGAACAGGAATCTTGGAGTTCAGATAGACCTTACAGATTGCGGACCTGTGAAGGAAAGTTTGATAGTGGGCTCATATTTTTTTTAATTGATTGCATGACCCTTGAACAAGGAGGTGCCGCAGCATCAGGCTGAATATTTGGAGCAAATTATTAAAGGGCCGCCTGTCAAATTGATCAGCGTATCTCACTGTGACTACTTAGTTGAGGGCCGCATTGTATTGAAGGGCCGCCTGTCCACCGTGATTGTTGAGGACGACCATAGAGGTTGTATTATCAAATTTGAAGGCCCTCGGACTGCGCGGAAATGGATCCTTCATTTCTTGTTAAATAATCTTCTAGCTGCATCTGTTATTGGCGGTTGAAGGTGCTAGTCATAACTTCTGCAGCGTACAGGATTCCAAACCATTCACAAATAGCTTCTGCAGCTGTGGTCGTTTAACAAATACCGTTGAGTTTATGCATTTGCAGACCATTCTAATACTGGGCAAATTTAGGTCAGCAATGAGAGAGAATGATGAATCCCAAGTTGAATAGAGACTCTGCGCATCTCCACCATAAATCTACACCGTGGATGGTGTTTGGCACCGTTGTATCGACGGAAGTCGGAGAGATTTCGGTTGGCGTGAGGAGCCTCTCATCAAGGGACAATATCATCGGCAAAATAAACGTGATAGTGGCTGGCTGTTGTTTCTCCAGTACAGACGTGCATGCTGAGTATTCGGACGTCACAGCTGTGCCAACGAAGAAGTCACAGAATTTAAGGAGGCCGAGAAGGAAGAGTTAAGGGAAAATCTCAGGGTTTTGGTTGGGCTACAAGAGTTTGGATCATCCTCTTCAAATTCTAAGCATCAACAGTTATTCAAAATCAAACCTGCAGTGCATTAAATTGTAATCTCGGTGAAGCTTTAACCTTGGAAGGACTGTTTTTTTTTAAGTCTACTGGAGAAGGCTCAGTGATAATTAAATTTAGATATATATAAAAAAAAAGGTTCAGATTTTTTTTTTTTTTTTGGAGGAGATAACTACAGCATTTGGAGCATTTTGATATGTGAAGCTTTGGACAGTGAAACTTTTGGATCCCTGAAGTAAAAAGCTACTTTGCAACCTCAGCCCAAGCTTCAGCACTTCGGACTGTCCTTATAATCTGAAGCTCTGACTGTCTAGTGGAGCTCAAACACCTACTCAGATCTGTTTCTTTCTGTGGAGCAACTGCAACAGTTCGAATTAATGTAATCACCCATAGCTCAAGGCTCAGACCTTTGGTGTCAAGTCTTAAAACAATTCGGACTTGGTTCTATATCTGTGTTATAACAACTTTGGAGGCTCAAACCCTTTGACTACAGTAATCCTGAAGTGCAGTGACAGTTCTGTAGTGAATCTTTGGTGGCTCGGTGAAGGATAATGTAACTGTGGAGTTGTCACATCATTGTAAAGTTGCTTCAGTGACTTCGTTATATCTCTGTGGGGGCTCAATTTTTGGAGCCTTGGACAATCACGTCTTTGGAATCTTGAACCGTCAAGTATTTGGAACCGTGGTCAGCACAACCTGTGAAGTTTTGGAAAATTTATGTATATGACATGTGTCAAGAAGTATGACTGTATATGATATATGCATAACAACTATTTGACAGTGATGACGGTTCTGTAGCCGCAATATTGAGGAGTTAAATCTGTCATTCTATGTCACTGTCATCATGACAGTGACATAGACAGTCACCCATATTTACGAAATTCATAATAGCAGTAAGCTTGTGACAGTATCAGTCTTACATTACAGCGTAATGATAAACTTGAAATGTGAACTGAGAAGTCTTTGCAACCTTCAGTCACGTCGAACCATAATCAGCAAAGCCTGTTTGGATGGCTTTGAGTGTGGGAGAATAAGACCCCTTTTCCAAGTTGGTGTCTGGGATGCTCTCATTTAAAATGTCTTCTCTCTCTCGAGAGAAGCTAGCATTAAGAGGGAGAATACATCTGTATATGTTCCCGGGCTAATATCATTGTTGAATGAATGAAGATCCTCATGGCTCAAAGTCATATGGCTTCAAAGGGGGAAATTCTGGAAGAAAACCAAGAAGCCATGTAAATACCAGGAGTATCTAGCTGCCATGAGTACAATATAAGCCTGGATCATTTGAAGAAGCTGTAAAGCATCAAATCTGCAAGGATGCAAGGGTGATGTCTGGGATATGGTTACTAGACCGTACAACATAGCTGTTGTCACCTCGATATAAGATCAAGCATGGATCTGATGGGAAAATGTGTTGCCTGAGACTTCTCTAGGAAGGCACTGATTATTATAGCACCTATAATCTATTATTTCCCTTGTTGATATGCAAGGACGGAAGCTTCATCAGATGGATGGAAAGACTGTTTTTTTGACATGGTGCGGTAAAGGAAGAGGTGTATGTAGAGCAACCTCTGGGGATCAAAGTCCAGGATCGAGACACCCATGTCTGCAGATTGAAGAAAGCCCTCTATGGGCTGAAGCAAGCACCCAGAGATTGGTACGAGAGGATAGATAACTACCTGATGAAGCTGGGCTTCACTCGTAGTAATGTTGATCCAAACCTTTACTTCAAGGTTGATAGAGAGAAGCCTCTCATTTGGTGTTGTATGTGGACAACCTCTTCCTGACAGGTGTTGACTCTCTCATTCATCAATGTAAGAGGGAGCTCGCTGCTGAGTTCGGGATGAAAGACCTAGGACTGATGCCTAAGCCCGGAGGTCTGGCAGAGACCTGGCGAGATTTTCCTTTCTCAAGGAAAATAAATTATGAAGCTTCTGGTATGGTGGACTATAAGTCTGTGTCGACACCGATGGAGCTCAACTTCAATAAGTTGAGTGGCAGCGCTGTTGGGCCCATATTGACAAATCCTACTGAGTATTGTCAACTCGTAGGGGCCTTGATGTTCTTAGTGAACACTCGTCTGGACGTATGTTTTGCAGTGAATACTTTGAGTCAACACATGGTTGATCATAACATTCACTGGGTTGGTGCCAAGAAACTCTTGATATATCTCTGGGGCACGATAGACCTTGGGCTGAGTTACGCTACCGGGAGTATGACACTCCTTGATACACTGATGTCGATTGGGTTGGCAGTGTGGTGGATCGTAAGAGCACGTCTGGATGCTACTTCACAAGTAGATCTGCTTCGGGCAGGAAAAGGAAGTTGGTGGCCTTGAGCACCGTTGAGGTCGAATACATTGCAGCATGTATGACTCGTGGTGAAGTCACTTGGTTGCAAAAGCTCTTCAATGAGCTGTTCGAGCATGTGCTAGATGCCACCGTTATCCTTTGTGATAACCAGAGGGGGATTCAATTGTCATAGAATCCCGGGTTCCACGATTGATCCAAGCATGTTGATGGCTGGTACCACTTTATCTGGGATATGGTACAGCGAGGCGCCGTAAGGCTCGATCATGTAGGAACTGATGAGCAGGTCGCGGATATTCTCACTATGCCCTTGGGGAAGGTCATGTTCCTAACCTTCCGTGAGAATCTTGGAATCATGGAACGACCCTATTCTGAGGGTCCTGTTGGACGATGAGCTCTGGGAGCTCAAAGGGGGTTTTGGGGATAGCTTAGGTGCTATAAGAAACCACAGGGCTAGGCTTGCCAAACCTAGTTGGTGTGCTTCTACCCCACTGTGAAGATATTGAGATGGTTTACCTCTCTCTGATCTGTGCCCTGTATGCATCCTACCCATGGAGTTTTGGACTCATGGGAAGTACCTCTCATTTGGACAATGAGGTGGGAAAAGTGAATAGAGACCATAGCAAGACCGATGGACGCATCGGAGATTGCCGTACTCTCTATGTCTAGGATGACACGTGTCCAACTACTTGATCTGGGATCAAGTTTAGTGAGGTTTCGGACCTCCAACTGACTTCGGGTCAGTGAAACTAACTTTGGGTTAGTATATGACTCTCTTGAGTCCTAGTGAGGTCTGGGACCTCTGCCTGACTTCGGGTCAGATGAACCAACTTCGGGTTGGTTGGAGACTCTTTGTGAGTCTGATAGAGGTTTCAGACCTCTGGGCTGAATCTGTCAGTCGGGTATGATGTCTTTGTGACTGACCCACTTCTGTTCTGAAATAAAGAGGCCAGCAAAGCAAGTTACGGCGGGATGACGCACGATGTTTGGATTGCACTAGTGGACGGAGTTCTCCCTAGTTGAGAGGGAGTGTTAAAATTAGACAACTAGGTCCAAACTCCGGGTTGTGCTGCTCAGATGACGATCCCAATATTTTTATTGGATTCCTCTTTCGGAGAGGTGTAAGATTGATCTAAAGATCATCTCGATCGGATGAGCAGAACATATACTTCGAATTTATTCCACTTAAGTGCTAGGTCGGCCTAGAATAAAATATTGACTTAAATGTCTTAAAGGAAGTGTCACACACCCCCAAAGATTCCTATATATTGGAGAGACTTAGAGTTCATTTGACACACATTGGTGTGGAGGAATTCTCTCTCTCTGGATAGCGTTGGAGCTGCATATTCTTTGTTTGGGTTGTTCTGGGTTATGTGTGACATGCTTGGCTGAATAACCTATCCAAGACTTTGCTGGTAGAAGCATCCTGCTGATCGCCGTAACGCCACCATTTCTTACCTCTGTTTTGGCTTGTCTTCTATCGATCTATTAGTATGTTCTATCTTCTTCAGTGTTGTGCCCTAATCTGAAATGGCATAGAACATGTTCAGAAATTAACACAGTTGCTGTGAGAATCCTTTTGCTACAAGTCTTGCTTTAAATCTGCCAATTTCACGTTTCTCATTCAACTTTGTCTTGACACCCACTTCACACCAATGAGATTTTTGTTTCTTAGCAAATCAACCAAATCCCATGTATCATTCTTTTCAATAGCTTCAATTTCTTCATCCATGGCTTGCACCGAATTTTCATCTTTGATTGCATCTTCAAACGAAGAAGGTTGGAATGACAACAATGAAAAATTTGAACTAACATCCAAATCATCATAAATATCTTTCAGACTTCTCATCTTTCTCTTACCATTGCTTGATTCATCACTTGATTGGCTGCTGGGAGAATTCTGGTCTGTTGATCTGCTTGAAGATCCATGCCGCTCATAAAATCTTAGAATCTTTACTGGTGTCTGCTCTTGTGATTCTTGTTGCTCCTTCTCTGCTACATCATCTGCTTCCATCAATGGTGCTTGTGCATAAACTGTTTTATCTATAGTCCCATTCCATGACTCCTGTTCTTTGAACACGACATCTCTGCTAATTATGGTCTTCTTAGTGACATGGTTATACAGTTTGTAAGCTTTTGATTGGTCACTATAACCAGTAAATATGCATTTTTCACTTTTATCATCCAATTTGCCTCTTAGCTCCCTAGGCACATGTGCATAAGCTACACATTCAAACACTCTGAGATGAGATACACTAGAAGACATACCTGACCATGCTTCTTTTGGTACTTTGTTCATCACACTCTTTGTAGGAGATCTGTTTATCACATAAACAACACATGCAACTGCTTCTGACCAATACTCATTAAACAAGTTTCTTTCTTTCAACATTCTCCTTGCCATAGTCATAATGGTTCTGTTCTTTCTCTCTGCTACACCATTCTGTTGATGTGTGTATCTAGTTGTAAACTGTCTTCTGATTCCATGTTGTTTGCAGAAATCATGGAATGCCTTTGAATCATATTCTCCACCACGATCTGACCTCAGTTCCTTGATCTGACGATCACTTTGGTTCTCTGCTTTGAATTCTTTGAATTTTGCAAAAATTTCAGGCTTTTGTTTCAAGAAGTAAACCCAAAACTTCTTGGTATAATCATTAACGAAAGTGAGGAAGTAACAACTTCCACCAATAGACTGTGTCCTCATAGGTCCACACAGGTCTATATGCACTAGCGCAAGTGGTTTCTTTACTCTGTATGCTACTCCCTTTGGAAAAGTCTCACCGGTGTTACTTTTCCAAGATGCAACACTCATAAGTACTAGCAGGTTCTTTGATGGGAGGTAACCCTCTGACCATTTGTTTCTGCTGTAACAATCTTAAACTAGAAAAGTGCAAGTGTCCAAACCGAAAGTGCCATAACCAATAATCATAAGAACATGCAAATATAAATGAACTACCCTGATCATTGTAATTCATGACTAGAGGAAAGAGTCTGTTCCTCGTCATCTGCACATTTGCTATCAACTGCTTGCTTGGGGGCTTGTCATAAACAACACACTCTTGTCCTTGAAAGATAAATCTGTATACCATCTGTTTCAATTGACCAACACTTATTAAATTATGTTTGAGACGAGGGACATAATATACCTCTAAGTTTGTCTTTGGCTCCCCCTGCTTGGTCAGAATGTTGACCACTCCTTTGCCATCTACATCCACAATCTTGTCAGTCCCCAAATTTACCTCTATTTTCACAGATTGATCCAAATTTGCAACCAAATTCTTGTTGCCTGTCATGTGGTTACTGCAACCACTGTCTAATAGCCACACATTATCAGAAGGTTCATGCATGGTATGGCAAGCTAGGAACATGGAGTTAGTATTCTTTGTAGTAACATTAGCTCTCTGGTTTCCTTGATTCGATATCTTGTTCCTGCAATCACGATCATAGTTACCAAATTTATTGCAATAATAACATCTCACCTTTGATTTGTCAACTCTTTGATTATTGTTGAAGCTTCTACTGTTGCTCCCACTTTCATGTTCATGCTCTTCTCGGCCATCTGTCTGACCACCATGTCTTCCGCCTCGTCCTCTGCCTCTCGATCTACTTCTGCCTCGACCTCTGTCTCTTGAAATAGAAACCTGGCTTTTGAAAGCAATTTCTAAAGTGGAATCCTTATTTTTGTCTATCCTTGCCTCATGGGATAGAAGCATAGTTTTAAAAATCGGCTAGATTGGCTCGGAATCGGCTGAGCCAGTTGAGCCAAACCCCCGGCCGGATTGGCTCGGTAGAAAAATCGGTCCAGAGGCTGGTTTGTGACTGAATCGGCCGAGCCGGTCACTGACTCGGTTGGTTCGGTCACAAACTGGCCGGATCAGCCGAGCCAGTCCAAGCCGGCCGCAGACCCCAGTTTGCCTCCAAAACGGTTTTCAAATTAGTTTTTTTTTGCTGTTAGGGTTTTATGCAGCTATCTAACCCCTCCCTATCCTATTAAAGCTACCCAACCCCTCTCATTTCCTCACATCTATCTCATTGCATTTGAGTGAGCATTTGTGAGGAATTTATGAAGAGTTGTGGAATTGGTTTTTGGAGCAGCTTTGAGAAGTCTTTTGGGCAAGCTTTGGAGCAGTAGTGAGGAGCTTATTGCGCAAGCTTTGGAGCAACATTGAGGAGTTGGTTTGTTGGAGCTGCATTGAGGAGTTGGTTTGTTGGAGTTGCATTGAGGAGGCTAGAGCCTAGAGGTATTTTTTTTCCCTTCTAAAATTTGCCTTTGCTTGTTTTATTTTTTTGCAAATCTGAAAATGAAAAACATAGTTTTTTGGGAAAGAAATGAACATAGAATGAATAGTTTTGTTTTGTTTTCATTTTCAAATTTAAACCTTTCCTTTCCAAGTCAAAAACTCAATCCAAAATGGCCCCTAGAATGAAAGATGCTGCTTTGGCATATGCTGAAATGGTTGATGATCAAATGCATTGCAAATTTTGTAAGAGAAAAATTAAGGGGGATGGAGGGGACATTCATAGATTGAAACTACATTTGGTTGGTCTTAGAGGCCAAATTACTCCATGTGAAGCACCAATAGAAGAAATTGAGGAAATTAGGAAGGAGTTGAGAGATCAATTTCAAAAGTTTGAGGAAGACAAAGCTAGGCAAAAAGAAATAGAGGCTGAAATTGGGAGGAAGAGAAATAGACAACACATGATGGCTGCCAACCCAACTTTTGATTATGAGAGTTCTTCATCTATCCCTTGCACTGATGCATCAAACCCCTTTCGCTATGTTCCTCCCTCTATGGAGTCTATTTTTGAAAAGGATAAGGGTGCAATGAGAAATAAGGGTACTATCAAAAGTTTTTTCACGCCCTCTTCTCCCTCTGATAGTGCATATGGTCCTAGTCCTACAAGTAGAGGTCAAGTGCAGCCCACTTTAGATCAGCATCGGAAAAAAGAATTGAGAGAAACTGCTTGTGATTACATTGCTAGATGGTGGCATGATGCTGATATTTCCTTCAATGCTTCTTGTTCACCATATTATGAAACCTATGTTTGATGCCCATATATGTTGCTGGAAAGGGCTTCAAAGGCACTACTATGCATGAGATAAGAGGATCTCTTTTGCAAAAAGAGATTGTGTCCATTGATGATTATTTGAATGAATTCAAAAACTCATGGGCACATACAGGATGTACCATCATGTCAAATGGATGGACTGATCAGAGGAACCGTACCATCATAAACTTTCTTGTATTTTGCCCACGGGGAATCATGTTTCTAAAATTAGTTGATGCATCTAATAGGGTGAAAGATGGACAATTGTTGTTTCAGCTTTTGGATGAGGTTGTTGAAGAGGTGGGGGTGGCAAATGTTGTTCAAATCATCACAGATAATGCCTCTAACTATGTTCTTGCTGGTAAATTGTTAGAGGAAAAACACCCAACCATCTTTTGGACCCCATGTGTTGCACATTGCATAGACCTTGTGCTTGAGGATATTGGTAAAATAGATTGGATCAAGAACACTATAGAGCATGCCAAAAGCATCACAAAATATATTTACAATCATTCATGGATTTTGAACGTAATGAGGAAACACACAGGGTCAAAGAAATTATTAGGCCTGCCATCACTAGATTTGCAACACATTTTTTGACATTGCAATCTATGCTTTCCCAACATAGAAATTTGCAAAAGTTGTTTTCTAGTGATGAATGGAATGAATGTCAGTGGGCTCGCAAACATGATGGCAAAGATGTGAAAAAGAAAGTTAATGAAGAAATATTTTGGAAAAAGGCAGCAGAGATTGTGAAACTTGCTGAGCCACTGGTTAAGGTGTTGCAGTTGGTGGATGGGGAAAGATTGGCCATGGGCTTCATTTATGAGGCTATGGATCAAGCAAAGGAGCAAATAAAGGCAACATACAAGGACAAAGTGGGTATTTGGGCAATCATTGATCAAATATGGAACAATCAATTCCATCGCCCTATACATGCAGCTCAGTATTTTTTGAACCCAAGGTATCATTATAAAGCTCAGGAAGCAAGATCTTTGACATGGGAGGTTAGAGATGGATTGATTAACTGCATTGATCACATGATCCCCACAGAGAGTGGCCAGTTGTTGATACACAATCAGATCACTGTGTTCAACCAAGCCACGGGTACCTTTAGCAAGAACCTTGCAAGGATTGCAAGGGAATCAGATGAGCCAGGTAAACAAAGAATTTCAATTTTCACATTCATATTTTATTATTTTGTATAATTGTTTATAATTTCAAAGTTGGATATAATTTGTTGAGCTAACTGAAACTCATTATGTAGCTATGTTTTTTGCAAGACAATGGTGGGAGGCATTTGGTAGCAATTGTCCTAAATTGCAAAGGTTTGCAATCTGCATTTTGAGTCAAACTTGTAGTGCTTCTATGTGTGAGCGCAATTGGTCTGTCTTTGAGAGGATTCACACAAAGAAGAGAAACCGTTTGGAGCAAAAACGATTAAATGATCTAGTGTATGTCCAATACAATCTCCAACTAAGACGTAACCAATTGCTGAACAAAAGACCTGATTCAGATCTCATTGTGTTGGAGAATATTGATCCAACATCAGATTGGATAGTGGAGATTTGTCCACCAGAGTTTGACTTTGATGAGGATATTGGTGTGGGGATGGAATTCGATACACAGGTAGAGCCTCTGCTAAATGCAGATCCACTAGTAGCAGGCCCAGTACCAAGTCCTCCAGTTGCAGCCGTAGGCACTTCCTCTAGTCAACCACGAAGGAGGCGCATAACTCATCTATCTCAAGCTCAACGTGCTACAGTTCTAGTTGAGGATGTTGATTCAGAGGAGGAGGAGCGAGTGGTTTCCTCCGCTAGTTAAGAGTTTGAGGCAGAGGATGTTGCCTTGTCAGATGTCTAGCAGTAGTGACTATTCATGTTTTGTTGTAGAGGCCATTTAGAGCCTCCTTGGTTATGTTTTTTTGTTTTGATCTCTATATCATCATCATGTATTAGATAGTGCAATGGGTGCAATTTTGATATAATGGATATATTCATGAGCCTACTTTCATCATACGTTGTCTTTTGTCTATATTGTAATGCTTTGTGTTTGGAAACATGAATGAAAATCTTTAAAATTATGTATTTTTATAAAAAAATTAATATTTAATGTATTTTTTACGAAGACTGAGTCATTGAAATCGAACCGGCTGAGTCGATATCTAGTCAGATTCAGAGTTGGAGCCGACCCTTGGCCGTTTCATGTAGAAATTTCAACCCCCACTCCGGTTATCAGTTTTCGTTACCACTCCATGCATATAGTTTTAAATCTGAACATGACATAAATACTAAAATCTGGAAATGACTGAAATTTTTGAAAATACAAATTTGGAGATTTTACAACTGTCGAAAATGCAGAAATAAGACATAGGAAAAATATGACAGCCACGCATAGAAAATAACACAGTGATTTTTGGTCAATGTGACCCTGGAAAACCCCCCTACAACTCTTGGGGAAAACCAGTTTGAGAGCTCTTCTTTATTTTTGAAAAATGCTTTTACAGAGAACTGAAATAGACAGTAAAAAATTCCAGCAACCACAAATTTAACTTATCTCGATTCTCGTGCTTGCACACTGCCTCGAAAAAAGTGCCAAATAACAAACTTACAAAACATAAATTTTATAGCATTAATGACAACATTAAATGCTGAACTGTCACCCTCGAAAATCGTGCCCAAAATTCAGCAGTACCACTGTACGACTGTATGGACTATACAAAAAGTACATTTGTACTTCCTCCTCGAAAAATGTGCTAGAATATGCCTCAAAATCTATGCTGCCACTACTGTACAAATTTCTCGAAATTTGTGTCGGAATAATAGCAGTGCCTCCTCGATTTTTGTGCCTAGAAACTGCCTCAAAATTCATGCTAAAGCTGTAGTACGGATTCCTCGATTTCTGTGCCTCCTTTCTCGAAAATTGTGCCAACCTCCTGCTGTACGGATTAAAGCCTTGGGATTTGTGCCACTAAGCTACTGTACGGATTTGTTGAAGTCTTGTTGCTGCCCTCCTTCAACTTCTCACTGCCAAGAAATTTACTCCTTGCTCTCCCTCTCTTTCTCTCAATAGCTCATGAGAGATTGAATTTATCTTTTCCTCTTCTCCTTTCCTTTTACCCTAAATGACCTTTTGGGTAACCCTAAGATCTAATGGTTGAGATTCATTTAGATCTAGGGATGAGAATAAATGTGTATTTAATTCTCACTTTCTATTTTTTAACTCACCCACTTAAATAAACACCCACTTAGCCTTTTATTTCTATAGTCACTTTTTCACTTTCTAATTTTTCATTGACTTTAATAAAGTCACTTTAAAATTAGAATGTAACTTTATCACTTATAAAGTCACTTTAAAATTAGATTTGACTTTACCACTTATAAAGTCACTTTAAGAGAAAATTACAAATACATTTGGACACTTTTCCCTAGACCAAAGATCAAAGCCTTAGGGAACCACTTGTCCTCTGGTACCCAAATTTTAACACTCCCTCTTACCGAGGAAAGTGTTCTTGACCACTCCCATCTTATCTCTGAAATAGACATGCTTGCCTCGTGGTAAGGCTTTGGTGAAAATGTCCGCTACCTGCTCATCTGTGGAAACATACTTAAGCTTTACAGCTCTCTTCTGGACATAATTTCTAATGAAGTGATACTTGATCCCGATATGCTTTGACCTTTCATGAAAAACTGGATTCTCCGTGAGTTTTATGCAACTCTGATTATCACAGTAAATCACTAAAGTTCTCAATGCCTGATCAAATATATCAAATAACATCTTGCGAAGCCATATGGCCTCACAACTAGCCAAACTAGCAGCCATATACTTTGCCTCTGCTGAGCTCAATGCAACTGACTGTTGTTTCCGGCTGACCCACGACACAACTACCGAACCCAACCCAAAACAACACCCTGAAGTACTCTTCCTATCAGAAGCACAACCTGCCCAATCTGAATCAGTGTACCCTGCCAGTCTCACTCCATCTCCTTGTCTATAATCCAGACCAAAATCCACTGCCCCCTGTAAGTAACGAAGAATGTGTTTTGTAGCCACCCAGTGCACCCTCCTAGGCTCACACATGAACTGACTCATCATGTTAATTGCAAAACATATATCTAGTCAAGTGTTGACCAAATACATCAATGAATTAGTCAGCTGTCTGTACAAAGTAGGATCTACCAACTCGGAATCTGAAGTGTGAAGCTTCTTCTAGTTAGTGATCATAGGTGTAGACATGGGTTTGCAATCCTCCATGTGAAATCTGCTAAGAATGTCCACAATATACTTCCACTGTCCTAGGAAGAAATGCCCCTCCTCCTGCTACACCTCCAATCCTAAAAAGCAATGCATCAAGCCGATATCTTTCATCTCGAACTCTGAAGCAAGATCTCTCTTGCAACCCTCAAACTCTGCACCTGTAATGACCGAGTCATCCACATACAACACCAGAATGAGAGGCTCCTCACCTACCACATTGAAGTATAGGTTCGGATTAGCTTCACTGTTTGTAAAACCCAACTGCTGCAAGTGCGTATCAATCCTCTAGTACCAAGCTCTAGGAGCTTGCTTCAGGCCACAGAGTGCCTTCTTCAGTCTGCATACATGGGACTCCTTCCCATGCACCTCAAAGCTCTGCGACTACTCAATATAAACCTCCTCCTACATGAAGCCATTGAGAAATGCGGTCTTCACATCCATTTGGTGGATCTTCCAACCCATCTCTGCTGCTATCGATATAATGGAGCAAATAGAAGTATACCGAGCTACGAGAGCGAAGGTCTCCTCATAGTTAACTCCCTCTACCTGTGAGAACCCTCTCGCCACAAACCGAGCCTTGAACTTCTCGATGTTGCCATCTGCAGCATGCTTTATCTTGTAAAGCCATCTGGAAGTAACCAATGATTTACCTTTAGGCCTCAACACCACCTCCCAAACATCGTTCTTCATAATCGAAGAATACTCCTCCTACACGACCTCTCTCCAGACCTGCTGGCTAGCTGCCTCATAGCTAGAAGGCTCATAATCAACGATGCTAGTGATCAATGCCATATAACTACATAACTGCTCAGGTGGTTTACTCTCTCTAACCTGTCTCTTTGGCCCAGCAACTGGTGTGGCCTCGTGCAAGGTGTCTTGAAGCCACTTGGGCTTCCTCTCCTCTGAGCACACTTCTCCCACCGGAGTGAAAGAATCCTCATCATCATCAGAAGCCTGAACTCCTGAAGGCCTGCCAATTGACCTCATGCTTGAACCTGTGCCTGTAGATGCTGATGTACCGTGCGAACTATCCATCAGTGGACTACCCTGTGAACTGCTCTGCAGACTGCTCTGCATGCTGCCCGAAGCACCACCCACCTGCCTCTGAGAGCCACTGTCACTGATGGACCTGACACTGTAATTGATGTACCTCCTGATCCCTGACCACTCGATCCTTGTGACTGACTAAGCTGCTCCTGAGGGTTTGGTGAATCCAGATACTGTAACTCTCGTGACCTCCTCAAAGCTCTCTCCTCCTCGAACTTCACATCTCGCCTGACAACAACTTTCCTCTTTGCAGGAATATAAATCCGAAAAGCTTTCGAGGTCTCACTATAACCCACAAAGAAGCCCTTGTTTGCAGTGGGCTCTAGCTTGGTCCTCTTCTGCTTGGGAACATAGGAGTATGTAATGCACCCAAAGATACGAAAGTGACCAACATTAGGCTTCTTTCGAGAAAAAGCCTCCTGCGGAGTCACATTTCCCAAGGCACGATATGGACTCCTGTTATGCAAGTACACAGCAGTGTTGCAGGCCTCTGCCCACAAAAACAAAGGTAACCCCTGATCATGAAGCGTGGCTTTGGCAGCCCCAACGATGGATCTGTTCTTCCTCTCCACAACCCCGTTCTGGTTGGGGTTGTAAGGAACTGTAAACTCCCTCTTGATGCCTGCCTTCGCACAATAATCAACAAACTCACCAAGGGTATACTCCCCTCCATTGTTCGACCTGAGGACTTAGATCTTCCGACCTGTCTGGATCTCCACAAGAGCTTTAAACTCTTGAAACCGCTTGAAGACCTCACTCTTGGTCTTCAAGAAATAAATCCAGGTCTTCCTGGAGTGGTCATCAATGAATAAAACATAATACTCACAACTACTCAAGGATACGTGAGACATTCGACCGCTCACATCAGTTTGAATCAAGTCAAGGATCCCTGTCGCTCTGCTGTCATTGTTGGGAAAAGGGGATTTGGCAAACTTCCCCATAGCACATCCTTTGCACACATCAATGTGATAAGAATTGAAATTTGGCACACCAGTGGCGATCTCCCGCAATGTCCTCAAGGCTCCATGATACATGTGCCCCATCCTGCGGTGCCAAATCTCACACAACTCTGAACTGCTAGATCTGCTGTCGGTACTGCTACTCAATGCCATCAGGGGCTAGAATGAGAACTTGTACACCTTAGCATGGCGCACACCAATCACTCTAGCTGAATCAGCGGGAGTGCCCCTTGGATATATAAGCACCTGCCCTCTCCTGAACAACACCTCATACCCTCTGTCCTCAAGTGCTGAGACGGATATCAGGTTCTTCTTCATTCCAGGCACATATAGAACATCTGACACTCTCAAGGGAGGTTTGGGTTCCCTATCAAATGTCAATGTCCCCACACCGAATGCTCTAACAATGCTTTTATCATTGAGTACTACCTCAATATCAGTGTCACTCTCTGAAAACTCTGAGTACTCCCGGACTCCTGTCATATGACGAGACGCCCCACTGTCAACATACCAAATACCAGAAGATGCTTTGCTAGTGGAGGGAAGTGTACACTCCCTTTGAACCTGTGTGGCAGGTGATCCTGCACTAGTGGACTCACAAGCTATGAACCCAAACTCCTGATCAAAGCTCTCTGAGAGTTCCTTTATCTCTGCAGAAGCTGCCATGGTTTTGTCCTTTCCCTTCTTGTTCTTCTTCGAGCACACAACTGCATAGTGTCCCAACTGCCGACAATTCCAACATTTGACTTTGGAATAGTCCTTCTCCTTGTTTTGCTGCTTACCTTTACCTTTGCCTTTGCCTCCACCTCCACTGGTAGAAGCATGCTTCTTTCCTTTGCCCTTCTTGCCCTTTGCTAACAATGCTACATTGTCATCCTCCTCTACTTGTTTGGCTGCCCCTAGATGGTTCTTTCTGATCTCATTCTGAATGCAATCATCCCACAACCTTTTCCATCCGGGAAGGTTCTCCCATGCAACAATGCCATCCACAAAACTCTCCCAAGTCTTGGGAAGACCATTCAAGGCTATCCTCACCAACTTAGTGGGTGTTATGGTCTCTCCAATGGCTGCCAGCCAACTCATCTCTCACAGAAGTGATCTTTGTGAGGTATGCTGTAGCACTATAAGTCTTAGCCTATGTTGCCAGGAAATGTGGGTTCGGGGACGGGGACGGGGACGGGGACGGCATTTTTTGAAACAGGGTGTGTGGGTTCGTATGGGTATTTATATATATTATAATTTATATATCATATATAATACTATTTTTTATAAATTATAATTTATAAATTATAAATTTAATGACACTAATATAGTAATTAGTAAATTACTTATAATTTATAAACTTTAAAGATTTAAACATGCACATCATTCAACATTCAAGTTTCAACACTCACATGTGACATTTGTCATTGAAATTTCAAAATTTCTAGTTTGATAATATCACGATTCATATATGATATCAATTGCAAATTGGAGCTCAGTTTACATATTAATAACTTATAAGAAATTAGAATCATGATTCATTTCAAAATATATGTCCATTGTCATACGAAATTCAAAATTTGCCTCAGGGCATCTCCAAATGGCAAACTGTAAACATGAACTATGAAATTTTGATATACTAAAATAAAAATAGCTAAAGCCTAAATAGTAAAGCCTAATAGTGAGCAATGGCTTCATCAAGCCATATCATCAGCATCTATGTCATCAACATCACTTAGATCTTCAGCGTCCATGTCATCAACATCACTTAGATCTTTAGTTAGCATGCTCTCCAAGTAGGAATCACTCTCATCTTGAGGCTCCAACTCATCCATAACAATTTGAGGATGGATGCTTGTGGTAAGCCTACGCTTTCGCTGGGTAAGTTATGAACTTATGATTCATGGGTAGGTAGGTATGTTTTAAGGTTTAATTTTTATTTTTATTTTTTTATTTTTTGTAAGTTTTAAGTTTTAACTCTTAAGTTTTAAAATTTAATTGTAATTTGTATGTTCTAAAAAATAGTTAGATTTTTAATTTATTAAATTATTTTTAATTTAATTTTAATATTTATTAAAATTTAATTAAAATTTTTGAATTTTAATCATTTAAAAAAAAATATTTATTTGAGGAAATTATTCATGAAGAACCTGAAGAACCCAAAATTCGGGTTCTAAGTACCCAAACCATGGGTTCTCCGTACCCAAAGAACCCAAAGAACCCGATTTTTTTTTCGAAGAACCCGGTTCTTCATAGAAGAACCCAGTGCGTTTGGGTTCTTCTGAGAAGAACTCGTACCCGAATCCGGTACTTGGGTGCGGGAACCCGGTGCGGGTTCGAGAACCCCACCCCCGGGTGCGGGAACCCGTGCAACGTAGGTCTTAGCCATTTTAATGGCCTTCAGTTTCTCCCTTAGGACCATTTTTCTGTTTTCATTTGAGCTCTGGTAGAGACAGGTCAAGGCTGTCCACATGTCATGTGCATAAGTCTTTCCTTTCACATGAGGAATGACATGTTCTTTAACTCTATCCAGAATCAGTGTTTTTGCCTTAGCATTCTTCTTGTTAAACTCTACCAACTGTACAGGGTCAACAGGTACTGCTACTGGGTGCTGTGTGGTATGTACCATAATGCCCCAGACTTTTGCTTCCACAAAGATGCTCTGGATTCTCTCGCTCCATGCACTGTAGTTGCTCTGCCCATCCAACCTATCTTCAACCCTCAAGCCCAAAGACATGCTTGCTGTCCTAACAAACTGAAATTTTCAAATCTGTGGTAGAGGTTCAAAACCCCCACTCCGGTTATCAGTTTTTCTTATCACTCCATGCATATAGTTTTAAATCTGAACATGACATAAATACTAAAATCTGGAAATGACTGAAATTTCTGAAAACACAAATTTGGAGATTTTTACAACTGCTGAAAATGCAGAAATAAAACACAAGAAAAATATGACAGCCACAGAGAAAATAACAGTGATTTTTGGTCAATGTGACCCTGGAAAACCCCCTACAACTCTTGGGAAAAACCAATTTGAGAGCTCTTCTTTATTTTTGAAAAATGCTTTTACAGAGAACTGAAATATACAGTAAAAAATTCCAGCAACCACAGATTTAACTTATCTCGATTTTCGTGCTTGCACACTGCCTCAGAAAATGTGCCAGCCAACAAACTTACAAAACATAAATTTTACATTAATGACAACATTAAATGCTGCACTGTCACCCTCGAAAATCATGCCCAAAATTCAACATTATGATCGTACGGCTGTACGGAAAGTAAAGCTATACTTCTTCAAAAAATGTGCCAGAATCTGCTGTACGGATTTATTGAAATTTGTGCTAGAATAACAGTAGTGCCTCTCCTCGATTTTCATGCCTAGAAATTGCCTCGAAATTCGTGCTAAAGCTGCTATATGGATTCCTCGATTTTTGTGCCTCCTTTCTCAAAAACTGTGCCAACCTCTTGCTGTATGGATTTCTGCCTTGGGATTTGTGCCACTAAGCCGCTGTACGGATTTGCTAAAGTCTCCTTGCTGCCCTCCTTCAACTTCTCACTTCTCAGAAATTTTCTCCTTGCTCTCATTCTCTTTCTCTCAATAGCTCATGAAAGACTGAATTTATCTTTTCCTCTTCTCCTCTCCTTTTACCCTAAATGACCTTTTGGGTAACCCTAAGATCTAATGGCTGAGATTCATTTAGATCTAGGGATGAGAATAAATGTGCATTTAATTCTCACTTTCTATTTTTTAACTCACCCACTTAAATAAATACCCACTTAGCCTTTTATTTCCATAGTCACTTTTTCACTTTCTAATTTTTCATTGACTTTAATAAAGTCACTTTAAAATTATAATGTAACTTTATCACTTATAAAGTCACTTTAAAATTAGATTTGACTTTACCAATTATAAAGTCACTTTAGGAGAAAAGTACAAATACATTTGGACACTTTTCCCTAGGCCAAAGATCAAAGCCTTAGGGAACCACTTGTCTTCTGGTACTTAAATTTTAACATTTCGGAACCTGAGTCCGAGTTTTAAAACACTGGATAGAGGTGATCACATCAACTCATTAACCATCATTATTTCCAAATCCATGGCTTTTTTTATGGCTGCTACCACAACGTCAAATTTGGAAGACAAAGATCTAAGGACTTTCTCAACCACTGTTTGATCTTTAGTATCTTCACCATAAATTTTTAACTGATTTATGACAGTCATGAGCCAATTCATGAAAGAATCGATGTCCTCTGTCTCCATCTGTAGACTTTCAAAATCTCTCCTAGTATTCTGCAACTTAACAATATTGACTTTGGCCATACCTTTATAGCTTGTCGCTAAGGTCTCCCATGCTGTATTTGCTGAAGATGTGATCATAATTTTCTGGAACATTGTTCGGTCCACTCGCTGCTGGATAAGTTGCAATGCTTGTGCATTCTTCTTTTTGTCTTTCTTCCATTGATCCCTCTCTGCATTAGTGAGATATAGTTCTTCTGCTTCATTTTGAGGTTCTGAAAACCCATATTGGACATGATCCCAAACATCATGCGCCTTCAACGTGGTCTCTATCTTAATGGCTCACACATCATAATCCTTCCCTGTGAATGACGGTAATTGGGTTCGAAATTTGAGAAAGCCATCTTTCTTCAAAATATATTTTTAAAATAAAACCCTCTTTATAAAAAAACCCTTTTTAAAAAAAAACTTGATGTGATAAGTTCCTTTTTAAAGGCCTTTTAAAAAAAAAAACTTTAAAAAAAGATACTTTTATAAAAGATTTTTATAAAGTCCCTTTGAATAAGTCTTTTCACCTTTTAATCATTTTATAAAAAAATTCTTTATAAAAAACCCTCTCGAAACATATAACTAATGTGCATATAATTGAATGAGTCAACCCACGAATTATTAAGGCTTGTCACGAATTAACCCACGCGACCTTTCCAAAAAACGTTTTCAAACTTTATAAAAACTTTGACTTCGTATTTGTTCATGGACTTTGGCTCTTTTCAATATTCAGACGACTTGCGCACCCCCTACACAACCTATTTGCGCACAAACTCAAACTGTGCACCTTTAACACTAATAAACCGCGCAAATAACCCAAATTTTCACGGATTTGAAGTTTTACGATATTTGCGTGGTTGATGTATTAACCAAGTGTGGATTTCACACCCTCTTACGCACTTGTTAATCTTTAATAGTGCGAAAATTTTTGTAACACAATTTAAAAAAAATTTGTCAGCCTTTTGCTCTTGGCCCTCTTCTCACTGGCTTTGCAGGCACCACAGATCTTGTGATCCTTC
This sequence comes from Pinus albicaulis, assembly GCA_034641835.2. Taxonomy (NCBI): domain Eukaryota; kingdom Viridiplantae; phylum Streptophyta; class Pinopsida; order Pinales; family Pinaceae; genus Pinus; species Pinus albicaulis. The sequence goes on along the minus strand of CM076573.1, from coordinate 902,886,507 downwards.
CTCACCTCTGATACCAATTTGTTGGAAAGGCAGAGGAGGCAAGGCACAAAATAACACAAATAATTCACACACAATAACACGAGCTGCGGCTCTTCTATTGATCACACAAACTTGATTGATTATGATGAACCCCATGAGGGGTATTTATACTTATCCAACTAGCGACTCGCCTAATATAACTTGACATGCAACCACACACTAAATTCGACTATCACTTGACTTGACTCAACACTGTGGTAACTGACTCTCTAATTTTAGCCAACTTCTTCAGGCGGGAGTTAATTAGCTATTTTAACATTTCTTGCTTTCTATAAATGAACCTTTTGTTGCCCCATGACCTTCTGCATCAAGTAGTGTAGATTTCAACTAGTTTGGTCTCTTTCTTGATTCGGGGAGGACCACAGGTTGAATGGATTCACTGGAACCCTCATCTTCATGATGAGATTCTTCTTCCCTTTAAACTTCTACTTAAAATACGGGAAGTTCTTCGTCATCAGAGTCCATGGGAAGTTCCATAGATTTCTTGAATGCGATACTCTCGTCAAATATGACATCTCGACTTACTTCTATATGGCATCCTTCCTTTATATAGATTCTACATGCCTTAGAGGAATTGCTGTAACCAACAAATGTTCCTCTCATGCTTGATGGATCCAACTTCTTTCTTTTGTCCTTTGGTATATGAATATATACAGGACACCCAAAGATACAGAGATGATCTACAATTGGTTTCTTCCCAGTGAATACTTCTTTGGGAGTCTTGTTGTCTAGTGACCTGTGGGGACTTCAATTTTGAATATATGCTGTTGTCTTCGTAGCTTCTCCCCACAAAAATTTTGGTAGATCTTGATCATGTAATATCACCTTTACACTTTCTTCAATGGATCGGTTCTTTCGCTCTACAACTCCATTTTGCTCGGGATTATATGGGACTATCAACTCCCTCTTAATCCCAGATTCCTTACATAATGCTATAATCTCCTTGGATGTATACTCTCCTCCATTATTGGATCTTAGTATCTTGATTCTTCTTTCTGTAAGGTTCTCCACTTCTTCTTTGAATACTTGAAATTTTGTAAATACTTCGTCCTTGGTTTTCATTAAGTAAACCCATGTCTTTCTTGAATGATCATCTATAAATGTGACATAATATAGATGACCTCAAAGTGATTTAGGAGTCATAGGGCCACATACATTGGTGTGAATGAGATCCAAGATTTCTTTTGACCGTGATGCATTGCTTCCAAATGGTCTCTTGGTATTCTTACCCAATGCACATCCCTTACATACACCACGATCTTTTCTCAGTTCAGGTATTCCATTTACTATGGAACTTAGAGTTGGGAGAATCTTGAAATGAAGATGACCAAATCTTCTATGCCATAGTTCACATGGGCTAATTTCAATGTGAACCAAGGCTTGAGCTAGAGGTGATATTAACTTATAAAGTCTTCCTTCTCGAATACCAATCACTCTAGCATTTTCTATGCTTGAGTTTTTACTCCATACAACAACCTTTCCATCAGTGAAAGCTACCCTATCACCCTTATCTTCTAGGCTTGAAATGGAAAGTAAGGGATGTTGTTGAGGTGAATGTTGCTTCCATTCTCCAGCTCTATAGAGGTTGATCCAATACCTCCCATGGGATAGCTTTTGTTATCTCCAAGTTTCACTGAATAAGAATATTTTCCCTTTGATAAAGTCATCAATTGTTTGTGATGAACTGTCATGTGCCTAGATGCACCACTATCAACTACCCAAATGCTCTCGTCTTGGAATGTGCCAGTGAGTGCCGAAAAGAGACCTTCATCCTTTTCCTTGATTACTTCTTTTTTTGTAGAGAATAAGGGACTCCATGCTTCCTTGATGCCTTTCTTGAGATAGCTTGCTACCTTTGAACACTTCTTGATGAACTTCTTCAATGTAGAGGAGATCTTCATGATGCCCTTAGCCAACCTTAGCTCTGATTCCATGTTGAGAATTCAATAGGGCAATGATTATGATTAATTCTCTTTACTTGATAACCGATTGTGATTCCTTTTTACTTATTAGCTTTGTTCCTTATTATTATATGAGTGAAGCATCAAACAACTACCAAAAACAAGAACAATGACACATTATATAGGCTGCAAGCCAGGGCCAAAACCTCTCCTCTTGAGAGGAAAACCCTTAAATCTCTTCTCTTCCCTATACCTTCAATTAATGAATTCCATGACCTTAAGACTGAGACCAATACCTTCCAATACGAAGACCAACCTCTTCGGATGATGTGCCAACTTCGATCTAGTCAAATCTCTTCTAGTAGCACCTTTTCGACCTTCTGCTCCAATGTTCTCGGCCTCCTACTGCAGATATGAAATTTTGGCCTCCTTGCAACTGCTGCTGCCAAACGTGAGAACTTCAATCTTCTTCTAGAGCCCTTTTTTGACCTTCACTTGTCTTTCCCTGACTTCTTGAGCTTGAGAGTGACCCTTGGTGACCTTTGCTTGACCTCTTTTCCTTCCTTTCTCCAAGATTGAACTTGTAGATGGATTCCCTAGGTCTACTGTAGAAACCCTAGTCCTCTTTAGCACGTGTGAGAGAAAATTAGCCCAAACATAAGTCTCCTTCGTCCTCCTTCGGCGGTGCTTCCTCCTTTCTCTTCCTTCGCTGCAATGAGTGGTGAGTGAGTGTGCTTCAAGTAGGACGAGTCCTCTTTTGCTTATAAGCTCTTCGAGGGTGGACATGGCTCTTCCTTTAGGCTGACATGCCACAGCTGCCAGGTCGATTTGGTCTAGGAGGGTATTCTGACACTTAAAGACAAAAATAATTTTCTTTACAAGTTACAATGTGCCCAGTGGAGTCTTCAACTTATGACAATGACTCTTTTGACTTCTTGACCTAGGACAAATCCTAGAAGCACTCAATGGGTGCTTGACCTATAAAATAAATGGCCTTGAGCATGAAACCCATGATCCAAAATAATAATAATAATAATATATATATATATATATATATTTTTTTTTTTTTTCATTTTATAATTTACAAGAATAAAAAATACATTTCATACTTGTGAAGACTGAACCTAGTTACACCTTTTTCAACAACATCATACTTAATGAAATTATATATTTTTCTAATGAATTTAACAAAAAACACTTGCACAAAGGCAACATAGTGAATTTGACTTTGTAAATAGTATGTTGCACAGTATCTTGGTCTAGACTCTAAAGGAGTCATGACATAGAAATATTGTTTAGTATCATCGAATATAATGTAAATTTAATCATTGTAAATAACGACGTATACACATTATAAATTGGATTATATTCCAGTAGCTACAACAAGAGATGCTCTGAAATTCATAGAAATAAGTAAGCTAGATTTATTTATTCACAACCTAAGATCATATGACCAAGAATCGAGATGCCACAATTTAAGCAATTAAGTATTGTGAAGTATGATACTAGTAAAAAAATGCTGAGAAATTTAACCTAATGGAAAGAAACTGCTTCCTCCAACCAACTTTGTGGATAACAACTTTCCTTCTTGATTTCGTAGATACCTTATGAGTTTCCATTCCAAATTCCAGGTTTCCATCCTTTAGATCTGGCATTGTTGAAAACTTGTTGGCAAAAACCTCTATCATGTCATGAATCCTTTTTCAAGATAAATGTTCACTTTCAGGTGAGCTGTAATCAATGGATATAAGGTCTGCAAAGAATTCAGTTGCATGTACATGCTTTGGACAAACAAATCTGGAATATATTCTTGCAATAAAGTGGCTAGAACATTGGAAACTTGGAAAACTGGAAACCTGGAAACTTGGAAACGTATCCAAATTTTCTGGAAACATATCAAATTTTCTGGAAACTCCTTTGAAACGTTTCCGTTCTCAGGCTGACCGTTTCCAAAAAAGTGAAACGTGGCGCAAATGTCTCCATGCCGTTTCCAAGCCATTTCGTACGTGTTTCCGTATCTGAAATGCCAAACGACGTTTCTGGGAGATAGGGGCAGTGTTTCCGGTAACTTAGCCTTAAAGTGATCAACATAGTGTCAAATCCCCATAAAAATGTGGGCAATAAGGCTAGTGCTCCATGAAGGGGTGTTAGACACATCATAGCAAAGTGGTTCATGTGGTGTTCTAAGTTCTAACTAGGAGGCCTCAACTTCATGACATCAAGCATAGCCATTGAAATATCCAAACAATGTGAACAAGTAGCAAGTATGCTAGGTGCCTTCAATAAGAATGATGTCCAAAGGTGCAAACCTTAGGAAATTTAGCATCCAAAGTGCTAGGGTGATACACCTTAATGAAGATTAATACAACATAACCAAACCATGGTCAAGCACCCGTTATTTTAATCGTCATACCAAGGAGTAGATTATGAATAGTTGAAACTTATGGGGACCCTAACTTGATTTGTTTCCACCCCATCAAATGCACTAAGTTTTAAGTAATTGCTAAGCTAAAACTCATCGAACATGCCAACACTAGCAAAGAATGAGGGTGGACCATATCATCAAGATTTTTAACCATTAAGCACATTGTAACTCATCAACCAGATCACCATTAGCACACTAGAACATCTTATCCTAAACTTACTATCAACCATCATAGCAAGCCAAAATACAAATGTACCCCTGTCAATCAAAACATCTAGCAATGCGATTCTACAAGCTTGATCCTTGTGACAAAAAATATCACTATCGTTGTATGAAAATCACAAGTGTAAGCCTCCTGCTTCCCCAGATTTGATTTTTTTTCTAGTTGAAAACTGATTTCAAATAAGTGGAGACAACTTATATAAGTGACCTAACTTGGTGATAAATGAAACATTAAAATTTAAAATAGAGATGGCCACAATTGAAAATTCATAAATGGCCTATAATGGGAAAAATTGAAATTTTAGATCCTAAAGTCATTGAAACCAACCCACAGGACAGTGAAAGCCAACAATACATGGTAATACTTTGGTGCGAAGTGTTGGAGATTTGAAAGCAAAATTCATTTCATATTTAACCCCCAAACTTTCCATTATAATTTTTTGTGTAAATATGCAATGCTTATAAGATGACTTTTACTTGACCATTGAAGTTGCTTTGAAATAATGATTGAAAGCTTGTTTCATGTGCATTGGCTGACTCCACCAGTGGTTCTTCTGGAAGGGGGTTTTGAATTCCCAACTTGTTTAATATACCTATTGCCATCTGTACTGTGTTTTGCAAAAGGTTTTTCCAATACTGAAATGAACTTAAAATCCTGATTATGTACAAGTTCCCATTTCTTTCAGCCAAATAGTCACAACTATTCATTTATTTATGGAATGACTTTGGACTAGAAATTATGAAATTTACTTGTGAAATTCTGAGAAGTAGACGTGCTTCCAGATTTCATTTACGTTCCAAAACGCATCTTAGGCACAAGGTGACAGTAATTAGAACAAAATTATATATTACTTGTGAGGTTAAACATATTATTGCTAACACGAGTATTCTTGTCTTTCAACTTATGATTAATGCATTTGCTTATTTAGGTTTATTTTCTGGTTTGAAACAACCAGCGTACTTTGTTTTTAACTTTGACCTCCATTTCATTGGGAGCTTTATTCTGTTCTGCATTTTAACTTTTACAACTTAAAAACTATCCATTAGCAAACAAGGCTGGAATAATTTCTTCTTTTTTTGATGCACACTTGTGATGACAGGGATTATGCAGCCTGTTATATATTCTAGGATATAATATGTGCAGAATGAATGATCTGTGAAATAATTGGTAGGCAGAGAAGCACATTGAACTTGCAATTATCAGTTGTATGGATAGTGTATTACATCAGATCTTTTGTTGATTTTGGGAAATTGACAGGCATGGGATGAGACATCTATTTCACTGTCTGCTGGGTGTGACCTTTTCACACGATATGTTACTAGGACATCTGCTTTGGAGTATGAGGATTTTTCAGCTGGCAAGTCCCGTCTGATAGAACGCGGTGAAAGGTTTGGAGAAATATCTTTTAAGGTATACTTCTTGCTTCTGACCGTTTCACTTTGTATTTGTGAAGCAAGGAAGTTTGATATTTTTGCAAGTTTAGACATTTAAATTATCAGTATTTGGGCATTGCAAAAGTTTTCTAATTTTCTCCATGCAAGGAACCATTTTCCTGTAGTCAAAGCATACTTGGCATAGCTTTCCTTATCAAACAAATGATATACTAATGGGGACATTCTTCCATCTGAAGGCTCGTAAAACTATTGCAATGCTTGGGCAAGATTTTCTACAGGATGGTAGTACCATCCTGGTTCATGGTTTTTCAAGAGTTGTCTTAGCACTATTGAGAATGGCTGCATCAAATGGGAAGCACTTTAGTGTTGTATGCACTGGTTAGTTTTACTTTGCCCCTCTTTGTCTATTGTTTCTTTTTCCTTGTATTGGTTTGTCAAATGTGGAGTGTTTACTTCTTACTCTGTTCTATCTGTCGGTGTAATCTATAAATAGAAGGCCGTCCAGATAATAGAGGTATAGAAATGTCAAAGGAACTGGTTGCTGTTCGTGTTCCTATTAAACTTATATTGGACTCAGCAGTGGCTTATACCATGGAAAAGATTGATATGGTACTTTTTGGTGCGGATGGAGTTGTTGAGAGTGGAGGTATTATCAATATGATTGGAACATATCAAGTCGCATTAGTGGCCCACAGCATGAATAAGCCTGTATATGTAGCAGCTGAGAGTTACAAGGTATGCTAAGGTCTAGTCCTCTGTTTATCCTTTGCTGTCTCTGTTACAGATTAGAGCAGACATTTGGAGGTTTTGACATTATTTTAAGTCTTGAATGCATTCAAATGAGTATAAATCCTTGGAATTTGAAAAAGTTATTGTGATTTCATCCAAATAAGTATGCAGAATTTTTTATCTGTGTGTCTTACAAAGTAAACATTCCTTAAATATATACAGAAAACGTTGTCTAGGCAGTTGTTCCATGTTCTGAATTAGGGAAACATTTCTAGAATGCAGTTGGAATATTCCCAATGACATCTTTATTTTCCTGCTTGGACATATACCTGATAATTTTCCAAGTATCGGGAGTCATTTCTTGAAGAAATTGGATACAAGCAAATTGAGAATGAAGCACATGAGAAATAATTAATTCGCAGTGATGTTAGAAATAATTGCAGTGTTACAGACGTGCTTTCAGTCATGGAATAACATTCAAATTTGAAAGTGCTGCTTTTAAGATGTTTGTTTTATTGAAGTTGTTTTTTTTCCTTCACTTGAATTTGTGAGGTACTTGGAAAGGGTTTATGATGTCTTGTTTCAAATATATCTTAGATATATAGACATTATACATGTTAAAATAAGTTTAATGCAGATCCACATAGACTTTTGACTCAAACTAAGACGAATGCCACATGGTTTTTGTTTGTGTTCAAATTTGACATCAATGAAATTTGGGGAAAACTTGTGGGAATATTGAAATTTGGATAAATTTCACTACAAAAAGTGGTTTTATACATTTATATAAAATAACATTTGTAGAGTTTACTGATGAATATAAACACATTTATTATTATTATTAGTCAGTGTTACATATATCGGTGATATATTGCCGGTATTGGGATATATCTTGAATTGTTTGCTGAGTCAATTTTGTTGCTGGTATATCTCAAGATATTTTCATCCTTATAAGATATCGTGACACATTCAAAATGTCACACTATTTTGCCTATATATTGCGAGTCAATGGAATATATTGGCCTGCCTGTGTCAATTTCATCTTATAACTGAATTTTTGATCTTTTAACCCTCATCCTGCAAAAGAGAGTTGGGGTATTCAGGGGATTTACTTTGATCTACCTATCTATTTCTACCATATCCATATTCTGAGGTATGTATAAAATTTTATGCTTGCACTTTGTTTGCTTGTCAAGATTTAGTATATGTTTGTAATGCCCATTAGATATATCTCTTCCTGCTGTTTTTTAATGGGATATTTAACACTTATTTAGCACTGATTTTTTAATTGCAGCATCTTTTATGTGATTCCAGACTTCTCAATTTGTCTTGTGCAATAGTTAATAGGTTTAATCAGTGCCCTACAAAATGGCAAGGCCATTGGACCCAATGTGGGAGTATAGTGAACCAATTAAGCTTCATAATTGGCAAAGGCTGAATTGCAAGCCATCTCGAAGGGAAATATTTGGCAGAATCAGTGGCTTCAAATACCACCTTTCCATATCCCAGGGCATGAACGGGATATTTTCCTTTCATCTACCCTAGAAATCATCCATATTGCAAATCAATCATTCTTGAATTGAGGCTCAAACTTACAAATAGAGAAGCAAGAACCATAGGAAACATAAGATTGTAAAGAGTGGGGAAAACACAATCCTCATCCACACCTTCCATAGTGCCCTTGGCATCCTCACTCTTCTTTGTGCTGAGGTCAATGCCTAAGGGGGAACCTTCTATTTGGTCAATAATTAAAGCAAAGTAGGAGGAGGAGGTCAACAAGTTTGTTGCCTGATGTTTTCTATGGAATGACATTCCTTTCAACATTGCCAAGAACGATCGTTTGTACCATTCAGTGTTGAAAGTTTTGCAATTGTTGGCTTTGGGTATAAGGACCCTTCCTATAATGACTTTAGAGGGCATCTCCTTCAAGTGGAAAGCACTGATTGCACTTCAAGTGGAAACAACTGATTGCAGGTCCACTCTTAATTTCTTGATTAATTGTTTTTGTGGGACACTGTTTATCAAATCTGTTGATGCAATTGGCTATGGTAAAGATTCACATTTGTTCTGTGAATGTTAAAGAAGGACATTAATGTGACTTGTGTTGATTTTTGTAGCATCAAAAAGTGCTCTAAGCCCCAAATTTGGTGGAGAGGCTTAGACACATGTATTCCAAAGAACCCAAAAACTGTTTGTGAAAAATCCATTTAGATAAAGTTTTATTAAAATAATTAATTATTTTAATGGAGACCCTAAGTCTAACTTAGGGAAATTAAAATTATTAAATAATTAAAGGACATTAATAAAATAGAGTGAGAATGATCTAGAAAACAAAGATCAAGTCATGTCATAATCTTAGCCATTGATTAGAGATCTAATCTCGACAGTTGATTTCTCAACGAGAAGACTATAAAGGAAGGCTTGAGTGTCATTTGGAAAGACACACACGGAGTGAATCTTGAGATCAAATTCTTCTGACGGAGCAGTGCTTAGAGGAGGTGATGCAGGGCTTACGCAGAGGCTGCGCAGTGACCTCCAGGTGCAACTTCTCCAGTGTTCGAATCAACCAGATTTTCCAGTGATTGAGTGAGGTATTCTCACAATTTATTTCTGTCAGTATTTCTCTTTGTAACTGAATAACCCTTGAGGTATTCAAAAATTTTCTACTGCTTAATAATACAAACTCTCAGATCTGCTGCACCGGTTTTCCCGCATTGGGTTTTTCCGGTGACTTGGTCCAAAATAAAGGTGTCCTATGTGTGATTGATTTCTTGCTCAGCTTCCTTGTTTCAGAATCATTTTAAATTAAGTGTAGGCCGCTTCAGTGGTTACTTCAATAATTCAGATCTGAATTAATCCTGTAAATGTAATTTGCATAATAAGAGAAGTAACTCAGATAGTTGCAGTAGGATTCCTTAGATTGTCATATCTAGGAATTTTCACATGGTATCAGAGCGTTTGATGTGAAACATGGACAACAGATTTGACTCTGAAGAGAAGGCTAAATTGCTGCAGCAGCAACAGATCGAATCCCTAAGGGGATTGCGTAGCTCTAGCCAGGAGGGCTAATTTTTCGTGGCTGTCTCTCTCTGTGTGAGTCGACAGAGAGGTAGGACTTCCAATTCGAGATTTTGCCGAGGCAGAGGGAGCAACACGGAGCCTTCACACAGAGCTAGAGGGACCCAATTTTTCTGCAGGTAGTTGCTGGGCAGAAAAGTGTCAGAAGAAAGAAAAGAGCACATAGCGGGGAATTCTTCCTTAGTGAGTTCGTAGACAAGGAATTCGACACAGAGGGGGAGAAAGAGGAAGCAGTTCAACAGTGTTCAGCTGAGATGGCAACTCATGGTCTTAGAGATTAGGACTGGTTGGAGGGTTCCTTTAACTATGTAATCTGGAAGGAAAGGATTCAATTCCTTCTAGATGAATACGATCTCAAGACGTTCGTGGTGAATGTGGTTGTTGTACCTTCAGATCCAGATCAACTTAAGAAGTACCGGTCCTATATGGCAAAGGCCAAGAGCATGATTTGATGGTGTCAAGGATCACATAGTCTCTCATAAAGCTGGCAAGAACACCGCTAGGGAGATGTGGGAGGCCTTGTCCTTGCTGTACGAAGGAACTGTCGAGCAACGAAAGATGTAATTGGAGCAAAAGGACCGGTTGGTCCAGATGGAGAAGGGGGAGCACATTGCCCCATTCCTTACGAGGCTTCAGGGGATTCGAGATCAATTGGTAGCCATGGGATCCACCCCATCTTCGGCAACTATGGCGAGGCTAGCCCTTAAGGCAATCACAAAGGAGTGGCAAGTTTTTGTCCAAAGCTTTTTGGGCAAGGCTACACTTCCTAGTTGGGAGCAGATGTGATCAACACTTCAGGAGGAAGAGTTGAGGAGAGATATAGTCAAGTGCAAGCTTGATGGTACCAGCGAGAGCGGATCTAACAGTCCGGAGGAGGAGGAGAATGCAACCCTCGCATCAAAGGGGCAACAAGGGAAACAAAGACAAAAGAGAGATGTCTTGAAGGTGAAATGCTTCAGATGTGGTGAGATGGGCCACTTTGCATCACCGTGTCCTTTGAAGAAAAAGGACAAGGATGAGAAGCATGATCCCAAGCTTGCAGCTGCAAAGATCGAACAAGATGAGTTCATTATGAGTGCCCACGCTTCTCGAGAAGAAACGTGGGGTGACATTGAATTGTAGTTCACCATGAAATTTAGTTGGGCAAGATCCTTGAGGAGCCCACCTCATGGATCAGTACCTTGCTACAGGAGCCCATATTTGTAGTAGTGGGATGGAGGAGTTTTTAGTAGGAGCCGAGGAGTGATGGAGACGATAGTGCAGAAAGTAGTAGCGCCAAATTTTGAGCAACACAGAGCAGAGCAACAAAAACGTAGCAGTAGCAGGGCAATCCATAGGAGTGCAAAGCAGTGCTGCGCAGTGCAGAGTAGCAGCAACGCAGTGCATCAGAGGGATAGCGTAGTAGTTACCAGCAGTCAGAGTCTTCAGCACCGAGGTGCTTCCACTGAACACTTGTTCAGTTTTAGGTGAGTTCAGTGGTTCTCTTAGCAATTGAGTTGCAGTGTTAGCAATATAGCAGATGCAACACTTGAGAGGGAGCTGTAGTACAGATGCAACAATGTCATGGGCAACAGTACAATGGCAACAACAACGTAGTGGTTGATGGACATCAACAATGCAGAGGATGCTTTAGGGACAGAGCAGTATATGCAACAGGCATATTGTTAGAGCACCTTCCTCGCTAAGAGGGAGTGTTGATTTTTGTAGCATCGGAAAGTGCTCTAAGCCCCAAATTTGGTGGAGAGGCTTAGACACGAGTATTACAAAGAACTCAAAACAGTTTGTGAAAATCATGTTTTATTAAAATAATTAACTATTTTAATGGAGACCCTAAGTCTAACTTAGGGAAATTAAATAATTAAAGGACATTAATAAACTGAGTGAGAATGATCTAGAAAACAAAGATCAAGTCATGTTATAATCTTTTAGCCGTTGATTTCTCAACGAAAGACTATAAAGGAAGGCTTGAGGGTCATTTGGAAAGACACACACGGAGTGAATCTTGAGATCGAATTCTTCTGACGGAGTAGTGCTTGGACGGAGATCAGATCTAAGTGATTCAGTGCAGTGAGGGGCAGAGATAGCATCAAGAGAGAGATTTTCTCAACCGGAGAATCATCAATAGAGAGAGGCAGAGAGACATTTAGTAGAGCCAGAGCATAGCCACGCAGGGGCTCAGAGGGTTTTCGAGATTTCACTGTTGGAACTGGTCCAGAAGACGGAAGCCAGGTTGTGAGATTGGAAGGCTGAGATCTGTGATTCCGGGAGTCAGATTGATCCACAACTGGGGTGAGGCAGTGCTTAGAGGAGGTGACACAGGGCCTACCCAGTGATTGCGCAGAGGCTTCCAGGGGCAACTTCTCCAGTGTCTGGAACAACCGGATTTTCCAGTGATTGAGTGAGGTATTCTCACAATTTCTTTCTGCTAGTATTTCTCTCTGTAACTGAATAACCCTTGGGTATTTAGAGATGTATTCAAAAATTGCTACTGCTTAATAATACAAACCCTCAGATCTGCTGCATCGGGAAGATTGCTGATCATGGACTTCCGGTTATTTTTCATAGATGGTTGGGACAACTCGAGGATGGCTTTGGCTTGGACGAGATGATGGACTTCAGATTTGCAGGCTAGAATCTTCAGCGGATCGTGATGTTGCATATCTGAGATTGGAGGGATTTGCATGAGTGGTATTTGATCCAGGAGGTTGAGTGCTTGCAAGATTGAGCCAGTGGAGATCATGTAGGCTCAAAGGGAGTAGCCCTATGGAGGTTCAGGATCTTCAGGTTTGGATGTGATGAGGCAGCGATACTACCAAGATTGACGAGTTCATTCTACAGGGTATGCTGCAGTGATGGACGACAGATGGGCTAGTATTGCCAGATAATGATGGTTACTTCCTAGTCTTGGAATTACCCCCCTCGCTAAGAGGGAGTGTTGATTTTTTGTGTGTAGATTGGGAGGTACGCTAAGCCCTAGGGTTAGGGGATTGGAGGGCAAAGCGCCTAAAAAGTCACTTGTGGGCTTGGAACCCTAGTTTTGGGTTTTGCACGCATTGAGATTTGGGCCAAAACCATGAGGAGTTTGGGCATGAGAAAATTTGAGGTGATAGAGCTTGGTGTGCCAATTCCAACGCTTCGAATTTCACTCAAATCTGAGGTCTATAAATGTAGTTATGAATTTTTGAAGTTCATGAATGGGTTTGCACCATAAGTGTCAAGGTTGGCTTGAGTCAAACAAGCCTCTTGACAAGTTGGACAACCCTAGAATGACGTTGGAAGAAGCCCTCTTGTTTAGTATAAATAGGAGTTGAGTATGAGTCATTTTGTCATCCATTTTTGGGCAACACAAGTATAGAAAATAGCTCGGTGGAGGAGAAGGAATTCTGTTTTGGGCCACAGACAAGTAGGGGCAGACCAACGAAGGAGAAACATGCTTGGGCAAGCATTTTCATGACTGTTTGGTAGGACAAGATTGTCTTGCAGGAAGGCCGAGTGAAAGGAGAAGGGATTGGGCCTGTTTGAAGGTTCGGTGTAGGGTGGACAGTCCCAAAACTAGGTTGCCACAGACTCGTAGGTGGAGATCTAGGGTAGCCGCAGTACTTGAAGGAAGACCGATGTTTGTTTGGAGGTTAGGACAACAAAAAACTACCTCAGCCTCTCAAGGATGGACAAATGCACTCAAGGGGAGCTGTTCTGGGCAAGAAAACTGGGGAGTATCCTCTCTGTAATAGGTCGAGAAAGGGATCTTGCTGTGATGTTTAGGCCGTAGGCTTGAGGTGTTGATTTGAGGATCAAACAACCCTAAATAGGGAGTTGTAGGTGCCTCCTCAAACAATGAGGTCACTAATCTTGTGAAGAAGAAGACCACATAAGTTAAGGTGAGTTTTGGTATGTTGGGTGGGCTGCTGTTGCTACAGGAGGATGCCCTAACCAGTGACCGAAACTCCGCCCATGAACAACAGTGAAGAAGTTTGTATTTCCTCCATCGGTGACTTGTGTTGGGTCAAATATTTGACCAGTTTTGGAAGATAGATTATTGCAGCCTTTGGAATCCAAAGAAGTAGGGATGACATGGCATATTAGAAGCCTTAACTAGTGGACAAATTTTGCAGTAGTACACCTAAGGAGCAGATTACATCAACGGTTGATGTGTCATCTCAAGAGGAGCAGTAGAAGGGTGCAGGTATGTATGTCCTCTTGAGTTGATGTAATTTTCAGGTGGATGGGTGTCTTAGGAGAAGTCTATTGGCAACCAAGAGGGGGGTCTCCTAGATGATTGGATGCCCTAACTAGGAGCAGATGCTACAACGTGTATTGGTCACTCATGGGCAGCGTGAGAGTGGACCAAGTGTGGATGCGGATTGGGCATTTCTAGTCTGCTGGAGGACAGCGTGATAGTGCCCAAGTTAGAGCCCGGTGTGCAACATCTTGATGGGCAAAGGTAGTTGCTAGAGTGGCAGTTGTTGAACTCAAGAGTATGATTGACCAGGAGCAGTTTGTGGAGCCCAAGACTTGTGTGTGGAGGACTTCTACAACAGATGATGGGCAGTCCTTCTATCCCGTGTTCATTGTGGGAGGTGGACATCTTGCAGTGATAGGTGGCAGCGCTCTGTGCCCTATGTTGGTCTTCATCAGAGCAACGTAGGAAGACCATAGTGGGCTGAAGTCCCTGAGTAGCTTAGGAGCAACAGTGAGCAGTTGAGAGTTGTTCACAAGTGGAGCTATGAACAACTCAACAAGAGTCTCGATGTGTTGATGGATGAACGATCAACTAGTGAGCAAATTGAAAACTGAGGTTCAGTGGCCAGATGGACTTGGAGCATTGATAGAGGTAGGAGTTGTATATCAGGAGCCAAAGGAATGGGCAAGTATAGGGTACGACTGAGAGGAGCTGAGAGAGAACGTGACAGCTAGATGGTCAGAGTATCTTGTTGAGGGCAGATTGGTCGTCGATTTACTGACACTAAGCCCCAGTTTGTATCTTGTACTAGTGGATGATTGAGGGCCATAATCCCTGGTACGGGAGCCCTAGACTGTTGTATTATATGTTGTTTAATATCACGAAGTTGGGTTGAAAAACGTAAAAAAGTTGTCTATATTCAGTGCATGTGTGATTTACTGCTGTTTATATTCCGCCGTGCAAAGTAGTTCTGTTGAGATTCTTGGTTTGGTAGTGTCGGAGATTTTAAGATTCTAACCTAGACCGAAGATTGTGGAAATTCAACAACTTATTGTGGAGGAAGCAATTGAGTGATTTGAGGATGATGTTGATGTGTTCGAGGAGGGGGAATTGGAGGATGATGCTTCACTTCCAGTAGAGATAGATTTGGAGGAGGAGATTGAGTGTGTCGCAGCCACCACCACAGAGATAGGCTGGTAGGATAATATATCTCACTTCAACTTCCACCTTAGTCTTAGTGCTTCCACCTCAACCCTAACGACTGCACTTTCCACCATAGGCTCAACCTTGGCACATCCACCTACTACTTCTAGAGGAATAGCGATGGCCTTTGCTTGTAAAATTGGTAGAGGGAATCAATGTTTTCTTAATGTATTTATATTTGTAGTATCTAGATGCCTCATGATGATTCATCTCTTGAGATACATCTATTTTTGTTTTGATGTGATTTTGTATGGTCTTGTGAGGAATTGGTGTTAATTTTCCTTTGAACCTAGCACCCGACACTTTATTTACGTAGTAGATTATAGTTCTACTGAATTAAGGAATGACTAAGTTCTTAACATTCAGCGGAAGAAAAACAATAACAACCAATATCATAAAATGACACAAATGTATTTTGCCCAATCAAATCAATTCATCATTAAGAATGATTCAGAACCTACTTGGATCTCGTCTTGGGATAATGGCCCAACTGAGAAAAATACAGAATACAAAATAAACCTAGATCTAATCTCGTAGATCTTCCCTAGATTGGTGATCGATCTTCTTTGCAAATTTGGATTTCCAACCTCTCTGCACTCCCTGGGACCCAACACGCTGCTCACTCATAAGCCTCTCTCAATCTTGTGCTGCTGTAGTATGTCTTTCTCATGCCCCTAGCATTGCTTTTATAACTTTACATTGAGCTAAATCCCTAACCCTAATCTTCAAAGTGATTGACAACTGAGATTAAATCTTACCTTGGTTGAGATCAACAAGTCAGATTAAAGCATATTCACTAAGGTAATTTACTTTACTTTTCTTAAGTTTCTTTAGTTCAATAAGCCAACAAAATAATATTTTCTCTTCCTAAGTTAAAAACTTAGGCTAAGTTACATTAGCAACTTGCTCACACTAGAGCAAGCATCCAGACTGTGGGTGACTTTTGCATGTCTAGACA
Source organism: Pinus albicaulis (assembly GCA_034641835.2). Taxonomy (NCBI): domain Eukaryota; kingdom Viridiplantae; phylum Streptophyta; class Pinopsida; order Pinales; family Pinaceae; genus Pinus; species Pinus albicaulis. The sequence goes on along the minus strand of CM076573.1, from coordinate 902,870,377 downwards.
CATAGGCTTGTGTAGAAGTACCTGTCCGAGCTACAAACATCAACACTTGGGTCATATATCATAATTCAATATTGATGTGTAATGTTCCACTTAACATTTTATACATCTTGTAGGACTTGGGGCATATATCATAATTCAATATTGATGTTTAAATTTTAATGGAACACTTGAGATTTTACACATCTTGTATATTAGTTTTATTTTCATATTTATGTAGCTGTGTGTGTCTTTTTCATATATTTTTGACCTGCAACTCTTTGTATTTTATTTTTTTCAGCAAAAGGAATTTTCTTCAGAATTTTATAGCAAGGGAAACTTCCCTTTTATCACAGGAAAACAACTGGTCAATCTTCCAAAATAAATTGATCTAATCATTGCTCACTCGATCTGCCAAAAGGCTGTGCAAATATGCTTGTATACTTGCATGTGCGAGTGCAGATCTCCTCCTGCGCACATGTGCGGACTGGAGCTGCGCAAATGAGGTCTAAGCTAAGGTAATTCGACCCTCACTCGATTTGACTCTCCTAGATGTTAAACCACTGTGAACTGCTAAACCCTGGTCCCTGTGAAAATCACTTAAAATACAAGAACTGGAATTCATTCTTCTAACTTATTAATTATGCAATTTATTTTGTTACGAAAAAAGAACAAATAAATTACACTGCAATTTCTTGACCCTAAATATACTGCGGAAAATAAATTGGAAACTGAGAAAATAGAGCACACACAAGATAAAATTGACACCGCTATTTTTGGACAAATGTCCCCTGAAAAACTCAATGTGGGAAAATTGATTCAGTAGATGAGGGTTTATTTTATTACGCAGTAGTGAAATTCGAGTACAAAATCTGGATGCCAAACTGGTAATCCTTAGCAAAATAATCTGGCCAAAAATTAGTGAGACAATTTTTGTCTCAACCGATGCTGATCTCAGTTCCAAAACAGGCTCAAAGTGGTTGCTGGAACACCCTTGTGTTAGCCTCTTCGTAGGCCAATTCATACTGCCTATGGAACTACTCTGATGCTGTAGTTCTACCCAAGTCAGCGTCTGAAAATGACTTGCTTGGCCCTCTGGAATTTCTCTTGGCCTCCAACAACTGAATCACCCACTCCTTCAGCTAAATCGAACTCCCTCTGAAGTTGCCTCTATGCAGTCTCTGCGCAGTCTCACTGAGGAAATCTCGACCCTCCTGCTTCTGACTCTCTGACACTGGAAATCTCCTCCAGAATCACTGTCTCTGCGTCCCTTCTGCTTCGAACTCTTCTGCCATGCTCGACCTCTACAGCTGGATAGCTCGATCTGCCAAGGAACTCGACCTCACAAGTGTGTATTCGCCATCCCCATCGAGTTGCTCTTATAATCTCTCATTGGTGAACCAACGACCATGATTAGATCCCTATGAACGACTAAGATCATCTCAAACTCAATGCATGTGAGTTTCTTGAGCATTCTCACTTTTCTCAATTAATTCCCTTTAATTAATCAATTTCCCTAAGTTAGGCATTTTTTAATTATCGATCAATTAACGTAATTGAGCTGTCTCTGGGTGTTTTCTCCTGAAACTTTTTATGGGTTATGGAGATATTGTGTTTCTTAGCCCCTCTGACCAAAGTCGAGATTAGAACACCTATCCGATGCTACAAAAACTAACACTCCCTGTTAGCGAGGAAGGTGTTCTCTCCCATAACATCTTCCTTCACGCTACTGATGTTTGACAATTGTGACAATCTGCCATTGCCCACCAATTACTCCACATACTCTGATTCATCTGCCAACTCTATAGCTGAACCATACTGCATGTGCGTTGCTGCTGACTTTGGACATTTTCTCCCGCACTGCTGCCAACATTGCTCTATGTTGCAACTGATCTCATGCTGCTGCTACTGCAACTGATCTCATGCTGCGGCTACTGCAACTAATCTCATGCTATTGCTACTACAACTACTACCACTGAGAACCAATATTTGAATCAACTATCCCTGTACTTCATCTGTCTCCTGAGTTTCTAACTGCAACTAGCCTTTGCACTGTCTACTGAGCAATTGTCTGCACCTTGACTGGTTTTGCGTCCCTCAAGAACTGACTGCAACTATTCCTACAACTGTCCCTTAGAATATGACTGCGCCATGCTAACACTAATCCTTCTGCTACTGAAAACTTTGGGCCCTTGTAGCTAAGGTAATGATCGATATGAGGAGTAAACTGCAACTACTGTTGCTCCTCTATGGACCTTGCCCAAGTCTCTGCAACTCTGGGTACTAGAGCTCAAGATCTCCCGACCTCTTTTCTGGAGGTATAGCTGCATACAAAGCGAATTCGTTCTCCAACCTGTTGGACAAATTATCAATCTTTGCTGAAGTTGTTGCCTGCTCCTTCTTCTTGGGACATTGGGTATTGTAGTGAACAAACTCACCACATCTGAAGCACTTGATCTTCAACATATCTTTCTTCTTCTTCTCTAAACCCTTTGAGCCTTGTCCCTGACTGGGACCTTTCTTTGCCTTCCCCTTTGAAGCAAGGGCTACATTCTCCTCGTCCTTCACACTCTTCGGTGCTTTGCTACTACTGCCGCTGATATTACTCTCGACCAGAGCAAGCCTCATCTCTTCCTATGTGAAATCGGCCCACAATCGATCCCAACCAGGTAGGTTATCTCGTTCAATAATACCTTGTGTGAGTGTAGCCCACTCCTCGGTGAAACCGTTGAGAGTTGTACGTACTAGCTCACTCTCGGGAGGTGTCTCTCCAATTGTTGCAAGCTCATCTCGGACACTCTGAATTCGAGTGAGATAAAGAGGAACCCCTTCACCCTTATGCATCTTGGTGGTCCTCAACTTCTCTTTCAAGAACATGTTCCCGTTCTCGGAAGGATTCTGGAAAAGCGTAGCAACTACATCCCAGATTTCTTTGGTTGTATTGTTGGATGCTAAGTGTGAGACTATATGATCTCAAACTCCATTGAGGATCAACCACTTTGCCTTGGCCATCTACTTATTGTAGTTCGCTAGTTGTTGCTGATTTGTAGGTACGACTATAACTCTTTCTGCATACGTCTCCAGACCATGCTCATCAAGCAGGTAAGACATTTCGGCTTTCCAGATACAATAATTTGAGGCTCCCTCTAGCCAGTCTTGGTGTCAAAGTCTTGGTGAGGCCATTTTTGCAAAACTCAAATCTGGGAAAATAAATAGGAATCTCCTTCTTTTCTTGCTTGACTACTGGATTTGCAACTCACACTCCTTGCTGAAATGCACATTTTTTCCTTGCTGCTGCCCTCTGCTACTGGAGATCTTGGATTTCCTCAAGAAAACCGAATCTGGAAACCCTTTGGAAAATTCCTTTAGTGTGTGCTTTTCTCTTCCACTTGGCATTGATCTGCTACTGCAAGGCTGCTACAAAATCACTGTGCCCAGATTCGCTCAACAAAATCTCTGATTTGCTCATCGGAACTGCTTCCCGGAAGCACCCTTGCCTGCAAATCCCTACAATTGAGGTTCTTCATTTTTTCTGCCCTCCGCAAATTGAAAATCGAACCCTTATTCTCCTAATTCGCACCCCAGGCTAGCCTCTTCGCAAATTTGGAAGAAATTTGCTAAGATCTCCCTTTGAACTGCAAAATTTTCTCCCTCTTTGTTGCTGAGCTTCTAATCTGATCAAAACTACTTTGATACCATTTGAAAATTCCTTGAAATACAACAACTGGAATTTGTTCTTCGAATTGATTAATTATGCAGTTTATTTTGTTACGACAAAACAGATAAATCACATTGCAATTTCTTCACCATAAAAATATTACAGAAAATAAATTGGAAACTGAAAAAAATAGAGCATACACAATAAAATTGACACTGTTATTTTTGGACAAATGTCCCTAGAAAAACTCAATGTGGGGAAACCGGTACAACATATGAGGTTTTATTTTATTATGCAACAGTGAAATATGAGTACAAAAATATGGATGCCAAACTGGCAATCCTTAGCAAAATAATCTGGCCAAATATTAGTGAGACAATTTTTGTCTCACCCAACACTGATCTCAGTGCTGAAACTGGTTGAAACTGTCTGCTTGAACACCCATGCGTCAGCCTCTGCGCTGCCTCTATGCATGCCAATTCGTACTGCTTGTGGAATTGCTCTGATGCTTTCGTTATGCCCAACTCAACCTCTGAAAATGACTTGCTTGGCCCCCTGGAATTTCTCCTGGTCTCCAGCAACTGAATCACCCTCTCCTTGATCTAAATCGAACTCCCTTTGAAGCTGCCTTTGCGTAGTCCCTGTGTAGCTTCACTGAGGAAATCTCGGCCCTGCTGCTGCTGACTCTCTGACACTAGAAATCTCCTTCGGAATCACTGTCTCTGCTCCCTCTTTGTCTCTGCATCCCTTTTGGCTCGAACTCCTCTTCCTTGCTCGACCTCTGCAATTGGGTATCTTGATCTGGTAAGGAACTTGATCTCACAAGTGTATCTTCTCCATCCTTATCGAGTTGCTCTTATAATCTCCTGTTGGTGAACGAACGACCATGATTAGATCCCCATCAACAGTTAAGATCATCTCAAACTCAATCTGTGTGAGTTTCTAGAGCATTCTCTAGGCATTTTTTAATTATTGATCAATTAATTTAATTGCGCTGTCTCTGGGTGTTTTTTCCCGAAAATTTTTCAGGGTTTTGGAGATCTTGTGTTTCTTAGCCTCTATGACTAAAGTCGAGACTAGAAAACTTGTTCGATGCCACAAAAATTAATAGTCTCTTCCTCTCGTTGATTTGATGCACGATTTGTGCTCAACGGACTTTCCACCAATTCACCCTATCTCCTCTTATAATTTTCGATCTCAACCTAATCTCCCTCTCAACGACTGAGATTAAATCATGATCAAGAGTTAATATTAAATCATAAGTTAACTTAGGAATTTTTAATTTTTCCTAAGTCTAACTTTAGGAAATAGGTAAATAACTTAATATTCTGCGAAGTTTCTATCTTGTGGGTTCTTCTGCTAGTATTAGCATTTAGGCAAGCAGAACCCTTACTTCTCTACTCCAATTGACACGCAAGAGAGAGGAGACACAACAAGAGAAAGCAATTTTATCTAGTGCGAGTGGGTCAGTAGATTGAAGCACAGAGGACGAAGATTACAGGAGGATTCGAGGGTGTATCCAGGAGGTTGAGTTGTGGAGAATCGAGATTGCAAGGCCAAGTTGTTGAAGACAGGTTGACTTAATTGGAGAAACAGTTTGATGGAGGCCGAATTTCTTGAAGCACAGTGGCAACTTGTAGGGAAGGAAAAAGTTCGATTTGGTAGCAGATTGTTGGGTTGAATTTCTCTAGGATGAATTCCTTCAGAGGTTGATTTCTAGGTGGTCGAATTCCTTGGGCCTAATTCATCCAGTGGGGGCTGAGTTATAGGTTCTAGTTATTATATTTTTCCTTGTAATTTTTTTGTGGGTTGAAAATCTTGATTGCCTAGATGAATAAATGTTAAATTTAGATAACCATGGTGTTCTATGTGTGATGCACTTTTACTTCAATCTTTCTTAGGCCCAATACAAAATAGCAATCACATAAACTTGAAAGTAAAATGCTGGTAGAACACAATAATAGATCAATAGAAGACAAGCCAAATATAGATCAGATTTGCAATTCCTTTTGTCTAGCAAAGATATGATATATTGGCGTTATGGCAGTCAGCAGGATGCTTCAACTAGCAAAGTCTTTCTCGGTCAGCCAACACTTTCATGTCACACCCACAACCCTCAAAGACAGCTCATCACAAGTCAACACAAGTCAAACTAGGGACAACGCATAAAAGTCAACGCAACAAACTAGGGCTTCTGTCAAACAACCCGGAATTCCTCGATTTTAGTGCCCAACTTTACGACATCCTAAAATCGGAATTTTTGCAAAAGATTTAGGTCAAACGACCAAGGGTTGACCACGGTCAATGCTGCAGCAGAAAAGCCCTAAACATATTAGCACAGAAAACAATAGCTTCGCTCCACATGTGTTAGAAGAAAAAGGCCTCCAAAGGCTATCGAACCAATCGGATCACAAAGAGAGAATGTGTGATGAGATGATGAGAAAACGACCTCCAAGTCTCTCCAATTTATATTCATCAATGAGGGTGTGTGACACGACTCTTAGGCATGTGGGATAAATCTGGCCGACCTTGCACATGTGGAAAATAAATTCAAAATCAATGTTCTGCTCATTCGATCAAGATGATCTTTAGATCAATCTTCCACCTCTTCGAAAGAGGAATCCAACAAAAATATGACCATGGTCATATGACTAGTGCAACATGGAGTTTGGACTTAGTTGCCCAAAGTTAACACTCTCTCTCAACTAGGGAGAACTCTAGCTGTCCACAAGTGCCATCCATCATGTACCAAACCAAACATTGTGCGTCATCTCGCCGTAACTTGCTTTGCTAGCTCTTTATTTCAGAACAAAAGGTGAGTCACAAAGACATCACACAAAGCTGACCCAAAGTCAGCTTAGAGGTAAAAACCTCTCTCGGACTCAAAAGAGTCTCATACTAATCTGAAGTTAGTTTACTGACCCGAAGTCAATTTAGAGGATAAAACCTCATCATACTTTATCCCAGATCAAGGTGTTGGACACGTGCCATCCTAGACATAGAGAGTACGACAATCTCCGATGCGTCCATCGATATTGCTATGGTTTATATCCACATTTCCCACCTCATTGGCCAAATGAGAGCTACTTCCCATGAGTCCGAAACTCCATGGGTAGAATGCGTGCGGGGCACAGATCAGAGAGAGGCGAACGAACTCAATATCATAATGGTGGGGCAGAAGCACAACAAGGTTCGGCAAGCCTAGCCCCGTATGTGCTTATAGCTCCAAGAAGCTATCCCCAAGCCCCCTGAAGCTCCCAGAGCGCATAGTCCAACTCAAGCAGGACCCTCAGAATAGGGTCTTTCTACGATCCCAAGCTTCTCACGGAAGGTTAGGAACTTGACCTTTCCCAGGGGCTTCATGAGAATATCCGCGACCTGCTCATCAGTTCCTATATGATCGAGCCTTACGGCGCCTCGCTATACCATATCCCGAATAAAGTGGTACCTGATATCAATATGCTTGGATCGATCGCGGAACTCGGGGTTCTCAGAAAGATGAATCCGTCTCTGGTTATCACAAAGGATAATGGTGGTATCTAGCATATGCCCGAACAACTCACCGAAGAGCTTTCGCAACCAAACAACTTCACAACAGGCCATACTCGCTGCAATGTATTCGGCCTCAGTGGTGCTCAAAGCCACTGAATTCCGCTTCCTGCTCATCCAAGATATCGAAGGAGAACCCAAGGTGAAGCAACATGCAGATGTGCTCTTGCGATCCACCACACTACCAGCCCAAACGGCATCAGTATATCCATGGAGTCTCAAACTCCCAACAGTGTATCTCAGCCCATGGTTGATTGTGCCTCGAAGATATCTCAATAGATTCTTGGCACCAATCCAGTGAATGTGATGAGGTTCAACCATATGTTGACTCAAAGTGTTCACTGTAAAGCATACGTCTGGACGGAAGTTCACTAAGAACATCAAGGCCCCCACGGGCCCAACAACGTTTCCACTCAACTTCTTAAAGTCGAGTTCCATCGGTGTTGACACAGACTTACAGTCCACCATACCAAATCTCTCCAGCGACTCCATGACATATTTTCCTCGAGAAAGGAAAATCTTGCTTGGCCTTTGCCAGACCTCCAAGCCTAGGAAGTAGTGCATCAGTACTAGGTATTTCATCTCAAACTCGGAAGCTAGCTCCCTCTTACACTGATGAATGAGAGGGTCAGGACCTGTCAGGAAGAGATCGTCCACATAGAGAACCAAAATGAGAGGTCTTTCTCTATCAACCTTAAAATAAAGGTTCGGATCATCATTACTTCGAGTGAAGCCCAACTTCATCAAGTAGTTATCTATCCTCTCGTAGCAAGCCCTGGGGGCTTGCTTCAACCCCTAGAGGGATTTCTTCAACCTGCATACATGGGTGTCTCTATCTCGGACTTCGAACCCCAGAGGTTGCTCCACATACACCTCTTCCTTTATAGATCCATGCAGAAAAGTGGTCTTCACATCCATCTGATGTAGAGTCCATCCTTGCGTAGTAGCAAGGGCAATAATAGATCAGATGGTGGTATAATGAGCCACAGGTGCAAATATATCATCATAATCTACACCTTCTTTTTGAGAGAAGCCTCGGGCAACGAATCTTGCCTTGTACTTTTCAGCACTTCCATTAGATCCATGCTTGATCTTATAGAGCCATTTCGAGGTGACAACAAATTTGTCCTCCTGTCTTGGGACCACTTTCCAGACATCATTCTTCATAATGGACTCATATTCTTCGTGCATAGCATCCTTCCAAACTTGATGCTTTACGACTTCTTCAAATGTTCCAGGCTCAGATTGTACTATCATACTCATGGCTGCTAGATAGCCTTGGTATCTCTTCGACTTCTTGTTTTCACGGAATGTCCCCCTTGGGGCAATATGACTCTCAACATTTTCGAGAGTATCCCTAAGCCATGAGGGTCTTCTCTTATTTGAAGGAGGTGGATCAATGGGATCCATAGGTCCCTCAACATCGGGCATTAGGTCATCCTTCAACTCTTCCAACTTCCCTGCTTCTTCATCTTCTTTGTCTTCCTTGGAGCTAGGAAGATTTATCACTTTATTGAGAGCAATATCTTCATTAAAGGTGACATCGTGGCATATCTCCACTTCTCTTTGGCCAGGTACATAGATTCTATATGCCCACAAACATTCCCTTCTTTCCAGAAGCATCCAACTCGCTTCTCTTTTCTTTCGGCACATGAAAGTAAACAGGAAAACCAAAAACTCTAAAATGAGAAGCATCAGGTTTCTTACTAGAGAAGACTTCTTCGGGAGTTTTGGAGTCCACAGCAGAATGCGGGTATCTGTTTTGAACATACACAACAGTGTTCGCAGCTTCTCCCCATAGAAACTTCGGAAGACCTTGGTCACATAGCATGGCACAGACAACTTCCATAATGGTCCTGTTCTTTCTTTCAACAACACCATTTTGCTTAGGAGTGTACGCAATTGTGGTCTCCCTCTTATTGCCAGCTTCTCCACAAAAGTCATTAAACTCATTTGACTCATACTCGGTCTCATTGTCGGTCCTCAAGACTTTGATTTTCTTCTCGGTTTGATTTTCCACCAAGGCCTTGAAGGTATGTAACCATTTGAATGCTTCGTCCTTCTTCTTCAAAAAATATATCCAGGTCTTGCTTGAGAAGTCATCTGTAAAAGTCATGTAATAGGAACATCCTCCCAAGGATGTCACAGGTAGCATACCAGAGAAGTCAGAATGTATCAACTGCAAGATATCAGTTGTCTTTGTGACACTTGAGGGGAATGGTCCCCTTGTATGCTTCCCTGCGGCACAACCCTGACATATACCTTCATGATCATCTCTCAATTCAGGCATCCCTGTCACCACCTTCCTTGCTTTGGGAAGGGCTTTGTAATGAAGGTGTGCAAACTTCTGGTGCCATAACTCTGTTTGAAGAGTTGTATCACATGTCATAGCCCCCAATGGACTTCCTCCAAACTGATAGAGTGTATCAACTCTAAAACCAACAAAAAGAGCTTCCTTGAAGTTCTTCAAGATAAATACCCTTTCCTTGGGTTCCCTGCAATACCCATAATCTCTCCCATTCACATGCATATAAAAATGCAATTCCAAATTCATGCCAAGTAATTCCATTCACTGGGCAAATTCATAAACTTTTGCGGAAGCTCAAAAATTAATCTTTGAATAGATTATTCTCACCTTGAAGAAATTCCATAAATACTAACTTCATTGTATGGAATTACCAATCCAGCCTTTAACTAACACCCATTGGTCTCATTTCCAAACTCAGACTTTGTAATCAAACAACAATTGGCCCACGCATTAACTTACCTTATTCTTCATTTGCACAAATCTGAAAAAACCTCTGCATCCTTGGATCAATTCAGTCTCCATGATCCGCCTCCTACTTCCAACGCTGCTTCGATTTTAACTCTGCAAAGGGAATTCATGATCGAACAGATCTTCGATTCACAACGCCTTCTTTTGTCGAGATACCACTATCGCATAGTCAGCTTTCTACAAAAACCATACATTACACATCCCTCTTGCACATAGTTTGAACGACCAGGTTCGATTTTTAAATCACAAATTCCTCAGTGCTAAGAAAATAAAGGTCGATCCCTCTTCAATTTCATTATAATAAAAACATGGGAATCGATCCACAATTGGATCTGGCAATTATAAACAGATTTTATTAAACGAACTATACAATTTCAAAACCTGCCCAATCGAATTCCATTCGATTGTATACCACTCACTCTTTAACTCTTGCAATTGCAGATTTGCTCCTCCATTACAACCTGCGTTTGGTCAGTTCAACACTGAAGAAACAAAGATCGATCCAAACTACAACATTTCTCTACTGCACTGTGCGTTTTCAATACAAACTCGGTATTGATTATGCAACCAAGTCTTTCATCGATTTCCAGCCAGCAATCTCCTCCAGCACTCATTAATCCGAGTCAAACAAATCACTCATAGCAACACTCTTTACGATTTATCATGCAACAACGTATCTAACCAATTCGCTTGCGTACTTCCAAAGAGAATTTGAATTCTCTTCAACCTTGGGCGCATGAGACTTGCTGCAACTGTACAATGGTTTCTTTAAACACAACACTGACCTTCCAATCTTGTCTATCTCTGCTCTACTTGATACTACGGATCGGCTCAATCCGATGCCAATTCACAACAACATCTCAACTTAAAATTCAAACATGCTCGATCTCAAAATTTCAGTCCCAACTGTATTGAAGTCGGACTTCAATAAACTTCTGTTTCATTCCAAAATCTACTTGGACTTCGTATATTTGTTAACAGAACTGTGAAGTATTAATCCAGCCCGAGTAAAACGAAACTTATTGCATTCAAGTTATACAGGAGTAGAGACATTCGATTGCATTCAATTTAAAACAGAACCATATAACTCAACAATTCAAAAGGATTCAAAAACCCTTTTCATACCATGAACACGTGAATTCGATTCACCCAATGTCTTAAACAGAATTCTCCCTCTATCAGAATCGATTCATTTTGATGCTAAATTACCCAATCAATTCTACACAAAACTCAATAATGGGCATAAGCTTCAGAAAATCAAATGCTGTATTAATACACATAATACTTACATAACAATCTCCTTCCTTGGCCCGATTTCCAAATCATTGGCCCTCTTACAATCTGCTCGAAGGCTTCTAAATAGAAACCCCTGCTCTCTACTCTATTTCTTTTCTCACTCTCTCTGATTTTCAATGCCTTTGAGGCTTAATAATTTATACAATTTAGAATGATCTAATCTAAGTTCAATCCCTTCAACTTCTCAACAAAATCCTAAAATCACTCTTGAATCCCTAAGGATCCTCTCTCACCCATAATTAATGAAACTAATTTCTAAATTAATATTTAGAAAAATCTCTCATCCCTTTACATCCTCAACTGATCAAATTCTCTCATATTCTCAATTATTTACAATATTTAATTAAAAATACTTAAAACCCACTCAAATCATTCATAAAAATCTAGCTCCTCTGAAAACTTAAAACCTCTAAGTTTTAATAAAATACAAAGTATTTCTCTTCGCCTAATGCTCCTGCATCAGACTCCCAAGGTTGAAAATGATCATGATCTCCTGATCATGCGTTTTAAGTCTTTGTCCTTGTCTTCCTGGATCCCACACTTTGTTGTACAAGTCATCATCTGTTGTTGCTTGCTGCTTTTCTCCAGGTTTCCATATCTTATGCTGCCTCGCTCCACTGGCTGCACTTTCACAATCTACCTCTGTCTTTCTCTTACTGAAATTCTTCTGCTTTCTTGCTGTTGTCTGCTGCCTCTGAGACACCTTCATCATCAGTCTTCTGATGCTTTCAATCTCTATGTCCAGCCTTTCCTCTGTCTGGAAATTTCTTTTCCTAATGCTGCTACCTCCAAATTCTGTTGTTTCAGCTGCTGTAGCTGCTTTTGCTGTGACTGCTCTTCTCTCTGCCAACATTGATGTTGCTGCTGTCAATGTTGCCTCAGCTGTTACCTTCCCGATTGTTGCTAACATTGGTTTTACTCCTGCAGATGCTACCCCACATGTTGCTGCCTCCCAAACTTCCTGTCCCTCTGCAACATTTTTTTGGCTCATCACTTGCAAATTTATCTTCAGAAAATAAATTATCATTTAATTCTCTTCCTGCAGTAACATATCCATTTATCTCTGTTTGTATACTAGTAAGCAAAATCAATTTTAACAAACTAGTATCTGCTCCTTCCACAACTTCAAGTAAATTCATTTCAATGCCTGCAACTTCTTTCTCTAGTTCAAATGTCTCTAGCAAACATTTCAGCCATTTCTTCTCAAGCATTTCATCAACATGCTGCAAATTAGTTCCAGCATAACCTTCGTCTTCCCCTTCGACAATCTTCAGTAATTGTCCATCATCATCTTGATTGATTCTGGCAATCAAATCAAGTTCTTCAAACACTGTAGCCTCATCCTCTATCACTGTAGCAGTTCCAAAATTTTGCCCCACAGTCTTCTCTTGGCTATACAGACAAGCCAACTCCTCCTTGTCACCCATGGTAACGAGCCTCTGCATATGAGACATGACTGTCTCACCTTCTTTCTGCAACAGTTCTTCTTCTTCAAAGACAATTCCAAGTGATGGACTGTCTTCTGCATCACCTGTATACACAATCAAATTGTCAGCTTCAAAATCACAAGACCCAATGGTCTCACTTGTTGATTCAATCACCAAGTTTTCTCTCTGCAGTTCCAAGTCTTCTTCCGGACTCAGAAAATCTTCACTGGCTTTCTCCTTAACTTTCTCTGGCAACACTTCAATATGTTGTTCTAAGTTCCTTTCCAACTCCTTTGTCAGCACATCAGTATGCTGATTTTCATTCACCATGAGACTGTCAGTTAGTCTCTCCTTCTTTCCATCCTCTGCTCCATGACTGTCATTCATGAAAACTTTCTTATCTTGCTTCTTCAGCAAATTATCCTGTGTGTAAGTTCTCTCCCTCTTCAATTCTCTTCTCTGAAGATCTAGTTTCCTATACAATTCAACAATTTCATTAGGAGTAGAACTTGGAAACTTCACACAATTTTCCATACCTTCATCGGTTCTTGACTCATCATCAGATGCTCTTACTTCTCCTGCTTTAATATTCTGATTAGACTTCTTTGTCTTCATTTCCTCCTGAGATCTTGCTATCTCAGCATTGATCTGAACAGACTTCAGATTCAATTCTCCCTCCTGCTCTTTAACAAACTTTAAAGCTTGCTCATCTCCTTGTACTGTACCTGCAAACATACACAACTTATTAGTTTTAAAACCACGAGACTTTTCAGTCTTGACTGTTTTCCCCAGCGCTTCCCTTTGAACAGATCTGCGTGTGGAATCTTCAAATTCTATCTCTAACTCAAGAGCTCTAAGTTCCTCCTTCAATAAGGCAATCTCACTTTGCCTCAACCTCATCTGCAATGGTTGACAAATCACTTTCTTTCCCTTCAATGGAAAGATCCATCCTCCATTCTGGTTTTCCTGCTCTTGCAGCCATTCCTGTAGTACCTGCAATTGTACCTTCATTACTGCAATTTCTCTTTCTCTGACTTTATTCGTCATCTTACCTCTGTGGCATTCCTATGAACCTCTTCTCTGATCCTCCATGATCATCTTCTCCATGAGTTTCTCACTCACCATGAGTTGCAATAGCCTCTGCAACAACAAGCTCTCCTGCTGCCACTTACCTCACCAATCCACTCATTGGACCCGGTCTTTTGGTAAGTACTGGTTCACTGCCTCTGGAACCTCTTGAGCATTCTCTTTTGCTCTCTCTAGGCTATCTTTTCAACTCACCTTCCCTTGAGAACACTTCAGTTGTCCTCTTTATCCAACCTTCAGCTGGAACATTAGGTTCACTGCCATCATCATTTTATCTGCAACCATAAACCTTAACCACAAATTTCAAATCAGAAAATTATCTCACCTTTAAGATCCTGCATGATCTTGTCCTCCATTCATTTCTGCAATTCTGTTCATTGCAATTGTGTACTGCTGCATATCAGATTTAAAAATCTGATCTTCCTTTCATTCTCTTATCACAAATTCACACTTCAGTTCTCAACAGAACCTACCTGCACTCATTCAGAAAAACAAATATCTTCAATTTCAACAGAGCCTTCCTGCTCTGATACCACATGATGCAGGGTTTCCCTGCATCAATGGCTGAGCCATGGCATGTGATACATGTGTTGAGGTACCAATATGGTATTATTAATCGAGATATGTTTCTTATGATAAAATATAGTTGCTGAAATATGCAAATTCAGAAAGGTCAGAACATATTGCGGTTTGTTTTGCAAATTGTGAAGCAGGGTAGCTTCAAGGTTGTTTGACAAGAGCAGTGAGACTCCTGTGTATTTATATGGTCGAACTGGTTAACACTTTTATCTTAGATGGTGTACTTATGGGGCAAGCTTGAAGAAATTGAGAATGCCCTCCTTGGTGAAAGGAAGTGTTGATGTTGCAACATCCATGAGCCTGGATTGCTCCCTTGGGCATGGGGTTTGACCTAGAAGCCATGGAGTTTGGCTCTATAAGCATCCCTGAATTGCTCCCTTGGTCATGGGGGTTGACCTGGAAGCCATGGAGTTTGGCTAGGAGATTGGCTCTATGAGTATTGAGGCTTGGAGAACTCCCTTAGGTCATGGAATTTGACTGGGAGACCATTGTTTATGGTCGGGTGTATTGACTATTAAATTTGAGATTATGATTCCTCCCTTAGGTCATGGGGTTTGACCGGGAGACCATATGGTTGGGGAGATTGAATTTGAGATTGTGATTCCTCCCTAGGTCATGAAATTTGACGGGGAGACAATTGTTTATAGTCGGGGAGATTAACCCTGAGCACTCTCTTAGGTCAGATGTTTGACCGGGAGACCATTATATGGTTGGAGAGGTTGACCCTGATGACTCCCTTAGGTTATGGAGTTTGACCGGGAGACCATTGGTTATTGTCGAGGAGATTGACTCTGATTAATCTCTTAGGTCATGGAGCTTGACCGAGAAACTATTATTTATGGTTGGAAAGATTGGCCTCATGAACAACATAAAATGCTCCCCCGGTTAGTGGGGTTTTGACCTTATTGCCATGGGGTTTGGCTAGTGGGTTGAGTTTGTGCTACATGGTGATGCATGATGCTTTCCACATGGTTCTAGTGTTGAACATGTGGTGGATGGATGTATTCAACCTTTTCTTGGAATAGAGAATTTTTCAACAAGAGAATATCTATGGAAGTTATTATGAATACATCCCTAGCTAAGAGGCAGTATTGGAGTTTTTCTAGGTTCGGTTGGTTTTCATAATTTGTTCTTAGCCCTCCAAATATTTAAGAAAATATAAATGCATATGAGGATTCCAAGTTGACTTCAAAATAAGAAAATTTGAATTTTCAAAATGTAATTTTTTTCCCTCCAAAACATTATGTCGGCTCCAAGTCGGTCCAACCCCAGGACATGTCCATTCAGGCCCCTTTTTATCACTATTTAAAGGCATTCGACTTTCGCCAATGACATAATTTCGGATATTACACAAGAAGAAATCGTTCGAGGCTATTAGGATGAATTTGATGCTTGAAGAAGGATGAAATCAAAGAAAGACAGTGGAAGGACGAATTTGGAGAAGGGAGAAATTTCTGAAGCTTAAGTGTTAGTTTTCCGCTGCTCTATGCTATATAAATTACTTTAGTCCAATTCAATTCTTCAATTAGCAATCTTTTCAGTAACAATTAATTCTTCCAATGATCAATAATAATTGAAGATAGAACAATAAATGCAATGACAGTAAGAGACAATCAAGAGCATCAACAAGAAACAACAATTTTGTCAAAGACCAGGGAAAAATCACACAAGGGGGAAAACCCTTTGAAATTCTTCTTCTATTAGATTGTCTTTCAAATGTTCAACAAAGAGTACAATGAGCTCGAATTCAATAATAAGAGTTAAAGTCAAAGCCTTGACTTGGCCAACAAATCAACCAACCAAAAATCAATATGCCAATGAAGAAATAGTCAAATCGTGTCAACTATAAAAAATTTGCAAATTTGTCCAAGTCAATAGTAGTCAAAGTGTGCCCTAACTAGTCCACAAAGTCAACAGTCAACCCTTTTGTTAGCACTCTGTAGTTTTCCTAGGATGAGGAGGAAAATTGCAGAGGTAACCACAAACCACTTTAGGCCATAATCTATCCCTTCTAGCTTGGAGAGGGTTCTCTCTATGTGAAATTACAGTCAATTAGATGACTGAATGTTTCAGATTTGAGGTTAGTTTTAAAGATCAAAAGATATGTTTTAAAGTTGTGGTTGTACGACAAAGGAGAGGTCCATTGGGCATGGAGTCATAATAATGTTCAACAATCAATCACAATAATCAAAACAACTTGAAATAGGGCAAGGTAGGCAAACTCCCGGATCTTACAATGTTGTTGTAGTATGGGTGAGATGAATGAGAATGAGGATCCTTTAAATATAAAGCATACAATGATGAATTTTATATTTAATTATAGAAGAAAAACACAAAAATTTCTTGACAAGGCAGAGCATAGTACTATGAGTAAATTCGACTCATTATCTTCTTATAAACAATGAAGAAGGAAAATCCATGTGAAATACTAAAGGAAAGACACATTTACAAAGAGAGAAACATCACCATTTGTCTGACACAAGAATCTTGTAACAATCTCAAAGATCTTCTTTTTACTCCATAATTAACCCTCTCTACATTCAAAATCATGCAATATATACAAAATACTGTTTCTAGATCAAAGGAGGACGAAACCCACCTATTCCCCAATAGATGGAACTGTTTTCATGAAGATAGGAAAGGAAAAACCACTATTTTGGAACTAGAAAAACATCTTGGACTATTACTTATAAACTTTCCTACACACCTAATACATTGAACTTGTACAAAACATCACGAGTGAAGTTTTTACATGATAAAACATAAATAATGACATGATTAAAACCTTCATTTGCCAATGTTGAGGTAAAATTTAGTCCAAAAAAATTGACTGTGTTTGTGCGCAACACTTGTCTGCTCCTTCTCTAATCGCATAAATGGCCGCACTTTGATAAAAAACTCCTAGTCGATGCCCTGTTGACTGTAATAAAGGTATCCATCCCGTGTAAGTTCCACTTTTTTTTTCCAAAAATGCCCTTTTCAAGAAAACCCTAGTCATGCTGCTCATCTTGTGCGCAACACCTTAAACGCAACAATAGGGAGCAAAGACACTTCAATAGGCCAAAGGACATGGTCGAGATGCTTCAAAACTTTCCATGACCCTTGGTAATTTCAACTTAATTCATATAAGGCTGATAAACTAAAATTTCCAAGATTTGGAGGTGGGTGAGAGGGTGAAAAATAACTCTGTTTCTGTGCGCAACAATTGTATTTCTTGAATATCTCCTAAACAACCCGGATGGAGCTGAAATTTTTAGAGCAAGCTACTATCATCATACCTCATCTCCACAAAAAAATTGAGCCAAATCCGACTCACGGATCTCGATAAAATGAAAAAATGGTTGTAGGTGACAATAGCTTGTTTCTCAAAAATCGTGAAGCGTTTTGACCTGATATTAAGTGGGTTTTATTGGTCTCATCCCCATGCATCTACTGTAAAATTTTCAGGGAAAATGGGTACAGAGCTTAAGAGGTATGGTGAAAATACCTTTGTGCAGCGAGTTGTCTTTGCATGGCTTTAATCACATGCTTGAACTTTCGCTGAGCAAAAATTGATGAATGATGATTTTGCCACCCTTGTAAACCTACTTTAAGTTCCCACACATGAAAATAATGCCAAAAAATTGATTTTTAATTAAACCCTAATGCTTCTGATAGTTGCGGCAACTCATTGGTTATCATGCTTCCGACCATCTTTTGGACTTCTGAACGTGTTGGGCAGGTGGAAGACAACTCATACAACATTGGAAACCTGTTTAAAAACCTTTGCTTAAGCTGCAAACCTCCATCTTTGTAAATTACCTCCTCACAGCAGAAACGCAACAAACTCTAACTTTCGAAGCAGCTTCAATGGAAAATAGGAGTGTTCCTATGAGCTTTCAACCACCTTCTCGGCTTTCTCAAACCTCTCTTTCACTTTGACACTATTTCTGAGCTCGAATTAGACTTAAGATGAGGGAGAATGAGAGAGATTCAAGCAAAATTTTGAATTTTGTGCCACCCCAAAGCCTCTTTCTTGTCATGATGGTGGTTTTGAATAATGAAAGTGAGGTGACATGACAATACTTTTACAATCATGTGGACATGACACTAACTGACTCATCACTGACTATAACTGACTCATATGATTGACATGACCTCCACAACTGACTTATGATGAGAAAACCCCTCATGACATGACTTTGTCTCCATGACTTCAAAATTCAAATTATGACCCCTCATGAGCTTCATGGCTTTGCAAATTTGAATTTTAGGCTAATTCACCCCCTTTAACACAAATATTTACAATGACCTTTGACTATTTTGACTATTTTGTACAAAGACCCCTTAGACTATGAGGCTCAGGAACTCATAGGCTAAATTTTTACAAACAGACCCCCAATTGAATAGAAAGACAGAAACACTTTGATCCCTATATTATAGGACCCTAACACCTTCCAAACAACTCGGTCAAATCAACAATAAATGTGGCCTTAAGTGTTGGTGAAAGTCAACCCAAAATAGTCCAAAAACATCCAGTCGAACTTGGTCAAAGTTTGCGATTTTCTTTGTCTCAAACCTGTGGTCAACCCTAAATTCAATGCCAATGGAACAACCCAGATCACCTCAGTTTTGTGCTAGTCAACTCAGCCTCAAGAAATTGGAATTTTTCTAGTCAAAGAAAGTCAAATGGTGAAGTCAAACTCGATCAAATGAGAGAGAAACCCTGTGGTCAAAGTTTGCTTTTTTTCTTGTAGTCAACTTAAGTCAAACAACCCATAATTTCTTGGTTTGTGTTCCAATTAATGCGGCTTACCAAAATAGAAAGATCCTCCAAAAGAACGAAGTCAAAGCATGCCAAAATCACCCAAATCAACGTTGGTCAAAGATCCTTGTTTTAGAAAGTCAATGCAAAAAAATATCTCGTAGGACCTGTAATTGCTTAATTTAGTAGGGGCCATAGGCAGAGTACCTAATGGGAAACTACTACACCAAATGGAAACAACGAGACCAGGACCCGCTATCACCTCAGTCAATGTCCCCTGCTCTTTACGGACTTTCACCGATGGGAGGAGTCCTGTTATGGAGGAAATCACTTGAATGATAGGATCAATGTCAAGGTATAATGTGATTTACAAGGCCCATTCAAAGGAGAGGCTCAATTAATGATTCAAATGCTCAAAGAAAAAATGAAAGGCTCCCCAAGAAAGACCTATGAAGGATGACCTCGGGCTTAGGAATATTCAATAATGATGAATCCCTAAGACCAAAACTTCCAGAATCCCTCACTTGTAGTTTTTGTGTTTATACTAGGGTTTAAAGTGGGGTAAGGATGTCTCATTCAATCGAGAGATTCAATTAAAATGTGAGCTTTGGGAGAAGCTAGGGTGACTTTCCAAGAAAAACCCCTTGAGAGAAATACTATAAGAGACCAAGGTTTGAGAGATATACCGTGGTAATGGCTTATCCAATGATCACCTATATTTAAGAGACAAAGGTTTTGAATGATGAACTACAAAGTGCAAAACTTCAAAAAATTCCCAAGTCAAAGCAGCTTCAAAGGTTCTCTCTTGGTGTGATAGCTAGGGCATCAATTTATTTGAAATTCCATCGCCAGAATTCGTTCAAAATTGGAGGATGCCTAGAGGAGACATACATGAAGAAACTTGTTTAGACGAAATCCTACAATTCCTCCTCCCTAAAATCTCACACCAAGCCCTAAAAAATCTCCTTATCCTTGGAGGGCGAAGAAAAGAGCAAGAAAAGAGGTGAAAGAATGATATTTCGTTAAGTTAATGTGATCACCAAGGATCTAAGACCAAAATGATTAAGATTTGGGAACTTCGTTCTTCAAGGAGGTCTAAAGAAGCATCCTCATTGTAACGAACAAAGTTCATATACTTAGAGGAATGCTCTGATACTAATGTAACGAACAAGGTTCATATACACAATGGAGTAATCTTCAAAAGACTTGGAAGACGTAACATCCATAGTACGACAGTGATTGTATATTAAATATTATATAAAAATTGATGAGATATGAGTTGATTACAATGAGGGTGCGGGCCTGCTTATATACCCTAGGCAAGTACCTCTTCACCAACGGTTATGTCCTTAGGGACATACCTTTTCATTAACTAGTTACTAATTAATCATTATTTATTAACATTATTGTTTTACATTATTTGTTTTATTTTTATATATATTTTTATTCATAACATTGCCTTCCTCTTCAAAAAGCTTTGTCCTCAAAGCTTACTGATGAAAAGGCTTGATCTCCTTTTCAGCTTGTCGCAGAACTGTCATCTTTGTTGTTACTTGTTACAAGATGATATGATCTTTGGAGCGATAAATAAAATTGTCGAATAAAAAATGGATATGACCAGCCTAGATTAATCCTTTGTGAAATCTTCTAATCATTGGAATTTTATAATGAATTGTTATCATAGGACTTGATTCTGTATACTTCAGTATTCCTTGGAACATAAATCTGTTGTTTTTGTTCTAAATGGTTCACATATGTAGGTTGATTGAAAAGTCTGCTCTTGTAATTCGAATATCGATAAATAGTTCTTCTGGTTGAAATTTCCCTTATCATGTTAGTGGCAGTTTCCTGATCGCCTTTAAGCATTGTCGTTGTGGAGTTGGCTACTGAATCATAATTTGAGATGTCCATCATTTGAACTACAACTTCTGAATGTGTCTTCACTTCAGTAGGTTTATCCTCTGTTTGAGTTACGATTTTTATTGGATCGATATCTGTTGCTTTATCTTCAACTTGGATTGAAATGATTGACGACTTCAATACTTCTTCTTGAAGCTGTTCTAACTTGTCATTTAGTGACTTCTTGTTACTTTAAAGCTTCTTAATTTGCGTAAGTAGGGCTTGGTTATGATTCCTGAGACGGGAAAGTTCGCCATTTCCAGAATCATCAACTTTGCCCCTAGTATCCTTCTCTTTATTTTTAATTTGTTCTAATAACCTTTGATTCAGTGTTTTTAAACGCAAATTTTCTTCTTCTTTCTTCGACAGATTCTCGTTGAATTTCTCCTTAGAACTTTCATTCTCTTGCTTTAATTTTTGCTTCTTAATCTTGGACTTCTTGATATGTTCAATTAATTTTTGATTATGGTCCCTTAGGCGCAAAATTTCCTCGTCCTTTTCTTTTGACTTATTGTAAAACATGTCTTCAAGATCTTTATACTCCTTTTCTGAGGCATTGTTTTTTGGTTGAAGTTTTGCGATTTCTTCTTTTAATCTTTCAATTTGCATCTGGGTATTACTTTGATATTCTTCCAAAGTAAACAATCTTCGACATTTTGGACAAGGTATTATGCGATTTTTGAAAATCGATAAATATTGATCTTCTGTTCGACAAAATGTACATCTGGTCCAAAATGTAGAGTTATGTATGGAATCTTTAGTTTCTTCATTCATCTTCGCATTAGACTCCATTCCTTTCTATTTATAGAATCAATTCCCTTTTGTGTTCGTTAATAATTTTGTCAAACGACACTTGGATTTTTCTCAATTATATATATATATATATTTGATGAGTTTAGGGCTTAATGATAATCCCCTTCCTTTTTCTATTTCTTAAACTCTCTTTTTCTTATATATTTTTTTAACTTTATTATTATTATTAGTTTTTTTAAACTTTATTTTGTTCTTTTTAAAATTTTTTTTTCTATATATATTTATAATTTTTTTTTGAAAAGTTACAACCCTAGTGAAACATGGCTATTCACCTCTTTGTGTTATAATATAAAATATATGTCCACTTATGTGCTTTTGACTCTATTAATTTTTTCCATGTAAAAAAATAGAACTTCCCATTCACATAAAGATATTTTGTATTCCTTTTGTTCTTCTTTTACCTTGAAAATACCATGGGAAATTACCATGGGTTGCTAAAACCACGAGCTTGTAAACCACTTAATGAAGAATCAAGATAATCTTATCTAGTCTTCTCTTACGTATAGTTTTAAAGATTCCATTTTGACTTTATCATGCACTTTTTATCAATAATGTAGAACCTTTTTAATATATGAATGTTCTCCGTCAAAATTTACATGTGACTATTTTTTTTACTAGAATAATTGAAATGTCAATGGCTAAAAGACCTTATTTTTTTTAATATATATATATTTTATAACTCTTCTATTATAATTTTTTTTCCAATTCTTTTTTTTTTAAAAGTGGCCAAGGGCTTGACTGAAAATGGATATACTCCAACTCGTGTAGCAAAACACTTTAGTTGCAATGACAAGTTGATGGCCAAAGGCCGAAATCTGCCTACGTGGATCTGATACCAATGTAACGAACAAAGTTCATATACTCAGAGGAATGCTCTGGTACCAATGTAACGAACAAGGTTCATATACGCAGCGGAGTAATCTTCAAAAGACTTGGAAGACGTAAACATGCATAGTAGGATAGTAATTGTATATTAAATATTATATAAAAATTGATGAGATATGAGGTGATTACAATGCGGGTGAGGGCCTGCTTAGGCAGGTACCTCTTCACCAACAATTATGTCCTTAGGGACATACCTTTTCATTAACTAGTTACTAATTAATCATTATTGTTTTACATTATTTGTATTATTTATATATATATTTTTATTCATAACATTCATTAACAATGGATGCAACTACACGACAACTTTAGACTTTTATACTTCGATATGCAAGATTTGATGGATTTTCAAGGTAAAAGGTGCACAACCACCCCTAAGAAAATTCGTTCTTCTTTTCAAGATGAATAACATATGCAACAAGCCAAGATTATAAGTGTTTCATAAATTCGTACTAAATTTCAGGGCACAAGTAAAATCATGACATAGCATTCAATACATTAGACATGAAGCATTATGAAATTCACATGAAAAAAACACTTACATGACAAAAAGAGTATCTCCATCCATAAACCTGCCAAATAGAAGCTCCAAGAGAGATAGCGAAAATATTCCACACATCAAAATGCATATAATCATCCAAATCATTTCACAAATTGCAGGTCCGAAATATTTAGAAAGATATATCCCAAGTCCTAATCATGATAAGAGATCAATGAACCTCTCTTATATTTATATGATCCACCAAGGGATTCGAATGACCTAATTAGGCCTAGCAATGCACCTGCAATAAAAATAATGTGGAAAATAACACACTTTTGGTGACAAGCCCACCTAATAGCTCCACAATAAGAATAATTAGCCTCTCAAGAAGGACGATATGATAGGTAAGTAGCTACGAGGGACTTTGGAAGTCCAACATGTGCCAAAATGAATAGAAGGGCTCCAAAAGTAGCGATGAAGGGGATGGCCCCTTTATCTCCAAGCAAATGACCTGTGGTGCCCCTAAATGGCTGTTGGGGCACATAATCATCCTCATTGGTCTCCAACTAAATTGAATAAGCATGTATCCTATCTGCAAGGGTTGGAACAATGATGCAAGCCCTCCCTTTGTCTCCCTGGATCAACTGCCAAGTGTGTGGTGCAAGAGTGTAGTTGGCTGGACTAGGTTGTCTAGGTGCACATTATCATCAAATAAGTGGAACATGGGCGAGCAATGAATGGTGCTGAAGGATCCCATGGCATGACTATTTGGTCCCTGCTATAGTGAAGGCCCATGGCTCTCAACGCATACCCTATAAATGCCAATATGACCCTCTGGAGGGCTTGGACCATGTATAGGGAGACCAAACCCCAAGATGAAAACCCACTTGTAATCTTGCATAAGATCCAATGTGTCTCCTCACCTTCCGATACAACAAATCATTAGTGTAAATGAGCAAATGAGCTTACAAGTAATGGAACCAAGTGGGCACTTCATAGTGGCATGCCCTTCCATAATGGGCTTTAGATTGTACAGGTGTGTCCAAGTTTAAGAAGGAGGTTAATCAAGGACCCTTTTAAGTGGTTTTAACCTCTAAGGGCATGAGAGGTCCATGGTACATCTGTCATATGGAAAGTGTCATGTGATATAATGATGGAAGAGAGTGGGGCATCGGGGAAGGTTCCATGCCACATGCCATGGTACAAGGGTAGCTATGATAAGGGAAGCCCACACTTGGGTGTATAGATGTAGGAGGGAGAAATCGTGGTACATAAGTTACCCCGACCTTTGTTTTTCCACCCTTATTCATAGGCCTTTTTCCTTTATAACTCCTTAGGGTTCTAGGGGATGAGAGCATGATGTGAATGATATAACAGCGGATTCCCCCTTAAGATAGGGCAGTTCATCTCCCACTAGGGGTTGGGACAATCATGGGTTCCTTAATGATGCAGGGGGCTAATATGAGGGGCCCTAGGACCTAGGTTGATGGCCATAATGATAGGGGTAGAGCTCATGTTGGTGTTTGCCCATGTGTTAAATTTGTATGTCCCGACCATCTTTTGCATTTTATGGTGCATTTTCTGTTGAGAGTGGCCAAATTATGTTTCTACTTTTTTTTTTAGTTACATCAACCTCCAGGGCATTGTTTCAGGCCCAACCCAAAGTGTGGACAAGCTGAGGGGCAAGCTAACTCCTTGTGGATCCAATTGATAAATGTGAACCCAAATGGTAAATATGTGAAAGTGGATTATAATGAGCAGAGGGGAGTGATGTATTTGATGTCGGGAAGCGGGACCACGCAACCAAAATCGAGGTTTCCCATGTAGTGCCACTCTTGAAGCTAGTAGCCAATAGAGGAGATCCTGCAGGACTATGATACAAGGTTAACCACCAAGTTAGACAAGGGGACAAGAGTACAAACCAAGCCTATTCTTTCTACCGAATCCCCCCACTAATCCATGCCCCATAAGTGTCCATAATAAGTAAGCAAAAATACCCAACTACATAATGAAAGCCATACCTTCGGGGTTGTAAGGCCCACCTTCAAACATATGATCATGATAGATGGGCAAGGGTGCATAATGGTTGGCTCAGGTGGTGGAGATGGTGGCACATCGAGCTATCTGGGGGTTGTAAGGGGCTATTGGCTGAAGACAATCTAGGAGAAAAAATTCTCCTATGGGTGTCACCCACAATTGGTGGGTAACATCTGGCTCCAACTGTGACATGATCTCTCAGTAGAGTGCACGAACGTACTTGAACGGGGAGGTCATGAGAACACCGACAATCTCTTGGAACCAGAGAACTGTTCCCTGCACATCAATGACTAAGCACATGTGGAAACATGTTTTTTATGTGGTGTCTTATGATGATCACCCATGCTTTTTGTTATTCCATAAAAATCAACAGGAAATAAAATCTAATTCTAAATGCAATTTTAAATCTAAATGCACCTAATCTAGCATGATAACGTAATATGATGTTAGTTCTAATGCAAAATCAACATGGAATGCATCTTATCCTAACATGCATATTGCTTTAAGCAAATGCTAAGTGTAATCATATAGCCAATGCAACCAACATATCATTAGATGAATACAATAATTCTTGCTTATAAGATTACTTATGAAATAAATCCAGAAGTGTAGGCAAGAATGGCCATATGGAAGGTCACAAGGGTGGGAGGTGGGAAAATAGAACGACCACACATGGAAGATCATGGGTGAAAAGGGAATAACGGGATGTTGTTTATTCCATATGATTCTCTCTTTCAACCAGAAGATAGAGATACCGACAATCAAGCTCATAAATCTCTGATGGATGGCAACCTTAGGCATTTCATCTTCATCGTGATCCCTGTCATTTATATCGGGTTTTGTGGCCACCACAAGGTCATAATCATAAAGAAAGGGAGATTGATGATATAGAGAGACACACCAAGCAAGTTGCCCATGATGATCACACCTAGAAGAGAGACAAAATCCCTCATTATTAGTGATAGTGTAAGAAGGGTTGAGGAAGGGGTCCACATGAGACTTAACTATACCCCTAGGATCGTGAGGGAAGACAAAGGTCCTATTGATATAATCATCATAGATGTCATAGATAGGGTCCCTGTCAAAATGATGCCCATGAACTTCCTATTTCCCCTCTTCAATATGTAAGTAATCATTGATATCAAAGTTCATAGGGGGAGTGGGATCACCTTCTCCAAGGTCTTCAAAGAGCGGATTATGAAAAATAGTATCCTCAGAAAAGGTAGGGTTAACCTCAACTTCACTTTCCATAGACTCATCCTCCCTATCACACGTGTTTTGAAAATTATCTTCATCACCCTTTTCGTCATGTGGATGCAGGGAGGACCAAAGTCACCGCGTTCGTGTTCATGTTCGAGTTCGAGTTCGAGTTCGGCTACTTTGAAATTCGAATAAAGTTCGGCACTTCAAATTTTGCTAATAAAATTCGGCATAAAATTCGACGTATAGAAATTTGAAAAAAAAAAAAAAAAAAAAAAAAATATATATATATAATTCAATTAAAGTTTAAGCCGACTCATATATTTAGCTCATTGCATTTTTAGCTACACTTCTTCACAAATAAATAAATCATATAGACAGGCCCATAAAAGGCAAAAAATCACCATAAACTTTAACATCCAGCTGTGCAAGGGCAATTAAAAAATCAAGCCAACATGCAAACTTCAAAACACCTCAATGTGTAAATCAGATATTTGGTTATTTTATGTATTTTCGTACCACATTTCCTTTTCCATTTGAAAGCGATCATTCCAGATTCATAAAGGCCTTTAAATTTTTTTTAAAGGTAGTGTTCATGTATTTTTTCGAATTTTAAAACAATCATTACAAATTCACTAAAGTCTGTCAATTTTTTTAAAGGTAGTGTTCAACGTTCATCGTAATAAAATGAGACACGTTAGTTTTGGCAATTAACGTCCTTTTAATGCGCACCTTTAGTTGACAGAAAACCTAGTTCTATGTGAATGTTGAAAAAATGGGGATAATTTATACACGCAATAAGTAATCACCTCCATGTATGGTTTGCAAAGTCATCTTTGCCTATCATTATGCGTTGATAAAATGATTTTAAATCCTTTTAAAATTATAGTGACAAGTCTAGAGACTTCACTGGCATGTGGAATTAAAATGACCTGTTCAGGGATCGAGTGTGCAGGCGTCGAGACTCGATGGTGGAATGTGGAGTGATAGGGTTACCGACGACCACTTTAATTTATTTAATCATAAACGCTAAAAAAAAATCCGAACCACAAAACCCCAAACCCAAACACATATTTCGTCGATTTTTTGACATTTTTTTATTTTGTTCGTGTTCGTGTACGGAAGAGGGTTTGGTTTCGACATAGGTTCGAGTTCGGCATGAAATTCGGTGTACACAAACGATTTTGGTCGGATTGCATTGAGGTTCGGTGAATTTCGAATCTGAAGGATTTTGTTCGCCGAACCCGGTGACTGAGGGGAGGACCCTCCTCCTAGCTCATCATCTAGATTCCCAAGGCCATCATGATGCTTAATGAAGGCTTACTCTTGAATGTTTAGTGTAGGGCATACTTGAAAATGTCTAAGAAATCCATCAAAAAATTACTCAATAGATGAGATGCTTCTAGGTTTGTGATTGTGCGACCATGAATTATGGCCATGGAGGGATCTCATGAACAACAATATAAGGACATCCTGGTTGATCAATCTTTCTACATGATCATTTGCAGAGAGTGGATCACCATCAAACATGGGCACCCCATGTACCATCCTTCTCTGTGACATGATTAGGCTGTCCAGGGATGCTAGTTATGTACAAAGCAGGAAAATCATCAAAGAAAGACATCCTATTGAGATATGCATGCAAATTATATAGGAGTTGTTGAAGAATGTAACTAGTGTTGATCTTCATAATTGTACTCGTGAAAATAATTTTTATTATTAAAGAAAATGACTTATTAAAGCATGGGTTTCATGCTTGGGTCAATGTTTTCTAGGTCAAGGCCTCCATTGAAGGCTTCTAGGCTTTTTCTTGAGTCAATATAGTCATTGTCATTTTTATTAGACCCTTCTTAGGCTTTTGTATCATGTAAACAAAATTATTTGAGTCAAAAAAGTTATTTTCACTTCCACACGAAGTCAACTCTGTCCCCATGAAGTCAACCTACATTAG
Source organism: Pinus albicaulis (assembly GCA_034641835.2). Lineage (NCBI taxonomy): Eukaryota > Viridiplantae > Streptophyta > Pinopsida > Pinales > Pinaceae > Pinus > Pinus albicaulis. The sequence continues at coordinate 902,842,020 of CM076573.1, read as the reverse complement.
GGCAATTCGACCCAGTAGAAAGGCTATTTATAGAGAGGCAGTTCGACCTATTTGTCACACTCACTCAACAAGTTTGATCTATAAGAAAGAGAAGCATAAAAGAGAGCGAAGTAGTTGGAGAAGGACGAAAGAAACTGGGAAGACCTAAAACGAGTTCTTGGGCTATCTATCTCTCACACGTGCGAAGTTTCTAGGCAGTTGCTGGGGGCCGAAATTCTGGATTGTAGCTTCTACTCGGAAGCTATCACTTGGATACTTTGACAGGGATCATCTATTGGAAGGAAGGGCTGACTTGGTGATTGGAGGAGGTCTTGGATTGCCTCATCTTGATTTGTATCTACTAGTGGAAGAGTTGGATTGGGTTTTCCCCTTGAAGGGGTTTTTCCCTAGTTGAGTGCTTACATCTTATGTATCTTGTTCTTGTGGTCTTCATATGCATATAATTTGGTAATTGCTTGATGAACGATAAACTAATAAAGAAGTAAAGGAAGCCAACACAATTCATAAGTAATTATCAAGAAAGAGGAATCAAACCCTAATTCCTATAAACATTGATTTCTTAACATGGTATCATAGCTAAGGTGGAAGAGGGTTGAAGATCACTTTGTTGGCTATCATTTGAAGAAGGGAAAAATAATCTTGGAAGAAAAGGTTACTCCTTCTATGGCAAGTTATTTGAAGATGGGTCTCAATATCATAAAAATTGTAGGAAGTTGGATTAGGAGGATCATCTACAATCTATCTAGGAGAGGCAAGAGTGAAGGATTCTTGGCTGCACTTACTGGTACACTTGATGATGACAACGGATGGATCATTGATAGTGGATCCTCAAGACATATGACGAGAGAAAGTGGACAACTTCATACTCTATCAAGGGAACCATCATCACATGGCGTGGAGCTAGGAGACAACAACAACTATGTAGTCAAGGGCCTTGGATCTATGTCATTGAAGCTGGAAAGTGGAGCAAAGCTACACCTCAACAACATCCTTTGTGTCCTAGGTTTGAAAAAGAATTTACTTTCCATTTCTTGTTTAGAAGATAGGGTTGCTTTAACAACATCCTTTATGTCCCAGGTTTGAAAAAGAATTTACTTTCCATTTCTTGTTTAGAAGATAGGGTTTCTTTTGTAGATAGAAAAGTTTTGGTTTGGGGAAAGGATTCAAGTATTGAAAAGGCAAAAGTTATTGGAGTTTGTGAAGGAAGATTATATAGTGTTATAACACCATTTCCTCAATCCCTAGTTCATATGGAAATTGACCATATCGAACTTTGGCATAAAAGATATGGACATATTCATTTCAAGATAATACCCTCTCTTAGTCAAATGGTAAGGCATCCCCAACATCATGGAAGATCATGAAGGAGTATGCAAGGGATGTGGTTTGGGAAAGAATACTAGGAAACCTTTTTCAAGCAGTGACACAAGGTCTAAGGAGATACTAGACCTCATTCATTCTGATGTGTGTGGGCCAATATCTAATAAATCTCTTGGAAGCCATCTTTATTATTTGACCTTCATTGATGATCACTCGAGAAAGACATGGCTCTATCTTCTCAAGACAAAGGACAAAGTATTTGAAAAGTTCAAGGAATTTAGATCCAAAGTTGAGACCTTAACCAAAAGAAAGATTAAAACTTTGAGATCCGTCAATGGAGGCGAATATACTTAAAAATACTTGATTGCATATTGTAAAGAAGCAAGGATTAAGAGGGAGCTCATTGTTCCCTACAATCCTAAGCAGAATGGAGTTGCAGAAAGGAAGAATAGAACCATTGAAGAATGCATAAGGACTATGATATTTAATCAAGATCTACCAAAATTTCTATGGGGAGAAGCAACCATGACAACAATATATATACAAAATAGAAGTCCTCATAGAATCCTTGATAATATGACATCGGAAGAAGCATTCATAGGGAAGAAGCCATGTGTAGACCATCTCCGAATCTTTGGGTGTCCCGCATACATTCATGTTCCAAAAGATAAGCAAAAGAAGTTGGACTCTACAAGCATAAAAGGGATCTTCGTTGGCTATAGCCTTTCATCAAAGGCTTATAGAATCTACATCAAGGAAGGAAGACAAATTGAAGTTAGCAGGGATGTTATATATGATGAAAACCATGCGTACAAAAGATCCAAGGATATACCAATCAAATCCGATGAGGAAGATATACCTCTATTTGAAGAAGAAGAGCATTTTGACAAGAAAACTACAAATCAAGAAGAAGAAGAATGACCAAGTGAGCCTGTTCAACCTATAATCATTCCCGAAATGAAGAAGAGGCCAAATTGGTTAAAAGCTACACTTGAAGATGCCAAAGGACATGGAGCAACTAAAGGATCTTTTATAGAAAGCAAAAGACCAAAGAGATATTCAGGATATGAAACATACATGATGAAATTAATAGAAGCAAAATCAACTACCTTTGAAGAAGCCTCTCATCAAGAAGAATGGAAGAAGGCGATGTAGGAAGAATATCAATCCATCATGAAGAATGGGGTTTGGGAAATTGTTCCTAGATCAAGTGACAAATCGGTTGTAACCTCCAAATGGATTTACAAAATCAAACATGCCGTTGATGGAAGCATAGACAAATACAAATCTAGATTCGTTGCAAGGGGTTTCTCACAAAAAGAAGGAATAGACTATGAAGAAACCTTTGCTCCTATTACTAGGTATACTACTATAAGTTCTTTGGTTTTGCTAGCTGCTACTATGGGATGGAATATCCATCAATTGGATGTCAAAACAACATTTTTAAATGGAACCATTGATGAAGAAATATACATTGAAGAACCGGAAGGCTTTGAAATAAATAACAAAGATACACATGTTTGCAGATTGAAGAAAGCTCTATATGGCTTGAAGCAAGCTCCTAGGGCTTGGTATGCAAGAATGGATGCGTATCTCTTAAGGATTGGGTTCGTCAAAAGTTATGTTGATGCAAACCTCTACATCAAGATAATGGAGAATGAACCTGTCATTATACTACTATATGTGGATGATTTTTTTATTACAGGTGTGGAGCGCAAAATTCTAAAATGCAAAAAAAATGCTGGCAACAAAATTTGAAATGAAAGATCTGGAACGCATGCACTATTACTTGAGCTTGGAAGTCTAGCAGAAACCCGGTGATATATAGCTTGGCCAAGGTAAATACATAATAAAGATGTTACAAAAGTTCGTTATGATGGATTCCAAGCCCATGACTACTCCCATGATCACAAATCTCAAGAAGTTGAGAAGCTCCGACTCTAGTCTTGTTGATCCTACAAGCTATCGTAAGTTGGTCGGCTCACAAATGTTGTAAATGTTCTTAGTCAATTTCAGTTGGAGCCTCGTCATGACCATTGGATAGTTGCCAAGCATATCTTGAGATACCTACGTGGCACAATTCATCACTTCTGGAAGTATGATGGAAAGGAAGTCAAGTTAACGAGTTTTACTAATTCCGATTGGGGTGGCAGTGACACTGATGGAAGAGGCACTACCAGTGGCTGTTTCAGTTTGGGATCTGCAATGATTTCATGCATGTTAGAGACCAAGATCCTGTTGCATTAAGTAGTACGGAAGCATAATATGTTGCTGCATGTGAAGTAGGAAAAGAAGCTGTTTGGTTAAGAAAATTATTGTCAATCTTTTTTGGAAAGCCTCTAGATCCTACAATGATAAATTATGATAATCAAAGCAACATCAAGATGTTTGAAGATCTTGTATTTCATGCCAAGGGGAAGCATATCAACAAGAAGTACCACTACATTAGGAGTTTGGTACAAGACAGGGTCGTGAAGCTACAATATATTCCGACAGATGAACAAGCAGCTACCGTATTCACGAAATCTCTTCCGAATAAAAAGTTTAAATATTTCAGAAGCATGGTTGAATTGGTTATTGATACAAATTTAGTTGATAGGGAGAGATGAAGCATCTTGTGGTAATAAGATGCTTGGGAGGATATCTAGCCGACCTATGTGTTGATGTCTAGATCCCGAAGTAGGGAGGGTAGCGTTGGTCATGGAGCTCCGACCTTGGATACACACCTAGATCCCTGTGTTGGTGATAAAGCTTAAAAGCTTGATGGTACCTACAATGGCTAGAGCTTGAGTTCACCTTAGTCCCACCAATTAGAGTACCCTGGTCAGGTATCTAATATGTAGGACTGCATGTGCTAGAACTCTTCGTAGTTGATATCATTTTGAGATCTTCCATGTACCTTTATATATGTAATTATGAATACCTCCCTAGTTAACGGGGAGTGTTGAAGAATGTAACTAGTGTTGGTCTTTATAATTGTACTCTTCAAAAGAAATTTTATTATTAAAGAAAATGACTTATCAAAGCATGGGTTTCATGCTTGGGTCAATGTTTTCTAGGTCAAGGCCTTCATTGAAGGCTTCTAGGTTTTGTCTTGAGTCAATAGAGTCATTGTCATTTTTATTAGACCCTTCTTGGGATTTTGTATCATGTAAAAATAATTAATTTTGAGTCAAAAAGGTTATTTGTCACCTCCACACCAAGTTGGCCTTGTCTCCATGAAGTCGACCTACATTAGGGCAATTCGACCCAACAAAAAGGCTATATATAGAGAGGCAGTTCGATCTATTTGTCACACACACTCAACAAGTTCAATCTACAAGGAAGAGAAGAATAAAAGAGAGCGAAGTAGATGGAGAAGGACGAAAGAAGCTAGGAAGACCTAAAACGAGTTCTTGGGCTATTTATTTCTCACACGTGCGAAGTTTCTGGGCAATTGTCAATGAATTTTGATTTGTGCCCATCAAAGGTCACTAGAGACGAACAGATCATGAATGGGAAGGAAGGGCTGACTTGGTGATTGGAGGTCTTTGTCTAGGTCTAAAGGGTCTTGGATTGTCTCATCTTGATTTGTATCTACTAGTGGAAGAGTTGGACTGGGTTTTCCCCTTGAAGGAGTTTTGCCCTTATGGAGTGCCTACGTCTTGTGTCTCTTGTTCTTGTGGTCTTCATATACATATAATTTGGTAATTGCTTGATGAAAGATAAACTACTAAAGAAGTAAAAGAAGCCAACATAATTCACAAATAATTATCAAGAAAGAGGAATCAAACCCTAATTCCTATAAGCATTGATTTCTCAACAGGGTTCGCCAGGGTGAATTTAGCAATGCCTAGAGAAATGCTTGCTTCACCCTACAAGCATTGACCTTAAAGTTCAATGAAGAACTAGGGCTTCATCTTCCAATGGAGTTGCCAAGAATGATATATCAATGATGTCATAAGGGAAACCAGACACACGTCTCGTGTCCCCAACAACGGTGCCAAACACGTTATCACTCAATCTATTAGGGGCCCTAAGCGGAGTACCTAATGGACAACTACTAGACCAAATGGCAACAACGGGACAAGGACCCACTGTCGCCTTAGTCGATGTCCCATGCTCTTTACGGACTCTTACCGATGGGAGGAGACCCGATATGGAGGAAATCACTTGAATGATAAGATGAATTCGAAGGTATAACGTGATTTCCAAGGCCCATTCAAAGGGGAGGCTCAATTAATGGTTCAAATGCTTAAAGAAAAGCAGAAAGGATCTCCAAGAAAGACCTATGAAGGGTGACCTCGGGCTTAGGAATATTCAATAATGATGAATGGGGGTGAGTATACCTCCAATGAGTTCCAGGTTTTTTTGCAGGGCAGCAGGGATTAAGAAGGAGCTCACAGTACCTTACAACCCTCAGTAGAATGGGATTGTCTAGAGGAAGAGGACCATAATGGTGGTAGTGAGGGGCAATGATCTGTGATCAAGAATTGCCGATGTTTTTGTGGGAGGAGGCCTGAAATACAATTGTTTATGTGTAGAATAGGTGTCCTCACAGAATATTGGAGGACATTACTCTTGAGGAGATGTTTACAGGAGTGAAACCGGATGTGAGCCATTTGTGCATATTCGGTAGTCCAGTCTATGTCCATATTCCCACGGAGAAGAGGACTAAGCTGGATCTCTTATCAAAAAGGGGTATATTTTGTGGGCTATTGTGAGGTCTCAAAGGCCTGCCAAGTTTACAATCTTGGACAGAGGAAAGTGATAATCAGTCGAGATGCCATATTTGATGAGGTCAGGACCTTTAGGATGTCTCATGAGAAAGATCCAATAGGGGTAGAGGATCAAGAGTGAGAGGCTCCTAACGCTGAGTAGGTACCAACAACCCCAAGAACAGCGACACTACTTGTAGATTTGGAGGAGCGCGATATTCCTTCGATCTCTACCAGAAGGAGGCCAAGATGGGCTGAACAAACCTTGAGGGATGCCAAGGAGCATGTGGAGGCTCCTAGTAGTGCTTTTTGGCATAGCATACCACCTACGAGATTTTCTAGTTATTTGGCCTTGTCAAGCAACATCAGTGAGTCTGAGCCTTCCACTTCTGAGGAGGTTGCAGATGAGCAGGTCTGGAGGGGTGCCATGGTGGAGTATAGCTCCATCACGAGGAATGATGTATGGGACATTGGGACATAATGTTGGGACCAGAGGGAAATTCTATGGTCACTTCTTGACGGATTTATAAGATCAAACATGTAGTTGATGGCAGTGTTGAGAAGTACAAAGCAAGGTTTGTGGTGAGAAGGTTCTCTTAGTAGGAGGGAGTGGATTACAAGGAGACATTCATACTTGTTGCTAGATATGCATCCATTACAGCAGTTATGTCCATTGCTTCAGATATGGGGTGGAGGATACATCAGATGGATGTGAAGACTGCGTTCCTCAATGGGGTGATTGAGGAGGATGTCTATATCAAGCAACCTCCAAGCTTTGAGGTACATGAGAGAGAGTCTCATGTATGCAGGTTGAAGAAGGTTCTTAATGGGTTGAAGTAGGCGCCACGCACATGGTACTCCATGATTGATGGATATCTTCTTGGTTTGGACTTCACCAAGAGTGAAGCAGACTCTAACTTGTACTATGTACTTGTTGGGGGTGAGCCGCTCATCTTGGTACGTAATGCAGACGATCTCTTCTTGACAACATCGAAGGTCATAGGGATGTGCAAGGAGGACCTTGCTTCAGAGTTCGAGATGAAGGACATCGACTTGATGCACTACTTTTTGGGATTGGAGGTGTGGCAACAACCAGGGGAGAATCTCCTTGGGAAAGACAAGTATGCAGTTAAGGTCTTGAGGAGGTTTGGGATGGAAGATTGTTGGTTTATGTCTACATCGATGATCACTAACCTAAAGAAGCTGAGTGCTTGTGAAGGTTATTTGGTGGATCCCACACTCTATAGGCATTTGATGGGGTCCTTGATGTATCTGGTCAACACTAGGCTGCATATCTGTTTTGCTGTGAACACACTCAGGTAGTTCATGGAGTTGAGATAGGTTCATTGGGTGGAAGTGAAGGATGTGTTGAGGCACCTGTGAGGTACGATGGACTTTGGGCTGAGATATGCCAGAGTTGGTGGATTGGAGTTGCAGGGGTACATAGATTCTGATTGGGTTGGGAGTGTCATGGACAAAAATTCACATCTGGATGTTTGTTTCAACTTGGGATTATCCATGATCTCATGGTATAGCAGGAAGTAACACTTAGTTCAACAAAGACAAAGTACATGGCAGCAAGTATGGCGAGTTGTGAGGCAGTTTGGCTTTGCAAGATGCTTGCAAGATTCTTTGGTCTGGAGATGGGGCTGTTGAGAATTTGGAGGGCTAGTGAATAATTCAAAATTCTCTTCTTGATAATTATTTGTGAGGTTACTTGAGTTACTTATGTCTGCTCTTCGTTAGCTTATTAAATCTTTCATCGAGTCAATTATCAAAAGACATGAGACACACGAATTAGGCTCCTAGAGCCAGGGCAAAACCTCTCCCTCTTGGAGAGGAAAACCCACGAGAAATTCTTCTTATAGATTTTCAAATGACAAGTGCCATGACCAAGACCGTTGACCTATGGATGCTTCCAAGACCTTGTTACCTTTTCTTTGTCGATCTTCAATGCTGACCTTTCTTACTTGCACCAACCTGTACTGTCTTTTCTTTTATGAACTGTGAGAGGGAAGTTAAATCATTGATTTACCTTCCTCTCTTTTCTTTTCCAGCAATGACCCTTAACTTCACATTCATATATCATAGTGATACACATTTCTTCCTGAATTTAACACTGTTCTACTTCAGAGAGAAACCACACTTTTACACAAAGGAATCCGTACTTCAAATCCGCATTTTAATCATAGGTAAGTACGCTATGGTTTATGCTTCTTCACACTTGAAATCACCTCATAAAATTCGCACTCAAAGCCTTGTTCTCATCTTTAAAGATTGCATTTTTGCAGCTCTGTAAACTCAGAAAATATCCGCACTTTATCCACAAAATGGTCCATAGATTCTTCAAATCAATCAACACTTCTTTTAAATAGTCTGCTATCTACTTCAGGTTGTTCGCATTCTGCCTTACGGTGATCCACATTCTGCCTTAGGTTAATCCGCATTCTGCTTTAGGTTGATCCACATTCTTCTGTGTTATACGATTCTCAAAACAAATCTACATTTGTTTATTCTTACTTGCATATATACATCCACAACTTCCTTTTAACTCGCATATAAACAGATGGAATGGTTCCAAGAGTGATCCGCATCACTTGACCATTCGTAGTTGCTGCCTACAAATGATTCGCATCACATACATATATATAGTATTCATGTCTTGCTGTTTAGCCCGACCTACCAACATGATAGAGGGCCGACACCACTACTGTATATAGGCCGACTAGAAGAGCTCATTCTCCAACGTTATGTAAGGGCTATCTTTATGCATCAAACATGAGCCATTTTTCACGGTATTATGACAAGATCTTGGAGCATATTTTCTTGACTTGACTCTTCATGTTCATGACCCTTAATTACATTTATATCTAGAAGACAAATCCTAATAGACCTCAAGAAGAAGTCTATTGACCTATAATAAATCTTGCTCATGAAACCCATGAAGCAAGTACAACAAAATTACATTTTATTATCTTTGTCTTCTTTACATAAAATACATAATTACATAGTCAGTATGAAGACTGACCTAGTTACACTTTTCAATGCTCCCTCTTAACTAGGGAGTTATTCATATAGGTACATGGTCACTTTCAAACTGAAGAATCTCAACCAACATTGGTAATCACATCTGTATAGCATCATATCAACCAACATTGTCCTAGTGCAAGGCCTTGACTAACAACCCTATCTCTCAATGAGACTATGGGCTACAATGCTGGCGAGACACATGACTTATAGACACCATAATCATTGCCTCTCCAAGGTACATACTCCACTTAGGTGTTCCCAAAGTATGACCTTCTTGGACTATTGTTCTCTTGGGTAGCCAACCCTCAAAGAATATCGGTCCTAGACTACTCTTATCTTGAATGCCCTATCTTGTTCTCAAAGAGTATCGAATGCCAGATGATTACCTAATCCTCCATTTTGTCTTCCAGGTGAAGACCGGATTGATGTGTCTATCCATTCTCTCTACATGGCCTTCACTAAGACTTACGACTGTTAGTCCTGGTCTAGTGCATGACACATGTATTAGAGAATCACATATGTCACTCCCAGACATACTTCAAGTTTCTTCCAAGTAAGAAACTTACCACCAGGCTCCCTCTCAACCAGGATCCTGCAGCAACAATCCAACTACTCATGGAGAATTCCTCCCCTCGATGTCATGGATTTCGATATTGAGGAATCTTCAACTTTTGGCTTCATAGGGCACATATCATCCATCACTTTCAGTCATGAGTCATGTCCACTATCAGAAAGTGATTCTCTGAGTCTTTCTCATCTGGTTGATCCTTATGCCATGCTGCTTTCCATCGAATCATCTCCAAGGGTCATACATCCTTTCTCATGATTAGCAGCTCTGCACAAATTCATCCAGATAAACATATACATATGAACTTTTAAAACAAAAGTTACCTTTAGTAATGATCTTTCACCGTGACATTTTCCTGTAAGCATCGACATCCTTTATTCAGATTGACACGTCTCCTAATGATATGTTTTGTCAAGGGTCTTCTTCTTTACCAGACTTACAGTCAGAGTCTACATATCCTCCCAGGAGATCTCCTAGTCACATCTTCCTGGCTTCCGGATGATAAGTACCTCTTGACATGGTTGCATTTCATGATCTCTTCCTTTCTGCACATTCTTCATTCCTAGGAACTTACAAATTTTCCAGTTCCTCGTTCAAATACAACCACCTCATATTCCATGAGGATATATCATGTTGATTTCATCTGTCAGTGCACCGAGAGGTACTCCTCCATAGATCATACTTCTAAATACAAAAGTCCATTACCTGCAACCATATAACATGACTTCACAACATCCAGTGTCAACATGTAAATATATACATACCTCGTACTTTTATCATTTAAGTCATCCTGTAGTAGTTTTACTAGAATGAAGAGCTTCATTCCCTTGACCTGCTTCATTCATATGTCATCACATCCTAGAATCTTGTTTCCATGATGACCCTTGATCTTGATGATTGCCTTCCATTAGTAATGTTATCAAAGAGGTTTTCTCGGAGCTGCTTCACCAAGAGCTCCTACCATGTTCTTATCGTGATGCTATAATATACATTGCTTCCTATCATACTATTTTACAACCAACGAAAATTACTTAAAGGAGAAGATGATCTCAATCATAGTGGAGATCCCTCACTTCTTCTTTCTTAATTTTCTTTGCATCAAGTTCTTCTCTGATATCTGAGACATGGGCTTCTTCCCTATTTCTCTTGTCCTTTTCAGATTAAGGATATTTTCTTTTATAATGCCCAAGTTCATTACATCCAAAGCATCGTGCTTTGTCCATATTTATTCTTCTATTCTGAGGACCAAACTTACCGAATCTTCCTTTCTTCCTGGACATGGCTGCAAAGGCTTGATTCCCTTCACTTGATCCTGTAACAATTTTAGCTTTCAATCTTGTTTCCTCCATTTTACATAGAGACCATAAATCGTGGAATTGTGTGGCTTCTTTCTTCTCGTATAAACTTGAAGGGAAGCTTCCCCATTCTTCTGGCAGAGCTTTCAACACCACAGTAGTCATCTTAGTGTCAGACATTACTTCTCCCAGTTCCTACAGTTGATCTCAGAGAGATTGCTTCTCCTGCAGTACTCATAGAGAATAGCTCCACCAATTCCTCATATATTCCTTTTGATTATTCTAGATTTAATACATCCGAGATGAGAGAGTCTTTTATGAATTTTGGAAGAATCCTTTGGGCTCTTATATCTCCCTTCATGTATTTGGCATGAATTCATTGTCCTTGTCTTCCATGCAGGAAAGTTTGAAACCCTAACCAATTTATTGCTTTCTTTGCAAAGAAGACATTTTGATAGATTCATATGAAGCCATAAAGATACTTACTTGAGTAGATGCTTTTCTTCTTCTATCAGCTTCCTTGTTGAAGATGATGGCATGAACTCCCTCTTAGATTGATCTCAAAGTAGGTGATCTTGGATCCTTGATGATCAAGGATTACTTCAGAATGCAGATGTCTTCAATAGTGTTGGGTGGTGCTTAATGATGTGTCTTCCAACGATGTCAAGAATCTTTGATGTCAAAGATTACCTCCTCGATGTGTGGATTCTTTGAATAAGGTTGAATGTCTTCTTGAGATGGCTTGAGGATTTCCTTGCAAACTGACTTGAATTTTCAATGTAGACTTTGACTTTTGCTTTGATTCTTTCTAGAAAACTGAATTTTGATCCTTGAGTGTCTTCTTATCAAACAACCTTTAGTCTTTAGCACCTTAGCTCTGATACCATGTTGAGAATTTGGAGGGCTAGTGAATAATTCAAAATTCTCTTCTTGATAATTACTTGTGAGGTTACTTGAGTTACTTATGTCTTCTCTTTGTTAGCTTATTAAATCTTTCATCAAGTCAATTATCAAAAGACATGAGACACACGAATTAGGCTCCTAGAGCTAGGGCAAAACTCTCCATCTTGGAGAGGAAAACCCACGAGAAATTCTTCTTATAGATTTTCAAATGACAAGTACCATGACCAAGACCCTTGACCTATGGATGCTTCCAAGACCTTGTTACCTTTTCTTTGTCAATCTTCAATGCTGACCTTTCTTACTTGCACCAACCTGTACTTTCTTTTCTTTTATGAACTGTGAGAGGGAAGGTAACTCATTGATTTACCTTCCTCTCTTCTCTTATCCTACAATGACCCTTAAGTTCGCATTCATACATCATAGTGATACACATTTCTTCTTGAACTTAACACTGTTCTACTTTAGAGAGAAACCACACTTTTACACAAAGGAATCCGTACTTCAAATCCACATTTTAATCACAGGTAAGTACGCTATGGTTTATGCTTCTTCACACTTGAAATCACCTCATAAAAATCGCACTCAAAGCCCTGTTCTCATCTTTAAAAACTGCATTTTTCAGCTCTATAAAACTCAGAAAATATCCGCACTTTATCCACAGAATGGTCCGTAGATTCTTCAGATCAACCCGCACTTCTTTTAAACAGTCCGCAATCTACTTCAGGTTGTCCGCATTCTGCCTTATAGTGATCCACATTCTGCCTTAGGTTAATCCACATTCTACCTTAGGTTTATCCACATTCTTCTGTGTTATAACGATTCTCAAAGCAAATCCACATTTGTTTATTCTTACTTGCATATATACAGAACATCCACAACTTCATTTTAACTCGCATTTAAACAGATGGAATGGTTCCAAGAGTGATCCGCATCACTTGACCATTCGTCGCTGTTGTCTACAAATGATCTGCAACACATACATATATATAGTGTTCATGTCTTGCTGTTTAGGTCGACCTACCAACATGATAGAGGGCCGACTCCACTACTGTATATAGGCCGACTAGAAGAGCTCATTCTTCGGCGTTATGTAAGGGCTATCTTTATGCATCAAACATGAGCCATTTTTCACGGTATTATGACAAGATCTTGGAGCATATTTTCCTGGCTTGACTCTTCATGCTCTTGACTCTTAATTACATTTATATCTAGAAGACAAATCCTAATAGACATCAAGAAGAAGTCTATTGACCTATAATAAATCTTGCTCATGAAGCCCATGAAGCAAGTACAACAAAAATACATTCTATTATCTTTGTCTTCTTTACATAAAATACATAATTACACATTGAATATGAAGACCGACCTAGTTACACTTTTCAACAGGGGCCAACAATGATTCACTATGACAATCATAGCTGCATTAAGCTCTTTGAGAATCCTGTGTTTCATGACAGGTCCACGCATATCGAGATTTTATATCACTTCATCGGAGACAGGGTCCAGAGAGGTGCTGTGAGATTGTAGTACATTTCCAGAAAGAAGCATGTGGCAGATATTCTCACTAAGCCAGTTGGGGGGTAGTGGAGAATCCCTTCCTTTCCAGGAAGGAGTGTTGAAGCTTATAGTAGCTTTAGAAGGTCTTCTGCATAGATTTGGTGTCTTAGCATGCAGAAGATGATTTATTGCCTCTTTAGGTGCTTGCTTGGAGTAAGTGATTTATGTTTTCTTTCCTAAGTCTAACTTAATAATTAAAATCAATTAATTATTGTGGGATATTAAGTCATTTAAGGATAAATAATTTAATTATTTAAGTGACTTATAAATGATCTCAACCATTGATCTCCAAGATCTTCTAGAAGGGGGATTAGGGTTAGGGATATGGGCTCAATGAAGATTATAAAAAGAAGCCTAAGGGAGAGGTGAACACACAAGAGAGAGGAGACACAACGAGAAACTATTGTTTTCTAGTGCGAATGGCTCAGTAGACTGAAGTGCAAAGGAGGAAGACTACAGGAAGATTCAAGGGTGTATCTAGGAGGTCGAGTTGTGGAGATTGCAGAGCCGATTTGCTGAAGAGAGTCAATTTAATTGGGGAAGACGATTTACTGGAGGTCGAATTTCTTGAGGCACAATGACATCTTGTAGGGAAGGCACATGGTCGATTTGCTAGGAGATTGTTGGGCCAAATTTCTCCAAGCCAAATTCCTTCAGAGGCCGATTTATAGGTGGCTGAATTCCTTGGGCCGAATTCATTTAGTGGGGGTTGAGTTACAGGTTTTAGTTATTGTATTTGTCCTTGTAATTCTTTGTGGGTTGAAAAGCCTGATTTTCCAAATGAATAAATGATGAATAATTGTTTTGGGTGAATTATTTATCTGTTGCAATGTGTGATTGATCTCTTTGAATTTTTATTTCTGTTGCATATATATTTCTAGAAGTTTCTCGTAATTTTATTCAACTTGAAACAAGGAACAAAATTACATTTTGTAAATGCTGAAAGCATTCGGTTAGATAAGCCTCTACTTATGAGCAATAAAAAAAGAAAAACAATGAAATTACGTAAAGAAATGTTGAAGTTAAGTGTGATAAAAATCACTTAACTTCTCCTTTTTGCTTTTCTTTCTCTGAACCTTTTGCTGACCCCAGGGTTGGGAGTAATTGGTACGATCGCCAAATTATTTCCAAACTTCTTTGAATGAGTTTGAGCTCTCAAATACATGTGTTCTTTTTCTATCCTCCGTGCCCTTTTCATTGTGTGTTTCCTCTTTCTGCTGCTCTGATCTCTACACATTTCGTACCCTTCTGAATGTGGGTTACAATTATGGGCTGAGCCGCGTTAGTCCCTTATACTTGATTAACATGTTGAACCTGTGCATCTTAGTTCTCCATGGTTTCTTCTTCTTCTTCTGAGAGGTGAAGATTAGATACCTACCATCCTTTTGGCTTATGGCCCTGCATCTTTATCTTTTTTGGAATCTTTTTTGCCTGTGGGCATGTATTCTGCAAGGGTCCTGTTTGAAAACATATTTGAATTTTGAATGGCGTGTTCTTGTAATCTAATACTTGGGTCTACTAAAAGTTTGTGTGTTTCAGTTGAATGTGGTCAGGTAGAGCTTTGTTCAAGTTTATCTCTACGCAAATTCTGGCGAAAGTAAAGATACATTTCTTTGTCCTTTCGAGGTCCATATTTTAAAATTTTCCAGAGTATTTCCAATATCGTCTAAGACCTTATGGTGTTAGAAAGGGAGAGGGAGATTGGGTAGTCTCACCCATATTGGCATTGTTGAGACCACCATATTTGTGGCATCAAAATCCAGGAAGCATGAAGCAATGAAGAGCCCAACTCTGCCCCAAAACCACGAACCCTCATTTAGGAAGTTCTTCAGATCTTTTTGTGTATCATATTGAACAATGAAGAAACCTTTGGAACATAAATAGATGTCACAGTTGGGGGTCCAAGAAGAAAAAATCCACTGGTGTAATGCATCAGTTTTAGGCTAGAAATTGTTGAACTTTCATATTACAAACTTGGATTGGAGAACAAAAAAAGAGAATTTACCTCTGGAAGATTAACTCCATGGCTGGTACTAGTTCCATTTGTTCTACGATGTAGGGTCTTGGGTTGTTTTGGATTTGATCTGTTGGATGAAATCCTTCCCTTGCACTGCATCCTTGAAGGAGACAAATTCATTGGGGTTTATAGAGCGAACACCTTCCTTGTAAGATACTGAGACGTCATGTTTCCTGGTATTTGTAGCTCCATCACACAGTCGTGCAAGCATGCCAATGGTGGAGTTTCTTGAAATACCGTATTCATGCAACAAAGAAAAATTCTCTAATTGCGTCCCTTCATGTATTAGGCACTGCAAAGTCACAGGGATGCCAACCTGATGCTTTATCTTCTGTTTTACATCCACCATAAGATTAGATCTAGAAACCCATAAAAAGACCGAGTTCCAACTTAGGGGCTTAATGAAAACCCTCCACCAACGGGATTGAAAGAACCAACAATGGGTATAAAAAGCTCGAGAAACAAACCATACACTCCAAAGAAGCCGTAATGCAGAGGAAAAAATCCTAATAGGCATGCCACTTCCAGTCAAGGGGGCGGGAAAAAACAAATATGTAAAGAAAAACGCCCCTAAAATCGTCTCAAACGACCCCTTCAGATATAATTGAGCACCCGCCTTGGCCTCATCATGAACAAAGAAAGGATGGCAGAGACACACAACTATAGGACTGCCCAATTGAGGGCACAAAAAGAGTCGACCTCTAGGAAAACTAGAGGGAATAGGAAGGGAACTCCCAACCCCTGTATCATTCTCCAAGATCCAAAACAAATGAAACGAGCTTTTGCAGAGATAAAAATCGCCGAAAACCTTGAAGCTTTCACCATTGGCGCAATTTCTCTTCGCTTTGTTAACATTATTTTAAATTTATGGCTTGTACCATATATATTTCTAAAAGTTAAAATACCAATGATTTTATTTTTTTGTAATTCAAAATTTATTTGGTTAATTAAATAAATTGTTGGGATTAAATAATTGCCTTGAATAAATAAATTGAGTTGGTATTAGGAAATTTAACAAGATCCATGTTGGCTAATGCCAACTCAACACTGCTATCCAAACCTATATCATCAGGAAACACATCCCACGTCTTTGTCTTTCCCTTCAACTATTCCTCCCTATGCTTGTAAGTAAGATGGTGATTGGTGTTCACATGCACCATTTTCTCTAGCTTAGACTGCTCAAGCTTGCTCTTCTTCAAACTGTACAAATTCCGATATGTGCTCTAATTCCTCTCGTAATAAGAGGATGAGGTAACCTAAGAGAGGAGTAAAAGAAAACCTACAGAAGAAAATGAGAAGAAATGAGAATCAAGTCGCTTTCTAATTGGCCCACTAGTTACTTTTTGCATGACATGTGTCCTAAAATTGGGACATGTTTGGGGTACATGTTGCCCATGCATTTGGCATGTGTCATGTGAACAATTTACATGCCAAGCACTTGTTCGACACATAGTCTAGCGTTTTTGTGTCCGACAGATATTCTAGTGTATTTGTGTCCAACATGTGGGATATGGATAGGTAGCCCCTAGGGAATTGTCCTACTTAGTGTGAATTCATGGGATCACATTTTCAACAACTTTTTGGGATCACATTTTCTACAACTTTCTAAGTCTCCAAGAATTCCTATTCCGTTTGAAATCATGTAACTACCGCACCTCAAACATTTGTCAAATTCATTCAATTGGTAAATGAATGCCTTGAAGGAGATTAAAAGGCATACCTCATTGCTCATTGCTTTTGGCAGAAATACTTTA
Organism: Pinus albicaulis; assembly: GCA_034641835.2. Classification (NCBI taxonomy): domain Eukaryota; kingdom Viridiplantae; phylum Streptophyta; class Pinopsida; order Pinales; family Pinaceae; genus Pinus; species Pinus albicaulis. The sequence goes on along the minus strand of CM076573.1, from coordinate 902,824,879 downwards.
AAATCCTTTAGAGCTATTGGTGTAAATTAAGAGGTTTTTTTAATTAGTTGGGATAGCTCTCCTAAGGAAGTGTTTATTGACACCTTCACTCCTCTCAGAAGCTATGTTCCACCAAGACTTCGGGATGGGGAGATGTGGGTGCAGGGAGATGCACAGGGGGTATGTGTGGGGGCATCCTCAAATTTTAGGGAAATTTAGGGGGAATGTCGGGGTATATAAATTTTTTTTAATATATATATATATATATATATGTTCAAATTCATATCCAATAGTGAAAGCATAAATATATTGATCCATACATAATTGAATCAAATAATGAAGTTTACTGATCCATATTCATCATTCATCCATACACCATGAGATTCAATAATGAAATACATTGATCGGTATTCATCATTCATCATTCCGGAATCTACATTGATTTAACAATTATATTCATCACTAATCATTCCAGATTCTAAATCTATTTAAAATTGAAATTCATCTTTCATCATTCTAGAATTTAATTAGTACCAAGCAAACTAGACTATATTAGATACTGAAGTATGAAGATTGGAATAGTACAATGATATAACTCAAAAGGGGTGCTTTTGGGCTTCCCCCCTCAAAAGGGGTTCTTATGGGTGGACATGTAGAAGCACCCCTTTTGGGGAAACATGTCCCCCACACTAGGGAAACGTTTCCCCCTACGTCACCCCAAAAGTGGGATGATTGAAGTTGTAGCTAGAGTTTGTCTTCATAATTTAAATTTATCATTGATGTATTTATCATATTTATATTTATATTTTTGTCAAAACATGTTCTTCATACTTGGAGAGTCAAAAGAAAATGTATTTGAGTCTTGTCCCATTTGGACATTTGTAAGAAAAAGAAATTTGGATTTTACTTTGAGTCATAAGTCCACCAAATGAACAAGTCGGCCCAGTCTCCCAAAATACACCTATTTGACATCCTGGATAGTTATATATAGAAGACAATTCGACCTACTTGAGAGACAATTCATTCATCACAAAAAAACACATTATTAGAACCAAAACAAAGAAGAAAAGAAGGCAGAAGTCTAAGGAGAGAAAGAAAGAAGTAAAAAACTAGAAGAACTCGTTGCTGACCAAATTTCTGAATTTCTACAGCTTGTGTGATAAAAGGCTGAAATTTCTGAGGCACTGCAGGACGAATTTCGGCCCCCTCTGTTGCAGGTCTGAATTTCAAATCGTTGACCAGAATTGGAGCAGTTTGACCTGCATTGACTTGACCTTGGAGGTGACTTGGAGGAGGGCTGGACTTGGTATTTTGGTCACAGTTTTGACTTGGCCTTAGTCTTGGATATCTTCATTTTGATCTAATTCTATAAAAGAAGGATTGTTGGGTTTTCCACTTGTGGGTTTTGCCCTGGCTAGCAGCCTAATTTTGGTGTCTCTTGTCTCTTTATGATCTTTATATTTTCCTGGTTGATTGAACATTTGTATAATCGCTCGATGAAGAAGACATAACAAGTAATAAGAAGATATCTAACGTTCACAAGTAATTATCAAGAAGAGGAATCAAGCTCTAATCTACACTACACTTGGTTTTTCAATAGGGATGTGGGGAAATGTTTTCCCAGGCGTCACCCCATCCTAGGTGCGTGGGAAGTGTGCACCCCATCCTGGGGGATGTGTTCCCGTGGAACATTGCTAAGAAGGCCTACCTGTTAATCAAAAGTTAGATCCCTGCTGAAATCATTGAAAGGAGGAACATAACTAGCCAACATCACTACACTACTGTCAACCTCATTCTTTTCAATTGTACAATGAAGTGCAAAGGGTTTTTGTGCATTTGAAATAATAGAGAAGCCCTCCTAGAAACATCATTGAATCCTTTTGCTACAATGGCAATGCAAAATGTCGAATTGTAAAGCTTGTTCTCTCTCCACATTTAGGCCCAATTTTGAATGAGTAGTCGAAAGGGGAGGGATCTTATGGTCCCAAACATTGAGAAAACAAGACAAAGCAACTAATGGAAGTGAGGTTGATTTCATTCTACCCTCCAAATAAACTTCATCCAATCCTAGAGATTGTGTCTTGATCGCGTCAGCGTAGCTACTAGAGACCAAAGCCCGAACTACCTTAGTTTGCAAATTGGTATCCTTCAACTTCCCCAAAAGAGAAGAGCCTTTGGGTTTAGAACTTGAAGGAAATAGCTTTGTGACCTTCCTATTACTAGGTTGCAGAATCATAGATGAACCACTCTCTCTCAAAAGATTAGTGATCTTGTTTCTTGAGGATTGATAAAATTGGCTTCTCATGGCCGAAGAGTTTTTTTTTTTTTGGTTAGTCTAGGAATAGGTTATTGTAATCCAACAATTAAAGGGAAGATTGTTGTAATCCACCATCTGAACCCAAGACATTCTTTTGCTTCATGATATAGAAAATTGGAGATGCTTTTTAGGTGGTTCCTTTTAGGAAATGAGGAAAGAGAAGTGCCTTTCTAGTGTCACTGACCAAGTCAGATCAACAAGGTCAAGTCAACATGAAATTTTTGACTTGGCCAAATCAGTGGACATGTCATCATATATGAAGCCTGAGGTTTAAAAAATAGGAAATTTTTTTTGCAAAGGTATTTGTGGTGTTGAATTGCAATGGTTTGCTAGGTGAATGCTTATCTAGGGATGTAGTGCTTCTTGGTATGACTGAACGGGAGTATGTTTGATAGCATTCACACAAAGAAAAGAAATTGCACGGAACAACCATTGTATGGTTTGATCTTCATGCAGTGCAACCTTAGTTGAGATGCAAGTTGCAGCTGATCGACGAACACATCTATAATCTTAGAGGAGATTTATCCCACCTAGGATTGGGTTGTGGAAAGCCAACCGCAAACAGTTCTAGAGGATGACTTCATCTGGATGGAGTCAGAGTTAGTTAAAATGTTGGAGGTAGATGAGCCAAGTGTTGGACAGCGGACTTTTAGGGGCAACCTCTCAAAATGACTTTGCAATAGATGCAAAGAGGACATTCTTGGGGATTCAACCTATGATGATGATTTTGATTAGTCACTAGTCATGACTTAGTCTTTATTCCTGTGATTCCAGAAACAAGAAACACAATAAAATGAGAAATGGTTTTAAACTTTAGACTACGAAACATAAATATAAGGTTTTGCAATATGATTTTTTTTTTTTTTTGGGTGTTCTTTTTTAATAATTTTGCAAGAATAATTAAACATTTTAACTATTAACACTAAACATAAATTTGTTTTGCAAATCATTCAAATTTATGAAGTTAAAAAGAGATATTGTATTAATATTGATAACAGAAACTAGTTCATCCTTGATAACATGATTCATATTCATGGCAGTAAGTTTGCAACAATGGAAATATCAAACTGTTCATTGTTCAGTTCATAAATGATAAATGAGTTCACAAATAGAGTGATATTTAGATTCCATCTCATTGTTGGCTGTTCAGAAATGGAAGAGTTAGAGGCACTGCTTTGAAGGTTTAGTAGCATTATTACTATGACCTTCTAACATCTCTTATGCATTTGCCTAGAACACCTCCGAAGCAATTTATCATCACCATAATCCTTGGAACAAAGATTATCCCACATCCTAATGGGTGCAATAAAGTGGTCTTCCTGTTGTAGCAATAGAAGGTGAGGATTTGAGTGAACACACGCCAAGTCTTGAGCCTTCCGTGTGAAAATGCTGATGAACTAGTTTGTATCAGTATAGGTTTTGCCAGAAACGACCCGCCCTTGGGCATTTTCTTGGACACTTTTCTTCTCATTATATTATATATTATTCTAGGTTAGATGAATTTTGAACTCTGGAACCCATTTAGAACCTAAATTGTATGTGGTAAAGAATATGTGTTTCCTCGTAAAAGGTCACAGGTTCAAATCCAGAGGGGGGTAGCGTATGTATGCCTTCGTAGAATTTGGTAGTCAAATTTCTGTGTGGAGGTGGGTTCCTTGTCCCACAGACAAGGGGGTCTCATGCACCAATTTGGTGTTTTGCTCGGCCGTGACCTTAAAATTGGATTATATATATATATATATATATCCTATGATGAAATATATTATGTCTTTATATTACTCATTATGAGCTCAACATGTCACATGCCGGAATTGAACCTGGGTGGATAACATTTCTCACAGCCACCCGAGCTACATCCAATTGACTTGTATATATATATATAGATATATGTCAAGATTAAAATATAAATGTGACACGAGGGACACATGCTACAAGAATACAATGTAGACTAAAGATTAGAGTTTTTAAACATTTAGAAAATAGAACTACATCAAACACACAAGAATACACCATTGATCATACATATGGATCCATACACTAGTCTTTTCATTCTATGCCATCAAAATGTATTACATGGATACGTTGATACTATATGTGGGAATGCCAGTGACAAATACAAAAAGGGAAATCTCATAGCTTGCCAGTCGTATTCCTATAACTCAAAATTATAATCATTGAGATCATCACTACTCCCACTGTGCTCCCCTCCATTTTCTGTATGCAGTCCAAGATCTGCATCTGCAGGTGTGGAGGATGGCCCCTCAAGAGGATCACCATCATCAAAAGTGAATGGCTCTAGGACCAGTGCAATAAGATCCAAGTTGGCTACTGCCAGCTCGAGCTACTATCTAGATTCTAAACCCATATAATGAAGAATTACCTCCCACATCTTTGTCATTTCCGTCATGTACTCTTCCCTCATCCTGTATACAAGACAGAAGTCAGTCTGCACATACACCAGTATCTCCACTCTGCACTTTTCAATCCTGCTTTTCTTCGAAGTATTTTCCTATCTGTGCAATTCCTCAGTAACAATACTAACACTTGATGAGGACCATGCTGATTTAGTAGGTGCCAGGAGTTTATCTGCTTCCTCCTTTGCATTTAACTAGATATCAAGGCATCTCAATAAATAAAGGAGACCATGCAACATTAAATGGAAAGAAATTGTGATTACCACTTCCTTTGGCAGTCGTTGAAATATTTTGTCCATTGGATCACCACTGGGAGCATGCCTCTTCTTTGATGCTATTGCTGGTCTGCTGTCAATTTCAGATCCACTCCCATTTCTAAGATTCAGTCAGTAGCTAAGAAGTTCAACCATCAGGATTCAGTCACTAGCTAAGACTAGCCATAGCTTGTTGAATGAGAACCGGAGTCATAGATACTGAAAAAATTGACATGCATGTAAATAGGTTCTACCAAGATTCTTCAACAGCTCTGGAGGACAGGTTTTGCAAAACTGATAATTTGATCATCGATGTCATGTTCTAATGATAAATGCCAAATGTGATGACAGGTTATTCTGGTTCTACATTCGACAAAACTTTTGAAGAAGCCCAATAGTGGATTGAAAAAACCTTATTTTATTGCTCATTTTAACTCTTTGAAATTTAACAGGTCAAAATGGAAATTTTAGGTTGTCCAATTTCATCATTTCTGAAAATTTAGAGGTCTTATGTATAAACATGTCGCTGTGTAAGCTCTTATGCATGAAATTTTGCATGACTGATTTCATGACATTTTATACAATACAAATTTCGCTAAATGTTCTGTATTTTATGTGCAGTTTGCTAGACTCTATCCTCTCGACCAAAGGGACATGTCCCCAGTACCATGTAAGAATATTAAATTTGAAGTTCCAGTGCCTAAATCAGTTGAAGTGGAATCTTCTGCTAGGGATTACACCCCTCCACAATATCTTACACTCTTGTTCACAGATTTGGGTGTTCTAACACCGTCTGCAGTCAGTGATGAGTTAATTCAGTTGTATCTATAATAATTTATGGTTCATCTTTTTCTTCCGGAAGCCTTGATTGTAAAAAATATCTTGCTTCATTTATCTGCAGGCCTTGTTGAATGTTTACAGAAAAATATTTCTAGGCATTTTCCATCCCTTGCCTTTCCACTCACCCTTAACCTCTTATTTTTTTCCTAATCGGCACACTTCTTCAGTGTTAGAAAATACTAATTTATAATTGCAGAGCAAGTTGAAAAGCAGAGGATGCAAAACGAAACTCTGCTCATTCATTTTTCGTGACCATTGTTTATCTGAAAGTAATCATGTTTGTAGTAATGCCAAGGATGATGAAAATAGCCAAGCAGATTAGGTGATCATCTTATATTTAGTACTTCCCTTGTACTAGATAAGATAGCTAGGGGAAATTTTTATCATTATCTGGAGATTGAGATAGCCTTATGGATGGACAAAACATTGAACTACTACTATGCTTTTGGTCCTCTTCAGTGCTGTCTGATGACATTTTCCTTGGAATCCACCTGTTCTTTCACATATCATTTTCTGAGAAGAAAATAATGAGCTGCAAATCACATGCAACGCTGGATTTCTCTATCGCCTTTTAATGGGATGAATATTGAATCACTTGTTCTTTTTGGTAATTTATAATATAGTTCTGTAAAATTACTTTTGGCTGGAAATTCTCTAGATACTCGGCCCTCTTTGATTCAGTTGTAAAGGATGTACACAATAAAGCATTATATCTATTTTCTTCCCTTTATGTAAGTACACAAAAATTCCCTCTGCCAATCACTGTGTTGATTGAATACCCTTTGCTTCAGCATATATATATATCTAACATGATTTGAAAATGATGCAACACAAATCAGTCAACGACCAAATGTTATTGATCTATGTTTTGGGGGATTTTTTATCAATTCAATGTAGAGTTTGCAAATATGAGACCCATAGAGATTGATTCAAAGCAATTGCTTTATTTTTTATTGTGTGCATTTTGGAACGTATCCACCCACAAGGAAAAAACTAGGGAGCACAATATTTATTTGAAGTTGTTTCTTCGACCATCTTAAATGCAAATTGTTTAAACATGTTGCCATTATGATGCGAAGCTTACTACTATTTCTTGCATGTTTCTGTGGGTTTCCAATAACACCCTCATACCAGATATAGTCAGACAGGTTCCAGTGTTACTTGAATTAAACCATTGTATTCGTTAATTGTGTTATGAAATTGAAATGTATTTGTCTGTACAACTGAAATTGAAATGCATTTGTTTTATGAATATCTTTGCTTTTTATGTTATTGGGTTTCTTAGATGTCGAGAACCCAATTACTTTTTACCTGAGTCTAATAGGTTGCTGCCTTCCGGAAATATTGAGGGAGAAAGGACCTAATTTTAATCTATCAAGGATTTATTCTCCCTTTGAAACTTTACCAGGAGTTTGTCATCAATTTAAATGATCTTCCAATAGTTGTTTTCAAGTGCTTTTTTGATTCTATATATCCCAGAATAAATTTGTTGCTTCGATGCAGATTGAATTCATTGGTCCTCTCGGAAAGGTATAATATCATTGGATATTGATAACAGCGATATATAGTCTGGCATGATATAATATAGAACTAGGCTGTCAAGGACCGTGCCTAGTTTAATGGGAAATCATTTACCGTTGATATTGCCTAGTTTTATCTTGAAATCATTTACCATGGATAATTCTTGATGGTAGATGAGGGAAAAATCGCAGGAAAAGGAATGGTTTACTCTGTTAAGTCTCGAGAGTCAAAGTCTCGTAAATGGAAGGTTCAAATTAACAAACTTTGTGATGGCCACTTTCAGTAATTGGAATGCTTTTGTCTTCGAAATAATTTAATTTATTTATGTTTCAAAATTGGAGTAACAAAGACATCTGCAATATTTAACTTGGGTTAGAGTCAATTTATCTATCTATCTATCAATCACACTTTGAGCAATTTTGGATCAAGCATAAACACTCAATGTGAGCAATTTTGGATCAAGCATAAACACTCAAGCCCTAGGGATTTAATAGGAGAAAAATATTCTTTTATTTTGTTTAAATTTGGATATTGCAAAATGTAGATCTGAGGACTAAAAATTCTTAGCGATTTTTATGAACATGGTTTCAGACAGAAATTCCTTCTATACTCTTCCACTCGAAATTCTTAGCCATTTTAATGAACATGGTTTCAAAAATTCCTTCCATACTCTTCATCCCAAAAACCTTTTTCCTGACCCATACCTCCAAACCTAATAGCCACATGTTCAAAAGCCTTGACCCTTTTCCTGACCCATACCTCCAAACCTAGTAGCCACATTTTCAAAAGCCTGGTTTGGTTACTTGGTAACCTAATAGCCACATGTTCAAAAGCCTTGTTTGGTTACTTGGTAACCTAATAGACACATGTTCAAAAGCCTTGTTTGGTTGCTTGGTTGTGGAATTCTGACTGTTTTCACCTCATTTTTATTAGATTTTTACACTATCAAAGTCACTCTGACTTACTTTCTTATAGAACTGAATGATTTATTATACCTTCTCCCTTTTGTTGCTTCATCAAAATGTGGTACATGGAGGCCCACATTTGTTCTCAGCAGTCAATTTAAACGTATTCAGAAGGATGGCTGCCTTTATGACCCTTGGTAACCATGCGGCAGGAGCTTGGAAAGCCCAATTAATCATGCATGTAATAAATAAGGGGTATCATGCATGTATACTAGAAGGGGATATGAGGCAAAATTAGCACAAAGTTTAACAATTTTGATTATATAGACTCAAGTACCATATTGTATTGATTGAAAAAAGTAACGCAAATTACTTAAAAAACTAAAAAATACTTCTTAAATTTTTTCTAACAAATAGATCTACAAATCTGAAATATATCTACAAATCTGGATTAAAAGAAGCGAGTCAAAGTACTTAATTTAAGAAATACTTGGTGAAATCCATCCTAACATAATATAAACCATTCGTTTATAAAGTAAAATAAAAAGCCAATTACATTAACCTAACATAAAATAATATAAACCATTCGTTTATAAAGTAAAATAAAAAGCCAATTACATTAACCTAACTTAAAATAGAGGGAAAAAAATCAATTTATGTGTAAAAATACACAATCAAGTTATTCAAATTACTTAAATAATTAAAAAAAATCTAGTTATTCAAATTAATTAAATAATTAAAAAAAATACTGAAGTGAAATCTCTCAAGTTAGAGGGAAAAGAATAAATTTAAATTTATTGGTTAAATAGATTTTGATTTAAAAAATAAGAAGTCTCTCTCAAAGGCAAAATACTGAAATCTCTCAGCTTAGAGGGAAAAAGAATAAATTTAAATTTATTGGTTAAATAGATTTTGATTTAAAAAAATAAGAAGTCTTTCTCACAGGAAAATCATTTATAAAGTATATAAACATTTCCATAACTTAAAAAGATGGGAAAAAATCGGTCTATTACTAATTAAAATATAATATATTTTTCCTTAAAATATAAGGAAAAAATTAATATTAATATAACTTAAAATATGCTAAAAAAATCAAAAATCAATTTATTTGTTAATTGTCAAAATATTAATTTATTAATTATTTCATAAGAGAGTATTCTTCTTAATATTTATTATTATTGCTAAAGAATAAAAATATAATTTATTAATTATTTCATAAACAGGGTATTCTTGGTCATATTTATTATAATACAAATATTAATTTATTAATTATTTTCTTCATTACAATATTTTGTAAATATATTTATTATTATTGGTAAAAAGTGAAATGAATTATAATGACAAAAAAAAACAGGAGAGGTTTTTTTCTTTTTTAAATTGAATAAAAATGGAAGTTTTGAATATTAATTAACTTTATATGTTCAAAATTTTCAGTTATAATATAATATCTACTTTAAGACTTTGATTATTACATTACATTGTTAATTGGTTTATTCATAATTTTTCTTTAATAGGGTTCATCAATTTTATTGTGGGAAGGAACTTTTTTGGGAGTGAGTTCTTAAGGCTATATAAATGACTATGTTTGATGAGTTCTCATTTTTAATGTTTTTTTGCAAACTCATGACCCACTTGCTTCTAGGTCTTATTGACAACTAGGTTGAATTGATTAAAATAAAATTTCTATTATACCTCTTTGCATAAGCTTTGGTTTCATAAAAGAATTGGAATTGGGAATATAAAGGTTGACCGTAATATAAATATTATTGAAATGTTATTGTTATCTAATTTTATATAGTGAAGGCTTCATACCATCTCTCCCATAGTGTTCGAGTGCAAGTGCACCTCTAATAAATATGTTTAACATTATAACTATATCCCTCGATGAATATGGCATTTTACTTTTGGTATATTCTTTTTCATAATCAAATTTTATACGTTAGTCTATGGTTAGTATGTGGAACATTCAATGTGCTATAACATGTCCCTTATAACTAAAATTACGAAGGGACACATGTAATTGATGCATAAATTATCATTTGAATGGTATATTTTATTCATCATTTTGTTTTGATATTAATAAGATAATTTGGAATTGTTGCAACAATTAATTCCAATAATGTTGAAAGGGTTAAATGCAACACTTACAGTTGTAAGGGGATTTGTCTGATATGAGGCCCCAATAATACTTCACATCATTTGGGATCAGAGTCATATCCAACATCTTATGGTTTTTTGAATGCTAAATTTTGGACGGATGAATGAGATATGAAAGGGAAACATACATTAATCCCTTGATGGATTGCAAGTAAAATTGACGTTGATGAAAATACTACAAATGAATTTATACAAAGAATGCTATAATAGACTTATAATAAAAACAAATCTTAAAGAAAGAGGGATAGCAATATCTAATTAAGTATACAAGCTATTAATTGTGAAACAATTTACAATCAACAACTAACATAAACACCTACAAAAATCAATGAGAAGTTCGTGGAATGATAAGAGTTTATAGCTAACAAAATAGTTCACTAACTTGCTATAAATGTACATCAATCATATATCAACAAATAGCAATAAAGAACAATCTTACAACAATCGATAACACATAATAGAAAACACTTGCTGTGGGCCTTTAGGCTTATAAGTATTAGAACTAAACATTCAATGCCAAATCACACTATCTTTAAGAATCTCAATAGTAGGAGTGCATAATGATGAAACTTAACCCTCAAGGTGGTTACAAGCTTCTCTCTTTCAAGAATCCTTAAGAGTCCAAAAACTAAAATCCATCTCTTTAATAGAGGGCTATATTTATACAAAGTGAGGTGACTTTTCACCTTCCATGACTACACCTACCCTCATGTCTAATTTCTAATTTACTTTGTTTTCTAATTTTGTTTTATTTTATATAATTACATTAAAGTTCCAAAATAATCTTTTGAATGAAATAAACACCTAACATGAGCTTAACCCCAAAATTAAGAAGGCTTGCACTTGGATTTGTATCCCTTGGGTCATTTGAGTGTGCCAAGCCTTATAGTCTCTTGCAATAGATAAAAATGTTCTTGGAATTAACCCTTCTTTGATGACTTCATATTCACATGTATTAGGCACCATCATCTTCAAGTCAACTTAGATTTTGTGAAATAATGAAGCATGGAGTGTAGCTTAGTGGGCTCCACCAAGTGTTGTTCCAATGCCTCATTGGTTGGCTTTGTATATTTCTCTGTGATTGCTAGTTTCCATGCATGAATCATTCCCTATACTTCATGTTTAATATTTTGCTCAGGTATCACCTCTCTCTGGGCTCCGACAGGTACTAACTTGTGAGCTTTTATTAGCCTTTACATCATGATGTGATGTTGCAGATAGGTATTCATGGTTTTCATCACATCCTTTTCAAGCTTTTCCAACGCTTGGATGGAAAGCTTGATTTATCTCTTACCCAACTTAGTTTATCTTTTATTGGAAATGACACTTGGTGAATCGGGGTGTTCCGTACTCGATGCATGCATTATATCAATGATTGACAAGGTGTTCTTGAGTTGCACACCTTTCCCTTTAATAACATTTTGAATCGGGATGAGTATGGCAACCATCTTTTGGAGTTTCCTGAGCTCTTGGTACAATCAATTCACAATCTCCAAATGATTTATTCAACTCCAATGCTATGTTTTGATGATATTTTTTGTAAGAACTTAAAGCCAATAAACCCTGATTTTCCTTCTGCAACCTCTCGACTTGATGCGCTTTCTTCAAGATCTTGTTCTTTTACCTTTTTAAGCAAATGTTCAATGTTTCTTTCTGTTGTTGAGGAAAAGGCTGTCTCGACTGAGCCTATGGCCAATGGATTGTCCGAGTGTTGGATACTATGTTTCTTTATGTGGTTATTGAGATGGGCATTGTTGGTTTTAGGGCCAAATACTTCTTCCTTTCTTGGACATTTCGATTGGTGTTCATGTCGAAACGGGAACTTGATAAGTTCATAACTTGATTATCATCATTTAAAGTGATTCCCATCTCCCCAATTGCGAAATGACCTCTTGTTAATGTCTTGGAATTTGAGGTTGATGGATCAATATCCATGCTAGGCAAACTATCATTGCCTACATTTTGGGCTTTTTGTTCTTGTTGTTGTTTCAATCTTGCCTCATCTTGGGCTTGTTTTTCCAATCTTTCCCTTTCAAGCCACTCTTCTTCTTGTCTTTTCATTTCTTCTCCCTCTTGTTGTAATCTTTCTATTTTTGCTCTTTCCTTTAGTTATGCCACTTCCTTCTCTTTTTTCTCTCTCTGTTTGTTCCCTAAGATCTTCCTTTAACTTCTTGTCCTTTTCTTTCTTAGCAATTTCCTTTTTTTATTTCCCTTTTATGTGCAATTTTCTTATCTTTTGTATCTTTGGAAGATTCTTATGCTACTAGATCAATGCCATTTATGTTTCCTAAGGGTTCTACAACATTATAGTAATTTTTAATTTTTTCTTCGTCTTTCTTGGCTTGTGATGAGTAAATCCACTTGCACTTACATTTGGAGCAATGAACTGTGATCACACCCTTTGGGTCATATTTGTGGAAGTATAGCTCTCCAAATTTGAAACTGATGCAACCATAAGGTCGCAAATACCCAAAGATGCAGGGCATAATTAACCCCACCTCACCTCCATTAACCTTAAACATTCATATTTTAATCATATGCACGCGGAAGCTTAACAATAAGTGGCTCTCGGGTTTATAACTCATATAACCATATAATAAATTTTTTACCTTTATACATTCATTGCCCCTTCACATTACCTTATCGCATACATGGTTATACAAACCCGTGAAACTGTGGTTCTAGGGTCCCACAACACGGCACCCAATCGGAAGCAATCGCACTTCGCAAATTATATAACTTAGTAGATCGCAACCCAGAACAAATAACTTTAACAACTAAACAATCCTCACGCCGATGCGAAATCTCTCTAGACTGCGATGTAATCTCCACCATTGGTCTATGCCAGATCCAATGGTCCCACTGTACCGTCTCACATGCCATCTCTCGTTTGTATCGCAGCGCAATCAAAACAACTTACCATGCGATGTTTAACTATAAACTCTAAAATCGCCGATGTGCGATATGCGCTAGAGCATTGGGTCGACACGTGGCTCTTGCCTATATCACATCGCAAGTTATTTTGTTTAACTTGCCAAGTTCTTAACACATAAACTCAATAAGTGCGATATGCACTTTCATTCTCTGCTCGACACGTGTCCACTTCGAAACTTTCTCAACTTATCGCATCGCAACTTAAATCGTTTACCTTGCAATGTGATCTCTGCCGTTAAATCTTAAAACTTCAATTCTGCGATTCGATCCTCATCGTTCGATCGCTTTCTTTGGAAATCTTCTAAGTGTTTTCTGCTTTAGTTGATTTCTCTTCTTTCTACTGTCGCCACTTTGCAACTCCGTTTCCTCCATGCTATTCCTCCTGAGCTTTCTCCTGTTTGTTATTCACTCCGACTTGGGATTATCGCGCTTGCTACACACCTTACTCACTATTTCAATCCAGAATATAGACCACCATTCTGTATTACTTCTCTGAATCCAGAATTCGTGAGTTGTTTCTTACTCGACCTGTACACACATCCACTAGCTCCAGATTGGAATCACACAGATTCTACCCAGCCATTAAGTCCTTTATCACTCAATACTTATACATTCAATTTGAATTCATTCACCATGGTTTATTACTCATAAACCATAATTTCTTAGTTACAGATCACTCAACACGTAAATGAATGACACACAGTCACAATGAATTCAATTTCCTCATTAATTAAATAAATGTACATATACAAATAAAAAAACCTATTCACAATCTAGCTTTGGCCTGATGTGACTTTACATGGCCTTTTTTCTCTTCTTCTCTCTCTATGCCTGTAGGCTTACAATTAAGTTTTTCTCTCTAAGAATATATCTCTCTTTTTTTTCCTTTTATGCCTTTGAGGCTTTACAAATATATACAAAAGGTTCTATAACCAATTCTGGTTCAGATCCTCAATCTTCTCAACTAATTTATAAGAATCCTCTAAGTCCTCAATTAATCCTTAAAATCTCTTCTTTATCCCTTGAGGATCTCAACATTCAACTAAATCCTATGGATCCTCTTCAAATCCATAAATCATGAATTACTTTCTAATCTAAGATTTACAATATTTCAGAATATTTCAATCCACACTAATCACTCATCAATCGCTTATGTTCTCCTACATTCGAGAACATTTACAAATATGCTTCTCAATATTTAATTAAATCTCATTCTAAATGTTTCACATAAAATCACTCAAAACATTGAAAATTGCATTAATTAAATTCTTAGGAAATCAACTCTTTTGAAAAAAGTAAGACCCCCTAGATTCTACTAAATGTACAATTTTTTTGAAACCATGATGCTCCTGTATCGGAGTCCCAAGGTGGAAAATAATCATGATCTCTAGATCATGTGTCTTTAATAGTTGTCCTCCTGGATCCCAAAATTTGTTTTGTAATCTGTTTTTGGTTGTTGTTGTTGTTTTCCAAGTCTCCATACTTTATGTTGCATTTCCCCTCTGGCTATACTCTCACACTCTGCTACTGTCTTTCTCTTGTTGCTGCTACTTTGCTTCCTAGCTGTTGTCTTGTTCTGAGACACCTTCTTCATCAACTTTCTTATTCTTTCAATCTTCGGATTGGTACTTACTCTGCCAATTGTTGCTGCACTCCGTCCATTCATCTTCAAACTGCTGTTTGTTACCTTCTCTTTGAATTTGTTGGATTTTTACTATCGCCCTTACATCATTACCCTCTTGTTGCTTCTGAACTTTTGTCTCGTCTCCAAACAACCTCTGTTCAATATCTCTGACAAAAACATCATCAATATGCTGCACATCTTCAGGATCCTTGATCTGAATTACTGTTGTAGATTTTGCTCTGGACATTGCTGCAAATTTTTCTTCGGACATTGCTACCTCACAAAATTCCTGAATATATTTTAAGATATCTCCCTCTGCACCATCCCTCTTCTGTTCACTAGCTGCAAATTTAATTTCAAAAAGTAAATTGTTTTCTGATACTTTGACTGCAGTAACATTTTCTTCCTCTGCTGCAGATCCTTTGCAGTTCTCATCAGGTTCTTTCTTCTCTACTGGCGCTTTCAACCAATTCTCCAATAACTCCAATTATTTCTCCCATTTACTAACCAATTATACATGTGCTTTTAGTGGGCTATCTTCATAAGATAACATAGCCACATCCTCCATCTTTATGACAGTTTCCAGTGACTGTCTATCACCTGCAAAATTGTCAAAACCTACAATAACACACAATTTTTCTGTTGTAAAACCACAAGACTCAATGTTCTTATTTGATGATTCTGTCATCAATTCCTTTTTCTGTTCCAAGTCTTCTACATGACTCGAAAAATCTTCAATGGTATTCATCTCAACTTCCTCAAGTACTTCACTTGATTGCTTGATATCCTTCTCCCCTTCTTCTTGCTTTTAGTCATCGTTGTGAGCCAAACTTCCTCTGTATTCAACTTTAACATTATGCTGAAAAATAATACCTCCTCTCAACTATGTATGATCTTCCATATGAGATCTAACTATCTCAAAACTCAAATCCTATTTCTCTTCTTCATCGTCTTTGACATCTCCTGCAAACATCCACAAATTATAAATTTCAAAATCATTAGACTCAATTGCCTCAACTGATGTTTCAGACATCACTGCTCCATCTTCAAATTCAAAAGGAACTTTTTCATCCCCAACAACTTTGTCTTGCTATAGCTCAACTCCTTTGAGATTCTCTATCCTCAATTGAACATCTATAATATGCTCAAGCTTCCTCAGCTCTTCTATTAGTTGCATATTCACCTACTACCTTCTCTTCCCTTGTAGCATATGCCATTTCACTTTATTTCTCATAGTCCAACCACACCTCTAGTCTACTTTATTTCTCTGCAACATATCCATCAATAATGCAAGTTGGAGATTTATCTCAACTTTCTCTCTCTCATATTCTTCATCACTCATCTGTCTCCATATGCCATTTTCTTTGGCATCTTCTTTCTTCACATTGTGGCTGCTTCTCGAACCTCTGATATGACTCAATAGTCATCTTCTTCTTCATCTTCATGAGCTCCTCACTCACTATGAGCTGTACTTAAGCGTCCACAATAGCAAGTCCTCCCTGCTATATTTACCTCACCAAGCTTTCCTCTATACTTAGTTACTTGTCCTCTCTTTGCAACTTTCCTTGAGCATTCCTCTGCTCCTTCTAGGCTTCAACTCATCTGCACTTTTGAGAACAAAATTTTCCTCTTGTATTTCAATCACAAATGAAATACTAGGTTATGGCCACACTCTTTTTTTCACTCAAAAATCCTTACCAACTTCTTTCATCACTGCTTCTTAACGCTGTGATCTTCTTTTGCTAAGATACTTCATTTGCTGCATTTATCAATATTCAATCTATCTTTTATCCAAAAAAATTCAATTCAGAGTGAAATAAAACAATACCTGCATGATTTCACAAGCAGTCTCCATCCACTCTTCACATTCGAGTGAATCTCTGTTCTCCTCAACAAAACAACCATCACTTTGTCAGATTTTACTGTCTGAATTTTCTTTCTGCACTTGTCTCCACCTTTTCATATTTATAATTGGACTTCTTCTCCTCTGATCCGCAATCACGCTGAATCTTATTCTATTCTGCTACCAAATATCTTCTACATAGTTTAACTATGCAATCTTCATTTATAACAATTTTCATTTACTCTATGCTTTGATACCAAATGATGCAACCATAAGGTCGCAAATACCCAAAGATGCAGGGTTAGCAGAATTAACCCCACATCACTTCCATTAACCTTAAACGTTCATCTTTTAATCATATGCACACAGAAGCTTAACAATAAGTGGCTCTCGGGTTTATAACTCATATAACCATATAATAAATTTTTTACCTTTATGCATTGCCCGCCCCTTCACATTACCTTATCGCATACATGGTTATAAAAACTCGTGAGACTGTGGTTCTAGGGTCCCACAACACGGTGACCAATCAGAAGCAATCATACTTTGCAAATTATATAACTTAGCAGATCGCAACCCAGAACAAATAACTTTAACAACTAAACAATCCTCACGCCGATGCGAAATCTCTTTGGAACTGCGATGTAATCTCCACCGTTGGTCTATGCTAGATCTAGTGGTCCTAGTGTATCGTCTCACACACCATCTCCCATTTGTATCGCATCACAATCAAAACAACTTACCATGCAATGTTTAACAATAAACTCTAAAATCGCCGATATGCGATATGCGCTAGAGCGCTGGGCCGACACATGGCTCTTCCCTTTATCTCATCGCAAGTTATTTTGTTTAACTTGCAAAGTCCTTAACACATAAACTCAATAATCGCAGATTTGTGATGTGTGCTTTCATTCTCTCCCCGACACACGTCCACTTCGCAACTTTCTCAACTTATCGCATCGCAACTTAAATCGTTTACCTTACGATGTGATCTCTGTCGTTAAATCTTAAAACTTCAATTCTGCGATTCGATCCTCACCATCCGATCACCTTCCTTGGAAATCTTTTAAGTTTTTTCTGCCTTAGTTGATTTCTCTTCTTTCTACTATCACCGCCCTGCAACTCCATTTCTTCCATGCTACTCCTCTTGAGCTTTCTCCTGTTTGTTATTCACTCTGACTTGGGATTTTCGCGCTTGCTGTACGCCTTACTCACTATTTCAATCTAGAATACAGACCACCATTCTATACTACTCTGAATCTAGAATTCATGATTTGTCTCTTACTCGACCTATACACACATCTACTAGCTTCAAAATATAATCACACAGATTCTATCGAACCATTAAGTCCTTGATCACTCAGAAAGACTTATACATTCAATTTGAATTCATTCACCATGGTTTATCACATAGAAACCATAATTTCTCAGTTACGGATCACTCAACACGTAAAAGGAATGACACACAGTCACAATGAATTTGATTTCCTCATGAATTAAATATATATAGATACAAATAAAAAAATCTGTTTACAATCTAGCTTTGGCCTGATGTGCCTTTACATGGCCCTTTTTCTCTTCCTCTCTCTCTATGCCTGTAGGCTTACAATGAAGTTTGTCTCTCTAAGAATATATCTCTCTTTTTTTTCCTTTTGTGCCTTTGAGGCTTTACAAATATATACAAAAGGTTCTGTAACCAATTTTGGTTCAGATCCTCAATCTTCTTAACTAATTTCTAAGAATCCTCTAAGTCCTCAATTAATCCCTAAAATCTCTTCTTTATCCCTTGAGAATCTCAACATTCAACTAAATCCTAAGGATCCTCTTCAAATCCATAAAATCATGAACTGCTTTATAATCTAAGATTTACAATATTTCAGAATATTTCAATCCACACTAATCACTCATCAATCATTCATGCTCTCATACATTCGAGAACATCTACAAATATGTTTCTCAATATTTAATTAAATCCTATTTTAAATGTCTCACACAAAATCACTCAAAACATTGAAAATTACATTAATTAAATACATAGGAAATCAACTCTTTTGAAAAACATAAGACCCCTTAGATTCTACTAAATGTACAAATTTTTTGGAACCATGATGCTTCTGCATCATAAACTCTCCAAGTTGACGACTTCTGCCTATGCCTCTTTCTTCAAGATCTTGTTCTTTTACTTATTTAAGAAAATGTTCAATGTTTCTTTCTGTTGTTGAGGAAAAGGTTGTCTCGACTGAGCCTATGGCCAACAAATTGTCTGAGCGTTGGATACTATGTTTCTTTATGTGGTTATCGAGATGGGAATTTTTGGTTCTAGGGCCAAATAATTCTTCCTTTCTTGGAAAATTCGATTGGTTTTCATGTCAAAATGGGAAATTGATAAGTTCATAACTTGATTACCATCATTTACAATGATTCCCATCTCCCCAATTGAGAAATGACCTCTTGTTAACGTCCTAGAATGCGAGGTTGATGGATCAATATCCATGCTAGGCAAACTATCATTGCCTACATTTTGGGCTTTGTTGTTGTTGTTGTTGTTTCAACCTTGCCTCATCTTGGGCTTGTTTTTCCAATCTTTCCCTTTCAAGCCGCTCTTCTTCTTGTCTTTTCATTTCTTCTCCCTCCTGTTGTAATCTTTTTATTTTTTCTCTTTCCTTTAGTTCTGCCTCTTCCTTCTCTTTTTTCTCTCTCTCTTTTTGTGCCCTGAGATCTTCCTTTAACTTCTTATCCTTTTCTTTCTTAACAACTTCCTTTTCTCTTTCCCTTTTATGTTCAACTTTCTTATCTTTTGTATCTTTGGAAGATTCTCATGTTGCGAGATCAATGCCATTCATGTTTCCTTAAGGCTTCTACAACATTATAGCAAATTTTTATTTTTTCATCGTCTTTCTTGGTTTGTGATGAGTAAATCCACTTGCACTTACATTTGGAGCAATTTACTGTGATCACACCCCTTGGGTCATATTTGTGGAAGTCTAGCTCTCCAAATTTGAAACTCTCCAAGTTGACGACTTCTGCTTGTGCCTCTTTGTAATTCTTTACTCCGTACATGCTTACATAAAATGGGTATGTAGGCCACAATGCCTCCTTCAACTGTGCTAGCATCATACCAAATCCGGAGGTCACTTGGTATGGAATTTCTTGTAAAATTATCTTATCAGTGTGTGTATGTTTCCACAACTTATGTTTATGGATTTTCAACAGTGTGAGGAATTTGGAATTGTCATATGTTTCGGGTGGGCACACCACCTGTCATCAGGGACATAAGTGAAACATAATGGATTGGAAAAGAGTGCCATAAGGGATATGTAGACTATGGAAAGTGTGAGTAGTAAGCGTAAGAACACTAATACTAACAGTATAATTATAATATTCACAAAATTAGATGATAAAGATCTTTGACCTAGGATTCTAAATTACAATAAAGTAAATTAAAAATGTAGGATTAATCTTGACCAAATATTAGTATAGCTAAAATATTTACAATAAAATAATTGGCAAATAAAATGATTGAAAAATTAACGGTTAACTTAGACCAAGGTGTTTTAGAAAAATATAAGCATTAAATGGAACACTAATATCAAGTGAGGAAAAATAATTAGAAATATTAGAAATATTTAAAAATAAAATAATGAAAGTTAACTTTGACTATAGAATTTGGAAGCATAAAAATGCTGGAAAATTTTTGATGATTATCTTATGGGTGACGAACAATGGGAGTTGGTGTGGAGGTTTCCATGACCCAAAAAATCTGATATATGTGAGCCTAGTGGGGTGAACCAGTCAAAAACTTCTTGTAATGCTTCCTTAGCGCAATTCGACGTATATCATGAATCATGATCAAATAGGATATGGAAGAGTGGTGAGATGAAGCTTTCAACGATCTTTGTGTACAATGCTATGTATTGGCTATCCCACAACTCACATTAAATATGTATTCGTTGAATGTCTTGAGTGAGAGTCCACTTCCACCCCATCATCTCAAACTGGAATCTATTACACATGCCACCAAGTAGGTAAGAAGCCATGTTGAATTTGGGTTGCTTCCCTTCTGTTGGATTTTGAGCAACTATTACATTGGATTGGATAGATGTGGAAATAATTTCAGCCTAATTGAAGATGAGTTCATCATGTGAGCATGTAGACATAAGTGGAACCCAACTCTCCTTGAAAACCTCCATTGTTTCCTTTCCATATAGTTTGCAACACATAGTTTCAACCATTTGATATGATTTCTTGAGTGATTTTGTTTTATATGTTTTATCTGGTCTGCTTCTGAACTTGTTGGGGTCTTGCGACCAAATCCTCATGATATCTTTGATGTTCAGATTAAACTTGTTATACCAAGCTATTGAGAATGCAACTTGATGTCTCAACAACTTATAGTATTAAGCTATCCAAGGATAAGTCAGTGTAGCAATTTCATTACCATCATTTTCTTTGATAGTCATGTCTCTGGTATCAATACATTTTACTATCCACTCCATAGTCCCACCACAGGGGAATATTGCTGGGTTAGAAAAATCCACCTTATGAAACCATGATTTTTTAACATTTTGATACACACTAAGGTCTTCCTCCCCATTGTGATATTCATTTCGTGCGAACAAATGATAGATTTTTGACTAACTGAGAGAAATTGAATTTTCAATAAAGCACTTTGTATCAACATAAGTGGGTATTAATGCGATGGGAATTTCTACAGATTCTTCTTCCATAGGTTCTTTTCTAGGTCTTGTTTTAGGAGGAGCCATATCTTCAAATTAGGATATATTGAAGTACTAAAAATCAACTAAACCTGGAAGATTAAATATTTTCATTAGAACAACTTGTTACACAACATTTTGTCACTGTCCCTGCAATCCCCAACTCGCACATTGGAGGGTCATTTATGTTACCAATAAGCAGTGTCATGCCTTGCAAATACCATCATGGCATCCCTTTACATGAGAGAAATATTCCTTTTGTTGAAAATTCCCTGAGCAGAGCTGTGAAAACCCTTGTTTTTGCCTTGGCACGAGTAGCCAGTTACACCCTCGCGCCGATTGGGAAATTTAACACTGGGCCTGCGCCATTTAGCGCTCTGTGCCAGTTAGACACTCGCACCAAGATGTTTATGGAATGTTTTTTAAAAATAGAGGCGGAGATTCCACTCCAACCACCTCGAGGATGAGACATTGGGAGTGGTTGAACTGAAAAGCCACGGACTCCCTCCTTTAGGTTTATGGTTACCACCTCTTATGGGAACTCCCTAAAGGATAGGCCTCTCTCCCACCTTTGTAGGGATTCTAACCTCCTCCTTTTCCTCTATAAAAGAAGCTATATCTCTTAGAACAAGCTAGCTGAACTTGGAGAATTAAAAATATTATAGTTGAATTACTAGAGAAGATAGAATAAGAAGGAATTACGTTGAGGAAGCTTGAGTCCATGAATTCTGAGAGAGCTTGAGTCCATGCCTTCATCCCGTCTGAATTCCCTGACAAACATCTGAGACACGCTTCGCCTGAACCCTGCTGGAGGAGACTGCGATGTCAAAGCATTGGTTGTAACTCTTTCTTCTATTCATTTATATACATGACTATTGTTTGGTTCCCATTTTGTATTATGTTAAATGCTTAATGAAACATGATTAGCCCTCTTTGACTGGCTAGTAGTTATGAGTGAAACCATTATGTTGTATGTTGTTCTTGTTTCTTGTGGGAACTCCCTAAAGGATAGGCCTCTTTCCCACCTTTGTAGGGATCCTAATCTCCTCCTTTTCCTCTATAAAAGAAGCTATCTCTCTTAGAACAAGCTAGCTGAACTTGGATAATTAAACATATTATAGATGAATTACTAGAGAAGATAGAACAAGAAGGAATTACGTTGAGGAAGCTTGAGTCCATGACTTCTGAGAGAGCTTGAGTCCATGCCTTCATCCCGTCTGAATTCCTTGACGAACATCTGAGATGCGCTTCGGCTGAACCCCGCTGGAGGAGACTGCGACGTCAAAGCATTGGTTGTAAATATTCCTTCTATTCATTTATATACATGACTATTGTTTGGTTCCCATTTTGTATTATGTTGAATGCTTAATGCAACATGCTTAGCCCTCTTTGAATGGCTAGTAGTTATGAGTGAAACCATTATGTCGTATGTTGTTCTTGTTTCTTGTGCAGGTATCCAAGCGTAACGACGGAAGGATTGTGATTTGCCAAGGTAGGAGCGAGAGGCCACCACTACTACAAAAATAACGACAGCACTGGACTCCAGGTAGGTCGATCTACCGTATATTTTGTTCATTCAATAACTAGGAAGCAACACTCTAGCATGTCGCTTTGTTTCTAGACCCACTCTAGGGCTAGAGGGATCGTCTCTGTTTGTAGAGAGGATTTACTTGCAAAACAGTTTGGCGACTCCGCTGGGGATCAATGCGAGTTTGTCGTTTCATCTTGTTGGGTCAGTTTCAATTATTGATTTAGTTATCTGTCTTTTTCTGGTTTTCTTGCTTAGTTTCCATCCTCTGTTTAGCTCCAGAGTGTCAAGATTGACCTCTGCTCATTAGGTTTTGGTTTTTCCTCTTTTTCCCTTAGTTATCAGGCTTGGCACAATTTTTCTCTGAACAGTCGTGCCGATTAGCGCATGTTTCTCTTTTTGCAGTTGCGCCAACCCTTGTATGGCGCGGATTACAACCTTACAGTCGCGCCGACCCCTGTAGGATTTGGTTTGACCTCCTTAATGAGTCTTTTGGTCAATTGTGCTTGCTTTTGGGTTATTTTTTGTGTGTGATTAAGCCTTTGGGACCGTGTTGACTACTGTAGACTTGTTTTCTCAGTCATTTGTCCATTTTCCTGTTAGTGTAGTTTAAGGCCTTAGGGTTTCTAAGTGTTCTTGTATACTAAGCCTTCTGCTTGAAAGCGAGTCTCTTTGATTGTTGTCAGTCTCATTTTTGGGTCAATTGCGCTGAGTTTTTCTTGATCCTTTTGAGTATTTGCTTTGGTTGAATGATCATTTCATTTTCGATTGATCCTTCCCCTTCTTGCTCTGAGCATTGATTACATTGCTTGTTTTGGGTCATTTTGGGAAACTCTCTTTTTGGGTGAAATATTGCCACATTAGTTTGAATGTTTTTGTGTTTGTTTTGCATTGATTGAGTCATTCAATTTTAATCCCTACATTCGAAAAACTCAAACTAGTGTTTCTTTTTTTTTCCATTGAATTAGTAGATTGTGTGCTTCGTTTCATTGAAAAATTCAATTTTTTTTTTTTTTTTGCATTCTTTCGTTGTATCGAAATTGAAACATTCTTTTACATAACTAGCATTTGTAAATCTAGGAAGGAGTTTCGTTTTCGATTGATTGCATTAGAGGCATTAGAATTTTTCTTCGCATACTTTCCTTGCTTGTTATTGTTTGAAATATTTCTATCCTTCTCATAACTAGCATTCATCGAATTGAAAATGATGTTCATTTGCATATAGTTTGCATTTAGGAAGTTGAGCTCCAAATTCGATAGGGCCTTGAAATTGAAACATAATCCATGATCAACTTTAAAATTTGCTCAATGAACCTAAGGCAACATTGAAACATAACACAACATTTCTAGCGGTCTAGGCTAGAGATGTGTTCCAGCGTCTTAAAACCTGGTAGCTGTCGTTCGCCTTTTGGCTTTAGACAGCGCTAGTACAGACTTGTGCTCCTCGTACTGTCGAGTATATAAAGGGAGACCCATCTAGGTTGAAATCCTTTGTCCATAGGAAGCTGAGTCTGCCGCCTTGTAACCGTGATACACTGAACACAACATTTGGGGAGACTACCTGCACGTACGTTAAGTCCTTGGTCATTTCTTTTTCATTTGATCACTAAGGTGTATATGGAAGTTCATGGAAACCTGGTGTACCCTCTTGCTTAGAGTACCTGAGTAGTCATTTCAATATTTTCATGACTCTTTAAACAAGAGAAGAGATCATCGAGCACTTGTCCTTTCACGATCGTTTCAAATTGAAAGTGACTAGAGTCATATTTTGCCTGTTTCTCGACTCTTAAAACATGAAACAATAAAATTTGGTTTCAGTGTCATAAAATTAATCACCTACGATCACACACCTATTAAAAGTTTTGTTACTTGGCCTGTTTTTTTTTCCTTAGTTCTTGATCTTGGAGCCTTTGATTGGTTATCTCTTTTCCTTCCTTTTCTGATATACATTCAAAGTGGCGGAACATCCAGTTTCGTCGTCCTCACTACCTCCTAGTGGTGGTTCTTTTCCGGACGTTTCTTTTGAAATCCCTCAGTCCACTAGGTCTGTCGAGTTTTCGCAGCCTATTCTCCCGTCTGTCCAACCCCTTTCTACTTGATCTTCGCTTGACGATTTGGTTGAGTTCAATTTGCCTCCTTCAAGTGCTTGGTCTGGTTTTGGGGAAGAAGGAGAATTTCCTCCTCTTACGTCAGGATCCCCATTTATTGCTGCTGCGATACCTCCTAGTCCCCATAGTCTTTTTGAAGATCTTACAGCAGAATCATATATGTATTCCTCCAGTCCTGTTGGCAGTGAAGGAATGTCTATTTCCACCAGATAATAGCAACTCTTTCTTGAAGATCTCCCTCGTGTCTCTATCCAATCTTCTCCACCATCGGTGTCACTTCCGCCCGGTTATAAGTCGTTGAATCAGATTATGTCTGGTGTTGCATCCATAACACAATCCAGCATGGTAACTCCTCCATGGAGTTAGGTCCTCCCTTCGCTAGGAATGTCACCTTCGACATCAGATCTGTCGGTTACTGTTACATCTGTCCCAATTCAACCTACTGTCTGTGTGCCTTCGTCTCTACCGGTTGTTGCATCTCAACAGTCTAGATCATTTCACACTCGTAGGTCTATTTTTCTCAACCCTACGTGGCTTGTTAATCCCAGCCCAGGTAGATCACAAACCCATGCCGTGGAAACTCTGTATACCTCTACCATGCCTATGGTTTCTACCTATGTGTTTTACGAGAAGATGCTGGATATTCACCAACGTTATGCTCCCTCGATGGAGGCCACACCTGCTTCTAGTGTTGTTTCCACTATCCCCATGATTCCTGGCGGCCTTACTTTTGAGGAGTATCTGTTGGCTGTTCAGAAACAGAGCTCTCAGGATTCCCAACAGCCCCAGGCTCTTGGTAATCCTATTTTTCATCACTATGATGCTGTCGGTACCCCTGTTTATTCATTTCTGCTTCATTATGATGAGCATGGTAATCCTGTCTATTTGCCTCCTACTGATCCTCATCAGGATGTTACTCATCAAGGACCTTCATTAGAGGGACAACCCTCAGGCTTACAAGGACAACCCTTACAGGGACAACCTTCGGCCCAGCAGGGACAACCCTTTGGTCCACAAGGACAACCTTCCGGTCCACAAGGTCAGCCTCCATGAAGCCAGCCTTTGGTTTCACAAGGAAAACCTTCTGGTTTGTTTGGTCAACCTCTGAATCAACCAGGACCATATTTTGGTCCTGGGGGGAAAATTTATCCACCACAGGGACAACCTGTTTCACCTCAACCACAGCTGCACGTTCAGTATGGCCCAAATATTGTGCAACTAGGACAACCCTACGGTCCTTCCTCGAGTCAACCTGGTTATCAGGGAAAACCTGGTCCGTTGCAACCATCAATCCACCCTTTCCCACAAGGGCAACCCGGTGGTCCCCAATATCCAGCATATCAGCCAGTTCAACCAGCTCAGCAACCGGTTCAACCCGCTCAGTAGTCGGCTCAACCATTTCAACCAGCTCAGCAGTCGTTTCAACCTACCCACCCACAGATTCCTTCGGTTCCGAAACCGGTTCTACCTGTTTACCCAACTCAGCCAGGTCCACCTGCTTAACAACCTGCTCAACCTGCTCAACCACAGGGCGCTTACTACCCTCAAGTTTCATATCAACCGGTATATAGTGCGCCCCAAGTTCCTTACCCTCAAAATCAACCTGTATATCATCAACCTCAAATCCATACTTAATTTCCACAGCAGAATCCTTATGCTACTCAGCAAGGACCTCAGTGGTCTACTTCGACTCAATATCCTGGTCCTCAACCCTAGTATCAACCGAATTATCCTGCTTCTAATCCCTACGATTTGAATCCTTCGGGACATAATGTATGGGGACAGAATCTTGCTCGGACTGGGTGGAATGTACACACAGGTCCTTATCAAAGAACTCAGATGAATTTCAATACTCAATTACCATTTCTTGCTACGTTGGAATTACCCAATGTGTCAAAATTGACAAATGATCCTATTCTTCATAGCCCGTATTGGCCTCCAGTTCCGACCAAGATTCCTGGTGATTTTCCTAAATTTGAGGGTAAGCCTGGCGAAGACCCCCAAACACATGTTATGACTTACCACTTGTGGTGTTCCTCTAACTCTTGGGTTGACGATTCTATTAGACTTCGTCTTTTCCAACGAACTCTTACTGGTGCCGCTGCAAAGTGGTACATTGATCTGTCTCATGGAGTTTTTCAAGATTTCAATTCCTTAGCCATGGCATTCCTTACACATTTTCAGTTACCGATCCGCTATGAGACCGGGACGCATCTCCTCACTTCATTGAAACAGGACCGAGCTACTCATATCTCGGATCATATTCATGAGTGGCGGTGTTGTCGTCGCATGATCAAATTTGAGATTCCTGATCAGCTTCTAACTCATTGGTTCACTACTTCCTTTATCAATCAGATTGCCAAAGACATAACTATGTGGGCTTCTTTAATCGAGGAAAAAACCATTTCTTATGCCCAATACCTTGATCTTGTGTACTCTCAGTCCGACGCATTATATGATATCTTGCCTGATGCTCCTCGACCTGGAACTTCTAAACCACCAGCGACTCCATCCGTTGATGGTATTATTGGTTCCATATCTCAGACTTCTCAGAAGTCTTCTTCATCTAATTCTAGGAAGCATAAGTCTATTTCTTCCAATAATGTTGCTTCTCAGCCAACTTCGAATTTTGGAAAACTCGCAGAAGTGAATGCCGTTCAAGCCAATCCTATGGATAAAACTTCTAAAGGTAAGAAGAAGGGTAAAGGTAAGGCCAAAGCTGATACCTCGAAACAGGATTATCTAAAACCTCATTCTGCTGATGGTTATCAACGTAAACCGAATTATCCTTGTTTGATTTGTGATGAAGAGCACTTCACCAAGGACTGTCCCCGACGGTCCGAAGTGAGTCGATTTCTCAAAGGCACCCAAGGAGCTCCGACCATTCTTAAAGAACCTTTCCCAACTCAGAAAACCCAGATGGTAGAGCAACCTCAGTCCTCTACCCCATTTGTATCTCAGGTCTTCATGATGAACGGTTCTGCACCCATTCCTATTGCTACTCGATCGAAAGATTATTCTGGCTTGCGTGAGGCAGTAGGGAAGGAGATCGCTGATGGTCCTTCTCCTCCACCTATTTCTGGCCCTCTTGAGATTGAACGCCCTAATGCTGAATCCATTGTGCGACCACCTTCCAAAGGTGTGCTCCGTAAGTCTTCGTACAATCCTAACGCCCGTGCCGCTAAACATTACAGTATTTTTGAGGATTTGGCTCAGGCGCCATCTCCAATATCTACGCTAGAAGTAATTCAGAGTTGTCCGTCGCAACAGAAGGCTTTGTTATCTGTGATAGGTGGGGTCGATCTTGCCGATACTAGCCTTCTCGCTTTTGATTTAGAGAATTTCATCCCGCGACTCCCGTACCAAATTGCACTCATCATTCAAGTTGGTATTAATGGTTTGAATATTTACTAGGCAGTTGTGGATGAGGGTGCATCTACCTGTGTTATGTCATCTACTTGTTGGAAAGCCATTGGTTCTCCAGCTCTCACTTCTTCACCTAATTCCCTTGAAGCATTTGATGGAAGAGAGTCTAAACCTCTTAGTGTTCTCGCTAGTTTTCCTATTACATTGGAAGGGAAAACAATCAATGTAGAGGTTGAAGTCGTTGGCGCTAAACTCAATTATAATCTTCTCCTTGGTCGCAGTTGGACTCATGCCATGTTGTGTGTTCCGTCCACTCTCTTTCGTGTTTTGAAATTCCCGCACGAAGGAAATATTATTACTGTCGATCAATTGTCTTTTTCACTTCTTCTTCCGAGAACAAAGTTCCATACGTGGATAAGATTCCTACTCCCTACGAGAGCGTAGGGCTAGGAATTTTCAAGGATCCTGCCCTCATGGGTGCTTTTCCCCTTCCAACACCAAATATTGTTCAGGTCAATATGATTTCTTGAACCGATGACCCATGGGTTATCAATTCACCTGAACAAATCGATTCTTTCAGAGATTCGATGCCGTTGAGTCTGATTGAAATTGATTATTGTGAACTCATAGCCACTTCAGACACTCCGTCCTTTGATTCTGCTGTAATATTCCCAATTAGCCTTGCTAATTGGAATATCTCATTTTTGTTTAATTTTGCCGCTTTAGTTGGAAATAATAAATAAAGTGAGAAATAAGAGGGGTCACCTCACTTTAGTCACCTCACTTTATAAAATAAAGTGTCTTCCTAGTTGATTAACGTTATAACTTAAAGAGGGGGCCTTGGGGGTCCACACGTATATGAGGGGAGGCCTCACGCTGACCCAAGGTAAACTGCGCAGGTCAAAGGAGAGTTAAGTTTTGGAGGGAGTTTGGCATTATAAAAGGAGAGGTTCTCACCTCATTTGGATCATTCATGATTTGATATTCTTCTTGATAGCTAGACTTTGTCTGCTTCAGCACCGTGGCCAAGCTTAGCTCCACCGCGCACTGCGCAGTGCACGAGTGTCTCCGTCGGGAGATCTCACCCTTAGCCTCGGGGACTTCGAGTGCCTCGCCCCGGTAAGGTTATTTCGGTTTCACCCTTAGCTTCGGGGGACTTCGAGTGCCCGCCCTAGTAAGGTTTGCTCTGAGTACACTTTTCAGTTCCAGTAGCAAAGCAGCAACAGTTTCTGAAGCAAATCTGAGGAGGAGAAAGCCCTCTTGTGGCTGCGCAGTTCAGTGAGGAGAGGACGCTGTCTCATCAGGAGAGAGGACGTTGTTCTATTCAGGAGGGTGAGGACGCTGTCCCAGGAAGGACGCAGTCCAGATCTGGCAAGGGAGAACGCTGTTCAGGAAGAGAAGAACGTTGTCTAGCCTGGGAGTGAGGACGCTGTCTATTTCTGAAGGAAAGGGTGCAGATCTGAAGATCTATTGTTAGATCCAACCTTGAAAAGGGTAGATCTGAGCAGATACTTGCAGATCTAGTCTTGTATGTTGCAGATCTGGAGGTTTAGCCCTAGATCCAGCTTGGGGAGTTACAGATCTGAGGAGATATTGGCAGATCTAGTCCAGATCTGAAGGGATAACATCAGATCCAGCCCTAGAGGCTGTAGATCTGAAGAGATATTGTCAGATCCAGCATAGATCTGAAGGTTCGGTAGCAGATCTGATAGTGGAGGACGCAGATCAGGAAGGGAAGGACGCAGATCTGGTTTGGAGGCTTCAGATCCAGCAGATCTGAGCATTCAGGAGCAGATCCACTTGGTAGGACGCTAATCTGATGAGCAGGCTTGGGTGAGGTAGGCTCAACAGCGTTTTCTAGCCTTCGGGAGCTGATCTATCCGTCTGGAGGTTTGGGTGACTGGTGCTCCATCTGTTTCTGCGCTGTCACTAGCAGAGACAGCGTCTTTCATTGGAGAGGGTTTTGCAGTGGGAGATCAGTTACTCATCAGTCTTCAGCCCTAGTACCAGCGCAGTTCATCTGCAGCATTCAGAGCAGCTAGGACGCTCGTCCTTGCTGTTGCTGCCATTATCCGGCTGAGAGGGACTCCACTTGCCTAGGGCAAGGATAGGTGCACTTACTCTCGATTTACTTGTACTCCTCTCTATGTACTTTCTGATTAATAAAATGGCTCAGTTTCTGGTATTACATGTGTCATGATTCAGTGATCTGGTTCAGTATTGTATTTTCTATATCTGTCTGGCATATTTCTGTTTATTACTGGTTATTTCCCCTTGGGGATATTACAGTGGTATCAGAGCTTAATTCTGGCTCAGCCTGTGGTCTATGACATCAGAAAGGAGATCATACAGAGCAATAGCTGTTGCAATTCCAGAAACGCAGTTGGAAAAAGGGCCAAAATAAAAAGGGTCAAATTTCGAAGTTGGGAATTAGGAAAAACGTTTTCTGGGTTTTTATGGGTTTTGGGCGAGGATCACTTTCCCAAATTCCTAGAATTTTCCGAGTAGTTTTCAGTGGGTAAATCGAAGGTCGAATTTAAGCAGCAGTATGGCAGGAGATGTGAGTCCAGCTCGATATGCAGCCGTTTTTGCAGATTGGCAGAGCATGGGTCAGGCATTCATGGATGCTTTCCCCTGGGAGCTCTACTTCCAGTTTCGATGCGGTATCAAACCCCCTGAGCGGCACCAGCACAAGGGGCGCAGATACCACCATGATGACCACCGTGCAGCTAGTGGATTTCATTTGCCCAGGGTTGATGGCTCATCAAACAGTTCGGCAAAGTCCAGGGTGGTAGAGCACTTTGACAGGAGGGATCCGGATCAGTATTTTGGTGAGCTGATCAAGCTCAAACAGACTGGGAGTGCAGAGACATACATTTCAGACTTCTTGAGGATTTCGGTGATGGTACCTGATTTATCTGCAGCTCGGATGGTTGGCTTGTTTGTGGAAGGGCTTTCAGAGCCACTTCGTAGCCTAGTCCTGTCAAACAGACCGGCTACCCTTCAGGATGCCATCAGCAGGATTCGGGACTTACAGGATGTCTTACCCAGGACTCGGACACCTTATCCCCAGAGACAGGCCTTTCAGCCTAAGGGTAAGGACACGAGGACTCCGCCTCCCAAGGCGAATCCTGGACGAGGGCAGTTTGATGATGAGGACAGGAGAGAGCTGAGGAGGAAGCGGGTGTGCTTCACTTGCCGGGAGCCATGGGCACGAGGACACAGGTGTACGGCAGGGAAGGCCCACTTCATTGAGGTCTTCTCCGAGAGCAGTGGAGAAGAGGATGAGGGAACACAGGGTTGCAGAGAGTCCGAGGTTACACCTAGTGAGACACAGGACTCACCATCATTAGAGACTACCTTGACCGTGCCGGTTGATATCGTAGTGGAGGAGGTAGAGCCTACCCCGATAGAGCCATCCACTGAGGTGATGACTGGAGCCATATCCGAGTCTTCGGGTGGTAGCAGCACACGACAGATGGGTGAGGTATCAGGAGATATATCTACTATCGATGAGGCACTAGGAGACACAGAGGCATTGGATGATGGTCGCAGACAGCGGTATCATCGGCTTCGGACGGACCTTCGAGCTTTGAGGGAGAAGGCCGCATCAGTACGGGAGACCATTATGTTGCAGGACCAAGAGCGGGAGGGTATGAGAGTGACTTGTGCCAAGTCGGCGGCCAAGTTGGTCCACATTGGGGAACAGCTGGATTCCCTGATGGTACAACCCGAGAGCACATTGCAGCATCAGATCATTTCCCTTCAGGTATGCATGGATGGGACTAGCAGTATTGTGGAATCATCTCTTCCCGTTGGAGAGAGGGAGGCAGAGCCACCTAGTAGGATCTCATATGTTGACTTGGATAGCGGTAGGAGACGATCAGAGTTGCACAGGGTACAACATCCATATGTTGAGGTTGGATGGAGAGAGATTTTGAGTTGGTACTCGGTGGAGCGGGCTATGGAACACAATGATTTGGTTCCCTTCTCACAAGAGCAGATAGAAGATGGAGGACATCTTCGGATGGATAACATCTCTCATGCTTGTGTTGGACATCCCTTGAGCCATACGCATCATGATGGGAGGTTTTTGCCTACCACCTGTTTGATTCTTGATAGGGTCTCATTGATCCTTGAGAAGTTTATACTTCAAAATCCCATGAAGTGCAAAATCAGAAATTTGATTTGGGAGGATGGTAGCCCTCATGGGAGGAGTACCAAGATGAGGAGAAGGAGGCATCCACAAGTGATTGAGTGGATGGGGATGATGAGCAAGGAGCTAGGAGGCTACTTGCAGATCTGTGTTACCAGACAGCAGGAGGCTTGGCTGCGCTGGTTACTCTTGAAAGAGTTTGGCCATCTCTTGGCAAACACTCTTCCTAAGAGTCGGAGGGTGGAGGAAAGATGGCTGGATACTTGCATCATTGAGCAACATGGAGTATGTATGCATGGTGTTGCTATGATACTCATTATGTCTTCATCACATGAGTTGTATGATGGAAGTATGGGGAGGCAGCAAATTGTTTGGTTGCTTGGTTTGTTTCTGGGAGAGCAAGGGCAGATTTGCTCTCACACCTTGCATGATGTTGTAGGAAGAGGGGATGGCACTATCTCCTTGATCTTTGATGATGACAGGGAAGCACTTCCATCTTGGGGAGTACTCCACACTTGTTGCAGCAGTATTAGAGGAGTCTCTGACAGGGAGCATGTCAGAGAACAGAGTCTTGTATTGACAAGAGCTTATTTGCATGAGCCCCCAGCGTTGTCACCTTGGAGCAGAACATTGTGGAGGGAGTGTGCGCAGCAGAGATATGGTGGATCTATAACCCATAGGTCCCAGGATCACTTCATATTTGTTGCACAAAGAGGAGGTAATGATGATAGAGACATTTATGGCATATTCTTCTTGACTTGGGTTTCCAAGCATGAGGAGGATTATCTTCTTGCAGCACATGGTTCATTCTTCTTCATAACATGCCAAAACACTATGGAGGACTCATTTATGGATCCATGTGCCATCTTACTTCCAGCATATGGTCATATTTGTATGGGAGGCTTGATTATGAGAGAGACACATGAGCTGAATGTGCCTTTGAGTATTTTCTGCACTACATGTTCTAATGGGAGCATGGGAGGAGGCATGGCCACCACTACTATGTATGCGTTCTCTTTTGATGTGGGCCATGAGACAGATATTCATCTATTGTACAACCATGGGCAAGTGTTTGGACCTATGTTGTTGACATATTCAGCCATTTACTATCCATTAGTAGATGTGATGGATCTTGTACATTGCTTGCCATGTGATTTTCTGAGGTTGCAGTGGATGAGACTGCGTTGTATCCTTGTGAGATATTGTTTGCACTATGTATCCTCAAGTAGAACCTTCAGCAAACATCTCATTAGGGTGATCCATGATGACCATGTCATATTCTTCAGGGATGGTTTATTTTGGGCCAGTTTGTTCTTCATTGATGGAGGAACCTTCTATGGTGGATTGTTTTTCACTTTGCCATTGGAGGGCAATGATTTGGCAGCCCAGGATCAGCATAGACTCTACACTTCCCATGAGTGGAGAGAAGGACAGCATGGGGTAAGCTATGATGCTTGCCAAGTTCATATTCTCAGCCCACCTTCATTACCAGAGCTTGAGGTGGAAGGAGATTTTCAGGAGTTGCCTTGTTGGGAGGTGGCTTACTTTGGTTGGATGATTGCTTGGGGATGGAGGATCCACATGAGAGAGATGTTCCTCACTTCATGCCTTGAGTGGAGAGAGATGATGAGCTGGTACACAGTCGATGGGACAACTTACACATTCATAGATGCAGAGCAGCAACAGTCATGGTCTGTAGTCATAGCCAGAGGCAGTGAGCAGTCCGAGTCATGGGACTTGTGCGATTATCGGCCACAGTGGCGATGGGATCCGGGAGGACTATTGATTGGCGGGTACCATGAGAGGCCAGTTTGGGATCCTGGCATTGAGATATCCCTTCATATCAGGGTGATGCAGGAGACAGAGAGGTTTCAGTGGGACCCAGGCAAATTTTGCAGTATCGGCAGGGAGCATCAGCTAGAGAGTAAGCTTGTTCAAGCATTGCTTGAGAACAAGCCATTTTTGCCGGATGAGGATGCCACTGGGGAGAGTGAGCAGACTTTACAGCATCCATCACTTCAGTTGCTTGAGGACAAGCAACGTTTTGCCGGGGGAGACTGTAATATTCCCAATTAGCCTTGCTAATTGGAATATTTCATTTTTGTTTAATTTTGCCGTTTTAGTTGGAAATTAAAGTGAGAAATAAGAGGGGTCACCTCACTTTAGTCACCTCACTTTATAAAATAAAGTGTTTTCCTAGTTGATTAACGTTATAACTTAAAGAGGGGGCCTTGGGGGTCCACACGTATATGAGGGGAGGCCTCACGCTGACCCAAGGGTAACTGCAAGGTGAAGGACGCGGTTAAGGTTTTGGAGGGAGTTTAGCATTATAAAAGGAGGGGTTTCCACTTCATTTGGGATGCATATTTTTGATATTGATATTGAGAGCTAGACTTTTGTCTGCTTCAGCACGCCGGTTGTTTAGTCGGTCTGCAGCACTGTTTAGTGCACGAGTGTCTCCGGTCTGAGATCTCACCCTTAGCCTCGGGGGACTTCGAGTGCCTGCCCTGGTAAGGTTATTTCTGGTTTCACCCTTAGCTTCGGGGGACTTCGAGTGCCCGCCCTAGTAAGGTTTGTTCCGAGTACACTTTTCAGTTCCAGTAGCAAAGCAGCAGCAGTTTCTGAAGCAAATCTGAGGAGGAGAAAGCCCTCTTGTGGCTGCGCAGTTCAGTGAGGAGAGGACGCTGTATCATCAGGAGAGAGGACGCTGTTCTATTCAGGAGGGTGAGGACGCTGTCCCAGGAGGGACGCAGTCCAGATCTGGCAAGGGAGAACGCTGTTCAGGAAGAGGAGAACGCTGTCTAGCCTGGGAGTGAGGACGCTGTCTATTTCTGAAGGAAAGGATTGCAGATCTGAAGGCCCATTGTTAGATCCAACCTTGAAAAGGGTAGATCTGAGCAGATACTTGCAGATCTAGTCTTGTATGTTGCAGATCTGGAGGTTTAGCCCCAGATCCAGCTTGGGGAGTTGCAGATCTGAGGAGATATTGACAGATCTAGTCCAGATCTGAAGGGATAACATCAGATCCAGCCCTAGAGGCTGTAGATCTGAAGAGATATTGTCAGATCCAGCATAGATCTGAAGGTTTGGTAGCAGATCTGATAGTGGAGGACGCAGATCAGGAAGGGAAGGACGCAGATCTGGTTTGGAGGCTTCAGATCCAGCAGATCTGAGCATTCAGGAGCAGATCCACTTGGTAGGACGCTGATCTGATGAGCAGGCTTGGGTGAGGTAGGCTCAATAGCGTTTTCTAGCCTTCAGGAGCTGATCTATCTGTCTGGAGGTTTGGGTGACTGGTGCTCCATCTGTTTCTGCGCTGTCACTAGCAGAGACAGCGTTTTCCATCGAGAGCCTCCTTTGCTGAGATCGCCTATTTACCTTCCTTCACCCCCGCATCAGCCGTTACCATCTTTCGCATTCAGAAAGCAAGCTAGGACGCCGTCCTTGTTGGGTACCATTATCTCGTTGAGAGGGTCTCCACTTGCCTAGGCAAGGATAGGTGCACTTACTCGATTTATTGTACCTCTCTATGTACTTTCTGATTAATAAAATGGCTCAGTTTCTGGTATTACATGTGTCATGATTCAGTGATCTGGTTCAGTATTGTATTTTCTATATCTGTCTGGCATATTTCTGTTTATTACTGGTTATTTCCCCTTGGGGATATTACATCTGCTCCTTCGAGCATGTCTCTTGACATTTATTCTCAATCCCCTAGGCTTGGTGATTTTGATTCACCTGATCCTTTGAAAGAAGTGTTTCCCTCCAATGAGGCCATCCTGGAAACCGTGTCTCTTGAAGATCTACCGTGGGACGATGGTCATCATCATTCCTCGTTTCTGCCAAGTCTCGAGGCCATGTCTACCTATCTTGAGCGTTTTTCTTCTCAGGTTCCTTCTCCTCCGCTTCAAACGCCTGTTCAGATCCATGAATTTTTTTCGGAAGGTAACTTGAGTAATATTACACAGACGATGCCTATTGACATTTCCATTAAACCGAGAATCGTCGAGAACATCCATATTAGGGTTACTTGTTCTTCCAATGAAGTACAAGTTTATACTAGCCTTTTCCGTGAATTTCGTGATGTATTTTCATGGTCCTACGAAGAGATGCTCGGCATTGATCCTCGCATCATGGTGCATGAGATTCCTACCTATCCCGGTTCGAAACTTGTTCGTCAACGTCTTCATCCAGTGCATCCTAGGAAAGATGCTGCCATTAAGGCTGAAGTGGAAAAGCTTCTCAAAGCTAGTTTCATTTATCCAATTCCACTGACAAAATGGGTCTCTAATATTGTTCCTGTAGATAAGGAAAGTGGCGCTATTCATGTCTGTGTTGACTATCATGATATCAATCGAGCTTGTCCAAAGGAATTATCCTACTCCCTTCATCGATCAAATCATTGACGACTATGCCGGGAGCGAGATTTTTTCCCTTATGGATGGTTTTTCTGGTTATAATAAAATAAAAATTCTCTCGACTCATCAAAACAAGACTTCCTTCATCTGTCCTTGGGGTACCTTCACATATAAGAAGCTTCCTTTTGGTTTAAAAAAAGCTGGGGCCACATTTCAGTGCGTGATGTCTTATGCCTTTCATGATATTCACCACATCGTTCAGCCTTATTTGGATGACCTTCCGACCCATTCGACTAAGCATAGGGATCATCCTGACCATCTTCATCAGATTTTTCTTTGTTGTAGACACTATAACATTCAGCTTAATCCTCACAAGTGTGTCTTCTGCATTGATTCTGGTAGAATCTTAGGGTTTATCATGTCCAAAGACGGAATTTGCCTCAATCCACTCAAAGTTGAGGCCATTGTCAATCTCCCCTCTCCTTCCTCATTGCATTAGTTGTAGAGTTTACAAGGGAAAGCTAATTTTCTACGCCGTTTTATACCTGACTATGCCGAAGTGGCTAAAGGATTCACACGCTTGTTGAAGCAGGGCGTCCCTACAACTAAACATGTCTGGTTATGCTACTGCACAAAAAATTCTTCGCGCTGGTTATTTTTGGCCTTCTATTTTCAAAGACTGCATTATTGCAGTTCGTAAATTCCATGATTTCCAGATTTATCAACGCAAGATGCGTGCGCCACCCATCCCTCTTCATCCTGTCATTACCGTTGGTCCCTTTGTGAAGTGGGGCATCGATTTTATGACGTGTAACCCTCACTCGGCCGGGGGGCATGCCTATATTATTGTAGCCGTGGACTACTTCATCAAATGGGCCGAAGCAATGCCTACACTTGCTGCCGACAGTAAGACAACTGCTCAGTTCATATTCAATCACATCATTGCTAGGTTTGGCGTCCCTCAAGCCATCGTTACCGATCATGGTTCCCATTTTTGACATTATATGGTGGCAGAATTGACTTCTAAGTTGGGTCTGTGTCACGACAGCTCAATGCCGTACTACCCTCAGGCCAATGGCCAGGTTGAAGCTGTGAACAAAGTTCTTGTCACCATGCTTCAACGTACGACTGGGATCCACAAATCCAATTGGCATATCGTGTTATTTTCGGCTCTTTGGGAATACCGAACCTCAGTTAAGAATGCAACCGAGTTCACTCATTTCTAGTTGGTTTATGGTCTGGAAGCTGTAACTCTCCCAATTGAATGTGAAATACGTTCACTCAAGTTGGTTTTTGAATTATTGCCCAATACTTCACCAGAATAAGAGCGTCTCCTTTATTTAGAAAGGCTGGATAAAACCTGCCGCTTTGCTACTTTGGTTATCGAAGCGGAGAAGAAGCGGGTCAAAGCTCATTTTGACCAGTCAGTTTCCCCTCGTTCTTTCATTGAAGGAGATATCGTCCTCCTGTACGACCAAGCTCATGACAAGTTGGGGGCAGGAAAATTTCAACCCATGTGGCATGGGCCCTACATCATTAAACGTGTATTACAGAATGGGGCCTATGAGCTTATTGATTACGAAGGTCATCCTCTTGAACAACCCAGAAATGAGTTGTATCTCAAAAAATATTATGCGTGAGCCATTCATGCATAATTTCTGTACATAGGTGTTGTTTTCATTTTTTTAACATGTTTTGGTTTGGTGTGCTTTGTGAGCATTTTCCTGCTTATTGGGTCTTTCTTATTGTGTAGATGTCTATTACCCCTTATGTCGGTTTCGCGAATGGTGCTTCTCGCAGTACCAGGAATTTTTCTTTGACAGCCTGGGTAATTTATGATCCTGCTGGTGAGTTGATAGATCTGCAAGGTATTTGTCTAGGACGAACTACAAACAATGTCACCAAATATAGCGCTGTTATTATGCTATTAATCGAAGCAATCAACCTTGGCATACGCACATTGCTTGTAAATATAGATTCACAACTTGTCGTTCTTTAGCTCAATGGTCATTATTCAGTTAGAAATCCGTACATTATGAGATTATATTTACGTATTCGTTTTCTGGAAAGACACTTTGATTTTATTACATATCAACATATTCCTAGATGAATGAATGCATTAACTGATACAATGGCTAACATTTTATTAGATAGACATTTGCGTAATTTGTAAAATCATCATCGTATGTAAAATATCCATGTAGGAAAATAGATGTATATATATATATATATCACATGTTTGCAGCAGTGTGCATCAGAGCTTCAAAAATATATGTGTGTTTCTGTTACATCCTGAGACATCATGTCTCCCAAAATATGCAGATAAAACCTAGGTGTCTAATCAGCATGATGCTCATGGTAGCATGTCACTGCCCGTACAAGCCACCTCAGTAAGCGGTGAATTTGACTGGGCACCCTATGGTATGTGTCTGGTAGGCACGGGGAACATCGTCAAATCGTGCATAGTCGGGGACTCCTCGAGTGATTCCCTCCAGATTGCGTACAATCTCATCTTCCTCGCTGCCCTCGCCTTGAGGGTCGAAGTCGTGAGGGATTCGTCTCGCTATCGGTGACATACCTGCGGATCTCTCTGGGCCAACATTTGCAAGCACATGGATTTAATGTCAGAAAATGTATAAATAATAAAAATCATAATAATCATAAAAATTAAAAAATGAGTGTCACCCAAATATTCATCCCAATCCTCTCCCTCCGGGAGGGGGAGGTCCGGATCATCAGTGAAATCTGTACCAAAGTAGGGCCAGTCCTCCATGACAATCAATTGTCAGCAGAGCCAATAAAAAAACTCCGGTCTCCAGGACATCTGTTGACTGCCCCCTGCCCTTGGCATTAGAGCTGCCCATCGGGCCATCCGTGGTTCTCTCACTGGTGGTGTTGGAACTATGACCTCCTAACGCTGAAAAATTGGTAGTCGTTCCACGAAGAACGATACCAGGATAGACCCATAACCAAATTGCTTCAATTTTCCCTTCTTGCATTTTGTTAGCTGGCGTTTCATGTTTATTGTCATGGCCTCTGCCCAGTTGTAGATGGTCGCTTCCAAGCAGTCTACAACAAGAAGCAACTGTGTTTTTTTTTCTTCGTGCAGTGCTTGCGATCCTGCAGCTTGTGTGATGGTGTGTAGCACTACTTTTAGTGCTAAGTCTGGGATAGTTTGGATATCAAATTTCCCACTTCCTATTCCCTTTTGTGCCCCTCGACATACCCTGTCCATTACCATCGACATACTCTCCATGCAGGGCCG
This sequence comes from Pinus albicaulis, assembly GCA_034641835.2. NCBI lineage: Eukaryota > Viridiplantae > Streptophyta > Pinopsida > Pinales > Pinaceae > Pinus > Pinus albicaulis. The sequence continues at coordinate 902,784,595 of CM076573.1, read as the reverse complement.
GGTAACGGTTAGGATCTGTGCTGCTCCCCTCCGCGACAATCCGGTGATAAAGTAGACATCAGAAACATCAATCTCAAGTTCCTGATCTCGAAGGATGAAATTTTCTTGATCTTCATCCCATATGTTGATCAAGTACTGTAAAAGCTCCGGTTGAGCTTGGAGACACGGTGTCAAGAATAATTTCTTCAGTCCAAAATCTCTGAGAGCTTCCATGCATCTCTCATTTTCCATGGCAAGCTCGTCCTCTTCGCTGTGTTCCCGTTCTTTCCATTCAATCACCATTTTTCCACTTTCTACCTACAAAGACATTCATATGAATGGTATTAGCCATTTTTGAACCTTAGAATTGTGAATAATTGGAGTATTTGACTTGCATTTTGCACAAAAAATGGTTTCCACCGTTGGCGCGCCCTAGTGTAAAAAATTGGGCAGTTGGCGCGACTCCGTGCCCGAAACCCGCGCCAACTGTCGTGCCTTAATATTCCCATTTCCTCCCCTAGAATTCAAAATTGGAAATTGCAGGTAGTAAGAAGTAACTTAAAATGGAGGGAGAGATCTCGGCTCTTACCTGGAACTGACGAATTTGAGATTGGTCTGCTGGATTGGCCGCTATCGTCAGCGCAAGATTACATAGTAAAATGGGTAACTATTTCTCCACAAGAGGTAAAAAGTGAAAAGTAATTATTTTTACCATTTTTGGATTTTTGTAACTTTTTCACAACCCTAATTAGGTTTTAAGACATATTTTTCGATTATTTTATTATATTATTTTCGAGGAATGGGTTTTACATGTGTCTCTTGTGCAGCGACAGGTTTTCATGCGACAATGATGAAGTAACGAGTTATATTTTATACTTTTTCAGACTTGGTAAAAAAATGAAAAAGTCACTACTGGAGTCATCTTTCAGCCCTTTTCTGACTCTCTAAAATTGAAAATATTGCCGAGATTCTTGTCGTTTTAAACTCGTTAAATGGTTGCGAAATGATATCTACCCAGTATACGTTTACCCCTTTTTCGGGCTGGGATGGATTATTTACGAAAAAGGAATACCTTAGCCTATCACGACTAAGAGGTCCTCCCAGACATAGTTTTCTACCTTTTCGGATTTTTGAGACTATTTACGAAAAGGAAGTACTGGATTTTTCTTTTCCGCCTTCTTTTCAAACTCTCTAAACATGAAAAGATGTCGAGTTCTCCCCTTGTCAGACTCGTTAAACCCTGATGACATCGGACTTCGTTGCCATGACGTTACTCGAGTTCCTCCTTCCTAGGGCTCATAAAATGTACTAGGATGGATTTGTCCGAAGGAAAAACTTACATTGCAAGCATATGCTATTCCCTTCAAGCTTGTTTAAAAAAAATAAAAATTTGGGTACTCGCCAGAAATGGTGGGGGAAAATGGAACCAAGTTTTAGTTATGTTGGCAGTATGTCGCTCTTGAACATGGCACTTGTCTGCATTCACGTCGGGTTGGGGACATATCATTTCGTCATTTTCGCCTCCATGGGTTTGGGTAATCTCTTTTGACCTCTCATCTGCTCTTTGCCACGTCATCATGACCTCAGATCTCTTGGCGTCAAATACTGCCAAATTCACTGTCGTGTCACTGATATGTTCAAGAGAAGTTTGCCTTTGCAGTTGTCAACCTTCCTCTGATTCCCTGTTGGTCCTAATTCACTTTCATCATGTTACTCTATCTCGTGTCGATGATGTGGGAAACATTATGGTCCTCCTTCGACTAGGTCACTTCCTGTCGACTTCAACTTATTATCTAGGAATTTGATCTAGAGACTCACTTCTGGTACCTTGGAACTTGCATGCCTCAATGGCAGGTTTTTCGAATTCGATGAAAGGTTCACATCATTGGCCTTCGATTGAATGATTTTGCGGGTGTTCGACGTCAGATCATTGTTCACATTCCATAGATTGTACCTTTCGTACCTCAAGGGCCATCGTCATTATTGGTGGTTTCTCTCGCGTCTGTTAACGAATTTCATCATTGGCTGGTAATCAGACGATTTTCCTGCATGTTCGACTTCAGCTCATATATTCGCATGCTTGAAATTGTACTTGTTCGGGTCGAGATAGAGCGCAAGACCCTGGGTTTTGTCTGATAAAATCTAGGCTGCGGATTTTTGTGGATTATCATGACTCATTGCATGACTCTTTTGATTGGATGGTTGCAACCATACCCGAGTCTATTTGTTGATCCTTACTACTGGATGGCTGCGTCCATACCTTGGATCTCAGTTTTTATGTACTTTATTATGGATGGCTGCGTCCATGCCACATATTCATGTACCAGAGATATCAGTTGTATTTGTAATTGTAGGTTTTCCAATAGTGGTGTTTGGTTTGAACGCGTTCTCATAAAGAATTTCACCCCTCCCTCTCTCTCGGACCTCATGCTTTAGGGGGCATCTGTTACACAGCATTTTGTCACTGTCCCTGCAATCCCCAACTCACACATTGGAGGGTCATTTATGTGACCAATAAGCAGTGTCATGCCTTGCAAAAATCATCATTGCATCCCTTTACATGAGAGCAATATTCCTTCTATTGAAAATTCCCTAAGCAAAGCTGTAAACACCCTTTTTTTTGCCTTGGCACGAGTAGCTTGTTACACCCTCGCGCTGATTGGAAAATTTAACATTGGGCCCACGCCAATTGGCGTTCTGTGCCAGTTAGACACCCGTGCCAAGATGTTTATGGATTTAAAAAAAAAATAGAGGCAGAGATTCCACTCCAACCACCTCGAGGATGAGTCATTGGGAGTGGTTGAACTGAAAAACCACAGACTCCCTCCTTTAGGTTTATGGTTACCACCTCTTATGGGAACTCCCTAAAGGATAGGCCTCTCTCCCACCTTTGTAGGGATCCTAACCTCCTCCTTTTCCTCTATAAAATAAGCTATCTCTCTTAGAACAAGCTAGCTGAACTTGGAGAATTAAACATATTATAGTTGAATTACTAGAGAAGATATAATAAGAAGGAATTACGTTGAGGAAGCTTGAGTCCATGACTTCTGAGAGAGCTTGAGTCCATGCCTTCATCCCGTTTGAATTCCCTGACGAACATCTGAGACACGCTTCAGCTGAACCCCACTAGAGGAGACCGTGACGTCAAAGCATTGGTTGTAACTCTTCCTTCTATTCATTTATATACATGAATATTGTTTGGTTCCCATTTTGTATTATGTTGAATGCTTAATGCAACATGCTTATCCCTCTTTGACTGGCTAGTAGTTATGATTGAAACCATTATGTCGTATGTTGTCTTGTTTCTTGTGCAGGTATCCGAGCGTAACGACGGAATGATTGTGATTTGCCAAGGCAGGAGAGAGAGGCCACCACTACTACGACAACAATGACAACGCTGGACTCCAGGTAGGTCGATCTACCATATCCTTTGTTCATTCAATAACTAGGAAGCAACACTCTAGCATGTCCCTTTGTTTCTAGACCCACTCTAGGGCTAGGGGGATCATCTCTGTCCGCAAAGAGGATTTACTTGAAAAACACAACTAAATTAGAAAGTTAAAATGACTTGGTGCGCAGTGCAGAAAAGTAGTATAGTCTGAGGTTGAGAGATGTGTTGTGGTAAGGGCGAAAACGTGAAGTTGGGAAACACTTTTTGGCATGAGATAGAATTCGGGAGGATTTTTTAATTTCTCGGCCGAGAAAAAAAGTCAACTAAATTTCTCGGCCGAGAGTTTTCAAAACTCTCGTCTGAGAGATTTTAAATATTTCGAATTTTCTCGGACGAGAGTTTTGAAAACTCTCAGCCGAGAGTTGTGTCACAAAACTCTCGGCCGCAAACTCTCGGCCGAGAGTTAGAAAAACTCTTGGCCGAGAGTTTGCGGCCGAGAGTTTGCACAATAAAACTCTCGGCCGAGAGTTTTTCTAACTCTCAGCCGCAAACTCTCGGCCGAGAGTTTTTAAAACTTTTTCCTGGGAGTTTTCCTGCGCATAAATTGATTTAAAACTCTCGGCCGAGAGTTTTAAAAATTTCTCGGCCGAGAGTTTTTCTCGGCCGAGAGTTTCTGGTCAACAAAAAACTCAAAAAACTCTGCAGTTTTGAGAAACCTGCAAATTTGGAGGGATAGAACACCTACAAAAACAAAATGTTATATGTCGGACCAAGTACCATTAGATTCGTCTCTAAATCTAGTTTTTGATGATGTGAGATTTATGAAGTTTCATTAAAAAATTCAATTTTTTATTAATTTTTTACTAAACTATGTCACTATGGAATTTCATTGTTCGAAAAATTGCACTGAATGGAAATTCAATAACTTTCAAACGAGGACACCAAAAAATTTAAAAAAATCATAGTGCACTTCCTCTCCCTGTCTACTTCAAAAGGGTACTCTCATTTTTCTTATTGACGATCACATTGAAAAGAAAATCAAAGGATAATAAAATGTACCGAAACATCACTGTTTTTTTGTCTTCGTCCATTTCAAAAAATAATAAAAAATAGTGATTTGATCCGAAAATTACCAAAAAATAGTCTGTGCACTAGTGCAATATATGCAGATTATGATGCTATGGTTTTTTTCCAAAAAAATGAATAACCTTCCCTAAAAAAAGTAAAGGATAATAAAGTGACTATTTATGTTTGCCTGAAAATTTCAAGTATATGCAGTTAGTAAACAACAAATTTACCCCTCTATATGTCAATATTTTTTTTTTTTAAAATATCGGTATGGAGGTAAGACAATTCTCTACAATTCTTGTTTTTATGTCAAAGCATAATTTGTGATAAAAATATGAGTTTAGTGGAGTTGAAGTTGAAAAACATAGAAAATTACAATTTTCAACGTCAAAAAAGGGCAAAAAGTGTTTCCCAACTTCACATTTTCACAAGGAAATAAGTTATGTTGATAAGCAATATTGTGACGCAATATGACTTAGTAATGAGCCAGAGCACAAATATATGGTGACTCAACTATGTGGCACATCACAAAATAATATCACACAATGAGCAAAGAAATTGCATCGTAACACAACACTAAATCCTAGACTATCAAACCAATATGCGATGTAGCGCAGGGATGGATTGCGACATGATTACATATCACATCAAAAAATTTCATGGTATGATGTGTAGCGGGTTTGTGCCATAGTGAAAAATTAAAACTTATACCAATAAATAAAATTGTGATGCAATGTGCAAAGAGGTGTGAAACTTCAATATGAATTGCGATGTGTGTTGCGCAAAATAGTAATGCAACAATGCAATGATAAATCACGATGCAATGTGAAATCACAGTGTGCCAACAAGGGAAAATGAAAAGTAGCTAAGAGTTGGAGGTTGAGTATTTTTTAACAATGTTTATATGTATATATGGAAGGAGAATAGTTAGGTAGACAAATGATTGAGGAAAAAAAGAGTAACACCTATATTTTATTGACGAAAACAAATGCACAAGAAGGATGTACAATATTAACTTGAAATGTGTCGTGGCAGGTGCAGGTGTTACAAGTGCAGGTGGCATGACACAAAATTTAATGATAGGGATATGCTACCAATTGACACAACGCAAGAGAGTGAGGAAGGATTGCGATGCCATAATGTGGTGAATATTTTCTTGAAGTCCTACTAATGAGGCTTTTTCTCTCATCTCATTGAACTTACCTCCTTTAAAACTCGATCTAGCCCTAGTATGGTGGATATAACACTACATCATTTTCCCTATCAAAGCAATATTTGCTGTAGAGTCTAGGTTGGATTTTGGAGACTATGATTATGCCCTTATGCTCTCAGTTTTAGTTTGGGGGTCCATAATCCATCCTTATGCACTGTGAGATTGAATGCTTTATAATTGTGGAAATGAAAGGATGAGAAGGCTAGGAGAGATTTGCAACATCATGGCCGAAACAAGGGTTGTAATATTTCTATGTTATCATTAATAAGAGTATCATTGTTTTTCCCTTACATCATGTATTTGACTATACATGTGTAGAATAAGGTTTCTTGATCTCTTATTTAGAGTTATTTGAATATGTCACATTTTATATCTTGATCTCTTTGCTTGTCTTGGCTAATTGGAAGGTTATTATTTTGAGTGTTAAAGTTGGAGCTGGAGTGAGCGGGTGAAGAGAAGAAGGAAGCTTGCACTAGACATTAGGCAGGTGTTCTTATTATATTTCAAATATCTATAGGAAAGATAATGTAGTTTGTTTTGTTGTTTCTAGGTGAAACCACTGAACCTAGGGAGATCGCTTCTGTCTGCAAAAGGGATTTGTCTAGAAAACAAGGTGAGCGAGTCATTTTAGGATTTTCACAATAAATTTTATTCTAGGATGTTTCAGACCATGAATCTAGAGGATATATAGATATCATCATAATATACCTATGTAATTTTAGATGATGGTTAGCTATAATTTCAGAGATATGCTATGAGAAAATTGGACTTCCTAAGTGCTCCTAAGGTCTACTTTATGCAAGACAACTTACTATTTTCACTATAAATTTTATTTTAGGATGTTTTAGACCGTGAAATGTGGATGATATATAAAAAATATCTTCATATACTGGTGGTTTAAATTTCAGACCTTCCTTCACTGTAGTTTTGGAGATATGCTTTGGGGAAGTTAGGCTTCATGAAGGCTCATGAAATCTGCTTCAAACAATTTAGCTTGGAATTTTCATTGTAACTTTTATTTCGGGATTTTTCAGTCCATGAAACATGGAGGATATAGATAAAATATATTCTTATACTTGTGGTTAAAATTTCATACCTCAGTGCACTATAATTTTGGAGATATTCTCTAAGGATTTTACGCTTCTTAAATGCCCTTGAAATATGCTTCGAATAGGTTAACTTGGTTTTTTTTTTCTATACCTTTATTTTTGGGATGTTTTAGAATGTGAAAGTTGGAGGAGACCAATACTGTATTTCAAATTACTAGTGGTATAACTTTTAGACTTTGTTTCACTAGAATTTTGGTGATATGATCAAAGAAAATTAATGTTCTTTCCATGCTCCTTAAACATGTTTCAAACATGTTAGCTTGGTATTTTTGATACTACTCTATTTTTGAGATGTTTCAGAATATGAACTGTAGAGGAGATAAAGAGTATATCTCAAGGTACCTATGATAGAAATTTCACATCTCGTTTCACTATAATTACCTATCATAGGTAGCTCCTAAAACATGCTTCAAATAGGTAAACTTGGAATTTTTTCTATAACTTTAATTTTTGAGATGTTTCAGATTATGAAATATGGAAGAGATAGAGATTAGATATCTAGGTAGCTATAATATAAATTTCAGAACCAAATTTATGAAATTGGATGTGTGGCATGTTGTGCACTTTTTTTCTTAGGAAGAAGCCAAAAGCAACAAGTTTTGGGAGAACTATACCTGGTGAAGGAAGAAGTAGCAAGTATACTTGGTGAAGTGAGAAGAAACTAATAGACCTAATGAAGGTAGAAGCAACAATTAGACTTGGTTAAATAAAAATTAGCTTATAGACATTGCGAAGAAGCAAGGAGATTAAGTGAAGTAGGTTGGTGCCTAGAAAACAACAACGGGGATTGGCGCATCCTATAGGTTGGTTCCTACAAAGAAACAAAGGGGATTTGAGTCTCTTGTAGGTTGGTTCCTGCAAAGCAACTAAGGGGATTGGTGACTCTTGAAGGTTGGTGCCTACAAAACAACAAAGGGTATTGTTGTCTCTTATAGGTTGGTGCTTACAAATTGGTGTAATTGTAGGTTGGTTCCTACAAGGCAACATAGGGGATTAATGCGTAGGTTAGTGCTTGCAAAGAAGTAGAAGGTATTGGTGTCTCTTATAGGTTTGTGCCTAAAAATAAACAAATGAGATTGGTGTATCCTATAGGTTGGTGCCTACAAAGCATCAAAGGGGATTGGTGTCTCTCGTAGGTTGGTGCCTACAAAGCAACAAACTGGATTGGTGTATCCTGTAGGTAGCAGTAGATGGAACTAGTGTTTCATGTAGGTTGGTGCCTACAAAGAAGAATAGGGGATTGGTGTCTATTGTAGGTTGGTGCCTACAAATTGATGTAATTGTAGGTTGGTTCCTATAATATTTTTCATATAATTAATTTTTATGGTTTTCTCCCATAAATGTTTCCACATATATCTTGTGTTACTTATTCAATTGATGAAATCAATGTTTTATGATGTTAAAATGTTAAAATAGGTAAAAACTGTCATTGTATTGATTCAATCTCCCTCTAGCATAATTGTGAATTCAAAAATTGTTATCAAAATGGGTTCCTTCGGAAGCATTATAGCCACTAAAGGAATATCTCAAAGGGACATTGGCTATTCATGAAGGTTCAATCAAGGTTCCTATGTTTGATGGAAAATAATATGCCTTTTGGAATAAAAGGATGAGGGAATATCTGATGTAGTTTGGTGTTGATGCTTGGAAATATATATTAGATGGAAGGAAGGATGATAAGCATAATCCATAAGTCAGAAGTGCCATGTTTAGTGGCCTATCAAAATCATAATTATATGAGGTGATTCATTATGAAATAAAAAAAGAAATACATGATAAGCTTAAAAATACCTATGAAGGAGGCGACATTGAAGAAATGAAAGGAGAATATGAAGATGGATATTGCATATGAAATATTAACAAAGAAGCGAGTTCTGAAGGAAAAAATTTCTCAAGGATTCAAAGAAGACAGAAAATCTCAGAGCCTATGATTGCTTCAGATATGAATCAGATGGAGAAGCTCAATTTATAAGAAAGTTGAAACGAGGATATGGCATATTCAAAGATAAGCTACTATCATTTTTTTTTAAGTGTGGTAGAATAGGTCATTATGTTTCTAAATGTCCATATGTAAAATTGGAAGACAATGATAATAAAGATATCCTAGCCATGAATACTCATGATGTTGATCATCAAAACGAAGACTAATATTCAAAGCAAGAAGTTGAAGGTGAATTAGATACAAAAGAAGTGAAATCCATAGGAAAGCTACTATTTTGTCCTAATTGTATCATAATAGGTCATCTTGCTTCTTGATATCCACATGTAATTTTGGAAAATATTAACAATAAAGAAGAATGTGAAGTGGAGGAAAAATGTTACGATATAAAAAGGAAGGATGTGGCACAAAAAAAGAGAGTAATGGATATGCATTTGATAAATATATAAAGGAATTCCTACTCACATCCAATAAGGCTCAACACTTTAATAAGGAGAAATCATATTCAAAGGAAGAAAATGCTGTTTATCTTGAGGGAGAAATTGTTTGTGCATTAGATGAAGTAGAAATACTCATGGGAAAAATTAAAAAGTAAAAATCCTTATTGTAGAGACATGAGCAAGAAAATAATCATGATCTTGATGAATCAACAATCTCTCTCATGAAGTTACAACTAGAATATGGAAAGAGAAGAGAAGAAGTGTTGGTAATCCAACTCAAAGAAAAGGAAGGACATTGTGAGAAACTAGAGGCTCAGATTGTTTCCTTGAGAAAGGATTTAATAACAGACAATGATCAATCGAATCAAAGTTTCAATTTTGGAGAGAGATCTAAAGCCTTAGGTAATCTTCTAATTTTTTTTTTGAATTCACGCTTCTATGATCCATATTTTTGTAAATTTATTCTTTCAGTAAACATCACATTAGAATTTTTGTGTCTACACATTTCAAACCATCCAATGTGGTTCATCGTCAGGACTAAGATGAACCACAGTGGATGGTTTGAAACATGTAGACACAAAAATTCCAATGTGATTTTTACCGAAAGAATCAATTTACAAAAATATTCTAAGTTGCCAAATATGTCTTTTTATTAAAATAGGTCTTGGTTAGTGATTGTAATTTCTTATACCTCCAATATCTACTTTGTCCTAGAAGCAAGCTAGAAGTATGGAAACCATAATAAGGGACAATAATTCCCATCACAACATAAACCATAAGAGAATTATTTAAAATCTCACAAGGAAATTTGGAATCATAGCAATAGAATATTTCAAATGGCTCTTTTGGGCTTACTTCCAATGATTCATCATAATCATTAGACCACCATGATCAATTTAAAAATATTTATACAAGGAGTTTTTTATGTCCCATTTCTCTTGGGGACTAACCCCATATCAAATAAATTACCCCTAATATATTAACAAAGCATCAATACGAAAAACAATGACAAATCTTATTTTTTCAAATTCAAAGTGTGCGATTATCTTTCCAAAATGACCCCTATTGTCTAATATTAACACATGTTGAGCAACATACATGATATTAGCACATTTACACATCCTCTAATTCATTCATTATATAAAAAAAAATGAATACATGAGGAATATTGTGGTTATGCTCTTTGGTTGGTGACAATTCACAAAGTAACAAAAAATGAAATGCCTAGTTATATTGTTATAAGAATCCATGAATGCATGCAATATTGATCATAATCTCAATTTTTTGTTCCACATTCCTATTCTAGGATCACCTTCCAAGTCTTCCACTATTCTTTTGGTACCTTTTGTGCTCCATTTAACCCACATGGGTTTTTGTTGGGTTGCATGTTGTCTCCTTGATGCCTTTTATCCTCTTCCTGCATCAACTACATCATTTACAAGCTTTGATTGTGCTATTTCTCTCCGACCATCTAGCCAATTTAATTATGAAAATTTCTTATTAGATTTTTGTTAACTCGACTAATTTATAGGAGCCCTTCTTAGCTTTCTAATTTGGTTAGTCCTTTCTCATGTAACTTTTTTTAGTTTGTAAGGTCCCAACCAACCATACTTTTATTATTATTATTCATGTTATCATTTTTTATTTGTCATATAAAAGGACCAATTGACCCTCTATGAGCTCATCCTTCTTCAATTTCCTATGATGAAATATTTTAATTCTATTCTAGCCATTATTTGATGAAATTATGATGATACCCTATGCTCATATATTTTCTCTAGTTGTTACAGGCTAATTTCCATTAACTTGTTTGTTTCCAATTTTGCCTCAATTGTATTCTCATTGAAGGTTCCTAGTATTCCATTAAAATGATTTATTCCTTACTAAACATTAGTTTGAGTAGTGTTTATCTGGATCCTTTCTTCCATATTGTTCTATATGCTCAATATACTCTTCTTAGATTACATACCTTGGTCAACATTAACACCAATACCTTATTCTTGCTTTCTACCTATCTAGGGTCACAATAATTCTTTTTGTTGTATATTGTCTTTAAGATATCCATGAAATTTTTCATACTATATGTGTTGAAATATGTGTCCTAGAATAATGGAACTTATATTTGACATCCAAACAAATAAATGATCTCTTCAAACATAATTTTTTTCTTTATCTATGTTGTTATTATTGAGTCTCTTGTTTTTTCCCTTTTTTAATATATTAGTAGCTATGATGATATACTTGCGATGTATCACTTTTTTCATTGAAAAAGGTTCAATGAGGTCTATCTATTGGTGCTTGAATTTTTGCATTGGTAGCATGAATTTTTGCATTGGTAGCATGGAGTTCAATTCATGTTGGTATTAATTTTCTAGTTTGTTTCGTTCTTTTTTAAAATAATCCTTCGATAATATACACCAAGAAATTCCTTCCTACATATAGTATCGTTTGAATCATATTTATTGAATAAAAATGTATCCTTATTATTTGATAGTGAGCTTTTTTTTTAATTGGTCTATTTTTGTTAACTAGATAAGTATTTTATATGTTGGTATTATGGTTAATGTGTTGTTCTTGATGGAAACTTACTTGATAAAGATGTCAAAATTACGATAACAAGATGATTATGCAGGCTAAAACATGTGCTACAGAAGTGATGAACAGAGACATGAGACATGACATATCAGAGACACACGGATGTTGAATATAAAGGTTGGGAAAGTATACGTGGATCCTATGTAGAATGTCGCGTACATACGCGGGTATCGTGAAGAAAAGTCACGCACATAATCTGCACCATGGTAATTTTAATAATAGAGGTTTGTACCATGGTATTGGACCATAGTAATGAGTTGCGAAAACGATTATTTGATCTCTTCAAATAATACCAACGACATTAGTAAGGGATTGGCCTAAGATATTGGCTAGAGCTAAAGCTATATATGGATATGGAGATAAAAGTGTTAAGTGTGCAAGTATTATGTTATGTTGGACACTTAACTCTAAGAGTTGGTGTGGAAGTTGAATGGTCAAAGGAAATCCAAGAAACCCCTTGAAATATGAAAACAATAGTCACTAGACTTGTATAAATATGTATCATTGTGAATATTAATGCATTCATTGCTTAACTTATTTTATTTTTGTGTATGTTTAATATGGTATCCGAGCAGGGTAGTCCTGCCCTGCCCAAGTTTGAGCCTGTGCATATCAGTGTTGTGCTATTAGCTATATCCTACTTTCCAGAACTTTGAGCGTTCTCATTGTGCATATGTCCATAAGGATTTTAATGCTCCAAATTTGTTGTTGATCAGAAACCCATTTATTCACTGTATGCCTGACCTAACACTCCACTAATTTGATCTCTGTCAGAAATTCATTTTCTCAATTCTGGGGGCTCTCTTTAACTCTCAGTGCTCTTTCTCCGCAACATCCGTTGTCCCCATGTCAGAACTGTTGTAGTGTACGTTATAGTATCAAAGATGTTGCTATATGTATCGCACATAGAAACAGCCTATCATCATATATGTTGTTTTGTGTGTTTAGTGTGAACGTTGTAGAGAGGCATTTCAGGAGAATGTTCCCCACTCGGTTTCTCATGAATACAGAGTGGACGTATGTGAACATATATAGTGTTTTTGCAAGGCCTGGGGATGAAATTGTAGGCGGAGATTTTTAGCGCAACCCCATTGTTTGCAATATCGTCTATTAAATCCACTTGAAAGGTTTTGTAATGCAGCGAAAGTGGAAGCACGGTGAGCGTGGACCCGAACTTCGGGTTAACCCAAGAGACCTGTCGGACAGGGCCTTCGTGACCCGTAAGAGAGGACAGAAGAGTTGGGTCGCTGTTGCTGGGCTCTGTGTTAAATGAGCAGAGCCTTGGTGAGGTAGAAATCAGCCTTAATGGAGAAGCCGAGACTGCCATAAAATTTCTCAATGTCGTTCAAAGCAGCCGCAAGGGTGAAATTGGTATCGGCATTAGGAATGCTTTCGAGTTTTGCAATGACATCTTCCAGAAGACTAATGGCTGCTGTGAGTGGTATGGATATGCTGCATTGAGTTTAAGTTGAATATACTTTTGCATGTTGCATACGTTTTGAATTTATATACAACATATGCAATGACTGTTCCAACGTCTGCTTGAGTTGTGCATTGAATGTTCTCTGTGCGTTGAACACTTTGTGAGCGTGCGTTCATGTTGGATCACACACTTCAATTCTGCGACATCTGAAAAGTCAAATGTGGTATTTTCCAAGTGCTTCTGCAGAGAGGGTGCATCCACGCAGGAACGAAGCTCAACAGTGGTACAACCTTGGTGTAATCTTGTGGTGTTGTTGATCGTGCTCAAAGTGGCGGTGTTGGTACCATATCACTGGCTATAAATATTGCCATAACCACAAACCCCACCCATTGTGACAGTAGCGTCATCGCCACCGTAGAACGTAGCATGGGCACTGGTCCGTCCGGAACCGTGTGCAACTCGGAGCATTGAAAGGAGACCCAACGAAACAAGCCATAAAAACGCCATTTCCAGAGAAAGAAATAAAAAAAACTGCAGCAGAGCTCAAAATTCATAGCTCGAAAAAAATATATATGAGCTCTGCCTTCAGAGAACTAGATCTCCAAGGGAAAAAGTGAATATTTTGGTGGAATCGATAATTATATATATTGTAACTTCTCACCATATGAGATGGACTTTGTTTAAAAACACATTTTTCTATTCAGTTGGAATCTTAATGCTATCGGTCGTTGGTTGCGGTTTTCAATAATGAATATAGATTATTTATATAACACTAAACAACACGAGGGATTACATTAATGTGACGGCTTCTCCCATTTTTTTTGTAAATGAGATAAGATAAATTGACCTGCTCGCACTAAAGAAAGAAAACGATTCTGGTAAATCAATATCTTTAAATAGAACTATTTTCAATTAGAGAGAATAAGGGTATTGTATCATACTAAAAGAGAAAATCAGTCCTTGGATAGAAGATCAAATGAAAAGCTATTGAAAATTCCTTCAATGTCTCTATATGAAAGGTTAAGTTTGGAAGCCATGTTGAGTTCCTAGTGGGAATATAAATATTTATATCTATGTCAATTTACATTGAAGTTCAATGCGTGAAGTTTATTAGAAATGTGAAAGCAATAAACTTTGGACACCATTAGTCCATGTTTCCAATTCTTCTAGTTAACTTTGGACACTATTGGTCCAATGTTTCCAATTGTATCAACAACTTGAACTTCAACGACATAATTCAACACACTTCATTTGTTTGAAAACTGGCTAAAATTGGTAAAGTATTAGAGTTGCTAAATACTTTAATACACTCTACTATTCATGATACAATTGAAGTTGGCTAGGGAACTCTCTTTGACATTCAAACCTGTTTGCAAAATGCACATGACAAGATTGACTTTTTGCAACTAGAATCTCAACTTCAATGAGAAGAATTACAACTCTAGGGAACTCTCTTTGACATTCAAACCTGTTTGCAAAATGCACATGACAAGATTGATTTTTTGCAACTAGAATCTCAACTTCAATGAGAAGAATTACAACAATGGAGTCATCATTCTGAAACTATTTTTGTTCAGAACATTGAGACAAAATCCCATGATCAGCAGCAAATCAATAATGTTGATCTAGAACCCAATGAAGGAGCATATTTGCAAAAAGAAGCAAAAGTTCAGGTTGCACTTCCCAAGCCAATTATCAGATCTTGGGAAGAGATTGTCAATAACAAAAAATAACTGGTCTAGGATATGACAAGGATATGTCCTTTTATATTCCAAATTACTCAAAGCCCATCTAGTATCAGAGTGTTGGATTTATTCATGACAATTCACATTTAGATGTTCCAGATTCTGCTCATCTTCCACAACAACAACAAAATGTTAAATGCCAACATTGTGACAGAGTTGGCCATATGAAATATCATTTTTGTGATCTTCATCCATGTGAAGACTATCATAAAACCACTCATTTTTCAAGCATATGCTTAAAAAACAAGCCTCCTATAAGAAAAAATATTCACCTTGGATGGATCGCTTCTTGGCAATGGGCATCAAAAGCCAAGAAAATATTTCAGTCATATGTTAGAATTTCTTCTAATGTATTAAAAAGTCTTGCAGTTGAGTTTTCTCCATCATCTCACCTTGTATCTGACAAGGGGGGAAGTGATGGTCATATAAAAGCTTCAAAGACACATCAAGCGAGCCTGAGCCACAACTTGCCATACCAGATTCACATTTGTAGCGAGAGAAAAAGATGACCCTAAGCATGCCTTTGGTTGGTGGTCAACCTTGAACCATCTATGCAGGGTTGAGACCTCTCTTTTCAGGTTGAGCTTCTCCCTCCTCAAAGAATTGGGGACACTTTAGCAGAAGACTTCAACTTCTTTCCAGTTTTGGAAGAGTTCCAGGAATCGCATTAAGCATTCCAGAGTTGGTGGTCATCCTTAAACCACCGCAGGTTGAGAACTCCCTTTTCAGGTTTAGGTTCTCCCTTTTTATGTAGGTTGCAGACCTCCCTTTTCTAGGTTGAAGGTATCCCTCTTCAAAGAATTAGGAGCACTTCCTCTAGCATAAGACTTCAACTTCTTGCCAGATTTGGAAGAGTTTCGGGAATTACATTAAGCGTTCGAGTGTTGGTGGTCATCCTTAAACCACATTCTTATACCAACATTTCAGAGATCACATTCAACCTAGTGTTGCCATGCATTTTTGCACATTTTGTATTATAGATCTCTTCTTGGACTCATACAAACCCCTTCGGATTAAGGGGCGGAATTTTGGACACCTAATCCTCTAAGGGTTGGTGTTGAAGTTGAATAATCAAAGGGAGTCCAAGAGACTACTTGGAATATGAAACCAAGGGTCACTAGAGTTGGATAAATGTGTATCATTGTGAATAGTAATGCATTCAATGCTTATCTTATTTTGATGTCCATTATTTCTGTGTATGTTTAACATGTTATCTATGAATGTTTTAATATAAAACATGTGTGCACTAGGGAGAAAGGAGAAGACTTAGATCTAAAAATATTTGAAATATGTTGACATGTAAGCTTAATTGACTCTACTTGCTGTAAATGTCTAATATTGATGAAACTATAATTCTATGATCTAAACAGTGTATTCAGAATTCTGTAGCATTGGCAATCAAGGTTGTGAAAAGTGAAATTGTGTTTGCAACGAAATTTTTCAGATCTAAATGCAGGTATGTTTGGGCATAGTTGCGTACATACACAAATCCACCTTTGAAGGGTCACGTATATATTCTGCGAAATAATATTTCAGTATGTACAGATATGTACACAGGTGTTGTTCATGGTAAGCGCGTACCTACACTGATATTCCTTGTGAAAGTCGTGTACATAAACCGGGGATTGATCTGATTGGTTGATGCTTATAGATATGATGATTGATGTTCACAGTTGATGTTATCTGGTTAATTTTTGCTGTTTTTCGATGATTTCCTTATCATGATTGAGGTGAATTGGTTGAATTTTTTAATGGCACAAAAGTGTGATTGGGTGTATGATCTATAATTGATTCAGAAATCTATGATTGATTCTATGATCTGTAGATGGTGAAATGGTCCATGAATAGTTCAATGATTAATATTTTGAGATATGTACGTAGATGTTATACAAAGAAAGCACACATATATATGCAAGTTTTATTCAATAAAGTTGCTTACATATTTTGATATTTATTGTTTCTAGTTGGGTTCTGCATTGAATAACTTGATTCTTTAGAATTTTAGTTGACAATGTCTCAGATTCAATGATTCAGTTTGTTTGGGTTTATGGTTGTTATGGCTCCAGCTTGAAAATTTGATGAAAGATGGCCTATAGGTTGGTTTGATGATTGTTTGATAGGTGGATCCAGTTTGAAACATTATGAAAAGTGGTCCACAAGGAGCTTAGGGTAGTAACCTTAATAAAGGGGGTAGAAGCTCCCTTCCAGTAGGAATCGGTAAACAAGTTCAGGGGGATTGTAACTCCCTTCTAGTAGGTACTGGAAAGTGAGAGAAGGTTGTAGCCTTTTGCAGGTGGGTGCCCACGTACTGGTTAGAGTCTGTGCCAATACAATATTGTAAGAAATTTTACTTTATAATAAAATAAGAAGATAAATATGTCAAGAATGATGGTTTTCTCCCACACTGGGCTTCCACCTAAAATCCTGGTGTTCATGTGTGTTGATATGGTTTTTATGTGTTGATGGTTTATCTCCTCTTTATTGTTGCTTAATGAATGAATAATGAAGTAATTATGCATTGGTTAAATATGAAAAGTTAATGAAATTAATGATAAACTAGTTATCTGGATGTACGTTGGTTTCATTGATCATAGTCATATAAATATGCTTGTTTCCTTACTGACAATAGCGTACAAAATAAGAATAAGAAATTGGAAATTGAACTGTGTAAAATACTGATTCACCTCCCCCTCTTAGTGTTTTTCTTAATAATATCCATGTTTATTCTATACAGTTTCCCTAATAGGAGGTTAAATATTAATGATATTTTAGACTAGTTTTTTCCTTTTTGAAACATGTAATCTGTTTAGTGCTTATCTATGTCTAAGAAAAAAAAAAGAACATTCTCCAAATATCCTGGTGCTTGGTATGACTTGTGATTTTCTCCGAATATCCGGGTGCATCTAAAATGTTTTTCTTGAATTTAAAGTTGTATGTCATAGAGGTAAGGATCATAATACATTATTAAAAATGTTGGGAGGCAGTCACATGTTTGATCATTGTCAAATATTAAAATGAGATATGGACTTGCATATGGGGTGGAGTCAACATAGAATGAAATAACATATATGGGGGAAGATTCCATGATTACCTTGGGGTAGAGTGCCATGATAAAACTTAGGTAAATATGATTCATTGAATAGAATAATAGCCACTCATACCAAAGAGGGGGTGAAATGACCACCTCACATAGTGGGTATGATTCAATTGTATTTCAAGAGGTTTTGTAATATATGCATTAATTAAGGGTGGATATTTTCTCCTCATAAGGGAATTGTTTGGTGCATAATATTAAATATAGAATTACCTTCATGGAATACATATAAGTATTCCTAAGAGGCCTATTTGGATAAAAGGGGGCATTTATAACTTTGATGTCAATTAAGACTATTTTTCCTACGAGTTAAATTGTAGCATTGGGAAGGAGACATTGTGAATGGAAAGCATGATTCTAAAAGGTGAATAAGATGATGGGTGATGGGGTCATTCTAAGGACCCTAGATTCTTCCAAACCAATAAGGATATGACATAGATAGAAGTGGCTTCATTTACACTGCAATGATGAATAATTGATCTCTTGACCATTATAACAATTTGGAATGTGAATAAAGGGGTGATTTGAGGTTCTATATTATCCAAATTCATTTTTCTATTAGTTAAAGTGAGGCACTAATATACCACAAGGAGGTAGGAGAGACTGGAGTCACCGCATGGTTTTAAGGAAAGACCAAGAAACTAGAGGAGAGAGGAAGAGAGGAAGAAAATGGGAGGAAATTCCACTAGGTTAATTAGGACCCCAATGTTGATTATGTGACCTAGGTATGTATATTATTTAAGGTGATTCGATTAGGTTTCAAAATTAAAATAGATATTAAAAACAAATTAGAAAACCAAGACAAGATAACCAGGGTTAAATTACCAGGGTTAAATTACCAATCTCCTTTGGTAAGATAATTAACATAAATGTTTAAGATGGAGAGGAGATGAAAAGGAACAAAATCACCTAGAAGAATGACCTTATAGTTGTTGAAGATGCATGGGATGAAGATAAGATATATTACTAGGATTCAAAATTGGTTTTATCACTTTAATGAACCTACACATGTTGCTATATCTTCTTTCAAAATATGTTTAATCTCAATTTGGAATGCAATATAATAGAAACACCTATATCTACCATATAAATGATTAAAAAAATAATTATTTTATGGTGACTCAAAGTTCTGTAAAAATACGGTAAATTCTTTCCATATCTATGTCGGAACCTCTCTTAAGATAAAAGAGTCGAATTAGTCATGATATAGGAGGGGGGTAATAATAAAATGGAGATACCCTAAAACAAAACAAAAAATCCTTCAAAGGAGAAACCAAACCAAAAGAAAGATATAAATGTAAAAATGTTGGAGAGTATGGGAAAAAAAAACCTAAGAGCATGGAAGAAGAGATAGAGACTAAGATAAATATTTGACTTCAATATAATGGTGTTCCTTCCATATATTTTTTCAAATAAATACTATTCCAAGTGTATCAAGATACTTTTCAAAGAGGAAAAGAGTGATATAAATAGGAAAAAGAAATTACCTCAAGGTGTAAATGAATGTTAAATTAACCATTTCCTAAAGAGTTTAATATGGAAGATTCATATTGCAAGTTTTGATTGAATTCCATTGGAATTTTCCATGAATTCTACTCTATGTTTTGTAAGCCATGACTTATAGTCATGGTTGACGAGTCCCTCATTTGGTAGTACTTTTCTCATTAAAACCACTTTTTTTTTCCTATATATATCCTTCATCTTTTATCCCTGATTAAGTACTCTTATCATTCATGGCTACAAGTATACATGTATATATATGCTTAAGTACTTTAATTCTTTCACTTGAATTAAAGATTAAAATAGATGTTAAATAAATACTTTGTTGTGTATGTCTTGATACAAATAGAAATATATATATTATGTTTTGCAGTATAAGTTTGGTGATTGATTACTATTGAATATTCTATTGTAAACACAAGGTGTTTTTTTTTTTCCATATCCACTATAGTGTGAAGGGACCACTAGCTTGACCAAGTTTATAATCCTTTCATAGCTAAGCTAAATTTCAAATGTACATGATACACAACTACATGAAGAAATATCATAAGGGAATTTGGGCAGGTTCTAATTATGCTTTGGCAATAGGAGATTATGTCTGGTTGGTCCAATCACCCGTGCACTTGAATTTTATATATGAAGAGTTTGTGACAATCTTAAAATCATGTTGTTTTAAAACACACATGACATCCTTGATATTCCAACCAGAAGCTGGTATCTCGATCAGTTACGACTGTAGTTTGCACACAAGTATAACTATTATACTTACTCCTGAGAATCTACAAGATTGTCTAGTCGAACCATACATATTGGAGACCGAGAATACCAAAGTCTTGTTTGATTGATGCTGAGACTAGTGGCTGGTTATTAATGAATTTCTATTTACCTTATTGTTCAGCTCACCTAATAAACCATTATTGTTACTTGTTTAAATTTAGAACATATAATCTTTGTATAAATATATGAAGCACTTGAACCATAAAACACCGTAGACACTCTGTTATTGTTTTTTCTCGATTAATATAAATTTCTCTTGTGTGTGCTCATCTTAGTTATATTATTCTTTTGCATTATCTTATATGAACTTGTAATTCTAGTTCATGCCTGTGCTGAGCTTCTAAGAGTGTAGAGGCACAAGCTGGCCTTGATTAGGGGCCCACTAGACGTACCGTCTTGTGCCAATATTTTTTTTCCTTAATATGTAAGTAGATTTATAGTTTTTTTTATAGTATTTTGAATTTCACTTAAATTTTAATTGCAAGTTAATTTACTTTCCAAGTCGGTTTGATCCTTTATTTTCCAATTAGTGTGAAGCTTTCTTTTCAAGAATGTGTGAATGCATGGTTTTATTAACTGAGTAACTTAGGGAATTTGGAAGAATTATTTATGAACAAGAGTTGCAAAATCAAAAATTGTAGAATCAAGTGTTATAGAATTTCCTGACTTACACCTAATGACATTGAGCTCACCCTTTGAGAAGTTGGGTCACTGTAACTCCTCGTAGTTGTGTTGTGTATTGTTCATATATTGATCCTCTCATTTGATTCCAAATTCCCATGCAATTTTTCTCTTAGGTAATCAAATAAGTGTGAGGACTTTACTCCTGTGTATACAACACATAGATCCTCGCAAGTTTACTAACCCCGATATGACAATTAATAGACTATGTAGCTTGTACCATTTTTGACATCATTAAACATATAAATACACGATTATTTTTTGCGCCATTACCAAGGAGGCACTCAAAGGATCCAAGTCTCCTTGCACACTTAGTGAAAAATATACCATGGTTATAAGCAGACAAAGATGTCATAATTATCCCTTTTAGTAACCTAGGTCCCCGCTATCTTTTGCGTTAGATCATGATAAATGCATTGAAACACTGTAGGTAGGAAGAAGAAAAAATTAGTCAAAACCCTGACACGTGGTGCAGTAGGAGCCACTCAAATAAAATTATGGTGAGTGAAAAGGGGAATCCTTTAAAGGTCAATTTTGTTCAAAATAGTGCATTAGGGTAGCCACCAAAAGGAGAGACATTGAGGAAAGAAGAAACTATCTCGGGCGAGGGACTGGAAATTTCTTCAAGTTCCAACAAAATTCAGAATCCCAGAGCTCCACGAAAGGAAAAAATGGAATATGGAGAAGTAAATGGGCCCAAGGAAAAACGACCTGTTACTTTTGAATTTACCATCCAAGATCTTGATGCAATAGTCCAAATGAAAAACATCCCTCTCTTTTCCCTTCTAAATTTTCATGGCATATTTAAGGAGGAACTTGATACTTTCCTATTCGAGTTTGATTTTTTCTAATGCAGTTATGATTATTCTTTGGATGCGCCCTAGAAACTAAAATTGTTTCCTGCAACATTAAAATATGTGGCCCTCTATTGGTTTATGGGACTAGGGAAAATTATATTTGAACTTGGGATGACATGAAGAAATCATTTTTCAAGAAATAATAGGACTATTTTAAAGTTTGAGAAATAAAAGAGGAAATATTCAAAATGTTCCTATCAGATGAGAAAAGTCTAGAATCATATGTGGAGAGGCTTCAATATACCTTGCAAAGAACCAATCAAAACACTCTAGAACCAGAAACCTCGCACATCCTTTTTCTCAAAGGTATATGAGAGGAATTTCTTGAAATTTTAAATCATATGGGAGTAGGAGATGTTTCTTTATTATCTTATGAAGACATTTGTGGCCTATGTAAGCGATATTCTAGAGGAAGATCAAAATATGGGAAGAGTTATCGAGATTTGATATCTCATATTAATAGGTAAAATGGGGTAGGGGCAACTAAAGAAGAGTCAGGGAAATTATTGGATAATATTAAAATAGATATTCTAAGCACACTTAGTTCCGAGTTAGATACCCTGCAAATCAAGAACAAAAAAGAAGATGTTGAATTAGCCATAGCTGTATTTTGTTGCAAATGTTGTAAGAAGTAGCCTCTTAAGTAATGTTCCTTAAACAATGTTGAAGTATGTAACGTTTGTGAGAAAAAACATTCCACTCAAGAATGTCCCTGTTTACCAATACTGAAGGCAATGTTTCAATAACTCAACAAGGAAATCGAGCATATTTTATTTATGGCTCAAAAGAAACCATGGCATCCCCAATGTTTTGGACCCACATCTCTTGATCCTTCCCAATAATATAACCCCAATTATCGATGGTAACCTCTTGTGCCTTTTCCAAATTGGCCTGCTTAGATGCAAATTCAACGATGGGCCCTAGGTTGGAGGGTACCTTCCTCTTTTGGAAATATGGCACCACAGACTACATCTTAGTGACATCCACAAAAACTCCAACTAACCTCTAATAAGCTCTCTTAAACTCATCAAAGGCCTCAAATTCTAGCTCAATCTATTCCTAATTCAAAATATAAGGTAGTACAACCCACCTACAATGTTGAAATACCACCTTTTCCTATCAACACAGTCTCATATGTGGACTGTAAAAACATTCATCTACGTTCTAGAAAATTTATTCAAAATCAAACCTCTCTTATAATTTAAAAACCAGATGAAGAAGATAAGCCTAAAGAACCATAATTTCCTTCTCCAAAAGCTCAAGATATTCCAAAAGAACAATATTCTGAGAATGAGATTGATATTGTAGAAATTTTAATACAATTATGTATTGCCTGGATTCTCCTGATCTAACAATTATATGCCACTGTCAAATACAAAATCCTTCTACTTAAATATTTTCCGTAATTTTAATCGCCAATTGCAAACACATGAAGCAAAGAAGAATAGATCAAAACCATAACACTAGATATTCTCGGGGAAATCTTATTGCTCAAAACCCCTTTATCGTATATTGTATACTCCACAAGGAATCATGAAACAATTACATATAAAAATATTCTCACAAGAGCCCTCAGTACATTAGCTAATTGTCTCACAGTGTCATACAAAAATTGGCAAGTTCCTTAGCCAATTTACTCTCTCCAGACATCCTGCCTTTCTCACGCAGTTCCTGATGAATGCAATCCTTGATCACAAAGAATTTCAACCTTCCTCAACTGTGCTAAGTATCATAGGAATCCTGTGGTGTTATAACTACACCTTGGTAGCATGCTAATATCACAATTGATAGTTACACTTCCCTTTCACCTTGTCTCATCTGGGTATCCACTGGACCTGACATGCATGCAGTTAATAATAGTAAAAACATCAGTTTCAAGTGAGATCACTACATGTGAATTAATTAATATTTAATTCAATTGATCTCTCTGTAGTGTATCTGCAGTTACAACCAACACAAATGACTTTAAATCACTTAACTGAGTTAAACTAATTTACAACTTAAACAACTCATGCACCACTACTCTTCCAACTTTGTTACAACTAGAATCACTCTGTTACAACTAAAGTCAACTTGCATGTTCCACCAACATGTTATCAAAAAATCAGACCTGATAGGCTGCCAATCAAGTTAATCTCATGTAACTGTTTCAGGCCAATATTTTGGCTGAGGCTTAGTCTCCTCAACCTGAGAGGGGAATCTCAAGGGTTTATGATTTTTGATAAATATGTATATGGCTAACTCTATATGGGATAAAAAAAGATAAATGATATAAACTGGTTGTAAATCAAATTAGCAAGTGTACATTGGGCTTATGGAGTCATAATAGCTTCAGCATAACCAAAACAATCTACCTAGCATGGAAGTCAAGGCATTCAGAGTTCAAGTCAAGTAATACAGATGTAGAACAGTGAAACACATAGTCATTTTTTCCATGAAGGAAGTCAGAGGTTAGAAAGTATCAAAGAGGCAAAACAAAAACAAGTGGCCAGCAAGCAGGAAATCTAAAGAGTAACAAGAAGCCAAGCAACATCATCAAAAGGAAAAACAATGGTTTCAGGTTCAGATGAAAACTCAATGATGAAAGGAAACTTAGATGACATATTAAATGCAATTGATATAGAAAATTCACCTATTGTGCAAGCTGATTTTATTGGAACAGATGAACACAAACAGAAAAAAGCGAAATCAACAAAGAAATTGGAATTTGAAAGTGATAATGCAACCTTTGTCTTTCAAGCTAGGAAGCCTTTGAATAGGCATACTAAAAAGCTCAAAGAACATAGTAAGGAGGTCCAAGAAGCTACTGAAACAATCAAAGAACCTAAAGAGGTAGTTGACCTCTCATCACTAGCAGTAGAGCATGCAACCAACAATATAATGAAGGGAAAGGAACAAATGCCAGAGTGTTAACTACTGGAAGAAAGGTTGAAGCTAGAAAATCAAGAGATGGAAATGATGAGAAAGAGGGCCAGAAAGCAAAACATTGAAAAGACAGAATTCAAGAGGATGAAGGCTGTTTGGGAAGGTCAAATAGTTGCTAGGTCAGAGATCCCAAGCAGTGCACAACAATTCTTTACATGGACAGTTCTAGCCATTAAAGAAGCAAAATTTGTTAGAGTGATCAACACCTATTTGAGAGCTAGTAATAGAAAGCTAAGAGGCCAAGTGGAGGATTTGGAGCTACAATTAAAATAGTCTCAAGATGAACTAAAGAGAATAAGTACAAAATGAAAAATTCAAAGCAAACTCAAAATGGAAAAAGAGGATTAAATTTTGTGAAGGTTATGTTTTTAGTTCATATAGCTGATGGTTTTGATGAGGCTAAGGATTTTATAAAGTTATAGCATCTTTTTGTTTCAAATTTTGAATAAAAATTGGTTAAAACTTCTTACACAGTAGTTTCGTAGCACTTGCAGTGTAAAAAAGGTAGAAAGTGCTACGAAACTGCTGAAAGTCATGAAGCCAAAAAAAACTGTTTTCTGGTTTTGATAAGTCAAATTCAAAAGAGGATTAAGAGCAACTAAAAATTAATTTTGGAAAATTGAAAGAGTTTTTTCTTCTTAACATACCTAGCTACAAAAACCTCTCTCAGTTTCGTCAAATTAATTACGAGGTCGGATAAATTTATAAATTAAAATGCGATACGAAACTGCTGTAGCAGCTTTTTCACCCTTTTCCTTATCAAATTTTGGAAGGAATACCATGTATTTTGACTTGAAATTTCTAAGGAAGCTATGTCAAGTGAGTATAAAGGTAAATATGAAGAAAATAAGGCTAAATTTTGAAGGAAAATAGGTATAAGCACCGCGTTACGAAAAGCACTACGAAACTGTGCTACTTTCGTAGCGCAGGTCTGTTTTCATTGTTTTGAGAAGTTCAAAGTGGTTTCACACAGCTGGCATGAAGGGATGAATTGGGACATATTACAATAATATTCCTAACATCAATTAGCTTTGAAGTTATCAGTTGGAAGTGGTCAGAATATCTCAAGAAACTAAAGGGATCCTAAGCCTAAAAACAGGGGAGTAGTTTGCTAGATTACAGGGGATCAACATCATCAACATTATGGTTATAACAAGTTGAAAATCATCATCAAGATTAAACTTAATGGAATGATAGGTAGAAAATTATGTGTTTAAGTTTAGATAAAGCTGTTTTGAGTAGAACCAAAAGAGTTCTAATTCTATTTGTAATAGGACTTTATGTTAGTTTTACAGCTGTGTTTGTAATAAATACTATGTTTTATAGTTGGAATAGGTCTCAAAGCATGGGAATTCGAGGTATATAGTTATGGAGAATATTATCTCATAATTTAAATGATCTATATAGGTCAAGAAGTGGAAATAGAAAGGGTTGGACATTTGTTAGCAAAAATACGTGTTTTATTGTAAGTGACTGTGTTCAGCTTAATACAGAATTTCTACTTAGACAACTCAAGGTTAATGAGGAGTTCTTGTATGTTCTTGTTCTGATGGCATATTTTCAATATTCTATTGAAGTGGTGTTTTCTTCTGATACTCAGAATTCATCAATGATGCTTTGACTTCCTTCATAGACAAACTAACTGTGTGTTTCACTGTTCTACATGTGTATTCCTTGACTTGAACTCTGAATGCCTTGACTTCCATGCTAGGTAGATTTTTTTGGTTATGCTGAAGCTATTATGACTCCATAAGCCCAATGTCCACTTGCTAATGTGATTTACAACTAGTTTATATCATTTATATGTTTTTATCCCATATAGAGTTAGCCATCTACATATTTATCAAAAATCATAAACCCTTGAGAGAGCCCTCTCAGGTTGAGGAGGCTAAGCCTCAGCCAAAATATTGGTCTGAAATAGTTACATGAGGTTAACTTGATTGGCAACCTATCAGGTCTGATTTTGTGATAACATTTTGGTGCATTTTCCGGGAGTCTGAAGACTATACTTTCCCGAGATTTTGAAGCTGAACTTCTGAAGGTAGCAGAAGCTCAGGAATATTTTCGAGGTTGCATCTAACTTGGTGAATCCACACATCAAAGAATAAATTGGAAGGTGACCCCACTGCTTGAAGATTAGTAACTTGATGAAGTTTCAGAATAAGTTCCATTGCAAGAATAAATGCTGGGTATGGCCCTATGAATCGGTCTCATATCCTTGGTTTTCCAAATCCTATGCCAAAGGTTGAATGGTTAACTGATCTTCCTATATTCAAAGATGAAAAGAAAGACACTGCTGCTCTTCATTTGGTTAGATTCCATATGCATGTACACAGTCTTAAGGTTCAGTTCCCTGAAGATTGTCTCATGAATATGTTTATGGCCACTTTGGAAGGAAAAGCATGGTCTTGGTATGAAAGCTTTCCAAATGGTTAATTATATTCTCTTGATGATTTCCATGTTGCATTTTATGAGATGCATGAAGAGTTTCATCCCTCCTTATTGCTGGTTAAAGATGGTTGTAAACACTGTGTGAGTTTTATTGAATATTTGGAGAATTGTTATGAAGATGATGAGTTCATGGATGAGGAAATTTTAGAAGCCCTTCATGACAATCCCTTTCATCACCAAGAAGAAAGGACAGTCTCTTCCTTGGATGAAAATGAAACCCAACATGAGTTTATTTATGAAAATTATGATACATCCTCTGAGTCTGATGAAAAATTGTAGCAAACTGGTCAGTCTTTTGATCATCAGGAGTATGAGAATAATTTCAAACAACAAGAGGAAATATTGGAAAATGCTTGCTGCAATCCTCAGGTACAGGAAAAAGTTGATTCGTCATGTAATTTCTTATATCACTCTATATCAAATGATGATTACATTAATGAAGAAGTGGGTGATATTTTTTCTTTATCCTTGTCTTCTAATCTGAAATCATTTGAGTGCAACTCAGAAGATAAGATTCAGTTTGTGGATGAATTTGCAGAGAACAGTGAAAAAGATATTGAATTTTTAAAAGATCAAATTCAGCCTTATAGGCTTCATGATCAAGATCAATTTTTTCAAGAGTTGTTAATGCTAGAACACAAGGAGGGGGTGTTGTTGTCACCTTTCTCCTTTGAGTTTGAAGAAGAATACATTATTTTTGAAAATCAGTTTGAAAAGAAGTTTGAGAGCACACAATTGAAGTTTTATGTGGTTGATGAAAACATGGATAAGTTGTCCAAAGCTGCAGAATGTCATGAGAAACATCAAATAAATCATGTATTCTTTGATCCTATAGCTGATTACATGGAAAGGTTCCATAGTCCAGATTTCCAGTTATATTTTCATTATGAAGATCAGATGCATCTTATGTTGCTTTGGTCATTCCAATATCATGTTTATTTTTTGTTCAAGTGCAGTCAAGAGTTTCAAATGACAGATAAGATAAATGATTGGCTTCATTGGAAGTTTCATGTTGTTTGAGTTAAAGTGGAGATTGCAGCTGATAGGGTAGGTAGGAGTATGCGAATAAGCTCAAAGTTGACTGAGCATCTTTTCAGTAGGTACAGATTTTTCTCAGTAGGTACAAATTTGAACAATTTCAAAGTTTCTCTGTTTTGGTCAAGAAAAATGGATAGCAGCATTGGAACTACTGGTTCTTAGTGTACCACAGGGGCACACTATCCCAAGTGGATCCACTGTTAACACCCAAAAAAATTCAAAACGTCATTGTGTCAACTCTGTTTTTGATCATGGACTCAAAATAGGTTTGAAAGTCATTTTAGGTTTTGGTTAGGGGTAGGTTAGAGTTTTTATGAGTTTAAAGGTCATCATTGAATTCAAATAAAGTCTTTAGAAGTCCATTCCATGATCAAATACTCACATTTTCCATTTAAGGGTCATTCAATTAAGTTTCGGTCTAAATTTCTGCAATTAGCCAGGAATCCACCGTTTCGTAGCACCGCTAGTTCAAAACAGAGGAAATGCGCTACAAAAGTGCTGCTACTTTCATAGCACAAACTGCGAAAATTACACTGTGAGCACTATGAAAGCGCGATTTCTTAGCTGTCGTGTCAAATAAGCCAAAATTTGTCAGATTCAATTGGGGAATGATAGGATAAGGGTATGGTGAGTTAGTTTGTTACCAGATTCAATGTACTTACCTGTTCTACAGTCATCATAGTCATGATAAGATATCAATGAAGCATCATTTAGTCATGAGGTGACATCTAAAATTCGAATTTTTACCTATTTTCCTTCAAAATTTAGCCTTCTTTTCTTCAGATTTACCTTGATACTCACTTGACATAGCTTCCTTATAAATTTCAAGTCAAAATACATGGTATTCCTTCCAAATTTTGATAAGGAAAAGGGTGAAAAAGCTGCTACAACAGTTTCATAGTGATTTTCGTAGCGCATTTTAATTTATAAATTTATCCCACCTCGTAATGAATTTGAAGAAACTGAGAGAGGTTTTTGTAGTTAGGTCTGTTAGGAAGAAAATCTCCTTCAGTTTTCCCAAATTCGTTTTCAGTTGCTCAGAAACCTCTTTGGAAGTTTACTGGTAAAAACCAGAAAACATATTTTTTTGGCTTCATGACTTTCAGCAGTTTCGTAGCACTTTCTGCCTTTCTTACACTACAGGCGCTACGAAATTGCTGTGTAAGCAATTTTAACCAATTTTTCTTCAAAATTTGAAACAAAAATATGCTATAACTTTAGAAAATCACTGGCCTCATCAAAACCATCAACTATAGGAACTAAAAACATAACCTTCACAAAATTTAATCCTCTTTTTCCATTTTGAGTTTGCTTTGAATTTGTCATTTTGTACTTCTGCTCTTTAGTTCATCTTGAGACTGTTTTAATTGTAGCTCCAAATCCTCCACTTGGCCTCTTAGCTTTCTATTACTGGCTCTCAAATGGGTGTTGATCACTCTAACAAATTTTGCTTCTTTAACGACTGGAACTGTCCATGTAAAGAATTGTTGTGCACTGCTTGGGATCGCTGACCTAGAAACTGTTTGACCTTCCCAAACAGCCTTCATCCTCTTGAATTATGTCTTTTCAATGCTATGATTTCTGGCCCTCTTTCTCATAATTTCCATCTTCCATGCTAGGTAGATTGTTTTGGTTATGCTGAAGCTATTATGACTCCATAAGCCCAATGTACACTTGCTAATGTGATTTACAACCAATTTATATCATTTATTTGTTTTTGTCCCATATAGAGTTAGCCATCTACATATTTATCAAAAATCATAAACCCTTGAGAGAGCCCTCTTAGGTTAAGGAGGCTAAGCCTCAGCCAAAATATTGGTTTGAAACAGTTACATGAGGTTAACTTGATTGGCAACCTATTAGGTTTGATTTTGTGATAAAATTTTGGTGTGTCTGCCGGGATTCTGAAGACTATACTTTCCCGAGATTTTGAAGCTGAACTTCTAAAGGTAGCAGGAGATTAGGAATATTTTTGAGGCTGCATCTACCTTGGCGACTCCACACATCAAATAATCAATTGGAAGGTGACTCCACTACTAGAATATTAGTAGTTTGATGAAGTTTCAGAATGAGTTCCATTGCAAGAATAAATTCCAAGTACGACCCTATGAATCGGTCTCATATCCCTGGTTTTCCAAATCCTATGCCAAAGGTTGAATGGTTAACTGATCTTCCTATATTCAAATATGAAAAGAAAGACAATGTTGCTCTTCATGTGGTTAGATTCCATGTGCATGTACATAGTCTTAAGGTTCAATTCCCTGAAGATTGTCTCATGAAGATGTTTATAGCCACTTTGGAAGGAAAAGCACAACCTTGGTATGAAAGCTTTCCAAATGGTTCATTATATTCTCTTTATTATTTCCATGTTTCATTTTATGAGATGTATGAAGAGTGTCATCCCTCCTTATTGCTGGTTAAAGACTGCTGTAAACACTGAGTGAGTTTTATTGAATATTTGGAGAATTGTTATGAAGATGACGAAGTTCTTGGATGAGGAAATTTTAGAAGCCCTTCATGACAATCCATTTCATCACCAAGAAGAAAGGATAGCCTCTTCCTTGGATGAAAATTAAACCCAGCAGGAGTTTATTTATGAAAATTATGATACATCCTCTGAGTCTGATGAAAAATTGCAGCAGACTGGTCAGTATTTTGATCATCGAGAGTATGAGAATCATTTCAAACAGTAAGAGGAAATATTGGAAAATGCTTGCTACAATCCTCAGGTACAAGAAAAAGTTGATTCTTCATGTCATTTCTTATATCACTCTATATCAAATGATGATTACATTAATGAAGAAGTGGGTGAAAATTTTTCTTTATCCTTGTCTTCTAATCTGAAATCATTTGAGTGCAACTCATAAGATAAGATTCAGTTTGTGGATGAAGTTGCAGAGAACAGTGAAAAAGATATTGAAGTTTTAAAAGATCAAATTCAGCCTTATAGGTTTCATGATCAAGATCAGTTTTTTCAAGAGTTTTTAATGCTAGAACACAAGGAGGGGGTGTTGTTGTCACCTTTCTCCGTTGAGTTTGAAGAAGAATACATTGTTTTTGAAAATCAGTTTGAAAAGCAGTTTGAGAGCACATAACTGAAGTTTTATGTGGTTGATGAAAACATGGATGAGCTGTCGAAATCTGTAGAATGTCATGAGAAACATCAAGTAGATCATGTCTTCATTGATCCTATAGCTGATTACATGGAAAGGTTCCACAGTCTAGATTTCCAGTTATATTTTCATTATGAAGATTAGATGCATCTTGTGTTGCCTTGGTCATTCCAATATCATGTTTATTTTTTTTCAAGTGCAGTCAAGAGTTTCAAATGAAAGATAAGATAAATGACTGGCTTCATTGGAAGTTTCATGTTGTTTGAGTTAATGTGGAGATTGCAGCTGATAGGGTAGGTAGGAGTATGTGAATAAGCTCAAAGTTGACTGAGCATCTTTTCAGTAGGTACAAATTTTTCTCAGTAGGTACAAATTTGAGAAATTTCAAAGTTTCTCTGTTTTGGTCAAGAAAAATGGATAGCAGCACTGGAACTACTGGTTCTTAGTGTACCACATGGGCACACTATCCCAAGTGGAGCCATTTTTATCACCCAAAAAATTTCAAAACATCATTGTGTCAACTCTATTTTTGATCATGGCCTCAAAATAGGTTTGAAAGTCATTTTAGGTTTTGGTTAAGGGTAGCTTAGAGTTTTTATGAGTTTAAAGGTCATCATTGAATTCAAATAAAGCCTTTCGAAGTCCATTCCATGATCAAATACTCACATTTTCCATTTAAGGGTCATTCAATTAAGTTTTGGTCTAAATTTTGCAATTAGCCAGGAAGCCACCGTTTCGTAGCACTTCTATTTCAAAAAAGAGGAAATGCACTACGAAAGCGCTGCTACTTTCATAGTGCAAACTACGAAAATTACACTGTGAGCGCTATGAAAGCGCGATTTCTTAGTTTTTGTGTCAAATAAGCCAAAATTTGTCAGATTCAGTTGGGGAATGATACGATAGGGGTATGGTGAGTTAGTTTGTTACCAGATTCGATGTACTTACCTGTCCTACAATCATCATAGTCATGATAGGATATCAATGAAGCATCATTTAGTCATGAGGTGACATCTCAAATTCGAATTTTTTCCTAATTGAGTCATCTTTGATTCATTTACCTTCACACAACTGTCTGAGCTCTGAAGCAGTTAAGATAAGTCTCTGGTTGTTCTATGCAAAGGCAACCTTCATCATTCTCAAGTGAGGCTGTTCTTTTAATCAAGCGAGGTTCTTTCATATCTTAATCAAGCGAGGCTGTTTTATAGATTCTAGAGAAGCTAATAGGTTTTTTCAAGAAGCATGACAGAGGTTAGAAAGTGTTAAAGAGGAAAAACAAAAACAAGTGGCCATCAAGAAGGAAATCCAGAGAGTAACAAGAAGCCAAGCAACAACATCAAAAGGAAAAACAGTGGTTTCAGGTTCAGATGATAACTTAGTGATGAAAAAAAACTTAGATGACATCTTACATGCAATTGATATAGAAAAGTTGCCTATTATGCAAGCTAATTTTATTGGAATAGATGAACACAAACAAAAAAAAAGTGAAATCAGCAAAGATATTGGAATTTGAAGGTGAGAATGCAACCTTTGTCTTTCAAGCTAGGAAGCCTTTGACTATGCATACTAAAAAGCTCAAAGAACATAGTAAGGAGGTCCAAGAAGCTACTGAAACAGTCAAAGTACCTAAAGAGGTAGTTGACCTCTCATCACCAGTAGTAGAGCATGCATCTAGCAATATAATGAAGGGAAATGAACACATGTCAGAGTGTCAACTACTAGAAGAAAGGTTGAAGCTAGAAAATCAAGAGATGGAAATGATGAGAAAGAGGGCCAGAAAGCACAACATTGAAAATACATAATTCAAGAGGATGAAGGATGTTTGGGAAGGTCAAACAGTTGCTAGGTCAGAGATCCCAAGCAGTGCACAACAGTTCTTTACATGGACAGTTCCAACCATTAAAGAAGCAAAATTTGTTAGAGTGATCAACACTCATTTGAGAGCTAGTTGTTAGTATGAATCTTTATTCGAAGTGTACGGAAAAAGACCACTTTAGCCATGCATAACTTATAGCCCTAATAGCAGAAGTGACTGCTTATATCTTCAGATCTGCAATTAGATGATCAAGACAAATGCTGCAAAAATATAGATCTATGCATTAGAAGACATTAAACAATAGAAAAATGAGATTTACTGCATAGATCCAATAGACAAGACAATAACATATCCAATTAATATTTTTATTAATGGCACCTGGGAGGAAAACACAAGAGGGTGTTCCCTGTTCTCCTCAATGGGATGGGTTCTTGTGAGTCCTCAACACTTCAGATTTAGAACTTCTCTCTCTTGATGGTGTAGAAAACCCAGACAAAAATGGAAAAGTATGGCTATGATTATGGATCAATAGCCAGACCAAGTGTTGAGATCCAGATTGATATTTAGGCAACAAAAGGTAGTGAATGAATGGAAAAACCCTTCTATTTATAGCAAAATACTGAGTTAGTCTAGAGATTGGTGCATAATTAAAATATTATTAACCAAATCTAGATCCAACTTTTATGGAATATTTTATTATATTTGTTGGAGGGAGAAGGTATTTGACTTGAGTCAAATCCCCTTATTTGTAAATAATAAATAAATAAATGATTTATTTATTATTTTAAGGATGTGATTAAGTAATAATAAATAAATAAATGATTTATTTATCATTTTAAGGATATGGTTGAGTAATAATCAAATAAATAATGATTTATTTAATTATTTAAGGGTGAATTAGTCATATTTAACAAAGAATATTATTTAAATAAGATTTAAACAATTATTCCTAGAAAATAATAAGATAAATAATGATTTATCTAATTAATTTCCTTGTTTTGGGTTAAATATAACCATAAATATTAATTAAACTACTGTTTAACTAATTATTTCTTGAGGAAAATCAAACAAATGTATATTTATTTAATATTTCCTTATGGGGTTTCCTGTTTAGACCATAAACAACTTAATAAAGGTGGTTTACTAAGTTATTTTCATAGTGAAAGAAATTTTACTTGGAGTAAAATTGGTCTTACATGATGTACTTGGGTCCATCTAATGATAATAGGTTAGATGACCAAAAAATGGTGTAACAGGTTTCCCCCCAGTGTGCGAGCGTTAGGAGTTAATCGTATGACTGAAGTACGTTGTAAGAACTCAATCACTAGACATCGAATGGGAAGTCAAAGAGAGAGAAGTATAAGGTAAACCAAAGTGCTGAAAGAACTAGACCTTGAGGAGGAGACTTCTAGGTGCGACAAGTCTTTTTGATGAGTGAATACCTGCTATAGGCGGCGGGGGAGGCATACCTATTCTTGACGAGGCAATAGTACAAACAATAAAGCGCCCGGAAAACCACATAACGCAAAAATAAAGCATATGCTGGCCTAAACATGAACCAGAGAAATAACACGATAATGAATCCCACATACATATTGTGCCTAGGATAACAGCCAGGACTTTGTACAATAATATCTGAGTATGTGAGATATACATACAACCCAGATGCCCCTGAAAATAGGAAAGAGCTCTAAAAATTTGACTGATACATGCAAAAAAAAAGCGTTGCAAGCAGTTGAGGCTGACATCATCAAATGTATGGAGCTGCATCGAAGGTTGTGATGAAGAGGTAATTCGAGTGTGTGGGGGGCTACTTGTAGGGCCACCCCCTCATGAGGGCTGAGACATCTCACACACACTTGGGAATCATCAATGTCAGCTGCTGCATCACTGAACCATCAAGTATATGGATCTCGATCATGCTGAAAGGAGCTGGAGTTGAGAAACAATCAAGTCAAAGGGAAATAAAGAGTCCCTTTGCCTGATCCGAGGCACCGAACCAAATTGTAAGCTGGAACCAAGGTACACTACCCTCTAGACCTCTCTTCTAGAATGAATGAGCTAATGTCGATAGAAGGAGGTCTGACATAGGTGAGGCAATAAGGGATCCTCAACTAGGGCACGAGAGAAAATAGTAGAGTGACTGACAGACTGACACCAATGATAATGATGAAATGGGGGGAACTAAGTAGCGAACGGATGAATTCCCTTGTTAGAGCATAAATGGCATGAATGACCTGGCAGCGACTGACAGGATATCATGAGGGATAGGGGATAGTGGGACTGAAGTCCATAATGTGCGACACGAGAGAGGGACCAAGCAATGAATGATGGAGGACTATAGCGGGATGCAAAGGGACTCGGGATAGAATCCATGAATGCAATGATGACTCCACGTTGATGCTCTAAACAAGGGTGACTCGATGGTTCTGCCACATATGTAAAGGTCCAATGGGGACCATAAAAGCATGAGTACAAGATGGTAACTCACGACAAAAATCGACACGAGCATGGACAAGTATGGAGGCAACATGGTGCCCCCAACACGAGTGTTGCAAGTGAATAAATTTGATTTTGAGGAGGGGTGAAGTGGTGCTTCTTGGACAAAATGTTTCCTGGTGAAGTATTAAATCAAAAAAGATAATAGATACCCATTTGAGGGCTTGGTGAGATCTTTCGAATGGTATATACGGTTCGTCAAACTAAGCTACGGTTTGGTCGCAGTAAGCGAAATAAAAATCAGGGGTTTTCTTTTAATAAGGCATTTCCCTTCCAGATTCACTTATTTGCCGGTGGAGCTGTGGTGAATGTCGTGAGGAGAGGAGGCCTTAAATCTTGTGGCAGTTGTAGCGGATAAACCGATCGTTGGAATTTGAGATCTATCAGTTGTAGGTGAGAGGCCTAATCCTACTCTTTCATTTCTGTGGATTGAAAGTTCAGTTTAGGTACCCAGAGCTCATGAACAGGCCATGCCACACTTTTTGGGGTCTGTTCTATGACCTGGGTAGCAGGTTTTGGGCAAAAAAATGCAACCTGTCCCAGGAAATGACCTGAATAGTGTGATCTGTCAGAAAAAGGGGTTTTCAGTTCTGTTTTTGGCTGAGATCTGGGATTTTTATGGTTGGGGAGCATAGGTTCCCCCAAGCATGTTGTGGACATGCCAAAATGTATTTAGAAAAGGGAAATCTAAACACATTTTAATGATGTGGTGCACTATTTGCTTTCGGTATGGTTACACAGTTTGAGAAAGGCAATAGACGATTACCAATATATTTTGGTATTGCCTATATGAATCAAATGGATTTTAAGTTTCTAGGTTGGCATACATGGTGCTAATACCCCAAAGATAGTATTTGGGATAAGGAACTGATGTTCTCCCAGAAAACCTATAGGTTGGTCAACCACAATGTCTATGAGACTGGGTTGTTGGTGAAAAATGAAGGAATGATGAGGGGTATCATTCCTAGAGTGATCTTGAAGTGATATGAGACTCTAGAAGTTCTTCTAAATGTGGAAGAATGATGGGACTAGAGTCGTCACGACTAGATTCACTAGGAGAGTGTTGAAGAACTACTTCTCCTGGTCTCTCCAATATGAGTGACTCCCTTACCCAAACATTGGGTGTCAATGTAATGGCCACATGGTGCATGTGGTTCGAATGCATGAGTTCGATGTAAGGGGGGTATATAAAGTCAGGAATGGTCGCTTCTTCCATAATATCATCATCATAATAGAAGATGGGGTGAATGATGGAATAAAGAACACCTGATGCGACGAAATAGCCTTACTCCTCATCATGAGAGGAGAGGTTCGTATGCGCATCGTCACAAGGGGTAGTGGGAGAGTGAGTAGATAAAGGATCCACCGATGTTGAGACTAGGGAGGGGGCTGAAGGGAGGTCAGGCGAAACATCAGGGGAGGTCTCATCATGGCTTTCCAACCAAGGCCCCATTATCTGAACATCATAAGGGGAAAAGTTAATGGGAGCATCTGTGTCCTCGGGTGTTGCCAAAGCAAGATGCGAAAATAAGGGAGCGAGTGACTTATGGCACTCAGCCTCGAATTGGCGTAAGAATTCTAAATAGGAACGATACTCTTCGAGGCGAGGACACAGGTGAGTGTAATGGCCATGGAAATCACATAAATCAAAAGGGTGATTTGTGCGCAATGGTTTGAGTTTCAGGATTGAATCGGGTATAGTGACATATACCTCCAGGATATCAGATTCCGGAAAGGACTCATTGATCATGGACTTTAGGTGAGGCAATTCGGGGCAAGTATGGGTGGCATGGCCGACACTGTCACAAAAAGCACACTGGATGGTACACTTTGGAGGCTGAGAGGGGGTAGGGTTTGTCGAGGTATCCTTATGCTTTGATGCCCCCTTGCAAGCTTTTCCCTTCTTACCCAAAGAAGTTGCAGCAGGAGGTGCTTCCTGTTGAGGTCAATGAGGCACTGTTGCAGCGGGAGAAGTCATAGGGACCGGTTGAACCAGGGTCAAAGCAAGAAAAGGTTTGGGGTGACCAGGCGGGGTAGTGGCTGGAGGATCAAGGTACCAGACAGGAATCCCAAGGGTTAGGTCAGGAAGAAAGAGGGTGGCCATAATAGGTACCGTGTATACTCCTAGTGGGGGAGCTAGGAATGATATTTGACCAAAGGGGTGATGACCAGGCAGGTCATCTCTAAAATGGTTAAGGCTTGGAGGAACCGTTCCAGAAGGGTAAAGGGGGTCATGAGTACCAACTGAAGATACAGGGCCAGGAGAAGAAGGTTCATAAGGCTGATCAGAGGACATCATGAAAATATGGTAATCGGGGGAACCAAATGGAAGAGGTTGAGTGGCCACTTGTCCTTCAGGTGGTTGGGTAGCCACAAATCCCTGCTGAGGGAAAGGATCGGTAAGCACAACCGGTTGATTAGGTGTAGGACTGGGAGGAATGGAAGGAATGGCTTGCTGTCCTCTCAATGTTGCTTGAGACTCCCATAACTGTCGCATCTGTGGTAGAAGGGGAAAATCATGCATATAATGACCATAAACACCACAACACGAACATGGTTTGTTTGTATGAAGAGGCCTGTCCTGCTTGGGCTGAGGGACTTGTTGCTGGTTTGTAGTGTTAGGAGAATTACCTTGATTAGGTCCATGATTACCAGAGGCAACTTGATTTTGACTGCCTTTCCTCTTCCTTTTTGAGGGAGGAGGATTATTTGTGCCCTGCTGTGCGTACACCTGCCCTGGAGGGGGTGGTGGTTGCTGTTGCAGGGGTTGAGAAGGCAAGGGAGGAGGAGGTGCTAGTGCTGGAGGAGATGGAGCACTAGGCTATGAATACAAAAATTAAGGAGGTTGGGTAGTAGTGTGGTAAACAAGAGGTTGGGCAAAAGGAGGAGGCATGCCGTATCCTAGATACGTGCTACCAGGAGGGGGAAAAGTGCTCGAGGTGCTGGCCTCGCCCTGAGAGAAACCATAGCCCATGGGAGGTTGAGCATACATATTAAAGAAAGCTCCAACGATACCGTTGTCGGCGTGAGATGTCCCCGATGCGTTGGCACCACTAGGTCTGGGAAGATCAGGTAGAACGGTATAAACATAACCCGACTTAGCGTAGATCAGGTCATATTTTAACGCAATTTGGAGAGCGGCTTCTTCGATTTGAGGAAAGTGTGATGTAATGTATTTCCTGATAGGCAACAAGAGAGTCCTGAGGAAGCAGACCATGTAGACACGGTCTTCGAAGGGAGGGGCTCGACATAGGCTCCTTCTTCTCCGCCATTCCTAAACATGGTCAGATAGGCGGGTCGCAGATGACTGACGGAAGGAGGTCAAGAGCTCGGTCCTAGTGTCGTAACGAAGGGGGAGCTAGAAATAAGACAAAAATGCCTGGGAAAGAGTTGCAAAGGTGGTATGAGAGGAAGGGGCCTGATCAACATACCACTTAGAAGCTTCACCGGTAAGCATTTGTTGGAATAACTGAAGACGGACAAACTCATCGGTAATGGAATTGGACGAACACCACATGTGGAAAGATCTAACATGATTTGATGGATCTTGTCCAGCAAGACCTTCAAACTTTGGGATGTTTGAAGGGAGCTTTTTTGGCATAGCAGGCCAACTAGCGTCATGGTGTATAGGGTCGTTTATCAACTGGTCGAAGTCGGGCAGGCTGAGGCCTGACACGAAAGGGAGCAAGGGTGCAGCCAGGGTAGTGTCCGTTGCGGTCCCATTGGTGGTATTCCCGGTGGGAGTGCCGCGGTTACCCCTAGTATTAGGTCCTGCACCAGACATGGTGAAGGTGATAGGGGGGGAACCAAAGGCGGAAGGAGAAGGAGAACCCAAAGGACCAGAAGAAGAGTTGGAGTGTGGACTCGGTTGAGGACTAACTCGAATCCTATGCGGAGGAGTAAGTATCCCTAATGGAAATTGAGGATGAAGGTCAAGAAGTCTCCAGGATGAACGCCTTGGTGGCGCAATGGTGACGACACAAACACGGCACAATGGAAAAAGAGACCGAAAAGGGAAAGAAGGTGCAGGATCAACTGATTACAATGTCGAAACAAGGGCAGAGAGGTGTAGGATCAATTGATTTCAATGTTTTAGAGTCTTTGCTTGGCGGTGTTAACCAAGCCCTTTTTCACTTAGGGTGTGTGTGTAAAAGTGTGTAAATTTTAATTTTTAAACCCAGAGATTTGTAGAGAAAAGAAAAAATGTGTTGCTAAGCTGTGAATAAACCTACAAATGACAGTATATAGGCTTGCAAAACAGAAAATAAAAAGCTAACAATGCAATAATCTAAACCCAAGGATGCGGGTCTCCAACAATTAGTCTATAGGTGAGAAAAAAAACTAATTTAAACACACTAAAAAAGGCTAATAGATCTTGGGTCAAGAGGGACAAAGATCTAAAAGACAAAATCTGCTGGAAAATGGTGCAGAAAACAACAAAAAATTAGAGGAAAATTGCTGTAAAAAGAGGTGGCGAAAGGCTATCTCCAGGAGGGAAGCAGAGTGCCCCCTAATTGAAAACCCAGAAAAAGCTAAATGGGAAGAGTTGGATGGATAACAAGCTGATCTAAAGTGGATCTGAAGATGAGGTATCAGATCTGAAAAAATGGTTGAAGACTTTGAAATTTCAGACAACCTACAACAGCAAACACTCTTCCAAAAAAAGTGGAGGGTATTGAAGCCCTAGGGGGCTAGGTTCCCACTTAGTTGAGTGAAACATAACAAGTACAGGTCCAAAATGGGCGGAGACAGAGGTCAAACAACCCTGAACAGAGGCTTAACAAAACCCAGAAAACTTTCAGAAAAATCCCTGCAGAAAGTCCAAGTCGCATTTTTTGGCTTGTTTTCAGCAGAGGTCGCACTTTTTGGGCTGTAAAGTGCGCCCTGGAGGTCCAGGTCGCAGGTTTTGGGCAGAAAAGTGCGACCTGCACTTCCGACACTCTCGGCGGCAGGTTTCAGAAAAAATTGTCGTCTTAGCTGCAGCTGATGTCTGTCACCTGTGCAATGGGTCCGAAAACACGCAGAAGTTAGAATTTTTATCGTTTTAGGGTTTTATGGATTAAAAACAACATCAAGAATAAGAAAAATAAGGGGCTGCAGAGAAATCCTAGGGTTTGAAGCAGTTGTATATGCAAGAATAAAAAAAATGACAGCGGTCGTAATTGTAAACCCGTGTGGAGTCACCAGTTGTTAGTATTAATTTTTATTCCAAGTGTATGAAAAAAGACCACTTTAGCCACACATAACTTATAACCCTAACAATAGAAGTGACTGCTAATATCTTCAGATCTACAATTAGATGATCAAGACAAATGCTATAAAAATCTAGATCTATGCATTATAAGACATTAAAAAGTAGAAAAATGAGATTTACTCCATAGATCCAATAGACAAGACAAGAATATATCCAATGATTATTTTTATTAATAGCACCTGGGAGGAAAACATAAGAGGGTGTTCCCTGTTCTCCTCAATGGGATGGGTTCTTGTGAGTCCTCAACACTTCAGATTTAGAACTTCTCTCTCTTGATGGTGTAGAAAACCCAGACAAAAATAGAAAAGTATGGCTATGATTATGGATCAATAGCCAGACCAAGTGTTGAGATCCAGAGTGATCTTTAGGCAACAAAAGGTGACAAATGAATGGGAAAACCCTTCTATTTATAACAAAATATTGAGTTAGTATAGAGATTGGTGCATAATTAAAATATTATTAACCAAATCTAGATCCAAATTTTATGGAATATTTTATTATATTTGTTGGAGGGAAAAGGTATTTGACTTGAGTCAAATCCTCTTATTTGCAAATAATAAATAAATAAATGATTCATTTATTAATTTAAGGATGTGATTAAGTAATAATAAATAAATAAATGATTTATTTATCATTTTAAGGATATGGTTGAGTAATAATCAAATAAATAATGATTTATTTAATTATTTAAGGGTGAATTAGTCATATTTAACAAAGAATATTATTTAAATAAGATTTAAAAAATTATTCTTAGAAAATAATAAGATAAATAATGATTTATCTAATTAATTTCCTTGTTTTGGGTTAAATATAACCAAAAATATTAATTAAACTACTGTTTAACTAATTATTTCTTGAAGAAAATCAAACAAATGTATATTTATTTAATATTTCCTTATGGGGTTTCCTGTTTAGACCATAAACAACTTAATAAAGGTGGTTTACTAAGTTATTTTCATAGTGAAAGCAATTTTACTTGGAGTAAAATTGGTCCTACATGATGTACTTGGGTCCATCTAATGATAATAGGTTAGATGACCAAAAAATGGTGTAACACCATTAATAGAAAGCTAAGAGGCCAAGTGGAGGATTTGGAGCTACAATTGAAACAGTCTCAAGATGAACTAAAGAGAAGAAGTACAAAATGACAAATTCAAAGCAAACTCAAAATGGAAAAAGAGGATTAAATTTTGTGAAGGTTATGTTTTTAGTTCATATAGTTGATGGTTTTGATGAGGCCAATGATTTTCTAAAGCTATAGCATATATTTGTTTCAAATTTTGAAGAAAAACTGGTTAAAACTGCTTACACAGCAGTTTCGTAGCACCTGCAGTGTAAAAAAGGCAGAAAGTGCTATGAAACTGCTGAAAGTCATGAAGCCAATTTTATTTTATTTTATTTATTTATTTATTTATTTATTTTTTTTCTGGTTTTGACCAGTCAACTTCCAAAGAGGTTTATGAGCAACTGAAAACAAATTTGGGAAAACTGAAAGATTTTTTTCTTCCTAACATACCTAAATACAAAAACCTCTCCCAGTTTGTTCAAATTCATTACGAGGTGGGAGAAATTTATAAATTAAAATGCACTATGAAAAGCGCTACGAAACTGCTGTAGCAGCTTTTTCACCCTTTTCCTTACCAAATTTTGGAAGGAATACCATGTATTTTGACTTGAAATTTATAAGGAAGCTATGTCAAGTGAGTATCAAGGTAAATCTGAAGAAAAGAAGGCTAAAATTTGAAGGAAAATAGGTAAACAAACTGCGCTACGAAAAGCACTATGAAACTGTGTTGCTTTCGTAGCACATGTCTGTTTTCATTGTTTTGAGAAGTTCAAAGTGGTTTCACACAACTGGCATGAAGGGATGACTTTGGACATATGCCAATCATGTTCCTAACATCAATTAGCCTCGAATTTATCAGTTGGAAGTGGTTAGAATATCTCAAGAAACTAAAGGGATCCTAAGCCTAAAAGCAGGGGAGCAGTTTCCTAGATTGAAGGGGATCAACATCATCAACATTATGGTTATAACAAGTTGAAACTCATCATCAGGATTAGAATTAATGGAATGATAGGTGGAAAATTATGTGTTTAAGTTTAGATAAAGCTGTTTTGAGTAGAACCAAAAGAGTTCTAATTCTATTTGTAATAGGACTCTATGTTAGTTTTACAGCTATGTTTGTAATAAATACCATGTTTTATAGTTAGAATAGGTGTCAAAGCATGGGAATTCGAGGTATCTAGTTATGGAGAAGCTTATATCATAATGTAAATGATCTATAAAAGGTCAAGAAGTTTAAATAGAAAGGGTTGGACATTTGTTAGCAAAAATACTGTGTTTTATTGTAAGTGACTGTGTTCAGCTTAATACAGAATTTCTACTTAGACAACTCAAGATTCATGAGGAGTTCTTGTATGTTCTTGTTCTGATGGCATATTTTAAATATTATATTGCAGTGGAGTTTGCTTATGATACTCCAAATTCATCAATGATGATCTGACTTCCTTCATAGACAAACTGACTGTGTGTTTCATTGTTCTACAGGTGTATTCCTTGACTTGAACTCTGAATGCCTTGACTTCCATGCTAGGTAGATTGTTTTGGTTATGCTGAAGCTATTATGACTCCATAAGCCCAATTTACACTTTCTAATGTGATTTACAACCAGTTTATATCATTTATTTGTTTTTATCCCATATAGAGTTAGCCATCTACATATTTATCAAAAATCATAAACCCTTGAGAGAGCCCTCTCAGGTTGAGGAGACTAAGCCTCAGCCAAAAGATTGGTCTGAAACAGTTACATGAGGTTAACTTGATTGGTAGCCTATCAAGTCTGATTTTGTGATAACACAACCAACCACTTAACTCGAAATTCACTTAGCTAACTCATTTGCCACTTCAGTTAAGTATTTCCAAGTCCACGTTGAGAATAGATTATTATTTATTGTATAATTATTATTAAGAGATAATAATAATCGACATGCATTCTATTTTTAGACATGCGATCTATGAATAGACTTTGCACATGCATTCCAAAAATAGAACCCCATCCATAAATAGAATTTCTCAACCATCTATAAATAGACTCCTGCTATAAATAGAATTTTCTCACCATTCTAAAAATAGACATACACCTAAAAATAGCCTGTGCAGGCCCCACCAAGTGTAGGTGCTTAATTTTCACTAGGATCAAGGATGTACCAGATGCCAATTTCACTGTTTCTTATTGCAAACTTCAACACTCCCTCTCAACAAGAAAGGAATGTCCTTGCATGCGACATGCAAATCCATGCATGCGACATGCAACTCCATGCATGTGCCATGCAACCTTTGCATGCACCATGCAACTCCATGCATGCTCCCTGCAACTCTTGTATGCAACACTTCTCTAGTGTTTCTCGCACATGCAACACTTGCATTCAACACTTCCGAAATGGAATAGCCCCCAAACAAATGAATCGGTATAGTGCATCTTTCATCAAAGCCTTCTGATTTCTGCTGGTACCAACTACACATGTCTTCAGGAACCATTGCGTTGCTGAAATCTACATCCATGCACTCTGCACTTGCTGTCAACTTTGATTCGTGCTCCAGTATCTGACACTATCACTTTGATTTCATGTCCTCACGACATCTGATTGCATCAATCCAACCGATCCTGCTACTATTACTCTGTGGGCTCCTGGTAGCCAGGTTCGATTCATGAGATGCATGCCATCTCAATGAATCTTGCCCATAAATTTCTTCTTCGGATTATTCATGCATGTCGCCCCATCTCTCACTTGGTGGTATAGTTGCATGCACTCC
Source organism: Pinus albicaulis (assembly GCA_034641835.2). NCBI lineage: Eukaryota > Viridiplantae > Streptophyta > Pinopsida > Pinales > Pinaceae > Pinus > Pinus albicaulis. The sequence goes on along the minus strand of CM076573.1, from coordinate 902,739,877 downwards.
CTCTGCCCATTTGGCTCGAAATTTCTCTGCATGAGTGGTTGCTCCCACTCCATGATCCTCATCTTGTGCCTGCTCCACATCCTGAGGTTCACTCTTACCTGCAAGAAAATCTAGCTCCCTCTTAAGGGTCAATTGCATGTCTTTCTCAAACTTCCCAATAGTGTGAAGCTCAGTAGAAATCCCATCTACATAAAACCTATAGAGATTCTTCTGCATCTCCAGTTGTGGCTGCTCCACAACCTTCTGAGACTGATTCTTAGGCTTCATGTTGAGAGGATCCCTCTCAACCACCAAGTCACTAACCTCTAATTTGCTCCTCAAATCTTTGCATGCATCTTGTACCTTAGTGCATGTAGGCTCTTGGCTTGCGCACATTGTAATTGTCTTGCCGTTGCAAAATTTTCTAACAAAAGAGCTGATTTTAAATCGATGATATCTCCCTCATCCGAGCTCCGATTAGACCAAATTTTTTTTCCAATTTGGGTATTTTTTCGCAAGGAATCCAAATATGTTATTTTTTTTTTATAAATTTCATCAAAATTTTCAGATATTCTCTGCAAACTCGCTCACCCAAATAATTCCTGCTCTTATACCATGTAGAAAATTTATAACACAGCTCTGATACCATGTAGAAATTATAAAATATGCATGTATATCTTGGATTCACCCGATCTAACAATGTACGAAAGTTAAATACTAAATTTATTCTACAAATATTTTATGGAATTTTAATCGCTATTTGCAAACACATGAAGTAAAGAAGAATAGATCAAAACCACAACCCTAGATATTCCTGGGGAAATCTTACTGCTCAAAACCCCACTATCATATATTGTATATTCCACTAGGAATAATGAAACAATTACATACAAAAATCTTCTCACAAGAGCCCTCATTACATCATCTAATTGTCTCCCACTGTCATACAAAAATTCACAAGTTCCTTAGCCAATTTACTGTCTCCAAACAACCTGCCTTGCTCACGCAGTTCCTGATGAATGTAATCCTTATTCACAAATAATTTTAGCCTTCCTCAACTGCGCTATGTATCATGGGCATCCCGTGGTGTTATAACTACACCTTGGTAACTTGCTAATATCACAACTGATAGTTACACTTCCCTTTCACCTTGTCTCAACTGGGTATCCACTGGATCTGACATGCATGAAGTTAATAATAGTAAAAACATCAGTTGCATGTGAGATCACTACATGTGAATTAATTAATATTTAATTCAATTGATCTCTCACTAGTGTATCTGCAGTTACAACTAACACAAATGACTTTAACTCACTTAATTGAGTTAAATTGATTTACAACTTTCACAACTCATGCACCACTAATCTTCCAAATCTGTTACAACTAGAATCACTCTGTTACAACTAAAGTTAACTTGTATGTCCCACCAACCAACCAGTTAACTTGAAATTCACTTAGCTAACTGATTTGCCACTTTAGTTAACTATTTCCAAGTGCACATTGAGAATATCTTATTATTTATTGTATAATTATTATTAAGGGATAATAATAATCGACATGCATTCTATTTTTAGACATGTGATCTACGAATAGAATTTTCACATGCATTCCAAAAATAGAACCCCATCCATAAAAGAATTTTCTCAACCATCTATAGATAGAATCTCGCTATAAATATAATTTTATCACCATTCTAAAAATAGACATACACCTAAAAATAGCCTGTGTGGGCCCCACATAGTGTAGATGCTTAATTTTCACTAGGATCAAGGATGTTGTTTCCAGATGCAAATTTCACTGTTTCTTGTTGCAAGCTTCAATAGATATTGTTCCTTATATGGAGAGACAATGTCTCAAAAAAAATCTTGTACAACCTAAATATGATTTCTTGGTAGAGTTAAGAAATGCACGTGTAAAGATTACATTGTTTCAAGCTATTAAGGATCTTCCAATTTATGAAAAATTAGTCTAGGAAATATTCCTAAAGAAACCAGGAAGGAACAAGAGAGATCCAAAATAATACATGTGATTGGGAAATTCACAGATTTGATGTTGGGAAAAGTATTGGAAAAAAATATGGGGACCAGGAATCCCCATTGTTACTATTAACATTAACAATACCCGTATATCCAATACCTTGATATATTTAGGGGAAACCATAAATGTCATGAAAAAGGAAACCATGGAGAGACTTAAGTTTCCTGGTCTTCATCCAATCCTAATTGTTCTTCAAATGTTGATAGGTTCAACATAAAACGAGAAAGGGTGGTGGGTGACAATGTTATTTCCATAGATTCATGGGAATATCTGGCTAACTTTACGATTCTCCAACCTAAGTATAATCTTGGAGATTACCCTTAATCCTAGGAATACCTTGGTTGGGGACATTAGATGCGTATATCAGCTGTAGGTTTGAGGACATGACTATTTCCCAAGGGAATTCTACACTTATTCTTTACCCTCCCACTAAACCTTCCTTGGACTCTAAGAAACATCTTTAGTTTGAAGACAATAACGAATAATATACCCGACCTATCTTGACCCTTGATTAAGCCTCAATTTTAAAGAACATATTGTATATGATCTAATTTTTACCTTTAAAATACTTCCCCATATCAACAATAATTCATCAATCGCTCTAGTTTTAGGAAAATAGTCCTACGAGACATGTTCACCCACTAAACTAACACAACCACCAGATTTGGTAACTCTACCTGATATTATCATGGAAAATTTTACTAAAGCTATTGAAATCTATCCCAGAAAGAATCTGAATATTAATTCCTAATTGGAACTTTCACAACAAAAATAATTGATATAAATGCTCAGGAAAAACAATAATGCTTTTTCCTAGGATTATACTGACATGAATGGGATTTCTCCCAATTTGTGTACTCACCACATTTATATAATATAGGAATTCCAACCTATTAGGAATCCCAAAAGAAGGATGAATCTAGATCTAAGGGACATAGTCAAAGAAGAGTTACAAAAGTTTTTGAATACAGGTTTTATCTATCCTATTTCAGATAGTAAATGGGTCTCACTTGGTTATTCTTCCTAAAAACAATGGTAAGTGGAAAGTAATGTGTTGATTATCAGGAGCTAAACAAGGTTACCCTAACATATTATTTCCCCCTGCCTTTCATTGATCATGTCTTAGACACCCTTCAGGGAAGAATTTTTTCTCCTTTCTTGATGGATTCAATGGCTACAATCATATTCAAGTATCCCTTGAGGATTAAGAAAAAACTAGCTTCACCTGGACATGGGGAACTTATGCTTACCAAGTGCTCTTATTCGGAATTTGTAATGCTCCAACAAATTTTCAACAGGTTTTTCTCGAGATATTTTCTGACTTAACCGATGATTGTGTCAAAATATATGTGCATGATTTTATAGTATATGGTAAAACATTTGAGGAGGCACTGGAAAATCTTGAAAAGGTACTAATTCGATGTTGATAAAGAAATCTCTCTCTCAGCAATAAGAAATGTCAAATGGTTCTCACATAAGGAATTATGTTAGGGAATAATATATTTCCTTAGCGATTAGGGTGGGCCCTGAAAAAATAGAGGAAATTATTAAATTATCAACCCAACCACACAAAATGATGTTTGCAGGTTCTTAGGATGTGTGGGTTAGTACCAAAGATTTATAGATAATTTTACAAAGGTATCTTCCACATTATTTCGTGTTTTGGAAAAAGTTGAAAAATTATGTTGGTATGATCAATGTTAATTAGAAGTCAATGTGATTAAGGAAAAATTATCCTCTGCTCCTATTTTTCGAGGCCCTAACTAGTCCTTACCCTTTCATATTCATACTGATGCCTCAAATGTTTATTTTTTTAGTGGAAATTATACAAGTAATTATTTCTGAAACTTGATATTTAATTCTAATGATTTAGATGATTATTTAGCTCTTCCAATATATCATTAAGAAACTACATTCATAAATTCAACCATAGATACAATGAAGCAATATATATCATAATGCACAAGAGAGAGACAATATTTAACTTGGGAAAAACCACTTGGGGGAAAGCCCAACAACATTCTTCTTAGAGAATTATTCAGTTCAAATATCAAATTCAATGATTACGGTCACACTAAAGAACAAGATTCTTCCACAAAAAAACCAACAAGATTCCAAGTCCAACCTCCTTCACTTGTCTAAAAGAATCCTCCTTGAGCAGCTTAGTCAAGCTTAGCAAGACTATCCACCAAAATCCCTTACAATCTGCCTTAGCCACCTTAGTCAAAGGATCTACAACATAGGTCTGAAGTTTAGTCTTAACAATAAAGTTATATCACAAAGTTTCAACCCTTTTTCCCACATAATAGTCACTAAAGTTTTAACCTCTTTGCACAAAGAGTAATCACATATATTTTTCATTTTTTCACTTAGAATTCACCATAGGGAATTAGACCCTTACATAGCAATTATACCACATAAATTTAGTACTGTCACAAAAGAATTTTAGATCTACAATTTAGTTGGCTTCTCCTCTTCTATGTCACTGAAATATCCGAATTCTTCTTCACTTGTTTGACTGGCTTCTCCTCTTCTATTTGACCTTCTATTCTTTTCTTCCTTTGCTTGAAACCAAATATCTATGAGTCTTACGGGTGTATCAAATGACGCCTTTTTAGGGAGGATGAATCACTTATTTATATGCATTGGAAGGGGTCCAAATGGGTATCTCTTGGGGCAGAGCCGACTTGATCACATGTAGGCCGAATTTACATCTTGTGGTGTCTAAAATATGAATTTAAAAATTCAATTTCCCACTTTTGAAAATGCCATGAAGGACATGCCTTCTAAAAATATTCTTTTGAAAAATAAATAAATAAATTCTCTTTTATCACAAGCATGAAGAAAATTCTAAATATATATTTTTTTCCATCACAAATATTATTTATATTTTTATATTTATAAGTAAAAATTCTACATTATGAAGACCGATCATAGCTACAAAATTCAACACTACCTCTTTGTTGGGTGTGGAGCCTGATTATCTTGTTTACTTTGTATCACAGCATTGGACCCCTATACCTTAAAAGGGGCGGCAACGCCGCCCGTAATTAATTGCTGCCGTGGGGGGTCAGCCCCCCCTTGGCGGGGGTTTTCGGGGGCAGCACCCCCGAAGCTAAAAATAGATGTAAAATTGCCTTGTAAAAGTATATTAATTTCTAGTCAATCTGGGCCGTTCATTAGGCAAATGATCTGACGGTAGAAGTTATGTTTAGATTATGGTTTTTTGCCTTAGAAGGAAACCCCCTTGTATATATGAGGGTATTGTATTGCAGCTGTGTATTATGAGTGTATTCTTGGAGTGAGAAATAGAGAGGGAGACTGTGAGAGAGAACAGAGGATATTACAGCGGATCTGCTGTAGGTTTTGTCTCTTCATTTTTGCTGGATAATAGAAAGGAAGGACTGGCTGTTCGGGGTGGACGTAGCCCAAACGGGGTGAACCACGTATATCTGTGTCTCTCTGGTTTTATGTGTTTTGTGTGCTTGTATTTTTCCGCATATTTTATGTGTTGCATTGCTTTGTAATATTTAATTCTCTAACAACTGGTATCAAAGCCAAAGGTATATTTGGCTGATAAACTCACAGGAAAGAAGGGTTCCCGGTTCGAGTGGGAGAAATGGCGGACGATGGTAAGTTTAGGGTTGAGAAATTTAATGGCCAAAACTTCCCGCTGTGGAAGATGCAAATGGAAGATTATTTGTATCAGAAATATATGTACCTACCATTGAGCGGAAAAACAAAGAAGCCGGCGGCCATGACAGACGCGGAATGGAACATTCTCGATAGAAATGCACTCGGAACAATACGGTTGTGTCTTGCGGCATCAGTCACCTTCAATATTTCGAAGGAAACAACAATAGAGGGTTTGATGCAGATGTTGGCGAAACCATATGAAAAACCCTCGGCCTCAAACAAGGTATTTCTTATGAAATGACTATTTAATATGAAGATGTCGCAAGTTGGATCTGTTGCAGACCATTTAAATGAATTTAATGCAGTTACCAGTCAGTTAAGTTCTATAGGGGTAAACTTTGATGATGAAGTTAGAGCTTTGTTATTCTTGTGCTCATTGCCAGAGAGTTGGAATGGTTTAGTAATGGCCATTAGTAACTCTGTCTCTGGATCTAGTACTTTAAAGTTTGATGATGTTTTTGGTGCTATCCTTAGCGAGGAAATGCGACAAAAAAGCTCCGGTGAGACATCAGGTAATGCTTTGAGTGCAAAGTCTAGGGGAAGAAGAATGGAAAGAGGAAAGAGCTCGGGATATCGTAGTAAATCAAGGAAAGGTAGATCCAAGTCCAGATCGGGGATAGTGTTCTGGAATTGCGAAAAGAAAGGACACCTAAAGAAAGACTGTAGATCTCGGAAGGGAAAAGAAGGAGACACACAACAAGAAAACAATCATGAAGCAAATGTGACAGGTGATGTGTTACAAGATGCTTTGAATCTTTCTTTCGAAAATGTTACTGATTCTTGGGTTGTAGATTCAGGGGCTTCATTCCATGCCACACCTGATAAGAAATATTTTCATGACTATGTTCAAGGAGATTTTGGACAAGTTCGTTTGGATGATGATAAACCCTGTAAAATTGTTGGAATGGGTAAAGTTCTTGTAAAACAACAGAATGGAAACCAATGGCTACTAAAGGAGGTAAGGCATGTTCCAGATCTGAAGAAAAATCTGATTTCAACAGGGCAGTTAGGCGGTGAAGGTTGTGTGACAAATTTCACGGATAAAACTTGGAAGGTCACCAAAGGAGCCCTGGTAATAGCAAAAGGCGAAAAGGTTGGTACATTGTATTTATGCAATGGTATTTCTAACTCTATTAATGCTTTAACTTCCAAAGGAGCAGATGTAGCATTATGGCATCATAGGCTCGGACACATGAGTGAGAAGGGGATGAAAATTCTTCACTCAAGAAATTTGCTGCCAGGTTTGAAGATTGTTGATTTGGATTTCTGTGAGAATTTCATTTATGGAAAACAGAAGAGAGTCTGATTTCTCAGAGTTGGGAAAGAAAAGAAGAGCGAAAAATTGGAGCTTGTGCATACAGATGTATGGGGACCTGCTCAGGTATCATCTCTCGGTGGCTCTCGTTATTATGTTACTTTTATTGATGATGCAACTAGAAAAACATGGATTTATTGTATTAAGAATAAATATGATGTATTTGATACTTTCAAGAAATGGAAAGCTTTGGTTGAGATTGAGACAGGAAAGAAGTTGAAGTGTCTCAGATCAGACAATGGAGGTGAATATTGCGGCAAAGAGTTTGATAGGTACTGTTCAGAGCATGGAATTCGTAGAGAGAAGACAGTTCCAAGAACACCACAAGAAAATGGTGTGTCAGAAAGGATGAATGGAACAATCATGGAGCGTGCAAGGTGCATGAGATTGCATGCAGGATTGCCTTTACAATTTTGGGCAGATGCTGTAGATACTGTTGTTTATCTAATAAATAGAGGGCCTTCAAGTTCCTTGGATGGTGGTATTCCAGAGGAAGCATGGACATGTAAAAAGGTAAACTACTCTTTTTTAAAGCCTTTTGGTTGTGAGGCCTTTGTCCATATTAATAAAGAAAATAGAACAAAGCTTGAGGAAAAATCAAAGAAATGTACCTTTATTGGATATGGTATTAATGATTTTGGATATCACTTATATGATTATGAAAATCACAAAATCATTAGGAGCAGAGATGTAATATTCAATGAAAAGGTCTTGTATAAGAATCAATTGCAGGAAAAGAGACAGGAAAAAGAAAGAAAGGAATACACGGTTCTTGATGAGATAACTGAAAAATTAAAGGTGCCTGAAAATAACAATAATCAACAACCACAACAGCAACAACCACCACAACAGCAACAGGCACCTCAAACACTTGAAAGTGGTGTTAGAAGATCTACCAGGATAAGTAGACCCCCTGAACGATACTCTCCTTCATTATATTATTTATTGTTGACTGATTCTGGTGAACCTGAATGTTATGAAGAAGCAATGCAAGTTGAAAGCAGGAAGAAGTGGGAGCTAGCCATGGAAGAAGAGATGGACTCCTTAATGCATAACCAGACTTGGGACTTAGTTAGGTTGCCTGCAGGTAAAACTACATTGCAGAATAAATGGGTTTATAGGCTGAAGGAAGAAGATGGAGGAAAATAGAGGTACAAGCTAGACTTGTGGTGAAGGGGTTTGCACAGAAGAAAGGTATTGATTTTGATGAAATACTTTCTCCTGTTGTTAAAATGAATTCAATCAGAACTATTTTAAGTCTTGTAGCAGTGGAAGATTTACATCTTGAAAAGTTAGATGTAAAGACAACATTTCTCCGTGGAGATTTGGAGGAAGAGATATACATGCAGCAACCAGAAGGATATGAGGTAAAAGGGAAAGAAAAATTGGTGTGCAGGTTAAAGAAGAGCTTGTATGGCTTAAAACAGGCTCCAAGGCAGTGGTATCTAAAATTTGACAAGTTTATGTCTGAACAAGGCTATACTAGATGTCACTCTGATCATTGTGTTTATCTAAAAAGGCAAAATGATGGCAGCTATATTATATTGTTATTGTATGTAGATGACATGCTTGTTGCAAGATCTAACATGTAGGAAATAAATGTGCTCAAAAGAAAATTGGCAAATTCATTTGCAATGAAGGATTTGGGAGCTGCAAAACAAATCCTTGGTATGAGGATAACTAGAGACAGGAAAAATCGCAAATTAACACTATCTCAGAATGAGTACATAGAAAAGGTGTTGAAAAGATTTAATATGCAGAATGCAAAACCATTTAGTACACCTTTTGCTAGCCATTTCAAACTTAGTAAGGAGATGTGCCCAAAGACCCAAGAAGACATGGATTATATGTCTAAAGTTCCATATGCATCAGCAGTTGGAAGCTTAATGTATGCAATGGTCTCCACAAGGCCTGATATTGCACATGCAGTGGGAGTTGTAAGCAGGTACATGAATAATCCAGGAAAAGAACATTGGATGGCAGTAAAATGGATTCTCAGATGTTTGAGAGGTACCACAAATCAAGCATTATGCTTTGGTGGTTCAAACATTGCTCTACAGGGATATGTTGATGCAGATATGGCAGGTGACAGAGATAACAGGAGGAGCACTACAAGATATGTATTTACTGTAGGTGGAACAACTGTTAGTTGGGTTTCAAAATCCAAAGTGTTGTTGCACTTTCAACAATAGAAGCCGAGTATGTTGCTGCTACAGAGGCTAGTAAAGAAATGATTTGGTTACAAAGGTTTATGGATGAATTGGGTAAGAAGCATGATATGGGCACACTATACAGTGATAGCCAAAGTGTTATTCATCTTGCAAAGAACTTAGCATTTCATTCCAGGACTAAACACATACATCTCAAGTACCATTTCATACGGTCAGTATTGGAAGATGGAGAGTTGAAGCTGGAAAAGATACACACTAGCCAGAATCCTGCAGATATGCTAACAAAAGTTGTAACCAGGGAGAAACTGAAAATGTGCTCAGTTTCAATTGGTCTTCAAGGATGATGATGAAGATGAGGAACAGCCAGGTCCAAAGAGGAGTCATTGTCCAGCAAATGAAGTAGCGGTGGAGTTGCTACAATCAGTCTCCAAGTGGGAGATTGTTGGGTGTGGAGCCTGATTATCTTGTTTACTTTGTATCACAGCATTGGACCCCTGTACCTTAAAAAGGGGTGGCAACGCCGCCCGTAATTAATCGCTGCCATGGGGGGTCAGCCCCCCACTGGCGGGGGTTTTCGGGGGCAGCGCCCCCGAAGCTAAAAACAGATGTAAAATTGCCTTGTAAAAGTATAGTAATTTCTAGTCAATCTGGGCCATTCATTAGGCAAATGATCTGACAGTAGAAGTTATGTTTAGATTATGGTTTTTTGCCCTAGAAGGAAACCCCCTTGTATATATGAGGGTATTGTATTGCAGCTGTGTATTATGAGTGTATTCTTGGAGTGAGAAATAGAGAGGGAGACTGTGAGAGAGAATAGAGGATATTGCAGCGGATCTGCTGTAGGTTTTGTCTCTTCATTTTTGTTGGATAATAGAAAGGAAGGACTGGATGTTCGGGGTGGACATAGCCCAAACGGGGTGAACCACGTATATATGTGTCTCTATGGTTTTATGTGTTTTGTGTGCTTGTATTTTTCCGCATATTTTATGTGTTGCATTGCTTTGTAATATTTAATTCTCTAACACTCTTAGTTATGGAGGTATTTATAATGACTATCCATATGTATTCTATTGAAATATTTTCTCTAAGAATAAGGTTTCACAACTCATAACATCTACATCATAATCATCCAGGTCAACACTCTGGACCTATAAAAATCACATCATCCACTCAGTACCATTATCCAGGTTAGTGCACCTAACCTATGGTACATCATCAATATCCAAGAGGTACCATCATCCATGCTAACACACCTAGCCTATGGTACAACATCAATATCAACTAGTTACCATGATACAATTGGTGCCTCAACCTCATGGTATACGAACTAGTACAAGTTTTCCATAACCATGGTCAAACCTTAGAGAAAATCCATGTTCTAACTTTATAGGGTTGGCCAAGCCATACATGACATCCACATCCTCACTCCATAAGATTTTACATCACCATGGTCAAACCCTAAAGAACATTTATACCCCAATTCCACAGTCCCCATTCTTGACCATACTTCACAGAACTCACTCCAAGCCATATTCCACAAACATCACTCTAGGCCATGATGCTCTATGGGCTCACTCAATAAGTAACCAAGCATGATGCTGAAAGTAATACCACTCTTATAGAGTGACCAGTTGGGCCTTGAGGACCATTCTTCCTCATCTAGGTCAACATAATTGACCTAGGAAGAATGACTATCCTCTTATATATCACCATCACTTCCTCTCACTAAGAGAGGTATGAAAAAGTCTTAGCTTGTCGCTAAAGTACAAAAGCTTCACCTGGGACAAAGGCTTTGTCAAAATATCAACTATATGCTCATTAGTAGGAATATACCAGAGCCTCACTACTCCCTTCTGCACTATGTCCCAAATATAGTGATACTTGATCTCGATGTGCTTTAACCAATCAAGTTGCAATATAATCTACCTATGCTTCATCCTCATTCAAGAAATTATAATAGAACATAAGAAACTTCCATATGCACTCTTTCGGTCTTTAAACATTACTTATCTGATCAGAATCAATATAATCCTGCAATTGTATCTCATCGTTTGAGATACATCTCAAACCATAGTATCATAAAAATATCTCAAAACATATTGCAAATACATCGAGGATCCAATCAACTGATCAGACTCAAAATCTCTCAAATTTTTCACCATGGGAGTAGACATGGACTTACAATCCATCATTCCAAACTTCTAGTCCCAAATGGTAGTGCATCTAAAACAAAAATCCTTCATATAAAATTCAATAGCCATTGTAGAAATTTGATAGAAATTGAAACTTCTCAAGATTTCAAATTGAAAAACAAGAGACGCAATTCTACTCTAAACAAAGTTATTGATCAAATGATAATTATTACCTCAAAACGAGAAGTCTAAAAAAAAAATCCAAAAAACATGAAAAACAACTTGAAAACGAAAAGTGTTGATGCTAGAATAACTTTTTTTTTGGGTAAATTTTCAACAATTTTTAAAAATGGAAGTAAAATTCAATAAAAGCCAAATTATTTTTTGCAAAAAACACCTTGAAAATGAAAAGTGTTGATGTTAGAATAACGTTGTTGTTGTTGTTTTTTATTTTTTCATTTTTTTCGGGCTAAATTTTCAACATTTTTTTTAATAATGATATTAAAGGTAAAATATCACGACTCCAATAAACCTTAACATTCCAATTCTAGGCATGAAATTAAAGATAAAATATCATGTCTCTGAAAATTCTTAAAATTTCAATGATTTTTAGGCATGGCATTAAAGATAAAATATCGTGTCTTTGAAAAGCCTTAAAATTCCAATGATTTTCAGGCATGACATTAAAGATAAATATCACGTCTATGAAAAGCCTTAAAATTCCAACAATTTTCAGTCATGGTGTTAAAAAAAAATACTTAAAACTGTTTTCAATTATAACATTAAAAATAAAATATCACGACTTAAAAAAACCTTAAAATTTTGACAAATTTTCAACCATGCAATTAAAACCAAAGATTATGACTACAAAAAACCTTTAGTTTTCAACATATTTCAACCATGACATTATGGAAAATTTTTATGGCTAAAAAAACTTTAAAAATGAACACCTAAATGATAGTCATTATACCAAGAGTAATTTATTTTTTAAATGCTAAAAGTATAGCGATTTTAAAATCTTAGCATAAGATGACTTGACACATTGCAACAAAAAATTAGGAATCAACCATCAAATTGACATGCAATGTAGATGAACTTGACCCATTATAATGAAAACTTAAAGACCAACCATGAAATTGACACATTGTGGGGGCATACTCAATCCATTATAGCAAAAACTTTAAAATCAACTATTAAATTGACACATAATAGGACCGGTTGCTAGTCGGTGATCGACACAAACCCTGTAGAAAAATTAAAATAAAACAAAAGAATAAATAAATCAAAATGAAAAATACAAAATAAAACATAAATTAAAACATTGAAAAACAAAAACAAAAACAAAAACTAAAAAAATACAAGAAGTTGAAAAAACTAATAACAAGTAAATAAAAATATATATTAAATGTAAATGAAAAAAAAAAAAAAGACAAAAAAAAACCATAAAAAAAATGCAAGGAAAAAAATATCTTATAAAAGATAGAAATTTAATTTAAAAAATAAATTAAAAAAATTTCAAAAAAACATAATTTAAGATAAAAAATTTAAAATTAACCCAAAAAACAGGAAAAAAAAATATTGATTGGATTATTAAAAAAAAAACATTAAAAATAAATAAAAAAAAATATTAAAAAAAAACACAATAAAAATGATTAAAAAAGCATTAAAAAATTAAAAAAAAAACATTAAAAAAAAGATCCATGAGCCTTAGGCAGGCCAAGTTTATTCCTAGAATTGACTTGGCCTGTCGCCTGCAGGGCCTCGAGCGTGGGTGGGCGGGGAGGTTCACGCCTAGGTCCATTCTGGAACCGCCTTGGCCCGCCGAGGGCCCACATGGCCTCAGGCCTCAGCGGAGGGGAGTTGCGTGCAACTCCCTGCCTACCCAGGCCTGAGGCGTCACGACTCTGGGCGGATAGGTCGATTAACTCCCCTCCAACCCAGGCCCGAGGCTCCATGACCTGAGGCTACCAAGTCGATTAGCTCTCCTCCTACCTAGGCCTAGGGCCCTGCGACCCTAGGCATTCAGGTATTTTTACAAAATCGACATGGCCGCTTAGGGCCTGTGGGGCCTCGTCCCCTAGGCAGGCCAAGTCGATTCTGGTCACCTAGGACTGAGGCCCTGCGGGCCCTAGGTAGGCCAAGTCGATTCGAGCTGGTCCAAGGCCTTGAGGCCCTCAGCGGGTGATGGTGATTCCCGAAATCGATCCTGTCTCGCCTAGGGCCCGAGGGGCATCGATTTTTAATTTTTTAAGTTTTTAAAAAATCTTTCTTTTTTAATTATTTTTTATGTTTTATATAAATTTTTTTTTTTTTTGGTCAAGTCTCACTAGCACAACGGGTTGAGGATGAGCCTCGTCAACAAGGCCACCTAGGATCAAACCTCATGGGGGTGGTTGTGCCCTGTGCTAGGGGGAGGAATCATGCTAAAAAATCCAGTTAGCTAAGGGTTGGTGTAGCCCAGGCTGGGTGCGATCCCTGGGTGACTTTGACGTATTAGATTCCCTTGGGTCACGGCTCCTCAAGCTATAGATCAAGCTTGGAGGTTCACAAACAACTTGACAAACAATTTTTTTTTTAAATGTTTTTTTTTCAATTTATTATTTTAATGTTTTTTTTCTAAAAATAATTGTTTCAATGTCTTTATGATTTTTGATGTTTTATTTATTTATTTTTAAATTTAATTGTATTTTTTTTTTTAATTATATGTTTTATATTTTTTAACATTTTTATTTTTACTTAAATCTTATCTGAATCATTTTTTTCGAAGAAAAAAAAAGTCATAAACTTTGAATATAAGATTCATAAAATTTTTCATTTTTTCAATATTTTTATTCATTTTTTTCATAAATTTTTTTATTTTTTTTAATTTTTTTATTAATTTTTTATTTTTTATTTTAATTTAACATGTCTTTTTTAGCGAAAAAGGTCTTGAAATACATTTTTTTTGAACTAAAAGAGCTATATGCAAAATGTGTATTTTTTGTTGAGTGTTTAAAATTGTTATTTTTTAGTGATAATAATTCTATGTGTAGTGATATATTAATTAACGATATATAAATATATAAAAATTCATAACCTCAAAATATTAATGTTATTATTATTATTTTTTAACTTTGTAAAACAAATTAAAAATTTCATTATAAAAAAATATTGCAAAGAAAAACAATAAACAGCTTAGGACGAAAAACAACAAGAGGAATAAAAGAACTTGAAAAGCGGTTAAATAATCAACATTTAAAACAAAATATGCATACTTAGGTTATAGGAATATTTAAAGTGTCAAAAATATGTCTTTAAAAAAAATTGTTGATGCTTTTCAAAATCCATATGAAAATCACCAACATTAAAAAAAAATTATTCACACTTAATATATTAGTGTTGATCAGTGATTGTCATTAATGTCAACTCAAGCAGCACCAGGGGATACCTTGATCTTGCATGGGTATTTTGACCTACCAAATTACTATATTCCGAGTCAAGGATATTTTTGATGGTTTCTTATTGTCGATATGTTTCCGTTGATATATGGCACGCCACGTAATTCTTCACAGTTTGAGAGATATTCATGTTTGAAGTTAGTAACCCCTGTTAGTGGGCTAAAACCCAATGGGGTTGTGGCATGACACTAATCATTGGTTGTGGTCATTGAATAGTCAATAAATAATAATTTTTTAAGCTCCTAAAATTCCTCCAACATTCTCTATAGAAGCTCCTCTCAACTCTATAATAAGAAATTTCATATATCCTCTAAAAGTAGTGATCATGCCAGTTTCGTTATAACTTTACTTCTGCGAAGTCTTAGATGTTGAAATTAAAAATTCACTTGGGTGAAATCCTGATGAAGCTCGTGTCTAAATTTTAGATCTTGGTTTTCTATATTTTTGGAGATATGATATGTGGAAGTTAGGGTTTTTGCAGGCTTCATAATTTCATCTCAAAGAGGTGACCTTGGGAAAATATTCATAACTCTCTTTCTGAGAAGCAGATTGGAATTATGTAAAAAGTGGCGGATGATTCATGGACTCTAGTTTTCTATATATAAATTTCAGAGCCGAAGGAGGAAACAATGACACCTGGCACATCGTACAAGTTCACTCTACTGAACTAGTCCATAATTAGGTCATTGTGAGAGATTTGGCATAACTTTGCCTTGAAGAATCCAAATCTAGTCAGACCCATGGAATTGGAAAGAAGACTCAGAGGGCTACTACTGGACCGAAGATCACATATTGGCGATCTGAAATCACAAAGATACATCAGATTCAATATCGAGCTCTTAGAAGGTAAGAAAAATCTAGATCATATGTTGTCAAGGGCTGCAAAAGACCAGACTTTCTAGGGAAGCAAAGAAAATCAAGGTGCAGAAAAATGATGCAGCATAGTTAAGCTATAGCTAAGTATCTTAACGGTATATGCATGTTCATCTCTTAATTGCATTAGGTTCTTTGTATTCTAATTTGTTGTTTTTGTTTAGCACTGACATATGCTCTCCAAGTTGAGGCAAGTTTTGTTATTATCATGTCATGGGTATTTCCTTGAAGACTTTTTACAAGTATTATATATTCATCAAGATAAAACTTAATGCATGATCTAATGTTCTTAAGAGTGAGAAAGGGTAGCATGACAAGAACAACAATCAAGGTGCATAAAATCAACAAGAAGTTTACCACATGAAGTCTTCAAGTGGGCAACACTGCATACAGTCATTGTAAATGTATCATTGTACTGAGTCATTGTAAAAGTTGTACAAGTGTCTATCTGCCAAGAGTTGAAGAGACAGTGCCGGGAGTTCTAGGATCATCATTAGGTGGTTGTGTCATAGTTGGGGTTATGGTCTAGTGTGTCTTATTCTTCTACATCATTCTATATCATTGTAAAGTGGACCATTTTACTTGGTGTAGGAGTCCATTCTTCTTCTATTCTTCTATAGGGTGGGAGGTTGGTGCTAGGTTGGTGCATGAAATCACCAACAGGTTCAAGCCTGTGAAAAATTCAGGGTGGTAGGGTGGTGCTAGGGAGAGTTATATCTCATTGGGTGTTGGGGCATCAGTTCAGTTGACTACTAAATAATCTCGGGTGTTGGAGCGTCCATCTAGTGGGAGCTTGAGAAGAATGATTTTCTAGATTCTAGGAAGTTGGAGCTTTCTTTTCAATTGGTTGAAGATTAAATAATTATTAGAAAAACATTCAGATGGTTTTTGTCTCGGAGGGGGTTTCCACCTTAAAAACTGTGCGTATTTGTGTTCCTTTTGTTTACTGCTATCATTGTACAAACACTGATAATAACTGAAGATTAACAAATGCTCTGAAATATTAATAATAATACTAATTGAAAGGAATACCTATCTACCCCTCAAAGATATCCAACAATTGGTATCAGAGCTTGGTTCCTTCAATAACAATTTAATATTTGGAAGGAGGTCATGGAGCATACCAATAACGATGTACCTCTATTCAATGAAAATAATTATGCACTCTAGAAAGGAAGAATGTTGGTCTATCTCTTAGCACAAGGTTACGAAGTATTGCACACTGTTCAAAATGGATTTACACCAACCACTGATGAACAAGGTAAGAAGAATCTGGTAAATGATGCAAAAGAAAAGAATATTATTATTAGTGGACTTATTGAATCTACTTATCATAAGGCGTTGGGTTGTAAAACTGCCAAAAATGTATGGGAAAAACTTGAGAATATATATGCAGGTGACTCAAATGTAAAAGAAGCAAAGCTTCAAATCTATAGAGAAAATTTTGAGCAACTCAGAATGAAAGAAGATGACAACATTGTTGCATACTTCCAACACGTTGATGAAATAACCAAAACTCTGGAAAGATTGGGAGAGCCTGTTGATGAGAAGAATATTATACAAAATATTCTTAGAACGTTACCAGGAAGATTCAACCCAAAGGTATCAGTCTTAGAATATAGTGAAAATCTGGAAAAACTTAGCAAAGAGGAATTACATGGAGTTCTCATAGCATATGAAATGAGACTTAATGAAGGAGAGGGTACTTCGCATCTATAAGCTGCGTTCACTGCATCTAAGAAAACCAATAAGGACAAACAATCTTCAAAGGCAAATACCTGCACCTGCAAGTGTGAAGAAAAGGAAGATGATGAAGAAGGTATTTCAGATGGAGAATATGCTTACTTTACGAGAAAACTAAAAATTGGTAAGGGAAATTCAAAGATAAACTTCCATTGATATGTTTCAGGTATGGTGAGGTTGGGCATTTCACAGAAAAATGTCTGAAAAAAAGTGATGGCAACTCAAAAGGAAAGAAATGCTTTAAGAAATTTAACATGCAAGGCAATAAGAAATGATTCAAAAGGAAATTTCTCTCTAAATAAGATAGCTCATCATCTGATGAAGATAGTGGCAGTGAAGAAGAAGCCAATGAGAGAGTACTGTTTATGGCCAAGCACAATAAACAAGAGGTATCAAACAATGAAAAACAAGGGTTGACCATAGAATACTTTTCTAAGGAGGCAATCAAGCTTATAAAAGAGCTCAAGGATGAGAAGATCTATTCCAATACTCTTGAATAACAAGTTCAAGGTCTCAAAATTGAAGTTGAAGAACACAAATGTATTTAAGAGTCACTTCAAAAGAAGTTGGAAGAAAGCAACCAAGATAGGGAAGCATTAGAAGCCGAAGTATTCTTGTTGTGTAAGGAAGTGAAGAAGGGAAAAACTATCCAAAACTATGCCAACAACTCAAAGGAATTGGAATAACTCATCAACAATCAACGATCTCACAATGACAGAACTGACCTCGGTTACAAAGAATAATAAGCAGGGCCTTCTACAACAAAATAAAATGAACCTATGAGATCTGATAGGCATGTAGACTTCATTGGACAAGATTCACAAGAATGACCTTGGAAGGCAACTCCCCGACGAAGATTTCCATCTAGGTACCCACATATTTTTCATGGTTATTGTTATTGATGTGGAAAATTTGGTCATAAAACTATAGAATGTCACATGTACCCTAGGAACCAATACAGTTCCAGGAGGTATGTCAAATATGAACCTCCAAGGGCTCAAAGAAACATCAATAGATTTGAACATTCAATAAATAATATTAATGTTACAAATGTCGAAAATTTGGACACATTGCAAGAGACTAGAGACTTGAAAATCCTCTATAAGAATCTTCGAAGCCACATAACGAACGAACATGGAAGAAGAAGAATACTGATAATTGTGCTCTCGCTCTCAAGGCTCAAAACAAAAAATATATGTGGTATGTTGATAGCAGTTTCTCAATGCATATGACTGGAGATAGAAAGAAATTTGTATCTCTGAAAGAGAAGAAGGATGGAACCATGTCCTTTGGAAATGATGGATCTTCAAATGTTATAGGATCAGGTACCGTCACTCTCAAAAGCAAAGATGTTCTAGCCAAGAATGTTCTATTGGTTGAAAACATGAATCAAAATCTGCTCAGTGTTGGAAAAATGTGTGATCAAGGACACACAATGCTATTCAACTCCACAAAATGTGAAATTAGGAAAGGCAGGTATGGAAAAATTGTGGCTACACAAGTCAAGCTCCAAACGACATATATGTTCTGGATGAAGCAACTAAAGCATGTATACTAGCTAAAGAAGATGAAAGTTGGTTATGGCACAAATGAATGAGTCACATAAACTTTGAAAATCTTGTCAGGATAAGAAAAAAGGAAGCAGTACGAGAAATGCCGAAAATATCAAAACCTTCCAACACACTATGTGAGGCCTGTCGGCACAACAAGCAGACAAAAGTCGAATTTAAAACAAAATAACACTTTGCATCACATCCATTGGAATTGATACATACTGATCAATGTGGTCCTGTGAGAACAAAAGGCTTAGATGGAGAATTATATTTCATGTTAATGATAGATGACTATACCACGATGACAACCATCAGCTTCCTAAAGAAAAAATCTAAAGCATTTGAGTGCTTTAAGATCTACAAGGAGTTTGTCGAAAAGGAAACTAATTTGAAAATAAAGTGTCTAAGATGAGATAATGGCAGAGAAATGAATTCTAAATTATTTTAGCAATACTGTGACGAAAATGGAAAAGAAAGACAAATTTTCAACAACACGAACACCTCAGCAAAATGGAGTTTTTGAAAGAAAGAACAGAACCGTACAGGAAATGGGTAGAACAATGCTGAAGGACTAAAAATTGGATGAAAAATTCTAGGTTCAAGCAATTGATATGACAATCTTCATTATCAATAGAAGTCTTCTAAAAAATAATTGCAACAAGACCCCATATGAATTATAAAAAGGAAAACTAGCTAATGTAAAATATTTCAGAATCTTCGGAAGCAAATGTTATATCAAAAGAGAAGATCAAAATTTGGGTAAGTTTGAATCGCGTGTTGACGAAGGTATCTTTGTTGGTTACTCACACAAAAGAAATGCCTATAAATGCTATAATATAAGAAGAAAACAGATAGTGGAGAACATAAATGTTACATTTGACCAAGCTGGTGTTCTGACGAATAATGATGAGGATCTAGAATATTTGAAACTTGAGACAAAGGCTGAAAAAGACACATAGAAAATTCTAGAACAAGAAGCAACTGTCAACCAGGAAGAAGTAAATAATGATCATCAAGATATACAAAAACAACAACAAGATCCTCTATAGAGAACAAAAGAATGGATTCAAAAAAACCATCCATCAAATCAAATCATTGGTGACATAAATGAAGGTCGACAAATTCTTTAATCACAACAAGCTCACATTGATTTTCTAGAAATCTTTGAGCCTAGTAGTTTTTAGGAAGCCAACCAGAATGAACATTGGGTAGCAGCTATGAATGAAGAATTAGATCAAATCGAGAATAATAACACTCGGGAATTAGTTCCACGACCAAAATATAAAAATTTCATTGGGACTAAATGGTTGTTCAGGAACAAATTGAATGAAGATGGACATGTTACCAGAAATAAAGAAAGATTGGTTTGCAAAGGCTATGCACAAGTGGAAGGAATTGCTTTCGACAAAAAATTTGCACCAGTTTCCATAATGGAAGCCATCCAAATGTTTCTCACCTATGCATGTTCAAGAAAAAACAAAGTTTAAAGAATGGATGTTAAGTCAACATTTCTTAATCGAAAATTAGAAGAAGAAGTTTACATCGAAAAACCTGAAGGTTTTCTACTATCAGAAAAATAAGACTATGTTTGCAGGTTAAAGAAGGCTCTATATGGTCTCAAGCAGGCTCCCAGAGCATGGTATGCTCGTCTTGATGGATATCTACGTCAACAAGGGTTCAAGAAAGGTACTGCTGATAGAAATATTTATGTACAAATAGATAAAGATAATTTAACAATCATTAAGGTATATGTGGATGATATAATCTTTGGTGGCAATGATGATAGACTAAGTAATAAATTTGATACAAAGATGCAAAGTGAGTTCGATATGTCTTTACTTGGTGAGATGACATAATTCTTAGGGCTTCAAATATCTCAACAAGAGAAAGGAATATTTATATTTCAAGCAAAGTGCATCAAGGAAATGCTCAAGAAATTCAAAATGGAAGATTGCAAACCCGTCCTTACTCTGATGGTAACATGTTGCAAATTGAGCATAGACGACTCATCTAAGGATGTGGATAAGAGGTTGTACAGATATATGATTGGTAGTATTCTATATGTAACAACCTCTCGGCCAGATGTTATGTAAGAAATTGGAAAAGTAGCAAGATTCCAAGCAACACCAAAAGAATCACATATTATTGTTGTCAAAATAATTCTTTGATATCTAAAGGGCACAAAAAAATATTTCTTGTGGTATCCCAAGGGTAACAATCTCATTATTCAAGCTTTTACAGATGAATATTGGGCCGAAAGCGTTCATGATCTTAAGAGTATTAGTGGAGCAACATTCTATCTAGGTGGTTGTCTCGTATCATGGTTGAGCAAAAAGAAAACCTCAATCTCATTTTCTACAGTGGAAGAAAAATACATTGAAGTGAAAACTTGTTGTACTCAAGTCATCTAGATGAAACAAAATTTGCAAGATCTTCAAGTACAATTCAATGAGCCTATTCCCATCTTCTGTGACAACACCAGTGCCATCAACATCTCCAAGAATCTTGTCATGCATTAAACAACAAAACACATTCCGATCAAATATCATTTTGTTAGAGAAAAAGTCGCTGAAAATAATATCAAACTTGAATATGTTGGTACAAAAGAACAAATAACTGATATCTTCACTAAACCTTTACCTCGTGAATCATTTGAATATCTTTTCCAGAAGCTTGGGATTCTCCTAGGTTCTAATTAGATTTTCCTTATTCAGAAAATAAAGGGGGAGTGGAAGTGTCTACAGGTCCACAGGATGGTTGTGTGTCAGGGGGAGTTACCCTTTTCCATTGATGTTAAAGGGGGAGAGAATGTTGTAGGAAGAGGTGTCACGATCGCGGGGGGAGTATTTGTGTTGCTATAAATTCCAAAGGGGGAGATTGTTGATCAGTGGTTGCCATTGATGTCAACCCAAGCAGCACCAGGGGGTACCCCGATATTGCATGCGAATTTTGACCTAGCAAATTACTATATTCTGAGTCATGGATATTTTTGATGGTTTCTACTTGTCGAGATTTTTTCGTTGATATATGACGTGCCACATAATTATTCACGAGTTGAGAGATATTCATGTTTGAATTTAGTAACCCTAGTTAGTGGGCTAAAACCCCATGGGGTTGTGGCATGACACTAATCATTGGTTGTGGTCATTGAATAGTCAATAAATAATAATTTTTTAAGCTCCTAAAATCCCTCCAACATTCTCTATAGAAGGCCCTCTCAACTCTATAAAAAGAAATTTCATATATCCTCCAAAATTAATGATCGTGGAATTTTCGCTATAACTTTATTTCTACAAAGTATTAGATGCTGAAAGTAAAAACCACTTGGGAGAAATCCTGATGGAGCTCGTGTCCGAATTTCAGATCTTGGTTCACTATTTTTTCAGAGATATGATCTGTGGAATTTAGGGTTTTTGCAGGCTTCCGAATTTCATCTCAGAGAGGTGAGCTTGGAAACTTCGTCATAAATCTCTCTCTCAGAAGTGGATTGTAATTTTGTAAAAAGTGGCGGATAGTGCACAGACTATAGTTTTATGTGTATAAATTTCAGAGCCAAAGGAGGAAACAATGACACGTGGCACACCGTACAAGTTTTCTCTACTGAACTAGTCCATAATTAGGCCATTGTGAGAAATTGGGCATAACTTTTCCTTGAAGAATCCAAATCGGGTCAGACCTATGGCATTGGAAAGAAGAATCAGAGGGATACTATAGGACCAAATATTACATATTGGGGATATGAAATCATAGAGATACATCAAATACAATATCAAGCTCCTAGAAGGCAAGAAAAATCTAGATCATGTGCTGCAAAGGACTAGACTTTCTAGGGCAGCAAAGAAAAGAAAGGTGCAACAAAATGATGCAATAGAGGTAAGATCTATGTAAGTATCTTCTGTATATGCATGTTCATCTCTTAATTTCATTAGGTTCTTTGTATTGTAATTTGTTGTTTTTGTTTAACGCTGACATATGCTCTGGAGGATGAGGTAAGCATTAGGGGAATTTTCAAGTCTAAAATGGGCCTCCTAAGGAAATTATAAAATAATAGTGGAAATAATAAAATAAGATTTGATTACATCATCAAATTTTAGAGGGAAAAAAAAAACTACTATTTCAACTTATCTCCCAAAGTTTTACTCAAATTTCGAGTGGGAGTACCCGTTGGATGCAAAATTTAATTCCTCTTCCAAGGAGTATCCATGTTGCATACTTTCGATGGGTCCTATTACATGAAAAGTGATAAATACATGAAAAACGTGATTGCAACCATATTTTTTTATGCATTTCTCATTTTTTGTGTAGAAGGGTCCATTGAAAATATGCAACATGAGTACTCCTTGGATGAGGAATTAAAATTTTCATCCAACGGGTGCTCCCACTCGAAATTTGAGTAAAACCTATGGGAGATAAGTTGAAAATACGAGTTGAAAAAGTAGTTTTATTATTTTATTATTTTTTAATCTTTTTACCCTTTTACTTAAATAATGGTGAATCATCCCGCATGGTTGACATCATCATCTTGAATCCTATTGGTTATTATAAAGTTTATTTTTGTTGTACATTTTTCTTAGGAGGCCCATTTCAGACCTCAAAATTCCCCAAATGTTTTGCTATTATCATGTCATGGGTATTTCATTGAAGACTTTTTGAAGGTATTATATATTCTTCAAGATAAGACTCAATGCACGATATAATGTTTTTAAGAGTGAGAAAGGGTAGCATGACAAGAGCAACAATCAAGGTGCAAAATAACAACAAGAAGTTCACCACATGAAGTTTTCAAGTGGGCAGCACTGCATATAGTCATTGTAAAGGTATCATTGTACTGAGTCATTGTAAAACTTATACAAGTTTCTATCTGCTAGGAGTTGAATAGGCAGTGTCGGGAGGTCTAGGATCATCATTAGGTGGTTGTGTCATAGTTTGGGTTATGGTCTAGTGTGTCTTCTTCTTCTACATCATTCTATATCATTGTAAAGTGGACCATTTTCCCAGATACGGGAGTCCATTCTTCTTTTACTATTCTATAGGGTGGTAGGGTGGTGCTAGGCTGGTGCATGAAGTCACCAAAAGGTTCAATCCTGTGAAAACTTCAGGGTGGTAGGGTGGTGCTAGGGTAAGTTGTAGCTCATTGGGTGTTGGGGCATCCGTTCAATTGACTACTGAAGAATCTCGAACGTTGGAGCGTCAATCTAGTGGGAGCTGGAGAAGAATGATTTTCTAGATTCTAGGAAGTTGAAGCTTTATTTTAAATTGGAGTTGAAGAATAAAGAATTATTAGAAAAACATTCAGGTGGTTTTTGTCTCGGAGGGGGTTTCCACCTTAAAAACTGTGTGCATTTGTGTTCCTTTTGTTTATTGCTACCATTGTTTAAACATTGATAATAATTGAAGATTAAATAATTCTCTGAAAGATTAATAATAATACTATTTGAAAGGAATAATGATTCACCCCCCCTCTCAGTATTTCCAACAATTAGAATATTTAAAGTGTAAAAAATAAACCCTCTAAAAAAGGAGGTTGATGCTGCATCAACACTTTTCAAAATCAACATGAAAATAACTAACATTTAAAAAAAAATTCACCCTTGATACATAAGAAAATTTAAATTGTAAAAAATATGCTAAAAAAAAGACATATTCTAAATCAACACTTTTCAAAATTGGATGATTTTTTTGCTACCTCAAAAAATGGGTAATCGATAAAGTTATCGTTTGATCAGTGACTATGTTTCTATTGATCTGCGGAATGGAAATCACAATTTAGAACAACATGCATAGACATGAAAAAATAAAAACCACAAATACAAAGCGATTTCTAGGGGAACCCAAATGGGAAAAACCGCTCAAGCTTCTTTGCATTAATTAGTTGAAGAGAGAAACTATTACAATTGCTTTCTCTAGCACCGAGCACAACCTGCAAAAGAATAATTGTTCTCTCTACTGAATGACAAACAAGGGTCAACACTTAATCAATTATTTTTTCCTTAAGCCTCCTATTTCATTGTGCAAATAATGAGTAAATTAGCCCCTAAAAGATAGGAATTTCCTCCTAATTGATTACACAATTCCCAAGGATTGGTATTCTGACTTCATGTAACACATGTACACTCAAAATAGTATACAACTCATGTTACATTGCATTTCATCTCCACTTCAGCTAAGGAATTCAAATTTCAAGCATTCATTAACTATTTTGGGTTGATTGATCAGTTAACTGACATATCTCTGAGTTAGACCGTTGTCCCACTGCACAACTAACCTTCAACTGACTCTATCACTAGTTAGAGGCCAGTTAATTGAATACAAATAAAAATAACTGAACTAGATTACCAAAATTTAGCAATCACATGCATAAATGAACTCCAAGTCCTATAACTTGAATTTACTAAGCTAACTAAGTGACAAGAGCCATGTCACACTAGTTAACTGCCTCCAAGTTGTCTCGCTGATGTGGAAATTCGATTTACTCAATTTGACTAAGGGTAAAGTCAAATTGAGTCTTTGTTTCTACATTTTTTAACACTCCCTCTTAGCAAGAAAGGGATTTTTCACCATCGCTATCTTGCATTTGTGGAATTAGAATTTACCTCTTGACAATGCCTTTGTCAATATGTCAACATCTTGATCCTCAATTTGAATCTACTGTAGCAACATAATTTTCCTCTACACATAGTCCCACAAATGATGATACCAGATATCAGTGTGCTTGGACCTATCATGAAATACCAGATTCTTAGAGATCTTAATGCAACTACGATTATAAAAATATATCACTATCCAATCCATCTCCTGATAAAAAAGGCCCACAAATATTTTCCTCATCCTTATGGCTTCGCATGTTGCTTGACTTGCAACCATGTATTCATCCTATGTTGAGTTGAGCCACAAATCTTTGCTTCTATACCAGGAAATAGTTGCGGATCCAACAATTAAGATAACACCTGAAGTAATTTTATTTTATAATGGAATCCCTACCCAATCTTCATTAGTGAAGCCTTGGATATTTACTCCCTCTGCCCTCTTGTACCATAATACATACTCAGTAGTGATTCTCAGGTACCGTAACACATGATTTGTTGCCTTCAAAAACATCTTGGTAAGCCTCACCATAACTTGACTAAGATGGTTTACTACATAGCATCTGCCAGGTCTTGTGTTCATAAGATACATTAAATACCCCGTAAGTTGCCTGTAAATGGTAACATCAACCTATTCACCTGAAGTGACATTCTCCTTCCTCTAGTTTGTAGATATAGGTGTGTCCATGGGTTTACAATTATCCATGTGAAATATATGAAGTATTTCAGAGACATACTTTCCATGAGACACTAACAATTCACCATCACCTTGCCATACTTCCAAACCGAGGAAGTAATGAATTAAGCCCATGTCTTTCATCTCAAATTCCCTTGCAATATCCTCTTTTCAAGAGCAGATAAGCTGCTCATCACATGGAAATATTAAATCGTAAACATATAAAATAAGAATAATAAACTTACCATCTACCACAATGTGATAGAGGTTTGCATCTACTTCACTTTTGGTGAAGCCCAATCCATTGAGATAATTGTTGATCCGAGAGTACCATGCTCAAGGTGCCTGTTTGAGACCATACAATGCTCCCTTAAGTCTGCACACATGTGAATCTTGATAATATGTCTCAAATCCTTCTGGATACTCTATGTAAATTTCCTCCTCAACAACACCATTGATAAATGCAGTCTTCACATCCATCTAGTGTATTTTCCACCCCATCTGCGTAGCCAATGCTAGAGTGGATATGATCGAGGAATATCTTGAAACTGGTGCAAAAGTTTCCTCAGAATCCACTCCCTGTATCTGAGAGAATCCTTTGGCCAAAAATCTGGCCTTATACTTCTCGATGCTCCCATCAGCTGCATGCTTCACTTTGTAGACCCATATGGAACCAACCATTGTTTTCCCTTCTAGTCTTGGCACCGCCTCCCATACACGGTTCTTCATAATGGATTCATATTATTCCCCCATTGCATCAACCCAAATTGGTTGAGAAACTTCTTCTTGAAACGAAGAAGGTTTTGTCTCAATGAGCTCTATCATGAGAGCCATGTAACCAATGTACCTATCAGGTGACCTCCTCTACCTGAACTATGATGTAGGGGCTCCCACATTCTCCCTAGAATCCTGCAACAATCTAATACCTTCTTTGGTTCTCTTTCTCCCCTCTTTGAAATATTCTTGTTAAGTGGGAGACTCCACTTTTCCTCTTGCCTACTCCATTGCATGTGGCTGCGCCATAACATCCTGAATCTCATCCTGAGGCTCCTCCTTTGGAGCTAGAAGCTCATGCTCTGGTGGGATACTCAGGTTTTGTTACAGAGAGCATCTCATAGCCTTCTCCACATCAAACTTGACATCTCTCCTCACAACTGTCATCCTCTGTGAAGGTAAATACACCTGATTATTTTGTGGAGTTTTGTTGTATACTACAAAAATCCCAACTCTGATGTAGGCTCAAGTTTCTTCCTTGAATCCTTGGATACATGAAAATAAATTGAATCTCTAAAATTTCTAAAATGAGACACACTAGGCTTTCTCCCAAATAAGCTTCCTCCAATATGATCATGCCAAGTATTCTATGAGGACTCTGGTTCTGCAAGAAGACTATTGTGTTGTATGCTCTACCCATAGATGAAATGTAATCCCCTGATCATGCAACATATCTCTTGCTGCTCCAACTATGCTCTTGTTCTTCCTCTCAACTACCCCATTCTGTTGTGGGTTATGGGGTGATATCATATCTCTTTGAATCCCTTCTTTGGCACGTAAATCATTGAAGTCATGTGAAACAAATTCAACTCCATTGTCTCTCTTGAGAGCCTTCACTTTATTCCTAGTCTACTTCTCAATCAATGCCTTGAATTCAACATGTTTTAAGAAACTTCACCCTTCTTCTGCATGAAGAAGATCTATAATTTTCTAGAGAAATCATCAATAAAAATAACATAGTACTTATGTTTTGTTGTGGAGGTTGTAGAAAAGGGTCCACAAACATCAGAGTGGAATTGCTCCAAGATTCCATCTTCTCTACTATCTCGGTCATGGAAAGTGGATTTAACATATTTCCCTAGTGTGTAACCCTTGTAGACATCCCCTGGTCAAGGGAGCCTTTAGGGAAACTGGTGGTAATTTTCTACATGATTTTTAAGACACCATGGTGTAAATGACATAATCTCCTCTCAAGAGTTCTCCAACATCTCAACTCTACACTTTTTCAACCTTACTTCTCATTGCAGTTCAATCTCCTAGCTCAATTTTATATTGTTTCTTCACTCGAACCCCAATCTTCTTCACTTTCTCGGTAGCTATGTGTCTCAGAAAGGATTTCCCTCTATTGAAAATAACATCATAGCCTCTATCCTCCAATACTACTACAAATATTAGGTTCTTCTTCAGCCCAAGGAAAAACATAACATCTTTGAGGCAAAGAGGAGAGGCTTTCTTCCTCTCAAAGGTGACAGTACCAATTCATGTAGCACTGTACCTCCCATCATCCCCCATTTTGATATGCATATGGAGATCCTTCTCCTCTAGGCTACTGAAAAAATCATTGCACCCTGTCATATGGAACAAGGTACCATAATCAAGGTACCACACAATCCCCACAACAATGTTGGCCATGCATGTTATTAGGGCAAAGTCTAATTCGAATTGTGAAGTCAGTGCTTCACCTCCTGCTCCTCCAAAAGGCTTCTTGATAGACTTCTTGTGTGGATTTTTTTTTGCATAATTCTTGTATTCATGGCAGTGGGAGGATTTTATTTTGCTCAAGTCTTTCTTCTTGCCATTATTTTGGTTGGATTTAGGTTTTATTTCCTTTGATTTTATTCCCATTTTCAACCAATTCAAAATTCTCTTCATCCTCATCTTTGGATGATGTTCCATCTCTTTTATTTATCCTGAACTCTTCATGAACCAAATTGGAACACAACATTTCCCAATTCAGTATTTTTTCCCTTCCATTCACAGAGTCATGGTAGTTGTGCCAGGATTTTGGAAGGCCTAGCAGAGTTAGGCTCACAAGTTCATCTTCTTCTACATTCACCCCAACCCCTCTAAGATCATCTCGAACTTGTGTAAACCTGGAGAGATACTGTGGAATAGTATCATTCTTCTTCATTCTTATGATTTGAAGTTTGTATTTTAGGGCCAATTTTCTATGGCCACTGCTATTTTCGAATAGCTCACTTAGTGTCTTCCACATATCAAATGGTGTCTCTTTTCCATGGATATTTGTGACCACATTCTCTCTCACACCTTCTAGAATAATTCTCCCCGCCTTTGCAACATCCTTCTTGCATTGGGCTAATTGTTGTGCATCAGACTGTTGGGGTTTTTCAATCATGTAATTTTTAACATATTCTAACACACCATTATCATCGAGCACTGATTCCATTCAATCCTTATAGGCTATGAAATTCAAGCTACCCTCCTTGGCATACTCCAATCTCATCCCATTGAAAGAAATTCTCCTGATACTAAAGAAAAAATGTTAAACTAAAGTTGCAAATTTGAAATTCCTGAGAGACAAGTTTGAAATAATAGTTCTATTGTGATTTTAGGGCTCTAATATGATGCATAAATTTTATAAAAATTTCAACTTCTCAAGATTTCAAACCTAAAAATAAGAGACGCGATTCTACTCTATTGACTTGCGGAATGGAAGTCACAGTTTAGAACAACATGCATAGACACGCAACAAGAAAAAACACAAGTACACAATGATTTCTAGAGGAACCCAACTGTGAAAAAACCTCTTTGAATTAATCAGTTGAATAGAGAAACTATTACAATTGCTTGCCCCAACTTTGAGCACAACCTGCAAAAGAATAATTGTTTTCTCCGTTGAATGAAAAACTCTAGCCAATGCTTAGCCAATTATTTGCTCATAAAGCCTCCTATTTCCTTATGAAAATCCTTAGGAAATTATCCCCTAAAAGATAGGAATTTCCTCCTAATTTACTATGCAATTCCCAAGGATTGTTATTTTGACCTCATGCAACACTTGTACACTCAAACTAGTATACAAATCATGTTACACTGGCTTGTCATATCCACTTCAGTTGAGGAATTTGAATTCCATGCATGCATTATCTATTTTGGGTTGATTGATTAGTTAACTAACATATCTTTGAGTTAGATTGTTTTCCCACTACACAAATGACTCTATCAATATTTATAGGTCAATTAACTGAATACAACTTAAAATAATTGAACTAGATTGATAAAATTTAGCAATTGCACATGCATAATTGAACTCCAAGCACTCTAACTTGAATTTACTGAGCTAACTAAGTGAAAAGAGCCATGTCACACTAGTTAACTACCTCCAAGTTTTGATACTGATGTGGAAATTCGATTTAATCAATTTGACTAAGGCTAACATCAAATTGAGCCTTTCTTTCTATATTTTTTAACAACCAACTCCCTCTTAATCTATAATAGAATCAAATATTTCTACCATGACTGATCCCTTTTACACATGAGTCCTTTTGACAATATGTTAGAGAAAAATCATATAGGATCAACTTTTGATCAAAGATACCAAGCCCAATGTCTTCTTCAATTAGACAAAGTCTTCTTCAATCACTATTCTTCTTCTTATGTACCTCAAGGTCCTGAGGTAGCCTTTATGTACACTTCTTCTTCTTCATCGATAAAAATGGTCTCCACATCCATTTGGTATATTATTCAACAAAAATCATAAAAATGAATTTTAACGGAAGTGTACCTGACAGGATGCCCCTTCATAATTTTCTCCATTTTACTGAGATAATATTTCACTTTGTACTTCTCTTAAGTTGCTTCATTTTGGAAGTCACTAATGAATTATGTTTGGCATATCTACTTCAATATTTATGATCAAACCACTCTCTCTGAATCCATATATTTTATAGTATGATATCTTTCAATACGAGTCCTTCTGTCATAGGATTTTCTTTGTTCTTTCAAAATTATCATCTACTGCCAAAACCTAGTCAACCCTCACCATGTACCTACAATTCTTGGCACTAGGAGGTTATGGAAGAAAAATTACAATAAAGTAAGGAATACAAAGACAAGAGACTAACTACTATTGAAATCAATAATAGTAATGAATAAATAGGTATAAAATACTTATTTTTAAGAAGGATATCAACTCCATCTTGATCTTATACTTTTTGCATACATCTTGAAAAATCAACCTTGTTCGTATGATGTGATTCCTTCCTACACGATCTAGGGTTTCTTATTTTAGCATAATCGTCTCATCCTAGGGTATTGTCTAGGTTTTATCCTATTCAAGCCCTAAGGTTTACAAACCCTAGATATCCAAATGTAAAAATCCTAGAATCAATATGCTCTTTACACAAGTTATGGTTCAATCTAGGGTTTTTTCCATAACCCTAGAGCTTTTCATCCTTCTAAACCATAGATATTTAAGAATCAATCATACAATCTTTGACAATTGCAAGTTTAGATAAAGTCTCAATCCATCCTTCACGAATTATAATTACTCTAGCAGATCTAATGAATACTACTATTTCCCCTTTATCTTTTTAAATGTGAAATTGAAACGAAAATTCCTTTTCAAACTTGGTACATAAAGTATATTGTTTATTCCAACTTAATAAAATAAATATTTGTTGCTTGAGTCTTCAAATTTAGTTTTTTTGTATTTCCATCAATTTGTGAAGTGGCAACATGTTTCTTCCTCTTTTATTATTTCCATTTGATCTCTAAAGGCCTTGGTCTCTATAGTGACCAAATTTGTGAGAATGGAAACATTGAATTTTTGACATATCTTTCTTTCCTTTAGGATTGGGTCTTCTATCAAAATCCCTTCTTCCTGAAAGCCAAACTTATTCCTTCCTCCAACCTTCTTGAAACAAGTTTCATATGCTTCAGAATATTCTTCTTAATGATATCTTTAATTTATTTCTCTAGACAGGAGTCTTGATTCTTCTTGAGAGAAATTTTCCCATATTTATTCAAAACTTGGAGTCCTGCTTATACCTAATCCAAATTATTCCCATGACTAAGGTAATCCATTAAGTGTTGATCTCACAAGTTATTTATTAGAGATAATTTTAGCAATGGCTTGTATTTTATCTCTCAATTGAGATATCCTCACAAAATATGAAGCCATTGTATCATTCTTTGTCATTCTAATATCTCAAAGGTCATTTCTCAAACTCATGACTTGGCCATTATTGTTGATGATGTACAATTGAGTTAAGGCATCATAAATCTTCTTTGAAGTGTCAATATTTTATATGTATGGGATTAGATGTCTTTAATGGATTCTACAATAATGCTCATAGAAATTATTTCATATTTCTCGTACTTCTTATTTTCTGCATCATCTATAGGTTCAGTTACTTTGCCTTGCACAATGTCCAAAGGATCTTCCCTTGCGATAATTAGGTTAATTCTTGTTTTCCAAGCTCTATAGTTTGTAGCCCCTTTTAACTTGTTCTCTGATTTTATAGAGGGAACAATGGATGAGTCTTAATAGTATATCTAAAGTTCCATAAGAGTAATATTCTTCAAGAGTGATCTCAATGCTTTTTCCTTCATCAATGCTCTAAAACCATGTTTATTTTTTGAGTGCAAATTATACAAGCATGTATTTACGAAACTTGATAATTTCCTCCAATGATGTAGATGATTATTTAGAACTTCCAATGTATCATTAAGAAATTACACATTCATAAATTCAACCATAGAGACAATGAAGCAGTAGAGATCACAATGCATAAGAAAGAGACAAGATTTACCCTTAGAAAACCCACTTGAGGAAAAACCCGACAACCTGATTCTTAGAGAAATATTTAGTTCAACTAGAAATACATCAAATTCGATGCTTATGGTCACACCAACCAAAAATATGCTTCCACAAGATAACCAACAATATTCCAAGTCCAACCTCCTTCACTTTTCCACAAGAATCCTCCTTGAGCAACTCAGTCAATGTCAGTAAGACATTCCACCAAAAGCCCTTACAATACGCCTTAGCCAACTCGGTCAAGGGATCTACAACATAGGTATGCAGTTCAGTCTTAACAATAGAGAGATATCAGAAAGTTTTTACCTCTTTGAATAGAGAGTAACCATAGATATTTTTCCCCTTTTCACAAATAATTAACCACAGGGAACTTGGCCATTTCATATAAATTATACCACAAAAATTTAGGTTTCTCACAAAATAATTTCAAACCTACAATTTGACTAGCTTCTCCTCTTCTATGTCACAAAAATATCAGAATTATTCTTCAATTGTTCGACTGGCTTCTCCTCTTCTATTTGGTCTTCTATTCTTGCATTCCTTCACTTGAAACCATAGATATATGAGTCTTATGTGTGTATCAAATGATGCCTTTGGAGGGAGGATGAATCACTTATTTATATCCACTGGAAGCGGTCTGAATGGGTGTCTCTTAGGGTAGAACCAACTTGATCACATGTAGGCCGACTTGACATCTTGTGGTGTCTAAAATCCAAATATAAAAATTCAATTTCCCTCTTTTAGAAAGGCCATGCAGAACATTCCTTGTAAAAATATTCTTTTGAAAAATCAATCAATAAATTCTCTTTTATCACAAGCATGAAGAACATGCTGCTATATTTTTATCTTTACAAGTAAAAATTGAAAATTACGAAGAAAAAAAATAGCTACAAAACTCAACATTAAATACAACCATTGGGGACGTGTTAGGTCAAAAATAGGAACATAAAACTTACACTATTTATTACATTAGTAAGAACTTAACTCCAACCGAACTAAATTATATGGTATTTGAAAAAGAATTTATTGTCATGATTTGCAACATAAACAAATTCTATCATTATATTACTAGATATCATGTCTTTGTGCATACTGATCACTCTTCTATATTATGAATACATGTCTTACACATGGTAAAGTGATCAAGTGGCTTCTTCTCTTACTAGAATTTGATATTACTATTATTGATAAGCTAGTAAAGGATATTGTCATTGTTGATTTATTATCTTGACTTCATAATACAAACAAGTCTAATCCTAAGAGGATGTCTTCCCTTATGAACATTTGTTTGCATTGTCTACTAATGTACCTTTATTTGCAGGTACCACTAATTATTTGGTCACAGGTAATCTCCCACAACACGTGTCACCTAGAGAGCAACAAAAAGTTGTTAGAAATGGTGCATTGTACTCTTGGATTCAATGGTACGTGTTATGAACTGGGCCCAATCATATGATATGAAAATGTGATTGGGAAGATGAAATATATGACATCCTGAAATCATGTCATGGTGAGCCTTGTGGGGGCCACTTTGTAGATAAAAGGACCACGAATAAAGTTCTACGATAACGATATTATTGGCCAAAAATTTTCAGTGAAGCCAAAAAAGTTGTTATAAATGTCAAATAATGGGAAGGCTAACACAAACTGTTGAAATTCCTTTGCAGCCACAAGTTATGATTGAGCATTTTGAAAAATGGGCTCTTAAATTTGTAGGGCTAATTAACCCATCGCAAAAATATAAGGCATACATTCTAGTGTGCACCGACTATGTAATTAAATGGGTTGAAGACAAAGCCCTACAAAAGGCGAAAGAAAATTTAGTGGATGATTTTTTATATGAAGAAATATTTATCTGTTTTGGTGTACCACGAGAGATTGTTAACAATCAAGGGACTCAATTTACTTCTAAATTTATCCAATCCATCACTCAGAAGTTCAAAATCAAGCATTAGATTTCCATTCCATATCACTTAGGAAAATGGACAAGTGGAAGTTATAAAAAAGATCTTGGAAGCCATTTTAACTTAGACAATACAAATCATTACAAATATTGGGCCAAAAAACTTCCAGAAGACTTGTGGGCCTACATAGTTACTTGTAAGAATGCCACTAGTTTCACAGCCTTATGATTTGGTATATGGGAAGTAGGTTGTACTCCCTTTTGAATTTGAAGTCAAGACATTAAGGAAAAATTTACAAGTAGGCATGGACCTCTCTGAGGCTCAACAACATCGATTGGACCAACTTAATGAACTTGATGAAATCTGTTAGGATGTTATTCAACAAACAACTGTCATCCAATAACAATGATCAAAATGGCATGATAAATTCATCAAGAAAACGAATTTCAAAGAAGGATACTAGGCCCTATTATTTTATTCAAGATACAAATATTTCAAGGGAAATTTTTACACTCAATGGCTAGGACCATATGAAGTCGAAACTGTATTCGAAAATGGGTCTGTAAGGCTTCTTACCATTGGCGATACTGGAACAAAATTGATGGTCAATGGGCATTGAATCAAGCCATATAAAAGGCCCAAGTACAAAGAGGAATTCATTAATGATTTAGATAGGAAATTTGATATGAAAGTCATGGAGAAGATGGCTAGTCCATCCCCTCTTGTGACCTCTTGATTTTCTAGTCCCATGTTCCTAGAAACAAAAAGAGAAAATAAACAATATGGCGGCAGAAACCTAGTCTTGGGTGATTCCAGTACCTAGTAGTATTGGAAAACCAATTTCTAGCCAAGCTACTTGAGAAATAAACTTCTTTCAACTGTGAAAATTGTCTTGAAGGAGCAATAGGACAAGTTTTTTCTAGAAAACTAGGAGACTGGACAGCGAAATTTGAAAGGAAAAAGAAAACGAAAAAGAAAAGAAATAATATATATATATATATATATATATATATATATATATATATATATTTGTGTGTGTGTGTGTGTGTGTACGAATAAAATTCTATTAAGTTATCCATTCCTACATTTTTTATGAAGGAACCTAATTATGTAAAGATTATTTTCTTAAGATAGGCCACAAAATTACAGCCAAAGTATGAACGTAAGTATCAAGAAAATATGGAAACGAACAAAGTACGATTACAATCCATGGGTTTTCTTTTTCAATCTTGTGATTTTTCTTTAATTAGAGATTTTAGAGATACTTAGCAAGCAATGCATGTACCTGGATATTTATTACACCACTTCACCTATCAAAAATATTTTCGTATTCCTAGTTTACATTCCCATTCATTATCCTAACCTCCTTCTATCCTATCATCTATTTTGGTCCAAAGACTTTGCTTACAAATATTTATACCCCCATTATTACCCTTATCCTAAGTCTAAGGACTAAAATTAAAAAAAAAATGGAGACTTTGGCTTAAACCCTTCCTATCATTCTATACCTAAAACTTTTGACAAAGGCTCTTGTTAAACCCTATCCCTTATGCACCTTATAATTCCCATTTCCACCACATAACCATACAACCCTTGTTGATATGCATCATGATGGGTTATACATGAAAGGGTAACACTTTCCTATGGGGTTGACTCGTTGTCATTTGAATTAACAATAAAATGACCTTCTAGGAATGATTAACATGGTAGATCAAAAAATCCACATGACATGTGTCTTATCCATATCTAGTCATAGGCAGGGGATACATATATCATTTTAAGTAAATGAGGTATTCCACCCTCCATCATTTCAAAACTAATGAAATATTGTTGCCGTAGCACAAACAAATTGTTGGGATTTGGTTCATTAGAATGGCCACTTACCATATTATGATTATTCATTGAAGCAGGGTATGAACATAGAGCAGTTTGTATGAAAATCGAATTTCGATGTGGGGTTTATAGAAAATCCGCAAGGGAAACTATCAATCGTGTTGAGCCAAAAAACATCAATGTTATTCAAATTAAGCTCGAGGTATGGAGCATCTTTGTGGAATATGGGTGGGTTGAGTTCCTTGACTGATTCCACAGGCATGACACATATGTTGCACTGAACTTCTCCTAGAATTTTAATGGAGCACAAGCATTTTTTAGGAAGCTTACTATCGTGATAAATGAATAAATAATCTATGTAGTAACTACAATCTTCTGGGATGGAGAGAACTAGTTGAAAATTTTTGAAATTGAAAGAGAATTTTGGAGTGTGTTCCTGCAAAATCCATCTTCTCTCCCATAATTAAGGAAGGGAAGTCACCAAGAGGCCTTACTTCCTCTTTAAAAAAGTGTTGTATTTGTTATTCAAAATTTCGTGACATGCGAGGGGAGGTATAGCTTGGTCCACCATTATCACATTAGGATCTTAATGCACTTAATAGGGTGAAAACCAATTAACGCACCATATTTATTGCTTAAAAGCTTAACGAAAATGTTGCACTAGTTCGGAGAAAAAAAGAATAACCCTAAGCTCGGGTTATATCATCAAGGCCTTATAAAGATGTTAACTTAAGTTGAATTTCACAAGTTGGGTATACCATGGGAGGTCTTTGTTCGAAGTATCTAAATTAAGTCGAGGGCAGGGGTTCTAACTTGTAGTGAGAAAGTGAGTCCTAGAATCCCATCAGTGGTTGAATGTTGATATCCTACCAAAATTTCAACAAATCCACAAGCTCTAAAAGACAAAGATCCAACCTGTAGCTCTGAGATTTCAGGCTCAGTGGAGAAAATAACATTTCCCAAGGAGAAAAATTCTAATGTTCCTGAGACTATTATAGAGGAATTTCACAGTTCTAGATATGAAGAGGATGATGATACTACAACCCCTATTGAAGATACTATTATTGAGGAGTTACCATCAATATTTGAGGTTGGTTTTGTCAATGAAAAATTCATGAAAAAAAAGTGTAATAAAGGTAATGTTATAAATCCTAAACCTTTCCACTTATGTAGTCGCAGTTATTAGGCTTTACTAAAAAAAAAAAATGTTGATTCTAATGAATGAGAAGCTTAAAGCTAAATTAAAAAGGCACAAACCTAAACTAAACAATTTGGGGGGCTTACTTCAAGTCATATATTACAAGGAAGACTCCACATACAGATCCAAAACATTTGTTGGAGGTTACATTGGGGAATCCCAACATGTCATTAATGTCATCCTAGATGACATCTTGACTAATACCTATTTTTCCTTCAGCTAAAAATTGATACGCCGCAATGGAAAACGAAGGACGAACTGTTTGAATTATGAGTTATTAATAAATAGATCCATAGGTAGGTGATAGAAAAATTAAAACAATAGTGGTTCTCAATGTATCTATGTCAAGAAGAAAAGTGGAGGAATTAGATTTCCAAGTGGAAATATTTGTACCAGAAATAACAAGGGTTGAAAGAGGTAGCCTGTGAAATTGGTGTAAATATATTTGCTTGCTGAGTACCCTCAAGGGCTTATCCTATTTTCTTACATGTTTCATGAGAATATGTTTGATTGAGACAAATCAGGGATATTAAAACTCATGAGATAAACCAACTAGAATTTTTTATTGAAGTCTACCAAAATTCAAATGCATTAAACTGGAACTTATTGTGTGAGTTATACTTATTCAACTTTATTATGCCAGATAACTCTTGTTAGAATCCAAATCCCTTTTTTAGGGATGTCAAACTTCGATATTTCATTTCCTACATCAACAACTTGGTTAAGTGGAAGAGAGCCTCCTATCTTTATGGGAAAATAGAACTAGAGTCTCAATTAATGGTACACAAAGAGTATTCATTGCTTGGTCATGTGATTAACAACCTAACAAGATTGAGGGAATACCTTGGGGATTCCGCTACTATCAGGAACAATCAACATTATGCTACTAAAAAGTACCATGAATTGGCACATAATTATTGTTTAGAAGCTCATATGGTGGCTTAAGAATATATATGGTAAGGGTTACCAACAGTACTACATGATAGGCATCCCATGGGGTACCCATACTTTCATGTCCCACTAGATTTTATAGGTCTCTAACTCAGTGGGATGAGGAAGAAGAGCGCTTTGACTAGACAGAAATGGAAAAACCCTAGGGGAATTATAATACAGGATAATTTGGTCATCCATATTATAATCCGGGTGAGATTCATGCCAGAATCCCCGAGGCATAGTAAGTTGCATGGGGACACACGACTAGGTTGGTTGGGGGGAGATGACAAGTCCTTCATTTGGCATCTTTTTCCCACTAAAAACATTTATTTTGTCTATATATTTCCTTCATATTTTATCCTTGGTCACCTATAACTCTTATCATGCATGGATTCAAGTATTCATGTATATATTTGTTAAAGTAATTCACTTCTTTCGCTTGAATTAAAGATTAAAAAAATTATTAAAGAAATGCTTTGGTGTGTATGGATTGATAGAAACATAATTTATATACTACGGTTTGAAATAAAGGTTCAAGGAATGATCAATATTCAAGATTATATCATAAACACAAGGTGGTTTTTGGCCTTATTCACTTTGGCCATATGTTAACAAAGCAACCTTCAAGTTTGTTTTATAGTGTGAAGGGACCACTATCTTGATCGAGTTCATATGCCTTTCATAGCTAAGCATAAGCACCAAATTTAAATGATACACAACTACATGAAGCAAGCCCGTTAGGTATTTGCATAGGTCTGAGTTATGAATTGGCATGAGGATAATTCGTCTTGTTGGTCCAACCACCCGTGCATGTGAACTTTATATATGAAGTGTCTGCTAGAATATTAAAACATTGTTATATTAAAACACACATGACATCCTTCATGTTCTAACTTGAAGCTAGTATCTTGGTTGGTTGTGAACGAAGTTTTCACATAGGTCTAACTGTTATACTCGCTCTTGAGAATCTACATGATTTTTAGGTCAACTCCAGTCTAATTGTTATGCTTGCTCCCAAAAATATACATGATTGTTAAGTCAAAGCATACATATCAGAATGAGAATGAAAAAGTCTTGTTTGAATTATGTCGAGACTAGTAGCTATATGTTAACGAATTTATATTTACCTTTCTATTCAGTTCGCCCAATGAACCATTACTAGTTTAAATTTATAACTTATAAGTTTTGTATAAATATGTGAAGCACTTGAAGCAAAACACTGGACACACTCTGCTATTATTTTTTCTCGATTACTATACCTTGCTCTGTGTGTGTGCTCATATGCACTATATTATTATGTTGCATTATGCCATATGAATATGTAAGTTTAGTTATGGCCGGTGCTAAGCTTCTAAGAGTGTAGAGGCACAAACCAGTCTTGAGCAGGCGCCCACTCAAGGTACGGTATTGTGCCAATAATATTTTTGGTTATTATGTAAGTAGATTTATAGTTGTTTTTATAATATTTCAAATTTCATTTAATTTTCATTGCAGGAGTGTGATTTAATTTACTTTCCGAGTTAGCATGATATTTTATTTTCCAGTTATTAGGAAGTTTTTTTTTTTCAAGAATGTGTGAATGAATGGTTTTATTAACTGATTAGCTTACGAAATTTGGTAGTCTTTTCTATGAGCAGGAGCTGTAGAATCAAGTGATGTAGAATTTCATGACTTACACCCAGTGACATTGAGCTCACCCTTAGAGAAGTTAGGCCACTATAGTGCCACATAGTTGTGTTGTGTATTGTTCATAAGCTGATCGTCTCATTTAATTCCAAATTATCATGAACTTTTTCATTTAATTCATCCAAGAAGTGTGAGGACTTTCCTCTTATGTATAGAACACAAAGATCCTCGCAAGTTTACCAACCCTGGTTTGATAATTAAAATGGTCTATGTAGCCTGTACCATTTCCGATATCATTAAACATATAAATACACCGTTAATGGTTGAATCTTAAAAGTCATAGTTCACATGGCACCAAGAAACCATGAAGGTTTAAGCAATAATTAACCATACGGAGCACCAATGAAGAAATCCTAAAATTATTTGGGCCATTGGGTACGAAAATTATGGTATCCTCACCAATTGTTGTCTAGATAAGGGCTTCAAAGCGTCAAGTCCCTAAACCCGTCCCAAAATGTGATAAAATTCCCAAAATGAGAGCCTCGAAGGGTATAATAGAGCCAAATAATGACCAATGGGTACAAAGAAGACATGGGACGAAAAAGGTGAACCCTACCTAAGCTCTAAGCATCCCATGAGGTCATGCATCTAAGCTAGGGTAAGGAGACTCGAGGGAAAGTGATCCAAGACATAAGAGGTTTTGTATGAAATGATGAGAGGTAAGCAAGTCATCATAGGAAAGGTCATGCATGGACACAACATAGAAGTAAGCCACATAGAAGAATCTTTAATGGATTAGGTATATGTAAGTACCGAATATAGTTTGAGATTATATGTAACTTTAAATGTTTAATAATTATTAAACAAATTAAAATGCACTATATATATATATATATATATATATAGGAGTGTTTATTAAAAAAAAAAGCCACACACAATCAATAGAAAATATCAAAATATTTAACAAAATCTCATTATGTCAAAATATGTCATAATAAAATATGCCATTAATAGAAAGATCAAAATATTTAACAAACTCTCATTATGTCAAAATATATCATAATAAGAATATGCCATTAAAAGAGTGACGAGTATTGCATTATTCAAAGTCATATAACTAGCATTTGTCCCTAAGGGTACAAAGGTACACCGAAGGAGCGGACTTTGTGTTAACTCCTGTGCAGATCAAAGGGTGTGGTCTCCATTGATCTCAGATGAACAGTGATCCACGGGCACAAACAAGCCCGTTGTTTAAACCAAAGGATTCCCCCGCAATTGACCTCGCCATGTTTGCTTTGACCGAGATCAATGGTTGACATTTACTGTGGGGGCAGAAGGTCGATGAACGAGTTGTACCCCGAGGTCCCTCGGCAGTGATGCAAGAGAAACAATGTCAGTGCAACATGTTAAATTCAAAATGGGTAAAGGGACGAAAAAATTCAGGTTCACTGATTTGTTGCAGTGAACAGTGCAAAGGTACACTGAAGAAATACAAGATTTGAGAAAATCATTTATTTATTTTCTGTAATACAATTAAGAAAATTAATTTTATTTTAATATTAAAATTTTGAAAAAAATTTAATATTTTTTAATAAAATTAAATTTAAAATAAATATAACTTAATAAAAGAAAAATAATTCAATTAAGCGGCAACGACGGTGTCATCTAGCAAGCGGGCCGAGCATTAATTCGAAATTGGGAGAGAGATTGATCCAATCCAACAAACTACAATGGATCAATCCAAGGGCACCACGACAATAACTGTAGAAGTGGAGGTGTAGATAAACGTTGTGGTGGGGTTGGAATCAGCGGCGTTTGAATCCTTGGTAACACACCTCATGAGCACTGGCAATGAGCAGAGAGGCCAGGCGGAGGTGTTGTTGAACATCTGCAAGGAGAAGCATCCAGATGCTCTGGCCCTGAAGCTCGTTCATCTCTTGCAGTCATGCGAGAAAGTGGAAATCCGAGCCATGGCCGCGATTCTCCTGAGGAAGCAGATCACACGGGACAAGACATACATATGGCCCCCATTGGCACCGCCCACGAAGACCGTTATCAAGGCCCATCTCCTCGTCTGCGTCTAGAGGGAGGAGGCCAAGAGCATGTTCAAGAAGCTATGTGACACCGTTGCTGAGCTTGTAGCCTCCATCATTGAAGGCGGCCAGTGGCCAAAGCTCTTACCCTTCATGTTCCAGTGCATGAGCTCAGATTCTCCACGTCTCAAGGAGAGCGCCTTGCTCATGTTTGCACAACTCTCGCATTTCATAGGCGAATACCTTCACCCGCATCTCTCCACCCTGCACACCGTGTTCCACCAGTGTCTCTCGCAGCCCAGCCCGACAGACGTTCGAATCGCGACCCTCATGGCCACGGCCAACTTCGTCCAGATGATCGAGACCCCGCAGAACCGTGAGAGATTGGAAAACCTAATCCCTGTCATGATGCAGACGCTCACTAAGGCACTCAATACAAACAAGGAGGCCACGACCCAAGAGGCTCTCGAGATGTTTATTGAGTTGGAAAGCGATGATGAATATGAGTAAATGTTGGAAATATTTCATCATTGCCCATGAGATGGACTATGACATTG
This sequence comes from Pinus albicaulis, assembly GCA_034641835.2. Classification (NCBI taxonomy): domain Eukaryota; kingdom Viridiplantae; phylum Streptophyta; class Pinopsida; order Pinales; family Pinaceae; genus Pinus; species Pinus albicaulis. The sequence continues at coordinate 902,697,044 of CM076573.1, read as the reverse complement.
GGTCAAGTCACATTATTAATTTAGTTTGTGAGGGATAAGTGGCTTCAATCACACATTATTGTAGAGGGTGACCAATAACAGTGACTAGTCCAATATAAAAACACCTTGAATAATGATTGAGAGACAAACCAAACCTTCATTATTTAATGAACTAATTATGCAATTATCTATTGGTTCACATTGAAAAGGTTAATGAGTAAGCATAAAAAAAAACATTGAAGAAAATATCTCTCATTCTGTGATTTCAAGTGGCTAATTGTGTTCTTATATGTTTGATTTGTAGTGTTGCTTATTCACTGTGTATACTTATTTGCTAGTAGATATTAATCATATTGCAATATTACTCTCCTATATCCTTATTTCATCTTAATAAAAGATGTACTCTAGTAGATTTATTTATTTGTTTATTTCATAACATCATACTTATTCTACGGATTGCTTAATAATGGAACCCTTAATAAGACGCATACATTGATTTTGTTGTTGATTAGAAATAATGTCCTTTAGGATTTTCAAATACAAACACATTGTGGAATTCTATTGGATGGTTTAAAATTATTTGAGGGAAAAACCTACCAAGATAAATTTTTTTGCATAACAATGACATCAATGATTATTGAAGTTTTCAATGGAAATATTCCATTGTCTCATGTATCAAGAAGTGTAGACACATTGTTAGAAACAAAGGGTGCCTCTACATGTAGTTAACCACATTGAGTGCTCCTTACAACATGAGAATTATATAGAATATGATGTGTCACATGTAGTTTTCTCCTTACAACATGAGAATTTTCAAATGAAAGGCTTAAAAAGATATGAATCAATAATACGAAGAAGATAAATGGTGCCTATTATTTCAATAAGTAAATACCTTGTTCTATTCACAATCATGATAATAATATTCCACAAGATATTAGGTAAACATTTATCCATAAGAAATATTATTTTATATATGTTTAAAAAGATATTGCATATGCAAAAGTAGTGTATAGATGTGGATGAGCACAACATTATTAAAGGGGATAAGTTGGGAACTCTTTGACATTAGTTCAACTAGTGAAATAACTATTATTATCAGTTGCTGCAATTTGTGATCGTTACAACTAGGTGTCATAGGACCATGGAGAATTAACAAAAAGGTAAAAACCTTAATCTATTCGAATGTTCAATGTCACGAGAGAACTATAATCACAAGCTTAATGTTTTTTGGATTAAGGGTGAATCTATCCCATTAGTGCTCTTTAAAGCTAAACTGTATCTCCTTGGGATCCATTTAAAATGTTTTGGAAGAAGATGTAGTGCACTTTGCACAAATAAGTAGTCATGAATTCAAAGTTTTTTTTATTGAGGATTACAAAAGGTAATTTTATATCTAAAGATGTCTTACAAAACATGAATTCAAAGTTTTTATTGAGGATTATAAAAGGTAATCAATGTTTCCTATCAAAAATTTATATCCAAAGATGTCCTACAAAACACTTGATTGATATTCATGGTTCCCTATTAGATGTGATATTAAAGGAAAGCACAAAAAAAGAATATTGAGGTCAATATATGGTCTTCATGGTTCCCCATTAGATGTGATATTAAAGGAAAGCAAAAAAAGAATATTGAGGTCAATAAATGGAATGCCATATAGACGCAAAATTTGGATTTGGAGTATCCACTTGTGGGTATTTTAGGTTGCCCTAATGTAAAAAGGGTGGCAAGAAGGATATGTAGCGAAATCAAATTCCCAAGGATGAGTTCTAATTTTGAGCGGAGTACAAAATCTATCTAAAAATTTGTTGAACTTTTCATTATATGCATGCACACTGCACATTATTGTAAAAATGATTGTCTTTATAAAATACCCATGAGGCTAATAATTGAGGGGAATAAGAAGACGTGTATCATGAATGAAAAATCAAAAAGAGATTTTTTGTTAATTCCTATAACATCAAATGTTGCTACTACTAGATGATGAGTACAAAATAAGAGAAAATTTCTTACAACGACTCTTGTTGAATTTGATGTCTATCAAAATGCATAGTACTAGAATTATGACAGAAAATGAAACACTTTATACCATTATAATGTTAAAATTCTATGCAAGAGTGTAGTAGATACAATTTTATGCGAGATAATTTCTTATTAATGATTTTTCACATAGTATCTTATGCCACAGTTATCATTGAATAATTACACTTCAGAAAATATCAATAGTAAATGCAACAGAAACAATAAAGATCATAGAAAGACAAACATGCACATTAGAGACAATAATTTTACCCTCAGAAACCCAACCTTGGGGGAAACCCAACGAATTTTCTTTTGGAGAAATTATTCTTCAACAATTCTTACAAATCACCAATTGGTGTAGAAATCTATGCCAATATACAAGTCTAGATATTGGTCAAACCTAGTCAAAATATTAGCAATTCAATGCTAGTCAAACCATCAAAATAACATAAGTCAACACTGGTCAAATTGGCCCTATTAAACAAGCCTATGGTCAACCTTGGACCTACAATAAAAATTTAGACCCATGGTCAACTATGGTCAATGACCAGTCAAAATCAGTCTGTTTGGTCCCTTATTGTTGTTAGTATAGCCCCCTTATTGTTATTGTTGTACCCCTGTAGCCCCCATATTGTTATTATTGTGCCCCATAAAAAGCCATTATTGTTATTGTTGTGCCCTTACATTATTATTGTTAGATCAGCTAGGATTATATTGTGACCCCATGGAATCCTATATATAGAAAGGAGGTTTTTTCATTTGTATCATCCCAGAATTGTTCATTTATGTAATGTAAAGGAGGTTCCCCCCTCGAAGTGGATGATTTTTAAGTCATTTATCTCTCTTCTATTCTATTTTGTGAGCTAGTTTCATAACATTTGGTATTAGAGCTTTGGATTCTAGGGTTTCGCTACTTCAAACATGTCATCGTGGAATTTTCGCTGTAAATTTTTTCTACATAGGTTCAAAAGCTAAAACAAAAACCCATTTGCGAAGAAATCCTGAGGAAATTCATGTACAAATTTCAGATCTTGGTTCACAATATTGTTGGAGATATGATCTATGGAAGTTAGGGTTTTTCAAGGCTCCCGAATTTTAGCTCAAAGAGGTGACCTTGGGAAAATCATCATAACTCTCTCTCTCTGAGCATTTGATTGGAATTATGTAAAAAGTGGCTGAAAATGCAGACTGTAGTTTCATGTGTATGAATTTTAGAGCTGAAGGAAGAAACAGTGACACGTCAGGTCAAACCTGTGGCATTGGAAAGACGATTCAGAGGGCTACTAAAGGACTGAAGATAAAATCTCGGGGATCCGAAATTACAGAGATACATTAGTTTCAATATCGAGCTCCTCAAAAGCAAGAAAAAGTTGTGTATTTTTTTTCAAATTGCATAAGTCTTGTTTGAAAAATCAGTTTGAAGTGATTCCAAGGGCATATTGAAGCATATATATTAGTATTGGGTTCTAAAATTCCCCATAAAAATAATTCAACACCGATTAAGCCATCATAAGGCTCTACCATGACTCATGAAAAGGAAGAAGTGCAACATGATATATCAAAATTACAAGAGCAAGTGCAAAAACTTTCACTCTCGGAAAGAGCAACAAAAAATGAAATAGAAGTTTTGAAAAAAGGCATGGAAGTGAAGATGGATGGTTTGAAGAAATACATGAAAGCTAAAATGGATGTTTTGAAGAATTACATGGAATAAATGGAATAAAAAATGAAAGACAACATGGAAGACATGAAGAATGATCTAAAAGAAGACATGGAAGGTTTGAAGGAAGGTTTGACAAAGTTGATACAAGAAATGATTCCTAATGGTGAAAATATAGTAGATGAAACTCATGATGAGAACAAAATAAATGTTAATCGTGATCTCATAAACTCTAATGTTGGATTTAAGACCCATCATATTCCAAATATCGATATGAGGAAGTTTGATGGCAAGGATCCCGAAACATGGATACTACAGATGGAGAAATATTTTGATCTCAATAATGTGAAAAACACACAAAAGGTACGCATTGCAACTTTATATATGGAAAAAAATACATTTGTATGGTATCGATGACTTTTCTCTCATAAAAAAATTGTTACTTGGTCAATTTTTACGGAGGAAATGATAGCACATTATGAAGATACGAAGAGAACCACCTTCTTTAGCCAATTGATAAATCTCAAACAAAAGGGTTCATTGGTGAAGCACATTGAGGACTTCTAAAAATTGAATATAAGGGTAGTTTATATTCCATAGGAACACATGATTGATGTCTTCATAGGGACTTTAAAGGATAACATCCAACATTAAGTTCGCCTTTGGGAACCTGATTCATTGGAGAAGGTGTTAAGGTTGGCAAGAAAATTTGACTATAAAATTATGGCGACAAGGAAGCCTACCACTCAAATTTATAAAGATGGAAGTGTTGTTACTCCTAGACTTCTGCAACCTACAAGGTTTACACCACAATAATTGGAAGAAAAAAGAGTAAAAGGGCTTTGCTACAATTGTGATAGAAAATACACTAAAGGTCATAAGTGTGCCGTGAAGAAATTATTTTACATAGGTTGTGAAGAGGAGGATGAAAGTGAACAAGAAACTTCAAAAGAAGAGGATATACACCAGGAAACAACCCTAGAGAAAGAAGAAATGAGTCTGGCCATATCCTGTAATGCATTGGCAAGAATTACCCCTCCTAAATATATCAAGATATAAGGACATATCAAGAAGAAAAAGGTAATAGTGTTGATTGATTCAGGTAGTACCCATAATTTTATTCATTGTAAGGTAGCCAAGGAATAGAATTTCTTCCTATACCCAACACCATAGTGTCAAGTGATGGTTGAAAATGGAGGAAATATAAATTGCTTTGGAAAATTCCATAATATCAAGCTAACCAAGGGGGAATATGTATTGAATAGTCCAATGTTCCATTCCAATGGGAGGTGTTGATGTTGTACTAGGAGTAAAATGGTTACAATATTTAGGGACGGTAGCTTTTAATTTTCAAGAACTTTTCTTGAAATTTTTTTGGAAGGAAAGGAAGTTGAATTACGGGGTATCACAGGGAAGACGGGAAAGATAATAAGCTCTAATGTCATGTCAAAGCTTCTGAAGAAAGAAAAAAGAGGTGTAATTGCACAATTATGCTCACTAGAAGTTCCAACATCAAATTCATCTATTTCTCTAGATCTCCCAAAAGTCTTGGACAATCAATCCAAGGTGTTTGAAAATCCCAAAGGACTCCCACCTATTCATGATCATGATCATGCTATTCATTTGATTCCAGGAAATGTTCCTCCAAACATCAGGTCTTACATATATCCTTATGTCCAAAAGCGTGTTCAGAGGCTGGTATAATTCAACCTAGTCAAAGTTCTTTCTCTGCTCCAGTAGTATTGGTGCACAAGAAGGATGGATCATGGTACATGTTTCCAGATTATATGGAGCTCAATAAGCACACTATTAAAGATAAATTTCTCATTCCTATGATTGATGAATTATTGGATGAATTAAATGGAGTAATTTATTTTACCAAGTTGGATCTTCGTTCAAGATATCATCAAATTAGAATGAAGACTAAAGATATTCCGAAAACATCATTTCAAACTCATGAGGGTCATTATGAATTTTTGCATGCCTTTTAGCCTTACCAATGCACCTTCTACATTTCAAGGGTTGATTAATTCCATTTTCAATCCCTTCCTTAGAAAAATTGTGTTAGTATTTTTTTATGATATACTAATCTACAACAGGTCTTGGAAGGATCATGTTCAACATGTTGACATGGTGCTCAAACAATTGGAGGAGAAACAATTATATGCAAAAACCTCCAAATGTTTCTTTGGTGTACAAGAGGTGGAATATTTGGGTCATATTGTATCTCACGAGGGTGTTAAGGTAGACCCTAACAAAATTAAATCCATTAACGAATGGAAAATCCCTACAACCATAAATAAGTTGCGAGGATTTCTTGAGTTAACAGGGTATTATCACAAGTTTGTTAAGAATTATGGGAGAATAGTAGCACCTCTAACAACATTATTGAAGAAAGATGAATTTTCATGGACTCCTGAAGTAGCCAAGGCCTTTGAACATCTTAAAGAGGCAATGTGCCTAGCACCGGTCTTAGCTATGCTAGACTTCACAAAAACCTTTATTGTGGAATGTGATGCCTCAAGAAATGGATTTGGTGTTGTTTTAATGGAAGAAGGAAGACCCATTGCTTTTAAAAGTTGTCCAATCAAAGGAAAGTATTTACATAAATCTATTTATGAGAAGGAAATGTTGGAAATACTACATGCACTAAAGTAATGACGACCTTACCTAATGGGAAGACATTTCAAGGTAAAAAATGATCATGATAGTCATAAATAATTTTTGGAACTGTAAAGACTATCTTCAGAAGAGCAACAAAAATGGGTCACAAAGATGTTGGGTTATGACTTTGAAATCATCTACAAAAAAGGGAAGCTAAATGTTGTTGCAGATGCACTCTCAAGAAAGGATGAAGAGGTGAAAGCATTGCTTTGTGTCATTTCTATTATCCAACCAAATTGGATAACCGAAGTAAGGGATGAATGGAAGAATGACGAAGAAGTGTGGAAACTCATTCAAAATTTGCAACAAGATCCTAGTACATATGATACATTTAAGTTGGAAAAATGATTCCTTATGGTACAAAGATCACTTATATCTTTGTAAGAATTCCCAACTAAAACAAAAGATTCTTTTGGAATTGCACACCTCTCCCTTAGGAGGACACTCAAGATTTTTAAAAACTTACCATAGGGTGAAGAATTATTTTTTTGGGATGGCCTTAAATATGATATTCAAAATTTTGTGGCGGAATGTTTAGCTTTCCAGCAAAATAAAGTTGAGATAGTTAAGACCCCGGGCTTTTACATCTTTATCCATTCCAAGTCAACATTGGGAGGAGGTTTCCATGCTTTTTATCACATGTTTACCTAATTCTGAAGCAAAGAGTGTCAACATGGTGGTAGTTGATAGACTTACCAAGTATGCACACTTTTTTGCATCATCTCATCCATTTAAAGCAAGTACAGATGCTACTGCATTTATCAAAACAATTCAAAAGCTACATGGAAACCCAAAAATTATTGTAAGCGACATAGATCCCATTTTTACTGGTAATTTTTGGACAGAATTATTTTCTTGTCTGGGTACTCAACTAGCTCATAGCTCATCTTATCATCCTCGATCCGATGGGAAAATTGAGATAGTGAACAACTGTTTGGAAGGATATATTCATTGTTTTGTATCTGATAAACAAAGACAATGGGTCAAGTGGTTACCTCTTGCTGAATGGCGGTATAACACTTCATTCCATACTACAACAAAAATAACCCCATTTATGGCACTTTATGGATATCATCCACCGTCCATCACATCATCTTTAAGAGAAAATTCTAAGGTTCAAGTAGTGGAAGATCACATTGATCATCAACAACAAGTTCTCCAACTCTTAAAGGATAAACTAAATTTGGCACAAAATCGAATGTAACAACAGGAAGATAGCGAGAGAAGTTTTGATGTAGGACTGGGTATTTTTACGGTTACAACCATACAAACAAATGCCCCTCAAGCAAGCTAAGAAGGATAATAAATTATCGCCAAAGCACTATGGTCCTCACAAGGTATTGCAAAATATTGGTACTATGGCATACAAATTGGAGCTTTCTGCTTCGTCTCGAGTGCACCCAATTTTCCATGTTTCATGCTTAAAGAAGGTTATAAGTGACAAAATTATAATTCAAAAAATATTACCAGAACTTGATGAGTAAGAAAAAAATAATATTGGAACCTGAAGCAATCACGAAAATAAGAACTCGAAATCTATGAAATCGATCAATTTCAGAGTATCTCATCAAGTGGAAGAACTTACCCACTGAAGTTTCCACATGGGAGGATGATAATTTTATAAAGAAGCATCCAAAGCTACCCAAGCGTTGAGGACAAATTTTTTTTGAAGAAGAGGAGCATGTTAGGTCCATATATTACTAAGTGTAGCCTCTTATTGTTGTTAGTTTAGCCCCCTTATTGTTATTGTTGTACCCCTATATCCCCCATACTGTTATTATTGTGCCCCATAAAAAGCCACTATTGTTATTGTTGTGCCCTTAAATTTTTATTGTTAGGTTGGATAGGATTATATTGTGACCCCATGGACTCCTATATATAGAAAGGAGGTTTTTTCATTTGTATCATCAAAGAATTTTTCATTTATGTAATGTAAAGGAGTTTTACCCCTCGAAGTGGATCATGTTTAATTCATTGATCTCTCTTTTCTTCTATTTTGTGAGTTGGTTTCATAACACAATAAAACAAAGATTAGATTAGTTCGGTCAAAATAGCCAAACATGTCCTCCTTCTCCACACGTGCAGTTATCGAAGAGAGATAAAGGAATGATGAAGAAAGAGAATGAAATTTATTTTACTTTGTGGAGAAAATGAGACATCACACCCTCTATTTATACTTTTCAAATGAGGTGAAATGAACCAAGGGACACACCCCTTCATAGGCTTGGTTGACTTGACTTTCCTAGGCCAAATTGTCACTTCAAAATTAAAATTTTCATAATTCTTCTAAGCCAAATTTAAAACCATTTAGCCATATGGGCTACCTCTCGATGCTACACAAAAAATCAACACTTCCTCTTAGCGAGGGAGGTATTCTCCTTAGCTAAAAATATATTTCTGCTTAGCTGGAGTTTCTCCTCCATAGGAAAAGTTCACAAGCTTGATATGTTGATGTAGTGCCTCCTCACATGCATGTCTATAAATATATATCACTGCATCCCAGAGTAGGGAATGCGAGTATCATGGGAAATTTACCCCTGGCCAAATCAACGTGGTCCGACCAAATCAACATGAATTCTTAGGTAAATGTATCCATATATCAACATGACCCAACCAAATCAACATAGATCCTTAGGAGAAGGTATGCCCCTGGTCCATTCACCCCTGGCAAAATCAACATGAGCCTATGGATGCCAAATCAAAATGGTTCTAATGGAATAATGTCTACCCTATGTTGCAGTTTTCTTGGGCCATTCACCCCTAGAAAAATCATCATCGATTCATAGGTAAATGTATAAATATCCACTAGTCAAATCAACATGACCTTAACTAAATAGTCATGGTTGTATGGGAGAAATTCTACCCCAATATTGCAAGCATCAATAATTTGGGCCATTCACCCCTAGCCAAATCAACATGGCCTAATGGGTGAATGTATCACTCCCCCCCAGTCAAATCAATGTGACCCTATGGGAGAATGTATTCCCTATTATACAAGTTGAAGAAACATCAACACTCTCTCTCAATGAAGGAGACATTTTTCATCATGCCAAGCTTGTCCTTGAAGTATACAAACTTTTATCTAAATAGAGGTTTGGTGTGAATGTCCACAATATGCTTGTTTGTGGATATGTACTTGGAGCTTCACTTCTCCCTTTTGAACCATGTACAACTGTACCACACATGTACCTAAACACAGGCTTTTGTCACATGCCTTGGCTCAACGACAAACTAGTCAACTTTATTTATTGGATCCATCACCACAACTATTTTTTGGTCACCCTGGCTGGGTGATCCTAACATTGAAGAAGATTATCTTATGGAAATATTGACTGCTTCCTATGTCACAGAAGCAAATATTCTTGTCATTATTTCTCCCTCTATCACCAAAGAATACCCAACTATTTGGCATGGCCCCCTCACAGAAGGAAAACTACTCCTAGAGACCTCTTGTCTCTAAGAATCTGGTCTCAAAATCTCAACCCATGACATCCTCTTGGAATATTTCTCCTTCCAATTTTCGTAATTATATGCTCTCTCTAAACTGGAAGCTCTTTCGGTCATCTGGCATGGTCCTAGATGTCCTATCAATATGTACAATCCTCCTTTTTGAACACCAATCACTCTGATGGGTCTATGCTCGATCCCTTGGGTCATACAAGAACTTGACCATATGGTGACTCGAGTAAAATTGTCCTCGTAGTCCACTCCCTCTTTCTAGGAGAACCCTCTAGTCACAAACCTCGCCTAGTACTCCTTGATGTCGCCATCTGCTGCATGAATCATTGCCTTGGAAACCTCAACAATGGACTTGTTCTTCCTTTCCACCAACCCCATTCAGGAGGTCATATAAAAGGAAAAATCATAACCAAGCAATCATTTTCTGATATCTAAAGCATACAAAATAAAAGGACAAGAGGTTGACCACAAAATCAAAGGAGAAAAAATATGATTAGAAGTACTTATCAATTGATTAAGGAAGAAATTTATGAGGGTTATCCTTTCCCTCTTGATCCCTTCCTCCTTACATAAATAATTGAAGTCCTTGGGAGTATACTCTTATTCATTATCTAACCTCAAAACCCTGATATTCTTCTCTGTTAAGTTCTCCACCTAAGCCCTGAACTCCTGGAACTTATTGAAGAAATCATCCTTGGCCTTCATTCTTCTTATGCTTGGATTTTTCCTCAACTCTCTTTGGCTCTAAAACAAATTTCTCCACATGATCCCGAATCTCATTTTCCTCCAAGACAAGGAGTATCCTGGTTTTCCAAGATCTGAATTTGGTGGCACCTTACAACATGTCTTCTACTTTGAAACTTGGCACCATTTTTGACAAGAGATTTGAAATCCAATGAAGCTGCTAAATCTTGTCTCTTAAGCCAACTTCAATGGTTGTTATTTCAACAAGGCTTTGATACCATTTTGAAATTCTATGCAAGAGTGCAGTAGATACAATTTCCTGCCATATAATTACTTACCAATGATTTTTCACACAATATTTTATGCCACTGCCATCATTGAATAGTTAAAATTTAGAAAATATAAACAATAAATGCAACAAAATAGTAAATATCATAGAAAGAAATCCATGCACAATAGAGACAATAATTTTAGCTTGGGAAACCTAACCTTGGGAGAAAACCCAACAACTTTACTTTAGAAGAAATCATTATTTAGCAAGGTTTACAAAACACCAATTTGTCTAGAAATATGTGCCAATATACAAGTCCAAATACCAGTCAAACCTAATCAAAATAGCATCAAGTCAATGTTGGTCAAACCAGCAAAAATAACACAAGTCAACATTGGTCATCATCTTGCTAAAACAAGCCTACAATCACCTTCAACCCTGTGGTCAAAATTTAGACCTATAGTCAAAATCCTACAATCAATTGTGGTCAACGACCAGTCAAACAAAGATCCAATAAGCTCGATCATTTCCCAATCAAATTCGATGAAAAAAAGATCAGATTCGTTCAATCAGAACAATCAAACTCGTCCTCCTCCATGCATACAATTATCCAAGAGAGATAAAGGAATGATAAAGAGAGACAATAAAATTTCTCTTGCTTTGGTGGAGAAAATTAGACATCACACCCTCTATTATACTTGCCGAGTGAGGTGAAATAACCCAAGGGGCACAACCCTTGATAGGTTGGGCCAACTTGACTTTCTCGGACCGATTTGTCACTTCAAAAATTAAAATTTTCATAAATCTTCTAGCCTGACTTGAAAACCATTTAGCCATATGGGAATACCTCCTCATGTTATACAAAAAATCAACATATAAGGGTAGATTTAAAGAGGGTGACTTGAAGGAAACAAATGGTAACAATAGGTTACAAAAGTCTAAATAAAATAATATTATAATAATGACTAATATTAGTAATATTAAGAGCTAGAATTTAGATAAGGATGCACATTTAATGCATTCAATATGTCAAGATGGAACAATCGTGCTCTCTCAAATTATTTCCTTGAAGCGTGACCAAAGCTTCACTTTTTAAGATTGTTAATAAGGACATGGTTAGTTTGGTTTTCTTCTAGTGTTGCAAGCCCATTTCAACACAAGAAGTAGAAATCAATTTTCAAATGTTGCAATCACAAAGAAAAATTTCTTTATATGGTGGGGTGATTCAACGATCACTAACAAACCTAGGGCCATCATTGATATAGAAAAAGTAGAACAATTGGTTGAAGATCCAATAAATCTCTATAAGTATAATCATTAAAGACATTTTGAGGTCTAAAATGGGCCTCCTAAGAAAAATGTACAACCAAAACAAACTTTATATTAACCAATAGGATTCAAGATGATGATGTCAACCATGCGATGATTCACCATTTTTGGAGTAAAAAAGTAAAAAATATTAAAAAATATTAAAAATTAATAAAATAATAAAACTATTTTTTCAACTCGTATTTTCAATTTATTTCTCTAATGTTTTACTCAAATTTCGAGTAGGAGTACTCTTGATGAAAAATTTAATTCCTAATCCAAGAAGTACCCATGTTGCATACTTTTAATGGACCCTGCTACATAAAAAATGAGAAATACATGAAAAAACATGTTTGCAATCACGTTTTTCTTGTATTTCTCATTTTTCTTGTAGTAGTATCCATCTAAATTATGCAACAAGGGCACTCCTTGGATGAGGAATCAAATTATGCATCCAACGAGTGTTCCCGCTCAAAATTTGAGTAAATCCACAGGGAGATAAGTTGAAAATACGAGTTGATAAATAGTTTTTTTTTTCCATCTAAATTTTGATGATGTAATCTAATATTATTTTATTATTTACACTATTATTTTATAATTTCTCTAAGGGATCATGTTTTATAGGGACAAATACTCAAATAAAAATCACAAGATCCAATTTTTTAATATGGATGGGTAGGGAAAAGTGCATTTTTTTTAGATTCAAAGCACATTTTTGAGTTTTACAAGGTAAATGTTAAATGGTGCAAGCCCAATGAATTTTTCAAATAATATCAAATATTTGTACATCTCTGTGAAGATATAATTCTGTTTCCAATCTTCAGTAGACAACTTATTACTTATGTTTTCTTTAAGGGAAAATTCTTGAATTTGCTTCTCCAACCAATCCTCTAATTCAGGTTTTGATGGCTGCCACATCAACCAATCTCTCTCAAAATGATCCATTTCCCGACAACAAAACCATTTGTTGGCTTAAGGGGTCCTGATCCAGGTTCGGAGTTAAGGTTAACCAACAAAATCCTCTTACTACTGGCCCTTTCGGCAATGACCTGCTTGCGCAAGTCAAAGTCTCACTCGAAGCAGTATGGGGGGTGATAGAACCAGGTTTCCACACCCTGAGGGAGAATTAAATGATGTGAGTGTATTCATATCTAAACACCTGCAATCAGACCTTCGCAACAAAATCCCTAATCATAAGCCCTAACCAGACAGATTCAGGTCAATTACACAAAATACCTTGTCCGTGCACTAAAACAGACTCCGCAATCCCCTTAATAGTTCTTAATACATGTTATTAAAGCTTGAAAATAATAGATCCATTCATTAATCATTCATCTAAAGCAAAAAGCAATTGTGCAACCAATCTGAACACAGATAACTCAGTAAACAGAAATAACATGTGGAAATAGATTGTAAAGCAAACAACAGATGTATTTGATACTCAAATATCATCCAAAACATTCCTTTATTCATTCACAATTTAGATCTTCCTTACTAAACCTTCAATCTACCCGCGCACACAGTAAGCGGGGTCCGCACACAACAGGACTAAGGTCTCCACGCACACAGGCAACAAGAGTCTTCTAATCTAGACAACTTCGCTCAAAACATCCAAACATAGTCATATCTCTTACATCATTGTCTTCTATCGACTCGATCTAGACTCCTATTTATACTTTTAGCCTGTGCTTATCTAAGGTCTGCAAACTGTGGTTTGCGGCCCCTAGTTCTACCCTTTGACCCATTACAACTCATGAGGGGATTTGACCCGCCCCAAAACCCCTTGACCTGTGCTGCACATGACTAAACTTACAAAAAATATAGTATTTTTATCAAAATCCGGTCCTAAGGGACCCCGCTCCAACAATATATGAATGTTTGCCAAAAAAATCATTATTAGGTTGTTGGAGAGAATGAATCACATCCACAAATGTGAATAGTATCATAAGGGAATGGTCAACACAGACATGTAAGAATGGACATAAAGTACAAATCTTTGAAAATGATTTACAACAATTAAGGCACAACATGAGCATTTAGAAACCAACATATATCATCTTAACCACGAATCTACCAAGAGCCGAGAGGGTTCACATCTCATTATATGCCAACCTATTTTTAGAATACAAAATTTGAAAAATGTTTTACATGTCAAGAGATTTAATCCCATTTAGTGCTTGGTAAATACATGATTAAGATAGATATGTAGTGGTAATTTTTCATTGTTTAAATCTCATTATATGCAAACCTCTTTTTAGAATACAAAGTTTGAAAAATAATTTACAAGTCAAGAGATGTAATCACATTTAGTGCTTGTTAAATATGTGATTAAGATAGATGTATATTGGTAATTTTTCATTGTGTAAATTGTATTTTTAAATATTTTATCATTATTAATATTTTATGTTAAAAATTGAATGAGTTACACATTTTCCTCTTATTAATGCACGCACACACACACACACACATATAAGTTCTATATTTATATATTTATAAGAGAAATAAAAGTATTTTTTTAATTACTTTATCTCTAAAAGTTATATAAAATTATATCATTTAACATAGACATTGAAATATTACTAGAAGAGTGAAATTGAAATATCAACAAATCAAGTAAATGGAAGTGAAATATCAACGTTAATTGTTGTTTTAATCTATTTTTAAATGTTTATTTATATGATTATTTAATTTTTGTCTTTTTGTTTTGGTTCATATTAGAGAAAACTATTTTTATTATTTTTTGAGGTCGTGACATACTTACACATGACCCTCATACTGGATTGTAGAATGAACCTCTCAGCTTAATTAAGAGTAAAAGTGAAAGTGACATTTATGAATGAAACTTTATTTGAAAAAATAACTTCAATAATTGCAATTTTTAATAATTGCTATCATATAAGAAATAATTACAATTTTTAATAATTTGTATCATATAAGAGTTCATTGGTTAATAGTCCATATTATTTGTCTATTACTTCAGTTAAAACTATTAAAGTATGTTTTTCTTTTTTCTCCTAGTCAAAGATATGGTTTTGGGAATATTTCCATAATAATCTAGTTAAAACTTTTGAAGTATGTTTTTCTTTTCTCTCCTAGTCAAAAATGTGGGTTTGGGAATATTTCCATAGTAATCTAGTTATAATGTTTGTAGATATTAAAAGGACAAGAATGGTAGGAAGGATTGATTCATATTCTAAGTATGGATTCTACGCATTTACATTGGTGGTGATGGTAACCATTTTTTCGTACGATGTTTTAAATATTTATAATAATTTATAATTCTTCGATGAAATGAGAATGTTTGTTTCTATTTTCTTCTCTTTCGAAATGTTAAATTTAGTAATGCATGTCATAGTGATGTGTGCCCACATACATAAATAAAATGTTGTGCATTGATATTGAAAATCAATACATGTACATTGAATATAAATTCACAATATTAGAATCCAAGAACATGATGTTGTAATTCAATACAGCTTTGGAATCAAAATTTACACATTTTCGTAATTGAAATTCACGATGTCAAACCATATTCACAGTTTGGAAACTTGATATTTATTCTTATGCAATACAATTGTGCAATTTGGAAACATTGATATTCACTACGTTGCAATCTAGATTATAGTTTACAAGCCAAATTTTTCACAAGAGAGTCTAATTTTAGATTGTCCATGAATTTAGTAGTTTTAATTTTACATTACAATTCATTATTTTGACTAAAAACTATATTTAAACTAATGACTAGACATAGCTTAATTATTTACCTTTACTATTAAGTTGAACTCTAAATTAAAGAATATTAAACCTTCATGTCTTCATGTGTCCTTCTTTGATGCATAATGGGCCTTCTTTGAAAAGAATATCTTAAATTCTACACAAGATTTCTTGATATTATTTGCATGTAATATTGAATTGAGTTCTTTAGTTACAAAGAAGAATCTTTCTCAGTGTTCCCCTTTTTCCTTCAACCTTAAAGATCACTTGATACCTGTCAATGAACTTTAGTGTGTTGATCTCTCAAGTTTGACTTGTTGAAATGTGAAAATAAATGATGTAATTATGGGTAAATATTATTTTCACTGTTAGTTAGTTTTATAACGAGATTCATAACGAGAATGCATTATGTAATGAAGTACTCATATTAATTGGGATTGCTCGAGAGGCTTGTAATCATGGAGAATCATCTTTGAATAATAAATTTGTAATCCCTTGCCTCGTGGAGATTTCTTTGACACAGTGTCAAGGTTTTACCACGTAAATTTTGTGTGTTAAATTCAATTTCCTATTAAGTTTTGTCTTCCTGTGTGAATGTGTTTAATAGCTCTTAAGTTCATTAATTGGTATCAGAGCACCAAGGAAGAATGAGGAACTTGATGTAGTTGATAATGATTTGAACCCACCGTCCCCCCTTCCAATTGAGAAGCTGAATCGCACCAGCGAGGAGGAAGAGGTTGTTGAGTGGGAGCATCGGTAAGAAAGAAGTCGTGGAGTACTGCGTAAAAGTTCATTGCATTGCGTCGTACATTAGGTGACCTTGTGCCCACGCTAAGCAAGTCGAGAGACAAGTTGAAGTCCAGAATAGGGATTAGCAGCGCGACGAAACCGTTGAAGAGTAGGCACGCCCGACAAAGACCCTGCCGCTATCGTCGGTGACCGCGCTACGTATGTGGCCAGTTTAAAGAGGAGCTCGTCCCTATTTTTTTACTGCGAGGCTCGATTATAAAGAGAGCTTAAATGATCCTTACAAATAGTTGGTAAAGCTGTAGTCGAAGCCGCAAGATTGCCCAATCATTGAAGTTTGGAGAAAATCCATTGTCGACTGTCTGCACACTCACACAGCTGACCAAGGTATTGTTTTTTGATCTTTGCATTCAAAATTTAAACAGAAAGGAAACTGTTACATTCAGAAGGGTTCTGTTGAATTCATATTTTTTTCTTTTAATAAACAAAAAGAAAGTTTTAAGGGCTCAATTTTTTTTTAAAGGCTTGGATTTCTGAAGAAGATACTTAAACTGATTTCTGAAGAAGGGTAACCAAATTTTTTTAACAAGAAATTTAATAAAAAAGGGGGGAAATCAGAAATTTTGTTTTAAAACCCTAGTTGAAGAAGAGAAATCAGAAACCCTAGCAAAATTAGGGAAATCATAAACCCTAGTAGAAGTAGGGATATCATAATTTTTTTGAAACCCTAGATGAAAATTTTAGAAAGAAGGAAAACCAGGAAACCCTAGTAGGAGGATTTGTAGAAAGAAATGGAAAAAATGACGAATGCAAAGTTGGAGGTAGAGAATTTCACCGGCAAGAACAATTTCTCTTTATGGACACTGAAAGTTGGGGATTTTCTGGTGCAACAAAGGTTGCACAAAGCATTAGACGGGGTGAAGAAAAACCCTGCTAGCATGACATATTTTCACTGGGAGGACTTGGTTGCCCGAGCTCTCAGTACCATCAAGTTATGCCCAACAAATGAATTTCTTTTTAATATTTTTGAAGGGAAAACAACTGCAAGTTTGTGGGGAAAACCAGAAATGTTGTATATGACCAAATCATTAACCAACATAATTTATTTGAAAAGAAAATTGTACAATATTCAGATGAAAGAGGGTACAAAAAATGCAGAACATTTAAAAATTTTTAATACACTTGTTTTCCAATCGTCAGATATGGAAGGTAAATTTCAGGAAGAAGACAAAGTTATAGCCTTGTTGTGTATCTTTTTTGAGTCATGGGACCACTTCGTAACTTCAATAAGTTTGAGCACTACTGATTCTTTTGAGTTTGATTCAGTTATGAGAGCTTTGTTATCTGAAGAAGTACAGAGGAAGTCTAGTATTGAAACATCTGCTTCAGAAGCCATGGTAGCCAGAGGTTGGTCAAAGGAAAGAGGGGAGAAAGCAAGGGGTTCTTCCAGATCAAAATCAGAGGGCAAGAAGTGTAAAGTGAAACACTGGTACTGCAACAAAATTGGACACGTCAAGAAACAATGTTGGAAATGAAAGGAGTCTGAAAACTAGAACCAGAAGAAGGAAGCAAATCAAATTGATTTAGGTATGGTTGATGAAGTTTTATCTGGTGAAGTAGGTATGGTAGATGAAGCTTTACACGTTTGATTAGGTGCTCAGTGTTAAAGCTCAAAAATGAAAGTGCTAAGAATCAATTGGAAACGGAACGATAGCGAAGAGCTTCTCTTCAGGAATCCAACGCAATTCATTTCGTCGAAAACTAAGTCTGGATGAGAAAGATAGGGCATGCTCTTTGTTTTCCTAAATAACTAAAAAAATTGCAGAACAAGACAGAATGGTGACATGGCAGCCCAATCAGCAGAAAAGGTATATTCTAGGAATGTTTTGTCATTTTCATCTAATGGAATTGTGAAAAGTGTCACTGCAGGATTCGTTGGTCAAGTTTATATGGTGATATTTTTTATATTCTATCCTAAGGTCAAATTTGTTTTTTTTTAAAGGTTGGGGGTAGTCCAACCAGAGGCGGACACGTGGTGTAGCCAGGGGCCACCACGTGCCCCCTCTGGTTGACCTTGGTCAAAGTTTGAATTACATTACTGGTCAATATTTCATATATCCAAGGTTGAAATACATATATTATATGGTGGATTAAATATATGATATGGGGCACATATACCATAGTATGAAATGTTTTATATTATCGAAGGTTGGTCATACTATATAATATTGTGGAGCAAAAAATTTATGCACAGGCTGGGCGGAGGTCGGGGCTCGACCCCGCGACCTCCCCCGCTCCAATCGCCTGGCTTACCACCAAGCCACCACCACAGTTCTTATATTATAATGGGTTCGACTTATATTTGAAATCACTTAACTACACTGACGGGGGTATGGAGGGGGCCAGCCCCACGGGCTAGCCCCCTACCCACATGACCTTTCCATTCGACCAAAGGTGGAGCAGAGTTACACTAATGCACATGATTTAATATTGTAATGTGGTTAAAACCCTTAAACCATTATTAATGTGCTAATCCATATCATTAATCCAGATTAGTGTTAAATGCGTGTTTAGCGCTAAATCCATCTTATCCATTAGTTAAATCATTCTTATACTTAATTAACTCACAATTTAATATGGTAGAGAATTCGGCGGAACCCTCAATTTCGGCGCTGCCCCAAATTTGGCAGCCCTAACAGGAGTTTCTCCAAATTTAGTGGATATTTCCTAGGCCAAACTTTTTTGGCCATAACTTTTGCAAAATTCAACCAAATTGGGAGCAAGAAGGGTGATTTCTGGATTACTTGGACATTCTAAACACATTGAAGCAGGTTTCAGGAGCAGTAGGTGAATGTAAACAACATTTTTTGTACATTTTAGCTAATATAGAGGTCCAAGCCATGTAATTTGGACCAATGAGATGTAGCTTAGGAGGGGTGAACTCCTTCATCAAAAAACTGTGTTAATGGATCATTGTGATGTTTTGTTGTACATGTTGTCGTTGTTGTTCAACATTTATTTTTAATGTTTTTATGTTCATGAATTTAACATAAAATTCAATTTATTTACCTATTTAACACTCACAAACACCAAGGAAATCTATGCAGATAAATTAAGTGATCAACAATTTAATTATAAATATGAAGATGAAATTAGCACAACAAAACTGACATTCAGATTCAGATCAAGGTGGTATCAAAGCCCGGTTGACAGGTTGCAAAGGTTATTTGCTTGATTTTCTTGATTTTTGTGCAAATAGGGTTTTAATGGTTGTAAATTTGTGATGCTTACAAGATTGAAATTGCAGAGAGGAGAAGGGAAAATATTGGTTGTAAGTCATGAGGTCAGGACCAGAAGAATGAGAGCTATAAGGGCACCATCTCCACCCAAAGTTTCACTCACAGTTGCACTTGAAGCACCTCAATTTTTATCCCTAGAAGTTGAGATTGAAGAGGTACAAGTTTCACCAGAAGCTGAGCTTGAATCCATAGCCATCATGTCAGAAGTTGGAGAGACTGAAGGTCTTTCAAAAGAGGAAGAATACAAGAAGGATTTATATGAACTGATTGAAATGGTTAGGATCCTCTTTTAAGAGAGGGACAAAAAGGATGAAGAGAGGAATTCAAAGGGAAGTGGAGGAAAGCCTCCTCCATCTCGACCATCTTCATCATCATCCTCATCACCACCATCAGCATCATATTCCACTTCCACAACCAAAACTAGCTATACTCACTCAAAAACCACAAAAGGAAAAACTCTCGTACTCAAACTTGATGTCAATTTGAGCTTCCAATGTATAATGGCGAGGTAAATGCAGAGACGCTAGATAATTGGATTCGTAAATTGGAGGTGTATTGCAGAATTCAAAACCTTCAATAATATGGCATAAAGATTAAATTGGCTTCATTGAGGATGGAAGGATCAACACTTGTATGGTGGGAAGAAAGGACTCAAGAAGAGATTAGAAACTACGGTAAGATCTCAATGTCTTGTTCAAGTTTTATTGCTGCCATTAAAATACTATTTTATCCTCTACCTTACATGCAAAAGGTCATTATGGACTGGCAAAATTTTAGACAATTGAAAGGGAAAAGTGTGCAAGATTACACTCATGAATTTAGGAGAAGAGCTCTTATTTTGGGTATTAATTTGTATTTTCAAGAAACTTTATTAAAGTATATTGAGGGTTTGCACAGTTACCTTAGGCACACTATTCTCATGTTCAATCCCACAAACTTAGATGAGGTTTGCGTTCAAGCCACACATCTAGAAGCAAGAGGGAAACATAATATAAATGAGAAAAATGATAATGAGGGTAAAGGAAAGGGCAAGTTTAATGGAAGAGGAAAGAGAAATATCTCTATCAAAAGAGAGAAAGAGAAACTCACATGTAAACATTGTTCGAAGAATGGGCATGATGAAGACCATTGTTGGCAACTTCATCCAGAGTTGAAGCTAAACAAACTGAAAGCCAAAGAAAAGGGAAAAAATGTTGCTATCATTGAACATGACTTAGGTTAAGATTCAGGAGATGAAACAAAGATTACAACCATGGGTTTGAAATGTAATAACATATCAAGCACTAGTTCTTCAAGTTTTTCCAATGTAAATCAAGATGAAGATACAAGAATTGAACTTTTCCATATTAAAGTTGTTTTTAAGCATACCAAGATAGACACACTTTTTGATAGTGGGTCTCAAGCTAATTTAATTTCTGAAGACTTAGTTAGGGAGCTAAACCTTGAAACTGTTATACATCCATGACCTTATCCCTTAGGGTGGATATGCAAGAATGCAAAATTGTAAGTAAAAATTAAGTGCATACTAATATGCACCATCAATTCCAACTTTCTTGATGAATTTGAACTTGATGTGGTGTCGCTTGAGATTTCATGTATTGTTTTGGGAAGTCCATATCCTTGTGATAGGAAAGCAGTATTTCATTGCCATGAGAATAAGTATCACTTGTTTAAATATGGAATTGAGTACATAGTTAGAGCGCATAAGAAGAAAACAAGTTGTCTCTTATACATGCAGGAGAAATGAAGAGGATAGTGAATGCAGTCAAAATTTGACATTGTTAATGATCAAACATAGAGATGTTTTGAATAAAGCCTTTCAAAAAGATGCATCAAATGAACAAGTTGATTTCATTGAAGTTTCTTATGCTTGTAATGAGATGCTTCATGACTCTAACATGTTTCCATTGAAAGGAGGTAAACAAGAAGTGAAATATTTGCAGCAGTCAACATCAGTGTTGAGCAGTGTTGGAAACAAGATGCCGATGCAAAAGAGTGCAAAGGTCAAAGAGAAAGCGACAAATCAATTTGACAAAGAAGGCATAGGTTCCACAAGTGCTTGTTTTTGGTTTCCAAAGGGTACATAGCAAAGGTGAAGATAATTTTTCAAGAGTTGATGCAAGTACAAAGCAAGAGCAACTAAGAATCACCATGACGATAATGTGTGAGGTGAGACAGTTTTTAAGTTTCTTTTTATTAATGTCCAAGGTGGGAACATGTGTGTTTCTTCAAGAACAACTTGATTCTCTGCAAATTCATGGAAATTGTAGCATGACGTTCAACAACAACAAGAGAGGGTCGTAAGAGTCAAGGAAAAAACTTAGTTTTTGTAAAAATCTCCAGTTGATGAAAATGGGAAAATTTCAGTGGTTTGAGACTGGAAGGGTGAGGGAACTGTACCCTCATCCACATGATCAGTAATAGAAGATATTTTGGGGTCCAAAAGGCTTCCAGTGTGGATGAATGATCAGGTGCTTTATGTGAAAGCTCAAAAATAAAAGTGCTCAAAATCGATTGGAAACTAACCGACGACGAAGAGCTCATCACCAGGTATCTGACGCAATTTGTTTCATCGAAAATAGAGTTCATATGAGGAAGATAGGGCCTGCTGTTCGTTTTCCTAAACAAATAAAAAAATTGCAGAACAAGACATAATGGTGACATGGCAGCCTAGTCAGAAGAAAAGGGATATTTTGGGACTATTCTGTCATTTTCGTCCAATAACACTGTGACAAGTGTCATTGCAGGATTTGCTGGTCAAGTTTGGATGGTGAAATTTTTTATATTCTATCCTAAGGTCGAATTTGAATTTTTTTAAAGTTGGGGATAGTCCAACCAAAGGCGGACACGTGGTGCAGTTAGGGGCCACCACGTGCCCTCTCTGGTGGACCCTGGTCAAAGTCTGAATTACATTACAGGTCGAAATATTTCATATATCCAAGGTTGAAATGCATATATTAAATGGTGGATTAAATATATGATATGGGGCACATATACCATAGTTTGAAATGTTCTATATTAGTAGAAATTCTTTCGGTAATAATCACATGCAAAAGAACGAGGTCATTATTACCGAAAGAATTTCTACTAATTTATATGGATCACAGAAGCTTAGATTCCAAATGTTCTATATTATCGAAGGTTGGTCATACTATATAATATTGTGGAGCAAAAACTTTATGCACAGGTTGGGCGGAGATCGGGGCTAGACCCCACAACCTCCTCTGCGCCAATCGCTCGGCTTACCACCAAGCCACCACCATATTTCTTATATTATAATGGGTTCGACTTATATTTGAAATCACTCAAATTCACTGACGGGGGTATGGAGGGGGCCAGCCCCCTCCCCACATGAGCTTTCCATTTGACCAAAGGCGGAGCGGAGTTACACTAATGTGCGAGATTTAATATTGTAATGCAGTGTAAACCCTTAAACCATTATTAATGCGCTAATCCATATCATTAATCCAGATTAGTGTTAAATGTGCGTTTAGCGCTAAATCCAACTTATCCATTAGTTAAAGCATGCTTATCCTTAATTAACTCGTAGTTTAATATGGCGGAGAATTCAGCGGAACCCCCCATTTCGGCGATGCCCCAAATTTGGCGGCTCTAACTAGAGTTTCTAGATTTTGGCCATAACTTTTGAAAAATTCAACCAAATTGGAAGCAAAAAGAGTCATTTCTGGATGATTTTGACATTTTGAACACATTGAAGCAAGTTTCAGGAGTAGTAGGTGACTTTAAACAACACTTTTTTTCACATTTGAGCTAATACAGAGGCCTAAGCCATGGAAGTTGGACCAAGGAGATGTAGCCCAGGAGGGGTGAACTCTTTCATCAAAACACCGTGTTAATGGATCATTGTGATGGTTTGCTATACATGTTATTGTTGTTGTTCAACATTTGTTTTTAATGTTTTTATGCTCATGAATTTACCATAAAATTTCGTTTATTTCCCTGTTTAACACTCACAAACACCAAGGAAACCTATGCACATAAAGCAAGTGATCAACAATTTAATTATAAATATGAAGATGAAATTATCAGAACAAAACTAATATTTAGATTCAGATCACACTGTTTGTAATGTTTTTCATAATTTTGAAAGTTGGTTGTTAAACTCTGGTTCTTCTCATCACATGAGTCCGCACATAAATTGGTTTACTTCATAAGAAGTTGTGAATGGTAGTTCCGTGTTTATGAGAAATAATGTATCTTATCGGATTGTTGGGATGAGAATTGTAAAAATTAAGATGTATGATGATATAGTTAGAAAATTAACCGATGTTAGGCATGTACCTGAATTGAGGAAAAATTTGATTTCTTTGGGAGTGTTGGACTCGTATGGTTACAAGTTTACAAGTCAGAACGAAGCGTTGCAAGTTTCAAAAAGCGCCCTGGTTGTTATGAAGGCAGAAAAGGTCGGGATCTTTACAGACTCAAAGGAAGTATGCAGGTCAGTGAAGCAAGGATTGTATCAGAGAAAGCAGAAGAAGGTACTTGCATGTAGCATCAACGGCTAGGTCACATGAGAGAGAGAGGTCTTAAGGTATTGACTAACTGCAAGTTGCTTCTTGATTTGAAATCCTTGAAATTGGAGTTTTATAAACATTGTGTGTATGGAAAACAATGTAAAGGGAGATTTAGAACTAGAATTCATAATAGTAAAGAAATTTTGGACTATTTCCATTCTGATCTTTGGGGACCATCTCCTACTGTATCGTATTGAGGTGCATTATATTTTTTAACATTTAGTGATGATTTCTCCAGGAAAGTTTCAGTCTATATGTTGAAAATGAAAGTTGATGTATTTAATGTTTTTAAACAATTTAAAGCTATGGTGGAAAAGTAAACAAACAAATCAATTAAATGTTTAAGAACTCACAATGGTTGTGAATTCACTGCTTTAGAATTTGAACAATATTTTAAAGATGAAGGGATTGTTAGGCATAAAACTATTGTTTATACTCCTTAGAAAAATGGTGTTGTTGAACATCTGAATTAGACTCTTATGGAAAGAGCCAGAAGCGTGATCAACAATGCTAACCTGTAAAAGGAGTTGTGGGCAGAAGCAATATCTATTGCTTTTTATTTAGTTAACAGATCACCTTATGTTGCCATAAATTGCAAAATTCCTGAAGAAGTTTGGTCGGGTCAGTGTTGTGATTATTCAAATTTAAAGATTTTTTATTGTGATGTCTGTGCTCTTATTCCTAGGAATCATCGCTCAAAGTTAGATCCAAAATTGAAATGTTATGTCTTTGTTGGGTATGATTATGCAGTGAAAGGATACAGGTTGTGGGATCCTTCTTCACGGAAGATAGTCATTAGTAGAGATGTAACATTTGATGAAACTTCTCTTCTAAAATCAGATGTTGAAAAAGTTGAACAGGGACATATACCACTGAATCATCAAATTTAGTTGGAGGCTAAACCTTTTCTAGAAAGTCGAAAAGAAGGAGAGACTTTTGAAGAAAAAGGTGGAGAAGAAGAAGCAAAAGAAACTGTAGAAGTTCCAAAACCAATTTAGCAACCAGTCACTCTAAGAAGGTCTACAAGGGAAATAAGAACACCCAAAAGGTATGAATATTTTGCTTCATCTTTTGCATTGATTACTAAAGATGGGGAACCTTCTTGTTATTAGGAAGCAATGGATGATGCAGGAAAAAAAAATGGAAAAAGACTATTGAAGAAGAAATAGATTCCTTAGCCAAGAACAATACCTGGGATCTTGTAGAACTTCCTGAAGGGAAAAGTGTTGTTGGATGCAAATGGGTCTTCAAATTCAAATGGAAAGTTGATGGAAGTATTGAAAGGTATAAGAGAGGCTCACTGCAAAAGGGTATTCTCAGGTTGAAGGTATTGATTTTCATGAGATTTTTTCACTATTTGTAAAACTTGTTTTTATTCGTACTGTATTAACACTAACTACATTACTTGACCTTGTGTTAGAACAGTTAGATTTGAAAACAACTTTTCTTCATGGTGATTTGGATGAAGAAGTATATATGGAACAACCGGAAGGTTTTGTACAAGGTCTCAACAGAAGATTAGTTTGCAAGCTCAAGAAATCATTGTATGGTCTGAGGCAATCGCCCAGGAAAATGGTGTTGAGATTCAACAAGAAGATCCTAGTGAAAATTAAACCCCTACACTAGGATGGAGCCTCAGGCTATTTTTAGGTGGAAGTCTATTTTTAGAATGCATAAGCAAATTCTATTTATATATGATGTCTATTTATAGATGGTGAGCAAAATCTATTTATAGATGATGTTCTATTTTTAGATGTATTTGCAAGTTCTATTTATAGATCGCATGTCTATTTATAGATGCATGTTGACTATTATTATCCCTTAATAATATTTGGACAATAAAAATTAATCTGTTCTCAATGAGCACTTGGAAATAGTTAACTAAAATGGAAAATCAGTTAGCTATAAGAAATTCGAGTTCAAAGGTTGGTTGGTAGAACATGCAAGTGGACTTAGTTGTAACTGAGTGATTCAAAGTTGTAACAGAGTTGGATGTGTAGTTATATGAGTTGTAAAGTAGTTTAACTCAATTATGCTAGTTGTAACTGAAGATACACTAGTGAGAGATCAGTGAATTAATTATTAATTAATTCACAATCAGTGGTCTCACATGCAACTGAAATTTACTACTGTTAACTACATGCATGTCAGATCCAAGGGAGACCCAGTTGAGATGTAGGTGAAAGGGACAGTTTGACTATCAGTTGTGACATTAGTGGGTGCACTCATGCAACCCCACACACAGTGGATGTGCCCATGAGGATTGTGCAGTTAAGGCAAGTCGGATTTCATTCATTCAGGGATTGTTATCAGTGGGGATTGCGAAGTGGAGACAGACAGTTTGGAGGCAGTAAATTGGCGCATGTATTTGTCAATTTTTGTATGACAGTGTGAGACGATTGTATATTGTACTAAGAGCTCTTGAATTAGAGTTTTGTATGAGATTGTTTCATGATCCATGATATATACATAATATATGATAGTGGGGTTTTTAGCTTTATGCTTTCCTGGTAAAAACATCTATGTTATGTGTGATTGATCTTTCTTCTTGATATTGCAATTGGCGATCGTGTTTTAAATTCCGCGAGAATTTTTGTAGAAGCGATTATGTATTTAGCAGTGGCATATAATTGTTAGATCATGAGAATGCGGGCAATATATAATTTGTATTAAAATTTCTACATGGTATCAGAGCACAGAAAATTGCAATTTTGAAGCAGGAGCTGACATTAGGGGAATTTTGAGGTCTAAATTGGGCCTCCTAAGGAAATTATAAAATAATAGTAGAAATAATAAAATAAGATTTGATTACATCATCAAATTTTAGAGGGAAAAAATAAAAAAAACCATTTTTTCAACTTATCTCCCAAATTTTTTACTCAAATTTAGAGCGGGAGTACTTGTTGGATGCAAAATTTAATTCCTCATCCAAGAAGTACCCGTGTTGCATACTTTCGATGAACCTTGCTACATGAAAAATGAGAAATACATGAAAAACGTGATTGTAATCACGTTTTTTCATGTATTTCTCATTTTCGCATAGAAGGGTCAAATGCGACATGGGTACTCCTTGGATGAGGAATTAAATTTTGCATCCAATGAGTACTCCCGCTCCAAATTTAAGTAAACACTTTAAGAGATAAGTTGAAAAAGTAGTTTTATTATTTTATTATTTTTTTTACCATTTTACTTAAAAAAATGGTGAATCATTCCCTATGGTTGACCTCATCATCTTGAATCCTATTGGTTCCTATAAAGTTTATTTTTGTTGTACATTTTTCTTACGAGGCCCATTTTAGACCTCAAAATTTCCCTAATGGTTTGTTGGTGGAAACAATTCGAATTTGCTGCAAGATTTTCTTGGTGCTATAGTTGAGTAAGCATCGAAATGGATTTCAATGGCTTGCGGCTAGAGTATGCACTCGAGGGTAGCTCGAACTACATTTCTTGAAAGGATGGGATGGAGGCGGTGCTCGAAGATAATGGCTTGAAGGAATTCATCGACAATGATGTTCCTAAACCCACTTTGATGGATGATGCATTACTTGATGCATGGAAAAATAAAGTGGCAAAGGCGAGAAGGATTGTGTTGGAAGGTGTACGAGACCACATTGTCTCAAGCCTTCATGGGAAAGCCACACCATATGCTATGTGGAAGGCTTTGACAGATCTTATCCAAAGCAGCAACAACCATAGGAAATTAGCGCTAAAAGATAAACTCAGGGAGATCAAGATGGAAAAGGGCGACAATATTTCAAAGTATCTCACAAAGTTTGTCCAATGTCGGGATGAACTGGGGAGTGTGGGAATCACTGTTTCTGATGATGATTTGGTGAGCTTGGCTCTCTTAGGACTTCCTAAGAGTTGGCATAGTTATGAAGGCTCTGTCAACGGACGGGAAAAACTGCCGGATTGGGAATGACTATGGTCGGATCTAGTGCACGAGGAGTTTAGGTGGAACACCAAAGATGGCTCTTCATCAAAGCATAATGATGAAGAGGATTGTGCTTTGGCTTCCAAGGCAAGGAAAGGGAAGGGGAAGAAATTTCATTCAAAATCCGAGTCTAAAGGCAAGAAGTTGGATTTGTCCAAGGTGAAGTGCTTTCACTGTCACAAACATGGGCATCTCATTACTAACTGTCCGTAGAAGAAGAACAACAAGAAGGTTGTTAGAGTTGCAACTGGTGAGGCCCTTGCCTCGCAATTTGAACTTGATTTTTCTTTGATCACATGCATGGTGTCAAGTGCATTGGGATCGGTGTGGTATCTGGATAGTGGCGCTTCCTTCCACATGACAGGAGATAAAGAGCTTTTCAGTGACTTGGAGGAGAAAGATCTCCAAATGCATATAGAGATGGGCGACGATGGCCGATATAGTGTGACTGGCATTGGGACCATTACCTTTGAGAGGGAGTCAGGTAAACCATTTCCATTGAAATATGTTATGCATGTTCCAGGTCTGAAGAAAAACTTGGTCTCAGTGGCAATGTTGGAGGATAGAGGATATGACGTTGTTTTCAGCAATGGAAAAGAGTTCCTATGACATAAAACAACAGGTCAAGCCAAGAGGATAGGGATTCGAGTTAAGAATCTCTACAAGCTGGAGGTAGATGGTTGCGCTGCCATGATGAGCAAGGCAGAAAAATTGGTGAGCCGAGATGAGGGCGAATTATGGCACAGGCGATTGGGCCATCTTCATCATGGAGCCTTGAAAGTCATGCATCAAATATCTACTGGACTTCCAATGGGAACACTTGCTCAGTTAGATCAGTGCAAGGGTTGTACCATGGGGAAGTATGTAAATTCCACCTTTCATGAAAAGGAGAACCGTGCTTCGGTGATTCTGGAGAGAGTTCACACAGATGTGTGTGGACCATTCTCGGTCACTTCAACAATAAAACATAGGTATTATGTTATTTTTGTTGATGACTTTTCTCGTAAATGCTGGGTCTTCTTCATGCAGAAGAAGGATCAAACATTCTCAAATTTATGTGAGTTTAAGGCATTGGTAGAGAAAGAGTCAGGGAAGCAAGTGAAGGCTCTGTGGAGCAATAATGGTGGAGAATGCATTTCTAACGAATTCAAAGACTTCTGTAGCAAAGAAGGAATTCGAAGAGAATTCATAGCGCCTCATAACCCACAGTAATATGGGGTTGCAGAGAGGAAAAACAAAACGATCGTGGGTGCAGCACGAGAAATGTTGCATGATCAGGGCCTACCAATGCATTTGTGGGCAGAAGCATGCAACATTGCGGTTTATGTGCAAAACTGTTATTCTCATAGAGTACTTGGCATGAGTACACCTGGGAAGCTTTCACTGGTAAGAAACCGGATGTTTCTCACTTTAAGATTTTTGGCTCATTTGTTTATGTGCATGTGACCAAAAACGCTAGGAAGACGCTGGAGCTAACTGATAAAGTTGGGATATTTTTGGGGTACACAGAAACACCCCATAATTATCGTGTGTATTTTCCTAGCAGTAAGATGACTGTTATGTGACGGGATATAAAATTTGATGAGGGGAAAGCCACGCGGTTGTCGCTTGAGAGGGCATTGGACTTGCATGCGGAGGAGGAACTATTGGTTCCCAAAGATGAGTCTCTAGATGTGGATCAGCGACAGGAGGAGGTTCATGGAGTGGAGGATTCCACTCACGCAGAGCCAAACATCAGAACTGAAAAAAGGCTTACCACAGAAGCTGATAGGTTGAGGCTTGATGCTGCGTAGACTATAGGAGCCCCTACTTCACAGCGCAGACAAAAAAAGTCTCCTGACCGATTTATTGGATACATGGCTCTCATGAGCAAATGTATTGTGACTAAGCCATCTTCCTTTCAATAAGTAGTGTAGGAGTCCACATGGGTAGATGCAATGGTGGAGGTGTATGACTCCATTGTGAGAAACAGTGCTTGAGAAATTTTTCCAAAGCCGGCTGATAAATCAGTGGTAGGTTCGAGTTGGATCTACAAGGTAAAGCAAGTTGCTGATGGGAGTGTTGAGAAATACAAGGCCATATTTGTGGCCCAGGGCTTCTTACAGATCGAGGGGATTGATTATGAAGTAACCTTTGCACCTGTCACACAATATTCTTCCATAAGGGCTATCCTTGCTTTCTCAGCGCAGATGGGTTGACACATTCATCAAAGGGATGTGAAGACTGTGTTTCTCAATGGGATCATTGAGGAAGAAGTGTACATTGAGTAGCCTGAAGGATTTGATATCTTCAACAACGAGTTGCATGTGTGCAGACTCAAAAGAGTGTTGTATGGGCTGAAGCAAGCACCCCGTGCTTGGTACACTCAGATAGATAGCTATTTCACCGGACTTGGCTTCACTAAGAGTAAGGCAGATGTAAACCTATACCAAATTGTGGTGGATGTTAAGCTTTTAATCATGGTTCTTTATGTTGATGATTTAATATTCACTGGTGATGAGTAGTTGATACAATCATGCAAGGAGGACCTTGCAAATGAGTTCGAGATGAAGGATATGAGCCTCCTTCATTATTTCCTTGTATTGGAAATATGGCAGCAAGATGGTGAAATTTTTGTGTCTCAAGGCAAATATGCAAGGGAGATATTAGGTAAGTTTCACATGGAGCGCTGCAAACCCATGGATACTCCTCTTCCAGGAAACAGGAGGAAAGAGGATGCTACATCTGGAGAGGTAATGGATGCTACTGTCTATTGATAGTTAGTGGGTTCGCTAATTTATTTAGTGAATACGAGACCAGACATATGCTATGCAGTTAACCAGCTAAGTCAAGCAATGGTTAAGCCTACCAAGCTCTTTTGGAAGGCGGGCAAGCATGTCCTGAGATAACTGAGGGCTACATCTGAGTATGGCTTATGATACAGAAAGATGGATGAGGTGAAGTTGCATGGCTTCACGAATGCAGATTGGGTGGGCAACCCAACAAACAGAGAGAGCACATCAGCGGGATCTTTAGTATCAGATCTACAGTGGTTTCTTGGTACAACAGGAAATAGAGATCCGTGGCACTTAGTTCAACGGAAGCAGAATACATGGCATCAAGTCACACTGCATGTGAGGCTATCTGGATGAGAAAGATCTTGGTTGGTTTGTTTGGTTCTCATTTAGATCCTACAGTGATTCATTGTGATATGTATAGTTGCATTAAACTCTCAATTAATCATGTGTTTCATGATAGATCTAAGCATATAGATATCTGGTATCATTACAACAGAGTTTGTGTGCAGCGGAAGATCATGTTGCTTCAATGCATTCCTATGGAGGATCAAGATGCATATATTTTGACGAAGGCACTCACCAGGAGAAAATTCGAATATCATATAGACATGATCGGGGTGAAGAATAATCCCTTTCTTGTTGAGAGGGAGTGTTGAGATTCAACAAGAGGATTTTAGTGAAAATTAAGCACCTACACTAGGATGGAGCCTCAGCGTATTTTTAGGTGGAAGTTTATTTTTAGAATGCATGAGAAAATTCTATTTATAGAGGATGTCTATTTATAGATGGTGAGCAAATTCTATTTATAGATGATGTTCTATTTTTAGATGTATGTGTGAGGTCTATTTAGAGATCGCATGTCTATTTATAGATGCATATTGACTATTATTATCCCTTAATAATAGTTGGACAATAAATGTTAATCTATTCTCAATGAGCACTTGGAAATAGTTAATTGAAGTGGCAAATCAATTCGCTATAGGAAATTCGAGTTCAAAGGTTGGTTGTTGAGACATGCAAGTGGACTTAGTTGTAACTGAGTGATTCGAAGTTGTAACAGAGTTGGATGTGTAGTTATGTGAGTTGTAAAGTAGTTTAACTCAATTAAGTGAGTTAAACTCAATTGTGCTAGTTGTAACTGAAGATACAC
Organism: Pinus albicaulis; assembly: GCA_034641835.2. Classification (NCBI taxonomy): domain Eukaryota; kingdom Viridiplantae; phylum Streptophyta; class Pinopsida; order Pinales; family Pinaceae; genus Pinus; species Pinus albicaulis. Next base: position 902,664,841 of record CM076573.1, on the reverse strand, counting down.
TAGTGAGAGATCAGTGAATTAATTATTAATTAATTCACAATCAGTGGTCTCACATGCAACTGAAGATTTACTACTGTTAACTACATGCATGTCAGATCCAGTGGAGACCCAGTTGAGATGTAGGTGAAAGGGACATTTTAAATATCAGTTGCGACATTAGTGTGTGCACTCATGCAACCACACACACATTGGATGTGCTCATGAGGATTGCGCAGTCAAGGCAAGCAAGATCTCATTTATTCAGGATTTGTTATCAACAGGGATTGCGCAGTGTAGGCAGGCTATTTGGAGGCAATAAATTGGTGCATGTATTTGCTAGTTTTGGCAGTGTGAGACGATTGTATATTGTATTGAGAGGTCTTGGATTAGAGTTTTATATGAAATTGTTTCATGATCCATGTTTGTATTTGGTAGTGTGAGACGATTGTATATTGTATTGAGAGCTCTTGGATTAGAGTTTTATATGAAATTGTTTCATGATCCATGATATATACATAATATATGATAGTGAGGTTTTTAGCTTTATGTTTTCTCGGTAAAAACATTTGTGTTATGTGTGATTGATCTTTTTTCTTGATATTGCAATTAGTGATCGTGTTTTAAATTCCACAAGAATTTTTGTAGAAGCGATTCTATATTTAACAGTGGCATATAATTGTTAGATCAGGAAAATCCAAGCAATACATAATTTGTATTAAAATTTCTACAAATGGTACAAGAAGTTTGACTCCTTCACAATGAGCCAAAATTTTATCAGAAGTGACTATGATCATTGTGTATACTTCAAAAGTTTCAATGGCATATTCATTATCTTGGTTTTGTATGTTGACGATATAATTATTGTAAGCAAAAACATGGAAGAAATCAACAAGTTAAAGGCTTAACTCTCTAGGACGTTTGATATGAAGGACCTTGGAGCGACAAAACATATCTTGGGCATGGAGACACATAGAGACAGGAAGAATGGTAAGCTTTGGTTATCATAGCAAAAGTATATGGAGACAGTACTTGAAATGTTAGGTATGAACAATGTGAAACCTGATAATGTTCCGTTAGCTTCCCTGTATATGTCTCGTGTACCCTATGCAAATGCGGTAGCCAACTTAATGTATGTGATGGTATCTACAAAACTTGACATTTCACATGGAGTTGGAGTTGTCAGCAGGTTCATGGCAAATCCAGAGGAAGAAAATTGGCGAGCTTCGGTATTTGAAAGTCACAAGTGGCCATTGCATCATCTTTAATGGTAGTGAAGGATCAGTGTGCAGATATGTGGATGTTGATTATGCAGGTGATTTAGACAAAATGAGATCTACTACATGTTATGTCTTTACTGTTGTAGGTGGAGCAATTAGTTGGATGTCAAAGCTTCAAGAGACAATTGCTTTGTCCACCACTGAAGCAAAGTATATAGTTGCTTTAGATGCCTATAAAGAGGCAATTTGGTTAAAAGGTCTACTGATGAGATTGGAAGGACGCAAGAGAAAGTGAATGTCTTTTGTGACAGTGAGAGTGTTATTCATTTGGCTACAAATCCAGCTTATCACAGCAAGACCAAGCACATTTATGTAAGGTATCACTTTGTGAAACATGTGATCGATGGTGGCAAAGTAGCTCTCAAGAAAGTTCATACACAGGAGAATCATGCAAACATATTCACGAAGCCAATTACAGTAGAAAAGCTGCGATGGTGTTTGGCTTCTCTTGGCTTGCAAAAGAGATGATGAATAAGCATGGGCAAGGATTTGGAAAATTGTTGTCAAGGTGGAGTTTGATGAAATGTGACAACAAATGATGTAATTATGGGAATATTATTTTCACCGTCGGTTAGTTTTGTAAAAAGATTCATAACGAGAAGGAGTTATGTAACGAAGTACCCATATTAATTGGGATTGCCCGAGAGGCTTGTAATCACAGAGAATCATCTTTGAGTAATAAATTTCCAATCCCTTGCCCCTCGGAGGTTTCTGACACAATGTCAAGGCTTTACCACGTAACTTTTGTGTGTTCTTGTTGTGTTAAATTCAATTTCCTATTCAGTTTTGTCTTCCTGTGTGAATATGTCTAATAGCTCTTAAGTTCAATATGACTTCTGTATTTTCTGTTGGCCTCCCTCTACTTGAATGCTTGAGATGAGTACATGATGAGCTTGAGTGGAAGTTGACTTGAGAGAATTTAAGCAAGTGGAGTGCCCGGTTTCCTAGGTTGTATCCCTCTTGTATCATTGTAATCATTTTGTTCATGGTTAATGAAAAATATGATTGCTGTTTCTGAGTCCAATGATTTTGATTTACAACGATAATATTTACTAGATCTACCGCCCATTACTTGGCAAGTATCGGAAATTTACTGTATTCTTGTTTGAAAATACAAGGTTTTGCTTTGTGTTTCATGGGTTAACATATTCAAAATTAGGTTAGATCTCCGGAATCAGATATGCTTGGTGTTTTGTAAGTTCTACAATTCCAAATTTGAGCCAGATTTCTGGAATCAGATATGCTTGGTATTTTGTAAGTTCTACAATTCCAAATTTAAGCCAGATTTCTGGAATCAGATATGCTTGGTGTTTCGTAAGTTCTACAATTCCAAATTTAAGCCAGATTTCTGGAATCAAATCTGTGTATAATGAATTAAAATTTTAACAGCAACTTTAACTTGTTAAGATAAAAATCGAAGAAGACAGACGTATCTAAACACGATTAAATATTTCAGTGTATTTATTTTGCTCTCTTTTTACATATCATGAAATAAAAATTTAATACCAAAACTTGAGAAAAATGATCACAGAAAACATGATGTATGTAAGCCTGATTCGAGATTCCAAAGTGTATATATGTTGGCCTTCAAAATATGTTAAGTATTCTTATCCCTTACAAAGCTAAGTCGACAACTAGTTGACATTGCATATAATGTTCAGAGATCAAAATTCTGAATGGACCCACTTTAAGAAACAGTGAGAACCTGTCATTTTTTTGTCAGTTTTTTGCCTCTAAGGAAATCCTTCTCAGAGATCAAAATACTTTTACCCTACTTTCATTTGATCCAAGTATGAAATGAACCTCGGTTTTTTTCTTGAAGTACTTCGTCTAAACTCTAGAGAGAAACATTATCACTTGCATTGATGAGGTTGGGCACCACAAGCTGCCTGCTGGAATTGGTTGAAAAGGCCTTTGAGGAGCGAACAATAGAGTAGGAGGTTCTCTTCTTCAAAATCACCCAAGACATGCACCTAGCCCCAACTGATCATCCATGTCTCCAGGGAAAATGAACCACCGGGTGCCTTGACATGCCACTGTCTTCATTTCTGAATCACATCCCACATTGACAGCCTTTAGCTTTATTATTCCTAAGTCCCTGATAGCAGGTCATATCTGCAAACACTATCAGGTTATTTTCACTGAATGCAAATCAAGGAAGACATGTTTGGCATCAAGTCCTTTTTCAGAGTCTTCCACTACATTTCCTTCATTACTCCAGAAAATTAAATTCACTAATTTGCGATTCATCAGAAAGGAAAAAGGATTAATGAGGAATTCAAACCCTCCCCCAAGAGAGATCTGCTATCAGCGGTGGCAACTCTTTAATTGTAGATATTCCAGTGCAACTGCTTGATGACATTATTCTTCTTATGATTTCTCCTGCGAACAATAAGAAAAGGGTAAAAGTACCTATACCAGAAGAAATATTTTGGCTCTCCTCATCAAAGAATAATCAATTACAGGATGAAGATTCCCTGGCTGTTCAACACCCCACTAACTTTCCCATAATAATCAACATATAACAGCATGCTTGGTCAACTTATAAATGATAACATTTATTGATAATAGTTTGTGCGGAGGTTCAAATGTCAGAATCAAATTTTAGTACAGTTTTAAGTTTTAACAGGCAAGGGCATCTTAAATGATGCACCAATGCCAACAGTGCATAGAACAGTATAGCTTCAATATGAAGAAGCTCTATTATTCATTAATCATCCATAATTAAGTTTTAGGCTGAGTTTCATAGAGGGTAGCATAGGTCCCTGATTGATTGATATGTGCATGCATTCTAACAAAATTTTGAATTCAGAGTTGAGATTCATCCTCTGGAACTACTGAATTGCAATCTTAGTAATTTCTTGCACAAAAATGTTTTGCAATCGACAGGTTTTAACTTTATTGAATACAAGTGCGGTATACACGTGCCATGAAAGATATAGTTTTATTTAAACCAGGGTTTATTCTCTACTAATCAGGATTTCAAAATGTCGGCAACCAAGAAAGCTGTTGGCAGGCTTCTTGTGGAATGTGTTGATAAAACCGTTCACTTGATCTGACCAACAAAGGGTGCAGATGAAGACCAAGAACTGCAGAGGTGGTTGTAAACTTGTATCTAGTACCAAAGCTCTTTTAGTAAATATAAAACCCTAGAATGTTTTTGCAGTTCCTATTCCTAAGAAGCTCACAGCAGTACAGTAATAGAGATCACAAACAACTTAAATAGAGAATCATTCATGAACACTTCCTGCATGTCGGGTGTGAATAAACCTAGGAAATGGTATACAATTAGCTCATTAAATGGTTGCTCCTTTCTTAATACACTTTCTTCTGCAGTTTTACGCATTTAATATGATAAATTCATTGCATTGTGATTAGAAGGCCTGGTAGTTCTTAGTAAGGGATGGTACCAGACTCAAAGAGTGGCTAGGGTTAACAAAATGCCAGTGAATGCTTTTTAACATTGAATGGCCTTCATTCATCCAAGGTGAGCAAGTGGATGGCATCATTTTTTTTTTATCTTCAATCCATACCGTTATTGATGCAGGAGGATCCTTAGCAGAATTCAACGATAAGTTGCTCCAAAGGAGTTTGGAAGTCATCGAGGGAACTCAGAAAATTTTCCAAAGTACCAAATAGTTCTATCGTGAATAGTGATATTCAGAAGTATGCACCAAAATTTATGTGTGCACTCTGATCTGCACTAATAGGCCAGATGAGCTACGTTAGAGACCATAGAATCTCAGTCAATTGGAATCCAGTTGAATGCCTACTCGGATCTGTGCTAACATATGAGACACCTAACGGTTGATGACAATTTTGCTGGAAACACAAAGCTAATCAGCAGATTGAAGGAGTTTGTTATATCAAATCAGAGAGGCAGATGGAGGTTCATGACTACCATGATAGGCAACATAAATGATAAGTGGAAGAGGATGAACAGTGGAACAGTTGGAGATTGAAGAACATCTCAAGGAGGGAAAATCAGATTCAGGAAATGGCCGAAACTGAGGCCTATAGAGTCCAGCCTTTGGAGATACAATTAGCTGTCTGAGAAAAGAAAAGGGTGGTGGTAGAATAGCTGCAGAGTATACACTGGTGAGAGAGGCTATGGAGAGCAGAGAAGCAGCGAGTAGACAGTGAGGTCAGAGAGATTGACGAAACATCTTTCAGTGTTGCAAAGATTCTGTATAACTTTCTGCAGTGTGAGTTAATATACTGATTGAATCCAGAGTTGAATACTATACCTGTGAAGTTTATTGTATTCAGAAATCTTCTGAAACTAACACAAAGGCAGAATTTTGCTCCCAATTTGTGTGTAGATGCATTCTTTGCACTTTTATTCTAATAAATTTTGAAGAAGGCTTTTGCTGTGTAACTCTGTATGGCTCAGTGACTGATATTTGGGGCATGTGGAGTCGGGTTTCTCCCAAATTATTAAGACAGAAACTAATGAAAACTACACTAAGATGAAAAGCTGAAATTAGAGATCTCTAATCAGAGCATATATGTAATATGCGTACAATACTGTTCAATTCAACCAAAGAATTAAAACCACTTCTCCACTTATATGTCCAAGCAATCATCAGACAGGCAGTAGAAACTTACCTTTTGTTGCATGTAGACTGGATGGAAACCGGATTGGAATGTTATAGAAGCAAAATTTAGCAATATTACATAATTTTTAATAAAAGAGCACACCGAAGTTTCATGGAAATCTTAAAAGTCGTAGCTTATAGTGCCTCTGGTGGCTCACATATGAAGCATACAGATTTGCAGATGATGGATACTAACCATCGATATTCCAGTAATCATACATAAATTTTAATTACTTTTCACATCTCTTGTTGCTGTGGTTAGGGAAAATAATAAATATCCATAAGGATAACAACATTCTACTAATTGGTTTCATAGCTGAAACCTGTAGCCAGTGAAAGCATATTCAATGGATTATTCATTTCTGCAATGGTAATATATTGCAGGAAGCAACAGGGGCACTTACCTGAACCTCGTTTTGAGATCCAGTTTGAACTTTCACATGCTGCTTCAAAGTGTCATGCTTGAGAATAGAACCTCTTGAGAAAACTATTTTCTTGTTTTTAATAAATATAGATGATCTCAGAGAATGAATTGCAGTAGCTAACCTCAACAAGCCTTCAAGAGGTCCACAACAGACAGTGGGCACTGTCCCGCAGACCTAAATAGTCAGATCAATTGAAATTTTACCCTCAGCACTCTACAACAGCACAAGCTGCTCCATTTTGTACATAAGGTAAATCTGGCCCTCGCTGCCATTCCTGCAATTTGGTATCATAAATGAGAACCAACCCCTCTTTCAATCCTCGTGCATTCCTCCCACTCCTCCTCAACAGATCATCAATAGACCCTCCAACTTGAATAATATAAACCAAACTCCCCATGGTAACACAACTGAATTTCAATACATTGTCCATCCTTAGAGGAGACGGAATGGGAGGCTGCTTAATCCTAGTCCAAGAATCAGTATCTGTAACATATTTCCAGAACGATAACTCCACTGCATGACTCGACAACATATAGATACAAGATCCAACCACTGTACAAGCAATCACACAACCCCCCATAGGCAACGCCTTGGTCTTAAGCCAAGTATTCGTCTTTGGGTCAAAAGAATCCATAGAACTCACATAAGCATAAGGGTGTATAGAGAGTCCATTCATATTGCCAAACTTAAGCCCACCAATAACATAGAAGATGCCATTCACAGCAGCACCCAAACACCCATATCTCTTTCGGGGCATATTCGCAATGGGCTTCCATAGGTCAAGCTCTGGAATATATTGCTCTGCATCGACAATGGCTGCTCTGCTTGAGTCATTTATATGGGCACCCCCTGCAACAAAAATCCTATTTGAAATCACACAACAAGCAAACTTCTTCCTTGGGAAGAGCATTGGGGCTCTCCTGGTCAAGGACATGGTCCATGCATCATACACAATAGTGCAATCCCCATGGCCTGAAATTGGGCAGGGGATTGCTGCTAGAATGAAGATCTGCTGATTCAAAACCGCTGATTGTGCATATAATAGTGAATTATCAGCACTGTGGTAGTCCAAATACCATTCATTCCCCTGGATTGAATCAGTATTAAAAAGCAAACCAGCTCCCCACCCACCATTATTTTTACAGTAGACTGCAGATTTAAGCCCTGTTCCAGCACCCCCAAACACAAACAGCAAGCTTTCAAGTCTACCTACAATCCTACGAAGCTCATGGTATGAAGAGGATTTCAGTACCTTGTAGAATCTCTGTGAAACCGACATTGAAGGATGGATGGACGAGCGGGGCAACCGTGCAAGGCATTCCATGAGCAAATCATCTGGGAGAGATGAGATATTAGATTCTTGTTCTTCTATGTCTTCTTCAATATCTTCTTCTGGGTCTGGCTCTTGATCTCTGTTATCTTTTCGTTCCAGATAACGCTGCGGGGATTGAAACTTGGACCAGCAACAGGACTTCATGAATCGACAGAACTTGCGACTGGGATTTCTTCTGCGTTTTTCCATCATGGGCATTTGAGTTTCCGCAATATGGAATTCTGAGAAGGCCATCAATCTAAACCTTCTCTAGCCTGGTCTTCGTGCAGCCATCAGGGATTTTCCTTGAACTAACCTCCAAACACAACGGACGATGGTTTGCTCCAGACATTATCATTTGAATTGCTCGCCAAACTACCCACTGTATATAAAATAAAGAGATATCACATGAAATACCACAATGTCGGCTCGGATATAGTGAATTGTCTGTCGAAAACCGTGCCAAAATTGGCATGAATCATCAATCTCTACTCAAAGGCTTTAACTGGAGTCAATAAATTTAACCCTATGAAATTTCAGTTGAATTGCACTTTAGTTGGTCAAAATTGCATCGTTCGGTTTGGTTTGGTTAGCTGGTTTATCGTTGATTTTGAGTTGGCAAGTTGCAACCTCAAGGAATTGCGATTATCGTTCCTTCTGGTTACAATATCAATGTCCTATCGGGTTTTGTGGATATATTTTATTTATATTTATATATTATTATTTTGAGATAAAATTATAAAGTAATATAATATTATTAGTGTGAAATAATATTATTTAAATAATAATATTATTATTTATATCAGGTTTTGTGGATATCTTATTATTTTGAGATAAAATAATATTATTTCACATATTAAAATTAAAAAACTCAATAAAATTTAATAAAATTATAATTTAATTATAATTTATTATTATTATTAATTAGAATAAATATATAATATTTAAAAATATTAAGAAAAAAATATTTAAAATAACAATAAACAATAAGAACTTAATTATATTGGTTAATAATAAGTAATAGATTGTGAATATAATAAATTTTTAATTATGTCGAAAAGAAAAAAAATAGAAGTGAGGTGAAGGTTATTGGTTCTAAATTTTGTGAGCAAAAATTTATTCATGTTAAGGGTTGGTGTCGTGGTGATTTTGATTTTGACGGTTTAGATGCGCCTTGGGATTCCCAAGTGATTTTGAGGGTTTAGTGGTATTTTAACGGTTTAGATGCGTCTTGCCATGCCCAAGTGATTTTGAGGGTTTAGATACTATTGGGTCGCGGTTTCTCAAGGCAAACGTTAAGTTTGAAGTCAAACTCAGTCAACTTGACAAAAAAATTTATTCATAATTAAATTAAAATGTTGAAAGCTTTACCCAGCCGGCTTAGAGCATATGGTGATAGGGTATTTTGTTAAGACACTCAGAGGTGTAAAAGTCATTGGTTCTAAACCATGTGGGCAAAAATCCAACCATGCTAAGATCTAGTGTGGGCCAAGTTGGGTGCTATCATTGGGTGATTTTGATGACTTAGATGTCTTTGGATCGAAGCTAGTCAAACCATAGGTTAGTAGTGTTAGTCATCTCAAAACCTACATAAACTAGCAAAAATAAATAAATTCTAAAAACTCTATTCATTAAAAAAAAAAAAACATAATAAATTAAATTAAATACACATTTAGTGTAGATCAAGTCTGATGCGATCATGGGGTGATTTTGACTATTCATTAATATATATATATATATATATATATATATATATATATATATAAATTAAAATTATTAAAATCTTATTTTAAAATAAATACACATCTAGTGTGGGTCAAGTCTAGTGCAATTCTAGAGTGATTTTGATGAATTAAAAGTTTTTGAGTTAGGATTAGTCAATCTATAGGTTAATAGTACTAGTCATCTTAAAATCTATATAAACTAGATAAAAATGCTTTAGGATTAATCACATCTTTAGGATTAGGTTGATTTTTCGAACCAGCTAATGTGGTTCATCCTCAGGACAAGTTGGAGAGACTAATCTATCTCAACTAATAAATAGAGGAGATGCATCATTCCCCGGAGTTGAAAACTAGCCGTTAAGACTAGCTGTTAAGAACTAGCCGTTGGAAAAATTGTTACTTAATTAATTAGTTGAAAATAAATTTATTAAAATAAAATTAATTAATTAAATAAAATTTTATAAATAAAATTGTGTCAAAAAAGATTTATAATTAAAAATATGATTAGTAACACATCCCTATTACCTATCATATTTTTAATATAAATCTTTTTTAACAAAATTTTATTTATATAAATACACGTATTGTTATAAATATATCTTAAAATATTTTATTTAAATAATTCAACAAATCTGAAGTTAAAAGTCAATTCGTCCACTTCGTAATAGTAATGATGATAATAATGATGATAAGATTCCCTTGTCAAATTTATGGTGAAATGACCATGTCTACTTTGAGAGATAAGTTCATCTCACCTTTCCTGCCACTGTTCCAATCATTTTGATATCTATTAGTTTATTCACTTTTATATCTATTAGTTGAATAAACCATGTTGGTTTATGCTTATCCTTCATACCATTAAATATGCATGGTTCTCTATACATGATGGCAACATAAAAAGAGATGGAAACAAGCCAAATTAGAAATAGTTTGCACCTTGTATTCAATCTTGGCTATATAATACTAATAAGGTGCACCAACTCCATCTCTTCCTTGTGTGTACTTGGGTTATTTCAATGATGGATTTATGGTAAGGGTTAGTAAGGCCCTAAACATTCCTTGATACTATTTTCATTTCAAAATTTCACCTTGAAAACTCAACTTCTCCCCATCCTCCAAGCTTAATGAAGCATCAAATGTGTTTGGAGAAATCAGACTATGCATCTCGGGCATGAGTCATTAGTTTAGGGTTATCTTCTTTGATGTGTTTTGGAAGTATATTTTTTCATGAGTCGATAAAGAGTTCAAGTGTGGGGGAAAAGGTCAAGACCTACAAACCCCAACCCTAAAAATAAGTGGGTTGGGAGACCTAAATATATCTTTTCCCACGATTCAAGTAGTGGGCTTCTTTGGAGTTGGCCAAGTTCAAGCACTAGGGTTGGTCGAGCCTTCTCGGCTTCACCCATTCTTAACTATCTATGGAGGGAAAGGACATAGGAGCTTGATCTTGTGCATGGATAACAACATGAGCTTCTCCTGTTTGTTTTGGTCAATATGGGGTAATGCTTAACTCTGTTGTTTGGGGTGATATGCCCCTTGAAATAAGTGTTTGAGAGGTTGATGCAATGCACTAGCTAACACAATACCTAATTTTCTACCTAAATGTACAAAAATTACTTGAGATCTTTAAACAAATTGATTTTAAGGCAAATTGATCTATGCACTTATCCATTTTTCACTCCAAATATACATAAGCTTAGGGAGCCAACTTAGTGTTTTAATTTTCTTTCTAACGAGCTAAGGAAGAACAAAAATGGACAGATGAATGAAAGTTATGGTCTTGGCAAGGCTCCCCTACTTCTAAACAACTTGTTCAACCCTAATTTTGTGCTAGAGACCAGCCTAGATCCATCTAACTCTGGATCTATCATGCGCCGAGAGGGATCAAATCTCTCGAGGTGCAATTCTATTTTTTGAGTGCAAAACTTGAGGAAAAGTTTGCACCTCGAGAGATTTGATCCCTCTCGGCGCATGATAGATCCAGAGTTAGATGGATCTAGGCTGGTTCCAGTCGGAGGCATCAACATCACATTTTTCAGATTATTAAAATTTTTGTATATTTTTGAGATGTAAGATGGATCTAGGCTGGTTTCAGTCGTGTGATGCCAAGGAAAATATATCAAAGATATGATTAATTTTATCAGTAATATGTAAATATATCAAATATTAATATAATCATTTTAAATATGCTAAATATTTCTGAGATTGACTTGGTCATTTTAATTTTAAATTTTCTTAGTTACCTCGGTTCGTTGAGATGATAATTATTGTTAATAACTATAATGATGAAAAATGATGAAATATTTTTTTTAAATGCAAAGTGACAATAATAGTGTTGAAAGATAGAAAATGTGAATAATAAGAACGTACACATGTTACAATCAATCTCAAACTATTTTCTTCTACTATTCTTATTTCCTCCCTTGTTAGTTTTGTTATCTTTTCATATCAATTATATGAAAAAGAGAATTTAAATCGTAAACCATTTAAATCTTTAGCTCGGTCTTTTGTAGTAAACATGATACCTTGTCTCTCTTGCTCTCCAATATTAATAGCTTAAACTACTATAACACAAAAATCAATCTACATTGTTAATAACTTTTTGTGCTTACACTAAAATCAATGCATATTGTTAATCCAATCACTTTAATATTAATGTACCATCATATATCCAATTACATCAAATCATAAATCAACACATACATTGAAATCAATGCATTTAATGCAAGCAATCAAATAAGATTAGAAAATAACTTCTACATTGAAATCAATGCACCTAATGCAATCAATCAAATAAGATTAAAAACCAACATCTACACTGAAATCAATGCATTTACTCAAAGCAATCAAATAGGATTAGAAATCGCCATCTACACTGAAATCAATGCATTTAGTGCAAACAATCAAATAGTATTAGGAATAATCTACATTGAAATCAATGCATCTAGTGCAAGCAATCAAATATAATTATAAATCGATGTCTAAATTGAAATCAACACATCCAGTGCAAGCAATCAAATAGTATTAGGAATCATCACCTACACTGAAATCAATGCATCTAGTGCAAGTAATCATATATCGTTAGAAATAAATATCTACACTAAAATCGATGCATCTAGTGCAAATAATCAAATAGGATTATAAATCACCATCTCCACTTAAATCAATCCATCTAGTGCAAAAAATATTATTCCCTCTCTCCACCCTCCATCCATATCTATATCCCCATCCATCTCTTTTTTTTTGTCTCTATCTAACCTCCCTAAACACACATGCTCAAGCACTCCATATATATCATTCTCTTTGTCGATCACCCTCTCTCCCCATCTCTATCTTCTTCCCTCTCTTCCCCTTCTCTTCCTCTCCCTCGCTAATATCTCTCTTTCCTCCTTTTGTCCTCTCTCTCTCTCTCTCTCTCTCTCTCTCTCTCTCTCCATCTTCCTTATCACTCACTCTCTCTCTCTCTAGGAACCAACATCTACACTGAAATCAATGCATTTACTCAAAGAAATCAAATAGGATTAGAAATCACCATCTACACCAAAATCAATGCATTTAGTCAAGAACTATTCTTCCCTCTCCTCACCCTCCATCATGTCCCATATCCCCATCCATCTCTTTTTTATTGTCTCTATCTCACCCCCCTAAACACACACGCTCTTGCACTCCATATATATCATTCTCTTTGTCGATCACCCTCTCTCCCCGTCTCTCTCTTTTTCCCTCTCTTCCCCTTCTCTCCCTCTCCCCCGCTAATATCTCTCTTTCCTCCTTTTGTCCTCTCTCTCTCTCTCTCTCTCTAGGAACCAACATCTACATTGAAATCAATGCATTTAATCAAAGAAATCAAATAGGATTAGAAATCACCATCTACACTAAAATCAATGCATTTAGTGCAAACAATCAAATAGGATTAGAAATCATCTACATTGAAACCAATTCATCTAGTGCAAGTAATCAAATATAATTATAAATCGACATATAAATTGAAATCAACAAATTCAGTGCAAGCAATCAAATTGTATTAGTAAACATGATACCTTGTGCACCTTGCTCTCGATATTAATAAAAATAACCCAAGCTATAACACCGTCAAATATCTACATTGTTAATAACTTTTATTGTACACTAAAATCAATGCATATTGTTAATCCAATCACTTCAATATTAATGTACCATCACTTATCAGTGCATCAAATCATAAATCAACATATACATTGAAATCAATGCATTTAATGCAAGTAATCAAATAAGATTAGAAAATAACTTCTACATTAAAATCAATGCACCTAATGCGATCAATCAAATAATATTAGAAACCAACATCTACACTGAAATCAATGCATTTACTCAAAGCAATCAAATAGGATTAGAAATCGCCATCTACACTAAAATCAATGCATTTAGCGCAAACAATCAAATAGTATTAGGAATAATCTACATTGAAATCAATGCATCTAGTGCAAGCAATCAAATATAATTATAAATTGACGTCTAAATTGAAATCAACACATCCAGTGCAAGCAATCAAATAGTATTAGGAATCATCACCCACACTGAAATCAATGCATCTAGTGCAAGTAATCATATATCATTAGAAATAAATATCTACACTAAAATCGATGCATCTAGTGCAAATAATCAAATAGGATTATAAATCACCATCTCCACTTAAATCAATCCATTTAGTCCAAGAAATATTCTTCCCTCTCTCCACCCTCCATCCATATCTATATCCCCATCCATCTCTTTTTTTTTGTTTCTATCTCACCCCCCTAAATACACACGCTCTCGCACTCCATATATATCATTCTCTTTGTCGATCACCCTCTCTCCCCGTCTCTCTCTTCTTCCCTCTCTTCCCCTTCTCTCCCTCTCCCCCGCTAATATCTCTCTTTCCTCCTTTTGTCCTCTCTCTCTCTCTCTCTCTCTCTCTCTCCATCTTCCTTATCGCTCACTCTCTCTCTCTCTAGGAACCAACATCTACATTGAAATCAATGCATTTAATCAAAGAAATCAAATAGGGTTATAAATCACCATCTCCACTTAAATCAATCCATCTAGTCCAAGAAATATTCTTCCCTCTCTCCACCCTCCATCCATATCTATATCCCCATCCATCTCTTTTTTTTGTCTCTATCTCACCCCCCTAAACACACACGCTCTCGCACTCCATATATATCATTCTCTTTGTCGATCACCCTCTCTCCCCATCTCTCTCTTCTTCCCTCTCTTCCCCTTCTCTCCCTCTCCCCCGCTAATATCTCTTTTTCCTCCTTTTGTCCTCTCTCTCTCTCTCTCCATCTTCCTTATCACTCACTCTCTCTCTCTAGAAACCAACATCTACACTGAAATCAATGCATTTACTCAAAGAAATCAAATAGGATTAGAAATCACCATCTACACTAAAATCAATGCATTTAGTGCAAACAATCAAATAGGATTAGAAATCATCTACATTGAAATTAAGTCATCTAGTGCAAGTAATCAAATATAATTATAAATCTACATCTAAATTGAAATCAACACATTCAGTGCAAGCAATCAAATTGTATTAGAAATCACCACCTACGCTGAAATCAATGAATCTAGTGCAAGTAATCAAATATCATTAGAAATAAATATCTACACTAAAATTGATGCATCTAGTGAAAATAATCAAATAGGATTAAATATCTACACTAAAATCGATGCATCCAGTGCAAATAATCAAATAGGATTAGAAATCACCATCTCCACTTATATCAATCCATCTAGTGTGAGAAATATTCCTCCCTCTCTCCACCCTCCATCCATATCTATATCTCCCTCCATCTATTCTTTTTTGTCTCTCTATCTCACCCCCCTAAACACACGCGCTCTCGTACTCCATATATATGAATCTCTTTTTCAATCACCCCCTCTCCCCATCTCTCTCTTCTTCCCTCTCTTCACCTTCCATCTATATCTCTATCTTCCCCTTTGCTCCCTCTCCCCCATTAATATCTCTCTTTCCTCTTTTTTTCCTCTCTCCCTCTCTCTCCATCTTCCTTATCACTCTCTCTCTCTCTCTCTAGAAACCAAAATCTACACTGAAATCAATTCATTTACTGAAATAAATAAAATAGGATTAGAAATCGCCATCTACACTGAAATCAATGCATTTAGTGCAAACAATCAAATAGGATTAGAAATCATCTACATTGAAACCAATTCATCTAGTGCAAGTAATCAAATATAATTATAAATAGACATCTAAATTGAAATCAACAAATTTAGTGCAAGCAATCAAATTCTATTAGAAATCACCACCTACACTGAAATCAATGCATCTAGTGCAAGTAATCAAATATCATTAGAAATAAATATCTACACTAAAATCGATGCATATAGTGCAAATAATCAAATAGGATTATAAATCACCATCTCCACTTATGTCAATCCATCTAGTGTGAGAAATATTCTTCCCTCTCGCCACCCTCCATCCATATCTATATCTCCCTCCATATCTTCTTTTCTGTCTCTCTATCTCACCCCCCTAAACACACACACTCTCGCAATCCATATATAGCAATCTCTTTGTCAATCCCCTCCTCTCCTCATCTCTTTCTTCTTCCCTCTCTTCACCTTCCATCTATATCTCTATCTTCCCCCTCTCTCCCTCTCTCTCCATCTTCCTTATCACTCACTCACTCTCTCTCTCTCTCTCCACCTTTCTCTCTCTATTTGTTTTTTCTTACCTCTCTCCTCCTCCCCCTCCAAGTCCATCTCTCTTTCCCTCCCTTTGTCCACTCTCTCACATCCTCTCTCTTCCTTCCTCTCTTTCCCTTTCTCTCCCATCTCTCTCTCCCTCTCTCTCTCTCTTCACCCACCAACTATGTTACTATATCCCTCCCTCTCTCCTTAAATCTCCTTCTCCCCCCTTATCTCCATCTCTCCTTATTTGTCTCTTTATCTCAGCCCCAAAAATACATGCTCTCTCTCTCTGTCTCTCCCTTGTCACTCCTTCTCTCTCTCCACTTCTCACTCTCTATATTTATTATTTCCTACATCTCTCCCCCTCCAACTCCATCTCTCTTATCGATCCCTCTCTCCTCCTCTCTCTCAAGTCCTCTCTCTCGTCCTTCCTCTCTCTCTCTCTCCCCTAAATCCCTCTCTCTTCCCTGATCTCTCTCTCTCTCTCTCTCCAATACTCTCTCTTCCCCCATCACTCTCCTCCTCTCTCTCATCCTTCCTCTCTCTCCCTTTCTCTCCCACCCCTCTCTCTCTCTCTTTTCCCTCCAATCCTCTCTCTTCCCCCATATCTCTCTCTCTCTCTCTCTCTAATCCTCTCTCTCTCTCTCTCTCTAATCCTCTCTCTTCCCCCATCCCTTTCTTTCTCTCTCTCTTTCCACCCCTCTCTCTCCAACTACATTACTATATCCCTCCCTCTCTCCTTCTCACTTCTTCTCTCCCCCCTTCTTTCCATACATCTTACTTTGTCTCTTTATCTCACCCCTAAACTTACACTCTCTCTCTCCATCTCTCCCTTATCACTCTCTCTCTCTATTTCTTCTTAGTTATGTAAACTAATGAACATAAATATTCGTAAATATAAAGCACATTATGGAGTAAATATGAAAAGAGGTTTTATTTACTTACCATACCTCTAGTTTATTTATATTTATATTTATTTACCATACCCCTTTTCTTTACTATGGTATTTGGCCCATAGGCTTGTTATATAATTAGATTTTTATTTATAATCCTATTTGATATATTGTTATTTATTTACCTTACTTCTTTATGCCTCTTTTATATTTATTTATTTACCATACCTCTTTATATCTATTTTATATTTATTTATTTATTTATCATACTTGTTTATACCTCTTTTATATTTATTTATTTATTTACCCATGGTATCTGGCCCATGGTATTCGTCTCATAGGTTTCATCTAAATTAAACCTCTTTTTAAAGTTTTTTTAAATATAAAAAGAATTTTTATTTATTTACCATACATCTAGTTTATATATTTTTTTATTTATTTACCATAGCTCTGGAGTAAGTATAAATTCATTTTACAAATATTTAATTAAAATAAATATTAAAAGATTTTGGATTTTGACTGTTTGTGTTGAATTAACTCTTTTCCTTTGATTTAGGAAATGGTATTGACTTTAGTAAAGAGTAAAGATGTTTAAAATTTTACTTAATTTGGAAATTCAATGTGGTAATTTTTTTTGTTAAAGGTAAATTTATGATCCATTCAAATTCACTTATATAATTTACTATCCATTCAAATTATATCAGTAATACATAATTGTATTAGAAATTGATATACGTTCTAGCACAATGAGATTTTTATTTTTAATTTAAAACTTAAGCCGACATTTTAAATGAGGACGTGACCCACCCGACATCAGGGTCATACTGGGCTGTAGATGCGCCTCTCTGCGCAATAAGGTTCTTGCACATTAAGGTTTTTGCCTCTTAGAAGTTTGTTAGCATTTACAAAATATAGTTTTAGCCTCTTATTATAGTTTTTTTTTTCTTTTTTTCGAATGAATGTCACCAACATATCTCTCATCAATGATAAGTACCAACACTATAATGAATTTACATTGCTTTACATATTATTGATAAATAACTTTCAACATCATATATTGTAGAAAGTTTTGTCTTTGTTTAAAATATATAATCATTACATTGTATAAATCTTTCCCTAAACTTAATCTTATATCTTTGTATTTCTTCCCATCCTCCTTTAACTTCTAACTTACCAACTCTAGATAATGTAAATATCTTTTTCAATGAATCATATCTAGCAATAATCTTAAACCTCAATATATAGTGTTTTACATAGCTTGTTCAAACATATATACAATATATATATCTTTACTATTGTTTTATTTTTCTAGTGATTTTTTTTAAACCAAATCCAAGATTTCAATTTTGCAATTTTAACCATTTATTAATATTTAATTTAATTTACAAAATTTAGAATAAGTACATTACAAATCATTGGTTTTGGAGCAAGTGTCAACACAATTCTTTATTAGTTAAAACTATTTTCCTTTAGAGATAAGGAAATAGGTTAATCACCCAAAACCTAGAGATATATGACATAAGTGAATTTATGCTTATAAATAAATTTTTGCCTTTTTACGAACCACTAATATATTAACTCAAGTGGCATAATTTTTTTAAAATAATGATTAAGTTCATAAATAATAGTGAATAATAATTATCCTTAATATATATTAATTCAAATAACATAATTTTTTTGAAATGATAATTAAATTCATAAATAATACTCAATAATAATTGTCCTGGGTACCAATTGATCTCTAAATTATACTCAATTTTCCAAATAAAAAAATTCAAAAAAACATTTAAAAAAATAACACAGTGTATTATATTATTACAACATAACTTCCACCCATTTTAACAAGCCTTTTCTTTGTTGGGAGGAATCTTTCATTTCAAGTACTAAAAACCTATCCCACAAAGAAAAAAGATTGAAATGAAAAAGTATATAAATGTATTATAATAATTTTAGTTGATTGATGTGGATTTAGTTTTTATTAAGTTTTAGGATTAAATGTTATGAAATGAGTTGAAATAGAAACTAATTATGAAAGTTACTAAAATTGAATTTAGCCCCAATATATATATAGTTTTCAAATATTTTTTTATATTTTAATAATATATATAAAATTTGTATCGATATCTCTTTTTTTAAAAGACTTCAGACGTTGGTATCGATAGCTCTTCTTTTTAAAGACTTCATATATTGGTATTGGCATCTCTTTTTGAAAATGACTTCATAATTGGTATTGGTATCTGAGACTAGGTATTTTTTAAACTCGTTTTTATAAAAGTATATATTATTTTATTAAGTACATTTTTTATAAATAAAATGTTCACGCCTTAATTATACTGATAGTTTCCACCGCCGATTTATGCTAATCATTGGTCATAGACTAACAACATAAAACATTTTTCTAAGTATCTGTAAACAATTCCCTATATATTATACCAAACGAAAACAATTCCTTATATATTATATAATATAAAATACCCAGATTATACGTTTTACTTTTATTAACTATTAATTAAATTAAAATCTATTTGTTATAATTAATTAATTATAAATTATTTTGCATATTTAAGGATTGTAATAAAAAAGTTTTAACAATTTATTTATAAAAATTAAATAAGATTTTATATATATATATATATATATATATATATATATATATATATATAATTTTATTTTAATCATAAAATATGCAACAACTTCAACTTCATGTTATAGATAAAGTTTCAATATTTTACTAAGTTATTATTTGGAAAATATTGTGATGTTGATATTATGTCTCAAGGTAAAGTCTTTATATTGTACTATAGAGTTATCGATAAAGTTTCTATATTTTACCAAGTTTTTATTTTGAAAATATTGTGATGTTGATATCATGTCTCAAGTTAAAGTTATATTGTACTATAGAGGAGAATATAAAGCATGTTGGTATCATGTTTTAAGGTAAAGTCTTTGTATTGCACTATATGGAAGAATATACAACCTTCAATATGGAAATATTCTAATATTATTGGTGGGCATTTAAATGTTAATGGTAGATAGGTTGAATTTAAATCTAAAGGTTTTCATACTCTAATGAGTTTTCATTTTGAAAATATTTTTATATGGAAATATTTTAATATTATTTGGTAGGCATTTAAATGTTAATGACACATAGGTTGAATTTAAATATAAAGTTTTCATACTTTACTGAGCTTTCATTTTGAAAATATTTTTATATTGATATCATGTTTCAAGGTATTCAATGTGGAAATATTCTAATATTTGCTCATTTAAACATTTTTTAATATTTTCTCATTAGGTTTAAACCAAGTAAATATTTACAAAAATATAAGAAATGACATTGTTCAATCTCTAGAAAAGTAAGAAAAAGGTTATAGTTGTGAAACTAACTACCATTCTATTATCATCAAAAAGACATTTTTTAAAAAGAAAATGAAAATATTGATTATTAACAAAAATATTATCATTATTTAATTTGATGATGATGATGATGGTGATGGTGATGGTGATGGTGATGGTGATGGTGATGGTGATGGTGATGATGACGACGACGACGACGACGGCGGCGGCGACGACGGCGATGACGACGACGAACGCCCACTAAGACCAATGTGGTGTATCAAACCTCAAGAAAAGAAAAGAAAAAATCTAATTGTCATTCTTCAAAATCTTGTTTCTGTGATAAGGAGAAGGGAAAGAAGCTCTCCAAGATCGCTATAGTTGGGTTGGCTTAATAAGTCAAGAAGATTGGAGGTATGGTTGATGATAGGGAATTGAGAGTGGATGTGGGCAAGAGTCGGGAAGTTTAAAAGGAAGTGTTTTTCATCTTCCACCTTCTTAGTATCACAAATTTGACAGATTATATCGTCCTAGGGAGTCTTGAGAGTAGAACACTTCTCGGTTTCACTTCGAAGCTCATGAGAATTTCTTCTCTCGGTTTCACTTCGAAGCTCATGAGAATTTCTTCTTAGTGTTGGTCAACACAAATAGATAATTTGGGGTTGATTACCTCCTTATAGTATCTTAGCTTCCTTTTACCCTCCAACTCCTTATCATCCCACATCTTATCATTAAAGTTAAAAGTAATAGTATCCTAGATACTATCTTTACTTCTTATGATAATTTCTTCCTTAATGATAATAATAATAATAAAACATTTCATCAATAATAAATTCATCATAAAATAAATAAATATTAAAATACAAATATAAATTATCCATATAATTATCATATTATATTTAAAATGATGATTATTAGTTAATTATATATATATATATATATATATATATATATATATATATATATAAAATAAAATAAAATAATAATGGTATTAAATAATAATAATATTACTATTAGGGTTACTTTTGAGTATTTGATGATACCAATTTTTTTTTTTTTTTTTTTGTGTCTTGCGTTTGCCATGTTACTTTAATCCGTAAAAGGCTAATGTGCATGTTACCACATTTGTACGTAATATTAAAGTTGATGTAATAATTGCTTTATGGTGGGAATCATTAAAGCTAGCTAATGCTTCTAATAATTATGCATTTAATAAAGTCACGATTCTAGTAAGGGAAAACATTATTTTAAATAGTGGAAGTGGAATCTAATAATAATTCGGTAAAACCATGTTTTTATCTTTTTCTTTTTCTCAATGTAGAGGTCTTTTGGTTTCAAGATATTTGTTTTTTTTTTTGTTTTTTTGGGTGATTTTTTAGATTTTTTGGTGTAGGAATTTGGCGTAAAAAATTGAGGTAAAATTTTGATTTGTGTTATTTAAATTGGTTTTCTAATTTTATATATGGATTCAGTACTCTAAAAAACCTCTAGAGCACTTTTATTGTGCAAAGATTACTCATCAAGCTTGTGATTTCAATAAATACTTGCAAGATTTTAGAGAATTCAAACCAGAAAAATTCACCCAAAAAAATTCTAAAAAATCTTACTAAAAAATTAATTTTATTATCAGAATATTTTTAATGAAAACTGAAACTATCTTTATATAATTGATAAAAAATTATATACGATATTAATTAAAATTTAGAAAAAACATATATTAAAAAATAATTTATAATAAAAATTTAAAGAAATATATTAAAATTTAATTTGGAAAGTTATATATATATATATATATATATATATATATTAAAAGGACTATTAAGCTTTTTAAGATTAAACTGGAGAAATTAAAAAATATATATAAAAATTTAAAATATAGGATAAAGTTGTATCAAAGGTTATCAGAAAATATGGATTTGAGGTTGTTAAAAAGTAATTAATATGTTATGATAAATTTATACTCTAAATAGAATTTGAACTTTGTAATATAGAAGAGATTTAATGCCTACCGCTCTTCATAAAATGCACACATTTCTCTCTATTTTATTGAGAAATTGAGCGGAAAGATACGATCATTTACTATTTGAAGTTAGATTTTGTAGTAGTTTAAAAAATCTACAGAATAATTCAGAAATTTTGGTGAGATTATAAAAAAATTTAGCAAAGATTTTTGAAAATCTGAGTTGTAGTTGTTAAATTTCAGTATTTTGAGTGTCTTAAGGGTTTTTGAGGGTGTTGAATCCATTTCCACCATCAAAAATGCAATTCAAACACTCCAACTATTTGCTTTTTTGAATTTATTTTACCGGATTAAGAAAAAAATTGTTGTCCGGACTATTTTGTTGCGTCAGTAGACAACTCAAATTTTATGATATGTTGTAATTTTTTAGTGTGATTTACGTTTCAATATTATTACAAGAAAGTGTAGTGGTGTATTAAATAAAAACTTACATGAAAAATAATAAAATATAAGGTTGATTTAATTAAAAAAATAATAAAAATAATAAATAGTTTTTGATTAATTTTATTTTTATTAATAATATTTGAAATAATTTCTAAAAATTATAATAGTTGTTAATAATTTTAAAAACAAGTAATTATGATATTTAACATAATATATAATTAGCAATTGTAAAGATAAATCAAAGAATAGAGTTGGATGGTTGTTTAAGTCAAAGAGAGGGTGTGAGATAAATGTATTTGTTAGGGTTTTGTATGAAGGATAATAATTTCTAAATGTACTCAAAATTTGGCCATATATTTAAAAATTGGGGTCAAAATTTTGAATCTAGTAAATTAAAACTTAATTTGGTAAAAAAAAACAAAAGTAGCTTTGTATACTTGTTTTGACTATAGTTTTTTATGATATAGAAATAATTTGAAGATATTTAAAAGTTAATTGAGCAAATTAGCAAGGTGAGGGTGTTATGTTTTTTCTTTTTTCTTTTTATTGGTTTGATTAGAGTTAAGAAAATATGAGAAAATTTATTATGTTTTCTATGGATTGATGTAAAGGGGCTTAACGCTTTAAAAGTATAAATGTCATTTTACTAATGAAAGTTTGTTGCTAATAAAAATCTATTTGTCAAAAGAATATAAATATTAAATGATAAAATTTTAGCAATAGAAATGTTATTTTAGTAATAAAATTTTGTAGGTAATAAAAGTTTGTTCGTTTAAGACTGTTTGTGAAAAGAAAGGGAATGTTAAGAAAATATATCAGTAAATATATTTTATAATATATTGCTAGTTTATAAATAAATGTTAATGAAAGAAAGAAACTAAACCTATCAACATTATCACCCTTTTAACTTATATGTCTATGACACTATTTGTTCATCAACACATTTGCATTAGATATTATCAACTCTATTGGTTCTCTCTACAATTCCTTAGACTTTTAGCTGATAATAATTTCGTTTCATTAAAAAACATTTAAGTAAATGTTGTGGGGCACATGATTTTAATTTATTTCAAACACTCATAATGTTTGAATCATGAAATATTGCATTATTTTTATACATACAGATTTGTTTTGAAGAAATTAAGTACAATGCATCCGAACAAGGTTCTCGACCTTATTTGGTTGCTCTATATTTTTTTCGAAATTGTTTAATGAATTCATGAACAATATCACATGGTTCACTGAATACAAAAACCTCTACATTCTGCCATTATATAAACAAAACGTAAGGATTCCAAGGCTCCCAACCAAATGCAGCCACATCGTTCATTCTTCACCACAGTTATTGCATTTGTTTTGTTCAGAGATCCCAACAATCCAGAGGAAAAAGGTTTGATACCTCCCAACCAAACATACCCACATCATTCATTCTTCGCCATAGTTCTTGCATTTTTTCTGCTAAGAGACACCAAGAAACCCACTCACAATGGCTAGAATCCTCGTCATTGTTCTGAGCACTTTGTTGGCATTAACCATGAGTGGAATCTAAGGAAAGTTTAGTCTCAACCGAATCAAGTACGTACTTCGTTGTGACTAAATCTTGAGAGGTGTATTATTCATGGAAGGAAAGCATTATGTCAAGAAAGAGGCGTAGGTAGCCATGCTCTGTCTTAATGGTTACTTCCCACCTTCTTTATTCACTCTGATTCATGTGAAGGGAATGAGATGGGCCTTTTGGACGTTCCAGCAAGGGAGGTTATGGATAT
The DNA here is from genome assembly GCA_034641835.2 of Pinus albicaulis. NCBI lineage: Eukaryota > Viridiplantae > Streptophyta > Pinopsida > Pinales > Pinaceae > Pinus > Pinus albicaulis. The sequence goes on along the minus strand of CM076573.1, from coordinate 902,640,452 downwards.
GAATAATTTAAATACACGGGAGAGTGAAAATGATCATGAAATTTATGCGAGGTCCACGAATGTTGCCGAGGAGGCCCAACGACAAGTGGATGAGTAGCTTAGAGTGGCGATAGAAGAGCTTGGGTATGTCGAGACTCCATAGATTTGCTCGATGCTATTATGTTATTTTCTCTTGAAATTTATGCTCTGGGGCTCGAAGAGGCATATTGGAAGAAATTGTGAAAATTATACTGTAGTATCATTGTTTACTTCTCCTGCTTGATTAAATTATACAAGTTATCTTCTTAAATAATATTCAGAAAATACCAAAGTAAACACAACTAACAACCTACACATGCAAATCATTTACTGAATATTACGCTCATTCAAACAAAGTGACACACTAATTTTTGGACATAAGTCCCCAAAAAAACCCAAAGCGGGAAAACCGATGCAGTAGATATGAGGGTTTATTATTATTAAGTAGATTTTAAGTACAACAAAGCTGGTTCACCCAACAGAGAAAAAGTAGATCTGCAACTAACTTGTTGTTCTGAGACCAAGATTCTCATTGATCCACACATTCAAATGATATTTACAAGACTCAGCCCGGATCTAGCCCCTAGAAACCTCATCGCTGTCCCTGAAGCCCCAGCGTCAGCCCTGCTAGGCTCGGTGTGCCTCTGCGCTACTCAGAGAGGGACTACGTAACCCTAGAGTGGGCGATGCAACTTCCTTACGTTGCCTCTGGATGCCTTTGAGTAACTATGGATGCCCTCTAAAGCTACAGCGCTACCCCTCCTTGGCTTGCGTAGCAATTGAAACCTCTACGTTGCACAGGTACTGCGTAGGTGTTGCTGCTGCCCTTGCTCCTCTATGATGTCCCTGAAAGATTCTCCTCTGCCTCTTGCTGACTCTTGGCTCCGAGATTAGATCATCCCCTCAGCCAATACTACCCCTCGCTGCAGAAAACTCCTCCGAAATTCTTAGCAAACCCTGCCCTAGAATTCCAGCTTAGTTTCTTAGCTTTGCCTCCATGTGTGTGTGTCCAACTGACCCTCAAGCCTTTCTCTTATACTTTTTCATTGAACACATCAACGACCGAGATTAAAACATTCATCAATGATTGAGATTAAAATACTGCTTAATCTGTGTCATTTAGAACATTTCCGCACATGTGTTAATTAATTCACTTTAATTATTTAATTTTTTTAATTTTAGACTTATGAAATACATTAAAATAACTAATTATTTGAATAACTTGAACACCAACTAAAATTTCTCCAAACACTTTCTGAGTTTTGGAGGTCAAGTGCGTCTTATCCCCTCCACAAAATTTAAGGGCTATAGCATACCCAATGCTATCCCAACTACACAAAATCTCAACAGAAATGTTGTGCAAATTCAAGTAAGGAATACATCCCAGTTTCCTGCTTGATCGTTTTAAGCACACTACTTCTCACTACGAGCTTGTCTTAGGGTTGGCTTAGTGAGATGGTATGTTTACTTTATTTTTTTTCTAATTTAGCGCATAACATTGTTGTGAGTAGAAGATGACTCTGTTATCAGGAAAAATTACTAGCTATAAAAATTCTTCCAATTTTTAATGTGAATTGTGTATTTAAATTGGATTCTAATCCGAGCCGGAGGCAAATCATTAACTGAGAAGAAGTATGCAGTTATTTATGCTCAACAATCCCAATTTTACTTATGATGTTAAGTTTACTTCATTCTCTATTTTAAATATTAATATTATTTTCCTTACCATTATTTTTTTCATGACAATATACTTTTTGCGCCATTTTATAATGATGCACTTTTTTACCTCAAAATGTAGTTACTCATTTTTGGTAGTTTTTACATTCATACCAAATTTAACATCATACTTTTTTATGCCTAGGTAATTGTTTGTTTTTAAATTGAAGGGTTGGTGGTTTTTATGCAAGAGTAGGCAATTTGAAATTCATATGAGTTCAAATTGTATATTTTTTGCATTGAAAATACTTGTTAATTTACAATGTACTTTTGCAACTTGAAGGTAATCATTAATTTTTAATGTAAAAAACAAGACTTAACAATGTACTTTTTTCTCCTCGATGGGGGTGTACACGTGGGAGAGGAGTTGTTAGGAGAAGTGTGGGTATATCAGCTGGTTAATTGTTATAATGAGGTGGATGTAGGTAGTTAATGTTGTTGTGCTTGGTTTGTGTGTCATCTTGGATATTAGGTTTCGGTTTAGCCAGAGGAATGTTGGATGGAGGGAGATGAGGTTTGAAGGTGTGTTTACTACCTCGACCTCTGACTCTGTTAGCTCTTTGCACCAATTATATTGGATGGTCTTTAGCACCGTCCTTATCCTGGCTTGTGGTGAATTTAAATTGGTTTAGGATCAATATCTGGTGAGCTATTGTTTATTTTCTTATGAGACTTATTCACAATTTGTGGAGGTTGACTCACGAATCCCCCATCCTCATAGTGGGCACACTCTTGTTCTATTCTCTTCGGACCATGGCTCTTTTTAGGAAAATACATGATGATCTCAATGGGTTTAAGTTTTTATGTCCTTTGGATCAGTTTTGGGATATAAGCAATCCAACTTATATGCAGATCTTGGGTGACATCAAGTTTTGGATTTGGTTCTTCACTCATGTATGTTTGGTGATGAGCCTTTGATTTTTGTTTGTTGGGCATTCAGTTGACATACCTTGGAGTCTATGCTCTTGTGTAAATATTTGTTATTGTGTATCTCTTATATTATAGTGTCTGTTATTCCTTGGTGTTCATATGCCTTTGTAAGTTTTGGTGAAGGTGGAAGTTTTCTTTTGTGGAGGGCGAGTCTCTCTCATGATGTGTCTTCTATGGGAAATTTCTTTGGCTCGACACTTAATATATGTTTGTAATTTTCATGATAGACGATAGTTTTTTTCCACAAATTTATTCAGTCTCAGTATGACCTACTTCTGGCCTGGAAACCAATAATGTACACCTTTTTTTGCTAATAGAAATCTATGCTATCCATTTACAAAAAAAAAAAAAAAAAAACAACAATGTGCTTTTTGCACTTTGAGGGTAATTATTAAAATTGAGGATGATTTGTTAAATATTTGATTTTGATAGAGTTAAGATACTTTCTTTCTTGTTTCATGAACTGATATATATAGTGATATCTAATATTTTTATATCTACATTTTTTTCAAAATTTTTGTTTTTAGAGGTGCATTCTACATACTAGTATCACATAGATTTGTAATTATTTCCTTACTCGATCTTTAATTTACATGCGTCCATTTTAAAATAAAATATTCCCTAAATAAAAAAACAATATTAGATATAATAAAAAGCCAAAATGGATATACATATTTAGTTACTTTTAATTAAAATAATTATAAAACAACAATAATCTACACTCTCTGCCATAAAATATCTCACTTTCACTTGAACATAAATAAAGTACGGAAATAACATAATTTTATACCAATTTAAAAAGAAAAATTAATTGAAAAAAAATCACATTTCAACTTTTAAATATGAGGAAGATATATAACTTTTAGAATTATATATATATATATATATATATATATATATATATATGTATAACTTAAATAATTGAATCACTTATTTTTTTTAATAATAGAAAAATAATAAAAAGAAACTTACCACATCTTTACAAGATCCCTATTTAGCATGGTTACTTTTATTAAAATACTTTAATATTTTTGAAATAAAAGTAAAAACAATGACACCTAATAATTAAAAACACGTGAAATTAAAAATTAAAGCTTTGTTCAAAGTGATTGAAGATGTAACCATGAAATAATTGTCATTTGTACCAAGAGGTACAATAGACACCCCGTTAGTGTTTTGGTTTTTTTTTAACCTTTCGAATATATATACAATAACATTTGAAATATAAGAGTTTCTAGTTGGTCGAAAATGCTCGAAGGTCTGGTATCTCTTCAAAGGTCCATTGTGCCAAGTAGCTGACTATGTATGATGTATAAAAAGTCAAGAAGCATTCACATAGTACCAAAAAAATATAGTCCCTAAATAGGATGGACTAATAAAATTTTCTTATGATGGATTTGTTTAATGTTTATGATTATGCTTTATGAAATGATAATATGGTAACTTGTTTGCTTTTCCATGACACATTTCATAACTTTTTAAGAGCCATTTTTATGTTGACACTCAAGAAAAAGATATATGCTTTATTGCAAGTGTTATAGGAGTTCATTAGTGCATTTTAAAAAAAAAGTTATTTGTATCCATCTATTTTTTCACATTACATTAATAATGTAAAACCTTAGTTTGTCTATTCATCCAAAATCCCGTTGGAAATTATGAGAATGGTAAGTTTAAATTTTGTAACCTATTTGAATCCATTTGCTTTCAAAATTTTGAGCAATGAAAATTCACAATATCATAAAAGAATTATCATCAAATTCCCACCCAAAAAAAAAAACTAAAAATATTTAAACTGCGCCTAATGTAAATACTAAAATAGTTCATTTTGAATGAAAATTGTAAAATTAATAAAGTATGCCATTAATTAGATTATATCCAAGATTTTAGATTTATTTTATTATATTGTTTGTTCACATAAATCTTAAAATAACATTTGAATGCAAAATTTAAGTAACATTATGATTTTTTAAAAGAACATGAAATTAAAAATTTTAAAATGTAATATTAAAATAAGTATAATGGGTTGTCAATTGAGTTTATTTTGTATGATTGAGAAAAATTATATCCCTTGCTATCTAGATTCAATTTCTACAAATGGCATAATGAGCTTTAATGGATTAATATTGAGCCTTGTTTTAAAGTTTAAATAATATATATTCTCCCACAAAAAATTTCATGCTCAATGAACATATTAACTTTAAGAAATGACCTAAAATATTTCTAGATATATTATCATTTGAGGGTATAGCCTTTTCTCTCATGACATATTGAAATATTTGGTTTATTAATTGCTTCCTAATATGAGTTCTTTGTCATAAAAATGATTTCTCACAATATATCTGGAATGCTCAATGCAAATTATTCTAACTTCATGTTCTTAGAGATTACTGGATAAAAATATTAGGTGTATTGGAAATGTTGATAGAGTTGAAATTAAGTTTTTCCTCCTAAAGTATAATCTAAAATTATTTACAATTTTCTAAGACGTAAACCTTTTGGTGAAGTTTCTTTGAACATATTTATGAGTAGACATTTGTGAGTAGTTTCCATCAATATTGAAAGTCCACACTCTAAATAAACATGATTTGTGAAAGAAAAAAAAATTGAACAAATCTGGAAAAATATATGGTACCTCAGTAATGCAAGATCATGGAAGTACTCTTACAATTATATATAACTTGTTAGACCTAAGACTTCTGTGATCCATAATGTATATAAATTCCTTTCAGATTAATCACATTATCAGGATTTGGTCTTGACGATGTGATTAATCCGAAAGACACACACACACGCACACACACACACACACACACACGCACACACACATATATAACTTGATAATTGTATAAAAATCGAAGACTCTAAAACACAAAATTGCTATTTTCACTTCAAATAACTAGTTTTTCACTTTTAAGGATTTAAACATTAAAAAGTCAGAAATACTTAATATAACATGTTGTTTTTACTATTAATTCAATACAATAATGTTAAGTATTTAATATTAATTCAATGCAATGATATTGCTTATTTTCTATTAATTTAGGTAAAACTCAATGATTTGTCACATTATTTTAATAATATGTGTGGTAGAAAAGTTTTTTTTTTTCAAAAGAGTTTTTTGAGATTGTGGAAATTGGACATTTGACGACTTCAATGCCAAATCGTTTTAATGGGTTAATTTGCTCCAAGCAATGGTATATAGTATATACATAAGGAGTGTATCACTAAAATAGACCTTTGCACATATGGTTGTCTTGTATCATAGTAAACACTCATCGCCACCTGTTCTTCGTGTTCTTCATGCAAGGAGATCCAACGACACGTGTCTGTCTCTTTTGGCATCCAATTTTACCATGTTTCCCTATTACACAATAAACAATCTTCACCTCTATCCATCGAGAAAGAATGGAACGTCTGTGTGTATATTTTTAGCTTCAAATTTTACTAGTGGGTTAGAACACTGAGTTTTAACCATGGGTCTTGAAATTTTTCAAAAATGGGGAAAATACCTGAGAATGAGAAAATGGAAAGGCATAGACAAGGTAGCTCTGATGGAGGTCTCATAGGGATTTCTCAGCCTCGTCTCAGCTGCTTCCATGCAGACATGCTACCTTGAATTACCAAGTATAAAGTCAAAGAGTTTTTCCATAGAAGAACCAGAGAAACGACACCATTGAGGTTCACAAGGGATGCAGAGACGATGGGTTCACGAGTAGGCCTCCCTCCAACGCTGGCAGAAGGAGATTGCAGAACCAAGGGGGCATGGTACTTGTAAGCAGTTTCACGTTCGCACCACCAACAAAATTGAATAATTCTTCGCGAGTGCAAAGCAACAAGAACAAAGACATTTTACTAATTGGAAATAACCAACCATTTAATTTAAAATTGTGCAATTATTGATAGATTTCAGCTGTAGAATGTTTATTAAGTTAAAGTGTGCCAGATTGTGTTTATTATTTAGCTGTAGGTCTTGACTATGTTTTTGTTGTTTAGATGTAGGTCTCAAAGTCACTAAAATATTCTATGGAGTCAATATGTTGTGGAGATAAAGTAGTTATGAAATCCATTATTGAGATTGACACTTAATTTGAAATCGACAACACCAGGAATAACCTTACTCATTTCTTGACAACTATAGACTTGGTTCTAATGGTGATTCAAATTTTTCGAAAGCAGTGTCATTGGGAAATTCTAGGGTAGGTTTAACTGTGCACCTTGGGCACATCTGCACTTTTCTGGGTGTTTCCATGATTGCAATTCTTTAAACCTACATGATTAGCGCTCTTTTCTTGGTGTTTCCATGATTAGCGCTATGTATTACTTTACATAAAACTTTCGAAGTCCTTTTTGTTTTAGGCTTATTGTTACCATGATTAATGCTCTGTGTTACATGATTAGTGATCTGTATTAATTTACAGAAAACTTTCGAATTTATTTTTGTTTTAGGCTTATTGTTAACATGGTATCAATTTAGGTGATGCAACTATTGCAAATGTAGAGTATGGGGCAACCTTGGTGATGTTAATCTGTAGTATTTGGGTTTAATAGGTTGCACTGATGAGAGAGATAGTATTTTTTACTCCTTGATTGCACAGTAAGTTAATTCCATTTGGAATTCTTATATGATGCTAATACAGACAACACATTGCAAGTAAGCTGCTAATACATTTTCACTACAAGTAAATTGCATTTGAAATTCTTGTCTGTTGGCTAATACAAACAATACATTGCAAGTAAGTTGCTAATACATTTGCACTGTTAGTTAATTTCATTTGGAACTATTTTCTACTGCTAATGTAAGCAATACATTGCAAGTAAGCCACAAATACATTCTAGAGTCATTTGCAGGTTTTGTCTCATCAAATGTTTAAATTACAACACAATTACAACTAACAACAAATAGAGATTGGAATTTCAACTATTGAAAAAATAGGTAACGACCCAACAAATAGGTAATGGTAGGTAATGGCCCAATAATAACAATAAAATGGCAGAAAGAGATAGGAATTGGATCTTTCAACTCTTGAAAAAATAGGTAACGACCAAATAGATAGATAATGGCCCAATAATAACAATAAAATGGCAGAAAGGGAGAAAGCCTCTCAGTTTGAACAATTTCCTACTTACTGCTTTGGATGTAGCTAAGCGCTTTGGATGTAGTTGAGCTCTCATGCAGAGGCTCAGTTTGAACAGTTGGCTACTTATTGATTTGGATGTAGCTGAGCGCTTTGTATGTAGTTGAGATCTCGTGCATATTCTCACGGGAAGGCGTGTAGAGGTGCAGAGGCTCATTGGAACATTGCAGAAGATAACACTATCACTAGAAAAATTTGATTAACACTATCACCAAAAAAAATAGATTGACCGAATCCTGAAAAAATTGATGGAACTACGAAACCTCACAAAATGTTTATTTGATGGATCTACTAAACTGGAAAAATGTTTATTTAATAATTTTTACACATCATCCAAATCTCTACAGTGTCGGACGACGAATCTCTACAGTGTCAAATATCTACAATGTCGGTCGATGAATCCCTACAGTGTCAGCTAGAATAACCCCACAATAAAAATGCCTATTGACGTAATTACAATGTCAACTAGAATAACCCCACAATAAAAACACCTATCAACATAATTAATCAAGTCCTATTTCTATTGTTTTACATTTTTGTCGCAAAAGGAAGTGGCTTTGTTTGCAACTAATGACTCACCATAGGTGTTGAAGATGGAGAATCGTTTGCGATTTGAACTGTTACTCTTAGAGGGTTGTTAGGAGAACAAACAGTTTGGATATTTTGAAAAATTAAAGAGAAGCAACAGGAATAACCTAGGTGGAAATTTAGCTTTAATTTTGTTTTTAACAAAAATTGAAAATGATCATAGCTATAGTGAATTTTTTTTTATTTTTTTTTATTTTTAATAATGACAACGATCGTGGAGCTTCGGATTAGGAGAAATAGAACAAAAAATTTATCACAAATTTTCAAAGTATTGGATTCGAAACTTCTTTTCCCCTCTTTTTTTTATCAAGAAAGAGTATTGTATATGTATTAATCTACGTCTAGTCGCAGTTAAAAATGAGAGGTTTACAATTTCAATACATTGTCATTGATAGGCTTCATAAGCGATAAACTGACTATCCAAGCCCAATTTTCCTTCAAATTTACAAAAAACGACTGAGCGACTAGTAATTTACTAGTGTAGGCTTTACAATATTGCGATAATAGAAAAATAGATTTAAAGTTAGACATTTTAAACAAACATATTGAGGTAGATTAATCCTCTGGGTCAGAGGTATGGTTGAGATCGAAGAAGCCAATGATTTCTTCTACTGGTTGGGAGTCTTGCATAACCATATGAATTTGGAGATCTTCAATCTTGCTTCTAAGTGCATTAATTTCATCCTCCAACTGTCGAATTTTATTGCTCTTCTCGACATTCATCTCCTGCATTTCGCATGCCTCAATCCTATGTTGTTGAATAATTCTCTGCAGTTCATCCATACCTACTCACAATTTGGTGTGTTCCCTTTCAGATGTTCCACATGTGGTAGGGGAGTAAGAGGCTAGAGGAGGGAACCTTTCCCACTTAAGATCAGCGCAAGCCGCCACCTTGCCCGAGTGCGGGTGACAACATCCACAAGAGCTAACATCCATGACAATTGACATAGTGAGACCTTTCACACAGTGAGACAGCTGACACAGAGAGACAATTGACACAGTGAGATTGTGAGACCATTGACGCGGTGGGAAAGTAGGCATAGCGAAATTGTAGGGCCTTAAATCAAGGTGGGGCTTAGCAATATTCCCTTTCTATTGGTGAGGTAAATCCCCTCTGCGAACAGAGGCAATCCCACTAGCCTTAGAGTGGGTCTAGCCACAAACAAGACACACTATGACATCAATTCCTAGTTAACAGATGAATGGAGATTCGATAGATAACTTACCATATATCCTGCGCTGTTGTCGTTGTCGGAAGAGTGGCTACCTCTCACTCCTGGTTCGACAGATCACGATCCAATCATTCTCGCACTCAGATACCTGTACATACACAAGAAACAAAGACGACATACAACATACTATTTTGCGTCTATAACTATCTGTCAGTCGAAGAAGACTAAATCAATGCATCAATAAACAAAACAAAAAGATGGAACCAATACCATAGTCGAGTATATTATTAAAATGAAGGAAGAGTACAACCAAGATCTGAAGTTGCGGTCTCCTCCAACAGGGTTCTAGTGGAGCGTGTCTCACAAAGCTCGTCAGGAATTTGAACAAGGCTCTCTCTTCGGAATTCTTCCTGGTCCTACCTTCTCGATAGCGATTACTCAGCTATAGTATCTCTTCTCCAAGTTTAGCTTCTTGGCTATATGTTCAGCTAGCTTTTGTAAAGGGAGAAGGCATGTTTATATAGAGGAAGGAGGAGAGGTTAGGATCCCTATAATCATGGAGGGGAGTCCTATCTTCAAGAATGTTTTAAAAACCATTACCCAAAGGAAGAGATCCGTGGCTTATCAAGTTTAACCACTTGTTGTGACTCATCCCTGAGGTGGTTAAAGGAAACTTCCACCTCTAATTTGTTAAAAAAAATTCCCAAAAAGGCTGGCGTGGGTATAAAAAAAATACAGAGCGCCAGCTGGTGCAACCTCTAGTGTACATCCTCCACATTGGCGTGAGGGGTGAACTGGCTACCCGCGTCAATGCCAAAACATAGGTTTTTATGGGCTTTCTGAGGAAATGTTCAATAGGAGAAATGATGTCCTTATGCAGAAGGATGCAAAGAAGGTGTTTGCAGAGTATGACACTGCCCACAGATCACGGGAAATACCCTCCAATATTCGAGGCGAGGGATTGCAGGGATGGTGAAAAAATGTTGTGTAACAGATGCCCCCTAAAGCATGAGGTCCGAGAGAGAGGGGGGGGGGGGCTGAAATGCTTTATGAGAACGCGTTCGACCCAAACACTATTGTCGAAAGACTTGCAAGTACAACTGATACATATGATACATGACATGTGGCATGGGCGCAACCATCCAAAATAGAGTACATAAACAATGAGATCCGAGGTATGGACACAGCCATCCAGTAGTAGGGATCAATAAATAGACTCAGGTATGGTCGCAGCCATCCAATCAGAAGAGTCACATAATAAGTCATGGTAGTCCACAAAGAACCCGCAACCTGAATTTCATTAGACAAAACCCAAGGTCTTGCACTCCATCTTGACTCGAACAAAGTACACATTCGAGCATGCGAATATGTGAGTTGAAGTTGAACATGAAAGAAAATCGTCTGATTACCAACGAATGATGGAAGTCGTTAACAGACGCGAGAAACCACCAATAATGACAATGGCTCTCAAGGTACAAAAGGTACAATCCAAGGAATGTGAACAGTGATTTGACGTCGAACACCCGCAGAGTCAATCGATCGAAGGCCAATTATGTGGACCTTACGTCGAGTGCGAAGAACCTGTCATTGAGGCATGCAGGCTCCAAGGCACCTAAAGGGAGTCTCTAGATCAAATTCTTGGATAATGAGCTGGAGTCGACAAGAAGGGATCTTGATCGAAGGTGGGCCATAGTGTTTCTCACATCATCGACACGAGACAGAGGAATATGATGTTTGTGAATCAAGACCAATAGAGAATCAGAGGGGGGTTAACAACTTCAGAAGCAAACTTCTCTTGAACATATCGCTGACACGACACTGGATTTGGCAGTATTTGACATCAAGAGATCTGAGGTCATGGTGACGTGGCAAAGAGCAGATGAGCGGTCAAAAGAGATTACCCAAACCCACGGAGGCAAAAAAATAACGAGATGAGATGTCCCCAACCCGACACGAATGCAGACAAGTGCCATGTTCAAGAGCGACATACTGCCAACATGACTATAATGTGGTTCCATTTTCCCCCACCATTTTTGGCAAGTACCCCAATTATTTTTGAAAAAAAGCTTGAAGGGGATAGCATATGCTTGCAATGTAAGTTTGTCCTTCGGACAAATCCAACCTAGTACATTTTACGAGCCCTAGGAAGGAGGAAATCGAGTAACGTCATGACGGCGGAGTCCGATGTCATCAGGTTTTAACGAGTCTGACAAAGGAAGAACTCGACATCTTTTCATATTTAGAGAGTTTGAAAAGAAAGCGGAAAAGAAAACTCCAACAGTCCCTTTTCGTAAATAGTCCCTCGAATCCGAAAAGGTAGAAAACTGTGTCCGAGAGAACCTCTTAGTCGCGATCAGCTAAGGTATTCCTTTTTCGTAAATAATCAATCTCAACCTGAAAAAGGGGTAAACGTATACTGGGTAGATATCGTTTCGCAGCCAATTTAATGAGTTCAAAACGACAAGTGACTCGGCGATCTTTTCAGTTTTAGAGAGTTAGAAAAGAGCTGAAAGGTGACTCTAGTAGTGAATTTTTCGTGTTTTTACCGAGTCCGAAAAAGTATAAAATACAACTTGTTTCTTTGTTATAACCCTGTGAAAACCTGTCGCTGCACAAAAAGACACGTGTAAAACGTATTTCTCGAAAATAATATGAAAATATAGCGACAAATATGTTTTAAAACCTATTTCAAGATTTTGAAAAGTTATAAATGACCAAAAGTGATAAATAATATTTACTTTTCACTTTTACCTCTTTGCAGAGCAACAGTGACTCGTTTTCCTTGCGATCTTCTGGTGACGAATGTGAACAATCCAATGAACCAATCCAGATTTTGTCTGTTTTAGGTAAGAGCTGACACCATTTTCCATCTTTTGAACTAAATTTTATTGCATTTGACTGTCATTTTGGATCCCTTAGGGGAGGATTTGTAAAATTTAGGGCATCACAGTTGGCATGGGTTTCGGGCACGGACCCACGCCAATCGACCCTTTTTTACACAGGGGTTGCGCCAGGTGGCGCGACTATTAGCAAAACAGTCACGTTAACCGCGCAACTCAAAATCTGCTTTAATTTCAAGAAAATGCAACCAATTGATTACAAATTTTAATGCCCTAGGGGAATTATAATGTTTATATGAACAATTCATGCAGGTGCAAAGCAGAAAAGATGGTAATTGAGTGAAAAGAAAGAGAACACAGTGAGGAGGATGAACAGGCCATGGAAAATGAACAATGCATGAATTCCCTCAGAAATTGTGGGCTCAAGAAGTTCTTCCTGACACCATGTCTCCGGGCTTAGCTCGAATTGCTTCAATATTTGATAAGCATTTGGGACGAAGATCAGGAGAAGTTTGTAATTTGGGATAAGGAGCTTGAACTCAAAGTCTCAGACGTGTATTTCATCACTAGATTGTCGCGTAGAGGTGCAGTCCCTATCCTGACCAGTACTCGTCCTTCCGGGGAAAGTATGGGAATGGTAATTGATAGGGTGTGCCGAGGGGCACGAAAAGGAACAAGGAGTGGCAAAGTGGAAATCCAAACCGTCCTTGATCTGGCACTAAGAGTAGTGCTACACACTATCATGTGGGCTGCTGGATCGCAGGCACCGCATGAGGCCACGAAGACACAACTACTTCTTGCCTCAGAGTGCATGAACCCGACTATCTTCAACTAGGCTGAGGCCGTGACTGTCAACATCAAACGACAACTCACTAAGTGCAAGAAGACCAAACTAAAGCAGTTTGGGTATGGATCAATTCTGGTATCGTTCTTCTTGGAACGATTACCCATATTCTAGCGCCAGGAGGTTATTGTCTTGATGCCGCCACCCACAAAGCCATGGATGGCCTGATGGGCCGCACTGATGCCTAGAGTAGGGGGTGGCCAACAGATTTCCTGGAGGCCAGAGTTTTTTGATTGGCTCCGACGACAACTAATTGTCGTGGAGGATTGGCCCTACGCTGGAAGAGATTTCACCGGAGACCCAGACTTCCCGCTCCCGGAGGGAGAGGATTGGGACGAAGAGCTAGGTGAGACTCATTTTTATTTTCATGAGTTTATAATTTTTTGGGTATATATGCATGTTCTGAAATTTATTCTATATGTATGCAGATGTTGGCACAGAACGTCCTACAAGTATGTCACCAATAGCGAGGCGAAATCCTCATGATTTAGATCCTCAGGGTGAGGGGGTTGACGAGGAGATAGTACAGAACTTGGAGGGGATCACCCGTGGGATTCCAGACTATGCCTATTTTTATGATGTTCCTCGGGCCTATAAGAGGCACACTGTATGGGTGCCAAGTCATATCCACTGCTTGCTGAGGCGGTTGGTACGGGCGGTGACGTGCTATCATGAGCACCATGTCGATTAGGCACTTAGGCTTTATTTCCGCACATTTTTGAGAGACATGTTGTCTCACGATGTAACTGAAACAGACATATATTATTTTTTGGGTTTTATATGATGCACACGTTGCAAACAAATGATATATATATATACATCTATCTTCTCACATGGGTCTATTTACATATGATGATGTTTTTATAAATTGCACAAATGTCTATCTAGCACCATGTTAGCTATTGCATCTGTTAATGTATTCATTCGTCTTGGTATATGTTGATATGTAATGAAATCAAAATGTCTTTCAAGTAAACGAATACGCAAATAAAATCTCAAAATACATGGGTTTCGAACCGAATAATGACCGTTAAGTTGAAGAACAACAAGTTGTGAATCCAAATTCACAAGCAACGTTCATATGCCAAGGTTAACTGCCTCCGTTAATAGTTCCAAAGCATCGCTATATTCAGCGACATTGTTTGTATTTGGTCCTAGACAAATACCTTGCAAGTTAATCAACTCACCAACAGGATCATAAATTACCCAAGCTGCCGAAGACAAGTTCCTAGTACTGCGGGAAGCACCATCCGTGAAACCGACATAAGGGGAAATAGACATCTGCATAGCAAACAAAACCCAATAAGAAGAAAAAAGCTCACAAAGCACATCAAACCAAAACATGCACAAAAATGAAAAAAATCACCTATGTACACATATCATGCATGAATGACTCAGGCATAAAACTTTTTCAGGTACAACCCATTTTTGGGCTGTGATAAGGGATAACCTTCATAGTCAATAAGATCATAAGCCCCATTCTATAACACACATTTAACAATGTAGGGCCCATGCCACATGGGTTTGAATTTGCTTGCCCCCAGCTTATCATGAGCTTGGTCGTATAGGAGAACAAGATCGCCTTCGATGAAAGAACGAGGGGAAACTATTTGGTCAAAATGATATTTGACTCGCTTCTTCTATGCTTTGATGACCAAGGCAGCTAAGCGACAAGTTTCATCCAATCTCTCTAAGTAGAGGAGACATTCTTCCTCAGGCGAAGTGTTAGGCAATAATTCCACAACTAGTTTGAGTGAAGGGATTTCACATGCAATTGGAAGTGTGGCTTCCAGACCGTATACCAACTGAAATGGGGTAAATCCGGTTGCATTCTTAATCGATGTTTGGTAAGCCCAAATTGCTGAGAACAACATGAGATGCCAGTTTTATTTATGGATCCCAATTGTTCGTTGAAGCATTGTAACAAGGACTTTGTTTATGGCTTCAACTTGGCCGTTAGCTTGAGGATAATAAGGCGTTGAGCTGTCGTGACGCAAACCCAACTTAGATGTCAGCTCTGCCATCATATAATCCCAAAAATGAGAACCATGGTCGGTAACGATGGCTTGAGGGACACCAAATCAAGAAATAATTTGATTGAATATGAACTGTGCCGCTGTCTTACCGTCCGCAGCCGATGTAGGCATTGATTCGGCCCATTTCGTAAAATAATCGACGGTGATGATAATATAGGCATGCCCTCCAGTCGAACGAGAGTTACATGTCACAAAATCGATGCCCCGTTTGGCAAAAGGACCAATGGTAATGACAGGGTGTAAAGGAACAGGTGGCGCACACATCTTGCATTGATATATCTAGCTCGCATGGCATTTGCGTATTGCGACAATGCAGTCTTTGAAAATGGACGGCTAGAAATAGCCAGCACGAAGGATCTTCTGTGCAGTGGAATAACCAGACATGTGACCACCACAGGCGCCACTATGGAAGTCATTTAAAACTTTCTCAGCTTCCTCGAGGGTCAGGCATCGACGAAGTACAAAATCGACTCCAACACGATAAAGGGTATCTCCAACAATACGATAAGGTTGCGACTGATGCCGAATGCGGCGTCGAGCATCCTTCATTAACTCAGACCTAAAAGTAGACGTTTGGAGATACAAGATGATATCACCGTACCACGGATCAAGGGTGCTAATTAAGAAAAGAGTTTCGTCCAGAATATGATCCTCGGAACGAGAAGGAGCAGAGTCAGCGGGGGGAGAACAAATCAAATCAGTGAAAACAAGTGATTTCTTCGATTTGGTGGTAGTTAGCTCCAAATCAAACTCTTTGAGGATAACGATCCACTTCGAGTATTTCCCCCCCAACAATTTCCGAGACAGAATATAGGTCATGGGATTACAATCAGAAACCACGGTCACTGTGCGTAAAAGGATATAATGATGAAAATGTTGGACGGCTTGGACCGCAACCAATGCTAACTTCTCGACATGTGCGTAACGTGTTTCAGGGTCGAGAAGGTTTCGAGACAAGTAGTAAACGACATGCTCAATACCGTCATCATCATCTTAAACCAAAACCATGGCGATCATACTGAAGGTGACAACTAGATAGAGGGTGAAATCACGATGGTAATTCAGAGGACGTAATAGGGGAGCATTGACAAGAAACGTCTTAAGCCTATCAAAATACTGCTGAGAAATCTCATCCCAACAGAAAGGGGCGTCTTGCTTTAAAAGCCTTGTGAATCCTTTGGCTACTTCAACGTAGTTTGGGATAAAACGACGTAAGAAATTCGCTTTCCCCTGTAGACTTTGGAGCTGGTGTAACGAGGATGGGGAGGGGAGATTAACAATGGCCTCAACCTTGAGTGGGTCAAGGCATATTCCGTCTTTAGATACGATAAACCCTAAAATTCTACCGGAGTCGACGCAGAAGACACATTTATGCGGATTAAGCCGAATGTTGTAGTGTCTACAACGAAGAAAGATTTGGCGGAGATGGTCCGGGTGGTCTCTTCGCACAGCTGAATGAGCCAGAAGGTCATCCAAGTATGATTGAACACTATGCCGAATATCGTGAAAGGCATAAGACATCGCGCGTTGGAACGTAGCCCCAGCGTTCTTCAAGACGAAAGGGAGTTTCTTATACGCAAACGTTCCCCAAGGACAGATAAAAGCGGTCTTGTGTTGATCAGATGGGAGAATGTTGATTTGATTATAGCCAGAAAAATCGTCCATAAGGGAAAAATCTCACTCCCCGCACAATCATCAATGATCTGATTGATGAAAGGGGTGGGATAGTTATCCTTAGGATAGGCCCGATTGATATCGCGATAATCAACATTGACACGAATTGCCCCTTGCTTATTATCCACAGGGAAAATGTTAGAAACCCACTTTGTCAAAGGAATCGGATAAATAAAACCCGCTTTGAGAAGTTTTTCAACTTCAACTTTTATAGCGGCGGCTTTCCGAGGATGCGCGGGACGAAGACGCTGGCGAACAGGCTTCGCACCTGGATAGGTGGAAATCTCATGCACCACAATACTGGGGTCAATTCCAGGCATCTCTTCGTAAGACTAGGCGAAAACATCACGGAATTCGTGAAAGAGGCTAGTATACACTTGGACTTCCTCAGAAGAGCAAGTGACTCCCACATGGATGTTCTCGACAATTCTCGGTTTCATGGAAATTTCGATAGGCATCGTTTGAGTAATGTTCCCCAAGTTACCTTCAACGAAGAATTCATGAGTCAAAATAGGCCTTTAAAGCGGCAAAGAAGGAACTTGAGATGCAAAATGCTCAAGACAGTTAGAAATTGCCCCGAGGCAAGGCATAAACAAGGAACGTTGATGCCTATCGCTCCACGACAGATCCTCGAGAGACATGGTTTTCATGATAGCCTCGTCGGATGGAAACACTTATTTCAAAGGATCAGGTGAATCCGCATCGCCAAGCCAAGGGGATTGAGAATAAACGTCGAGAGACATACTCAAAGGAGCAACTTCAGGAGGGGGAGAATCAGATGCAGCGGTAAGCTCGCAATAATTGATTTTGATTGGGCTAAGTGGCATTGAATCTCCAAATGAATCAAGATGTTCAGTTAAAGGGATGATCCACGGGTCATCTGACTGAGAGACCATATTAACTTGAACAGTATTTGGTGGCAGAAAGGGAAAGATACCCATGAGAGCAGGATCTTTGAAAAGACCCGGCCCTATACTGTTAGGGGGAGAAGAAATCTGATCCACGTATGGCACGTTGTTCTCGGAAGACGAGGTAAAGAACGACAACTGATCGACAATAATGATTTTTCCCTCATGTGGAAACTTTAGAAGTCAGAAGAGGGTGGATGGAACGCACAACATAGCGTGAGTCCAACTGCAACCGAGTAGAATATTGTAATTAAGTTTGGCATCAACAACTTCTACTTCAACGTTGACCGTCTTTCCTTGCAACGTGATTGGCAAGCTAGTGAGAACACCCAAGGGTTTCGATTCCCTTCCATCAAATGCCTCATGGGAATTGGGTGACGAAGTCAGGGCTCGAGAGCCAATAGCCTTCCAGTAATCAGATGACATGACACGGGTAGATGCACCTTCGTCCACTACAGCTCTATGGATGTTGAGACTGTTAATGCCAACTTGTATGACAAGTGAAATCTGGTGCGGAAACTGGGGGACGAAATTCTGTAAGTCGAAGGAGAGAAGGCTAGAATCAGTAGGATCAATCCCGCCGATCACAGATAATAACACTTTCCGTTGAGATGGGCAACTCTGAAGCACTTCTAACGCGGAAATCGTGGAAGGCACCTGTGCTAATTCCTCAACAATACTGTAATGTTGGGCAGCACGGGTGTTAGGATTATAAGAAGATTTCCGAAGAACACCTTTAGAAGGTGGCCGCACAACAGGTTCAACACTGGGCCTTTCAATCTCAAGAGGACCAAAGGTAGGTGGGGGAGGAGGACTGTCAAAGACCTCTTTCCCGGCTTCCTGGCGTGATCTGGCATAATCCTTCGACCGAGTAGCGATGGAAACAGGTGCAGAACCGTTCATCATGAATACTTGAGAGGCAAACGACGTAGATGACGGAGGTTGCTCAACCATCTGGGTCTGCTGAGATGGGAAAGGTTTCTTAAGGACCGCCGGAGTTCCCTTAGCGCCTTTGAGAAGTTGACTAACTTCGGATTGTTTAGTACTTTTTTTTGTGTAGTGGTCCTCATCACAAATCAAACAGGGATACTTCGGCTTTCACTGTGAACCGTCATCAACACGAGGTTTAGATGATTTCGATTTTTGGGCATTGGCTTTGGCCTTGCCTTTGCCCTTATTTTTCCCTTTGGAATTCTTGTTTGCAGGATTGGCCTGAATGGCGTTGACCTCCGAGGTTTTACCAGAATTCGGGGTAGCCTGAGGAGCAGAATTATTGGAAGAGTTTGATTTCTGCTTCCCATTGGAAGACTTACGTGAAGTCTGAGACACAAAAGCAATAACGTCGTCGACTGATGGGGTGGCCGACGCTTTAGAGGTCCCAGGTCGTGGAGCCTCAGTCAAGATGTCATACAAAATGCCCGATTGAGATTACACTAAATCAAGGTACTGGGCACGAGCGATGGCTTGTTCCTCGGTCACACATGCCCCCATGGCGATGTATTTCGCAATTTGATTGAAAAAAGAGGTAGTGAACCAATGAGTAAGAAGTTGGTCAGGAATTTAGAACTTGATTAGGCGACGACGCCGTCTCCATTCGTGAATGTGGTCTGAGATATGGGTAGCCTGGTCTTGTTTCAAGGATGTTAGGAGATGCGTCTCGGGTTCATAATGAACCAGAAACTGGAAATGGGTAAGGAATTCCATAGAGAGAGTGTTGAAATATTGAAAGATGCCACGAGGCAGTTCAATATACCACTTAACAGCAGCACTGGTAAGAGTGCACTGGAAGAGATGGAGTCAGACCGAGTCATCCACCCAAGAATTGGAAGAACACCATAAATGGTATGTCATGACGTGTGCTTGGGGGTCTTCTCCAGACTTGCCCTCGAACTTGGGACAATCACCTAGAACTTTCGTTGGAACTAGAGGCCAAAAAGGATTATGAAGAATGGGATCATTTGTCAATTTGGACACATCCGGTAACTCCAACGTGGCAAGAAAAGGTAATTGAGGGTTAATAGGCATAGCAGGTCCCCGGTAAGGACTTGTACCCATACTCCATCCTGATTGAGTATAAATTTGCCCCCATTGGTTCTGCCCCAGAGGATTCGGACCATAAGGGGTATAAGCCAGATAATTTGGTTGATATGGTGGCTGAGGACCATGATACAGGGGTTGAAAACCAGGATACTGATTCTGAGTATACGAGGGTCCCGATTGAGAAGCATAAGGATTTTGCTGTGGAGTATAGCCTGGTGGTTGAGGGTAGTAAGCAGAACCTTGAGGCAGGTTGTAAACCAGTCGATATTGAACTTGAGGAAAATAACCGCCTTGGGGTCGAATGAGCTGTTGATAAGTGGGGCCCTGCTGAGCTGAGTAGGTCAGGCGCACAGGTTGATTCGACTGCGGCATTTTATATGGTGGCGACTGAGCAGGGTTAACAGGCTATTCAGGTTGCCCTGGTTGAACAAGTTGACCTGACTGATGAGGGCCACTAGGTTGCCCCTGCTGAGCAGGTTGGCCTGATGGTTGGGGTGGGCCAGGTTGTGCCTAATAACTAGGTTGGCCTGGAGCAGGACCATAAGATGGCCCTGGCTGTGCAACATTTGGACCAATTGTAAAATATGGCTATTGAGGTTGCACCAAAGGTTGAGATGGACGGATCTTCCCCCCCAGGACCGTACGGAGGTCCGAGCTGATATACCGATTGCCAGGCTGGTCCTTGAGGTTACCCTGGTTGGACCACAGGCTGGGCTTGTAAAGGTTGACCTTGAGGATTGTAAGGCTGCCCTTGTGGGTCGTAAAACAATCCCTGCTGGACCGAAGGTTGTCCTGTAAGGGTTTCCCTTGTAGGTCGTATGCATACCCTTGTTGGGCCGAAGGTTGTCCCTGAAAGGGTTGTCCTTATGGGCCGAAAGCATATCCTTGCTGAACCAAAGGTTGTCCCTGTAAGGGTTGTCCTTGTTGGTTAGAAGGTTGCACAGGAAAGGTAGGTATAACATCGTTAATGAAATGATAAGCCTCAGGAGCAGGCAAATAGAAGGGGTTGCCTTGCTCGTCATATTGAAACGGAAGTGAATAAATCGGGGTACCATCCGCTCCATAATGATAGAAATAACACCGATAAGGATCTTGAGGGAAATGATAAGTCTGGGAGTTCTGTTGCTGAACAGCCAGCTGATACTCCTCAAAAGAAAGGTCGTCAGGGATTGCCATGGCAATCGAAGTCTCTGCTGAAGTCGAAAATCCTGACGGTTGAGCGGTGACAACTGATGTCGATGCAACCACACAGACAGTAGGCCTAGTGGGAATAGACGTAACAAAAGGCGTTGACGAGATAGGATTCGTTGGAGACATCCCTAATGACGGGAGAACCGCCCCCCTTGACGGAGTTGATGTTGCCATTGAGGCAATACTGGCTATAATCTGACCCAAAGACCTATATCTAGCTGGAAGCGACACCAATGGTGAAGATTGAGTAGGCTCTTGATGGATGTCTTCCGGGAAAAGTTGGTATCCTTCATCAGAGACTGGAATACCCTCACTACCATTAGGACTAGACGAGTCCATGTCTGAATCCACCGTGATATCTTGTAAAAGATTATGGGGGCTAGGAGGTATGATAGCAGCCAAAAATGGTGATCCCGATGTAAGAGGGGGAAAGTGTTCCCCGACCCCAAACCCAAACCAAGCGTTAGAAAGAGGCCAATGGAACTCAACTAGTTCTCCAAAGGGGTACTCTGATGGGATGACAGGCTGCTGAAGCTCGACAGGCTACTGAAGCTCGACAGACCTAGAGGTCTGAGAAGTCTAAGATGAATCGTCCGAGAAAGGACTGCTAGTAGACGAAACCGATGGTTCTGAAGATCGAAAATGAGGACTCTTGGATCAAAACCAAGGAAAACAAAGACAGGCCAAGTAATCAAACTTTAAAGGGCGTGTAACCGTAGGTAGTTTACTTTACCACATTGAAACCAAAAATTTGTTGTTTCATGTTTTAAGAGTCAAGAAATAGTCAAAGATGACTCTATTCTCTTTCAATTTTAAGCGAGCGCGAAAGGACAAGTGCTCGATGATCTTTTCAAATTTATGGAGTTAGTAAAGATCGAAAATGATTGCTCAGGTAGTCTAGGTAAAAGGGTGTACCAGGTTCTCGTGAACTGCCATATACACCTTGGTTATAAAATGAAAGAAAAATCAACCAAGGACTTGACGTACGTGTAGGTAGTCTCCCTGAATGCTATGTTCGGTGTATCACAGTCACAAGGCGGCAGACTTGGCTTCCTACGGATAAAAGGATTGCAACCTAGAGGGGTCTCCCTTTATATACTCGACGGTATGGGGAGCACAAGTCCATACTAGTGCTGTCTGAAGCTAGATGGCAAGCGACAGCTGCTAGGTTTAAAGACGCCGGAACACGTCTCTAACTTAGACCACTAAATATTTTGTTAAGTTTCAATGTTGCCTTAGGTTAATTGAATAAATTTTAAGTTGATCTTGTATTTATGTTTCAATTCCAAGGTCCTACCGTATGTTGGATCTCACAAATCCCTAAATGCAAGCTACATGCCATAAAATACCATTTTGTTCAATGAAAAGCTATCTACGAGAAAGTTTTAGGAGTTTTCAAGCGACAACAAATAATGAGAACACACAGAAGCATCCACTACAAAATCTGATGCAAGCTAATGAAAACGAGAAATATTTCCTAGAATACCTAATGCTAGTTATGTGAAATATTTTTCAATTCCACAATGCAAACAAGAATGCAAGCACGAAACATATTTTTCAATTTTTTCAATGTAATAGAGCAAACAATGCACTAAATGACATGAAAAATAAACCTTCACACTAGTTCGAGAATATCAATGCGAGAGTCGAAGTGAAACAATCCAAACAACTCAAAAGTAAACAAGACAACAACTCAAACCAATGTCAAAATCTCTCAAATCAAAGAAAGATGTCGAAACAGACCCATACAAGCAATGTGAGCTATGCTTGGAGTGACAAGAAGAAAAACTGAATGAAAGAGGCAAGACTCACTCAAGACTCATTCCACCAAATGCAATCACTCAAAACGGATCCAGGGAGCTAAATGCAATCAAGCAAATAATGAAGGTGACAGCGAAACAAAAGACTCAAGCTCCTACAGGAGGCTCAGCATACCCTAGCACTAGAAAAACCCTAAGGCCATGATGTTGAAAGAAATGGACAAACAACCGAAGGAAGGAGGTCGTTCATAGTCACAAACAATCTCAAAGCACTCAAATCAAGTCAAGAAAACACCCAGAGACACCAGTATGGACCAAAACTCCAAAACAGGGAAAATCCTAGCACCTACAGGAAATGGCGCGACTATCTGGCTGTAATCCACGCCAGACAAGGGATGGCGCGGGTGATGAATTGGCGACAAGCGCCAGTGGGCACGACTGTCAAACTGGAAATCACGCCAATCAAGCCAACCTTGGAAAAATGAAAATTTTGGAAAAAACAGAGGTTAGATATGATCCTCTGGGGCTGAACAGGGGTCTAAGACTCAGCACAACAACCATAAAAGGCAAGCTAAGCAAGAAAAGACCAAGAAGAAGACCTAATGGACGAAAGAAAAACTCACACTGATCCCTAGTGGAGTTGCCAATTTTTTGGTGAGGTAAATCCCCTCTGCGGACAGAGGCGATCCCACTAGCCCTAGAGTGGGTCTAGCCACAAACAAGACACGCTATGACATCAATTCCTAGTTAACAGATGAATGGAGATTCGATAGATAACTTACCGTATATCCTGCGTTGTTGTCGTCATTGGAAGAGTGGCTACCTCTCGCTCCTGGTTCGACAGATCACGATCCGCTCTTTCTCGCGCTCAGATACCTGTACATACACAAGAAACAAAGACGACATTCAACATACTATTTCACATTTGTAATTATCAGTCAGTTGAAGAAGACTAAATCAATGCATCAATAAACAAAACACAAAGATGGAACCAATACCATAGTCGAGTATATTATTAAAAGGAAGGAATATTACAACCAAGCTCCGATGTTGTGGTCTCCTCCAACAGGGTTCTAGCGGAGCGCGTCTCACAAAGCTCGTCGGGAATTCAGACAGGGCTCTCTCTTTGGAATTATTCCTGGTTCTACCTTCTCGATAGGGATTACTCAGCTATAGTATCTCTTCTCCAAGTTCAGCTTCTTGGCTATATGTTCAGCTAGCTTTTGTAAAGGGAGAAGGCCTGTTTATATAGAGGAAGGAGGAGAGGTTAGGATCCCTATAATCATGGAGGGGAGTCCTATCTTCAAGGATGTTCTAAAAACCATTACCCAAAGGAAGAGATCCGTGGCTTATCAAGTTTAACCACTTGCTGTGACTCATCCCTGAGGTGGTTAAAGGAAACTTTTGCCTCTAATTTGTTAAAAAACATTCCCAAAAAGGTTGGCGCGGGTACAAAAAAGAGACAGAGTGCCAGCTGGCACGGCCTCTAGTGTACATCCTCCACATTAGCGCGAGGGGTGAACTGGCTACCTGTGCCAATGCCAAAACATAGGTTTTTATGGGATTTTTGAGGAAATGTTCAATAGGAGAAATGATGTACTTATGCAGAAGGATGCAAAGAAGGTGTTTGCGGGGCGAGGGATTACACGGACGGGGTGAAAAAATCTTTGTGTAACACACCTTCCTCCTTACGAAACTCTCATTCACTCTTTTCCCCTGCCAAAATTGCCTCTTTTCTTTACCTTACACTTCATTTCCCCACAAAAAATCCCTTTCCCTTTAAACCATTTCCCTTTCCTTTCATTTAAACTATGTAAAAATCCTTTTTTACATAGTCTTGAGGGTAAAAAGAAGCATTTCGGGACCTTTTATGCTAAAAACTCTGTTTAAAATATGATAAACATGACCCTTATGTTTTAAATCCAATCCCTTTATAAACTTTAAAGCTCCCGCTTTAATTATTTTACCTCTATAAACATTAAAATTCTGCTCTTATGTTAAACTCGAGCTCCTTTCCCTTAAGCCCTAGCCCACATGCATTTCAACCCCGCCTTCATATAACCCTGCCATAAGCTATGCGCCCCACTTTAAAACTTGACCTTGGGCCCACTCTCTGTTGAACTTCGTGCCCCAACAATATCACGTCACTTGTCCCAGGGCTCCACCCTTCGCACCCTCTCTGAGCCTTTGCGACCCTTCATCCAATCTGCTCCACGAGATCCTATGTCCCAAATCGCATATCGCAAATTAAAAAACGACGGGGATAATGTTATTTAACCCTTGCGACAGGCGGGTTCCTTGCCACATGTCATCCTGTGAACCATATCGCATGCCAACCCGAAAAGGCATTACGCATCTCCTTTGTGAAAAAAACGCTACTCCATTTCACGCCCTTATTCAAATCGCCTCCTTTGGAACTTGCGGCGGAGTTCCGCTACACGGGAACCAAGCCTCCGGTCACCATTCTTGCCCACGAAAATGCCCAAAACACCTGAAAAAAAGAAGTAAGCCCTCACTGCATGGTTTTCAAAGCTA
The DNA here is from genome assembly GCA_034641835.2 of Pinus albicaulis. NCBI lineage: Eukaryota > Viridiplantae > Streptophyta > Pinopsida > Pinales > Pinaceae > Pinus > Pinus albicaulis. Next base: position 902,615,065 of record CM076573.1, on the reverse strand, counting down.
ATTATTTTTTTTGATGTGCAAGTTTAATGGCGAAGTTGCGTGAGAGAAGTAAACGGTCGAAAACAATTGAATAAATGTTACGGGTTACGATCCAGAGAATTTTCCATTAAAAGAGACCAGAGGCCCTATTTCGAGCTTAAATCATTGATAAAACATGGTTATCGATGGTATTTTAACCCTCTATCCACGAAGAATGCGTCCCTGAACAGAAGACGTATACAAACAGAGAGCATGGTGAGAGGAAAGGCAGTCAAAGGAATGTAACAAAGCTAAAGACAATGTTAAGATAGGTTAATCACTGATTAAAAGATAAAACCAAAGGATTAGCCAGCAAAGCAGAGTTTAAAGAAAGTAAAGGTAGACAAATAGAGGTTAAAATATTAAAGGATTAAAGACATAAGATCAAAGGGTTAATCAAAGGGATTAAGTCATAAAGCGTAGATAAAGGAAGAATAAAGAGCAAGGACAATAAAACAGAGAGTTAAGAGGCAGATCCAAAGTTTTAAGGCCTAAACAGAGTTTAATGATAAACATAAGCAGACTAAACATAGGAGCACATTCGAAGGGTCAAATCCACAGAGTCAGTTACTTATTCAAAGATATTCTGCCACCTACAACATGTTTTTTGTCCATAAAGAATCAATCAGTTATTACACACAGTCAGAGATATTTTTCTATCTACCAACAATTATTGAAAAGTTATTAAAAAGCCTTAAAGTCAAGCTTTTCACATACATCAACTCAAAAGTTAAGATAGGAGTTATTATTTCAGAGAAACACCTTCAGATATTTTTGCCTTGGGCCTTGCATGTTCTCAAAGGTTAAAAACTCATTAACTCTGTAATAAATGATACACAAGCCCTAACTTAGCTTCACCTCCTCATTTGCTGGATAAATAGAGCATTGAGACCTCATTTGTAATGTTGGATGTTTTATTGAGAGTAATATACAAACTTTGAGATTGATAGAAATTGGCTTTGGTGCTTGATGATGGCTTTGGACAATGCATCTGTGGATTAAGCTCACTCTTAGGATTCATTAAGCTTGGTTAGATGGTGATGTATTCCATCTTTATGTTTGTTTTCTTCAGTTATTCATTCTGTTTATGATTCATTTAGTCATAGAGCAGAAATAGAGAATAGGATTTTCCTTCTTGGCACCCTACTTCTGCCTGCCTCTTTGATTTCTATGTTTTCTTCTTCAAAGTTTTGCTAAAAGAATCCTTAAATGCTCTTTAGTATTACTAAGAGGTTATGTAAATTTCTATTTGTTTACAAGCAAGTTTCAGAGAATCCTTCATTGCTCTTTTAGCTTACTTATCTGTTGATTTTAGGAGCCGTTTAGCCTAGTTGATATTGAAGGATCCTTCACTTCTCTTCAAGTTTATTATGCTATCATCTTAGAAGCTTTTTCTTGTTTACTAGTTTGTTAGAGGATCCTTGATTTCCCATTAATTCACTATTCACACAACTCCATGTTTATTTCATTATCCTTAGACCTACTTAGATCCATTTGACCTTGTCAACTTTTCCTTTGAACTATCCTTGACTCATTTTTACATTGTCACAAATACCCTTGCAGACCCCATATCCCAATGGATCGATCCTCTCTTATTCTACATATTTCTCTTAACAATCTACCCAACCAAAAACAACAAAAAAATACTACACTTAACGAACTAGCCTAAAATCAAACCCTAAAATCAAACAAGTTCACATCCTTAGCACAAAATAGAGAGATCCCTCTTTGAGTCCAGGAAGGCTAGGTCCTAGGACTCCAAAGATTGGTCGATGCTGCTGCATTTGGTCTTACCAATACGCAAATCTTGGGATCCTAACACTTTTAAAGGTCGAAAAACTAAGCCATATGGCCCATAAGGGGCTGCCCAGGTCGGGCCTTAACGCTTGCCCCATCAACCTAGCCCCTTTAAACTCGGGGTCGTGGTCATGTTGGTGTTCACGGGGCCGAGGTTGAGCTAATGGCACCCTTCCTATTGGGCCCCTTAACTGTCGCATGTGTGTTTCTTTGGGTTCCCATAAGGCCTGGGGCTGGCCCCCACACTAAGCGTCCTACCCCCAAGTGCATTCCCGAAAAGCCACGGTCCAGTGCATTGTTAAAAGGCTTGGGGCTAGGGCTCTGACCCAACCCCTCTCTTGTGAACGTTGAGTTCTCTGTATCTTGGTCTTGTGCCAATTAATTATGACCATGGGCCAAGGCTAATCCCCCAACCCTCAGGTCTTGGCTCCTGCGGTCACGTGGGCTGCCATGAAACTAGGGCTAGTGGCTTAGCCTCGACCCCTTTCCCCAACGTTGAATGTGTTAAAATTTATATACAAGTTCGACCCATAGTATTAAAAAAACCATCGTGCGGCCTATTGGTAAGTTTTTGCATTGTTATTCGAGAGGTAGGGGGTTCGATCCACTTAGGCCTCTATCTGACCATTACCAAAATTTTACACGCCACCAGGGTGCCATGCGGCACCATTTCATTGGTCTACTTCAATAACACTATCAACCAATAAAATTATACTAAAAATAGATGAACTGGAACATGCCAAGTGTTAGTACCTGGTTGGATCATACCTGGACAATCACCCTTTTGACCCAACTATACACTCACCCAGTAAGTTTCCCAGTCAGGAGACCTCCTAAAATTTTAGTTGTTGGGCCAAATGGTTAGGACACAAAAACTTAAGCATACGGTGTCAGATTGAGGTGAAATGAGCATCATTAGATTCAGAATGACAAGCACTTTGACTTGGTTTTGATTTCAATACCTTCTGGGCACTTTCATTTTTGAGTTAAAATCTTCTCACCTGATAACACCTCCCCACTAGGAACTTTTAGACTCCAAAATTTTACTTCCCTAAAAAAATAAAATGAGGCTGAAAATCAAAATCACCCAAAAACTCAATCCAAAATGATTAATTTTCAATTGGTGCCCTTCAAGCCCCATTCAAGGCACTTCACCTATCTTCTTCATAAAGACCTACTGTTTTGTTAATAATTGAGCCAAAATTCTTATTGTTGATGCAGGAACAAAAATACTGATGAGTGGAATATGAAAATTTTCTTTAACCTCATCTTTCAAGGTTCAAAACAACTTAATATTGAAGTTAAACTATTGAAGACAAAATTGACTCCATCTTCGAAATCAGAAGCAACATAAACTTGCTTTACTGTCCTCAAACTGAACTTATACCTAAAAAGTACACTGCTACAAAATTTCAATGACATAATTTCCTTTTCCTACAAAAACATAGTTACCTTGTACAATCTTAAAACAAAGATTCTATTCACAACAAGTTTCATCTTGAATACTTGCATTAGTGAGTACATGACAAACTGGTAGACAATACTTGGACGACAAATTGTACATTCAAAAAGTCATTAAACATATGGAATTATAAACAAGACAATACAAAACATCAATGAAAAACACATAGTTGTTGCACATAGTGATTATTATTGTTCAATTTACAAAAGTAACTCGAAAGGTAAACAACAACAAGTAATTAAAAAAATTACAAAGCAACTTTACAAATAGTCTACCCAATCTCCGCCTCTCCTAGGCTTATGGGTTCTATTTTTGCATCATCTATTCCTTGGAGGTTGCTTAATATTGATGCAAGTATTAGCATTGAAATTTTGAGGTCTAAAATGGGCCTCCTAAGAAAAATGTACAACAAAAATAAACTTTATAAGAACCAATAGGATTCAAGATGATGATGTTAACCATGGGGGATGATTCACCATTTTTGGAGTAAAAAAGTACAAATATTAAAAAAATAATAAAATAATAAAACTACTTTTGCAACTCGTATTTTCAACTTATCTCCTTAAGGTTTTACTCAAATTTAAAGCAGGAGTACTCATTGGATGAAAAATTTAATTCTTCATCTAAGGAGTATCCATGTTTCATACTTTTGTTGGACCCTACTACTTGAAAAATGAGAAATACATGAAAACACGTGTTTGCAATCACGTTTTTCATGTATTTATAATTTTTCATGTAGAAAGGTCCATAAAAAGTATGCAACATGGGTACTCCTTGGATGAGAAGTTGAATTATGCATCCAATGAGTCGTTCCTCTCTAAATTTGAGTAAACCTATAGGGAGATAAGTTGAAAATATGAGTGGAAAAAGTAGTTTTTCCTTTTTTCCCTCTAAAATTTGATGATGTAATCAAACATTATTTTATTATTTCCACTATTATTTTATAATTTCCTTAGGAGGCCCATTTTAGACCTCAAAATTCCCCTAATGTTTCTGTCTCTTGCTTCTATTGCATTACTTTGCCACCCAATCTCTTTTCTTTTCCTTTCTTAGAACAAAGCTCTGGATGAAACTTCCAACATCATTCATTTCCATGCCCATGCATCTTGTAATGAGTTCAAAAGAAATTTCTCTTGTTTGTCAACAAAGAATTCCTCTCATGCAAAGGAGAATCATTATGCTTGATGCCCAGAATCTTATCCATTCTTTTAACCATTACCATACGTTGCTCACATACAACCATGCAATGGTCAAATGCATCAGAATTTTCAAGGGTACGTCTTCGACAAATACTCAAAATTACCATCATTATTGTTGGGTATGTGTTATATTCTTTCCATGACTAGCCCCACGCGTTGTACGTTGCGCCGGGCGCAGCAGGGGGGTCACACTGTCGAGGTCCGGGGCAGCGCCCCAGTGAAAAAAAATTTGGTATGCGGTCCCACTCATATGCGGACCCACCCATGTTTTGTGCATGATTTTGCACATGGTTTTGGGGTACGATGGTTTTTGACCCCTGGTATTTTGTAGATCCGGTCAAGGGAACTACGGTTATGTTCTAATCCAGGGTTAATGGATTGGGGTTTATGTATGCTTTGACATGTATATATATGTGTTGTAACACTAAAAGGAATATAATGAAAAATCAAGCTGGTCGTCCCGATTTGGGATCCAGGGGAAAATCTCTGTGTTTATCTGTTTTATGTTTTATGCTCTCGCTATTGTTTATCTTATGTTATAAGATTCGTGTGTAGATAATTTTTGTTCAGGGTTAAAACCTACATTTGGTATCAGAGCTGTTTCGGCTTCAAGGGGACGCCTTTGCTGCTGAGGGTTTTTTAGTTCGGGCCTGAGGTAGACCCTGTTCAGTGGGAGATCTGCGGGATCGATTCTTGCGGTGAGAGAAGATGGCGAGCGGTGGAAAGATAGAGATCGAGAAATTTAATGGTCAGAGTTTTGAGTTGTGGAAGCTCAAGATGGAGGATCTGCTGGTGGATAAAGATCAGTGGATCGCGGTAGATCCGGGTACTAAACCAACGGCAATGTCAGATGAAGACTGGAAGAAACTGGATCGGAAGGCTAAGAGCACAATACGGTTGTGTGTCTCAGATTCAGTATTGTTGAATGTATCTGGGGAAGCTACGATGAAGAATTTGTGGGAAAAACTTGGGACTTTGTACCAATCTAAGTCTCTGGTGAATAAGTTGTTCCTACGGAAAAAGCTGTATAACCTGAGGATGAAGGATGGAGACTCAGTGACAGAGCATCTGAACGCCTTCAATACTGTGGTAAGTCAGTTGTCATCTATTGATATTAAAATATCAGATGAAGATAAGTGCATCAACTTGTTGTGTTCTCTACCGGACTCGTGGGACAATCTGGTTATTGCAATAGGTAGCAATACAACTACCTTGAATTTTGATGACATTGTCTCAGCCTTGCTGTCGGAGGAAATGAGATGGAGAAATATGGAGGGTCAAAATGGAGATGCCTTATCTGTACGAGGAAGGTCCTAGAACAGAAACAAGAATAAGGTTTCGAGTGGGAGATCCAAATCTAGAGGGAGATCTAAATCTCCTGGAAAGTTTGTAAAGGTGTGCTGGAAATGCGGAAAGGAAGGGAATTACAAAAAGGACTGCAGATTTAAAGCTCCTAAGAAAGGAAAGGGATCTCATGATGCTCCTTCTGCAGAGGCAAAAACCACCTCGGATGAAGGTGGGGATGTGTATTTGGCTTCTTCTTCAAATACACATGTAGATCATGAGTCATGGTTGATTGACTCAGGTGCATCCTTTCACTTCACTCCCCATAGGGAGTGGTTCTGCGGGTATGAGAAATATGATGGTGGTGATGTCTTCCTAGGGGATGATAGGAAGGCCAGAATCGTCGGACGTGGAAAGGTCAAGCTGAAGCTGCAAGGTGGGAGGATTAGAACACTTCCTGGTGTTCTGCATATTCCTGCATTGGCCAGAAATCTGATTTCTGTAAGCAAGATGGATGATGCGGGTGTAAAAATAGTGTTCGAGAAAGATGTCTGCAAGATGGTTCGGGGAGCACTGGTATTAATGCGGGGAGTTCAGATTGGAACTCTGTACAAGCTACAAGGTAGCACTGTTATTGATGGGTGTAACAATTCTGTGGTTCCTGAAAGTGGGACGGAAAGTCTAGCTGTCTCTGGAGAAAAGACCATGCTATGGCATCAGAGGCTTGGACATATTGGAGAGAAGGGCCTTCGGATACTGCATAGAGATGGTATGGTAGAAGGTATGTCTAATTGTTCTCTGGATTTCGATTTCTGTGAACATTGTGTATATGGGAAGCAAAATCGGGTGAGTTTTCCTTCTGGTGCTAAGAGGGCAAACAAGATATTAGAACTTGTGCACAGTGATGTGTTTGGACCTGTGTCAGTTCCATCACTAGGAAAATCTGTGTACTATGTTTCATTCATAGATGACTTCTCAAGGAACACATGGATATATTTCTTGAGGAAGAAATCTGAAGTCTTTGACAAATTTAAGGAATTTAAGGCTCTGGTGGAAAATCAGACAGAGAAGAAGATAAAGGCGCTGAGGACAGATAATGGTGGGGAGTTCTGCAAGAAGGAATTTGAAGAGTTCTGTAAGAAGTGTGGTATAGCACGGCAGAAGACTACTCCATACACACCTCAGCAAAATGGAGTTGCAGAAAGAATGAATAGAACACTGATGGAAAAGGCAAGAATCATGCTCAGTGGTACCGGGTTAGGACAAGAATTCTGGGCAGAGGCAGTGGAGACTGCATGTTACTTAGTTAACAGATCACCTTCATCAGCGTTGGAGGATAAGACCCCACATGAGGTATGGATTGGTAAGAAACCCTCTCTTTCACATATAAGGGTATTTGGATGTGATGCATATGTACATGTTCCAAAGGAGAAAAGGACCAAGTTGGATAATAAATCTGAAAGGTGCATCTTTATTGGTTATAAGGATGGTTTAAAGGGTTACAAGCTTTGGAACCTAGAAACAAGGAAGGTTGTGTACAGCCGAGATGTGGTGTTTAGAGAAGTGAAAGATATTGTTAAACATGAAGTCCTACCAAAGAAACCTGAGAAGATAGAGTTTGAGCTAAAGGAGGATGAATCAAACTCTACAATAGAAGAAGACTCAGAAGATGAAGAGCCACAAACTCCAGCTTTGAGAAGATCAGTTCGGGAAAGAAGGCAACCAGAAAGGTATAGTCCATCTGCTTTCTGTTCAGGTTTTGCCTTAACTATAACTAATGATGAACCCAGATCTGTCAGGGAGGCAGTAGATTCAGAGGATGGAAAACTCTGGAAGGAGGCCATGGTTGATGAAATGGCATCCTTGCACAAAAATGAGGCATGGGATCTGGTGGAGTTGTCGGCTAGAAGGAAGCCCATCGGGAGAAAATGGGTGTTTAAGAAGAAGATGAATGTAGAAGGCAAGGTGGAGAAATACAAAGCTCGGTTGGTAGCCAAAGGTTATTCCCAGGTGCCGGGAATTGATTTTGGTGATATTTTTTCTCCTGTTGCCAAAGTTACTTCTATTAGATTACTTTTATCTGTTGCTGCTGCATTTGATTTTGAGATAGAACAGATGGATGTGAAGACAACATTTCTTCACGGGGATCTAGAAGAGGAGATCTACATGAAGCAAACTGAAGGCTTTATGGTGAAGGGTAAGAAAGAACTAGTATGCAGGTTGAAGAAGTCTCTGTATGGGTTAAAACAGTCACCAAGGATGTGGTATCAGAAATTTGATACCTATATACGGGGACTTGGCTTCACCCGAAGCAAGGAGGATCACTGTGTTTATTTTAAATTAATTGGTGACCGTGTTATTTATTTGGTCTTGTATGTGGATGATATGTTGTTGATTGGAAATGACAAAGAAATTATCCAAGATTTGAAGACCCAACTGTTCTCCAAATTCGACATGAAGGATCTTGGTGCTGCAAACTATATTTTGGGCATGGAAATTAAGAGAGATCGGACAAAGAGGATGCTCTGGTTAAACCAGAGGAAGTATGTCGAGACTATATTGCAGAGGTTCAATATGCAGGATAGTAAACCAGTGAGTGTTCCTATTCCTATAGGTGCAAAGTTGTCTGCTGAACAGTGTCCCAAGACACAAGAAGAAGAGGAGGATATGTCCCGTGTTCCATATGCAAGTGCAGTGGGTAGCCTGATGTATGCAATGGTCTGTACTAGACCAGACATTGCACATGCAGTGGGAGTATTGAGCGGGTTTATGTCAAACCCAGGGAAGGAGCATTGGACAGCAGTGAAGCGGGTTTTCAGATATTTACGTGGCACTAGTGATTATGGCTTGTGCTACCAGGGAAGACCGGGATTGGAAAGAATGTTGGACATTCGTGGTTTTGTTGATGCAGACTGGGCTGGAGATCTGGACCAAAGAAGATCTACAAGTGGGTATGTGTTTAGCCTATTTGGAGGTGAAGTCAGTTGGATGAGTAAAAGACAGTCTGTAGTGGCTCTTTCAACTACAGAGGCAGAATACATAGCAGCCACTCATGCAAGCAAGGAAGCAGTTTGGTTGCAGAGATTGTGTTCAAGTATGGGGTTGGTACATCAAGCTATAAGGATAGACTGTGATAGCCAAAGTGCAATTTTCTTGGCTAAGAACCTTGCTTATCATTCAAAGACAAAGCACATTGATGTTCAATGTCACTTTGTTAGAGATATGGTTGAGGCTAAAAGGGTGTTGCTGGTAAAGGTGGACACTTTGAAGAATGTTGCAGATGCATTGACGAAGTCTGTGAGCACTCAGAAGTTCTCTTGGTGTAGAGAAATAATGGGTGTTGAAGAATTGGCCCAATGACTAAGCTCTCCTGTGGCCCCCTGTGGAAAGAAAACAACAAGTGGGAGAATGTTGGGTATGTGTTATATTATTTCCATGGCTAGCACCACACATTGTAAGTTGCGCCTAGCGCGACGGGGGTCCCTGGGGGCGGCGGCCCCACGTCGGGGGTCGGGGCAGCGCCTCGTAGTGTTTTGGTATGGGTCCCACTCTTGTACGGACCCACATTTTGTTATGAGTTTACACAGTTTACTGGGGTACACGCTTGGTTTTATTTTAGTATTTTGTAGATTCGGTCAGGGAAATACGGTTATGTTCTAATCCGGTTAATGGATTTGGGTTTTATGTCACTGTATATATATATATATATGTGTTGTAACACTAAAAGGAATATAATGAAAAATCAAGATGGTCGTCCCGATTTGGGATGTAGGGGAAAATCTCTGTGTTTATCTGTTTTATGTTTTATGCTCTTGCTATAGTTTATTTTCTGTTATAAGATTAGTGTGTAGATAATTTCTGTTTGGGGTTAAAACCTACAATCAGGGTTAAACCTGCTAATTATGAAAAAATCCATGAGATTTATACCTTTCCCTGGAATTGCAGCTTTAACGTTGTGGAGCGAACGATGATATACAAGGTCCTTTCAAGCACTCATCTCACTTGGGAGACAAATGAAAATTGTCACCACCATCTTGGTGTGACATCTCATCCTCTGATGAATGTGGTGCCTCAAACTGTTTAGAGCATTCTCCAAACTCCCTTTGACCATATCCCAATCCTTGATACTTTGGTCTTTCTTGTACCATGATTGGATTGGTGATCCCTTGGCCATTGATGTCGAGGCCTCCTCCTTCATAACCCATTGTAGAAAGCAGATTCATACAAATGCCTTTATTATGTTTCTCAAATGCTGCAAAATAGGTGTTATGAACATAAACATAAGGATCTGTACTTGAATTTTTTATTACCTTCTTTAAAATTTCCATTCATCTTTTTCATATTTTGATGATGACGATGACATCATTGTAGATGAATCTAGCCACCCACTCTTACCAACTGGCATATGCTGGTAATATTGAATATGCTTTCAAAATGCACATGCATCATCTTCCTCATATGGTCCATAGCCATTTTTTGAACCATGAGTACATGTTTGTTTCATTTTGGAGGTGTATTTTGCTGTCACAGGAGTGGAAATTTCAGCAACTTATTCCTCAAGCACATTCTGCGAGTGAAGGTGAACATGCCTTGTAACAACCCTAGTTAAAAATCCATGTAAAAATGTATAAGACCATGATTGATGGGACACTTGTTACAAGCTAAATGGTGGGAAAAACATCCTAGAAGGTGTTCATTTCAGTTATTATGGCTAAAGGAAATTAGAAAAGGCAATGGAAAAGGATTTGGAAAGGCGTGAGGCATTAATTGGCATCCTATTTATGAAAATAATGGAAATTAGGAGAAAAGGAAGGTGAAAGGTCACAGGTTGCATGTGATGAGGAAAATGAAGAAAAATAATGGAAATTGAGGAAAATTGAGGCCTCATTAATAAAAAGGATTATGAGGATCAGTTGGTAAGTTTTTGGCTCAACATTTTGTTCAATGCAGTTTTGGAGCTCTCATTATTCTCTCTCTCTCTCATATTCTTAGATACTTAGTGTTTTCTTGGAGTACTATTGGAGAGTATGAATACTTGGTGATTTGTATCAAGAAGGAAAAGGAAGAGCATGAAGGCACAAGAAGACATTGGGATTAGCATATACAACAGATTCTTAGTGCAGGTACCGAGTTGCAGGTATGCTTTCCTCACTAGTTTCAACATGCATGGTGTATGCATGTGGATCTTCCTAGGCTTTCCATTTCCTATAAAACCATGGTATTGTGGGTTTATTTCCATTGATTTTTTTCTAGTTGGTTCTCATGCTTCCTTTAGATGTTGGGTTGAGTTATTAGTTCCTAGAGCCTTGGTTGGACAAATGGTTTCGAGCCCAGCAGAAAACTATTGGGTTGAGTTACTAGTCCTGGAGCCTTGGTTGAAAAAATGCTCTGGAACCCTAGGTGGGTTGAGTTAATAGTCTTGGAGCCTTGGTTGGAAAAACGCTCTAGAGCCCGAGAACAACTGGGGCTGGGTTACTAGTCCTATAGCCTTGGTTGGAACAAAAACTCTCCAGCCTTGGAAAACTTGGTTTGAGACCAATCCATGATGGTTAGTGATGTCTGACTGTGAGGTAGAATCACTGGTTTGGGGTTGGGACATTTTGGTCTTTGGAGGCTAGATTTGGTGTTGATTGATGTGTTTGATAAAGTCCCACATTCATGCTTGGAATATGGAATGAGGGTGATTAATTGAAGTGAGAATTAGCTCAACCAATTTATGGTCGGGTGGAATGTGGAAGTCCCATCTCTGGTTGGTTTTTACATTCAGTAATGAAGAGCTCATTCCTCTGGTATTCAATATGAAAAGGTATTGGTTTATGTATGGATTTATTTGTTGTTGTATCCATTGTATTTCTGTTCTTATTATGTTGGTTATAAGCATGTATTTGATCAGTGATGATGTATGGCTATATCTATTCTTTTACCTGTAAATGAGTACAAAAAGTATCTATGGTCAAATATACTGTATTGTAGCTTATGATGTAAGGGAGCAATGATTATTAGCTATTCTCAGATAGGTAAGATACCCCCATGTTTAAATCTGTTGTTTATACCTGTAGATGCAATGTTTGTGACATGTTTAACGAAATGTATGTCATGGTAAGGAGGGGTATAGATGAGTTCCCAGTGATGTGATTTCTTCCGTACCTTTTTTCTAATGTTATTTATCATTTCCTAAAGTTTCATGAAGTTTTAGGCAGTGACCTGGGCTCTGAGGCTGAAAAGGTGGCACAAATCATAGAGTTGCAGGAAAATAAATGACTTTTTGGGGCCTTGGACGTGACCTTTTCTTGGCATGCATGTGGCTATAGGCTTATATCTTCTCCCTTGCCCTTACTTGCCTACAGCTAAGGCTAAAAACGGTAAAAAATTAGTTCCCTCTCAGGGTTCAGGGGTCTAGGAGTTTGGGTTACCTCTTGGAGGTGTTGTTGATGTTCTGTAAGGTCTTTTTGTTAGGTTTATGTCAATTCCACTTCCTTAAGGTCATCTAGGAGGTTAAATCTCATATTAGTAGCCTCTCATCGCATGTTTACCCTGGTTGGCCGGTCACTTGGGTAGATGTTGGAAGAGGGTGTTACATAGTCATATCAGAGCTTGGTTGCACTCTACTTAGGTGATGTTTGGCTTTTTTTCTCCTTATGTAATATCTAATACCACAAAGTGGTATCAAAGAGTGGTTGCGCTTTCCTTGGGTGGTGCCTGGTTTCCATTCTATTTGGGTGATGTATAGTTCCAATTCTCTTTGGTTGATCTCTAATACCACATAGTGGTATCGAAGCATGGTTCAACTCTCGGTCTGGATGGGTGGTGTGTTGATCATGTGTTTGTGTTGGTTGAATACGTGTTTAGTATTATTGTGGTCTATATGTGATTGTTTCATCTGTAAGTAGGTACATGAACAATCCATGAAAATAACATTGGATGGTAGTGAAATGGATTCTGTGATATTTGAGAAGTACCAAAAATCAATAATTATGCTTTGGTGGTTCAAACATTGCTCTACAGGGATATGTTGATGCAAATATGGCAGGTGATAGAGATAACAAGAGGATCACTACATGGTATGTATTTACAGTAGGTGGAACAGTTGCTAGTTGGGTTTCAAAAATGCAAAGTGTTGTTGCACTTTCAACAACAAAAGTAGAGTATGTTGCTGCTACAGAGGCTAGTAAAGAAATTATTTGGTTACAAAGGTTTATGGATGAATTGGGTAAGAAGAAAGAAATGGGAAGGTTATACAGTGACAAACAGAGTGTCATTGATCTTGCAAAGAACTCAACATTTCATTCCAGAATTAAACACATACAACTGAAGTACCATTTCACACGGTCAGTGTTGGAAGATGGAAAGTTGAAGTTGGAAAAGATACACACTAGCCAGAATCTTGCAGATATGTTAACAAAAGTTGTAACCAGGGAGAAACTGAGATTCTGCCCAGTTTAAATTGGTCTTAAAGTATGATGATGAAGATGAGAAACAACCAGGTCCAAAGTGGAGTCATTTCCAGAAAATGAAGTAGTGTTGGAGTTGCTACAATCAATCTCCAAGTGGGATATTGTTGGGTGTGGAGCCTTATTATCTTCTTTATTTAGATGTATCACTGCGTTGGACCCCTGTTCTTAACGGGGTAGCAAGGATGCTCGTCGTTTAATTTTCGTCAGTGCATTTTTGGAGCTCTCATATTCTCTCTCTCTCTCTCGCTCTCTCATAATCTTGGATAATTAGAGTTATCTTGGAGAAATCTTGGAGAGTGTGGATACTTGGTGATTTTGAGCAATGAGGAAAAGGAAGAGTATGAAGGCACAAGCAGACATGGGGATCAATATCTACAAAAAATTATGAGTGCATGTATATAGTTGCAGGTATGTTTTCCTCACTAGTTTCAACATGCATGGTGTATACATGTGGGTTTTCCTAGAATTTCCATTTCTTGGGAAACCATGGTATTGTGGGTTTATTTCCATTGAATGTTTTCTGGTTGGGTCTAATGGTTCCTTCAGTTTTTTGGTTGAGTTATTAGTTCCTAGAGCCTTGGTTGGAAAAATCATCTGGAGCAGAATGAACATTTTTTGGGTTGAGTTACTAGTCCTAGAGCCTTAGTTGGGAAAATGCTTTGGAGCCCTAGGTGGGTTGAGATACTAGTCCTAGAGCCCTGGTTGGAAAAATTCTCTGGAGCCCGGGAACAAATGGGGTTGAGTTACTAGTCCTTGAGCCTTGGTTGGAACAAACCATCTGGAGCCTTGGAGCAACTTTGGTCGAGACCAATCAATAATGGTTAGTGATATCTGTCCGTGAGGTGGAATCACTAGTTTTCGGTTGAGACGGTTCGGTCTTTGGAGCCCTAGTTTGGTGTTGATTGATGTGTTTTATAAAGTCCCAGATTCATGCTTGGAATATGGCATAGGGTTGACTGGTTGAAGTGAGACTTGGCTCAGTCAATATATGGAAGTCCCATCTCCGGTTGGTTTTTACATTCAGTAATGAAGAGCTCATTCCTCTAGTATTCAATATGAAAATGTATTGCTTTATGTATGGATTTATTTGTTGTTGTATCCATTGTATTTTTGTTTTTATTATACTGGTTATAAGCATGTATTTGATCAGTGATGATGTATGTATCTATTTATGTTTTTACCTGTAAATAAATACAAAATGGATATATTTTCAAATAGACTGTATTATAGCTTATGATGTAGGGAAGAAATGCTTCTTATCTATTCTCAGATAAGTAAGTGACCCCCATGTTTAAATCTGTTATTTATACCTATAGATGTAATGTTTGTGACATGTTTGACGAAATTATTGTTATGTTCTAGACATGTCTAGATGAGTTCTCGATGATGTGATTGATTTTGTACCTTTTTTCTAATGGTATTTATAATATCCTAAAGTTTCATGAAGTTCTGGGCAGTGACCTGGGCTCTAGGGCTGAAAAGGTGGCACAAATCCTAGAGTTGGAGGCACAACTTTGCAAGAATACTGACCATGACTTTTGCCTTGGAATGTAACGGATATAGGCTTATAGTCTCTCCCTTTCCCTTACATGCCCACGGATAAGGCTCAAAATTGTCAAAAATTAGTTCCCCCTCAGGGTTCAGGGACCTGGGAGGTTGGGTTACTTCCTGGAGGTGTTGTTAATGATGTGTAAGGTCTGTTTGTTAGGTTTCCATCGGTTCCACTTCCTTAAGATCATCTAGGAGGTTGAATTTAATATTAGTAGCCTCTCTTTGAATGTTTACCCTGGTAGGCCGGTTACTTGGGTAGATGTGGGAAGAGGGTGTTACACGTCTCTTATCCTCTTCAACCATTTCTAGCATTCTTCTCAACTCAATGTTCTCCATACGAAGAGCCAAATTCAACTCCTCTAGCACTTGGATACTCTTCTTTCCCATTCTTTCAACTTGTTTAGAACTTTCTCTGATACCACCTAATCTAAAAATGGAGGAGAACTTCTCCTTCCTAAAAATGATCGTTCATTGATGCTTTGCAAGGAAAAATGGGTCTTAACACAAAACAAGTTTTTCAAAAGGTATCTTCAAGATATGAGTTAGTTTTCACATGTAAACTTAGTCATAAGAAAAAAAACACCGAATAACTCATATAGGCGTACATGAAATGCATAACAAAGGAATTGGCGATGGATTTCACCTCTCCTGGGCTACATCTTCGAGCCTGCCAACATAGCTAGACCGCTCCATATATTCAGTGTAGTACATAAAATTTTGCTGATGAAACATGTGGCTATTTTCTCTTCAAGGAAATGTTCTCCTACAAATAAATCTCACATAAACATCATGAGAACCTACAATCATCATGAAAAACTTCAGCAACACAAGGTGTCTCCTACAAAGACCCTATACACCAATTGAAAATGAACATACATGGGCATAAAATAACTTCAATTCCACATTGAAGGACATACACAAAAATTTCCTCAACATGACATAGTGAGAAAACTAAATATGAGTTGAACCCTACAAGTAACATCTGATGCAGTAAACTTCTGAAGGTTAGAAAACCCGTACAATTCCTTCTCCATGCTCAAACACCTTCAAGAACTGCTCCAAAACACTGATTGATCCATACAGCCTTTCACTTGAACGTGCAAAAAGTCTTCTTAGATATGCTCAAACCAGCAAACATAGG